>CM046062.1:32891861-34183560 GCA_025215515.1 Schistosoma japonicum | reverse complement strand
TCCTATGTGTTATAATCCTATTTTGTATCACTATGGTATCGTATTACTTCAATGATTTCCATTTCATTTTTGGATGATATGTTTATTTTGAGAATAATGTGTTATTGTAGGTGAGCTAGTCACTTTTATTTCATCTATCGCATTTATACACACTAATTCAGTCAGTCAAGCATCATTTATTCATCCATCCATCCATTATTAATCTAATCCTCTTTCAGTTTATCACTCACTCACTCATGGCACACACACACTCAATTTCATTCATGTCACACTTCCTAACAGAACGAGTGTAGAAGGCAGCATGAAAATGAGTGAATGAAAGAGGTGAAGTGAGAGACAACCACCACCTAAAGTAACTAAAATTTATGCTTATATTTTTCATGGGTACATTATAATATTCACAATTTTAATCGAATACTCACATATACAACTACGTACGTACACATAAATAAACATAGAAAACTCATGTATAAATCGTCTATCAATCATTATCTTCTCTTTCCATCAATCAATCAGTCAGTCAGTCAGTTAGTTAGCCTGGTTAGTTAGTGTATATGTATTCTATTCATTGAAGGGATAATATTTTGTCTGTCAATCAAAAATGTCGTTAAAAATCATCCATAAAATAAATTTATATACGTGAGGGTAAAATGAACGTATACATCTATATATATACTTATGTATATGATTGTGTGTATGTGTGTGTGTGCAACAATCAGAGTTCAAACAGCTTGCCTCACTGCCTACCTACCTGCCAAATATCCCTATGAAACCTGAAACAAGAGATGCCACCCAAAATTTGTTTCCATTACTCCTACACTAATATAAAAGTATCTGTCTGTCATAAAGAATATCTATAGGTAGGTTACATTACTAACTAACATAGTTCAGTTGTTTTACATTGTTCATCTAGTAGTCAGTTAGGGTAATATATTCTTAGTTAGTCAATCAGTCATTTAATGATTATAGAAAGTGAGAGAATGAAATTGAATGACATTCTCCTGTTAATATTGATATTAGTGTTAAAACTTGTCTATTTTTCATACTGTGCAAAAAAAAAATGATTGTTCTATTGATGTTGTTTACCAATGAATTATTTATAGCATTTATACTAGGCAATTAAATCATATTTGATTAAGTAAAATGCTAAGGTTATATAGTTGTGAGAAAAAAAAAGGAGTTTGTGATGTGTTTATTCGAAAATTGGTCTTAATTTATAAGATTGAATTAATAGTCGATTAACTATGACACTATATCATACAAGCTCGAATCCTATATACAGTATTATTGTAAAATTCACGAATGTCAACTAACATAAAACATCCCAATGTATTGTCATACAGGAACATCCAGCCGACGAGTCTCAAATAGGACGAAACGTGCGTCCTAAGATACCACTTACCAGTTACAATCTAACTTAAATAACATGAAACATTTCATATGTGATTGCTTATCGAGTGCTTTTAACTAACTTACGTCATTCAATAGGGTATATGATATTAATCCACTTAGACCAGTGATCATATTACAACTTGATCGAGAAAATGTCATCATTACTAAAGGATCAGATGAATATAACATTAGTTACTATTCAATGATCAATCACATTGATTTTTTACTATAAACTAATAATTACTATTAGTCGATTGAATTCATCACAGACTGATATTGGCGGGGTACACTGAAAACTGGGAACACTGGAAAAGCTGTTTCGTCCCGTCATAGAAACTCCCAGTAGTGTGTAACCCCTCAGAGACTTCAAGTTGGTGAATATCTAGCTCTCTGCACCAATGGGCTGGCATCCAATAATAACATTAATACTCTAATCAATTTGTGACTAGATTCGAAGTAAGATTTTAGATTTCTAATCGAAAAGTTGTTAAATATCGGATCCAGTAATAAAACTTTAATTCATTGACAATACTTAATGAAGATCATGTTGTGTAACTGTAGTACCAGCATTAAATCATTCAATAGAAAACAAATCTAAATAAAAAACCCAAATGTTCTAAATCGGAGTCCATTGTGGAATTTATCGGCTCATACTACTGAAATAAGTTAATTAAAGGGAATAACCAACTATTCAATACCTTATGGCTTTCATTAATTTTTCAACGAATATCAGTTTTCCACATTTTATTATCAAGAATTCCAACTATTGATATGCATTCCCGAAAATCTGTACTTTTCTTAAATAACTTTATCTAAAGTCTCGTGAATGCATCATTGGAAAGTCAACTAGTTTCTCTATTTCTCAGGTAACATCACCTCAAACTATTAAGTTGCAGGGTAGATTACTGTTCCAATTACTTCGGTGTAAACAAGAGAATAGTATTACTAGCTGGTAAAATGTGAACTAAGGTAAATAAACAAGCTAATGAGTAGATGCCTGATTTCAACCAATTTGTAATATTCAAATTAGTATTAAAAAATTCCACAACACCCAATTACCATCAATAACAACTCACTGGTGATTAACTTTAATAATTAAACTCCTAGAGTTCTAGTAACAAAACATGCCCACTGGAGTTCGGTTATGACACGTGTTTGGCAGTTATCCCTATTGTCAATGGATGAGGTCGCTCAAACGTATCGCGAATAGACTAAATTAGAAATATCAACCGTTGGAAACCGGCTCGTGATCAAATAGTAAATCTTCCACAAAGGAGCTAGAAAGTCCTAGGTTCGGTCTTTTGTGGTGTTGTCGATTCGTACTGCCGAGGAGTCTCGTGGAGAAAGCTGTCTAGTGCCAGTTCCTAGTTTATAGTAGTTGTCTTATTCAGACCAATTCGTAAAATGACAAGTGTCGTAACCTGTCAGCTCGATTTACAACAACAATATATCGCTCAGTTTGTTTAGAAATATAAATTCATTATTCAATTGGTTGAGTTGTTTGAGATTGTTCAAGCTGTGAAGGTGAACAGTCATTCAATATCCCGTAGTTTTATAATGAATATTATATGATTCATGTCTATATTGGAAAATGAACATCCAAAATAGTTTATTATTATTTTATGCATGAGACTGAATCGTTCTGTTGTCACTGAGATTAACATCCAGATTACAATCATCATGAGATAGATCTTACTAGCAGTTTCATCTATTTAGATTCAAACAAAAACATATTAAGTAGAATGTAGGCGGCATTATAAATCAAGAGGTATGTTTGGCTAGCTACGCTTAGTACATAATCCTTTAATACTCAGACAAAAGATAATAGGGATTGAATACTAGTGTAAACTCGCACAAGCACAGTCAAGTTTATGAAATTGAATTAAATGTACGTTATAGGTATCACTGGTAACCAAGTTCCAACTTGTAAATAGTGATGGTATCAATGCTATTCGATAAGGATGTAATATATATAAATGGATATTGATCGACTGTAGTTCATAATAACAATAACAGGAACACTAAAACCCTCACATACATAAACCATATTTTTAAACAGTAATTGTAGATGTAACTTGAAACTGGTTAATGGTTCATGGGAAGAAAATAAAATTTTTGATAAATCTAAGCTAGAGTATCCGAAGTTGTATGACTTTCGATATGACTACGAGACAACTTTAGCCAGTTAAAGAGTAGGTTGTGAAATAATTGATTCTTGAGTGAAAATTTCTAAGCTGTTTGACTTAATGGTATTGTCAGCTTTTTGATTCAGATAGGACTAATTTTATTTTTATCGCTACCGGAAATCTTTAATAATAGTTGAGAGATTTGTTCTGCAAACTAGGAGACACAAAAGTTGAGTATGTCTATTATTTTTTTATGATTGAACGAAGTGAATCTAATACTGACAAGGCTATATTACTGATACAACATTAAGTTCTACGCCTTGAATGTAATCCCACTCTTAAACCTAAACATTTACCTTAAATCTTAAACTTGGAATTTAATGCTAACTATAAATATTGACCGTGATGCTTTACAAACTATGCTTCTTCATGGAAACACGATAAATGGTGTTCCAGAGTAGTCACTTTCTTGTAATCATGTTTTCATTCCACGTTTTACAAAATTCATCTGTTTATGGCTTATAATCTGAGCGCTTCTTTCAACTTTGTGCCGTGATCTTGAGACTATCTTTCAGAACATTTTGTTTCAATATACTTCAGACTATGGATTTCTTATTAATGAATAATATCTTTGTGAATTCCTACTTGGTACTGTACAAAAAAATGCTGTTAAGAAGAAGTAATTAGTATTATTAGTTGTGGTTTCCTCATGATCTTCATGGTTGTATACAAAAATGTCTGTCGTTTCTTTCATTCAACCAGTCAGTGCTTAATCGCAGAGTTTACTTATTAATCATCAGCTGCCATCTATGAGTATGACAGGTGTATTACATTTGAACATTCTGAAATGTATGCACATACACATGGGAAAGTTAGAGCTTGAAATAAATTGTTAGTGAACATTGCGCTGTAAGATATATCACTGATCCACAGAATTTATGTATGAAATGACAGGAAATCCTAGATGCATCATACTACAGACGTTATGGATAACGCAGACTATTATTTTATTCACCACGTATCTACACATTCTAAGCAATTAATAATCTAATAAATATGTTCATTGAAAATCGTTTTGCTTTTTTTCAGATTTATCAGAATCTAGGAGGCTTGGTCAGTCACCGAACAGAGAGATGAACACTACACATCTACATACTAAAGACAGTGAGGTGAAATTTTTAAGTAAATCATATAATCATAATTTCATTGGTAATATGATAAATTCCAACAATACCAGTACTACTGGTAGTAATACTAAACCTGGAAATGGAAGCAGTTATAGTGGACGTACTAATCGAGCCAATTTACAGCTTAGTTCTGCTATGAATCTCGACCAGAAATATGGTCATAGAAATCTCACTGAATCTGTGATAAACAGTGATAATATCAATAATAATGTAGGCGATTCCAATTCAACAGAATCCGATGAAAATTCATCAGTTAATTTGTCAGTCAGTAATAATACAACAACCACATCGATGAATACGTCTTCAACTGTAACAACAACATCATCACCGAATGGTAGTGGAGGTGTCGGATCAGGTGCATTGTTTAGTATCAGGAGAGCTGTAGGTCTGTCTAGAACAAATCTACCGTTTCCAGCGCGTAAACGCCTATTCGGCTGGTTAGTAGACCATTTACGAGAACCATATCCATCAGAGGAAGAAAAAATGATGCTAGCTATGGAGACAGGCTTATCTCGCACAACAGTGAATAACTGGTTTATCAATGCTAGACGACGTTATGTAAAACCACTAATGCAAGGAAGACTTGTTCTTCAGTCAGGTGTGTTTTAAAACTGTTTCAAATGAAAACTGTAATGCTACAACGTCAGGTGGTGGTGGTGAGCATCTTCATCATCTGCTTCTTCACCCCCTTCACCAACACCGAATTCCACTAACAACAGTAATAATAATAACTTCGGACAAAATCATTATATGCCTACAAATACTTCTGTGGCCACCAAATCGAATTATACCCATAGCCCATTAAATGAAAAAGGACATCGTGAAAGATCTGGCTCTCGGAGAAACAGTGCATTAACAGCGAATACTACAAATGTTAGCACTGGTAGTGGTAATATTAACAATTCTTCTAGTATGTTGCCATTTTCAAATTCATTCAATACTTGTCCCCTATCTTCGACCAACAATGATGCAGTAAACACATCTTGTCACTATAATAACAGTAATTCGTTTATTGCAAATCCCTTTTCAACTCAACAAAATAATTTGGGTATTAGTAAATCATCTAATAATCCTTCTGATTCAGCTGCTGCTATCTCAGCAATGGCGGTAGCTGCAGCAGCTGCCGCAGCTGTGTATGCTGGTGCTAATATGAATGCTAGCCGAGGAGGAAGAGTTGGAAGCTCATCCGCATCAACAACATCCATATCTGGATCACCAGTATCTGCATTATCCCCAACATCATCATTACTTTTCACTTCACAATTTAGTAACCTATTCAATAATGCAGCAGCTTCAGCTGTAAACATTAATCGATCATCTCGTACTGGATCGTCTGTACAACATCACCATCAACAACAACAACATCCCCATCCTGATATTTTATTATCCAATGAACATTTAGTAGATGGGATAACAAATTTATCCAAAAGTTATTATGTTCTACATCAACTGAATCAGAACATATTGATCGGTGGAACTGGTGATTGATTTCAAATTTTAGTCGAATTCTGATCAAATGAATTGGTAATGAATAAACAATTATTTCAATCAAAATGAATTTGTAAATATTAAATAACTATAACTACAAGAATATTCAATGTTGAGAAGAGAATCTGTTGTTTTTTTGTTTTATTGTTTACATTTCTTCAATTTTTTTATTTGAAAATGAATACATATTCATATTCAATACAAAGTGAAAACAAACAAACAACACAGATTAAATAGATCAAGAAATTTCTCAATGAATTCATGTACATAATTGAATTGTAGTCAGAATAAGTAACATGAACTACTGTGAATACATTGATTTGTTTGTTTAATTTTTTCTCGGTTTTCTTTTGTTTGTTTTTTTAAAAATTCATTCATTTTTTGTTGTTGTTGTTGTTGGCTTCAGATGTTACTAAGGCTACATTTGAATTGGGCTTCATGATTACTATTTAAAAAAAAGGTAAAACGAATGTATCAATGTATGTGTGCTTATCAGTATATTGAACTCGTTCATACTAATTGTTGATTTCTTTGACTAACATTACATTCATTTATACTATTAATAATAATAATAATAATAATAATAATAATAATAATAATATAATAATAATAATAATATAATATTTGTAATTATTCAACGAAGTCCAGTTGTAGATCTTTCCATTTTAATCAACTGGAGCTTACATTGATATTATCATAGAATAATAAGAAGATACCTAGTAACAATCAATCTCTCTATTATAATGTTATGTGCATCTGTAGTATGTGAGAAGACAATAGGTAACGATTAGATTTTTAATTGCTTCTGGTGAGTATGTGTATCTAATGAACAGATAAAAAAAGAAGGTGAAAAATTCAAAAAGAAAATCTGTGGAACGATGTACACAAACAAGTGATTGTAGTTATATATTGTAAAATGATTTGTTCTAATATCCTTAACCCCTCTCCTCTCTCCCCACTTCCCACCTTCTATAAATGTTTTTTTTTTGGTGTACAATGAAGAAATATGAATGAATTTTATTTTTGGTTCTTGTTTACCGTCAACTTATCAACAGCATTTTATTATTTCATCTTTTCACTTTAAATTGTAAACAAAAAGAGTATCACTGTTAGTAAATTAAAAAAAAAACTTTGTGTTGTTCAACTTCGTCAAAGTCTAATTTCTACTTTGTGTTTTTGTTTTTCTGCATGATAAACAATTCCAGCACTTATATATTTATGTATTAATAATGTTTGTATAATGCATGTCTGTAATGGAGATAAGTGAAGATGATGTATAGAATTAACCAGTATTCAGTTAAAATATATACATACAGTATTAATATGTGCCTATTTAACATGGATACTCATAATCAATGAAGGTATTAACAGTAAATAAATAAATAAATAAAATAAAACTATAAGAGAAGAGAACACATCAACACACTCACCTACTTACATGTAAACACATTTGCACATTACATATTCAATTTCACAGAGCATTACATTAATTGAAAACTATGCAGTGTGAAACATAAGGATAAACACGAATACATAATATTACACATTACTACATATTACGTAACTTATAATAGTTACTATAAATAGTAATAATATTGATTGCAATGAATTATTTTGCAAATGACAACGTTAATACAGATTTGTTCATTTTTTTCTGTCCTCAACATTTTACAGTTTTGTTTTGTTTCTTTTTGCTTCTTTCTTTTACTTTCTTTTTCATTCGTTTGTTTGGTTGTTTTCTTTTCTGTTGTTACTGAAAGGATACATCTATACATAAATACATAAATACTGTTTCCTTTAGTAAGGTTATCATGGATTGTTCATAATTGAGGTATCTGTGTAGACCAGGGTAAGCAGTGAATGGATATTTAGTTTCCTAGCGTGAGAATCCAGAATAGTTACCATCAAAGATCCAGCTCGGCGATGAGGAAGGATTCTTAGAGCTATTAAGTCACTAGCTTAGTGTCCAGTGGTACGCAATTCCATCGATTGTCATAAATTATTTACTAAGGTGGTTGCCAAAAAAAACTAGGAAATATAGTAGTAAATCACAGCTAAAAGTAAATGAGTGAGTAGCTATTTGATGAAAATTAACCAAAGTCAACTGTACATACGTTTGAATATTGGTTGAGTCAGTGTTTCAAAGTTATTGAGCTTATTACAAAACAATGGAACTGGGAGTAGTCAAATCCACGTGATTTAGCTGTTCCAAACTACGATGAAACTATTATCAAATGTTTGGAAACTATCAATGGGTTTCAACTGAAGAGTCTAAAATAGGACTAAACGAGAGTCCTGGATTCCATTTCCCGTCCATTTTTAATCATACTTTTATGCTATCACTGTATGCAGGTAATCTGTTCATAATGTACATACGGCGACAGATGTCGATTAATCTCAGTTTACGACAATATCAACTAGAAGAAATACTTTCATATAGAGTATTTGATATTTGAAGTTGTTTATAGCATTCTTAAAACTCCTTAATGATTTGAAATCATTATCTCTAACTTCGTAGTGACAATAACAGGCTTACTTAATACCACAATTCTTGTTATTGTATGGAATTCTCAAAAGCAATTACTTAATATTGCAATAAATTTCTGTCCAACACTTTCAAAATGTGTACATTGGTTGATCATGGTGTACTGACTAATTTGATGCCCATTAATTCCTTTTAGAGTACTGATCAAATCCTATCAATCAAGTTTTAATGTAATCACCAGTCAATGTAACTCGACAACATGAACATTATGTAGAGATGGAAGATGATTTAGGGTGTGTGTTTGTGTGTGTGGTTTTTTGTTGGATAGCATCTCTAGTACTCATACACAAATGCTTCCCTAAAGAGACAGGCGCACTAATATTCTTTTAGTAAGTAAGGTCAGTGACTATGCTTATGTATATTTTGGGAAGTCTCTTAATTACTGTTCACTTCATAGATTTATTAAGTCTTATTCAAAATAAGAATAATAATACTAAGTTCATTCTTTATTGTATTACGTTTCAAGCATCTGTAGTTATTCACAGCTTACTTCTGTGAACATAACATTGTAGGGCAGTCTAAAGTTTCATATGAAGAACACAAAAGTAACGAAAGGTTAGTCTTGAAGCGAAAAAAATACACTCTACTAAGCAGTATTCATCTACTAAATGAGTGGTAAAGTAAAACAAAATACTAAATGGAACACATTTATTGAACACTAGAAACTAAAGGAACTACATAAAGTCGACTAGAGTGTTGACAATCCCTCTTTTGTACGCATGAATAAATGAATTGAATTGATGAATAAGGAAAGACACTTCATATGTAACAATTTATAGTATATTTTACATAAACAATTGGTTAGTTAGTTTATCAGTCAGTCAATCAGCACTTCAATCAATCAGTCATTTCAAGTGTGAAGACGCCAAACTTAACAATGCAACATACACATCTCATTGAATTAACATTTTTGACAGACTGTTTAAAAAGGTCAACTTTAAACTTGGTTAATAATGTAAGCCAGAGAAAGAGTTAGTCTAATTAATTATTCTAAACAACAACAAAAATAATGCAATACATCAACATACATGTCCCTAGTAAAGATTCTTTAAATATTGTTACTATTATTGTTTACATGACAGACTAACTTTATCTAGAAAAATATTGAAAAGTAGGAAGTACTGAGTAATTGTTTAGTTGTACTATGAAACTTAACAGAAATGAGAATCCACAACCTGGCAGGATTTAAACCATTCGCCGATGGTTTATAAGTTACAAGCTGAACGTAAGGTATGATCTTTTATGCTTAGATTGTGGAAAATGTAATGAGGGCATACTGTTGTGAAGCTAAATTCTTCATGAGATTTAGCGGTTGTCTAGCTAAATCTATTTCATGATGTAACCTATCATCATATCCGAGATATTATATTAGAGATACATGAAATCCAATATGAAAGTAGTAACCCGTGTTTACGTGTCATTTATTAAGATAATAAGGTAGAATCATTAGAATGTTGCATAGAATACTTTAAAATTTAGTTACAACATGCACCTCATTAATAAAACAGTAGAAAAAAGATGGAATACTCTTGATAAATAGAGGTATTTTACTTAACGCTCTAAAACTGTGGGTATTCGTAGCCCTAAGAAAGACTGGATCCATAACATTGTGTTTTATTTACCAGGTACAAATTCACGAACTTGGCTTCCTGTCATACTCTAAGAGTGATACTACCAAGTCAAAAGTTCGTATTCAAACCTTTGAATTAGTGACTGGCAGCTGAATGTTATAACCACTGAGTCATCGTTCTCCAACCATTTCAAAACTTATAAACTATCAAACTGTTCAAACCCACTAGATCTGTCATAAAGTCAATTACTTTTGACTGATATTGGTCTTCAATGCAACGTGCTTGACCCTATGTATTACAGCTTCTTTTTTTTCTGTGACTTTATGAAATTTATTTTGAAGGATGTTGAAATTGTTAAGATACATAATTAATTATAAACTAGGATGGTAAATTTGTTTACAAAAATAATAATAATAATAATAATAATAATAATAATAATAATGGATTAACTTGGAGGTTTAAGATTCACGATTCGGCGTCAAGCAATTGATAGTGATAAATGAGAATCCCAGGACCAACTTATCGAGTAAGTTAACACTCTTCAATAAAGTTTACTTGTAATTTCGTGAATACCGATTCCCCCAGAGAGATTCTGTCCCAAGTGGTTTATTGTAAAAGTTGGAGATACTGTCACTAAGGCATTCATGTGAGAGTGCGATGAATGCATGGATTGACTACTGAATACTAAACTAGGTCATATTTTCTGGCTATCGTTCATAATCAAATCCTATGAATCAAGCCGTAGAATAGGATCAGGAATTAGCATCATGCGACGTTGATAAATCTTAAAACAAGGAAAAATATCAGTCCATTCCTTCCTAATTTTGAATGGTTATAATGATGAGTTGCCTTTATTATTTTTAAAAATACATCTGAGTTGATAAAGAACAGATAGAAATCGAATATGTCACAGATTGATGTCGGTAAGGTACCACTGAAAATCAGGAAACAATAGACGACTGTTTTGTCCTAGTAGGGGGCTCTTATACAGTGCCCAACCTAGATCCCGCCCCAGGGGCTTAAAGTTGACAAACACCTAACCCTATACATCACTGGGCCGGCATTCAGTGGAAGAATGCCCACTTTTTTCAATTTGTGATATGTGGCTCAACGATCATCTTCTAGGGTGCTCACTGCCAAGAAGGAGTTCCATACTAGGACAAAAAATCTGTCCAGTGCTCTTTGGATTTCAATGGTACCCTGCCAACATCAATCTGTGATGTATTCATTCAACTACCAATATCCATAAACTATCTCATTTCAATTACCTATAAAAATGCTTATAATCCTAACTACTTTCAACAGCCAAATTGATTATACATACATTTACCAAGCTCCTGAATACTCAATAAAGTCGCTATTCAATAATGATGAAAATAATGAGAGGCTAAATATACTCGTTAAGTTTCATTCGAACGGAGATTACTATCAAAATAAAAAAATGAAAATAGTCTTACATTACATTCTACTAGTTAGATAATAACGGAAAATCAGGAAACACAAGATGACTGTTTCATTCTGTATATCCACGTCCTCATCACAGACCGAAAATAACTATTTTCTAGACAAATTTCTCTAGGTTCAAGTATTGTAACCTGCAAAAATAGCAAAGTCAAAATGAAGACAATCATTTATCGATAACACTAAATAATGATTCTGAATTGATCAAAATTGAAAATCTAAGCCTTTAGCTCCGAAATTAGTCGTTCGAAGGTATCGAGTTAATCACGAAACTTGTAAGCCATTGGGTTAGTTTTGGTGTAAAGTTATAGATGTTCAATGTTGATGAGTTCCAAAGTAGGACTTAATGGGTGTATAGTTCTTTTTGATTTACAGTTATTTCGAAGCTGACATTGATCAGTTATTTAATGTTTCCTTTCAGCTAACACTAATCGACAAGCCCCTCCTACAGTCTTGAAGAAATTAAAGCATCATGTAAATATTAAACTCTTGTCGCTCACTTTCACAGTGTGTGAGTATTACCGTTTAAACTTAGGATTTCTATGTCCAACAACTTAAGCTTGTTTAGTATTCATGCAGATATTTTCATGTAATAAAGTGTTAATAAATTTGTAAATATATAGTTTGAATTGAGGTAGTTTATAGAGATTGGCATTAAGTTTTAGTTGATAGAATTTGCTACAGACTAATGTTAGTAGGGTAACACCGACGAGGGCTAGGAAGCACTGGATAACTTTTTCGTCCCAGTATGGGACTCCTCAACAGCGCGCACTCTAGATTACACCACACGGGTTTCAGGTTGGCTAACGCTTAATCCTATGCACTTTTGGATCGGCATCCAGTGGTAGAATTCCGAATTCCATTTATCTGTCACATAGCACTCCCTGGTCTACAATGGTACTACACCAACATTAGTTTGTGACTAGTTCAATTATCCAAAATATTCAGTTAGTTTATTTAATGTTACATTCTTTGAGACGAAACATATTCTATTATATATACTAACTGCATTGACTGTTTCTATTTTTCGTCGGCTTATATTGTTAACAAAGGTGCTTCGGAATACAGGCGAACTATAGTCATAATTTTTCTTGTTTCATAATCAACTTTCGATATAAAAACTTTACATTTGAATTTTTCGCATACTATAGTTTGCTATTATGAAACACTGACACCTTAGCATACTGTTATGTGTTATGTTTTTTGAAGTAGATTAGTAATTGTTGCTATGCCTGTACTAATTAGTTAACAAGTATTGATATGTTTTCTTTTTAGTTAATGGTACTAATCAAGTTTTGTGGATCAAGTTGTATCGTAGTTAGATGTATAAGAAACTAGGGCTAACATGAATAATATGACTTGATAAATATCATATCGGTCACCACTCACTAATCTGTAAGTACAAATACTTCAGTTCTACGGGTAATGAGTAATAGTGGATCAATAAAATTAAGACTTGACTGTCTAGGAGTTATAATTAATGTTTATGTCTTCCAATGAATTTCAGTTTATTTCAGTAATGTATGATGAATTAGTATGTGTGATAGATGCATAAACTTGATTACAATCAGTATATTTACTCGATGTATTGTTACTAGGAATAGATATAATTAGGCAATATACGTTCTGTTGCACACCTTAAAATTTCTTCATTTAAAAACCAAACAAAGCAAAAATAAGAAAATAGTTATCTAATTCGATATATCATATGTAACACTAGTTAGATTACTTAATACTTTCCATTACATTAATTTGTTTTCTTCCTAAGTCATCTCGTCTGAGTGATCATCTGCTTCACTACTACTACTACTACTACTACTACGACTACTACTACTACTACTACTACTACTACTCTACTACTACTACTACTACTACTACTACTACTACTACTACTACTACGACTACTACTACTACTACTACTACTACTACGACTACTACTACTACTACTACTACTACTACTACTACTACTACTACTACTACGACTACTACTACTACTACTACTACTACTACTACTACTACTACGACTACTACTACTACTACTATTACTACTACTACTACTACTACTACTACTACTATTACTACTACTACTACTACTACTACTACTACTACTACTATTACTACTACTACTACTACTACTACTACTACTACTACTATTACTACTACTACTACTACTACTACTACTACTACTACTACTACTACTACTACTACTACTACTACTACTACTACTACTACTATTACTATTACTATTGATACTACTGCTAATACTAATACTACTGCGAATGTGACGACTGCTACTACTACTAGTAGTCTGGTCTATCATAGTAGTGATTTCATTTCACTTAGCTAATGTAGTGTGTTAAATTGAATTTTATGCATACCTGCCAGGTTCAGCATTATTTATTACTGACTAACTAACGTACATGATACAACATCTCATCAATGATTTCTGTTGGACACAAAATTTCATTTTAGCTATCGTCTCTATCATCTTAACTGAATTAGCACAAACTTAGTTCAATGATGATTATTGCAAGGAAATTATGATGCAGGAATTCACTTATAAATCAGTATTATATCTTTTTGACCAATCTGTGTATTTGCATTAATATTTCACAAAGTGAAATAGATTGAAAGATTACAAGCAACTGTTTTTCTGTTGTTGTAGTCTCCTCCTCATTCCCACAGAAGTATAACTATTCTTGTTACAAATGTGAATGAAATTAAATAATTCCTCAATGAAAAACAAAGACTTCCATCATAAATATACGCATGTATTAATTATAAACCTCGACTATTCATTTATTGTTATAGCTTTTGTCATTTTCATTGTTTGTATTGATGTCGTTTCTGTTGATACTACTATTATTGATATCACTACTACTTATAACATTAATTCTGGTAATAATAGCAACAACATAGTTGTCACAGCAACCAAGTTCATTTTATTTTGGTTGTTTGATGAAGTGAAACAAAGGATAAAGAATAAACAATACATCTGTATGAAAGACTAAAAGGACATGTAGAAAATGTTTTTATGTCAACGCCTAGTTTCTTTTATTTTCTTGTTTGTTTTGTCATTTATCAAAGGGAAATACAAATAAAGATTATGTCAAAACATAGGAAACCAAAAATTTTCAGTGTTTAGACATTAATACATACATATCTCGATCTAGTAATATCCTTACGAAATGCCATCAACGAGTAACTGTACTACTCATGACAGTTGAATTGAGTTCAGAGAACCGAAGCATTTTAGTTTCATTTCGGTGAATTTATCCAAAAGCTACCAGTAACCACTAAGTACTAGGTTTGGTGTAAAACAAATATGAGTTATCAAAAATGAATGAGGATTTTGTGGCATCATCAACTGAAAGATGTCAAATATCCAAAGATTACAGCTCATTCGTCTATAGTTATAGTGTCTGTAGTTTAATTGGAGGATTATGAGATGGTTTCCACTAGGTTGGTTAGGTCATATTTGAAGATACCTATTAAATCATGGTCAAATAGGTATGCAGTTCTCTCTATTCTTCCCTGACTGGTAAAATGGTATCAGTCCGTCCCTAATGTCTGCCGTTATAGTAAACAAAGACTACGAATTCATTAGTAAAGTATGAAGTTCATCAGCTTTTTGTCCTGGTGAAGTCGGGAAAAGACACTGCTGCAAAATTCCATACTTGAATGAAAGAGCTGTCAGTACCATTTCTTGGCTTTCAGTAGCTGCTTAACCTGAGTCATTTTGTAATTTAATATCCGAATGCAATAATCCCTATAACTACCAGTTACAGTTGATATGATAATCGTGTTTTCAACAGCGATTAACTTCAAGAATAAATCTCTTAAAATGCCAGTAAGTAAGTAACTCAGTGGTCCACCACAAGACTTTAAGGTCCTAAGTTCAGCTCCTAGCGATGTCGTAAATGTTTACTGCTGCGTAGTCCCATACTATTGAACGAAACAGTTGTTCAGTAAATGTTGGCTTTCAGTGGATAATTCGCGAGACTCAAATTCATCGGTAATGTAACCATTTTATAACTATTTGAAGATGAGAAACAGTAAGTAAAAAAGATCGACATTAAACTCATCGACTAGTGGTAGTAATCAAATTACTTATGACAAAGAAAGGACAGATAATGATATTTCGAAATGTGGAACTTCAAATTCATCAATTTCCACAACATTTAATAATAAAAATTCCTATCTGCTTACTAACGACTGACTTCAGGAGCTAACTATTGAGCTCTAGTGAGAAGTTATGATAAGGCATTAGGCAGTTATTGATTAATGGCATTGGTTGATGTTACGTATTATATTGCGAATTGACTGACGTTAGAAATGTAAACTATTGGATGCAAAGTAAATTGTATGATAATGATTGTTAGCTGCTAATTTTTAAGTTTCTAAGTTCGATCACTGTTTAGTTATAAGGAGTTTAATAGTAAGACGAAACGTTTGTCCAGTGCTTCGTAGTCGTCAGTAGTTGTTAATTAAAGGTTAATCTACATCGTAGAACTCCAAATTCAACAATCACCTATACGCTCAATAAGAGTATTTTGTCACTATCACTAAAATAACTATTCTTATTAGTCTATAGGAGTGTAAGTGTCTACAATAGTTTTTGATTAATACTACTGCTGCTACTGATACTTTTGCATCACAACCATTCTATTTTTCATGGATTTATTCATATATGTAATTAACAATGAATAGTAATAATTAGTAGTACAACGTTGTTTTTCTGTTTCTTTTATGCTTCTATTCCTTTACAGAGATAAGTAAAAATGTTATCAGAGGGAGGGGAGGGGGCAGGGAACAAGTAATTTCTTCCTTTTAGCAAACATTCAGTCACCCATGAAGTTATGAATATTTGCTGCAGAATAAAAAAGAATAGTAACCTAGACAAAATTGAAATAACTATTCACGGACTCATCGTTATTATTATTATTATTATCGCTACCAGTAGTTATCATGCTATGAATGTAAAGGAAACTACCTCTTCCCCTTTTAAAATAGATACTTTTCTTACCTTTCTACTTAATTTATACTTGTTACTAAGGTAGCTGTCCCATGAGATCACTGAATTCACTTATCTATTTTGTTCACCCCTTCAACTCTTTCTGTTTTTAGTCACATACAATTAATTTGCTACTTGTTATCAATGGGACAAAATAGCTTTTTTTCTAGAAAATATACCATAATATCAGATTTGTGTTTTTAGAAGCAAATGATAATGTAAAAATTAAAATGACTGTTATTACTTATAATAACTTACATAGGGTGATAGGTAACAACATATGGGTGTCTTAGTGCTTCAATTACAAACTAGTGTTTGTTAAGATCAATGTAATCTGTTAGTAGTATACAGCACAAACTGACTACTATTAAAGAAGCACTGAGAACCAAAATGTACCAGTGAATAAATGTATCGTCAAAGTTAGAAGCTTTCTGCCAAT
Organism: Schistosoma japonicum; assembly: GCA_025215515.1. Classification (NCBI taxonomy): domain Eukaryota; kingdom Metazoa; phylum Platyhelminthes; class Trematoda; order Strigeidida; family Schistosomatidae; genus Schistosoma; species Schistosoma japonicum. The sequence continues at coordinate 34,166,337 of CM046062.1, read as the reverse complement.
CCATGCTTTTTTCTAGGATAGTACAGTATCATGAAGTGAGTAAGATACGATTACATCACATATTTCCATCAATGTTATATGGTGCCCATTTCTGAATGATATTGTTTAACTTCCAAATCACTTCATACCATGCCTAAATTGAAAGCGCACTATGAGATAAGTGTTAATTTACAACCAGTTTTCAAACAACAATGAATTTCTTTAATGACAGTCAATAAATTACTGTTTATCCCAAGAATGCATTTCACTGTAACTGTACGGCTACTATTATTTCAGGTCTGTCTAAGTGTCTAAGTGCTAACCAGTTTTCCCATTTTCTATATATATATATATATATATATATATATATATATATATATATATATATATATATATATATGTCGGATGTACCTGTCATATCCCAGTATTGAGTAAAATTCGAACTCACTACCTTTCACTCAAAGAGTAGATGATTTATAAAGTGAGTCGCTGAACTAAGCTAGTTTCCTACTTACACAACGTATATGGAATTATTTGTAATTTATTTGTATGTCTTTGCTATAAATCTTAAATATTGTAACTGATCACTATGTATCAGCAAATGTTTATCCTCAGTGGACTGTTTCAGTAATCCATATAATCACAGATTCTATGAAAAAATATCTTGAATTGCTATAGTGATTGGTTTGATGTAAGTTTCAGATCTATTACGATAAAAAAAAACGAAATGTTACTTTACAATATATAACAGGTGATTGATACACCAAAAGCTTATTGTCTTAAGGCTGGTGTTAAATGTCAGTCATAGTAAATGTTGGATAGTTATCTGAGTAGTTAGCCTACTTTTTTCAATGGTTCCTTTTTCATCCACAGTTTGTGATACTCGTTACTTCATAGACCCTCCCTCTCTGTTCTTACTGCCCACCCCCCTTTCATCGTCACTCCAGATCATCAAACATTTTTCAGATAATGGTGATGACCTACCAAACAATACACTTTACAATCAAACATTTTCATAATGTTATCATAAAATAAAATAATGAATTAAAATATAAAATTATTCAATAAGAATCTAATTTACGTAATAAATTAATGAATAATTTAATTTTGAATACTGAAATATGTTTCTTTTTCTTCTTATTTTTTTGTTAATTCAATAAACTACTAAATGAATAGTACTGAATTTAGTTTACATTTACTCAGGACCCTCTGCCTTCACAACGAACGCTTTATCATTAGACCCATAAGTCGGCTTCTAACAGTTGATATTTCTAATTCAGTCGATTTGTGTTACGTTTACATGACCTCATCCTTGCCATCGGTGGGTAACTGTCTCAAATCAGACACAGTTGAACTCCACCGGTTACGTCTTCATACTAGAACTCGAGGAATTACCTTAATAAGTTAGTCACCAATGAGCTTATATTGGTTATAATTGGGTGTTGTGAAGAATAACTTAATTTTGAATATTGGAATATTTTCTTCTTCTTCTTCTTTTGTTTATTCAATAAACTACTAAATGAATAATATTGAATTTACTTTACATTTACATACTATTTGTATAGATAAATTGTAAATGTAACACTATTTTAACTTTTAATTTAAGAAGTAATTCAATGTTAAATATCATTTGTTTTAATGAAGTATAGTTTTCAATAATGATATCTATGAACAAATTATGATGAGATGAACTAGTTTATATTGAGTGTTAAATGAATGATCATTTGTTAAGTTAATCATTACTCATTAAACACTCAATAGATCAATGTCTTTTGTTTTTATCATCGAGTGTTGGGAAGATAGTTAACTGTCAATTCCGATACCACGAATTGATATGAATTAGATAACCACTGATCACCTGGAAGCACTGGACGACTGTTTTGTCCTAGTATGGGACTCTTCAGCAGTGTGCATCCACGACCATACCGGGGATCGAACCAATATTCCTCTACCTCCAAGGTGAACGCTTTATCATTATACTAGTGAGTCAGCTCCTAACAAATCATGATGAGATGAACTAGTTCATATTTAGTGTTAAGTGAATGATCATTTATTAAGTTAATCACTACTTATTAAACACTCAGTAGATCAATGTAGTGGTTTATCATACTTGACTGATAATGACTTTTAGATTACTATGTATTCGGATAACAAACAACTATTTACTTTATATGTATGGATGGATGGAAGAACTCAATTTTGCTGGAGAACTTGAGAAAATTAATGAAAACGAATGTTCCGATTTTAAAGTCTCAAGCATATTCAAATTGAAAATACTTATATTGGATAGTTTGATTGTAAATTGATGATGTTGTTATTAGTAATCTACAAGCTCTTAGACTGCTACGTACAGCGTTTGTACAGTGTTTCCTTGTGTTTCTGGACTAAATATGACTGTAGTACAATCAAAAGATATTCATGTTGGAGTCACTCTACGTTGTAATGGTTGTTGACAAAAAAGTCAGTCAGAACGAAGACTTTCATTAGTGCTTGTAGATTATTACTGAGACAAATGTGTATTTTATCTATTTTGTGAATAATACATCTACCTATTATTCTAACAGCGTCACTTATAAACGTCGGCGAAATCTAAGGACTGCAGCTGTACCAACGTCACCGAGATATATGCTCGCAAATGTTGTTGGCACTAAAATTGTCGTTTTTAAGCATCTGCGAGATTGTCGAAGTTGGTGAAACAGCCATAAAGAAAATAAAATATGATAGAGGTAAAAGCATGGGAGTGGAGTAGGTAAGTGCTAATCTTTTTAATTTAGGTTTTAGATTTTTCGTATTTATGGGGGAACTTCTCATAAGGAGCATTTCCAATTAGCTCTGAACAGAAAAGTAACATCACTAATCATAATTATTCAAACGTATGCTCTTCCGGGAGAAATATATTTAAAAATGACTGGAAACGTCACCGACCTCTAAGAAGACTATGTTGTAAACGTCATGTCATCGTCCATAAAAGATATTTCGTGGATCCAACCACCGGGGTACTCATACAAAATATAGAGGCATATTGTTTTGGTCTAAAAGAGTTTCTGAGAGTTTATCACGGTTCCTGAAATTATGTGATTTTGAGCCATATGAACAACTCCTTATACAAGGCATATTACGACTTCTAAATGAATGAACCAATTCTGACCTTATTAAATTCATTAAGCATGTTAAAATACTGTATCTCCTTTACTTTTGTCTAGTCTTTTTTAAGCGATTTCTCATAAATTATAACCATCTGTCTTAAAACTGTGTTCTTACTGACTGAAAAGGATTTCAAGGTAGCTACCAAAATTTGGCTCCACCGTTTATTTTCGTTTTGCATGAATCATTATGTAACGATATCGTCAGCGTTTAACAAGACCAACCATAACACAAAATTAGGTTGGTCATTTGCATATGTGAAGTGTAGATATTGTTCTCATAATGTACTCCACATCACTTCATTGACACCATTTTTCAATCGACAGTTTGGAATAATTCCATAATTTTTATTGGTATTTTACTGAAAAAATTGTTTAACTTCAAAGGTATACTGATCTCGATATTGTCTAAGATAAGTCACTAATACATAGGACTGTATCAAAGACAATTCAAACTATATTTATTGGTATCCCTTAAGCCTTGTCACTAAGTTAAAGTCTTTAGTATTAAGTCGATAGATTTTTAAATTAAACGGACTATAAACTAATAATCGAGAGAAAGGTTTAATCATACTCAACAGCTGAAAACATCAGCTTTAATATTAAAAGATTTCAGAACATTCAGTTAGATGTGAAAGACAATGAAGATTATAATATAGAATGTAACATGTTTATAGTTTGTAGTGAGAAAGAGGACACAAATTTTGTGCATCAGTTGAAAACACAAGTAACAGTTAGAGAAGAGTTGTAGTTAGAAACAACTGACTGTTATATTTTAGATAACTTTTATAAGCTAACTATAACTAGACAGCTATCTTATCCTACACTGAGATTTTATATCATAAGTCAAAGTAGTTATCTGTTACGCATTGGTTATCAATAACTGTCTAAGAATAGTTGGCCTGAGATGTGGGACCAAAGATTTTGACACTTTTCACAAGTCTCTATACTAAAGTTTTAAACTTGTATTTTAATGCATGATAAAATGATTCAGCTCGTAGATGGATTGTTCTAACTATAATGATTGTTCAATAATATCGTGTCATTTCGAAAATGTTGTTGATAGTGAAGATAGAATAAGTAGTAGTATACTTTGGGTTCATTGATTAATTGTAAACACATTAATTATAGATAAGCTATCTTAGATTATTGATAAACCCTGGATTATGGATGGGAATATCATCGTCATCCTCCTTTCAAAGTACAAGGAGGGATTTGAATTATATATCTTTTTTTTAATAAAGTGTAGTTCTGAAAAGGAAGTAAGTCCTTGTTGGATCTTAATGCTGTGTGCCAAACTGACATTGTTTCATCGATCACCTACTCTTAGTTATGGATTCTTAGGTTAACGTTGGCGATACATAAACACGGTGGTATATTACGAATCTGACTTTTTGAACTATCATTCACTACCTTAATACCAGTCTTTTCTAATACAGCATCTATTTTCAGAGTAGAAATGTATATTTTGAATGCGATCCTCTTGCTACGCATCGAAAGCAAGAGAAGGGAGGAAATTTTGTTACAAGTTCAACTGATCAAGAGTTACATATTCCACTAAGTTTATGAATTAAATAATGACAGGAATTGCGAAATTATGCATCAAATCGAACTGTTTCTTTTCTCGTTATGTGCATTACATTAAGATTTCTGTTTGATACAAGTAACAAGTTACTTCAAGAATCCTCAAAACACAACAATCAGAATAACAACTTTCATTTCATATATATATAACTCGTTTCCATATATTTTGCTATCATAACTATTCATTATGTGCAAATGTACTCATTTAAATTGTCAATTGAAATTATTTCATCATTTCAGCTTTTCTGTATTCGTATCGACTGCATGGTACAGTTTAGTAAACTTCTTCTGTACTAGTCACATAGATTTCTATCAATAAAAAGAATAGGGAAACTTCACTTAGTTTACCCTAATTAAAATATACTAGAGTTACAGATTATGTACACAGCATTTTCAAATTGTACTTGAAACATTTAGCTGAAGTCATCCACAACGTTTTTACTACTCAATAACTGTGTTGTATTCAACAATTTCAATAACTATCCCATGCAATTAATAAATGTGTTTGATATTACAGAGTAGTTTACAATAAGTATATTATTTGGCTTGTCAATTTCAACTGTAACTGTTTGTTTCTTCTTGAATTCCGAGGTACAATACACATATCTTTAACAGATATTTGGTGATATCTTTGTTTTAAATTATGGGTAAAAGTACAATTTATCTTCGAGATTTAGTAATTCTTAAAAAGTCAATACTATCCATAAGTTAAACTATAAACCCTAACACTAGTCCTAAATCATAACCCCTAAATCAAACGTTCATCATGATTTAGAAACAATTGGAAACGTATTAGGATGAATTTGTATATTCCCATTGATTTGTTATAGAATGAAACTGGTCAGTCCCTGTTGCTATATGTGCATCATGAGTGGACTACCTCTGGATTCCACTTACCAGCCACAATCCAACTTAAATAATACTTGTGAATAATCGCTATATCGAAGAAATCCGCTCAGGATGCACATATAGCAACAGAGACTGACCAGTTTCAATCTATAACCAATCAATAGGAATATACAAATTCATCCTAATACCCATATGCCTATTGCACAAGGGTGACTGTCTGGATTCAGTAGTCTAATGGTGAACGCGGTGATGTTTGACATGAAACGAACTGAGTTCGAATCCCACTGTAAATATCAACATTGGGATACATGTACATCCAACAGAAGAGTCCCAAACAGGACGAAACGCGGGTCCTGGATTCCACTTGCCAGTCACAATCCAATGTAAACAATTGAAAATGTTTTGTTTATTAATTGCATATCTGGTTTCGAGATTATAGATGTTATCTACTTCATTCCTATTCTTTCCATTTTCAACAAGTAAAACTTTTATAAAACTTCGGCATGTAAAACCTCCATATCTTCTGTAATAGTAGTCTTTTCAAACATAATATGCTAATTTACGATTTCTATTTTTTGATTTTCATTAATAGCCGATTAAAATGTATTACACTGATTGGTCCATTTAAATTACGTAGGTTAATTCTGATTGGTTATAACAATTATTCTTTGTGAACTTTTACAATCATTAAGTTTCTTACGTAAATTGTGCGTTTACCGGTAATTTTAAATAAAGATATTACTAAATATCTGTTAAAGGTATGTGTATTGTACCTCGGAATTCAAGAAGAAACAAACAGTTACAGTTGAAATTGACAAGCCAAATAATATACTTATTGTAAACTACTCTGTAATATCAAACACATTTATTAATTGCATGGGATAGTTATTGAAATTGTTGAATACAACACAGTTATTGAGTAGTGAGAATTTTGTGGATAAGTCTACCATCATCCAAAATTTCAATGTTTTCTTATCAAGTGAACCTATGTATGTTGTCATATACATAGATTTTTATCAGTAATACTAAATATTTGTTTTCTCACTGCTAGTATGTGCTCATGTACACCTTAATGAAGAAGGTATTCATTTTGTCTCTATTCAGTGAATAGGTCACTAATGAACATTTATGTTCTCCGGACTTCTTATGATCGCATTCAAAACATCATTAGCATATTGCACATATAGACAAAACATTCACTCTACAATATATACCTATCTTAATAACAATTGACTAATCTTGGGTGGTCTGCTTAGTTATCTATCTTCCTTCTTCTTCTCCTTCTCCTTATTTGTCAATCATTTTCACACTCTATTCATTATGCTATTTCCTCATTGAATTACTATGTTATGTTTGTTTAATTCCTTTGTTTGTTTAAAAGAAGTTTCTACTTGAAAGCAATCCTTTTTAAGCATTTAAACAAGTACCGGATCAATATGTGCATATTATTGAAACATGTGACATACATGTATTATATTTGAAGTAATTGACAGACAACTTTTTGTTTATGTTGTTGTTGATGTTGTTGAAGTATCTTGAAATGCTTTACAAAATATTGAATGATAAACAAAAGGTAAGTTACATTTAAGAAGAAAATATAATTAACTGAAGGACAGGATATGCATGAAAGCAATTTTATGGAAGCAATCTATTTCGGATACATACACATCAAAAGATACTATTAAGATATCAGTCCACAATAACGACTAAGGGGGAGTATACACTGTTACTGACAATACCACTTCGGATGAATTAGTTAGTGGTTATATAAACTCAGTTGTTGAACGGTAATTTGAATGATAGATATTGGGAATGAATCACTGTGTAAGTTTAGTATTCTTGAATCTGATCAGAATTTACAGGATAAGGAAGATAATAATTTTGATGTAAACATACTGATGAGTCTAGTGTTAATACCAACAATAACAATAATATGAGAAATCATCTTCACCAGCCTAGGTATCTTTCTGTGTTTTAGCAATAATTGGTACCGTTAATATAAGAGTCAAATATTGAGTGTTTGCTAGCTGATCAACATTATGAAGTACATTTACAACATCTTGCTTCATATTTGCCAGTAAGCTAGATCACCTTCTTCATTGAAACTATTTTGTCAATTTACTGATTGACTGATCTTGTTTGATTAGTTTTCAAATCTCCATTAATTTGTAAGTGACTAACATTAGCTTTGATATTTTGCTGTTTGTATTTATCACAGAGTGATTGAAGAGTTACTATGTCACAAACTGAATGAAGTGGAAATACTGTCATTGGACTATAACCCAGTAATGCTGATAATTCAGAGCTTGCTGATAAACTTAAAGAATCTCGGTATAATTGCCTGGTGGTATCGAAGGTAAACACTTTTGAGGTAATCCGTAATCGGTCGAAAGAGAAGTCTAGTGTTCCAAACTTTTCACTTCTATTCAATTGAGATCATTCTGTGGGAATTACAAAGAAGAAATTAAATTGAGATTTAAAAAAAACCCCTTGATTCAATTTAGCTTTAAAAGTTTGAAATAATATGAAGATTGTATGAATAGGTCTCCTGTCGCACTAATCGGAGTATACAAATAACAATATAATGAATACGACCTTCGAATTACAAGGGATGAACTGATACTCATGGTATTCTTTCAGGAGATTTGTTTGTATAATCGAGATCTTATATACAAATATGCATGAAGTCAATGAATTTATCTTATGTTTTCGTACGACTATTAAGTATTCTTTAAATGTATTTAGCTGTATATAATAAACTTAATATCATACTGATTAGTCAATGAGTAGTAAGCATGAAAATCAATCATTTCATTCAAGATACATCGTACTAACAATAGCCTCTCTCCTTCTTAGTATGATGAATTATTTTGACATGGATTTCAGACTGTATATATTACAATACTGTATTGGCATACAGACAGCATTTTGTGTACTGAGATCATTATAACTTTTATGATTTTAAGCATTGTGATAATGGAAATATTTTATGAATGAAACTTAACTGACTTATTGTAGCTTAGGAACTATAAATTAAACTAGATTGTAATTTAATCAACGTCTTCGGAAATTCAGTGTTCATACTGTACTACGAATTGATTAATTTTTAAAAAGTGAACTATTGAAATTCAGCTAACTGATAGTATCATTTATTTTGGATTGTGACTGGCAACTGGAATCCAGGACGCGCGTTTTGTCCTATTTGGGACTCGTCGGCTGTATCGCTATATAGAGGAAATCCGCTCAGGATGCACACATAGCAACAGTGACTGACCAGTTTCAGTCTTTAACAAATCACTGGAGACATACAACTTTATCCTATTAACTGATAGTATGTCATGTTATCTATTTTGAAACAGAAATATCCTTGGCATCAGCCCACATGCAGTCATTTTTGTGTACTGCTGAGAAGTTGTAAAGCAGTTCGAACAACCTATCCTTATATTCCATAATTTTCGAAAAAATCTTGATGAATGAAGTTACCTTCAAAGTATCTTCAAAGTTCTTTAAAATGTCACTGGATTAATCATCTTGGTAATGAATACTGCAATATTATATAAAGAACAGTCTTAATTGTGGACTGATATCAGCTAGACTCTTGAATAATTGCTTAAAATTAATTTTAGTTGTGTTGATAGAGCGAAATCTCAACCTATGGGTGGGTTGATAAAATGTCACTTCCCACCAATAAGTTTGAATAAGTAAGTAAAAACTGTAGTTTTTTTATCTTCTCTCTTTCTCCTCACTTTCTCTATAAGGTATAATTATCATAGTAAATTACATGGACAAATTTGCATGTCAACAGACTATATCAAGAATAAAAACGTTATTCGTCGTTATTTTATCGCATACATGTTACCGGATAGAGAATTATTCTAGTTTTAGATAATTAGATGCAATCAATAATAAGTTCTTGTCTTCTCCTTAACGTTACGTAGTGCATACCAGCAAGGAGTATTTGAACTATTCAAAGACATTACAATTTGGAATAGTTGTAACACGGCAAATTGAACCCAGAACTGAGATATATCACAGTTCTGAATCGATTATTAACCGGCAATATAGAACCTTTTTCTGTTTCTTAGTGCGAACCTGAGTTAATGCATTAGTTATACTGGAGGACAACTGAGTGACATAATCAATTATTGTAACACAGATTGGTAGAGGTTTGAGTCATTCTGTTATTTTTTTATAAAGTTTCGAATTAGTTTCGCTGACGTATCTTAACTACTACAAAGTCTAGATCGAGAGCTTGTCATCCGATGATGTCTATTACTGTCACACTTCGGATAAAGTTCACAGTGGCAATAAATTTCTTAAACTTGTATTTCACAACTTGATAGATAGAATGTAGTAATAGACAAAATGTCGATTTTGAAGCCTTTTAGTAATAAGCTGTAATCAGTAAATCATAACTATGTAGGACGTGAGACAAGTACCGTCAGTCACAATAGATAATAATTACTCAATATTGTGAATTAATTTTAGTAAGAAATATCAACCATTGAGTGCCAACCCAGTAGTCTTAAGGTTAAGAACTAGCAGTTTTTAATAGTTGCCCAACTAAAAACAGTCCCTATTACCAAACAACAACATATGATATTTCTTTCAGTTTAATAATTGTGTAATGTTCACTTAAATAGATTGCTTTCATCATCATTTAACTACAAACTTTAGATCAGTAATTAGTAATAACTTCAAAATTCTAATAAATATTCATCTTCATGACAAAGATCATATCAATGGAAGTATCAGGCTGAAGTTCAATTAACAGGTAATTTACTGGATAAAAATAAGTTCACTGCTTTCTCTTTAGTCTGTGTAACTTAATTATTAAACTGCTAAAATTTCTAGAATCATACAGAGATGTTTGTCTAAGGCAACAAACATATATGGATGATTGTCGCGCCATATATCACATACTGACGAAAGTGAGAATTCTACGTTTGGATACCAGCCAAGAGATGCAGAGGGTTGAATTTTTGCCAACCTTAAGCCCCTGGAGCTTCATCATTAGATACCTTAATTCTAGAGTCTGAAGTTAATCACAACTGACTTCTATTAATGAGTTTAATGTGTCGTAAACGTACATACTGGTTAAAAGATGCAAGCTTAGAATGAAACCTTCAATGAAAATTGTACTTTATTATGCAGTACGCATTTACTAAATGAAAAGGAGAAATGACTGACGTCGTTAAGTACAATGTACCTATTGCATAGTTAACAGCAACCGATTGTATATAAGTAATCATTCAAGTATTAGAAAACAAACGTATGTATTATCCTTTATCCTCATTGTTTGTTGAATTTTATTAGATCATCATGTAGTCTATCGATTTAGTATCAGTTCAATTCTTACATTTCACATGAAGAAATCGTATAGAACAAAGAAATAGGTAAATCAGTGAAAAATTTAAGGGAAAGTAAATGAACTTTTATGGTTTGTTAAACTACTTATCAGTAATATACTTTGATCATTTAACTAATGTGATAGAGATATACAATGAATGGAATAATAAAACTAATTTAAAAAACAGATGTATGGATATGCCTTGAAATAGACCTTTATTATATACAAACGTATGCCTATATCCCCTCCCCCCCCCAACGATAATCTCCTTAAATTCTATACACACCATCCGATATTGTCAATGATAATCAATCTAAAAATGATTGAAGGATGACAACACATTTCAGACAACACTTTTAGAATTGATAAGAAGAATCAAATTTTGTGGAAGTTATCCCGATTTATGAAACCTTATAGTTGAGTAATAGTTTGTAATGATCCCATTGTATCATGTAAGTTGGAATGTTGTTTTAAGGTTGGACTGATTCAGTATTACATAAAATATATTAGGATGTTACATGATTGACAGATGTTAGCTGGAATTCATAAATCTAGATTATTACTCGTCAGTAAGACATATCTTCACTATGGAGGGAAGTTAAACCTATTGTTTTGTTTTCATGAGAGCAAGAACAAATATTTGTACAGAATAAGATGAATTCATTTTATTTCATTGGTTTCTCATCAGCTGCATGCAGCCTGGAATAATATTTTACAAGATTAATATTTGAAACAAAGTTTTAAAATACTCAGTGAGAACGGAATGGAGTCAGTTGAAATCAAGATTACATAAACATGTGAACATGGCTTAAAATGTTGGAGAAAATGCTGTGAATATATATACGATCCAATAGAAGGTACTAGAAGGCAAAATAGAGATCAGACGTCAAATGATTGCACATAAAGAGGTGGTTGGAAATATTTGAGAATAAAGTTAATAAAACTCAGTTATTAAACTTTAAATGACCTAATTAAACACGAAAGTTGAACTTAGCCATCTGAAAAACGATGATGTAACCAAAAAAGGAATCGTTACGTCTGATCAAAAGTGAAAACGTATTAAAAGAAACTTAGCGAGAGAATAATAACTGTGAAAACAATAACGCAAAAGTTAAGTTACCAGGGTAAAGAAAGGCTTATAACAGTTTCTTTTTGAATACATAAGTTTGGTTTCAATCGTTTAATGGCAGTCGCTTCGGCATATTTTAGAAGTTTTGAAGTTTTTTGTCTATTGAACACTTTAAATGATTGATTAATACCAATTTGGTGTCCTGTGTCAATTAGATGCTTAGCGATTGCGCTGTTAAATGTCTTTGTTCCTGTGAGTCGTAGATTTTTTGGAACATGTTCATTAAATCGTAGGTAGGCCCTTCTTTCTGTTCGACCGATGTAACTATTACTGCAGGTACACGTAAATTTATATAGACAGTTAGTGGTAACATGAGAAGGATACCTGTCGATTTTTGATTGTTTCAGTGAACGTGTTGTTATGTATGATATAAACAGTTTTGCAGCATAATAAGTTCTCTTTAAAGCTGAGCTTAGTGTTCTTCTGATTGGTCTAGCAATATCATCACCTTTGAAATCGAGTTGAATGAAAATAGACTTCTTGTGGACTGTAATTTCATTTGCTTTATCAGGCTTTTGTTCGCTGTATTTGTCAATGAATTTTTCCGGGTAGCCATTCATTTTAAGATACTATTTAATGTTAGTAAGTTCTGTATCTATCATATCTGAAGTACAAATCTTTTTGGCTCTGAGAAACAATGTTTTCACTAATGCTATTTTGTGATGGATTGAACAGAAGCTGTTAAAATTCAAGAACAATTCATTCCACGTCGTTTTTCTGTAGATCGGCCGTTGCACTGAACCATCTCCTCGACGTTGCATGGCAATATCCAAGAAATGAAATTTATTGTCTTTTTCTAACTCCATGGTTTCAAAATGAAGTCATCCAATGTTAAAGATTGGTAATACAGTTGAAACCTGGTTGATAAAACTTAATTAACAGTTGGAGGTGGGAAGAGGGCAACGTCAACATACTAATGAAATCTACCAAATGATCGATCAAAGTAAATATTGTTGTTGTTCTTACGGAGAGTCAATCATAGAATGAATAACTTTCTTGGTGTCATCTTTGATAATGATGTTAAGTGAATTAATAAAATGCATTCAATTATTTTCTTCCGTGAGATTTTAAAAAAGAAACAGTAGTATTTCATTTAAAACATAATAAATTGTCATTAGGAATTCATAAGTACTAATGACTTATTTAAGATCGTTTCATGCTTAAGTTAAGTTCATCAGTCGAAAACTGATCAATGAATAAACGATGATCATACTTCGTATAGTTTAGATGGTAATTAGCGAAAGAATCTGGAAGTAACATTTCTACTTAGCTGAGATTTGTTTCGTGGATGTACTTGCTTTCCAGTGGTGATGTACAAACTGTAGTCGAGAGCAGTATTTGTAAATTCAAATATCTGAGAGTTATCCACTGAGTTACTAAGTCACCAATACATATTTGGCGGGTATGAATTTATTTTCAAGCGTCTATATTTTCCTTTCGTTAATATCGAAGACTGTAAGTGATCAGTCTCTATTGGCTTACATGAATCCTAAAGGGATTATTTTGATTACGATTAAATACTAGGAGATTTTATATCGTTTTTATTACGTAGAGCAGAATACGTGAAGAAAATGTCATAAGGTTCGGTTTGACTCATGATGTACTGATAATCTATCTGATACAAACTATTTTGAGGACTTCACGAAAGGTTTCCAACCTACCAATGGCAAATGTTAACTCGATGTTTTTAATAAGTATCATGTGTCCGTTAACTCTAATTGGTTAAAAGAAATCAATAAGATACCCTTGATCTAGGTTTCGTTCTAGTGGGCTCTCATCAATAAAATGAACCTGGAATATCAAAAAAATTGATGCTTCTCATCACAACGTCACCTTATGAGATGTTATCACTTAACAATTTATAGCGAGATTAATTATTTCTAAGTAATAAATTCATACAACAATTTGAAACTTCACGTCACAAAGTGACATCAGTAAGACAACTACAAAATGTTACGAAACACTATTTAGCTGTTGCATGTTAGTATATAACTCACTAGAAGTGATTATTCCTGTTCAGATTTGGAATCCAATCAGAAACCCCCAAGATTTGCAGCTGAAATTGGATCCTAGCCTTTAGAACACTTATGAAGCATTCAGTTGTTAACATTATTAACTTCAATATCATGTATGAATGTTTATTACCTATTTCTTTTGAAAACCGACATCAAGTAAGTAAGTCACTAAATAAGGTTTTTTTTTCAACCTATCTAAGTCATATAATTTTAAGTAGCTGAATAACATAAATAGAAGTATGCAATATTTTCAGTAGTATGTATAATAATATCACAAAAATAAATTTTGTATATTATGTAGGGAAATTAAATTCCTAAGTGAAAATTCATCAGACATTCTACTTCTTAGTATTATTATTCTTACTACTTTCATGATAACTTTGTTGCTGCTAATGCTACTGTTCTTATCAATAAGTAATATCATTTTAATACAAATAAAAATACAACATATTAATTCCAAATAGTGTATAGATAAACTAAATAGTTTATATGCATATAAGTGGAATGGACAATGAGTGAACGTGAAAGACAGAATAAAGTAGTAAACAGGACTACATTGAAAACATTCTAAACATCGTAAAACTTCTAGTTGTAGTAATTGAAAGACAGTTTTATTACTGAAATGAATGATCATAAAAATTTGACTACTGTCAAGCGAGAGACTTTTATGATTATTATGACTATATACATATATATATCAGACTAAACAAACATTAAAGGGTAGAAACAGTTTTTGTATTTGTGAATGTGTATGCAAACACTGTAACTATGTTGCGAATATTCATAATCACTGTGTTATACACTTTTAATTGCCATACTATAGTTTACCGTATCATCGACTTATAACAATCTGTCATTTACACTGAAAAAATACGATTCCTTATTCGTCTTCTTTTTTTTTCTGTGTGTGTTTACTGAAAATATTAACAGAACACAAAGTTGTAAGTGTAAGTAATGTACAGTGAGTTGATAGTCTTCAACATGAATTATAACTTATTAATGTCTATTATTCATATTATGACATGTAAAGTGTGAATACATAGGCCTATCTACTATCACGTACCTACATGTATGCAATATGCATACATTAGCAATACAGCTTATATGTTGTACATTACTTGAATACTTATGACTAGTTTAATTGCCATTCATTTTTGACACATTTTATTACCCGGTCCAATATATGTAAGTATTGTTGTTGTTGTTGTTGATAAAATCAAGTTTATATTGACAATATGAAGTGGGTTTATACTTTGCATTGATTGACAGAGATTTGATAAAACTGTACATTCAATGTGTACTTATGTATGCAGCTACGTTTAGATTTTTAAGTTTGGGCATACAGAATAACTCTAACGATAAACTAATCTATCTATATTAATTGGAATAGTCTGTCACCAGTACTGGTGCTGATGTTAGTAAACCTCTAATTTACGACTATTTATCAGTAATAATAATGATATTATTATTATTATTATTACTATTCAAATTCGTACACTATGCCAATTACAATTTATTCCGTTGCTACTCTTAAAAAGTCGTTTTATACAAAACAGTGTTGAATGGAGAATTACTGACATCGGCTAAAAATGCATATGTGTGTATACGGAAATTCATTCAATATAATGATAATAATAATAATAATAAATTGAACGGAAGCGGTATTCTTTCATAGTATTTATTTCTGTGTACTTCATAATCTATCATCATCCTTACTAAACTTCTCTGTAAGTACATATAAATACATAAAATGCAACATTACTTTGAAATGATAGAGAAGATTTGTAACTTAAGTGGTTGTTTTAAGTAATCATGGATTCATTCAAATGGTTAGAATAACTGCTAAGGTTTCATTATATAGCTAAATGTCTTGATAATATAAACTAAAAGATGAGGAAACGAGTGAAGACACATGAGGCATTATTAACGAAATAAATTGCAACAATTGAAAGAAACACTATGTTTAGTTAAACGAAAGCCCTACTTCAACTAAGTGTAGATAAATAAAAGCTACCAGTGAGAAGGTAAAGTATTCAGACCAACTTTGGCAAGAAAATGTCGAAATTCTGGGTAAAAAATATTCCAAGGATGTCAGTGAATCTCTAGAAGTACGGTGTTGAGGAAAGTTAGCAACGACAAGACAAGTAGACATACAAGAAGTTTGTCAATTTACATAGAAGAGGTCTATCAACTATATGGTAAAAGATCAAATGAACAATGTCGAAACGACACAAAATGTGAAAGTAACAAGGTCATTGATCAGTTAACAGACCAAGCCGACTTAATACTTGCAGTACAATCAAAATGCTAATTTTATCTTGAAGAAAACGCTAAGTGTATTGTCCAGAATGACAACGAAAGTCTATTAATTAAATTATTTAACTCGATGAACACAATTTAAAAGGACTCCAGTATATATGCATATACATGACACATTCAAATGATACTCGTGAACAAACGCTATGTCGAGGTAATCCACTTAGGATGCATATATAGCAACAAACATTGATCAGTTTCAGTCTATGAGAAATCAATGGGAAGATTCAAATGCAATTTAATTATATATACATACCCGTAGCACAAGTGTGGCTGTCTGGACTCAGTAGCCTAATTGTGAACGTTGTAGCGTTTGGCAAAAAACGAAATGAATTTGAGTCCCATTGTGGACATCAACATTATGGGATGCAGGTATATTCAACTGACCAGTCCCCAATAGGACAAAACGTGTCTCCTTAATTCCGCTTCCTAGTCCCAATTCAGCTCAGACAATGTTGTATTAGTAAAGTCATTGTACTAGTGACTTCGAAAACCTTAAAACAGTCGTAGGTATTCCTATAAATCACATAAAGTCGGTGGGACATGTAGCTTCTGTTTCCTGCAACTTAGCTTTCAAACCACATTATATTCATCGTAATATTGTAAAAAATATGTATATATAGTCATTAATTTTAAGTGCCTTATATACCAAATAGGAATAGAAAGTTGTTATCGTTGCATTATACATTCCAGTTGAGTATCTTAAATGTGAAGAATTCATAATTTTAGTTTACTACTACTCTAGTAATTATATTTTCAATGTATTAGTTGCCTTTAGAAAAGGATTTTTATCAAATATTAACACTTGTCGATGAAGTATTAGAAACTGTTGAGTTCTAGATAAGTATCGGGCTTTAGTTTAAACTTCGTTGGCAATAATTACTTGTGGATTTACACGAAATTAAATTTCTAAACTCAATTCAATCTAAAACGAATGCTAATTCTTGAAATAATTCAGCTATTGTTGATATTGGAAACTCAGTTTGATCCATTATTTGAATAGATACCTTGATGTCAGCTGAAGGTACAAGTTGTTTATATTTTCCATAGTGGCTGATACATCTTGTACTTGAACGCTTAGACAACAGCTTCTTTACGGCTCTCTAGTTATAGGAAATTTTCAAGTACTTGCATCTGGAATATAAAACAAAAGGCGATAACTATAAAGGCAGCACTACTAATAAAGTTAGTTTATACTTAGAAATTAAGCAACTTATAAGTGTATATACATCACTGAGATTCTAGAATGTTTTTGGAAACACGACATCAATAATAAGTAAGGAAGTAACCAGTTATCCAAACAGATTATTTTGATATCATCACGTAATCAGTTCTTTGAAACATTCAAGGATCAATACTGTGATTTTACAGATGAATTCATCTATCTAATCGAGAATAGGACAAGATGTATAGCCTGAATTACGTTATTAGTACATATGTGAAACATATTCTTCGCAGGTTACACTAATTAGTATGAATATAATTTTCAATAAATTGAAAACAGTACATAACTTAAAGTGATTTCATGTGATGTAAATGTGTAAAGTATGTTATGGAATACACTTAATGCCACAACAATATGATTATGTCAGTATCAGACGCAAAATCACAACTTACTTGGATCATCCTCATTCGTTGACTAAGAATTTCATGCCTTGTATTAAGTTATCGAGGGATGTGCACTGTTTAGGAGTCCCATACTGAAACGAAACAACTGTCTAGTGCCCACCCCCCTAGTTTTTAATGGTACCTTGCCAACATCAACCTGTGACGAATTCAATCAACTAAATGCAATGCGAATCTCCACAAACGATCTCAATTCAATTATTTAAAATAAATAAGTGATTAATTTAAGGTTCTAACTGTGAACTGTTCTCATTGTAAGTTAATAAGTTATAGAATACTACTTAATGAGTAGCTCAATGAATAAAACGTTGGCATTTTAAGTGGTAAATACTGGGTTGGGATATCATTATCAGCAATAACACAATGATAGAGCACATACATCCACATGATAAGCCTAAAATCAGACGAAATGCGTTCAATGGGTTTCATGCTAGCCACGTACAAAATATCCTAAACTAGTCACTATGCTTTTTAATTTGTATTGTGAATGGCAAGTGGAATCCAGGACGCGCGTTTCGTCCTATTTGGGACTCGTCGGCTGGATGTACATGTATCCCAATGTTGATGTTCACAGTGGGATTCGAACTCAGTCCGGTTCGTGTCATACGCCACCGCGTACACCACTAGACTACTGAGTCCAGACAGTCACGTTTGTGCAATGGGCAAATTGGTAGTAGGATGAATTTGTTTATTCCCATTGATTTGTTATAGACTGAAGCTGGTCAGTCACTGTTGCTATATGTGCATCCTGAGCGGATTGCCTCAATATAGCGATTATTCACAAGTATTATTTTTAATTTGTATTGTGACTGGCAAGTGCTGTATGAAATGTATCTCCTCCCAACTGATGAAATGGAGTTCTACTTATTTTTTAATAAATTTTACAATAATTCATTGATGTTTAGCAAGGAAGCTTAAAGTTTATTCATAGAACTAATCAAAAACTGAAAGTTGTTGATCATGTGAATAGTGGCATTTAACTTGTTGTTTGTATTCATCACAAATTAATCTTGAATAAGGATCATCAAAAACTAAGCAGCATTAAACAACTGTTTTATCCTCAATAGTGTATACCCTAGATTTCATGAAGGAATCAAATGCAGGATAAAGCAGTTGCTCAATGCAAATTCTTGGTTTTCAATAGTTCTTGAACTCTGGTCAATTCCAAAAACAAATTGTTTGTTTATATACGTATACTATTAAAATACTAGTAGAACAAAAACCTCATAAGTAATAAATAATGTTCAACGAATTAAACAAAAGAAAGTTACTGTCTTTCTTCATTTTCATTTGTTTATATAAATTAAATGACCATTATTTAAATTATATAAATTGATTTAAGTACTACTGTTTGCTAACTTCAAATAAACAAAGAAAAAAACTGAATGTATACATTTCAATAGGTATCACTGAATAGATGTGTATATGTGTATGAATAGGTAATTGAGAGTAGGGATAGAACATCTTGGCAGTACTTTCATTGTAAATCAAACAGAAATTGACAATCAGATCTAATATTGACGAATGTTCTTAGTTAAATGAATAACAGCATGATTACTTTCATTTCTACATACATATAGATATGCTCATATAACTACTTATAAAAGTAATTATTATTATTATTATTGTAACTCTTAACACAAGCAAATGTTATCAGTAGTATAAATAGTAGTAGTGATACTATCATTTTAAATTAACATTAATGGTTTTAAAGAGGAAAGGGGGGGGAAGCGGAGAAAGAATGAAAAGTTACTTTTTACTTTATATCTTTACATTTCCATGTTTGTATGTGTGGTTTCATTTAAACATTCATATTGTTTTTTAATTATTTTAATCGTATTTACATTAAGAAAACGCATAAATTGTAAATGTGAATTTAACATCAATGATTTTTGTTGTCGTCTGATTTGTTCAACGTTACTTCTTGTAGACACTTTTCTTTTATGTTAAAGAAGAAACATGACAATACAAACAAATATACTTAAAAATAATGGGTTAGTGAGTGGGTGGAAACATTTTATCATTGAATCTATTCAGTACATACATCATCGACTGCAAAGACTACTGATGATAATAAGTAAAGAGCATATAAAATATACAGTAAAAAACAATAGTAAGTTAAAATTTATTAATAAAAAAATATCATTTTTCTTTGATAGTTGGCAGGAAAATTTGAAATAAAGGAGTAGTACACGTATTTAAAGAGAAGGAGGGAAGGGGGGAGAAGAGTAGGAGACAGTACGATTATAGTCGTATCCTTAAAACTTTGAATAGGTACATTAAATATAGGCAAGAATATGCGTATGTATACATGCATGCATATGGTGTCGCGTGTATAAATTACTATATGTGTGATGAGATTTGAGAAAGTGACCGCTTAGTAAGGCGAAGGGGGGGGGAAATCAGTATTCTCTGTTTTATGTTTTTTTTTTTTAAAATCTTAAACTGTAACCAATTCTATTTTAATTTTTTTGCATCTAATTGAATCATTTATTAGTAATAAATTAAATGAATAAACAAAAAAGAAAATAGTTGAACAGATTCATAATCCTCCTAAAGATCAGCTGTTATATCTAATGTGTATATCTGAATTATTTAAATAGTTTATGCTGGAAAAAATTTATGACACATGGTGAAATGAATTATTTTAAAGAACACTTCTATTCATCCTTCTTCTTTTCCTTCTATTCCTCCAACACGTCCCCTTCTTCCTCATCACCATCATCATCATCATCATTAAATGACCAGTTAAGTAAAATCTCTGTAATGAATTTTTCTCTTCATCATTGAATCACTTTCTAATTATTCATAAAATTCAATGGATAACTTCAATTTATTAAAATGAAATTGTCAGTATGTACAAATCGATTGTGTTGTATAATAAAAAATAAACAAACAAATACTCTCGCATCCCCCCCCATCCCACAAAAAATAGGGAACCTCATAAAACGATAACTAATTCATGAATATATTAAACAAATAATTTTTTTATTATAAAGAATTTATTATTTTGACAGTTTTATTGTTTACATTTATAAAAAAAAAGAAAAGAATAGAAACATGATAAGGTAGACACTGAAAATAAAACTGACCATTTAATGGTTAATGACATATATTCCTATTAGATAACTACTGTTCCTCAACACCCCCCTCATCCACCTCCCCCTCACCACTCCCCCTTCACCCATATCTCTATGAGGGTGTATCCGGTTCTATTTTTTGTATTTTTTTATAAAAAAATATTTATTCGTAATTTCCGTTTATTTTCTTTATATGTAAATAGAATATTTTTAATTTTCCACGTGGTATATTTAATTAAACTATACATTCCGCTTTATTTAATTTTTGTTATTTTCATTTTCTCTTAGTGATAAACATTTCTATTTTTATGATAAATTCATCAGACATTTATTGATTTATTGATTTTTTTTCGGTTATCGAATTGATGAAATTTATTCCAACTTCGTGTTTATTGAATTTATATTTGATTGAAAAACTATTGATTTATTATGAATGAATTGAAATGGGAATAATTTAGATCCCCCCATATAGTTTCTTATTCATTTATAATAAACGAAATATGTTGTATTTCTAGATTCATCAATCTATTATTCTATGATTATAACAATTGAATTATGGTAGTCTATAGAGATTGGCATTAAGTTTTAGTTGATTGAATTCATCACAGATTAATGTTGAGAGGGTATCATTAAAAAAGTGGGAATTTTATCATTAGATTCCAACCTAGTAGTATAATAAGGTTAGGCATTCAGTAAACTGAAGCCGTTGAGGCGGAATTTAGTGTATGAACTGATGAAGAGTTTCATGCAGGAACGAAATAGCTGTCCAGTACTCCATGGTTATCAACGGCACCTTATTAACATCAGTCTGTAACGAAATAATGGCAATTTAATCCAGATGTAGGATAGTTACTTACAGTTGACTAATCATTTAGCAGTGGCCAGTGATCTGTTTCTTCGAATCATTTTGTATTCACTGAATTATGTTCATTAAGATGAAACAAAGGCATAATTTCAACAGATTTGTCACTGGATGCAGTATATTTTAAAGGAAGTACTTAACTTGTAACTTAAGACTTATGAAACTATGTTTTACAGGTTCGACTTTTAAATAAAACATTAATTCACATAAAACTGTGTGTCAACTAGCTTAAAATCTAGATTCAGAGTGTCATCCGTCGTACCATCCACCATCTAACATATAAATATGATGCATACAATATCCATATGTCTAGACGATTTATCCCACTGAAAATTACCTCTTAGAATCCTATCTGCACCAAATAAAAATAACACCTAATACTCATGCAAAGTGGTAAACATTTTTTCTATTAGATAATAAATTATTATTGCTTTCTAGGCTTGAAATCTCTTAAAGGAAGTTAATATATTCTTTAACTGTAGAAACCAAAAATTTTGAAATTTTCTGAAACTGTTGTACTTTTTATCAACTGTCTTTATCTATTTAACATTGAATAAGCTAGTAATGCATATATAATTGTTTCATTCATCATTCTTTACACATTATCAATCAGTCGGTTATGTTGTAACATTTCATACTATTGGATGATCCTCATTTAAACATGTGATCACAAAGATGTTCAAAAATAAATCGGAAACCAGTGATATGCTTTTCACTTTACAGGTATAGGATACCAGATTCTATGTAGTTGGAAGTCATTTGGTCTAAAATTGAAGTAAGTAACTCTCTGATCTAGAGAACAGAAAGTATTAAAAAACACCGTAGCCTATAATCTTCAAAAATTATCTGGTGACACTTACTTCGAGACTTGCATCGTATTTTAATTAAGTCGAACAAGTCACTCACTGGATCCTCGATATGATCCACTATGAGAGTGGTATTGTTGTTAGTGTGAAAGAACCGTAGAGATTGCAGTATGTGGTTTCGAAGCAAGATAAAATGCAATATCAGTTGTATGCGGGAAAGTAGTTCTGACAAACTGAAAGTCATGCAAACATGTGATTAAGCATACTTCGTAGAGATATCTTGACAGACTCATTAATTCTATAAGATGTAAGGTTCTGTATGATTGGTTATTATTCGGTCGATGGTTGAAATAAACAAACTTATAACCCAAGGTGAATAGTCTATAAGTCAAAATTCACTTAGATAACCTACAGTCTATTACTTCGAAACTGAAATCGGCATTCAACCTAGTCAAAGAAGTACTTTACAGAAATCTTTCAGAATATTCATTAAATATTCATTTCTTATTGACATTATTGTACATTCTACTAACTTTTCTTCTATTTAGTTCTTTTACATTTAAAACTTTTCTTAAACTGTTTTGTTTACACTTTTTAGTGGATATGAAATTAAATATATTGCCATTAGAGTATTACTATTATTAATGTTAGTAGTAAATTAAAATGAAATCTATGCAAAACAAAGTAATAGCTACACTCTCATTTGAATAATACTTATCACTTTAAAAAAAACAAACAAACAAACACTAAAATTAGTGGAGATGTTCAAAGGAACATTTAATTGAATACTTCTTGAAAATTGATTTTTTTTTGTTCACCTAAATATTTGTTTGTAATTAGTTGTGAATTGCTAGGAGGACTTCTAGTTCTCTCCACCCCTACGCCATCATGTCTCTTTCACTCTCATCATCACTCAACAAAGGTAACCTGCAAATATATCCCAGTAACCAAAAAAAAACTACTTAGGGAGTTGAAGGGGTAGTGGTGGTTGTGTAATTCAATTATTCGAATGGATACATTAGTGACCATTTATTGTGTTTATTTAATATGTATGTAAATCTGTTCTGACTGGAATAACATGTCTTCTACAATTCCTAAGCAAACAATAAAATAATGCCATTTTAAGAAAAAAACCTAAAGGATTCTTTAAAGTAAACAATTAAGAATGGAAAAAGTGTTTAATATGCATGTTCTAGAAATGTCAATAATTATGCTAACTTTGTTTAAGTTAGTAATAACATAAACTCAACTATGACTATTTACTTGTTTACTTGCCTTAGTTATAAACAAATTAAATTTACGAAAGTTCGTTTTTCTTGGGGAGGGGGGTAGTCAACAAAATGTCCTGAACCTAGGTTTCATACTATTTGGAACTCATCAACAAGGTCTACCTGCAATCTTCGACAATTATTAATCATTTTGATATGTTCCCAAATATCATTACTGAAATTGAAAATCGGATTGAAATTTTGAAGTTTTGGTGGCTACACGTTAATCAGTATCTCTATACATCTTAGTTCTCCAAAGATGGACGTCAGTCGCGGCTCGAACAGCTCTGTAGTAATAGTCACACATTGTAAAGCCTGGTGATCAGGGGTTTAGCTTGTTAGGCAGCTCAAGTTTACTCAAATATTTCAGGTATTATTTCAGACGAGTGTCATTTAGTGCGAGATCTAGAATCAGGATTCCATGCTGGTTACTTACAAACAACCATCCATTTGTATATAGTATCAGTGGTATCGAGTCAATCCGCCTAGTAGCCACATTACAAATTTGATTAGTACTGTAAAGGATTCGACAAATATCTAACTGATCAGTTCACAGTGATCAACCAATGTAAAATTGTGAAAGTTTGTCTATTATTGAGATAGAGCCAATTACAGCTTGAGAATTTATGAAAATTATGGTAGTGTTGGGGATGAGATTACTGGTTATTTATTTTATTCTTTTATGAAACTTATTAGTTGTACATGCTCAACAACCTCATCAGGAATGGAATACGTGACTTTTAAGGTTACATGTTATACACGTTAGGTTAAGAACTTAGTATCCATAATTTAAACTTTCGTCAATTTATGATAGGATGATACCAGCACCATTACCACCTACTTGCATTAATAACGTTTGTCCCATTTCTCATGTATTCGGACTCTATCAATCATGAATTATTTCCAAAACATTAGACTTTATTATGAGTGCTATTTATTTAGTTAAAATACAATTGAACTCAAGCAAAACCTACATTTTGAATTTCAATACCAGCCACAATTCGACTTTGCTATAACCATCGATTATTGGTAGTATTAAATGGATTCACTTGGAAGATAAATATACTAATGAAAACCCTTCATTTACAGTCTTTCATATAAACAAAAATAGAGAGTTGTCAACTTTGTAACAATTTAATAAGTTAATAGGTATTTGAAGTAAGCAGTTTAGTGGATAAGCTATCGATGGTTACAGTGATAGATAATGTGACTAAATTTCAACAACCCTACGATACACTGCATAGATTTAGTTGATGAGTATAGGAATATGACGAAACACACTTAAATTTTCACTGTTAGCTACAACTTAAAACTATTTCAACTTACAATTATTTTAATGTAAACAGATAGAAGTTAATTTTACTTAATGTGTTTGTTTATTTTTGTAGATTTACTGATTTTCTTATTAACTAGTTGTTAAGTTTAATTGTTTCATTCTCTCTTTCTTCTTTTCACTGTTCCCTTTTGTCATTAATTAACAAATAAATAAAAAAGAAACGATTGAACCAAGTTTTACACGTTCCTCTTTTGTTTTATCTTAATTTAATGTTTCGCTGACTCCATGTTTATTCGGTATAAATCAATGATTACCAATTAAATTCAAGGTGATTCGTGGAGTTCTGATGAGATGTGATCAATGAAGTTCAACCATGTCAGTAATGAGACATTTATCTACTGATATCAATAACTGGTGGAGTTCATTCGTGTCAGGTGTGAGGCAGTTACTCACCGATGACAATCGATGAGGTCGCGCAAACCTATCACGAATTGACTGAATTAGAAATATCAACCGTTAGGAGCCGGCTCAGTGGTTCAATGGTAAAGCACTCTTTGCGGAACCAGAGGGTCCTGCATTCGATCCTCAACAGGGTCGTGGATGCACACTGTTGAGGAGTCCCATACTAGGACGAAACAGCTGTCCAGTGTTTCCAGGCGATTAGTGGTTGTCTGGTTCAGATGAGTTCGTGATATCAGCATTGACAACCCCCTTAATTGTAAATAAATAAATGACTTTATAAATTATGTACTTCATAATGTCTGAATAGAACACTTGTGAAATGTAAGACTGACGTGATTTATCCGTATGTGTCCTTATCAAATAATCAATCAGTCAAACTATCTATCTATCCCTGATCCACCAATCTATCTATCTCTCTCTCTATCTATCCACACATTTATCAATCTATCTAATTATCCCTGACCTACCTATCTATCCGTTTATATGCATTTCACTGGCAGATTTTACTAAACTGTTGTCAACATTCATTAATTTTCCAAATAAATCTATTAAACCATGACTAAACGAAGAAAAATAATTGACTAGTCTAAGAATAATTTCAATCATCAAGACATAGATGTTTATCTATAAATTAACTGGAACCTCTTCAATTCTACCACTTTAAATAAACACATAGATAAGTTGAATAATTAACCTTTCACATTCTCAATTTGTGTATATTGTAATTTTTTTGTTTAAATAGGGAATCAATTTACTAATGTCTTTATCATTGTTAATGCCCACATATTATGCTAAAATGGAACAGCTGAGAATTGAGAACATCGTATCTGTACATATAAATCACATTCATTACAGTCATTATTGAATTGTCTTAAAGTTTTTAGTGTATAAATGCATCAGTCCACTTATGAATCAATTGTTACTGATAGGATCTTTCAGACATGTGGATGCATACAAATACCTTTATTATTACTATTATTATCATTATATAGTAGTCAGTAGTCCATAATTTACTACCATTCTAAATAACAAGTAAGAGTACATAAGTGAGTTTCATAGTCTTATTAATTCATGAAATCACAGTGATTTACATAGATTCATGGGTCGAAAATTAAGTTTCATTCAGTAATTTATTTAAAGTTTGGGAACAATTTCATTATCTGTTTATCTTTTTTTTCAATATAGATGATAATCCATCATAGAATATGATAATGAGGTTTAGGTTATTGGCTGTTGACGATTGAGTGTTGTGTAGATTATTGAATTTGAATTCGATAACATGAATTGATACGGATTGTATAATCATTGCAACTAGAATGCAACAAAACAGTTGTTTTATCTCATTATAGAGTGTTTTAAAAGTGTCTAGCAGTTTCACTATCACTGAACGAGTTCAGAAAAATCGGGCCTCTCAGTGAACGATTATTATCTAACCACTGGGTCGGATTCCATTGGTTGATATATATAACACCATCTCATCCATTGACATTGGTAGGTAACAGCTACACCTTAGATAGTCTCTTTACTAGAACTTCGGAATTACCTTCTGAAGTTAGTTACCGATAAACTCAGGTTGATTGATAATTTATATTACAGGAAAATTAGGATTCTTTCCTTAAGTTGAAGTGGATTTAATCAATGAGTTTTTATTAATCATAGATTTACCATGGTTGGAATATCATTAAAAGTCAATAGACGCCAGATAGCTGTTTCATTACATTATGAGATACGCCACATGTATGCATTTACAATGTGACCTGCAACTGAATTCAGTGTCTTCAGGACTTAAAGAGAACATTTTAAAAAATGATGGCTTAACTGTGTATTTATAAGTTAGATAAATACCAGGCTTATACTTGCATATCATACCTTTAAATACCACCTTCTGTTCAGTTCTAATCCTAATCTCTGCATTAGGAAAGTAGTTATAATAAGTTAATTGGAAATCAGTCACTCAGCATCACAGTCAGAAAAAGTTACAATCGACCTTTTCTGTTTACTACTTACATCTTGAAGGACTGAGCAGTTTATTGTAACTGATCACTGAATACTGACCATATGAAATATTTTATTGGTTATTAGTGCTCATGCTATTTATGTTGAGGGGATCTCAGTTTAGTCATTAATCTAAATGACTCTGTATAGTAACAAATTATGTTTGCTCTTAGTTGGTTTAGCATAACTATAAGAAACTCATGAACCTAGACTTAATGTATGTTGACATTTTTGTACATTAAGAGCATGAGTTCCTTGAAGATTAGAAATACGCCCTAGTGATTGTATTGTCAATAACTGTGAACAGTATTCAGAGATATTGTCTGATGTAATTCAAAATTCGTCGTAGTGATACAAAATCTTTCCTACTCTATCATCTATCTCCTTAGTCCCTGTTCTCTTTCAAATATACTTTTCTATTATGTTTCCTCAAACTTTATTCTCAATATGTTGTCATTCTCATTCATATTGTAACTAGGATTTTTTTTTCTCTGACTACATTGTTATTTATTTTGTTAATTTCATCACATCATGTTGATGTGGATACGACAACATCACTTCCAACTGACTAACTGACTGACTGATTGACTGATTGAATGAATGAACTGAAAAATAGATTTTAAACAAACCAAAATAAAATTTTTGTTTTAACTACACATACAAACCCGTTTATCTATTGATTTTAATGAATGAAATCAATATGAATGAATGTAACATTTCCATGTTTAGTGATATGATATGTTGGTTACCATGGTGAAATTTTTCACAAGTATAAATGTTGTAACTTTCTTTATGATTGCTTTTAATGGTAAAAAGGTACCATTTGATTATAAACTGAAAATTTGTTATTTTCATCTGAAAAAAGAAACAATACTACTAACAGTAGTAATAATAATAATAATTCGTTACTTTATAATAACAGTAATTATTATCATCAATTTTTCTGAAGGGAATAAGGGTGGTGATAAATGAAACAAATTATTGTGTTTCCCACATATTTTAATTCATGTTATTGTTCTTAATGATCATTGTCGAAGTTGTTTTCTACCTTAATTTGGTAAATAAATGCAATAGGAAAACAATATAAGGCATTTCTATGGTAATAGAATTGATATAGTTGTTCACTTTCTATATTCAATTTTTTAACTGTATGGTGTGATATGAATTCATTGTTTGATGTGCTTATTCATTTATACATTAAGGATTAGATATACACGTGTGAAACATATATCTTCGTAGAATTACAGTATGGAATACAAAGAATGACGAAATGTATGCACAGAACAGTAATTACAATAATCATATAGTCTAAGCAATAATTATTAATTGTTATTATTT
Source organism: Schistosoma japonicum (assembly GCA_025215515.1). NCBI lineage: Eukaryota > Metazoa > Platyhelminthes > Trematoda > Strigeidida > Schistosomatidae > Schistosoma > Schistosoma japonicum. The sequence goes on along the minus strand of CM046062.1, from coordinate 34,137,259 downwards.
AGTTAATTGAGTGTATCACAGATTGATGTTAGCAGAGTACCATTGAAAACCAAGGAGCACTGGACAGCTGTTTCGTTCTAGTGTGGAACTTTTCTGCAGTGTGTGCACTCAGATTCCGCACCATTGACTTCAGGTTGGAGAACACCTAACGCTCTATACCATTTGGCCCGTCAATATCTAACAGTATAATTTCAACTTCCATCAATTTGTGATGTAGCGCGACGATCACTTATTGTCAATGGTGATAATTGTCTCACTCCCAACAAGCTGTGAACTCCACCAGTCACGACTTCACCATAGAACTTCAGGAATATCTTGAAGTGAGTCACTAGATAGCTCATTATTATAATTCAATCCAGATGGTTGTTTTTGTGAGATTGGTAATTTTTTAGTTGATTGAATATATCATCGATTGATGTCAGCAGGGTACCATTGAAAACCAGGAAACAATAGACAAAAATAACTATTTCAATTGAACTAACTGTTATTAGTTGGATACCAGTAATACTTTGTATAGGTTTCTTGTGTGTTACTTGAAAAATAAATAATTTTAGTTTACTGGATAGTTTATTGAATACACTATTTTGTGAATAAATATCACCTTCTCTAAATTGTTGAGTAACGTCAATGACAATTACTTTTAGCGCTTAATGTAACTCATCAAGAACATTGATCTAATCTCTGTTGGAATTGTAGATGTATCCTGTAGACAAGCCCTGTACTACAATGAAACAGTTGTTGTATGTTTTCTAGCTGTCCAGCTGATTACAGTCTTTAAGGTGAACAATCTTAATCCGCAACATCATGTATTTTATAATAATAATAGATTAGTCAAGTGATTGTATTGACTTTGATATTACGACTTACTAAATAATTTATTAACTATTAGTATTGTGGAGACTGTTGGATTTTAATTTCTGAATCATCAGTTGACGCTAACCAACCATTGAGAAGCAAGAAGCATTAAATAGATGCTTCATCCTAGTATGAGACTAATTATTACAATGCATACATCGGCAATTGAACTTAAGAGTTTCAGTCTACGTGATGAAAGCATAACGTTTAGATAGATGGAGTGTCATCATATAGCTTATAGTTATACAGCTTTTGCTAAATGTTTATATATACCTGTGGATGTGTGCTCAGTTGTATAAAGAGTAAGCTTTTGTCATTTGAAGCCCCAAAGTCCAATTCTCATTAGAATCATCAATGTATCTCATACTAGTATGCAGCAACTAATAAATACTTTCTGGTTTCAAGTGATAGTCTAAATTAAATCATTCCATGATGTGATACTTTAAATCTAACGATTCTCCAAAGTACCTAATAAAAGATTTATTCGATCCTAATTAGTATAGTCTATCACATAATTATTAGTAACCAATACACCCTACATGTATGATTTGTACAGTCAGTACACCAGTGTTGAATGAATATGTAGCATTTTAAGGGTATTAATTAACTCCTATTGCTGAATTCACTTCAGTGTTTCTAATATTCGCTAAGTGTGCCGTACTCAGAGTTTTCAGTTATTTTTTCATTTATTTTAAGTGAGTTATTTAATTTGGAGTGTAATTACTACTAAGAACCATGGTAAGCTAATATGTACGATGATGATTATTACGGATAACTCCAAGCGATTGAAACAAAGTAGTTAATAAAATTTATAGTTTGTTATATGGAACCCATCTTCTGAATGAATAGGAAATTATAAACATTATAGATAACCTTAACTATTGATACAAATATTTCAGATGTTCTTTAATTTGATCAAAATTATCGATTTCGGTAACACAACTGTCCTGTACCTCTTCCTGGTTTTCAATGGTTGTCTAACTCAGATCAATTCGTAATGTCAAATAATCTCCACAACATCCAATTATAATAAATATCAACTCACTAATGACTAACTTCTGGAGGTAATTCCTAGAGTTCTATTGAGTGGACGTTGTCAGTGTTAGTTTGACTTATGGCGTTGTAAAGCAATTACCCATTGATCTGTAGTTATTATAATCTCATGAAAATAATACATAACATACACTTAAAACAACATTTTATAAGTAATCCTTACTAATTTCAAATTATACTGAAAACATGATTTCTTTCCTATAACATTTATAAGATAATTTATTGTAGATAGCAATTATTATCATAACGTTTATTGAAGTCTACTCTTGAACAATAGCTCTCTCATTGTGTCGCTCTCTTTTATTTACACTCGTTAAAGAACTAGTAAACAGGTGAGCTATGAGAAATACCGTCACTCATATACATATATATATATATATATATATATATATATATATATATGTATATATACATATAGTTGTATATGATTAACAGCACCCACATTAACATGGTGTCCAAGTGATCATGATTTTCTGTCTGATCTAATTTAAGGACTTATAAATGACTATAATTATGCATTCTGTTCATTTCATAATTCAATATTTTTTTTAGTTGGGTGGAGTAATGATTAGGGCAGGGGAATTAAACGTTTCAAATGTCAAATATACACACATGAATTATTAACTTTATTTTTCTAGTTGGGTTTTTTTATGTTCCTTTTCAGTTGTTATTGTTTTGTTTGTTTCTTTAAAAAAAATTTTCTCGGTGTCTTAACTTATCTATATCTCTATGTTCAAGTATTCATTTTCTATGTATATTACCCGTGTATTATTATTATTATTATTATTATTATTATGTAGGCATATGCCTACATGTATATCAACTGGTGTCTATGCTAAGTTAAATTATAGGCGCCAATAGATTGATAATTTATTTATTTATTTATTTGCTATTTATCTATATACTACTTAATAACTAATAATGTAAAAAAAGAAAATAAGAATATGTTCATTTCATATGTGTATACATGAATTACTTATTGTGTACAATTCAATTTATGTATGTTTGCATTATGAGTATACACTATTTGGTATACTTTCTATTTGTTTTAATTAGAAGTAGTCATTTAATGTGTAGATTGTTTTCTCTTTTGGTTATTTTCTTTATTCATTTCAATGTACAATGAAGAATTGAATAGTTGAATAATGTAACATTTTTAAATAATCGACTATTTATTTTGTTTTAATTTTAAAGTGGTTTGTTTAAATTGTAACAATTTCTTATTTGTTTTTTTGTTTTTGTTTTTTTTTTAAAAAAAGGAAAAATTTATTCAAATTGATGAAACATGTTCATTAGTTTTTCTGAACTGTTTGATTAACCAGAATAAATTTGTTATGGAATGACGTCGAGTGTTGTATGGAATGGGGGGACTAGAATTACTTTCGGTTGTTAATAACTGTTTATTTTTCTATGATAAACTTAAAAAATTTAGTTGTAAAACTTGTATGATACATGCCAATTTAGGTTTTGTATGTGTGTGATTGTAGATAATTTTATTGGGATTTTGATCATGGTTGTTTTATTCCTATGTTTAGTTTGTAGACTACTTACATCTGATTCTAGGATCACTTTCTTCAGTTACTGAAAGAACACATGCGAATAACACGGATTCGGTCTGCTTTGTGCATTGATCGATCTTATGTGTTGACTATCTTTGGCTTTCTGTATAAAAAATCTTTTAGAATTTTTAAAATGATAATAAATTGATAAATATAAAAATAATGTGTAGATTGTAGTATCACTGAAGTTTAATTTAATATTGCGAATTACTTTTTATTAGACAATCGTCGAAAACCATGGAGTTGTTTTGGGGCTAGTATGAGGTTCTTCCACTGCACATATCCATGACACCACCATAGGACAGGGTCCAGGACCTTCTGGATTCATAGTGAATGCAACATTCATTTAAAATTAATACCAGCTTACCAGTGACTTACTTCTGCAGGTAATTTGTGGAGTTATAATTAGGTGACGTGACCAGTGTCATTTAACCACGTCAGGTGTGGGGCATTTAATTACCTGCGGGAATGGAAGATACTCTGAGGTGTCATCCCTGTGTTAGAAATAGTAATTTTCCGAACCTGGCTCCGAGATCCAATGGTTAAGCACTTTTCACGAAACCTTAAAGTCCTAGGTTGGATCTGATTATAAGGTCATTGATGCGCACTGGTAAAGAGTCTCATACTAGGATGAAACAGCTGTTTAGTGACAGTTCCTTGTTTCCAATAGTTGTCTTGCACAGACCAATTCATGATATGACATTAAAATTCAGTAATTAGCACAATACCAAATTATGCTTAAAATGAAATTAATACGTTTGATAAAATAATGAAATGAAAATTAAAGTATTCTAGAGACTATAACAAAAACAGGTTTTTTCCTTATTCATGTTTATTAATTTCAAACATTCAACTGAATAGTTAAATTGATGTGGTTTTGTGGAGATTAGCTAATTTAATTGTTTGTTTTCATCGCAGATTGTTCTCAGTTCGGTAACTTGAAAACCATGGAGTACTAGACGGCTGTTTCATTATAGTATGGGACTCTTCAGCAGTGCTTGTCCTTGATTCTGTCAAGGAATGGAATCCAAAAAGTTCATGTTTTATGGCTAATGCTTAAGCGTCAGTGTCACTAAACAGACGCACTACTAAGAAGTTCCACACTAGTAAGTAACATCTGTCCAATGCTTCCTGGTTCTCATTGATACCTAAGCGAGATCAATCTGTAGTGAATACAAACAACACAATAAAATACAATGAAATACAACCTTCCCAGTTAGTGATAATCCTCTCTGATTGCTTATAATCAGTAAATGTAATGAAACGGTATTTTATGTATAAATATATCATTCATCTTATCATGTTGAATGAGCATAATAAGGGGTATGGACATTTCATTTCAATGTTTATTATTTTATTTAAGTTTAATTATGACGGGATTCAGGACGCGCGTTTTGTCTGATTTCGGACTCATCGTCTGAATACACCTGCATTCCAATGTTAATGTTTATACTGGGATTCGAACTCAATCCACTTCGTTAAAACTCCACTGCGTTCACCTTTAGGCTACTGTGTCCAGGCAGCCGAGCTTGTACAATGGGTATATATGCCATTAGAATAATGGTGTATCTTCTTGTTGATTTGTAATGGACTGAAACTGGTCGCCATATGTTTAAATCTTTGTTTAAATATCGTGTTAATTCGATTCACTATACAATAAGATACATTGTGGAGGAGAGTGAGTTGGACAGGGAGGGACTTGTAAGGAAGTAGACACTGAAATAAAACTGAGGTCACCTGTGACATTTTCATGTTTTACTGATTGTGGTGCATTTCGTAATTTCAATAATTCACTTTTCAGTTAGCGATAAATATTCCAGTATCTAGTATGTTAAGTTTCTTTACACTGACATTGTCAAGCAAATCAATTGAACATAACTGAAAACTCTGGAAATGTGATCTTTGGTAGAACAGAATTTTCCCAGTGATACATATCACATATTCACTAAATTATAAGAAACCTGTTCAAATATGCTGGATACAGTAAGTTAATTGAACGCTAAAACTGTCAAACGTAACCAACTTCCACCTGTTATCAGTAAATTTGACAGTCACTTATCATGTGATAATCGAGTCACTGGTCTTATCGTCAAGTGACCTGTTCAAAATCACCATGTAAAAATAACATTTTTCATCCTTTATGTAAACAATATCAACAAAATTAACAATCATCCCATCAATAATATCTACAAACAATATGATCCTTTGTAAAGTAAAAATTTAAATGATTCTCCAGATGGGTTAATGTAGTAGATCTAACTTACTATCGATGGATGACCGACAAACTGCAACAAGTTCTTAAACCACACAATATAAAAGGTCTCTTCAAAATGATAAATACACTTTATAATGCTTTAGTTAGAGTGAAAGAAAAGATTTCATTCACCTTCACACAAATTGCTCCTACAGACGAGATTGTATTGATTGTGATGCCTTTTAAATTGGAGAGTTTTCTAGGAAACTTTCAACTCGAACAATTGAGGATTCGAGTTACGTGAAAAGATCACCAAATAATCCTGTAGATCTTGGAAACCTGCAAATAAAATCCGCAGTGGGATTATATGGTATTTATTGTTGCCATAAAATCCATATTAAAAGTATAAGAATAATTGAAAAAGTATTTTCCGACTACAAACAATGGTAGGTGGTTGAGGTTTCCCACATTCTGTTAAACCCAGTTAAACTAAATTTTTACCAAATAATCACATATCTAACCCAAACATTACATCCCATACGAGGAACACACAAATTAAATCTCCCCTTTTATATTACAAATATTTATCGCCTTCTTGTTCTACTCCAAGGAATGCATACATATTGATCTCACCTTGAATATAATTTATATGATCCAATCAGTCTTTGTGGTTAGTCATGAAATCAATAATTGCTTTGATCTGTTCATTTGTGTTATTCAAACTGATGTTGGTATGATCCAGTTATTTGTTCAGCTAAAGAAGGGACTTTGATTAAATCAGCAAAATGTCAGCAATCTATAGTTTCTACACATTCGGATTTTATAAATAAATTATGTATTATAAACTACCCAGACCAATTATTGTTTGAGGTCAATTGTGACTAGCAAGTGGAATCAAGGACGCTCGTTTTGTCCTATTTGGGAATCGTCAGCTGGGTGTACTTGTATCTCAATGTCGCTGATCACACTGGAACTCAAACTCAGTTCGTTGTATGCCAAACGTTACAGCATTTACCACTGGGCTGCTGAGTCCAGACAGACGCACTTGTGCAACGGTCTATATATATATAATTAGAATGTATTCGAATCTTCGCGTTGTTTTATCATGGACTGAAAGTGATCAATCTCAGGATGCACACATAGCAACAAAGACTGATCAATTTCAATGTATAACAAATCAGCTGGAGGATTCAAACACATTCTAATTATATCCAGACCAATGCTCAGATTATCAAATCAACCCTTAGTAACAATATCAATTATATCAACCATTAGTTTTCCGCACTATATAATCGAGTAGTGAATTTATTTATTTGACCCTTTAACTAAGTAATCGTTCCATTTGACTTTAAGAGTATGTACAGGTGAGCATTCACACTGACATACATGATTAATCCTTAATATCTCGAAGGCTATGGTACGATACATAACGTCATTAACTTATTTGTCATCATCTTGTTAGATTAGTTACTAGTAACAGTATCCACTAAGTAAATACGAAACACTGATTATATTTAAATGAATATACCTTAATGTGCATAATTAATTACATACTTGAAACTTATGTATATTTCTATTATCGTATTAGTTAATTCACTTATCATATCACTTCAAGAAGTTATACTCTAACACTATTTCCTACTATCTTTCACTTACTTCAAAATCGATGATGTACTAACACTTTAAGTAGTCTATTGACATCATTTATTGTGTCATCTACATACTTTACAGTAATACAATACACTATCAATAGTACAGTTATCATTTAAAGTTGATATTATTCTTGACAAATGATAATCAATGATGCTGTATTATGAATTATGCAAATATATCTGTCTAATAAGTAGTTGAAATGATGAAAAGTAAGTTTTGAAAGAAAGAAAGTCAGAAGAATATAATTTAGACTAATTAATTCTGTACACAGGTACATACTCTCCCTTCCCCCCTTACTCTCTTACTCACTAGCATACAAACATACGTAGTTACTAACGTAGTCATCATTATCATCACGTCAATAAATGATTAAATTCACTTCTACGAGTATGATGAACGAAAAAAAAATGTATTCACTATGCAAATACTTCACTTGTCATAGAATTACATTAAAAATGGTATTATACATGTTTTTGATTAAAAGAGTATTCAGAGTAATTGATCGAATGTATTAAAGCATAATAGTAGAATATGATGAATGTATAATTTCTACTTTGTTGAAATGTAGTTCAAAATTGTAATTTTGTTTATGATCATGTTGAGGAGTTATAATTACTAGAATGATTAGAGTCTAAATAGAAATTGTTTTGTATTCAGAGTGACTGTAGCGTTAAGTTTCGAAGAAAGAAGAAAGTGAATTAACTATTTAGCAAGTATATCAGGTAAACTAACATTTGTTAATGAAAGTAATCGATCAAAATAAGGAATGACATAATCGTGAAACAATGACATTCTGAAAATAGAAATCTGAAATTCGTTACAGTTGTCTCGGAATATTTTGTGAAAGGTAAAAACAAGTCAGTTTAGTTACCACAGTAGCTACTACAACAATTACTACTGATAGATTTTATACAATTTGATAACATGAGTGGCTTGTTTAAACTTGAACTGTAGAGGTGAATGATCATTTGTAGAATCAAACAATGTTTTTATTGTACGTTTTAGTGACATTGGACGTGGATGTGGTGATATTGTCAATGGTCGGAACTTAGAAAATGTAAACTCTTTTGTTCATGCTTCGATAAATTACATGCATCTCATTTTTATGTAACTTTGTAGATGAGCGTTAACGATTAGTCTCAAACTAAGATGAATTAGTCATTCAGTACCTCACTTTTCTTTCTGTTTCATCAACTTATATCGGTTTGGAACACGAGCTGCAAGAAGACGAAGGTCATCAGAGATATGATGCATAGTTGCGTAAAATGTTTTGAGTAATCTACTTAGACATAAAGTTGTTACGACATATATTCTTGAAGAATGAAGGTCAAAGTAGAGAAATTAAAAGATAAAAATCGAAAATATTAGGGAGAACATTGTGAGTTCCACTGTACTCTGGATATAATATCATTGTTACTAAGGTGGGTCTAGTGTGAATACTATTATCAGTATACACCCAAAAGGATATATTACACAACACTACCACAAAGGAATACCTATCTTAACAAAAGTTTGAGAACAGGAGACAATAGTTTTTTTAACATGCGCTCATTCCATGTGAGTTCATCTTTTTCTGAAGCCATTTGGAAATATGTTTAGTGACTCTTATGAGCTGGTCACGAATGATTCTCCCTATATATGTCCACACATACATGTACATCGATAGATACTGTGGGATGACTCATTATTTTTCGTACTGATTGGGTTTTTTTATGTAACAGGGACTTAGACTTTCCAACTAAAATGACCTTAGCTGAATAAGCTATTCTATCAGTAACCGATTTCAGCTTTTGTTTAACTCAAGCTTATTTGAATCACCTCTGGTAAGCGGATATAGGCTGATTTCCTAGATCCTAGAAGTATAGTAGGTTTCATCATACGGTAACTTTCCATCGATTTATGAACTTTTCACGATATCCGTTCAACATTAGCGTTTCCTTCAGTAGTATCACTTCTAAAAATACAGTTGACCATAGTGAACAAGTCTTCTTCTAAATCATTTTTATACTGTCTTGGACAATAACTATGTGAGATTAAACACGTTCCATTCAATAAGGCATAAGTGTTGCTTAGATGTTTGATTGAGCCATCTTCCTTACAACTGATCAGTATATCTAGGTAAAAAAGGTGGGTGTTCTTTTTCTCTCCATATAATAAACTAATAATGTTTTGGAGGATGTTCAGTTTATTTTGTAAACTATTTGAATCATCGATCTTCTTACATTGGACCAAGATAACACTAACATACCTCTTGAAGAAAACACATCTTATCTAAACTGGTCATGTACACTTCAGTTAGTAATGATTCTAAAGGGCTACCCATAACAATTTCATTGATCTGGGGAAAATATTCACCCTCAAATGTAAATTAGACTATTATCAGTACAAAATAATAAATCTGTAAGAACTGTTGAAGCGATAAGCAATGAATGATTTATTGACTTGATCTAGTCACATTGAATATCATAGAGAAAAATTTGTAAACCAAAAATTTACATTAAAAGAACAGATTATCTTTTCTTTGATATTAATATCACGTAAATAGTAGCTCACTCCTGGCGAGCGGCCTATGCTCCTCCAAGAGGAGTAACAGGTATACGTAAAGTAAGTAAGTAAATGTAGATCACTTGAGATGAATCCTTCAAACAGTGCGTATATAAATTCCATCGAATAGGGTTCAGTACTTTTTTCAGACATTTTGTGTGATTATGAGTAGGTGATCGACACGTAGATAAAATTGAATGTAGAGGATTGTTAATTTTATGAATTTTAGAGCATTCAAATAAATGCAGACATTTAGAGGCGATAGGTTTCAAGGAATTAACTTCTCTCTTATTAATAATATTCATATTCAACGGTTTTGTGAAATGTGAATTTACTTTCTGCATTCTGGTTTAATTGATTCCATCAGATTAACATCAAGCACAAATTTACTTTCATCACTCAAGATGATTAACATATTACTTCTGTCGTCACATCTATTCATAATAACCTACTCTAGATTCTTTATCAGATTTCAGTAGGAACTACAGTTAGAATTAGTTCATCACACTTTCAGAGAAGTTAACATACTTCTCTACTTTGATTCGAAACTGTCAATGTTGACCTTTATTTTTCGTATTTAGATGTCCTTAACTAGTTTAGGTGTGTGGTCAAACTGTTTGAGATGTATTGGTCAATTATTCATCACTATAGATCTGATAAATTTCATAATTCTCATCGTATAATATCAGGTTTGCAATAAAACGAAAACTCCTTAAACGCTCGTAATCTCCCCAGTTAGCCATATATATATAATATCAGATATTGTCGACATTGTCGAATCCGAAGTTTGACGTTACATTCTCCTTAGCAGTACTCATCCATGATATCACTTCCGATCCAGCATAAAATAATCAACATGCAATTATTTGCAACCTCATAAGATAAATTCAAGACTCTAGTAAAAAGGCATCACTAGTGGAATTCAGTCATAATGGCTATAAGATAATTATCAGTTGATAACATATTCATACACTATATCGTCAGTTGACTGGTGTTAAATATGTAAACCACTAAATGCTGATTCAGTCATTTAAAGGTTAAACTCTCACAGTTTTCAATAGTTATCTAATTTTGATTAAACGGTTATGTAGAACTTCAAATATCCTAATTTATTTATCTTACTGAAATATCACAGTTGATTAGCTCTTTTCTACTAACAGAAGAAATGTTTTCTTCTTAGAGAAAAAAAGTCAATCGATTTCATGCCTTATCACTTCTTCTTTATTCTTTATTAATATTTATTTGGTTAGAAATGATTTTCTATCTTTATTCATCTATTCATAATAACAATGATGATATAGAACTTAACAACATTTTAATAATACACATTTCATCTATGCATACAATCATCTATACAATCCTCCCCCCCCCCAAGACCACCACACCCACTTATCAACAGACATATTCTCTATCATAGTGAGTATTTCAATCACTTCTGATTAATTTACTTCTCAATCTTTTTAACTTAATAGTAATGACCTTTTTGACCAATAAAATAAACAGAACTCATAAAACAAAATTATTAAAAAGAAAAAAAAACTGAGAACTTCGTTGAAATGACCTCATTCATTACTAAGTGACTATATAAACAAGTGAATTGTTGACATTTTCCTATTTCATAAAACACTTTAAAACTTATTCTTACCTCCCTTTTTAACTTCAATTTTGTTTTAAAAAAAATATTTTCATTGAAATGTTCTCATTCAATTCTTTCTCTGTTTCCTCCCCTTCCACCCCCCGCCCCACCCACCAACCCATTCACTGCAGTAAAAATAAAAAATCAATATGTTTATTTCTTACATTTATTTCCATTATATTTTTCTCTTTTTCATTTTCATTTTTTTCTACTTTACATTAAAAACAATCAACAATAAAATAAATTATTTACTCTTAACTGAATATGATGCTTTGTAAGTGATAATTTTCGTTTTGTAAAACAAAAAAACAAAAAAAAATAAAATTTTCCTGGACAATTAAAAATTGATCAATATCTAATGATAATCACTATGACAATGATTAAAACTAATTTCTATTAAAAGGATAAGAAAGAGGTGGGGAGGGGGAGAGGATAGGGAGGAGATTATAAGAAGAAAATAATTTCTATTCATTATCTTTTTTCGTATATTATGAATGAGGTCAAAGTTGAAATTAAATTTATAATCGATTGATAATTATTTATTGACAAATTAATTTACATTGCAAAAATCAATAAGTAGTTATGCATTTAGTTGTTAATGCAACAGTATTATTGATTAATTTACTCATGATTGATCATCTGTAAGAATGAGATTGATTAATATCGATTGATCAATGAGTAGTTATAAAATGGTTTTTATGGGTTAACAACAAATGCAAATGAAAACGGAGAATGTAGTAGCAGCTTCGGCAGCAGTAGGCCAAGACAGTTCTGTTGTATGGAGCTGAAACTTGAAGAACTACGAAAGCATCCTTCAGAAGATACAAGTATTTGATAAACAATTGTCTGCGTAGGATACTTTGGATCCGTTGGCCGAATACCATCAACAACAACCTCCTATGGCAGAGAACAAACCAACTTCCAGTTGAAGAAGAAATTAGAAAAAGACGCTGAAGGTGAATAGGACACACATTGAGAAAATCACCAAATTGTATCACAAGACAAGGATTAAAATTGTATCCTGAAGTGTAAAGGAAAATAGAAAGACCCTAGAAAACATTGCGTCGCGAATTTGAGACAGATGTGAAGAAAATGAACAGCACTTGGGAGGAGTAGGAAAGGAAAGCTCAGGACAAAGTTGGTTAAAGAATACTGGTCGTCAGCCTATGCTCCACATGGGGTAACAGGAATTGATTGATTGATTGATCAATGAGTAGTAACTGATATTATATTTATCTAGTTCTTGACGTTGTTAATCAGATTCTATAAGACAAATTAAATTATGACCACTTAGTTCAGACGGCATGATAAGAATACCATGTTGTTGAATATTAGTCAGGATAAAATTTAGATCAATTGATGTTTATAACAGTCTCTAACCACATAAAATAAAAATATAAACAGAAAATATGTTAATTTGCAAAAATGGATACTTAACTGCTAAAATAACTAGTAAGATTCATTTTGCATTCAATAATATATGACATGATATGAATTACTTCAATTAATTAAGTATCAGTCAATCAGTTACAACGTAGAACTTGGTACATGAGTACATCATTTCAAGTTGTCATGCCTTAATTAGCAGATAACTATTAAATTGTCGGAACAAATCTCAGAGTAGGGTAAGGTAGTAAATGAGTTAGTATCAATGAAGTGGACTGAAGATTGAAAATCAAGTTTCAGAAAATATGATTCAGTAGAAAGACAATTATGATTAGTTTAGAAACTTAGAATTCAGAGGAAGACGTGGAGTGGATGCATCTGCGTCAATGCGATCGATTTTGAGTCATATCACCTAAAGTCTCTAACCATTAGTTACGACCATCACGCGGACCCCAACCAGGTAGTTGTTGCACCTATTGACATGGCTCAGTCCCATTGTCAATGACTTCATGGACTGGTGCCTTGTTTTCCGTTTGACCGCCCCTAGCTTTTTTTCAGCCCACTCCCACACTAGACAGCTTTGCTTATCGTGGTAGGCGGTGGTCAGGCTGCGACACGCTTCATGCTTAAAGGCGAACTCATTCTTTTTATCTTTGTTTATTTACTATACGTTTTCCACTTTTTTAAAACACTAGTGGGAAGTTATGTCTTGAGGAGTTTAGAATTATCTACAGTAAGGCAGTTATCATTAATGGCAACAAATAATTGTCGCGCTAGGTCACATAATGATGAGTTTGGGATTTCTATACTTATACGTCGACACGGTGAAGTAAAGATCTGAAGGCCTTGAGTTTGATTCCCTGCATTGAACTATGGGTGCGCATTGTTAAACAGTAACGTAACTGGGACGAAATGACTTTCTAGTGTTTCGTGGTTTTCACTAGTACCCAACCAATATCAATCTGTGACGAACACAAACAGCTGAACTTAAAATGTTATAAATTCTCATATTGTATACACTTTTGTTGTCGTAGACATTTTGATAGGGATCAAAATGAAAGTATTAAGGGAAATACTGTGATTAGCTTATTATATAAAATATGAAGATGTAAGTTTAGCGTATACTTTATGTGACCGCAGAATGATTAATGAAACTAATTGTTAAAATTAGATTAACGTGTGTCTTCTTGTAAGCTTCTAAACACAAATTAACAATACCTTCTGAATTTCCAAGTAAAAGATGAGACAGCTGGAAGCCGTATTCCCAGTAAGCATCGATAAGCCAATCCCATTTATTGTACTGAATTAACCAAAGATCCCCAGTGGAATTAATTTGATCCAAGAGCGAAGAATTGTATCATTAATCAATTTGATGTTGCCACTTCAAATCTAGAAATTAGATTAAGCGGGAACTGGATGAAATATCCTCGGCTTTTATGATACTTCTTTATTACTTTTACTAATTATCATATTAATGACTTCACGAAATGACGGATGATGAAGTTGATTGTGATCCAAATAGCTCAATCGTTACAATTGCAGTCTATGAAAATGCTTGACCGGGGACTGAATTTACCCTGGTGACTATGGTTCTGTCAAAATTTCAGGTACGCCATGTTGATAAGAGCAAACCGGCCGAAACCTAGATTCATGGTCTCCTGTAGATCACCTCCAAACCCCCCTCTTTATCTCAACGTAGTTCCACGCCATGTAACGTCACTATAATTAGTGACCATATTGAGACTTTATAGATATAATTCGACTAATACTGTATAAGGTTCGACTAAGCATGGGATTTGTCACTTTCTAATAATTAATCAATGAAGTTATAATATATAGAAGAACTTGAGAAACCTTTAAACCAACATCCCTGAATCATTATAAGTATGCTTAGCGTTTAACTACCACTTCAGATACATTTTGACTCAAGAGCATGTATCGCTTTTAACTTAGCATTCATACCATGTTATATTCATTGTATTATTATTTTATAGTAGATATACCCACCTAAATGCTAACATCTTAAGAACTTAACATTGATAAATTCTACTTAACTTTTAATAAGTAGTATACTAGCTGTCATCGCGTATTTTAGAATTTTTGCAAAATTCCAGGACCCACTAATTTGATTGGTTAGTTTTTAAAGTATAGTTTATCAATTAAATGATATCAGCTGATTCAGTTTTTATGCACATACAATTACCTAGAATGCAAAAACAGTGAATAATAGAAGTATAAATATGTGTAAATTATGTTTCGAAATAATCTCATTGATTAAAAATTAGAGTTTTCAATGTTTCACCTGGTAATCTGGTTCTAGCTTATTCAGGGTAAATTAACCACGATCAAAGTTAACAAAGTTATGCATAAAGTTGTTGAATTGAGATAACTTTTGTGGAGAATGGTATTTTTAATTAATTGAATACATCACAGATTGATGTTGGCAGAGTACCATTGAAAACCAGGAGCACTAGATAGCTGTCTCATTCTATTGTGAAACTTCCTAGTACTGTGCACCCTAGATTATGCCACAGGGGCATCAGGGCGGTGAACACCTGAAACTCTATGGAGATGTCGTGACTGGTGGAGTTTAGACTTGTTGGGAGTGATTGTTATCACGAATGACAATAGGATGATCATCGCGCTATATATCACAAAGTGATGAAAGCGGGAATTCTACGATTGGATCTTAACTGGTCCAGTGGTGTAGAGGACTAGATATTCGCCAACCTGGAGCTCCTGGGGCATAATTTGAGGTGTGTACTGCTGAGGAGTTCTACAGTAGAACGAAACAGCTGTATAGTGCTCCTTGGTTTCCAATGGTGCCCTGCCAACATCAATCTGTAATTCATTCAATCAGTTATATATGAAGGTTAGTCAACCAATTAACAATGCTCACTAGTATGCTGTATAAACTACATGAGACAGATCTGATGTGAAAATGTGTTTGTATGAGTATGAATGTGATCAAATCATGACATGTATATGCATATTGCTTTGTTCATCTACGTTTAACAGTTATTAAGTACAATGGCAAATTAAGCTTTAGGCTGTGGATAGGGGCCAGTTGAACAATTAGATGTATATTTGGAACATGATGGCTATCATAAGGATTGATATTACTCAGACATTGCATAAACTTTTTAAATAAATAAGAGAAAATGATTTCAACACAATAATTGACTAATTAAGAATTGTTGTTGTCATTGCTAACGACGTAATTGGTAATATCGACGCGATAGATGTTGATAAACTAGCTTTTTAGTTAATCAACAGTCATTATGATGTAACCAAGTATATTCTGTCTGAGTTCGCCCATATACGCATAGATTCAGGTGTGAATTGTTATTTGTGTTTACTCAGTGCCCAATTTCTATCAGCATACTTGATTAAATAACAACGAATTTTCATATAATCAGCGATTAGTTGTTATAATATTGGATATTAAGTTAACTATATTTGCAAAGATGAAGTAAATAATCATATTCTTGAAGAAATTTTACATTTGAACGAATTCATTACAATATTATTTTGAAATACGAAATAGTCTGAGTTAGACAAACATCGGAAACCAGGAAATAGCACTGTACAGATGTTTCATCCTAATATCAGACTCATTAGCATTGAGGATCTATAAATTTACTAGAAGTCGAGCCCAGGGCCCTCAAACTTAGTAGTGTAAGTTTAACCACTGAAAAACTGAGTTGCCTTCCAACAGTTTGTAATATCAAATAAGCATTCAAAAATATCCACAACACCCAATTGCAGTTGACATCAGTTCACTGGTGACTAACTTTTCGAGGTAATTCATGGGTTTCTAGTGAGAAAACGTGACAAGTGTAGTCCAACTTTGTAAAGTGTGAGGCAGTTCCCTACCGATAGGATTGGATAAGGTTACGCAAATACATCGTGGATGATGGAGTTAAAAATATCAACTGTTGGGATCCGGCTCAACTGTCTATTGGTTAACCGTTCGCCGCAAATCTTGAAGGTCTTGAGCTCGTTCTCTAGTGGAGTCATAGATGAGCACTGGTGGAGTCCCATACTAGGATGAAACAACTAGTTCAGTCCCAGTTTCTTGGCTTTCAGTGGTTGTCTAAATCAAATCAATGCATGATATCCAATTAACATTCAGCAATTCCTACAACATCCAATTACAGTCATTTACAGTAGTTGTAAATTCGTACTTATAGCGACTGAATAAACGTATTAGTGTGTGCTAGAAAGCGAATTTTGTCATGAAATGTTTAGAGAGTTTATCTAACGAGGGAATGAGTAGCAGTTTAAAGGTTAAAAAATTCTATTTAATATGAAACCAATTGTCCCATTGACAAATATGACGAAGGTATGAAAGTAAGAAATGTGGGGTTGTGAAATGAGGTGATGTGTAAATAGATGATCTAAAGTATTAATAATTCAGAAATAAGTAAAATTAGACGGAAAATTATGTAATATGGATATGATCGAATGATGGTTGCGATATGTTGCTTTTTTGTAAAGAGTACAATTTTCAGTGAAGAAATTACTGATTTTTACTGCTTTTGATCTCATTCGTTTGTGTTTGTAGACGATTTTGAAAATACTTTGGTGGGATAAAGTAACCAATAACTCGTAGATGCTCAAAAATTGAGCTGTTTATTGTCTTACATTCTGCTTTAGAAAC
This sequence comes from Schistosoma japonicum, assembly GCA_025215515.1. NCBI lineage: Eukaryota > Metazoa > Platyhelminthes > Trematoda > Strigeidida > Schistosomatidae > Schistosoma > Schistosoma japonicum. The sequence goes on along the minus strand of CM046062.1, from coordinate 34,119,716 downwards.
TCGGGCCAGGAAATATTAGGTGATGCTTTCAGAAAGCACTAACTTTATGCAACCTACTTCACACAAACAAGTAAAGCTGATGTTTATCCTCTGCGCCACAACATATTACAGATCTACCGGAGAAAACAAGAAGTGAAACGTTGTTCCTAAACTATTTGGCAGCCGATTTCTCAAAACGTCAGTTGCAATATCACCCTTAAATTGAAGGTTTTATTCGAAGAACTTACTTATCAGCTCTAGTTACTTCATTTGACCGTACTTTTGGTTCCAAGTTTCCATCGAGAAACCTTGGCAGACGGTTGTTTATGATGAAGACGCAAAAGCAAACGCATAGCTATTTCGTCAGTTTATTTATAGAACTGATTATTACATTTGAAATGTACATTGTAGGTACATCGTAGAAGCAGTTCTTTCAAATAATTCTTCTACCCACCAATATTTCGGCTATTATCCTCAGTATAATCATATATGAAGTATATCGTCTCAGTGAAACATTTTTTGCTGGCTATACAACATTTAATGATATTATTTTCTTGTTAGTCACTGACCGAATGAATAAAATTAAATACCTAAGTGTACCCTTTATATACTTAGCTAATTCTCGCTCTTGTCCAATATGGGACTCGACGGGACATCGCTTTCGCTAACATTTATGAAAAACGTAGGACAAATAAACTGTAATATTCCAGAATATTTACTTTATATTTTTTGTTATTCAGTTTAAAGATGAGGAAGAACAATGAAATCCAGTCCTCTGTAATAATTAGACAGCAAGACATTATTCACTATCCCCTGATCAATTAACTTAAATATTTCACTTCTAAAGAAAACCAGGTCACAATCTGAATAGCTTAGTGAAAATACCTATGACTATAAACTATGTTATGTGGCCTCCTATGCCAAAATGACATGTTTACAAGTTCTGGATGCTGACCTATGTTAACTAGAACAAAACATTTCCCTGTTCATTATCGCCAACTACCTAACTTGACAGTACACCTGATGAAGAGTTGCAGAGATTAGTGACCAGTAATACCACTTATTCTATAGAATTCGAATTCCAGTAAAGGCCATACAAATATGTCATAGGTCACTGCTTATTGATCAGTCAGTGTAAACAAATTCTCATAATTGTTCAATACCTTATTGAATAATAATAAGTGAGTAGAATGTCAAGACAATAAGAATATTTTGAAGATAATCCCAGTATAATTGTCATATCAGACTATTTAAAAAGAACAACTAACTTTCTAAACTGTCTTTTAAAAGATTATTTCAATTACTTCAGTTGTGTGTAGAGTAAACATTTTATTTCTATTATTATGTCCCTCTTGTCCTATTCTCCCATCTGACCTATTGACCGTTAGTATGTCATTCTCTGTCAGTGAACTACAGTTACTTAACTGTGTATACTTACTCCAGCTTGCTACCACTATCCCTCTTATCTTATATTGATGTTAATTTCCTAACTGGTTGAATGCGTGATCAGCTTTTATGTATATTTAAAGGAGTGCTTGGAAATAGAATATGATTTGTCTGGTTAATTCGTTTGCTTGTGCTCTTCCTATTTCGGCCTTAAATTGAGTAAGCACCAGGCAGACTTTCTGTGATCAACTAGGCGTTCTCATTGGTGTTTGTTCTTGTAACTTAGTGTGCACAAGGTCATTTCAGTTAATTAGTCACACGTCATCCATTATAGCACAATTAACTGGTTTACAAGGATTGCTTAAACTTCGAATCGACAGAAACTCAATGAAAGTTCAGCCAGTCAATTTCTTTTTGTATCCTCGTACGTGAATTGAATGAGTCTAGATGAAACGAAAGATTAAAACTGCGTCTTAGTATCCTATGCTATATAATTAAGTTGGCACTTGTAGTAAGATGTACTGCTGGACTTTAAAAGTAGTTTCTCCTAAAGTAAGCTAATTATTTGGACCGAAGTTTTAGTAATCTAATTCACTTCTAAAATAAATACTTGTAGCCAAAACGCAACACTGCAGGTTATATCTTAACGGCAAGGTGTGTAATGTAGTGGATATGTCAATTGAATTAATCATATATTACTACAAAGAGTCATGAAAATTCAGATTACAGCTAAGCAGAAATTACTGGTTGTCTTCAAATCTTGACTTATTATGAATGCTGGATTATTTTGGATGAAAATACACAGTGAATATATTCTGTCAATTTTATGCCGTTCCCTACCTATACGTTTATTGTAAATGGAAGGCATCCAAAGTAAAGTATGTTGATGAATACCGGTTACACAAACAAGAAATATCATTATGGTAGATTTCGAATTCATGGAGTAAAATACTAATCCTTGACATTTAGTGTACTAAGAGAAGAGATAAAAATGAACATGAGAAAATGACGTACTCAATGTATCATAAATATCTGTCAATGTTATTGAATAAGGGTCGCTTAATATCGCTAATTAATTGAATGTATGAAAGTTAACTACTGAAAATCAATTCATTAGTTTGATAATTAAGCGTAAACCAGTGGGGTCTACATTAATTGTCAAGCTACAGTCAATTCGTGATGTAATTAATAATTTGACATTTTCCCCAACTGCGTTTATTAAAAAAACAACCTTAATAAATGACTGTTATGTAACATTTGATAATGATTGATTCAATGGAAGAAATTATTCACATGAATTGTATAGACAACATGATATGTACAATTCATTGTTTGATTTGATCATTGCCAGGAAATACAAACTTACAAATTCGAATTATTATTGATGTATTCAGAAGATTAAACAATTCGTCTACAAAGATGAGTTACTTTACAGGGCAATAGAATGCACTTTTGATGCGAAACATCTTGTTGTTTGTATTTATCATAGATTGGTCTTGGGAACATATTACTGAAAAACAGGGAAAACTGAGTAGATATTCGGTTCTAGTATGGGATCTCACAACATTGTGCGTCCTCCATTCATCCAGGGAGTCAAAACCATGACTTTCAGGTCTGAACAATGATGTTCAGTGGCATAAATCCCAATTCTTGTAATTCATGACATAGTAAGACAATCACACAAAAAATTTACGCAATCTAACTGAACGATAATCCCACCTTCAGATGAACGAATACCGTAATCCAGAATAACTGGTCAGAAAAAATAAGTCGTTCATTATAATAAAATTATTCAGTTACAATATATTTTGCATAAAAATAAACGTGATCAAAATTTACAACCGACTGAACCAAAATGTTTACTTGAAATACTGTCCCGTAATAGGAGTGCCATTGTACCATAGATTGTTTGATGACGATGATAGTCGAATAAAGCATTACATGAATTGAATTTATTTGTCCAAAAGTGCCTTTTATCTCTTGGATCGAAATATTTATGGAAATTCAACACTAACGAACCTTCCTTAACTGAAATACTGTAAGGACCAGGGTCGGTTTGATTTTTCCGCAAAATTAATGCTCAGTCTAGCTGCGTATCACAGTATATGTTTGGACTATTTTCCAAAAGTCTGGCTTCTGCCACTCGTAGGGCTACACTTATGTATGTATTATGGATGAAGATAAAATAAAATATACTTTAAAGGTACAATGACCTTGTGGTTCTCTTTTCAGGTTATGGATTCCCGCATTTTTGAGACCATTTACCAAAGATGCTTATTAAATTTACTTGAAAGGATTAATACTTTCCAATATGACTTCATGCAACTTCTTAGTCTGAGTCTCAGAAAGCAACATAAATTTTAAAAGACAGTACACATGAATATTTGACCTAATCGTCCCTACATTTCATTCATATTTTTTATTTTTCAAAATAAGATGAATACGATAAAATAGCAATAGTTCTCAAGTATGATTTGAATTAGATTGTGGCTGATAAGTGAAATTCATGACGCGTGTTTCTTTCAACTTGGGACTTGTCAACTGGGTGTATCTTTATTCCAGTGTTAATGTTCACGCCAGAACTCGAACTCAGTTCGTTTAATATCAAACATCACCGCATTTATTACTACACTACTGAGTCCTGACAGCCACACTTATGCCAGCTACAATCCGACTTAAAAAAAACTTGTAAACTTTCTCTGTATCAAGGCTATTCGTTCAGGATGCACATTTGGTTACGAAGACTGACCAACTTCAGTTCATATCAAATCAACAGGAAGATTCAAACTCATTCAAATTATGTATACATACCCGTTACACAGCTGTGGTTATCTGAACTCAGTAGCTTAATTGTGAACATGCAGGTGTTTAACACTAAACGAACTGAATTCAAGTTATGGCGTGAACATCAACACTAGGATACAGATGCATCCAGCTGACAAATTTCAAGTAGAACGAGACATTCGTCATGGATTCCACTTGCCAATTCCAATTCAACTAAAAACTTATTATTATTGTTATTATTATATTTTTCGTTAGTTTATTTCTAATCTTTGTTTAAAATACAAAAAAAATATTTGAAATTGAAATGAAGTATATAGAAAACAAAATGGCAAAGGTAGAACTTTTGCTATTTTCATTAATCTAGCTGTTAGTAATAACAATAAAATGGCATGCCTTGGGTTCATTTATCATGATTGACAATATATATATATATATATATATATATATATATATATATACATATATATATATATAGGATATATATATATAAGTAATGTATTTATATATTTTAGATTATAATTGATTAAAACAAAATAAACGCCATATTTAAACAAAAAATCTAATCTAATTCATTTAATAAATTAACTCTAAGTGAAAATAAATAATTTTTTTTATTTATTAAAGTTGTTCAATTTTCTTTCCTTTTTTGCTTTACACCATTCAACCCAACTCTCTACGTCCGACCCCCTCCACTCCGTAAATACACACCCTCCTTTTTATTTTATTTTTTTTACCCGCCGAAATTTATTCTTCAGGAACTTCATTTTCATATCATTTGTTCTCCTTTATATCGGTACAGATATTTGAGTTTTTTTTTTTGTTTTTAATAATAATTATCATGATAATAAGTGGCGATGGTGGTGGTGGTAGGGAGCTTTTAATTTAATGAACATTAATAATTATTTATTTGTTTATTTATAGTAGTCTTTTTTCTGGAAAGTTTATCTTATTTATTTACTTTTATTTTGTTTATTTATTCTTCTTTTCTCTGATATTTTCTCTTTTTCTAATGATTACTGCTAAATTTTTTGGCGTAGATTATTATTATAATAATTATGATAAGGTAATAGACTATTTGAACTAGTTGATAAGACAATTAGTCCAACCCATATATGATACGATTTACTTAACTAAAATACGGGTACTTCATTGCTTCATTCGCGCTTCAATCAGCTTCCGAACCTCTTCTTTCTTCACTACTTCCACTCTTCTCAATCGTTTACATACATAGACATAATAAATCATTCATTCATGCACTCACTTGTATGTCACACTCTGGTGTATAATTAAACATACATTAATATTATTCTTACTATTATTGTTGATATTCTCTTCAGACTAATGTCACGCAATTATTATTATTCTTCTATTTTATACATACGTACATACATTTAAATGCATATTTATGTAAGGTGTATGTAATTGGTGAACTGAAGTGAAGTGAAGCAAAGTAGGATGGGATTATAACACATGAGACGTTTTACAATGTTTCTCTTTACAGTTTCATATTTTTTTTTGTAGATCCCATCACCCACTAACTTATTATTATCCCTATTTGTTGTTGTCGTTGTTGAAAAGATTGAAAGATAAGTCTATATTAATCCTAATATTTCAATTAATAATGTTTCCTTTTATAACTTCAATACATTTGATTGATGGATTGACAGTAGAAAAAAGTGCTAAAGAAGAACATCAGCAAATGAATAAGTGAAATGAAAGTAGGAAAATAGACAGATGAATTGTGAGTTGATGAATGAATGAATGAATGAATGACAATTAAGGATTATACATACATATGTTTATTTATTAACATAATAATGTAGATAAGATAGTGATCATATTAAGTTTAATTGTTTATTTTTGTCACAGATTAATATTGACAGAGTACTACTGGAAACCGGAGAGTACAACTGAAGAGTCTTATACTAGAACGAAACAGTTATTCACTTCTTTATGGTTTTCGATAGTATTCAACCGATAGTGGATCTGTGACAAATGCGAACGATTAAACTTAATATCGATTTCCGCAAAATACCATCTCAAGTAAATCATCAAACTAGTTTCATCACGAACTGACGATGAATTGTAGGAACGAATCAATAAATCAATCAATGTCCTGTTACCCCCATGTGGAACATAGACTGACGACCAGCATTCTCCAACCAACTCTGTCCTGGGATTTCCTTACCAGCTCTTCCCAAGTGCTGTTCATTTTCTTTTATGTCTGTCTTCAGTTTCCGAAGCGATGTGTTCTTGAGTCTTCCTCTTTTCCTTTGGCCTTCAGGATTCCATGTTAATGCTTGTCTTGTGATACAGTTTGGTAATTTCCTCAGTGTGTATCCTATCCACCTCCAGCGTTTCATCCAGATTTCTTCCTCGGCTGGAAGCTGATTTTTTCTCTACCATAGAAGGTTGTTGTAGGAACAAATAGTGAGTATTTACTAACATAACAAGAACAGACAACAATTTATGAAATCATTTACTATTAATAGGTACATTCTACCTGAATACGGTCCAAATCATAAACATGATCTGCAGTTAGTGATATCATGTGATACAACTGGGGTTTATGTAGATTCGTTCCCTTGTTTTACTCTTTTTTTAAATTAGGAAGTGCTAGTATTCTTTCACAAGTATTCTACTATTCCATATTCATAAACAACATACTATACTAAATGTTCAGTCAGTTTCCTTACCATTCTATTCTATTATTTCTACCTTTTTGCTACCCATTAATTTCAAGTTGTTGTTCTAGTGTAGTTTCATAATATCATGAAACACATATTTATGCCAAACTGTACGTTTATTATAACTAACAGAAGATCCAATTCTCTCAATCTTCAGGTATTGTAGTGAGTGTGACTGTATTAATTTATTGACTGAGAATAAGTAGTTTTCAATTTTTATACAATTACAGTTAAGTGGAATGTTTTTAGGTGGCTTATTCAAGTTAAAGTTCAGCTTTCTTCAACTAGGATATCTTTGAAAATATTGAAAGCATTGTGAGCTACTTTGTCGTAGTATCCTTCTAATGACCTCACCTATTGATTGAAACTAGAACTTTTAGATGACCCAGTAATTTATCACTTATTGGTTCGCATTCCCATATCCAGTTAGTTAATAATTCAAGTATACCTCACCAAAACAGTTAAATTTCACTAGCCATTATTCCACATCCATTCCAGATACATAGCGTAGGATCCATAGTCATTTACAACTGTGGAAAACTGCCTAATTATCAAATTTCACTAGGTCATAAATTACAGTTTATCACTAAGAGTTAGCAAAATCTATCTCAGAAACCAAACACTACTAAGTAGTTACTGAGTAATATTTTTAGAAAAGTCTATTCATTTAAATTCAGAGCGTTCGTTGCTTAGGCTTTACGTTTTTATGTCATTGCACTAAATGCTAGCCAGTCCAAATCACTAAAATTGTTATTTTTTAAAAAGAAAACGGCACAGAATGATATTTTCTGTAACGATTAACTATTAAGTACAGTTGTTTATGGAGGCGAATTAACTGAACAACAAACAGATTATTATTAGAGGTTGTTGTGAGGGTATATACGTTCAAAGTTTCACATCACAAAATGACTATGGTAACATAATCATTGGAAACCAGAGATTATTAAACAATTATCATTGATGGAAATAAATGATAGTAGTATAATATTGCTAATTGACTGTAGCTATAAATGAAAAACTACTGAATGCCAACTGTAAGCGTTTAAACGTTAATCATTTATCATGAAGTTTGAATGTCTTCAGTTCGACCTTAATGCGGTCATCGATGCATACTGCTGGGGAGTCCAGTACTAGAATGTAATGACTATCTGGTGCATTCCAGTTTCCAATAGTTACTTAACTAGTGTAATAAGGTAACAAGAAATTTCAAATATATTGTAATATAAATAATCAAAATAATGATTGGAAGTATAAGATGGACGAAATATTAACAGACTAAGTAGTGCAAAAACAGGGAATTGAGTAGGCTAAGATGAGTTCGTTTTGTCTTGTTAAGCTCTCAACAGCTGCTGCTTACAAAATTTACAATATTTCACAATCGGAATTATGTATGGAAATTAACATAGATTACAAGCGAATCTGTTCAAACATCAGTAGGTATAATCATGGTGGAACAAAGAATCAAGTAAAGTTAACCTGTATGAAAATGTGAAAGGTAATACTTTGAAATCCTTCAAGATAATTAATTGTCCAACTGTCCTCTTCTTATACTTTTCGAAGTAATCATAATCGAAGAGTTCCGAATCAAACTCATGCGTTCCAAAAATAGACAACGATAAATAACTTCATATCATGGTAATGTTTCATTCACCTTACTACATTATTTCTTAATTTTTCACTTGCATTTGATTACATTATTTTAATCCATTCAATTTAATGATTTTGTATTACTCACTAGACTTAGTCCCATCCAACCGGTCTCAATCACTGATCGTCGCAATTTACAAAAAAGAACAGAAATACTCATGCGATAACCACAGAGGGACTAGTTTAACTGAAATACTATCTGACATACTAGCCTATGTAGTCATTCGACGTTTATCTAAAGCCAGGGAACAGCGAACTCGGAAAAACTAGGTTGGTTTCAGAACTAGACAAGAGTGCATATACCAGGTATTTACTCTTTGGCGGGATCTAGAGCATAGGCGCAACTGCAATAGTCTGATAACAGTTATATTCCTTGACTTGAAAACCAGGTCAGACTTCTTAAATCGAGAGGCATTGTCGCAATGTTTATCATTAAATGGCTCAACTGAAAGGTTCATAAACCCTGTAGAGGTTCTCTACCCAAATATAACTGATCTAGTTGCAGCATATGGTGAATTATCACGAGAATCATCAGCCTCAAGTGGTGTTCATCAGAGTTGCTCTTTATTACTCTTTCAATTCAACTTTTTCATAAATTTCCTTCTAAAAACTACACTTTCTTCCGCTAACTTTTCAGGAGTCGACCTCTTCCCAGGTCGCTCACTTATCGACATACAAACACAGATGATGTTGTCTTGATCGATGAAGACTCTGACAATGTGAAGAGTCTCCTAAAAGCCTTGAGTAACATGGTAATTATATTCACAATATGTTTCTCTCAATCAAAATGCAAAATGTTACTGTATTACAGACCTGCATAATCGCCTACATTGGTCACAGGAAGTGAAGTAGTTGAGTGCATTGATCAATTCACTTATTTCGAAAACCTCACCACCCACGATGGGTCGGTGTCTGATGAAATCTCAACACAGATTCAGAAAGCTTGTTTATTTTCTACCAACCTAAATCGCTTAGAGTATAGGTGAGATATCGGTCCTTCAAAGAAAGGTTGAGTGTATTGCTCGGCAGTCTACTTCTTTCAACCAGTGAATGCGAAACATGGGCTTTGAAAATAGGAGATAAACGTAGACTTTAGATGTTCGATCGCAGATGTCTTCGTAGTATCGCTCGTATATCATAGAATAGGGGGATAAATAGTAATGATATTATACATAGTGATAGGAAAACATGGCAAATCAATCTAAGAGGTTGTAAACCTTTATCGACTGAGACGATTAGGATATGTTGTTATGTGTATGCCTGAGCAATGTCTATCTCATCACACTATGCTGGCTGGAGTAGTAGTAGGATGAAATAAAGTTAGGGGCAGGCAGACCAAAGTATGGCAGCAGTCTATGAAGCCTTTGTCTGCTGGCCTAAGCCATGTTGGCGGTTGCAGACTGCCTAATTGGGGTCTATCTGGCACTTGTGATCAGTGGTTGATGCTGAGTGACACAGCTCGAAATCGGTCACAGTTGAGTAGATGTATTCATTTTTTATGTTTTTTTTAATACTTTTGTTTGCTTCATCCATTTCTGTTGAATTATGTTGTTTTGTCAATCCTGTGGATTTGATCTCATCGTGTTAATTTGATGTAACAACTTGGACTCATGCGGATATGCATCGGATACTGCGTTGTACATGAATGAATGAATTTTACTCACTGACTGATCTCAGTGCATATTATTCTTAACTACTTGTAATTAATTTTGTCCAGCTATTTCATTACACAGTCGATTAGTTCACTAGTTGTATAACTCTTCGTTACTAATTCGATATTTTAGAATCTTTGCTTACATACGATATTAAAATGCAACAAATTTCCAGCCTTGTTAATTTTACTGGATTCATTGTTCGATCATGATTATACATATTAATGTCTGGTCAGTTATAATTGTAGTCTATGTTAATATCCATGCACAATTCTAATTATAGATTGTAAGTAGTAACTGATGAGAATTAAACGAAATACAATGAATTCATTTTATTCCGTTTAATTCTTTGTTCTAGCTCTCCTCAAAGTGTTAATAGGAGCTACGCTTACAGAATATGTTTGTTTGTCTGGGTTCACTACATGTTATCAACAATATTTATCAATGTTGTATGTATAAGATCTACTTAGAATGAGGATAAATTTATTTCAATTAAAAGGTATAGGCAGTTAAAGGTTGTCATCATCAGCTGCTATCAACTAGAAAATCATTAGAGACACAAATACGTACTGCAGTTAGGCATTTCCAAGGTTTTGATACATCTCAGCACTATGCATTCATTACCTTAGGTCAGATTGAATAAATAAAAGGATGCATTCACTATATTCTTATACCTAAATGAATTTATTACTGTGGAATTCATATTTATGTCGCATTAATGTCATTATTAGGAAAATTGGCAAACGGTGTCACATAAAACTTACCACTAGTTAGTATATAAAAAAATTATTCAACAAATTTTACAGTATCTCAAAAACTATTACATAATCCCTAATAGAGTTATATACTTTTATTTGTTAGTAGATTAGATTTCATAAGGAAAAAAGCTTCATGATCAAATGAATTTCCTTACCAGCAAGTTTTATGAATGGTATAGTATATGCAGATTACTAAATAACTACCTAATGGAACGGCATAATATAGACAATTTAAGAAATCAACGACAAAATCAACTGAGCTTAATACCTATCTCCACAATATTACCTCAGTTTAATTACAATAATCAGTTCACTAGTAAGTAACCTTGAAATATTCCTAAAGTCCTAGTGAGAAGTCATGACTGGTGGAGTTCAGACATGTCGGAAGTGAGACAGTTATCATTAATAGTACTGACTGAATGGTGTGCTGTATGGATGTGGGGATTCTGCCATTACACGTCGGCTCAATAGTGCAGGTTGTTAAGCATTCTTGATGACACCTGAGTGCCATGGATTTGACTCCATGGCTTTCTACATTAAAACCTCAGCAGTGACTAACGTTACGATATTATATAATGCTTGGAAGTGCAATGAACTTTTAATTCTCTGTAAATTAAGTGATTTCATCAAGAAACATGCTTCACAATCAAATGAATTTCTTTATCAACTAGTTTTATCAATGGTATGGTATATGCAGATCATTAAATTACTATCTAGTGGGACATGTAAAAAATGAACGACGAAATCAATTTTCTCAGATATTACAATCTTATACACTAATCATCCTAGAAAGAATGTTTTGAGAAGATACTTATCAAAGTTGATTGTTGCACATACATTTATGTTAAGCTAAACTATACAAGGAGTACATGAGTAGATTTTGTTTGAAAGGTTCATTAAATTTAAGAAACACTCACCTGGATTTGAGGATAAAGTGTCCATTATTTAAAACAAAAAACACAATATTATTGAAGATTAGTTTTATTGAAATGCTAATAAAGGTCAAAAATGTCAATAAGTGTACATGTTTACACAACCACTAAACTAGATCATGGAATATTGAACAGCTGTTTTGTTATAGTATGAGACTTTTCAGAAGACAGCATCTATAACTTTATATTAGAAGTGATGGCAAAAATTAGCATCATCACATTGAACCATTCAGTCAAACGATAGATAAAACAATTACTGATTTATAGTTACAATTAGGGGGTTGTTGTGGAGATAGTTAATTTGTCAATCCTGATATCAGATATTGATTTGAATCAGACAACCACTGATCACCTGGATGCGCTAGACGGCTGTTTCGTCCTAGTATAGGACTCTTCAGCAGTGCACATCCACGACCCCATCAGCCATCGAACTGGCGGAATTAGAAATATCAACTGTTAGAGGCTGACTCAGTGGTTCAGTGGTAAAGCGCTCGTCGTGGAGCCGGAGGGTCCTGTGTTCAATCAGCGATGGGGTCGTGGGTGCGCACTGCTGACGGGTTTCATACTAGAACGAAACAGCTGGAGAGCTGATCAATGGTTGTGTGATTCAGATCAGTTCGTGATATCGAAATTGAAAAATTATTGATTTACAAGTGACTTTTCTTGCACATAGTTTGAGTTACCTCCTACTACTAGTATACCAAGAAATATTTAAACATGACCTGGATCTTATTTTCTTGGAGTTGTTTATTGTATTTTAGGCAGTCTAGAAGTTATAAAGTACACAATTGTCATTCATTTCTGGAAATTATTTAAACAGTAATCGGAATACACTTTTCTACTTTAAACGTTTTAATTATTCATTCCAAATACATACTTAATTCATTTCTTATTTAGGATTTTTTTGTTTTCTTTAAAATTGGAATAAGCTTGTATTTCCCATTGATTTGTAATGGACTGAAACTGGTCAGCCTCTGTTGCCATATGTGCATCTTGAGTGAATTACTTCAATATAGCGATAGTATACATGTAATGTTTAAGTTGGATTGTGATTGCCAAGCAGACTTCAGGACGAGATTAGGATACACATATGGCAACAGAGGCTGACCAGTTTCAGTCCATTATAAATCAGCGGGAAGATACAACCTTATTCTAATTGCACATATACCTGTTGCACAAGTGTGATTGTCTGGATATAGGAGCCTAGTAGTGAACACCGTAGTGTTTGGCAAGAAGTGGATTGAATCCAAATCCCAGTGTAAACATCAACATTGGGATGCAGATACAGTCGATAAGTCCCAAATCAGACGAAACGCGCATCGTGGATTCCGCTTACTAGTCACAATCCAACCTAAACATTACTTTGTTTTTTTAGTCAGTGAAAAGATTGATTGTGAAATTTGAGTCAATGAACAAAGTGTATTCAACAGTGTTAATTCTTACCTCATGAATATTAGGGTGTAGCACACGTATTAGTTGTAAATTCATCTAATAAGTTTCATTACAGAACACTTGTGCAATAATCAATATCAACCTTATTAAAAATTAATCAAGATCAATATAGATTTGTATTATTCTATTAACGCTTTGCTGGATACATTGTTTCAATTAAATATTCCAGCTAACTTTAAGTCGACTACTTATTTTTAATACACAATTCATACTACTTAAATATCTCAACATAGTAACACAATTTCGACTAATTATAATGTTACTAGTGTCAACATATTCCGAAGAATCTCAGATTAAACAATTCGAAAACATTAAATAGTGGTATTTCAAGACATTTCTTTGATACAAGAGGACACGATTGATACTTTAAAACCCTTCAAATTAATTAATAAGCAACTAAGCTCAACTCACTCAAAATTCGCCTATTAAGAGATTAAAGTCAGTTCTTCGTATTCAAAAATAATAAGTACCCAGTCCCTCAGTCCGATGGTAACATCATCATCATCTGATTGAACATTTATTTTTTCTCCTTTGATGTATTTCAATTATTTGAATCGGGTCATCTTTAAATTCTTTCAACTTTACGATCTTACTTCTTGAAGTTGACTGATCTCAACTCACCATTCACCTGTATCCAACTCATTTTATTATGTAATCAATTAAAATCTGTAACTTTATAATTGTTGATCTTCTTCTGTTATCCTGGAACATTTGCTAAACATATTTATCTGCAACCGTTACTAATCAGTTCTGTAAACTTCACTTACATCTTCTATTCATTATGATGATGCTACACACGTAATTATTCTTGAGTAATAGGTTTATTAAACTTCTGTTTTGTAATTTTTACTTTAAAATATTCCAGATTGTAGTCAGCTGGTGAGAACCGGACGAAGCAAAATGAATTCATGTTATTCTACCCAAATCTTTGTTCTTTCTTGCTTCAAGTTTATTAAGGGAACAAAATGTATAAAACTAAGCTAACTAACCATTTAGTAGTGATAACCAATGTTATTCAAGCAATCATAGTTTACCCTGTAATATTAGGTCATATAGGTACGAATTTTATTTGAAGGGGGAGGGAAGGAAGTGCTAACGAATTTATGGCTAGCAGATGACCTGTACTGATAAGTATCTGTTGACCACCTAAGACCTCCTAATTGTCTTCTACATTGTATAATCCATGAAAACAACGGTTTTACTGTATTATTCTGACTAAAACGGTTTAGGTTTCATGAAATCATAAACTAAATACTTAATATTAATGGATGTAATTACAAGCTTACCGCCGAAAACAAAATTCAAGCGTTCTTATTAAATCATAAGCCCAAATCATAATATTTTGTCTTTCTACTGACAAGTACTTATGTAATTTGGTGTTGCGGAGATTGTCTGATTTGAATTTGATATCACAAATTAGCGTTATATAATGATTGAAAACTGAGAACTGGCAGCTGTCTCATCCACGTATGGGAAATTTCAGGAGAAGCAATTCATGACCACACCAGCGAATCGAACTAAGGATCTTCAAGTGAACGCTTAACCATTTGACTCCTGACCCGGCCGATATTGAACCATTAATGTCTTTAGCCTCACTTTATTCTCGGTTTCCTTGCACGATATCGGTGAGTAACTGACTTAAACTCGACAAGATCTAACTCAATTGGTCAGGTCTCACCAGAACTCCAGGAATTATTTACTGAAATTATTCACTAAATGGAAGCCGGCACACTGGCCTATCAGTTAGGGGTCAATGCAGATGCTATGAATTAATTCCCAGAACGTAACAATATTTACTATAATCGATTATCGAATAATAACCAATGACTATTTCTTACTGCTTACTAAGTGACAATCTTTTTGTGCCAAATTATAGTACTTATTCATACTCAGTTGTTTATGTTGTTATCAAACATTTTTGAATAGGTATCTTGCATGTTAACTCCGCCTGCAGCTCTTCTAGGGTTGCTGCCGGTCTCAAGCCCGGGTAAAGGAGGAGGGTTGGGCATAGGGTTAGCATCCCTATCCCATAAAACACAAGCTTGCTAAAAAACGCTAACCAGATTAAACAAACTAAACCATTTAAACTCTGCCATGGGAGTGGAAGGAATCTATATGACGCTTCATGATGAAAGCCCAGATTCTTCGGAAGTCATGAGGCTGATGCCCCCCTTCTAACGACTAGAGCAAAAATTTTTATAGGTACATGGTGTATGGACCACGCTACTGATAACGTTGAAGATTGACGTCGTTCTGTATAGAGCCTGTCGGTTATTGAGTTACTCACAAATCCGCGATAAGAAAGCCAATAACACAATTTATTGGTGCAAAACGTGGTACTATATTTAACAATAAACAAAATTTATTACACAAACCTCAACAGTTCCCTTTCCCTATACAGCCCAAAGGATTTAAGCAATTGTACAATTAATCTATAATATAACAAATAAATAGTGAAGAGACAGTAAATTAGTTACTTGTCCAAAGGAAGTGTTCCTAACAAATAAAGGAACCAAACGTGGAAAATCAACCAAGTGAGCCAATTCACTCAGACAGACAGGAAATATTAAGCCAATATGGCTTACAACAAAACCTTGAAGCCCAACAAAACAAAACTGAAGGTCAACAGGATGTAATATATACTACCAAAAGGACATGTAATAACATAGTTGTGGGTAAAACTCCATAAATGTTATAAAAAATAAGAAGCAAATAGAAAGAAACAGGAACTGTTACACAGACAGAGCACAACAAAGAGACGAATTCAAGTTAAGAAACTGCTCAACACAAAAGAAACATGAAGGGATTTTCATACAAGCAAAATAGATTTTACACATGGAATGTTCGGACAATGTTGGAGACCGGGAAGATCAATCAGATAGCATCAGAAATGAAGAGATACAACCTGACAGTACTCGGAATCAGCGAAACCCCTTGGACTCAAACTGGCAGAAAACATTAGCTACGAGAGAGGTGCTACTATACTCCGGGTACGAAGACGAAAATGCCCCACACACCCAAGGAGTCGCTCTGATGCTGTCCAATAAAGCTTACACTGCACCTGTAGGATGGGAACCACATGGACCCAAGATCATCAAAGCATCTTTCAAGGCAATGAAGAAGGGGATTACAATGAACATTATCCAATGTTATGCACCCACCAACGACGGCAACGACGAGGACAAAGATCAGTTTTATGATAGGCTGCAGTCAATTATAGCGAAGTGTCCAGGAAAGGATCTGACAATCCTAATGGGGGACCTAAACGCCAAAGTCGGAATGGACAACACCGGATACGAAGACATCATAGGACGACAAGAACTAGGAGAAAGAAATGAGAATGGTTAAAGATTTACAAATCTATGCGCTTTCAACAAAATGGTCATAGGTGGTACAATATTCCCCCACAAACGCATACATAAGGTTACATGGATCTCACCGGATCATACTACAGAGAATCAAACCGATCATATATGCATCAATAAAAAATTCAGAAGATCAATGGGAGATGTGAGAAACAGGAGAGGAGCTGATATAGCTTCGGATCATCACCTAGTGGTTTCCAAAATGAAACTGAAGCTAACGAAGTAATGGATAACTGGAGCAACAGCATTACAACGGTTCAATACAGCCTCTCTTCGAGATACTGACAAACTCAAGGAATTCAAAATAACTCTCAACAACAGGTTTCAAGCATTAAAAGATCTGCTGAACGAGGAAGAAACCACTGTGGAGGACAACTGGAAAGGTATTAAAGAGGCACTAACTTCAACTTGTCAAGAGGCTCTGGGCCGCAAGAAACACCATTATAAGGAATGGATTTCCACAGAGACCCTGAACGAAATTCAACAAAGGAGAAACAAGAAGACAGAAATCAACAACAGCAGAACTAGAGCAGAGAAAATCAAGGCACAAACTGAATACACAGAAGCAAATAAGCAAGTAAAGAAGAGCATTAGAGCCGACAAACGGAAGTACATCGAAGGCCCTACAACGACAGCGATAACAGCTGCAAGAGAAGGAAGTATGAAACAGCTATACGACACACCGAAGAAACTGGCAGGGAAATATAGTAAACCAGAGCGACCGGTTAGGAACAAAGAAGGCAAGCCTATCACCGAGATTCAAGAACAAAGAAACAGATAGGTAGAACATTTTGAGGAACTCTTGAATAGACCAGCTCCACCGAACCCACCAGACATCGAAGCAGCATCTACAGACCTCCCGATAGATGTCAATACACCAACGTTGGAAGAAATCAATATAGCTATCAGACAGATCAAAAGTGGGAAAGCAGCAGGACCTGATAATATACCAGCCGAAGCACTTAAGTCAGACATAGACATAACGGCGAGGATGCTCCACGTTTTATTTAAGAGGATCTGGGAGGGAGAACAAGTGCCGGCAGACTGGAAAGAAGGATACCTTATCAAGATACCAAAGAAAGGAGATATGAGCAAATGTGAGAACTACAGAGGAATCCCACTATTGTCAGTACCAGGGAAAGTCTTTAACAGAGTGTTGTTGAATAGAATGAAAGATTCAATAGAAACTAGTTGCTGTACCATTGAGAACTAAGCAGCACTAAAGTGTTGTTAAGTCATCGTTTGGTAGAACATATACATTCCTCCCCTCTCCCGCTTTAAAAGCTAGGTTAAAGACAATCATGTCCCACAATAATCCATTAGTTTTTCGGCCACTGTGTTGAACTGTGTTGTTGCCCAATGCCCTTATTGCTCCTACTACTTAAAACCACGTAGTAGTATGATTAAATTATACTAAATCTTTAGAAAAGGAATAAAAATCGAAATAATCTCTACCTACACATTAAATTGATTAAAACACATCTGTCTACTATAAGTAGTATATTATTAATTAATAATATTTTAAAAATCCCGTTATCGATGGGAAAATGGCCAAATAAACTGATAAGAAAATGTTTCCGTTAGATTGTTTGCCTATTCTCAAAACTATTTAGTTGAGAAAATGAAATATTAACCGTTACTATTGGATGAATTCTTATAGATTGCTTATAAAGTAATAAACATAAAATCCTCAGAATCAAAAGTTAATATATGTAAACATGATAGCAATAACAAATTAATGACAAAAATGTTAATGAATATTAACCTACCTCGCTAACAAACTGTAGTTATAGTTTTACCATGAAATTAATTTAGTATGAATCATCTAATTTTTTTTTCTTGATTATTTATATAAAAATGTACCTGACTATTCACCTTCAAGTGGCTCAGGGTAGACACTGATTGATCACTGTGTAGTGACTGATTTAATGTTTGTCAAGTCATTTACAGTCCTGATCGGATTTTATCGGCCCAGTTTTGACATTACTGGTATCACGTAGGGATAAAGTTGCTTTGGGGAATAGCGAAATAACAAACCCGGAACTGGGTTTTGTGCGATCCAGCACTCTTCAGTAAGGTATACCTGTGATCGTTGAGGCATTTCAAGGCCCCTCCGGCAGACCCGATCACTGGTCACCCACCTTTACAATCTTCTAATGTTATCACTAAGCCACTAGAGGCCACAACTACCCCCCCCCCTATATGAAGGAAATGTATAGAATGATCATCATGTAGTGACCAAGAGCTCAAAATAACAACCTGACATCAATTCGCAATACTGAAACTCTGGAGTATTACAAAATGATCAATAGACTGTCAATTTTTATTCTTTTACAGTTTGCTGAATCCTTTGCAGCCAAACGCTTAAAGCTGGATTTGTGTTCAGAGGTAATCAATGGTTGATTATTTTCTGACACGGCAAAATTAAACCTAATCTATTACATCACTTAAAATTTAAGCTCACTTACTAATTTTATCTTTAAATTCTTCTGATTATATAATATTATCTTTTCGACTGATTGATTTTAACCCATGTTATTTTTAAGCACCATTAACTTGTATCCAACTTTTACGCTACGCAGTCACTTGAAATCTTTAGCTCTGTATTAGGTTCCGTTAGCCTTAACATTAGATTTATTTTTCGAGCATTGCTAATGCTGTTTGCATTTGTCACACTTAAAACCAAGAAGTACTAAGCAGTTATTCCCCCAAGTATGTAACTTCTCTATAATGCGAGCACATAGCACCACCGATCAACATCAGTACGATCAGGCCTTGTGCTATAAATCTAACTATTAATACCACTGATCCAGTGGCATCCAATAGCAATATCCTGAATGTAATTACTTTACGATGTTGTGCCTAGATACTCTGTGAGGAATACGAAAACGAGATTTGAAACTAACCCCCGTCAAAATCACCTCAGATTTAATGTTTACAATATGATGTTGAGTTGGCGAAGCAGATTTGTAGCTCATAAGGGTGATTTCGGTTAGAGAGCGCTCTTTAAGCTGGATAGTTCAATTGAGGAGCGTTCGTAATCATCCTAGAAGTAATCTATGAGATCTTCACATGTAATTATCAGATTGTATTGTCAATTTCAAATTTGATTGGATGTTACAAACATCTGTCTCGGCATATTTTTACACATTAATTTTGATTCCCCTACCTCTTGGTCTAATTCGTAGTCACTTGTATCAAAAATTTCCATAGCCCATTTCTATCAGAAGTTTAAACCAATGAAGCCATTCATAATGCCGACAACAGTACGGTAATTAAACCATCTAGTTCAAAAAACCTAGTAGAACTAAAGTGATTCGAGGTATTTTTATAGAATAATCTTTCTCACAAACTTTAAAACATAGTCCCTCTTCGTAGATATTTTCTAGTAGCTAAAATGAAACCAAAGAAAATGAAATGCATACAAATGAACACATAATAAATAAATACATAAAATAGAAATAGAATATGCACATAATGATAATAATAATAATTTTTATTGATATTAAATGTATACAGAAATAATGTTATGCATTGAAAAAGAATAGAAAGCAACTAGAACAATATAAGGCTTTGTTTGTGCTACAGAAGTAGTGGAAATGAAATGATCAAGAAATAAACTCTAAAATATACGATCATGTTTAATAAAGCGTAAATTTTTTAATGAATCAAATGTGAACATACGAATCATTAGAATAAGTTAACATTTATTCATAGATGAATAATATTTATGTAAGTTTAAGCGTAAATACGACTACGCAAATAATAAGATGAGATATGAGATGTGATAAAGTGAAATAAAATGAAAATTACAATAATTACTTTATCATATGTAAAATAAGCCTAATGAAGGAAATAACTAAATGAAACAGGTTGATCAGCATGCATGATATTGGCGTGTAGAGTTGTTTAACTCTAAAAAGAATACTAATGTTTTGAGTAATAAAGCTAAGAGATAAAAAGTATATTGTATATATGGATGTGTTTTATGCATAAGAAATGATTTCTATTATCTGTTATTGTGTATCTGAATGAACTAATGCATACATTCTATACAATACATTAGTGTGAATAACTGAGTAGACTACAGACAAATTGAAAAGATACACTGTAATGATCATTGAGTATGATACTATCAAATTTTTTATACATGAACAGTTGGATTATTATTGGTATTTTGTTGTAAATGACCTGATTGAATAAGTAATTCTTTAGATTTCAATTCATTGTCAATATTTTCATTGCTTGTTTATATCTACCTCATTGTTAATCCATTCATAACGATCTAATTTCAGTGAAGAATTATTTGGACAAAACGACTTTATATTATCCATCTTGCTTTGATTTGTGGCATTTGATTTTAGAATAGAAGTTCTCATTAAATGATTTGACATTTGTCCAGTAATCCAATATTTTGGATTATTCATTTGTTCTACACTTCCCATTTCATCATCATATTCATAACTTTCATCTTCAAATTCTTCCAAATCAGCTAATTTCGGAGTTTGAATTGGAAGTGAACACATAGAACTAGTTAATTCATCACCATTAAATGGATTAGTTCTGTGTATTGCCGTTGGTGGTGAATAAATACAACCATTTCGTGTAGGTGTTGAATGTGTTAAATAATCAATACCATGCGCGGAATTACTTCTCATACTCATCAGCTATCATAAAATAAAACGAAATAAAAGTATACTGAAAATATATTACAACAGTCTAAATGATAACTGTAGTGAATTTTTAAAGTTATCCTGTAACTACAGGGTGGAAAATTAGGCTTGAATAATCGGGGCGTTATCGAATAATTTAAATGAAATTAGATATCACTAGAATTGGATCCAATTACTGAAGTAGTTACATTTTAATGTCTTAGGAATATGCCTCATGTCGAAAATGGAAAAATTAGTTAAAATACTAGGTGCTAACTACTTTTTGATCAGCTAATGCTAAATTAGTACTGTATTACTGACCATGAGCGATGCTAGGAATGGGATAAGAGATATTTTAGCCAGGTTTTGATAACCTGGTTCAAAATGATATTCTAACAAAATTTCGTCTAAAATGACTTTGCAGATTTATTTGAATCAATTCTGATAAGAAAGAAGTTGATAAACCTATGTATTATAAAGGAATGTTACTAACCGGATGAGGAAAAAATTTCCACAATTCAGTTTTAACTTTGAGGCTTTCGCTATACTGAAATCTAATCTATTCGAATGTATGTAACTGACATTGTCTGAATCCAAGTTCAAGTTAATTTGAATCATATTTAAATAACTTGATAACATCCCAGATATCTAAAGTCGCCTTGTTGCTGTATATAATTTGGTCAAGGGCTTTGAATATTCGGTATGTTGACAAGTTATTTAAATATAATCAACATTTACTCTAATTAGAGTTCAAATACTCTAAAATTCACTAAATAAAATGACTTCGCAACGGCTTTAAACATCGAAAATGTTGCTAAGCTATTCTCAAGTACTAAGAGTGTTTGAATTTTAGTGCGTTTAAATTACAATTGTATTAAACTTGTTGGGAGCAAGTTAGATATCCAAACGCCTCAACATCACCCTATTCCATAGCCTGTTTAAACTATGCTCTTTAGGCCAGTGAATAGACACTTCAAGTAAGATAATAATAATAAAGGAGGAAAGTAGTAGATCTTAAACCAGTGTATTGATTCCAAGCTATGACTATCTGGCAGGTTTCTGGGTCATTCGAATTTATGGAATTGAGTGTTAGCATACTAATTCGAGTGAATTTCAGTCACATATATTTTTAATAGTATCCAACCGAGATCAATCTATGACGAATACAAGCAAAAAAACTAAAATAAATACCAACCTCTACAAAACCACTTTAAATCAACTACATTTAAATTACTTAGCGATATGCCGAATAGCCGAGGTCCTATAAACGCACATTCTAATTCGTCTGCGATGAATTTGAACTCACAGCTACATGAATGTTCCAGAAGTTGTGACTGGCTTTACCATTTCAAAATGTACAAGATTTCTCAAAAGAAAGTCATTCATCTGTACTCAAATAAGTTAGTATAGAGAGCTCCAAAAATTATTAAGTTTCCTAATTACACATTACGAACTAATGTTATTTAGTAGACCATGAAAAATGGACAATTGTTTCGTCTTAGTAAGTGACCACTTGAAGTGGACATTTATGACGCCACCAACGAGCTAACTCAGCCTCACAACAAATACTTAACCCTATGATCGTCTAGCTGGCATCCAATAGTTCTTATCTTCAGTTTCAGGTCAATTTGCGACGTATTAGAAGTGATGTTCGCTCTAAGCTAGATGGTTTGATCATGATGCAAGCATCGACTTTCTAGGCCATATCGTTCAGCCAATATTCTACAACTGACTAATAATTTCTTGTAGTAAGTTAGAGTATGACTGATTGTTTTGATAACTGTGTTAATGATGTATGTATATTTATTTTGGGTTGCTCTTTAACCTTGTAGTTGTTAATCCTCTATCTTACTAGTTGATATGGACTGGGTCGACTAAATCGTCCTTACTTATTAATGAGTAGTTTGAGTGCCAAGCTTTTAAGAATTCCCTGATAAACATTCTTTAATGTAGTTTTATAGGTAGACGATGTATTAAGTGACCATCATTAATTGACAGTGGTATTTTTTGTCTCACGGCAGTTATGAATTGAACTACCACCGGTTATAGATTCTCACTTAAATTCCTGGAATCGACTTTCGAAGTTAACCGTTCGTATGCACATGATGACTTTCAAGTATAAGGGGAGTTGTGAAGATTCCTAAAGCTGGCAAATAATCTCTTCCTAAGATAAATAAATATGTGATAAAAATTAAATAATACTACTATTCTTACTCTATCGAAGTTACATCAGTCATTAGTCCAATATTTCACAAAACTAACCTGTAAATCGTTTACAGGATTGGTTGTTAGTCTAAGGGTTGGATCGGTTTTTAAATTAGAACCACCAAAATCGGCTGGCTGAGATGCGAATCGTCTCCGGCGTGTTGGTTTTTTATGTCGTGGTTTACTTCTTCGTATATACCAAAAAGCTGCACCGATTATTATCCATAATACTACAGCAGAAACTGATAAACCGATTATTAAACCAGTGTAATTGTATGGAGACTAGAATTAAATCAGAAAGATAAAAAAAACAGTTTACATCTGCTGAATGTTATACAAGAGAATAGACATTAGTAGAATGAATTGATATATAGGGACATTACTGTTATGAAAGTTGTTTCAGTAGTTCAAAGTTTCAACTGCATCTCAAATTCCATTTTCGAGTTATCGGATAATCGATGTTATAAATTAGCGATATAATTGATTCTCAATAGGTTTAGACTAGATCTACTAACACGTATAATAAAATCAAAACCTTCTGAAAATCTGAGTGTAATTTGCAAATACACTTTGAAATTCAGTGAAAAGAACAGAATTTTTTATTGAAATAAGATTTTATGTGTTTACAGTGAAAGCAACCATTAGTCTCTAATACCTTTAACTGTTTATCGTTAAGCCGAGTCTAAACTTGAAGAACTTGTGACATAGATGTCAACTTACAGTGAAGTGCTGAGTCACGAAATTCGGGCTTGAGTGTTGACTAACTTCATTTAGTCAATCAGTCAGTCATAGATCTCTCTTATATATGTATCTGTAAAATTTATTATATATCACAACAATAGAGGGAAGCACTAATGAAATTATCTGGCGAGTGCCAACCAAAAGTCGGAAACTCTTTAAATCACCCAGGAAAGTAATTAGAAACTTCATAGATTAGTGACACTCATAGCGTTTGGTCAATTTCTTTTTACGTAAACTAATCTGTTACACTAAACTGTATGAAGTGTTATGCCGAGTCACTTAATAAGATTATGTGATATTATTATGAATTTGTTTTTGAGGAGAATTCGGTGGTTTACTTGGGAGATTGATAGAAGTTTGGGTTATCTATAGTGTTTGATGAAGTACGTTCAAATTTTGATAGCAAAATTAATTCTAGTTTGTCAGTACTTTCTGATTAGCTGTAAACATTTATTTCACAAATGTTGTTCATAAAATCTTTATGATTTTTAATATCCAGTCGCAAAATTCATAAAAATGATCGTATGTAATATTGATTGTATCTTGATTACTGGATTGGTTATAAGGACCTGAACAAGTCAGTGGTAGCATTATCAGCTATAGAACTGGGTGACGTAAATTCAAATTATACTGGAAGTATTATTTATCTTAAGCTTACAGACTAAGTTTTCCAGCTTATTGCTCCCCCGCCACGTAACCACTTAACACATCAAAATAATGACTGTAAGTGAACCTGAAAAATGAGCTGCGACAACACTTTATGAACTGTGTTTGTCTATAAACTGACCTGACTTGTCTCAATGACGAGTTGAGAATTCGAAGATTTTTTAAATGGTTTACAATTTAAGTACTTTGAAGATTAGTGACAATTATTCATCAGTACAAATTTCTAACATACTTCAAGTTTTTTTAAACGATTACCTGATGGAATAACATAGGTCAAACATAAAAGTCATTGCTAAGTCTCTCCTTCAGATATAAGGAGAGGTACAACAGCGGGATAATAAGTTTTCGTTCATATTTATATAATTGACGAAAAGGAATTTAGGTGGAATTATTTAGTAAAGACGTGGAAAAATGGGGAGAATAAACAAATGAAAAGACAATACCGTATTCTCACTTTATTATCTATTGATTCATATTCATAATCAGTGGGATTAACAAGACGTAGCTGATTTAATGATTTGTCTCCGGATCCAATACGTTCTTGATCAGATAAAACATAATGAACTGCATCTGAATTACTATGTGATAATAAAGTTTGATTTGAGATAAATGAGCCTACTTCGTTGACAAGTAATGCTGTCTCTGACCCTTTGCCTTGAATAACAATCTAAGCAAAAAACACTATTTCCGTTAACAGGTTAAATAAAATTTTTTTCATTTATTTAACACATAATAACATTTAATAGTGAATGGATATTAATTGGGGAATAAATTGTTTTGCTTAAACAATAACAAACAACTTTGCAGAAAACTTTTTAATGAAAAATATTTAGTATAATCTGCCAAATGGGGGACTGGATAACATAACATTAATTACTACTCACTAATTAATTAGTACAATTCAAAATATGTCAATCAATCGTTGACTGTATAGATTAGTGATAACAGCTGTAACTATGTGGCACTGATTGATGTGGGTTCAAAGTTCACAAAGAATATTATATACCAAATATACTTTATTTAAAGTGATTAACTAACACAATTCATAGTGTTATAGCTTTCTGTTGATCCTTTAGAAAGTATCGATATTTAACCTGATCACACCAATCACACTAGAAACAACTACCTATAGTGGATAGAGAAATACAGTATGTACAAAAAGAACCCTTATTATTTTAGAAATGTAGATGATGAACCCTTAACACTTTTTTTCTAATAGCTTTTTCTATACTGCCTTCATCATGCAAAATCGGCATACTGAGTATGCACTATGGTACTAAACTAATATTTTGTCAATAAATATGGTGGGATTGAAGACTATGTGTACCTGATCCTGTTGTCCAACGACCGTTACTTTTAGCTGAGGTTATCCTCATTGTTTCAATGCTAAATAAGTATCCTGAATCATTAATGTTTGATTTATTCCCTTAATTTCGTGTATGAGAGCTGCATAAAGTGTAAATTTCATCAAAGATTCAATTTCAAGCTTCTGAAATCATTCGTAATTGTATGGATGTGAATATGCTAGTGTAGAGCGATCCGACATGCAGGAAAATTAGGTATTGTAATAAACTTTAATTATACCATATTATGTAATTACCACCTACAATATGCAATTGAAAGTGTTAGCTTTAGCACATGTAATAAACAGTGAAAACTTTTTGGATAGCGTAAGCTGTTTCTGATAAGTAATCCCTTAAATGTCACACTACTACTTATTATTGTGCACTACTTACAATTTTTATTCGTATTATCACTATTTTAACTTTATTCCGTTACCTACACATTTATTCGCCCACAAGTATTTTAGAAGACATGAAAAGAGGCATATTATTACATTTAGATCTATTTTACACAAATCTATTGAAATATTCCCTAGGCTTAAAACAAAATAAACTAAATAAACAGAAATAATTTATATTCTAGGGAAGTTAGTTAAGCGCATAATATATTTGATGACGTAACTATTCTAGAAAGAAATATTACTTAAAAAGCATAACAAATATGAAGAAAATGAGGATTCACGAAAAAAATAATCCTTATGATAAAAATATATAACCTTTCTGATGCAAGTAAAAAATGTTGACATCTAACTACAGTAATGTGAGAGGTTTAGTAGTATAGACACACACTTGTTAAATATATTTAAATTGTTGATTGAATAAGTCAAAGATCGGTGTTGGGAGAGTACGATAGAAAGCCAAGGAGCATTGGACACTTGTTCCATCATAGTATAGGACTCCTCCTTGGCAGTGTGCACCTTAGATCTCACACCAGGTACTCCAGGTTCGGTGAACACTAATTTTCCGTACCACTGGGTTGGCATCCAATGGTGGAGTTCCCACTTCCATCAATTTATAATATACAGTACGACGATCACCCATTGTCATTGGTGATAACTGAACTCCACCACTTACAACTTTTCACCTAGAGCTTTATCATTAGAGCCAGCATCAATCTGTGACATATTTAATCAACTAAAAATAACAATCTTTATAAACCATTTCAATTTAATTAAAATTCTTCTTAATTCTTCACCATTAAGAGTAGTCATATATCCATGTACTTTCATATTCTCAGTATTTGGTAGCTTTCATCGTTTACTAAATAAAAAACAACATTGTATTTGTTTAATTGTTAATAGTATTTTTAGGATAGGATATTGTGTAGATTGTTAAATATTGTAGTTTTACATTATGGACTGTTGACCATTGAAAACTAAGATGTAATATTTAACTAATACACTATAGCATGGAATTCAATGAAAATGAACATTTACAATACCATTATGGACTGAAATAAAGACCTTTATGCTTCATGGAGAAAATGACAACCTTCATAGAATTCTAGTCAGTTGCGACCAGTAGGGTTCAAATATGTTGGATGTGAGACAAACATTACTAAGGTTAAAAAATAAAGGTCGTATAATATAAAGAACTGATTAAAATTAGAAACTTAAATTTTATTGATTTTATCAGATTCTGTCAATCACGCTACAGTATGAACAGTTTATTTACTATTTTAGGAAGCTTCTCAAAAATTAAACGGTTATAAGGTATGATAGGAATCTTTGGACTGAGATACTACTCTAGCTGTTACTTAACAATCAGATAGAAGTAAACCTTATTTGAAATACGTGATATGTTTAATATGTTAAGTTATTCAGCATTTGGATTGTGCCAACACCGAATTATCTGCGTGCTCTTAAAGGTGTGAGTTTTGAGGCTGATGTCATTATGTCACAAGGATGATACTAGATGGGATTAAATTGAGTGGACTAACTGTGATCATCGCAATGAGGAATTGGCAAGCCAGACAAAGAGGAATGATTTGGAAACATGAGTAGCTTCCCGTACTATATGTAGTGTTTGAAAATACTTATATTGATGAAAAAAAGTGTATTTTGTTCTTGTGAAGCAAGTATTTTACTGCAAACAATGAATTACACAGAATAAGAAATGCACGTGTAACAATACAAAAATACTATTTATGGTGTAATGAAAGAGCAATAAAATTTAAACCAATTTTAATTATTTTTAATGAAGCCAGATTACGACTAGTAGTGGGATTCAAGAAGCACATTTTTATTCACCTGGATCTTGTCATCAGGATTTGTCAATATTTCATCAATGATTTTTTGACTCGAACCCTATACCTATCTCTTGGGATGTCAATGCATTATTTAGTGGGGCTAATGAATTCAGGTACTCCTTCACTTGCTTAGGGGTTATGAATTTAATTGTATATATTACAAAAGCTTGCGGTTACATGGGAATATGGAGGCAATGAGCTTAAGATACACATATACTAACCAAAGCTTTTCAATTACAGTGACTAACTTCAACAAATGGAAAGGTACAAACTGCTAGTAATAGTATTTATTATGTAACATATTTACACACAAACTGTATAACTATTGATTAGCTTTAGTCAACAACTCACTTTTACAACAAATTCTGGCGTTGTTTGCTTCCCACTATCTAGACTACACATAAGACCAATATTAGCCATATAAATAACTTCTGCCTTTGTATCGATTAATTGGATTGAACGAATATTTTTAGGTGGCCAGAATCGAAATTTCTGTAATAAACTAGCATAAATCAATGCAGGTTTACGTCCTCTTAACTGTATCCCACTTCGATCAGCCATTCCAATTAACTGGCTTGATTGAACTTCATCTACAGGCCAATCAATACGTGCTCCGTATTCTTCGTATAATTTTGGTCTTATATTTAAGCTAATTGGATTACCAGTTGAGATAAGCCATACGAAACAATCATCTAATGGTACACTGGCAGCAACTTGTGAAGAACTAGACGAATCAGAGACTTGAAGCAACAATGCAATTAAGTGATATATTGAAACTCATTTGAATTTATGATACTGAAAAACTAAAGCAATAACTTTATCCTATATTTCACGGACAACAAAATACATCAGTAAATAACGATATGTGGAACACTGCAAACAGTACACTGCACCAACTGTGAGAAACATTACATTTGACAAAGTGGGCTCATGCGTATGTGATGAGGCGATAAGACATGTTATTGTTGATACCATTGCACGTCAGTAACTATGTATTTGAATTAGATTGAAAAAAGCTTAAAATGTGAACAGGAAAGCTATAAGAATGCATATAATTACTAAAGTCATGAGAACTGCTAATCAGTAAACGCACCAGTACCAGTTCAATCTATCAATCCATACAAAAGTCATTTATTCACTTGACCATAGATAAGTCGAGAAGGACAAACAAATAATCATAAATGTGACTACAAGGAGAGGCTTATTAAAGACTTGTGGTAAGACTGGTAATTTACCTCTCTTTGCTTTAGGCGCTAGTAATCCTGTTGCCTAGAAGGACGATGAAAGTTTCGTAATTAAGCCATTTAGCTCAGAGAACACAACACATTACTAAATTAGATGCATATTCACATAATTTTGTTTTACTCTAAACGGTATATACCAATCATCAGGTATGTATTTGTTGTAGATTTCTTACCAAAAAGCAGTCGAATAAGATAACTGATGTAAATTAATTTCATCTTTAAAATGCCACGTTATACAGAAGAAAATGAAATTAACATATGAACAAGATGAATACAACTACATTGTCTATATATTCTTTTTTAAAAAGAGTTATCAATAAGATTAAATATAATCTTTACTAGCTTCAGTTTTCATCAGATGAGATGAAAATTCTATACAAGGAGAATACGAAACAATCTGTTATTTGTACTTGTCATAGATTGATGTTGGTTGAGTACCACTAAAAATCACGGAGGACTGGGCAGCTATTTTTCCTAGCAATTAAACTCTTCGGCGGTCAACATTCATGACCCTACCACGAATTAAACTCAGGGCACTAAGGTCACGTGGGGAACCTATAACTATCAGTACCAGTCGCCTAGCAACTAATAGTAAAATTTCTGGTTCAGTCGGTTAGTGATATAGAGCGACGAGCCATAGAGAAGTTAAGAGTGAGTACTGCTGTAGTGTGCATATTAGGTTGAAACAACTCTACGGTACTTCCCAGTTTTAGATGGTGCTTAACGGAGGTAAGTCTGTGGTGAATACAAGTAACAGACTAAAACCGATCTGCATGGAAGTACTTCAACACAACTAAAAAATAAACAAGCAAACTTTTTATAGCTGCAAATAAGGAGTAAATGGTGAAGAATTGCTAAGTATGAGGAATAAAAACGCTGCCTTGTCGTGCGTTCAATTATGGAAACATAAATTAGGAAAACCATGACATGGTTATAAGTAAAGTCAGTCACAATAATATAGCTAAAATAACACATTATAAAAATACCTTGTTCCGTTGGAAGACCAAAACGAAGGTCTGAAAATAGTGGAATCCCAGGTGGGTTAATAGGTGGCTCAGTTGTTACAATATCTGACCCAAGAATGATTAGAGATGGTGGTTGAAGAAGGCTTGAGTTTCGATCATAGTTAGCTCTTGTTTCAACTATTGCTCGAGATATACCCGGACGATCAAGGACATGCATATTAGCAGGAACCCATAATGAAGCATCTTTGATTGAATCTGAGATCTGATCAGAAAGATCATGATGAGATGTCCTCAAGAGGTCTGTAACTGTCATAGGTAGCACATTTAATCTTATTTCTGCAGTTGGTATGGTAAATGACTGGTCTCCTGAACATCTGATATAAAAAAACAATTTTGAAATAACCATGCTACAAAGTGGTTTCCTGTGGTACTTTTTTCAATGTTTTATGTGTTCATAAAATTTAGTTTTAGATAAGTCAGAAATTAAAAAAAATATTAAATGTTTGATAATGTGTCACCAAGTTAGACGATTTTGTAATTTCGTCTACGACATCGGTTGAAGATTTATTCATGGGGTGTAACATGTAATTTAGTGATCCTTAATTTTCAGCGGTCCTTCAGCAGATGTCAATTCTTGACAATACTACAATCAAATTATACTTTTGCTTAGATGTTAAGTTTTCTTTAGGAAAGTGACAATCCAAAAGTGATGTAGATTGTTATTCAATCGTTTCATAAACACAATTATTTTTCTAATATCAGTATTTGTGAGAATGAAATTAAAATGCCCGATGTTACTCAGTAGTTTGCAGTTGAATTTTGAATTAAACAGTTACGAAAGTAAATGGATGTTATGCAGTTAAAAACCGGAATATACATACGTGTATTGAACAGTTAAATAAAAGGTTGTCACAACGAACTGAATATCATTTGAAGAATAATCGAAATGGTCATTCCTGCTTGAAGTAGGCACTAATGTTTTTGTTCTGAAGTATAAGAAAGACTACACAACTAAACTATGTATCCTAAAGAACGCTACATTAGTGAAAGTATCCATTTACACTACAAGTTATTTTCCATTATATAGGATAGTTTATGTTAACAATATTAGTCAATCTACTTGTAATATTTGTGCAAGAAGGGAGAAATCTTAAATGCAATCATTTAGCTGGTGAAACTATGCATAACTGTCAATCCTAAGCACCAGTGTAAATAATCTCGGAATATTTACGTTTCTAATTAACTAATGAGAATGAGAAATGTTAAAATTAAGGACCTGTCGCTAAAAAGTAGGGAAATATAAATATACACGGTAGGTTTTACACAGCTTAGTGGTTTAGGGTTTATAACCATAAAGTGAACTAATTTCTTCTGAAAAACTTGATCGTTTGGGTAAAGATCAGTATATGTTTCGAATCTTATATTCAGTTGTGTATGTTTCTAAATAAATTTTAATAAGTTCATCAACAGTTCTTCAGTTTCGTTAAATAATCGGTGAAATGATGCTATGTGACCATGATTTAAGAGTTTTGTAACTGAAACTCTTGATATTTACATGTATTTAAATGACACACGAATGCTTATTATTCAATGCCTCATTGATGATATGATTCATTACAGAGATAATCTTGAACGCAATAATAAACGGAATGAGCTATTATTATATTTCTAAACTAAATTATATTACAAATGAAACCTTCATCAAAAGTAAATTATTTTATCACGTCATGTTATTTCATACCCGTTGATGATATTAATGACTTATTGTTGACGGTCTTAAGCTAACTGTCAAGTAAATTTATATTTTATATAAATTTATTAAATGTGAAGGTTTGGTTAGCATTAACTTTTGTTTTTGCTTTATGTAAAAAGAAAATGAGAAAAGTTTTTAACCTGATTCCTATTGGCTCACCAGTCCAGTATTAGTCTTAATTAACTACTTATAGTTTCTATGCACAAATATTTATCTAAAGTTCTCACTTCTTCCTCGTTCTTCAAAAAAAAAAAAGTAATTAACGTAACAATCAAAAACTTAGAACAGACACCATAAATAATATTTGAGAATACTTATCAGGTGTAGTGATGTAGTGCTTCTTTTACAAAATGCATTTGGAAATAGAAAACAGTTGAGACTAACTTTACGAAACGTATCATATTCTATGCACAAATTTTTATTACATAATAATATAAGAAACAAAATTGGCTATGGTATGGTACAGAGACAAGCTTGAGGGACTTTTAAACTGTCCATGAAGAATAACCATTATAATCGATTGGTAACAACCTAGAGTACTTAAAGACAACCAGGAATCAGTTTTTAATTAATCGATGTTTGATGTTCAGCAAGTATAAAATTATTGAGAACACATTTTAGGCACAATAAGGTAACAATTATAGTGCTAATAGTAAGAATGATTAAATTCTCACTAAATAAATGACAGTTGAACCCAATCTCATAATCTAAACTGACCCTAAGTGTAATCTAACCATAGACCCAGCCTTGACCCTATCTATAAATCCACAACTAGAACCAATTCAAAAATTACATAAAATTCTATTTTCGTCCTCTGTACATACTAGTATTACGTAGCTATATGAACGAGTTAAGGTGTTCTTATTTTTTAATTTAAACACAGAAATTCCTATAGAGAGCTTGAATAATGACATTAACTGAAGCAAATCTGTATATCTATCTAAATATTGTTCTTTTTTGATGGAAAAATATTTATCTACAGTTAATGACTTCTGAATGGCTAGAAATTCGTGGGGTTAATTGGTTCATTTGTAAACTCAAATGTTTGACAGCTGTGCTGGTTAATTAAAGTAACTATTCACAACAACCATATTAGAATCGAACAAGTTTGTCTCTACATATTTCACTGCTACTTATTCGTGTGATAACAGCTAAACTATGACCGACATGTAGAATTCAAGACTGGCGTCATACCCTATTCGGAATTCATTGGTCGGATTTACAGGTATCTTGGATTCTACTTGCCAACAAAATTCAGTTCAAACTATTCCAGTGAATTAACACCTTATCGAAGCACTTAGCTGAGGATGAACATACGGTATTAGCTAGATCTGGATACATCACGTGTGCAAATATACAGGGTTTAACTTTAAAGTTAAATGTCAGATTACCATGATGTAAACAATAGTAATCCAAATGCTTATTAAATACACATCCTCTTATATCGTCAAAAAGATTAGTTTAAAAAACTAACACTTCTATCATTTGGTAAGTGTTTTATCATCTCTTGACTTACTATGCATTCATATTATCTTGTTCAGAGGCTCATCAAGATTTAGTAAATAAATTTGGCATTACTGAAGTGAATGAACTGAATGTTGATTGATGAATCAACATGATGATGATATGACGCGGCGCAATGATAACTGATTACAGCAGAATTATTAATTCAAAATACCCATTAATGAATGAGTATCAAAGACAAAACCTCTTGACAGAATGATAAGTTTTCTGTTCAATCAAATAACCGGCTTATACACAGATTTATTAACAGATGATTAAACGTCATATGTAACTGAAAGGAGTTAGATTTATAAGTTAGTCTGTATTTTATTAAAGCCCTATTATTAAACCCCATTCCTGTTCATTATACAAGCTTCAATTTCTTCACTGAAAATTTGTGCACTGATCTCTCCTCATAAATAGCTACCAAAATCTCAGTGAAACATCAAACACGTCACATACCGAAGGTAGTTGGCTTTTGTAGCACAAGATAATGCTAGTTGTAGTATGACAAAAATTCATGTGGTCATTTCAAACACCTTCAGTCGGTTTATTTTGTGTGAGTATAACTTAAAAAACGTAAGGTCAGCAATCCTAGGATGAATTAATGTCACAAAAGTACATACTTATTCTAGCCAGATTTAACCTTTTCAATATAGATCATTCAGAGAACTGATATCTTGTTATACATTACTTTACGTGAGTGCAAAAAAATTTTCATTACGAAAGCTTCAAACAAGAAATAACTCTGAACAAAAGATTCTGTGGTTAAATTACCTATATGATGTTAATAATCTCAATAGACGAGACTGTGCGATATTAGGTACATAATTCACACTGATTCCTGGTTGAGGTCTCGCATAGGAGACTGAAGTTAGTACATCAGTGATATGCATGATATTTTGTCCACTGACAGTAATAACATCATTTTCTAAGTGTATATCAATATCTGGACATAATACCTATGAGAGAATGAATTAGAAAAATAAATAAGTTAGTACAAGTGTCACATGAAGAGTGTATCAAGTGACGCTTTGTTAAATGCATGTTTAAGTAATACAGACTTATTTATCTACAAGCAAAGGAAACATTGATTACTAACTTAGTATTAGGTATGGTTGTGCTTGCTTAGTCTTCAGTACTGGTAGTATTTTATCGATCAAACAGTGAAATGATCAACAGTCTAAAATATTCGATAGCCTATGCAATACGCTCTAGGTGATTGGAAGTAGCCCACAAGAAACCCTAATTGACTTAAGTTTCGTGCTTGTTTGTCATTCGCTATCAAGAAAGCCGAAATTTATAGCAAAGTTACGTCTCATGTAGGGTTCTAATCCAAGTCATTCAGCTTCACAGTTTGAGGTGTTATCTCTGTATTAAAAGCCCTATGAAACTGAATGACACGGTCTGAATACCATTTGCACAATAACCTGCCTCAAGCTTGCTAGTACATCGTATTGACGAGTATCGAATTAAATGATAGTAGCAAGTTGGATTCCTTCGTGGATACCCTCAATGACCTTACTCATTGCAAAAACTGCTTCACAGGAACGTTCTTAATCTTGTCCAAATGTTCAAGTATTGTAGTCATCCATCTAGATGATCACATTTAATTAAAAGAATTGTTGTACTGGGCTCCTTTTAGTTTCGTCTTAAACTAATAATTATTTAAATGCAATAACCTTTAATGTCACAAGAAAAAAACAATGTAAGAACAGTGAGTGAAAGAAGAAGAGAACGTGGTAAATGGATTATTTTTAGACACTGAAGTTTTGTTGAGGCATTATGGAATATTCTTCCTTCAATGCAAGTTCTTATGCACAATCAAAAATCCGTTAGTTTAGAACACTGAAAATCTTTTATTGTTGCCACACATTAATAGATAAAGTGTTTAAACTGAATGTCGCTGAATTCGAGTCTACTTGTTAATAACAGCAATTTTATATTGCTGTGTTAGCGTGATGTAGAAAGTTGAACGGATACACTTATCTGCTAGGTTCTACGTTGTTCACCAGTGATTAAATTTCCTCATCGATTTTATATACATATGATATTACGTAACAAAGAAAAGCGCATGCTTGTTGTTAGCATATATTCTGAAAGTAAAACTAGCTTGTATTTTTATTAAGAAAAATGAGTTTTAATAGTCACTTTCGCAATCAGTTGTCTGTAATTCACAAAGATTTAGAGCAAATATAAATTTTTGTCTGATATATTGCTTTATTCATCATATGTATATACACTGAATACATTATACAAAATGATTAGATATTATTTTTGTCACTATACCTATTGACTTGAGAAATTATTCCATAATATGAATGAAGTTAGATTTAAATAAGCTGGTTGAGGATAATCATCAGCAAACTTCAGATTTCATGTAAGCTGGCACTTGGCAGCAAGGCCCACCCGTAATTTTAAGGAAACGAATGTTCACAATGCAATTCAAATTGAGTTCACATTGCTTCACGTGATTCGGCCGTCACCACTGAGTTATTAGGCTGCTACTGACCTCTTGTAAAGCTGAAATATTTACATTGGTTGAACATTGGGCACAGACCGAAGTTATGTCAGTCTTGTATTTTGTGTAGATCGTATTATATCAAACAAATTGAAATGTGGCCACTAATCTAAGTGACTCACCGACTTATGGAGTTTTTGATAAATATCACACTAGCCACTAATCGTTGATCAGTCAGTGTAAGTAGCTTCGTCCCATAAGAGAACAGACGTAGCATGAACAGCTTAGTGTTCAAATCTAAGGCCGTGAAGCTGGAAGGAATATATTCAAGCTTCTATCCGGATGGTAGGTTTATTCAATAAACATATAACAGCCAGTTCGAAACTTAAGTTAAAATAGAGAGTCTTGATAGTTATCTTCAACTTTTTAACTTCGAAACACAATGTACATTATGTTGAATAGCTTAGATAAACGAAAATGCTGCGACTTATTCGATAAGATTTTATGAAGAGTAATGGAAACAACAAGAGTGATATTTGTCTCTACTCAGTGACTAAGCAATGCTGTGTTGAATCTATTTAGTTGATAAATTTGGGGAACTGTAAAGACTCTGACTATAGTAAATTTCCTATATTTCGTTAGAAATGAGTACGTTGGATAAACGGAATTTGAAAGGTTACTCTTAGTCAATCAGTTAATGATATGCATCTGCACAAGCGTCGACACAACCCAAACACAGTAAAGTAGAATTATCAAGAATAAAACCAAAGCAGTAGTGGAAGTAAAAGCAGTTATATCAGTGGTAACAAAAAGATTAAATCCGCGAATTAAGAAGCATAAACCAATTTTGAAACTTACTATTCAGGGCTTGAGGGGAATATACCTGTTCCATTGTGATTGATTCTAGGCCATTTCAACTAACATCTAAAATCACTGAACGCGTAGACCTCTACCAGGTGATCGATGACTATTAACATGGTTCAGGATAATGATTAATAATTCCATAAACTGGTACCAAATTTTTATTTAGCTCCTCTGGCTTTCTTTTAATCAAGTCAAATACTAGTAGATAATACGCGTCATGGAATGCGACGGTTCAGTACTCATAATACTTGTAGATGAAGATTTACAGTCTCGTTGACTGATATACTGTTTTTGTCTAGTACCCTGTATTTAACCTCACCATTACTTAATATGTATGATTATATATCTATATAACTATATTCATTTTCATCATAAACTGACATTAGATAGTGAATCAATAAAAGCCAGAGAGTAACCCAACAGTGGATGTGTACTTCACAGAGTGGAACCTATTGTCTAGTGATCCTATAGTACAAATAGTTTAAGGTAAATAATTATGGACGAAAGAAAATGTTAGCTTATCGGAAGAACATTTTATTTACTATTGGATAAAATAGATGATAATTCATTAATAATATATTAATCCCTAAACTTTCCATTGATTTCGTTTTCAAAGAGGTAAATAACATTTTGTCCTTATAAAAGTGTAAACTATTGTTTGTACACATAATTTTGTGAATTCTGTTTACAACTAGCACCTAATCTTCAAATCACTTAGTTGGTATCGAAGACTATACTTTATAATTGCGACTAAGGCCAGTCCCTGATGTAAGACGATTAAAGTCTGAACTAGATTCAAGTGAAAATTTCATGATTTTATGTGCACTGTTATCAAAAGACGTTGATTGGCAGTAAATTAAATGAAATTTCATTAAAATTAACAACGTTCGTTACTAGTTACTTACTTCCATGACGTTAGGGATAAGTAAGGCTTCACCACATTGGCTAATACACCTTAGTGTATTTGGTGATTCAGTTTTTTCGCGTAGTAATGTTAAACCAGTCAAATCACCGTGTAAATGTTGTTTTGTCAAGTGTGTCTGTGGATCGTAGCATGCACCAACTGTAAGTCTACATAGTATAAAAGAGGATGGTTTGATAATAACATAAAGAAATAAACAACTATGCAATAAGATAAATGCATTATAACAGTAATGACAGTATCAAGGTTTTTAGACTTTTACTGATTTTCAGCAAGTATATAATGGTGTTATAAAGTAAAACACCAAAAATAGTACACAATTTTATTATTAACCTCTGTTTCCATCATCTAAGTGATCTGATGAGCAATTAATTTAAGTGAACTGCGTTAACTGGTTTACGCTATTCATTAGGAATGTTTCCAACTATTTTTTCAGCTCGTTTAATGTCTGAGTGCTACATATTAGAGTATAATTTCTATTAAATATGACATTTCAAGCTCTAACTTTTACCATATTCGTGTTTTATTTTTAATCTGATTATCCGAGATGTGCTACTATGGCATGTAAATGGTAGATAGTTTTTGATAACTACAAACACTTGAACACTATCTTGGTATCTCACTTACTTATTAAATGCACTGAATCATAAAAAATGATGTACAATAACGCATTAAAAAAGAAGTGGCGTTTCTGCTTATATTTAAGACCGAAAAGAACTCTAAATTTCAGCTAATATATAATTATGTGTATCGTATTGTTAGCTCTTGATTAGAAACCTGAATATATATATATATATATATATATATATTCTTGTATAAAAAGTATACAGAAACAGAGCACAGATAGTATTTTATTTATGCTTTAAAAATAGAGTTTAATAAATATTCCAACAGTCGTTCGGGAAAGTTAAATGAATTGTAGTTAAGAGAAACTGATAACTTCGTTCAAACCTCAATAATTGATTGGTACTCCAAAAGTGTATGTCTCAGTGTACGCTTGTAAAGCACAATGAATCAACCGAAATTATATATAATTAACGGATAAGTGTATAGCAAGATATTAGGTCTATTTGAGTAAACAAAATCACTTTGTAGTTCACATTACGAACTGATTTAACCTAGACAACCAATGAAAATCAAGGAAGGACAACTCAGTAGTTTGGATGTTACGACCAGATCCGTTGATCTTCAGTTTGACTTTAAGCTGACCCATGAATTTGCAATCCTGAGAAGTTCCTTGATCGAAGGAAACGGAAGTCAAATGCTTTTTCGATTTCAACTTTTGTCCAGCTATATTCCATCCGTGGCGTAAATTAAAATATTCCAAAATCTTCATAAAACATTGTATATTAATGAAGTCACTTTCTCGATTTTGAAGGTGAAATTTATTTTCATATGTTTATTTAATTTTTCTCATGATATTCTTTACACCCTTAGTATTTGTAGGAAGCCAACACGATGAATAGTTAAATCAAATATCTAAGTGGTAGAACTCATTCCACTTTAAACATACCTTGGTTTACCCTGATAACTAAAAGGATTCGAAGATGTTTGCAATGACTCGTAAACGGTAGGTACAGCCTTAATATCCAGATCTTGTCCATCTATCAAAATGTTGATTGGATCATTATTTATTGCAGATGGTGAGGAACTAAATGTAATTGCATAGTGATGCCATATTCCATCATCATGACCAGTAGAATATGAGCAAATTTCTTCTGGTAACGGATCAAATATCCATAGTGTCGATTTTTTTGGCTCAATATTTTCAGATGACATAATTCTTACCATGAATCGACATCCACGTAGATTGATTGATAGATACCTCCACTCAGACTCTTCATTATAAAAAAATATAAAATTTATTTATGCATTACAAATAATGCATTTTTTCAATTTAATTTGGCACCACATGAAATATGAATCGATTATGTAGGTGAATTTATCACTTAGAGGAACACAGAGTGTAATTTTAAACTTATCTTACATTTATGGGTAAAAATTATGAAGTGGTTATATGGTGGGTAGTTTCCAGTGAGGGTAGTTAATACAGAATAACCTAAAACAATTGGAAATAAGACTACGGAAAGGTAATTAACCATTCTTATCAACATCCGAAGATCTTATCTTGGTATGAGGCTCCTCAGAGTTATGTATCTTCGTTGTTACCAGGAAATCAAACTTAGAATCTTCAGGTCTCAGTGTGAACAATCATTAGTCTGAACCAATTGGTTACCGTCTAGTGGCATAACTCCCACTCCCCAAAAGATAAACTGAATACCTATCTCCACAAAATAACTTTAATCTATTTACAGATCTGTTTACTTTTAGACAAACATATCTCTCTGTATTACTTCATAAGGTTTCGTATATTCAAATTGTTAATGTTAAGAACTGCAAATAATCAGTTACTGTTTTTGTTATACCTTTTGAAAGGGCTGATATGATATATTCGTAGGACTAAGTAGATGATGCGATCTTGCGCGCAGAAAGATACAATAACAAGTGCCAATAAACGTTTCTAGCTGGTCACTGCACGTCTTCCCGGTACCCACTTAGTCCCAAGCCGGAAGTAAGAGAACACAAGATTGATGACTCAACCAGACAGAATCGTATTATATTTCAAACATCCTTTTATATATACACAAAACCATACCACACCTTTAACCAATTTAGAAACTAGCATTTATACGAAACAGGAGTAGTAGTGAATGTGAATTGGACTACGTATACACAATTGATCAACTATAGTTCATCATTGAAGAATGATAAACTAGTAGTTGATGTGTCAAATGGAATAAAAATAAAATGTTCATCTTGAATACAACCAAAAATACTGGAATAGTCTACAGATAAATAGCTATCGAATGTAATCAATCTTCTTTAGGTGTCTGGCATATCATTTGTCAACTGTACATCTCTAGTGAATTGACTTGATATAACGTTAATTACAGATAATCTGATAAAGAAGTACAAATATCAACAGTGACTGATCAGTTGCAGTCTTTAACATCAACAACGAGATAAAAATCCCATGTATTAAACATATATCCGTTAAACAAGGCTGGTTGTCTGAACTTAGCAGCTCCGTAAATAAAACGATGAACTAAGTTCAAGTATCGTTATGAACATGAACGCTAGGATGTGACAAGTACATCCAGATAATGAATCCTAAGTGGGACGAAATGGGAATCCTCAACTTAATTTGCCAGTTTCAACTCTAATAAATCAGATTATATTTTAACATTCAAAGAAGAGTTTCTATGGTTTAAAAATTACATTTACTGATTGATACAAAATGATTAGAGCTACTTGTTTACTAGGTCACTGTTATATACTCTTAACAAAAAGCTGTATGTAATATCGATATACGATTTAAAAAGTATGTAACAACAGCTTTAATACTTTGGTATTTTTTATCTCTTGATACTCTTGTATAAATTCCTTACATAAGCATACATGAATGCAGACTACCACCAAGCAACGCTATATGCTGTCACTTTTATCAATTCACATCAAAAACTATAGACATGAATTCGATTGGGGAAAATGTCAAAATATTGGGTTGAGAAAATTGCGAGAATGACAAAGAATTTGTAAAAGCATAATGCTTGAATTGATCTAGAATTGGTAAACTCATTCACATAAGTAAATGAACTGTATGATCAAATGTCAACTGAACAAGACAAGAACACGAAGAAAAATAAAGGCAATAAAATGCATTATGACAACCGTTGACAAAAAAAATTACTAAGATGAATGGATTTAAGGCTCGTTTGATAATCAAAAAGATTTTTTCTAGGTAACATAAGCTCCATTGATGTTATCAAAAACGACACCTAACTTAAAAAACTTGAAGAACCAATGTTAAAATCATTAATCACAAATCA
Organism: Schistosoma japonicum; assembly: GCA_025215515.1. NCBI lineage: Eukaryota > Metazoa > Platyhelminthes > Trematoda > Strigeidida > Schistosomatidae > Schistosoma > Schistosoma japonicum. The sequence continues at coordinate 34,077,617 of CM046062.1, read as the reverse complement.
TCGTTTCATAAACTAACTTTTCAGGTTTTACCATTAGCATGCAATTTCATAAAGGATACTTGTTTTCGTAATATAAGTTATTTCGATATTATTTTTAGTTAAATGTGTATAATTATGTTCAATGAATAAAGAATGAATACATACATATGTATGAAGATTGATTATTTCATAGAGGTCAGTATTATTTTATCCAGTCATTAATGTTAATAGGACCCATTGATTAACTTTAATATCGTCACTAGGCTAATTGGCTTGAAATAACAATTCTCTTTCTTTAATATTATATGTTTGGAGGTAACTGACAGAAATTCATAAACTCAGATATGTTAGTAGCTGACATTAGTGTAGAAGATAATTCTGTAATGTTAGTAGTAGGATTCATAGTTACTTAACAAAGCTGCACTACAATTTGATTGGTAGTATTCAACCAAGACTAGAAGCTATAACATTGGTTGCTTTAAAGTAACTGATTAGTGCAAATATCTCCGGTATATAGAAAGTATCTTTTATCTGGAATAGCATAGTTGCATAGGCCTCTATAACAATGGGTGATAAGGTTTTTAATCTCACAGATGGCATAAATTCACTGAAGATAAATGCGCTTAACCATTTATGTGACATATAGGCTTTTAAACTACCATGTTCAGGATGGCATTAATAAACAGACACACCACTGTTTGTACTTTAACTTAACCTAAACAATTACATGCATTATTTCCTATTGATTACTCATGAAACAAGGGTTGAGTAATTAAAATTCGTTATCAAATAATGCGTTGTTAGACTATGACTTTTCAACAAGCTGATACCAACTGAGCAAAATTTGAGACCAAAACAGTAATGGATAACAGCTTTGTTCCTCAAATAAGATTGTGCTCAAGATCATCAGGTCACTCACTAAAGACGATATATTGGGTTACTGGGTTTGAATCTGTGTTTTATATTTTCAACTTCGTCGATTCGTAACATAGTATAACTACTAGTCACTACCACTACTGATGGCTACATAACTTTCCACTAAATCGAGTTCGCTGGCAATAATGAAGTGACCTAAAGGTATTGTGGTCACTGTTAGACTCGAACGGTCTGTACCCAATTCAGTATCCAGTCATATGTGAATACTGTTTAAGAGTACTGAACAAATACAAAAAAAAACTGTCTAGTACTACCTGGTTTGTATTGGTTCTATTGTTGATATTAATCTATTGATAAGAATAGTTATTAAGCCAAATACATTTCACGTTTTAACTTAGGTTAAACAGCTAGTAGAAACAAGAAAGCAGTGGACAGCTGTTCCATTCTAGTATGAGACTCCTCAGAAGCATAGATGTGCAAAACCCATAGTGAATTGATTCTACGACATCCAGGTTTCGCGGGGAATACTTAGCCGTTAAGATATTGAGCTGACCTCTAGTAGTTTGTCCACTATTGTTGGTAGGTAGCTGCCTCACGTCAAATGTGGTTGGACTCTAATGGTTATGTATTCCCAATAGAGCCCTAGAAATCAATTCAGTGTTAATTCGTGACATCTAATTTGTGTTTAGAAATCCACACAACATCAAACTATTATAATTCAGTGCTTACATATTCTCCATTTCATTAAAATCATCTATTCATCAATAGATAATATATCATGAACTGACTGAAGTTAGAATGACAAATCGCTAGATGCCAGCTCAGTGGCTTGAAGATTAAGCGCTTACAGCGAACCATCAGGGTTCTGGGTTTCCTCCTCGACATGGTCATCAGTGTGCACTGATTAACAGCCCTTTACTAGAACTAAACAGCAGTCCGAGGAGCCCTAGTTTTTACTGGTGTTCTAACTAAGCTTAATTTATGATTCGTAATTCGAATTCCGCAGCCTCCATAACACTTAATAAAATCAAATTAAGTACTAAAATTCCAAACATAAAACAAAAACCTGATCCGATTGAAAACCAATGCTCTAATGAGCTGATTTGATGATCAAATAACTTGTCAGTGATATTTTACACTCACTAACCTATATTATCGTGACTACAGAGTATTGATTCCTCACTGTCTTCGGCATTTGAATTTCTGAAATTATTCTGAACATGATGTCGTCTAAGCCAGAATGATATAGTAAAATCGGAATCCCAATTGATTGGTAATATTGTATGGTTGAATAATCGGTCTACATCAATCTCCCATACAGTTGATAAAGTTGGATCAAATCTCCATGCAAGTAGTGATGGTACTAAGCGCGGTGGACTATTTAATACTGGTCCAATTAATTGATTGACTATATCATATTCGGGATCAGGAAGAAGGTTTGTTATTGTTGTTGGATTTAAAGCTAGAGGAAGATATAAATGGATGTTATCAGAGTTATATCACGAGTAACCATTATTTACCAATACATGTAAAAATCATAAACTGTTTTCATTCAAATCTGTTTTCATGGTCATTAGTTCAAAATGATTAATGTGATTAATCGGTTTTAAGTAACGACAAGCACACATTATCCACATTAACGATTATATTTTACAAATTACAATGAATCTAAACATTTGTAATTTTACGACAAATGTAAAGAAAGCCGAGTAAAATGAACCAAGTGTGTATATAATTTACAGTTAGTTAGGGTAATATTCAATCGTAAAATGAAAATATATCTCCTTTGCTGTCAAAGTTGATTCAACTTTCATTCTAAGGTTCATAAAATCATCAAAATACTTCATATAGTGTGTGCTTGAGAATTTTTTATCTTCAAGCGAAGCGAGTACATCATTTGTAAAATGAATTTCACCAATTTGTGCAATTCGATATACGAATGTTAATTTCAGTCAACTGCTTCGATTTCGAGTCATTTGTTAGTTGCATGCGAAAAATAGTGAATTTTAAAAAAGGAATCTTCCTAAACTGATTTCATTTCGACGCTAAAATGACTGGATTCCAAACGATTAAACTATTTCTCACATGATTTCGCAGTATTTGATAAAAGCCTTAGATTAGAAGAAAGATTCTGGCAAGGTGCCCTTCTCTGATCTTTCCAGTCTTTTTAAATTTCCTAAACAAAAGCGATAGCACTTACTTCAACACGAAATGCTGTAACATAAAGGTAACTAAAGAGACAATATAAAGACCAAAATAAAATCACGCAGCACCTATAATCCAACTTCACTTAGACTCAAAAGTTCTTGAGATATTTGTATTAGGTTAATCTGGTTAGTATACAATATTATTTAGTATTTTTATCAACTATTTGTATCTTTAAGTCACATTAAAGTAGACTGTATTAACGCTTAAAAGAGGTTGAAGACATCATGGTCAATATCAAAAATAATTATATATATTCGACTCTAAAATACACTGTGAATGGGTCAATGAAACAACTAGACTGTTAGATCTAAAGTAAGTGGAACTGGGTTTTAACCTACCAGTAGATAGTTAGAAGACAAACGTTTTAACCAATAAATCGAATGCTTCATATGTTTATGTCATCTAAGAAATATTCAGGACAAGGCAGTGGATGAAGAGGCTATAGAGGACTACAGTATCATGAAATAAAAGACTTTCCATAATTCTGTTTCTGAATGTTTTATTTAAACAATATTAGTCTGAATTTTTTTTAAATGCCTTTATTCAATTATAAATTACGCAAATTAATATTATTCAAATTATGAAGCCTTTTGGGATTTGTCTTTATTAAAAACATGCTATTATTTGTCGTTGAATATTATTAACAGTGGAAATTATTAAAAGGAAGTGATAAACAATAAACTGTAATCCATAGTTAAATTATGCAAGTCTTACAAAAATGTGGACTGATAAATAGGACGTAAAATTTTACAAATCCAAAATTAAGTAGCTAAATACAATTTTTTAGAGGCAAATTATTCAATACAAGCAGTATTATTAAATTGCACTCATTACATATTGGACACTACCGAAAAGCATACAAGACAGAATTGCCATTTGACCTTAACATGAGACTGATCATCAATACGCTGTTCAGACCCCACTACTTATCAAAGCCAGAACGTTTATGCCTTTCTGCTGACGTATAACCAAAGGTAACACTTGCTCAGATGGGGTTCAATGGTCGAATTCCCACTCTAATCAATTTGTGATGTATTGCAACGATCAGTCACTGCTATTGGTGATAACTATCTCACTCCTGACTCGTCTGAATTCGATTAGTCACTACTTCTCATGAGAACTGTAAGGGAATGTTGGAGTAGATCACTAGATAACGTGAAAAGTTTCATCAAGACGTTTAGTGAAAACAACAATTGAAGAAATTTCTTTTCACTATGTTTTCCATCAATGCTCTACACTAAATATATGTATAATTTACAATAAAAACAAAATTGATACTAATCAAGTGGTTGTATGTCAGATTATAATCAAACAAGTATGAAAGCGATCACGAAGATAATTGCAGATGATTAACAAAAGGTGGGGTGGACAAAATGACTACCAATCAAAGACCATAAATCATGGATGAATGAATAAGAATATGTCGGTATTACATTGACTGATTAATTAGTGTTAAGTAAGAGAATAGACAAAATCGTTAAGATAAAGGATCGAATATTAATAGTAGATCTGTTAGTGTAAAGTGAAGGAACTGACTATATACATAAAAGAGATAGATTAATTGCAGCTGCACCAAAATAATTTAAGGAATGATGATAATAATAATAGTAATAATGATAACAGTAATTGTCAGCAGCAAGAGGGGTTTTAATGCAAACTGATGATGGATTCAGAAAAATATTTTAATAAGAGCTATACAAGAACAAAGGAACTACTATCAAGACGATTTAGGCACATAACAATGAAAAATTTAGAAAAATTATGGAAAACTGAAGAAAAAAGAGAAAGGACGTTACACAAATTTTTATTCCAACCCGGCTTTGCTGTGGCCTATGTTAGCTGCCAAAGTAGAGCATGTGGTTGTACAAGTATTTTTCTAACTCCATCATCAGTTTGCATTAAAACCCCTCTTGCTGCTGACAATTACTGTTATCATTATTACTATTATTATTATCATCATTCCTTAAATTATTTTGGTGCAGCTGCAATTAATCTATCTCTTTTATGTATATAGTCAGTTCCTTCACTTTACACTAACAGATCTACTATTAATATTCGATCCTTTATCTTAACGATTCTGTCTATTCTCTTACTTAACACTAATTAATCAGTCAATGTAATACCGACATATTCTTATTCATTCATCCATGATTTATGGTCTTTGATTGGTAGTCATTTTGTCCACCCCACCTTTTGTTAATCATCTTCAATTATCTTCATGATCACACTAGATCACTTGTTAGTTGATGATTGTAATTGAGGTGTTTTGAAGTGATCGGTTTTTGAATTTGTGTGCATTCGTCTATCGATTCTTGATTTTTAGTGGTACCCAACCGGGATCGATCTGTGATAAATTCAAAATAAAAAATTAAAACCAATCTTGTCAAATTCCTTCACTTCAACCACCGTTACTTAAAAATATTTGTTAAACGAAATTTATTTCACATATATCATTTACATAAACTTACCACAGAATTTCTGTTGTCTTTGTAAACTTGTTGGATCATGTCGACACGACTGTGGATTAGCTGTAACTAAATTTTGACCAATTACAGCTGATCTGAGTTCCAGTCGAGTCTCGATAAATGGATTAGCACATGGGCCAGTACATGTTTCTAAGTGTAAACTCGAATGCATAAACAAACGTTCGGGCTTTTCTTCTGATCCAAGATATTCAATATCACTAGGTAAATCTGTTCATAATAAAAGAAATTAAAAGTGATTAGTATAATTATATATACAGTTTACTGAATAAATTCCAGCTGATTTACTTCATCTTTAAAATCTTAAAGAGAAGTAAGTATAAACTATTAGGTTAGCAGGTTTGACTACATGGTGAACATTAATTAGTTGCAATGGTTATATGCTTCATTTAATTGATAAGCGACCTACACTAGCACAAATACATCAAGGTTCATTTCAATAACTGAAGTCATTCCAAACATTTTTAATGTTCAATGAGCTTATAAAACACATTTTCGGTTGTTTTTCATATAACATAAGGCATAACTGCCGAATATTATAGCATACTTTTTATTGAAGATTTCATTTCGAGCTTTAACTTCTATTATATTTGTATTCTTTATTCAATATAACTGAATAAGCCATAGCATCTTGTTCTTAACAAATAGTTTTGGATAACTTTAGACACTTGAAATACAGTCTTTAATTAAAATTACCCATAAATATCTAACCCACACCAGCTAAACAAACGGAAAAAATAACTGAAAGAGGTAGCTGAGACACATTTATCGAACGCTGAAATTGCTAGAGGGTAAATACAGCCTAAGGGCTATCTTTAATATCTTGATGTTGCACTAAATTATTTTCGAATAATGCAACTTTTGTTGTACGAAAATTAGATCTCATTCAGGACGTGCAAGGTTTCATGAAATTGATGATTCCTTATTTATGGCGTTTTATGGTCTTGCGAGTTTTTGAGTCAACAATAAACAAAGTAAATCGGATGACTCTCCTAGTGTTTTGATTAGTCAAATTGATGGAATAAAAGCAATTTGTATCATTGCAGTCATATTGAAGTCAGCTTGTCAATCTGACAGTAAATAAACGTTTGTTTTCTCAGAAAAGGTATATATGTACATATATACAAGTTTCGAAATAGGAGGAAATAGTTATACTTCAAGCACACTTCAGTCGCTTGTAGTACTTTGAAAAAATATTTGTTATAAAGATAGTTTTTAAATCAGTATTTACTTTCCATTTTGTATAGGTAAGAAGTCAAAAATGATTATTAGTGTAATCCCAACAAATCTAATTTTTCATAACGAAAAAATTCTTATTTAAGCATTAAGAAAGGATGTATAGAGGAAAGAAGTTTCATTTCAGCTAGTTTACCATCAAAACTCTACACTAATATTATTTGAGTTGGATTGTGATTGGCAAAAGGAATCCAGGACGCGCGTTTCTCTCTCTCTGGGAATCGTTAGCTGGATGTACCTGCATGTTTACAGAGGGATTTGAACTCAGTCCGTTTCATGCCAAACGCCACCGCGTTCACCTCTAGACTATTGATTCCAACAGTTGCACTTGTGCAACGAGCGCATAGGTATTAGGATGAACCTGTATTTTCCCGTTAATTTGTAATGGACTGAAGCTGGTCAGTCTCTCGACACTGATACATATATAGTTTACAGTAGTTATTCAGTCATTAACAAACCGTTGGTGATGTGTTAAATAATAATTTTACAAGTTCAAAGGTGTTGATAAAATAATTACTACTGATTAATGAAGCAATTAAGATATGAAGGTAAATAAGATAATTATCGTTTTCGAAAATGTGCAAGTGATAAGTGAATGAATTGATAAATTATTGATTACATAATATCTATTGGGGAAAATCACCAATAAAGTAAATACAAGAAATATGATAGTCAAGACTGTTACATAGGAATTAAGGGGCAATTAAGAGGTAACAAGTTTTGAAGTTATGAAATGAATCAAAGTCGTGATAATAATAATGATGAGAAAACTGAATGCAATAAGTCGTCTGCAAAACATTCAAACATTTGCTATTACGAAGCCAAAGATAATGAAAGGGGCTGTACAAATTTCTGATGTATACATAGATCCAGTTTAAGAAAGTGGATACCGATGGCTTCCGCTATATGTAGAAGACATATGCGTAAGCCATGCAGTAGATTAGGTGGAACTCGATAAATGGTTTAGAAACTTTTCTGACGTTTACTTGATGTTTCAGTATCAACTAAATGTGCAAGTATAGAGCTGTTTACTTGCCGTAGTTGAGCTTTACTTAACCCGGTTGGATGATGATCGGACATTTTATGACGTACCTGCTGATTCGTGCACCCAACGTAACTGGCTCCACAGGAGCAGCTGAATCGGCAAATACACATGGATGAGGCAAATTCGGTGAGTTTATCTTTAGTTCATGTTCTTATGATATAGTGGTTGTAGAATATGGTATGCAGTTTAGCTGCAGTAAACGCGTTTTGTAATACGTTTCTAATTCATTTCGTCTTGATTTTAATAGTGTTGTCCTCTAAGAATTGTAATTTGCGAAAAATCGCTTTCTCAAGTGTAGTTGCGTTTTCTGATTTTTTTTTCAGGCATCATAAATTTATTTATAAATTTCAATGGATAAACGTTCATGGTGAGCATGTTGCAAATGATGGTTACTTCTTCTTCCACAGTATCCTCAGAACACATACATCCAACGCGATGCGTCAGACTTTTCACTAAATTCCTTTTGTATCTTAGTGGTACAGAACTGTAGAAATGAGCATTCTGACAAACCGACATTGACTTTCTATATATGCCTTTTTTAGTGTACCATCTATTCTTTGAGCTAATAAGATGTTTAAGGATGAGATGTTATCATTACGATTATTTTCTAAGATAAAAGTGAATGATAGGTGAACGTCGTTAAATCTTTCAAGTATACCGTTTTTGTCAATTTCATTTGTGAGGACTATAAATATATCATCTAAATACTGAGAATAGAATAACAAATGGCTGTAACATTATTTTTGAGAGGAGCATTTTCTAGTTTTGACAGAAAAACATTTGCAAGAAGTGATTTCGGAAATATAATGGTCTATTGAAGTATGGAAAATGAATTGCATTAAGAAATGGCTAGATAGTTCATCAAAAAAGATTCTGGTCTACGAGATAGAGATTAACAAATAACTGCATGTTAATAATCATCCGCTTGACTGGCATGATAGTATGAAATAAATAAATAAATAAAGGATATGGTTATGTCAAAAAAAACATTGTTTTAAAGGTATCTGTATATTTTAAACTGTTATTTTTTAATAGGTTAATATATTTATTAGATCACTATGGATATGAATGTACAGCTACCGCAAATGATTTAACTGAAAAGAAAATTCTTTTGCTGAAATATTTTGTTTTTTTCAATGACACTATGGGTTTTCTTCGTTATCCAGGTAGTCATTTTTTAGGTGCTGACTTAAAATATACATCCAGAAATTTACATGAATGCTGGTCAATCCCTAGAAACATGATAATTATGTCAATCTTCAGTGAAAGAACTACATCAATAGAGATCCAATTAATCAATCTTTACAGAAAAGATTAATCTATCAAATAATCAGAAGTCAACTGAACAAAACAACTAGAGTGAAAACATCAAAATTAATGAAGATAAACAGTTTAGAATAAGGTCTTCAGAAAGGAATGTTTTAATGCTGAATGAATAATCAACATACTCACTTCAGCTCAAAGTAGAATGGTAACTAAAACTTCGTAATTAAATTAATCAAGCCAAAAACGCCCAGATAACCAAAAAATATGTCATTAGGTTTTACCAAGAGCTAAGTTATAATGACGTAAGAAAATTTTACGGCGAAATCGGGATGGAGTAAAACAGTGACTAGTTACGAAATATCATTTATTTTCCTGAGTCAGTTTTACTAATTATTTTTAAGATAAAGTTTATTGACATTATATAAGTGTTTAATATATTCACATTGCTGAAATTCTAGTTTAACTTTCATGGTTTTGTCTAATTATGTAACCAAATTGTACCTGCCGCTTGAGATTAATCGATAATTACATTCGCAGATTAAATTATATACTTCGTAATAACTTAAAAAAACTTTTAAGAAGGAATTCTAGGCTAAAAGGCAAAAATATAAGAAAGGGATAATGATCTTTGGAATGAAAATATTATTAAATTTCAAATCAACTCAGTGATGATGCTAAGAAGAGGAGAAATATATTTTCATGGATTTTTTTTTAATTGTAAGTCAAAAGTTATGCTTTTCGTTTCCTCGCTGGCCTGGTGATTGGTTGAATGCATATAGCAATCCTGTATCAAGGTCGTTTTTGTATCTATATATACAGACTTGGATTGTAATAGAATGAAATCTTCCTGGTGCTGCTTTGGTGTTCTTGATATTGTCTTGGGGTGAGTAATTAGTATCGAGTCGTTGGTCACGGTTTGCGAGTATCAGTTGGCGCAGATAAGTTTTCCGATTAGAGTTGCGGTTGTTCCTGCATAGAAGTAGGCGATATTATTTATTATTATAATTCCGACATATCAATTGGCGACGGGTGATGGTGACTGTGGATCCTACTAAAATGGATTCGTTGTTGGATGAACAACTCAAACTAATGAAGCTTTTCACGAGCCTGAATTCTAAGCTTGAATCATCCTCGAATGTTCCAGTCCCCAACTCTGCACTTTCAATTGATGGAATTATTAATAGTATTGCTGAATTTAATTATGATCCAGAAGCTAATGTTACTTTTGATACCTGGTTCCGGAGATATGAAGATTTGTTCACGTATGATTTAGCTTCACAGGACGATGCATGGAAAGTTCGCCTACTTCTCAGAAAGCTTGGTGCAGCAGAACTTGACAAATACTGCAACCTAATTTTACCTCAAAATCCTCGAGATAGAACATTCTCTGAAACCTGCTCAACTCTCAGGCAACACTTTGTTGACAATTCTTCTCTATTCAATATTAGATATCGTTGCCTAAAGTTAAAAATGAATGAATCAGATGATTTCTTAACTCATGTTGGAGTTGTAAACAGAGAATGTGAACGGTTTAAATTAAAAGACCTATCGGAGAACCAATTTAAATCGCTAATGCTTATCTGCAGCCTACAGTCGGAAAAATTCGCTGATATTCGAACGCGATTGCTTCACCGTCTTGACCAAGAACCAACATTGTCTCTAAATGACATTGCCGCAGAATATCAACGACTGACCAATTTAAAGCATGATACTGCACTTGTCCAGTCTGGTTGTAATGGTGACACTGAAGTTCATGCTGTTCGTCGAAAACCTATTTCTCATCAAGTCACTCCAGCAACCGCCTCAACTTATTGTGATAAAGCAGCCGAAAAGAAGAATATTACTCCCCCATCCAGATGCTGGAACTGTGGTGGATGGCATTTCGCCAAGTTTTGTCCATTTAAGAACTATCGTTGCAGAAAGTGTAACAGACTGGGACACAAAGAAACTTTGTGCAGGCAGAAAGACATACGCACTCGATCACGTTCCAAAAGAAGATTCCATTCACCGAATAAGCCGGCTGAGTCACTTTCAGTATCCACCCTGAATCACGCTCATCAAAGACCAGCCAGAAAGTACGTTTCTGTCCGGGTAAATGGTCATACGGTAAGCCTCCAACTTGATACAGCATCTGATATTACTATTATTTCTAGAAAAACATGGAATAAAATTGGAAAACCTGTACTACACCCTACAGAACAACTCGCCATAAGTGCATCAGGCGATCATTTGGTGATCATTGGCAAAATTGTGTGCTCAGTGTCATTCAACGAAATAACCACGGATGGAGTATGTTATGTGGTTAACAACAATCTTAACTTGTTGGGGTTAGATTGGATTACTGACCTGAAACTAGATGCTGTTCCACTAAGCACCTATCCTACGACAAGTGAAGAGTCGGTGATTGCCGCCATCGATACGAGAGATTACGCTAAAGAAAGTTTCATTCATGCTGTGAGAGCACTTCCTGTTACCACACAGCAAGTTTCTGAATTCACAAGAAGAGACAAAACGATTCAACGAGCAATCTATTATATGCAGCACAAGTGGCCACGTTCTCTAGATGAAGAACTGAGACAGCTATATCAACGTCGACAAGCTCTGTGCCTAGTAGAAGGGTGCCTTATGTTTGGGGATCGAGTAGTGATACCATATGAGTTACGTCGAGTAGTACTCAAGCAGTTTCACGCTGGACACCCTGGAACAGCTCGAATGAAATCAGTGGCACGGAGCTATGCATACTGGCCGAAAATGGACGCCCAGATTGAAGACTTGGTGAGGAAGTGTGACCGGTGTCAGCAAGCATCCAAAAACCCACCGAAGGCGGAACCAGTAAGCTGGCCTGTTCCTGCGGGTCCATGGAGCAGAGTACATTTAGATTTTGCCGGACCCATGTCAGGAGTCTACTACTTGGTGTTAGTAGACGCATATTCGAAATGGCCAGAGATCCATCCTGTAGTTCCTCCGACCACGCAGAAAACCCTGGAAACATTGAGGAAGATATTCGCGTGTCATGGGTTTCCGGAGACACTAGTCACTGATAACGGGTCCCAGTTTACGTCACAGATTTTCAGTGAATTCTGTCGAGAAAACGCTATCACACATATTCGCTCCCCACCGTACCATCCGCAATCAAATGGACAAGCGGAGAGGTTTGTGGATACCTTCAAAAGAGCTGTACTGAAGGCAAAGGGGGAGGGAAGCCTAGCAGAAATTATTCAGCGTTTTCTACTTGTATATAGAAGTACCCCAAACAACAGTGCTCCAGAACAGAAATCTCCAGCAGAAGCACTCATGGGACGGAAGCTGAGAACGATGAATGAGGCAATGAGGCCGGCAAAAGTGAAAAGCAACGATGATGATATCTATGGAAACGGCACGCAGGTGTACGTAAGGAACTACAGACCAGGAAGCGAGAAATGGAAAAACGGAGTAATTAAAGGTAAAAGAGGAAAGGTGATGTATGAAGTAGCAGTGGGAGGACAAATATGGATCCGACATCGCAACCAGCTGCGAAGAAGGTTTGGTGAACGAAAAGCAGATGAACCGAACCTAGCGCTTGAACTTCTTCTTGACACTTTCAAGCTCCCCACGGAGAAACCAACATTAATTGCAGCAAACAACAAGAAAGGAGCATCCGAAGAACAACAGCCGATAAGACGGAGTGAAAGAAAACGAAGAGCCACAGTGAAGTTCCAAGAAAGCGAACTTTTCTCAAAAAGGGGAGGTGCTAAGAAGAGGAGAAACTAGTTATTTTTCATGTGATTTTGCTATTTTTTATTTAATTGTAAAGTGAGCGGAAACCGGTACTGCTTTTCATTTCCTCCGCTGGACCTTGCTAACTGTGATTGGTTGTAATGTCATTTTAGTATGCTAATTACTCTGTTTTTCCCAAGGTCGTTTTTGTATCTATATATACAGACTTGGATTGTAATAGAATGAAATCTTCCTGGTGCTGCTTTGGTGTTCTTGATATTGTCTTGGGGTGAGTAATTAGTATCGAGTCGTTGGTCACGGTTTGCGAGTATCAGTTGGCGCAGATAAGTTTTCCGATTAGAGTTGCGGTTGTTCCTGCATAGAAGTAGGCGATATTATTTATTATTATAATTCCGACATATCAATGATAACGAAGGGTGAGAATATATATATTGATATATGCATGGAATAAAAACAAAACAACTTACTTTTCCAACCTGGTCTACAGTCAATAAGTATTTGTTCAACTGTTATGCTAACTGATGCCCTGTGTGGTATTGGACGACTGCAATCTTCAGCAATAACTCGAAGTGAATAAGGTCTTTGTGCAAGGGATACAAGTGTTTCCCGTACGCGTATAACTCCTAAAAAAATATGATACAAAGAGTACATGAACATATATGATGTAAATGAGTTTGGCGACCAGCATTAACTACATTTTCACATGAAAAATACAAATCAGCTTGTAGTGTGTAGATCACTGACAGTAGGCTTCTAATAAGTTTTACATAGTTAAGTTGGGACCATCAATTGATATCAGAGTTTCATAGTAACAGTATAGCTAAAAGCCGATTGAATGAATCTGTATTGCTGTTTTCATTTCATGATTACATTATCTACTCAAGCATTTTACTTCAGAACAGGAAATTTCGCAACTGGATAAGTTTTTTTTTAAAGGAAAATCCTTGAAGCATCCTTCATATATTTATTTCGGTTCTCTTGAATATTGATATAAATTTTGAATGGTGATTTCAGGTATTCTTGTTTTTCATTTCAAAGAAGGATTTTGTAGTGCTTATTTTAATTTGCACGTGATATTAATGTAGATTCGACCTTAGCTGAAGTACCGTTGAAAACAAAAGGTCATTGGATAGTGAGGCAATAAATCATAATGATCAGAGATTACTGATAGGTATGCAATCTAGTAACAGACTAAATACAGCGTTTATGGTTTGTATTTGGACAACAGCTGAAAACCAGGAGGTATATACCGATAATTTTGTCCTAGTACCAAGACCTGGAGATTATGAGATCATCAAGATGCATTACATGGGAGTCCGATATGAGTGCAAAACGGCTATTTAGTGCCTTCTGGTTTTCATTGATCATCCTGATGTAAAATTACAAAATTTAACAATTTCCGCAATTCTTTAAATTAATAAATATAACAGTAATTGATTTCTGTTTGTCACTGACAGTGAAAAAGTTTCACAATATGAAACATCTTTTAAAATAAAATGTTGGCGTTTTGGCTTCAACTTATACTCGGGAACAAGAGTTTTCATGCATAAACTATAGTAAGTTCAAATTCAAAATTCAGTCAAAAGATGAAAATTTTTAGTCACTAATGCTCATAATGACAAATAAATTACACCTAATTACAACATACCACTGCACACGATAGCATTTATTATATTAATAGTGACAAAGTTACCACGGACCATTGAATAAGTTAAAAGTAATTTCATGAACAAGTTATGGATGTCATTATTGTAGTTGAAAAAGTGTCAAAATTTTGGAAGTGCAACCTTTGCATAGTCACACACGCATTTCTACGGCCCTTGATTAAAAGCGTTTGCCCGCTTCTGTTCTACAAACAGTTACACAAGCAATAAGTGACGATAACATTTGTATGAAATCGTTTTGTAATTCTAATGTCTTTTGAGTAATGTCACTTAAATGTTTTGACTAAATTTTGAATGTTAAAATGTCATTTAAATTCAATAAAAATTTTGTTTCAGTTTAATGAAATGGTGGGGAAATTTTCTAAAGTACATTCAAGAAAAATCTACTTTAAACTAGGCCGAAATGATGTGTTTGTTCAGCAAACATTTTTGACCTTTTCCTCGATATTTTCTAAGCAAAATTGTTTCCTTCATTATCATTGCTGTCATCATCCTGTGAAGCTAATTGTTCGAATCATAACCCTTTTTAAAACACTTGATCGTTCGTGGTGATTGGAGAAATATACATCAGTGGTTGGGGTTAATAGTTTCAAAAAATTTATAAAGTATATTGTTTAAGTCAACTAGTAATTAATAGATACCTCCATCTAAACCCAACCTACCAATCTGTCTGAAAGAGGTCGATCAACCATATGATCACAAGGCAATCACTGAAGAAAGCCACCAGCAATGCTAGAATAAATGACAATAATAGGTCATCAGAACGGACTAACCTAACACGTGTAACATGACTGAAAGACTTGCTTCTACCTGAAGTAGTTGTTCATGATATCGTTCTAAACAACAATGAAAGTTTCGCAAATAAACTATCTAGCTAAGAGAATATTCAATTACTAAAATGTTGGGACTCTATATGTCTTCCTTTCTTCATAATTATCATACAAGAAAGTTGCATTCACTGTTACAAAATAGCTAGTCTAAACTTACCATAATTATTTATAGAAAATGGACTATTAGCAGGTTCAAGACGATAACTACAAATAGCTGTATTCGAATTGTCGCTTGCTTGATTCACTTCTTCAATAGCTTGAATTTGACCAACAACACTTCCAACTGGACTTCTTTGACCAAGTTTAAAGTTGTAATAGGGTTTGTCAAAAACAGGTCCATGACGATCGATCACTTGTATTCGGACTGGAACTCTGTATATTTTTTATTTATTATACACATAAAGCCAGGAAGAAACAAAATTGTTTTAATTTGACCATAAGTAAAGATTCAAAAAACTGATGTTTTGATGGTAAAATCAAAACCGAACTTCAATTTAAATAAGTCAAATTGTCATGAAATCGCTGATATAATCTTCGTTTAGCTTCGTAAGTAATTTAGCTTTGTCTGAAGAAGCTATTTATAGGGAAATGTATTCAGTGAAAAAATATTATTATCGAGAGTTTAATAAAAAATATAAAATAGTTTAAAAATTCCTGTTAATCAAGAAGAAGACGTTTAAATCAATAATATTCTTTCAATAAATTCATATCAAGTTTTACAATTATGAGTTCAAAATAAATAATCACAGAAATAACCACTTCTGACGTAGATACATCATTTAGATATTAGGAATTACAGCATATGAATTTAAGACTGTGGTGTAAATGTCGATTGTTAACGTTGAAATATTAATTATTATGTAACTTGTGTAAGTTTTTACTACGATTGGAATGATAAGACTATCAATCAAATATGTAGATATGTATATGGGCGATATGGGGGGGGGAGTGATAGGATTACAATAGGGTCAAGTGATATCAACTAAGTAAGAAATTGTAGAATGAGGGGTAAGTGATAATTAAAATTCGTCATTTAATATTAATGATAAGGAACTTAGATCGATCAGACAGCACATCAATATGGCTATATATTCAATTATGATATTGTTTTATACAAAAGACAGCACGAATGAAATGAGATCTAATTTAATTGTCATGTGTTTATGCCTAGATGGTCAATACTGAAAAATATTGAAAAAAGATGATAAGAGTGACGAAATCCACCTGGAGTTATTAACGCCATTATGAAATATCCATAAAATTTGGTGTACTTATTGCATAATTTTTGTTTTCTAAGGAGAATTTATTGTTTAGTTGGATTTTAGTTAAAGAAAAGTTCCTGGAATAGTGTAAAACTAAGTGAATAACACTTTGATTAGTGATCTTATTACAACTTACAACTTAGAATTCAATCCATACTAAGAGTTGATCACTACACAGTGATAAATCACTACAATCGATAAATTTACTCCAAAAGTTAATGCTATTTATTTATTAAAATGTAACAGTATCTGTCAAAGTTGAAAATCAACGTTTAAACTCTTGCATTTATTCAAGGCATCTAATGAGAAAGAAGATAAATTTTAAGTAGTCTAGAATTTATTCTGTTAGTAACTTGTTTGGATGACACCAGGAAATCTTGAAGAAACCTCTATAAATAGTAAATAAACACGATTTAAAAACTCACTGACGTTAAACCTTCCTTTCTTCCTCCGTCTTTTGATTCGTTACTTTATAAATTTTAAGAAATAAAGTTCAGAATAAAACTAGTACATAAATTAGCAAGCGGTAACCTGGGATCTAGCACCAAGTTTATCTGGTCTTTTGAATATCTTGACCAAGTTGTAATGAACTACATGTCATGCAGCCCGGTAATATTTAGCAAATGATTTAATGATAAGTCAGCATTATAGACTAATTTTATAGCTTTATATACTAATAAATAACGGGAAATCATTTCCCTTTCCGACAAAAGTTTTATCCGCAACACAATTTTATAAAATATGTTACCTTTCCTATAACAGTTAAACCATGTAGTTGTTGAGCTATTCAATAATAGTTATTTGTGTACCTTGCAAAACATTTTAAAACGTCAAGGACTTTATTTAACCTGTTCTTAGATCATTGTCTCAGAACATTATTCCCGTGAAATCTTCGTAACAAAATATTTGTAAAATTCACTAAGAAATAACTTGAAAAGTCACTCATAAAAAGTGTAGACACTAATTGAATTTCCCTTGAACGAGTATATTTCGCAAAAAATGTCAGCTGTAGAATAAAAAACAATAAATAGATCACAAACATTGGTACACTCATAGACTACTTAAAATCAACATGCATTTAATTCCTATTACTTTACCTGTTGTATATTCTTAGTTTTCATTACCTGTCCTCATTAGCTTAAAATTTTCAATGTCATTTTTAGCATTTCTAAACTTTACTAGTATAATTTAATTTAATTAGAAAAGTATATTTATCAAATGGTAGATTATAAAGCGTTTTATAAACAAATCACTGTCGGGAATTCTCTAATATTGGGTCGATATTAAGATATACAATTGTGAAGTTTGTCAATTTGTTTAGTTCTGCTTCATCACTTGTAGTATCGCCTTCTTTTATAGTATTTTTATAACTATGTAACCTTATTAAAATCTAAGTTGTTTTCAGTATTTATTTAAGCTCAAATGTTTGTAAAAATAATCATTTTTATAAACTATTTACTCATTAGTTTGGAGTTTATCCGGAATATTTTTAAAAGCACACTTTAATATTCAATATTGACTCACCAAATGAGTGGAACATGATCAAAGAATTGGATACAACTGATTTAATGAAATAAAAATAACAAATCCGTATTGACTATTGGATAGATATTCAGCATTAACCAGGTCGTCCAATGATTCAAAATAATTAATCCTGTTGTAGCAGCCACTGATAACCCTAGAAATAATATTCTACTTATTGTAAATTCTTATCTTGGTGTGCATGTCACAATATGATTCATTTACCTGGGGTTTTAGAGTTTAAATTGTTTAGTTCTGGCTAGCTGAAATAAATTATTCCGTATCAACTTGTCTTTCACATTTTATATTACATATGGGACTTAGCTGAGTAGCCAAGAATCGGTTGAAGATTGTTGCATGATTTATACAGGTACATTTCATTTACAAAGTTAAATCGATAGCAGACAATAAATAAACATTGGGCTCAGTAAAAACAACAAAATTGTTATTTTGTGTATGAGAATGTTGTTTTATTAAATATGAAGTTCTGTCCTGCTTTGTAATCATGTTTTTAATCGTAATTCAGTTGACAAGGGGAGGGGATCTGAAGCAGTAATTGTATCATGTGAATAATTATCGTTTCGTTCTCATCTACAAATCCATATTCAGTAATCTCTAATTATTGAACTTATCAATATTTTAATTCTGACAGTCAACACTGAAAACGTTGTAGATTTCTTTATTAAATAAATCATGTCACTTATATGTAAAAATCTTTTTTGTAGAAGAAAAAGATAGTATGAAAATTAACCATGAAAATATTTTAGACATCATTATCAGTCTACGAACAAAAAATGTTACTAAAATATATTATAAGTGAACAAATAGAAATGGAAATTGAGCATCATATTAGATCAATAAAAATCAATTGATCAATAAAAGGTATAACTTGCATAACACGCATGATGCAATACATACAAGTATGCACATTAGAATGTTTACTTTACTTCGCGTGCACACATTTGTCTATGTATCTATGCCTCCTATAAAATAAATTGTTTCTAGCCAGAATGTTTTTTTTTCTTAAATTTATTTAAAAAAAAGTAATTAATTGGTGTTTATATATTCAATTTGATTGATAATAAAAATCTACACCGATTCTATTTTAAAATGAAATGAAAAATATTTTGTGTATTTCATTATTGTAAATACTACTTAAATAAAAATGATTTTATACTATTGTTTACGATGATTAGTTAGTACTAATCAACAAAGTAAATTAATTTAATTATTTATTATTAAACTTTAACTATTAGAACATATTTACTGGTTATTATTTTTCGAATATTATATTTCCCAATGTTCACTTAGTGTAGTGTCTATCATTTACTAGCTTATTTAGTGAGTGAATATACTAGATATTACAGTGTAATTTTTATCATAATATATTTCAATCAGTTATAATTATTCGTAACTGTTGACTATGGATTTAAATCGAACTTTTCGTTACCTCCCTTCTACATGTCGGATAACAAAAAACAAATATAATCAAAGTTAAATTTTAGCTGGTAAATGAAACCTAGGACTCAGGTTTCATTCTGTTTAGGAGTTGTTAGTCAAGTGTGCCTAAATCCCAGTGTTAGTGTTCACACTGAGATTGGAAATTAGTTCGCTTCGTGTCGAACGCCACCGCGTTCACCACTACGCTACTGAGTTTGGACAGTAGTGCTTATGCAGCGAGAATGCACAAATAATTTGAATGTGTTTGAATCATACTTGAAACTATCGCTGTGACGGGGCGATCGGCTCATGATGCACATATGACAACAAAGACTAATCAATTTTAGGCATATCAAGATTTATACATATTCAAATTATAGCAAAAGTTAAAGCATGAAATGAAACTTTCAATGAAAATTCCAGCCCTGGTCTACAAAATGAAAAGATGAAAATGTCAGCGATGATTATAAACCGGTTTCAATTGCGTCATACTTTTTTAATAAAATGAATTATTCCCAAGATTATGTACTGCCGTGATATATGAGATTGGAAAAACTAAATGACAGTACAGTGGTCGAAAATCCTACTTGTTGTTAATCAATAAAACAATCTCTTATATAATTAGGCTGAAGGGATTTTGTGGAGATATACTTTAATTTGTCTAGTGTATCACGGTTTACAGTGACCACTGACCGCGAATTATCTGTGACAAATACAAGAAACAAATTTAAAACTAATCTGTAGAAAGTACCTCGCAATATAAAATAAGCTTAATAGTGATCTATTTCAAAATTCTGCATAAGTTTTAAGGAGAAATCATAAATGGTGGGATTTAAACATGCAAAGAATAAGACGGTTATCATCAGTGGGATTAGATGACTGCCGCATTTTCACAAATTGATTAAGGTTGTACTTCTACCATTGGACACAAGCTAATCAAGTAGTGATGACGGTTAAGTATTCGCTCACGACAAGGATGTTCTGGAGGTAAATTATGGTGGGGTCATGTATGCTCGTTACTGAAGATTCACTACACTGGAACAAAATAGCTAAGCAGCACCTTCTATTTTTTAGTAGTTCTCGATCGAGATCAATCTGTGACGAAGGTAGAGGACTATATACAATAATTAATAAATATAAAATTCAATAAATAGGTTGATTTTTAATGAATTTATTGTCGAAATGTATGCTTGATCGTATATATATATATATATATATAGTTTCAGGATTTAATTCCTAACAAAATCATGTACAAGTGATAAAGGTGAACTAATAAGAAAGACTGAATAGTCGGTAATGTGGTAACAACAACGTCTGTTCGTTGTTCCACTAAAAATTTGATTCAATTTAACTGAACCGTCATGCCTTCTTAACATATCATAAGAAAAATTTTCTCATCACAAATCCTCTCACTTTCTACATGCATCACTTTAGAAGTAGCTTTTCGACAAGTCAAAACAGCTCTCAAAATCTACCCAGTCAAACATATTTACGCCCACTATTTGTAAGGCGTATCGGTGAAATCCTCTATTCTAATGCCGTACTGGAGATCTATTTAATGAATATAGTGTTTTCAGTGTTTTAAACAAAGGATGAGCACCAAAAGACTAAACACGATTATTTATGATCATCACGTTTTACAAGTTACATACCATCGTTTATGTTTATGCCTATACTAGTTAAGCTTTCTTCATAGACAATGATTATTCAATTGATTTCGCACTATTACGAGACATGTTTCTCTTGAATCTGCATCTACACATTTAATAGCTTCATATTAAAATAAATATTGCATAACATCTAAAATACATATTAAACATTGTAGTCAATTCATTTTATTCATAATCGATGGTCATATGTACATGGACAGTTACAATCATTGAGAATTTAGTTAATGAATCTAATATCAAATGTTTAATCCTACTTCATATGATGTAAGAGTGAAAAAAAAGGAAACACTTTTAATCATTAATTGACACAAACACACATTTACTATCTAAATAAACACGTTGAATTTATTCATCTACGAAGTGAATGCTTACTTAACTTATGACACACTAATATTAACTACTACTTTATAATCTACTTTTTAACTATACATCAACATACAGTTTGTATATTTACACAGTAACACATATGCACGTATGTATAAACACACAAAACTTATTCACTTGATAATTACTCAAAGGAATAAACTTGATGAACGTATAGATTTCGCTTCCGATGCATCTTTAAGTAAGAAGAACGAAAGGGAAGAGAGTGAGAGTAAATTGAAAAAACATACTAATAGTTGTAGCATTTTAATACATAAAGTGCATGCAATATAACGAAAAGTTACTAATTCCTGTAGTAGAAAAACCAAAACAATGTATTACACTGCCTTCTTTGCACAATGAATGAAAGGGGCGGGGTTCTGGCATTTATTTTAAGAATAAGCATCATGGCACTTTGAAAGCTTAATTGTAAATATAGTTCATGTGATGTAGTTGAAGGCAGTTGACTAGAAACTCAAAAGATAGTCATCCTTCTTGGTCAACACTAGTAGTTAAGGTTCATCGGAACTGATGCACTTTTAAGAATTCCACCTCATGTCACTAAGTGTCAAAGTCACTATTATTAAGCTTTTCGGGTGTTATGCTAAATGATTATTTACAGGCAATAATATTATGGTTGCGTAGTTCATAGTGCTGAATGAATCCGACCAATCATGTTCCAATGTTACCGCTAGTCTAAAAACATAGATATACAGTATTAGAAAACACAGCACAAGTTGATACAGAGTAACATGATTAGTAGATACGGAAAATCACGTGCAAATGTTTTGGAGTGTTTAATATTTCATGATTGCTTTTTAATCAAATCGTTTTCTTCGGTACTAAGAATGCTTAGGTTACTTACTTATTTTCTTCACCTTGTTAATATGATGATTAGGTTCGGTGTGAGATATACTTATGCAGAATTTCTTTAAAGTCACCTGAATAGCCTGTATTTTATTTACTAGGATGTGTTTCGAAAACTATTCAGTTTAGTAGATAGTTTTAAATTTTAAAGAAATGTATGTCACTTTGCAGATCGTCAAAACCAATATGAAATAAATTATCAGAAATTACTGTATAATAATATCTATGCACTGTAACGGTGAATGATCCCAACCTAGTGTATCTAGAAAAATCTTTTTAGTCAAATATTGTTAAGTAAAAACAGAGAATCCTAGTAAATCGGCATCAAAAGGAGAAGTAATCAAAACAATGACTCTTTGCTTATAATGAGGTAGTTATTTATAGGTGGTTGTTGAACCTTGACATCATTTTTCTAAAAGTATTGGTACCCTTAAGTGAGGTGTAGATTTCACATTCCATCTTTGAAGGAGGGATTCATGAATCAACAATCGGTCATTAATTGAAACTAGTGTATGAAGTACTTCCTCTTGTTTTTTGGGTCTCCATGTGATAGCACTTTATGACGAAAATCAATTACAAAATAAATCTAAGAGTACTTACATTCCACAACTACATAATCTAAAAATTTTAAGATGGAGTAACTAAGATGGATCGTCATACTTACCGTTTATGACATTGTCTCTGTGTTTGACCACATTTACTATTCTATAAACACAATGAAATTTCACCAAAATAATCATTTCACTATAAGTACACAATACGTGCAGGTGTATAAACATTTTTTATGTGTGAATGTGTAAAAACATTGTCGTATCACTATGTTAGACACATAACTCGTGACTGTATAAAAAAACTTTTAGACTCCGATGTAGAGTTTCCGTTTTATTCATAATTGAGAATAATTTAACAATTGCTTCATGTATTTTCTAAACAATTAAGTATAGTGAAATCAGAATTTGGAATAAACTTAATAACTGTCTAACCAATAAATAGTGTTAACAACTAACTGACAAGTAATATCGTTTATTTATGCAGGTAAAGCTATGGATTGAAACTGCTGGAATGATAGTGTATCAATAAGGATAATGTGTTTTATCAGTTCACATGGTAAACCAATAGTATGATAGATAGGTAGAACTCCAGTGGTTACTGTTGAATAGCATTCAGTTAAGCAACTTCATGAGAAGTTTTAGACGATTCATGAATTCCACGTAGATAAACATTATTCACCTTGTAATTTTAATTTTTCGTAAAAGCATTGTATGAAAATTTTCAATGTTTCTAGGTGTAATTTGTAATCATCTAAATGAAACTCAACCAATACTTTATGCTTGGCACTTAAATTCAGTGATTCAATAGTTATCTTAACATAAATTTTAGACAGTATAAAAGTAATCACTTAAAATATACCACTACGGTTAATTTACACCAAGAAACGTGTAGATTAATGGCCATTTTCGTTTTACAATACGATTATCTACGTATTTTCCAAGATGCGCATCAGTTAAATACTGTTATTTGTTGATTAATTAATCAGATGATAGAAACGGTAACACATACATGATAAACCTGATTACCTGCAGTTCACCTGTATTGTATATCATACGTACTTTAAAGTAGTCAACAAAAAGAGCTATAAAATGCACATTGCTGTCCAGTGATTATGTCAAAGGTATGGACACAGAACACCAACCTTCAGCGTACATTATTAATTCATTTCATATGCCGTAAAAGTTACAGATTTTTACAGCCCGGTAGATACCATGTGGGTGTTTGAAACAAAAAGTACAGTGTTACAGTCATGGTACAGACACTGAAAGTGAAATGTGCTGCTGATTAATCGCATATTATTTATAACATAATAATTACTTACTTATAAATATGTTTTATTGAGAAAGTGTAAGTGGGATTCATTTGCAAATGAATTATTCTTTGTATTGTTTTGTTTTTGCATATTTTAGCTTGAATTCAATATCTGGGAATAGCCTACCAAGTTCAGAATATAAGAACGATGATATGTAAGGATAAAACCAATAAATATTTAGCGTTAAGTCACTAGAAGTGGTAACGACTAAATTAAGGTCCGGAATTTTCTCCTGGTTATATCCAATCACTTAATATCAAAGTAAAGTGCATGCGACATTGCGTCAATTAGACTAGTAACTATATAGCAACTTGATCAACATAAATGGATTAGGCAAACACGACATTGGTCACCATTAATATTGATTAAAAAATCATCAGGGAAATTGATATAAATTTAAAAATGTCAACATGAGATACTCTACTTTGGTTTATACATTAATAATATGCAAAGATATTAAGTAACTATTTCTTCAAAGGTGGTTCCGGCAAGATAACTTACTGAAAGTTTTGAATAGTGAATCAAAATGAGTAAATTTAATAAAGTAAAATCAGTAACATTTGAATATAATTCTTCTAAGATTGTATCACTTGGAGATCACTGAATAAGATTATTTTGAATAGTTAACTCACTCTGAATTAGGACTTTTCAACAATCCTCGTCGTTTTTATTAGTTGGCATACAGAACCTATAGACCTTGTGACAAAAATGATACTTTTAGACTACTGCGTTAAAACCTATTGATTTACTATGTGATCTTCAGATCACAACATGGTTCAACAATCAATCAACGCAATAGGGAGTTATCTGACCAAATTTTTAGTTAGTCAACTTTAAAGTACGTGGCGTTTTAACAAAAATTTCCAGAATCAACACCAAAACCAGTTACTTGAAGGTAAACGGTGACTATTATAGTTCAAGTAACCATTGGCTGGTAGAATAAAACAATTATCACCAACACCGATGGATATCTTAGTAATTAACTCTAGTCAGCGTAATTTGAAAATTCGAACTATTGAATTTCTACTCATTAATCTGAAGGCATAATGATCATCACATTACCTCATAACGATAAGTCTAATTCTGTTTGATATTGTAGCTGTGCGCTCATGATTATTTTCAAACTAGTATAAAACAATAGTTGATCACTCTCTGGTTTGTAGCACTTTAGTCTGTAACGAAAATTCCGGAAATATTCCAACGTCTTATCTATGCAGAAATCATCAGAAAACTATTAATTTGGAAGAAAGTAAATAAATCCTTTGATTCTTTTAGGTCGTAATTGAACATTATGTATAATAAACTGCAATATATAAGATATTTGTCCTAGTTGCATAAATATCTTATCGAAAATACAATTTACTGCATTAATAGTGGGTTATATCTTCCGTTTTGTTTTGTTCCTGAGTACAACCGACACTTTAACCCTTTTACTATTAATAATTAACAAAATGATTAAGCTTGATTTTAAATCCATTACTCGACAAAGCTTTTTTACTGTATTATTAGATGCAATTTATAACCTTATTTGGAAACAAATTGTTTCATCCTTTGTATATTGCCATATGATTGACGTTATGATGAAGTCGCAACCACTGATTTTGAAGATCAGCTTAACCCACAATAATTGTGATTATAGACTTGAACACTGAGCTGACCAGAAAAGTCTAATCATGTCCGGAGTGTAGCACTTACCCACAGACGCCAATGAATGAGGTTACATAATGCATCTTGAATTGAAGGGATCCGAAATATCAATTTCCGGAAGTCAGATACCACTCTTTTACGTTTATTAGTGTGCAAATAAATGACTTTCAAATAGTGATGGATGAGATTTGTGTAATTTTAACAATTTGCCGAGTAGATAATGGATAAATAAACCGTGGGTACTATATGATGACGTCAACGTACCTCTACTTATCAAATTTACTTGTTCTCTTTTGTAATAAAGTAACTAATATGGGGGAAAAATTTATAAATGCGCTTAATGTGGCTGAGGTCATCTGCAATGTTTCCACTGTTCAATAAGCATGTTACGTTCATAAATTCTAGTCATTTTCCTGTTCATCTGGTGAGTGAGTACCATATATATAGGTGCAATTCTGATTAGAAATTTCTTTTTAGTTGGCTAAAATTATCTTTAGGTGTCTTCTTTGAAAGTGTGAAGTGTAGCGCTACTCGACATATGAACTGAAAACAAAAATGTAGTAATACCAAAGGCCTTTAAATGATATTCCAAACATGTAGTACTCATATACTAAATGAACGAAAAATTAGTCTAAAGTGTTGGATATAATGAATTTATTGAATATTGAAAAACAATGATGATACCCTTGACCTTTCCTGTTAATCCATTTTATTAGAAGTACTAGTTATAAAAATGGAAAAAAAAAAGATAAACTAGTATAAATATGTCAGGTGTGATAGTATTTTGTGACAACCAACTTCTTAAAAATATTTATCAACTAATATTCGAAAAATAAAAAAAGATCACCTGATTTTCTTTATCATGTCAATTATTCTGTTAACTGGACTGAAGTGGTTTTATGAAGATAGGTATTGCGTTTAGTCACTTTGATTTGTCACAGATTGATGTTAGTTGGATACCATTGAAAAACCTGGAGCACTGGACTAATGTTTCATCATAGGACAGGGTCCTTCGGTAATGTGAACTCTCCATCCCAAGAGGGAATAAAACTCAAGTCTTTTAGGTATCACGGTTAACGCTTAACAATTAGCACCACTCGGACAACTGGCGTACAGTGATACAATTTCTACCTTCATCAATTTGTGATACTGTGTGACGATCATCCATTGTAATAAGTAATAAACGCCTCACTCACAATAGATCTAAACTATGCCAGTCATAACCACTCACTAAAATTCCAGAAGTATCCTGCTACCCAACTAACATCAGTTTGTGAAGAATAAAAACGAATGTTCTGTCAACTGAATTACGGTGGTTTGCGAAGATTGGTATTGAATTTTGATCGATTGAATTCAAGCCCATTGCTGAGAAGTCCCATACTAGGACAAAACAGCTGTTCAGTCCTCCCTGGTTTTTAGTCGTACCCTACTAGCATCACTTTGTGATGAATTCAATCAACTATTCTGTTAACAAACAAATTACTGACTGAGGTGATAAAATATAAAATCTCAGTACATCTACATAGTCTGTTAACAACAGCTGTTGACACACATAAACACTGAACGAAGATATATGATTTTGCTTTATTTATTAATAAACCAATAATGAATGATTCAAGTTATTGAGTAAAAGCTACTGCAAGAGTTTCGCAATATGATCTGCTGCTTTTATCTCATACTGAATGTTTATTGGGAGGATATTAACAGAAAGCAATCCAGTATGTGAACATTTGTTAAATTCACAATTTAAGCATTTTCTTTTAGTTAAATAGGTCATGTTTACTTTACACCTATATTCTTTATGAAAGAAAACATGCCAGCTTACATTAATATCAACATTATTTTAAAGGATGATTATTATGTGAGGAGAATGATTTAGTATATGAATTAACCGAACCATCAATTGAGTAATAGAAGTAACCATAGAAAGTTATCAGCATTAAAAGAGGAAACTGAATCAATTATGAAACAGAATAAAGTGAAATTTTGTTGATGAGAATCTTAAAAAAACAATTAACAATTGTGCACAAACCCAAGTGTAAGTTTAAAACTAAACATTTCCTTTTCTTGTACTAACTTTGTTATCACAACTAAATTGGTAAGATAAATAATAAACTTAGAAATAACTAAACTGTTTATCCGTATCAAAATTGTTTTCCGCTTCATATAATTGAACAATCATAATATCAAAATGATAGATTAGTTATTTGGTATAAAAAGAATTCATTGACGTTGGATTAACATTAAGACACATAGGCAGATATGTTATTTAAAATAATACTTGAATGAATACGATTCATGTCTGCTAAACAACCTTATAGTCTATTGGAGAAGATTCTAATTTTCAATGTAGTGTATAAATATATGTATGAGATCAAAGGACAGAAATTATGCGATCATTCGTTTTGACGTAATATATGATGGTGGTTAGATAGCATGATTTCAGATATTTGGAGGAAGTAGATGGAAAATCATATTTGATTTGGGTTTTCCATCAGATAACACACGTCATTAAGGTATACCTGAAATCCTGAGGGATATGATATTCCTAGTTAGACTAGAACCATTCTCTTTGTAGTCTGAAGTGCTTATATTTAGCTTTTCATGCTGCGACTGACCTGTATGATGGTGGTATTTACATTGGATAATGATTAGGTAGCGATTAATTTGGTGTTAATCTAGTTCTTAATATTGACCACATCCTGTCTATCGAGTTAACATGCGCTCACTGGTC
This sequence comes from Schistosoma japonicum, assembly GCA_025215515.1. Classification (NCBI taxonomy): domain Eukaryota; kingdom Metazoa; phylum Platyhelminthes; class Trematoda; order Strigeidida; family Schistosomatidae; genus Schistosoma; species Schistosoma japonicum. The sequence goes on along the minus strand of CM046062.1, from coordinate 34,048,945 downwards.
CAAGTGATTTACCAATGAATATAGTGTTTTGATGCAAGTGGGTAGTATCTACTCATTGATCATTCAAAGGAAAATGATAAGATATTTTTGCCAATTTCAATTATCATATATTTTGATGACTATGGTATATAGGACAGTAATATTGGTTGAAATGGATGTACATCGTGCCAAAAATGAAAGACTATACTAAATGAATTTGCTTTGTTAGTTGGTCAACAGAAGATCTTAAGTGGTTGATATGTAGACTATTTGACCTTTAATAGATGTGAATACTTTCCGTTTCCTACTTAATAGTAATAGTTAAATAGTATTTTGCATTCTAGTTTTTCTAATTATCTTTTAAATTTTTCTTAGACATTATAAATATTTAAAGTTTCATCAATGAATGATTAGAATAAACCAAAGCTAGTTGGAGAATGTTACTTAAAAACCACAAATCAAAATATATTTTCAAATGAACAATTTTGACAATGTCTTTGAAGTGAAATATAAACGAAATCAAAGCATTATTCATTGAAGGAAAAAACTTCTTTTTCTTAAACTATGTTTTTGACAAGAAAAATCTGCGATCTTTCGTCTGTGTAACAAATAAATTAAACTCATAAACTACTACTCTCTGATCAGCTGCTCTCCATATAGAATGAACATGTTGCGTTAAGAAAATCGTTGCCAGGGGTTTACAAAACTGGAAATGAATACTGATGTTGTTATCAACATCACCATTAGAAACTGGAAATAAACATCATTTTACTATAAATTATAAAAGTGAACGTGTTTGTATTTTGCATTAATAACATTTCTTCGTGGTATTGAAAGTTTTATTCAATTTACAAGCAGAGACAGATTAGCAGATGAACGTAAGCATTAATAAAATGCATTCATTCACATAGTAAAAGCTAATAATTAATTACAATCTTATGTTTCCCATAGATATTTGACGTTCAGAATTAGACTTGAATATACATAAATTATGTATATTTGTGTTAGTTAGCAATAAAGCCCTAGAGCTTTTTAATTATGTTTAAACAAAAAGTAGATTTCATCTCACAAAAACAAATTTACTGTTTATAATTAATAGTCATAATGAAATCAGAACGAAATCCCTACTACCCGATTAAACTGAACAATCAAGAACAAAGGTATGAACATAAATGTAATTAATTTTTACCAGCTGAAATCCTATTCTCTAGGATGGGTGATTTATTAGTGGATTTTTGATTGTCATTCAAAGCAATATCGGTACCAGTTTAAAACAAAGTAGGCTATAAAAATTTCTCCATAAGTAGCTAATAGCCTGTTCTGTTAGCATTAAATTTGACTACTTCTTTGTTAACACTTGCTCTATTATTGCATATACATTTATACTAATAATTTTTCATCACGACTTGTTCCTCAGCTTCATAAGAATTTATCGTTTTTCTAAATGATTGATAAATTGAATCATTCTAAATATACTGATTAACAGTAAGTTGATATGAGTAGTAAGCTTCTACAAGCTTTTATGATCTTTATATTACATCTTCCCACAAATTTAATACTATTAATCATAAGGGATTCGTTTAATAAAATTTAATTGGGCTGAGTGGTTAGACCATAGTGCTTTCATCAGGGTACTATACGACCTATTCGACACTAACATCTCATTAAACTACCAAATTAACAGTCAGTTTGAATGCATGTATTTAAGTATTTCTTCTTCCTTAACATTAACATAGATAAAAATGTTATCTCACGAGAAATTGGTTGATTGATCGAAGGCCGATCGGGTGTGTGCCTAATCGGTAAATGTGCGTCTGCCCTATGCTCATTGAGTCCGAAGCCGGAGAACAGAGACCGACAGACCAACCAGGCAGAATCATATTATATTTCACACATCCATTTATATAAACATAAAACCTGACAGTACAATCAACCCGCTGGGAAATTAACGTTAATACGGGACTAAGGAAATAGTGTCAGTGAATAGGGATAACTTGTACACAGCCAATTAACTGTGGTTCATAGTTAGAAACAATATACTAAGAGTAAATACACTTTACGGGAGGACAGAGTAAGAGGAACGTAACAATGATAGAAATGAAATGTTTACATTACTCACAACCAGAATAATTGAAATATACCTCCAAAATACAGTTTTGAAAGTTTGTTACTTTTCTTTAATCGTCCAACATAACAAGAAAAAACTGTAAAAGTGTGGGAACAGTGCTTAAATAACTTCACTGAACGATTATTCCAGTGAAGAATGTTAGTGCAGACCTGCTTTCATAAACAGTACTGGTATGTAGGCAGTAGTCTGAATGATTCTTGATTGCGTACACTGTACTTTTTGATGTAAAACGTTTGGAGGTAGCTAATAGATAAGATTTGATTAGTACACAAAGATAAGACGTATATGATGTTAGTCACCACTCACCAATCAACCTAAATATCTCAGTCCCACAGGAAGTTTGTCTTTGTTCAAAGAGCTAAGTCTCAACGGTCACCGAATGAGAAAATTGATAGTATGGGTTAAAATTACATAGGGATCTACATTTCTCTGATTACTGCAAGCTCCCGTTACCAATTTTGATAAACAAGCTTTAATGCTTTATGTGCATATTCATACGAATACACAAGAAGCCAATACTATTTTTTCTAGTTAGTGTATAGAAGAATGAATCATTAACACTAAAATAAAAAATGCTAAGTAAAATGAGCTACACCACATAAAATGTTACAGTCAAAATAGTTGTTGGTAAATACACAACTTTTAGGCCATAATCGATAATGAAATATGGTCATTCATATGAAATCTCTATTTAATAGACTTGTTAGTTTACTTACATAACAGACCACATTTTGAATTCGCGCTGTTGACATATAAATCAATTCATCAAGAAATTCAAATTATAATAAGTGCTGAATTCGACTTTGTTGATTTTCATTTCAAAACCAAAGACAACTTTAAAGTTTAAGCATACAAATATTACTACTACCAATACCAACACCAAGAGGTAAGCTAATTTTAATCCAACAAATAATTAGTCAGCTACTAAGAGTAACAACAGAATAATGTTTATTTGAAAGGGTAACGGTAGGTAATTTATCGATCAGCTGACTATAATCAATGGAGACAATAAATTAAGAATAATATTTCATTTAAAATGGCTTGAATGATTGATTGCCTTAACGATATGCATTTCACATAAAATGTATCGACGGTGTTCAGTAGTAAGTTATACAGTATTTTATGCTTATCTTAACAGTTTTATGTTGCTTTTCTTTTTTTTTTAGAATATTTTTTGAATTGAATATTATTATTACTCTTCGCCAATAGTAACTGTGTACACTAAAAGATAAGCAGTCACTCAAGTCACATTAAAGTCGTGTGACGTGAATACATTGTTTTGCTTTAGTAAAAGTAAAATGAATGCATTTAACAACAGAATATAAAAGTAATAAAAAATTTAACGATAATGAAAATTATTTTAACATCATTTGACTAATTGGATGAATAAGCAGTTGTCTTTATGTTACATGTGCATATTACTTAAACGTGTAATTCATCGGAGATTCATTCGAACAATCGTCCAATAGTTACATATAGTTTCTCATACAGACAAATAATCAGGAATAAAAATCTACAGGATCAACATTTTATGTTGTCAGGACTCATTTTAGTAAACTAAGCTTTTAGAACACTTGGCTAGATAGATAATGGTATTTCTCAGATTGCATGCTTTCACTGATTCATTTACTGTTATCATATCGTTTTACTTTTCCAAGTTATTATAACTTTATGACATACTTTATTATCATTATTATTATTATCATTATTAACCCGAAGGTTTCGCCATTATGAAGTGGCTCATCACATACTTAAATGTTCCCTACTTTAAAAGGCATGTATGCAATCGTATCACAGAAACTAAAAAAAGGTAAAGCTGCGACTCTTGAAAATGACCAAAGAATATTGATAGCTTGTACAGTAAGTAAACACTTGATAAAACATTACAAAATAACTCCAAGCCATGTAGTTAATGGCTTCATTTGTGTACAAACAGTAAGCCAAACTACACAGACACTACTGCGAATAGTGTAGCTAATACCTTATGAAGGCAACAGACTTTATAAAAAATGAGAATAAATCGTTAATAGCGTAAAACTATAATCAGCCATTTTTCTGGTTCCAAAATATGATCAACAGGAATCAACTAGCATTTGAAAATAGACGAACATGATATATGTTACAACTTAGTGTTCAGTCGATGGAAATATCCCGGTCCCACAACAGGCTACTCACTACCTGAGTAACTCAGTGGTGAAGTTTCAAACTTTCGAAAATGGATCATGTTACCTCGAACTCCATAAAAAGGCTTATTCTCTCATCCCCAAAATTACAAATAAGCCTTCCTGGCGAGTACTAAATATCAAGAAGCCTAGCTCAAATTGTACATAATTAGTGAATTCAAATAACCTGAACCATAGGATGGTGGCTACAGAATCTTATTGACTTGAGAATATTAAAATTATGCTTGGAACCAAAGAATACTGATAACTGTTCTAATTATTCAAAAAGTCACTGTATTCACATACCTTCCCCTACATTCTAAAAGTTATACAAAGTAAAATTTGCCAAAAATCCACTGTAAAAGTTAATAATACAATTTTCAGGAAAATTTTTTTTCTAGAAATTCTTTGCTTCTGTCAAGTGAATCAATAAAGTAAACAATAAATTCATAGATTAAAATGAATATTTTCTTTCTTATGTTAAAATAAAAATAGATCGCCATGTTTAATTCATTGATTATTTTATATGAGAACTCATTCAATTTAAGGTCAGTTACAGATTCATTTTCAAAACTATGTGGATACTTATGTGGTGAATATAATTACATCAATCTTTATTAATAATACAGAACCTTAAACAAATAAGGAGTATTCATTTTTATTAGAATCTAAAGTTTATTGATTAAATAACACAAAAAGAATTTCTTTTGATCGTAATCAGATCAATATGTAATTTATATAAAGATGTAAATTCTTCAATTTTATATATGCGTGTGTGTATGCTTGTTAACATTCGTAGTTTAACTTGACAACATATACTGGTATTCATACAATTATTTTGTATTCAGCAAACAATCAACTTGTAGTCATGATGATCCAGTCAGCAACAAAATTAGTTTAAATAACTTCTGTGTATCATAACGAAATATACTGGATAAATTAGACATTATCTAAATGTGTACTTATTATCGTAATATATTTACTGTCCTAGAATTACTTTTATTTTAACTAATGATAATTATTTGTCAACCGTGTGTATTTACCTGCTTTCTAAAGTGTTGATAATCTATCATAAATTTAATTACTGAGTAAATTAAGAAATAACGCCATGATGATTCATATATTTTCCACCTATTATAATGTGTTATAAAAATTTACGCGCGTGTAAAATTTATGCATGAAATATGGTTCAGGGATGGGGAGAAATTACAGTGGAGGAAGACTGAACAGAAACGTATGTGAACGAATATGATTGACAGTAAATCACTGTCCACAAACGTTTTGTACATATTTTTTAAATATTTGTAGTTTTGTACATTTTATGCTGACAATTTGTTGCCTTAGTCAAGCAAATGTTGTTTAATAGAACAAGGATTAATATTATTATCAAAAGATGAAAGTAGATAGCCATTTACTGGTCTATTTAATAGAATGTTACATTAGAATTTACGATTTCTAAATTTGTATTCCCTACTTTGAAAATTTAAAAAGTTTAATGAAAAGAGACTTGATCATGTAAAATGAAATGTATTTTGCTTGGAATATATTTCATACAGTAAGCTAATCATACATTTACTTCTCAAGGCATTTTATGTAAAAACTAAATGTTAAATATTCGGAATTGTAAATATCCTGGAAAAAGACAGCATAATATAAGATTAATGACAGGTTGCTATATTATTGTTTGCTAATAGAACTAGATTAAGCACTGCTTGATCACTGAATAATGACCAGTATCATGAGTGTCAAGTCCTTTATGGTGCTGACCGAATATTATTTTCAATAAATTATCATCAGGTTCTACATAGTGATAAGTTCAAATTAGTGATATGAAGAAGTAGTTGAAATTAAGGTAAATAGATCTTTTGGAGAGATGCTATATGTATCTGTTAGCGAAATTGCAAAAAATAATGTGACACACAAACTAACTATACTTAAACGGTTTTTGAATACCATGAAGCGCTAAACAGTTATTTCGTTCTATTATGAAACATTTTAGCAGCGAACTTCTACAACCTCATCATTGATCGAATATGTAAACTTCAGGCTTTGGAGAGTGTTCAATCTTCACATTACTGAAATGGAGTCTAATGAATTATATATGTAGGGTCATTTGCTTAATAATATACGGCACGATTATCCTTTGATGCGAACGGTAGGTAACTGCCTTTATCTAACATATACATCCAAATGGTGTGTAATATACAGTCAGCTTAAATTTCTGAAAAAAATATGAGAACAACGATCATGAAGAATACAGGCGACATAGAGCGGGAAATATGATATTCCATTATTTCAGTAATGTAAACTGATCACTGTGGAATTTAATAAGAATTTACTGACAAGCGTACTTTTCATTCAGAAATATATTCATGCTCTAAAATGATGGAAATCGTAGACAGTTAGAAAGTAAAATGTTTTTTAATTAGCACTTTGAAGTTTTACTAAATGTATTGCCCATTTACATATTTTACTTAAAAAGTAACGTGAAAGAAAAAAATAAACAACAGTAAATATTATGGACTGTTTATTTTGAAAAGTGAAGAAAGTTTTAGTAAAAAATTAGTAATATTATTGTTCATTGTATGTCTAAAGTAGGGAACCCTTGTTGACATACTGTGAAAATAAATGGGATCTATTGTCAAGTTTCAAATCTATTGGTTCTTCAGTGAATAATGAAATTCAAATACAGTAATCACTCTACACTAAGAATGAATTTTAGCCATGTTTGTTCCATGTCGAGTATATATTTAGTATAAACAAATATTTTTGGCCTTCGATTATTTTCATTGTTTCCAGTGTAGACAACTTGTGTTGTTTGCAGTATTTTCTATTATTTCTCTATCCACTTATTGGGCAAATATTAAATATTTGGGTGTATTATTAAAGAAATAATTTGTTTCAAAAAGATGGAGTCATTTATAACCTATCAGTGAGCCACAACTAAACATGTCAAGTAAAATGAAATATTTTATGAAAATGGCACTCTAATATGCAGTATTCGTTAACTAAGTGAACAAAAAAAGTTAGAAAATAATGGATATTCCGGTCACTAATATTCGTTTCTTGTGAATAATTATTGCATCGATATGATTAAGGCTTATGAAACGTCATCGATCGGTCATAATCAATTTTGGTAACAAATAGAACAATTAGTACACTTATACAGTCTTGTAATCGGAATAATATGTTACATAAAGTGTCAAATTAATATACCAATTGGAATGATGGAGGAAATTACCAGACAAGATGGTTCCTTTTAGTAATATTGGATTCTTTGTTTTGAACGGTTTGTTTTAGAAGCCATGTCGTCCTTCTTGATAACATTTTTATCACTTGTTTTAAATATTTGATCTATGTGTTTTAATGATCTTGTTTTTGATTGACTGCCTTTGCTTGCTCAATTATCATCATGTATCACTTTGTTCTCATTAGCTATATTTAATTGATCTCTGACCATTTAGCGTCAATATTAGTGTATTACGTTGATTAAACTATATATGGTTTTTTTTTAAAGATTCTTCGTTGTTCTTAGAATTTTCTTAAACCTGGATTTTGATATCTCAATCAAATTGATATCCATAGTTAACGAGATGCAAATAATCATAACGAATTAATTTTAGATGAAATTAATTTCAATCCCAATATTGTCTTACACTGTAAATTGCCTATTCAAAATACCATGCAATGAACCAGCTATTTAACACAATCAGTAGTAGTGTTACTTAACATATATATACAGTTATATTATCTGTGCCTTTGTAAAGACTATTTTAAATGTGTTCAGTGGAAATGAAGGCGTACCTAACGCATCACACCCGTACATATTTCAAAATCATATTCCTTTCTATTATTGATACCAGTAAATAAAAGCAATTGCGTAGTTACTGGAATATAAATCAGATAAAAGCTTTACTCTTGACTATTTTAAATAATAGTAGTGAATCATTGCTATAAATATACAATGGAATGTTTGTAATGAAAACTCAAATAAAGATAGACAAATGACTATATATGACCACTATGACAATAATAATTACACTAGGGCTGTGCATACATTTATTCACTGTCACAATAAGAAGTGTTAATGCAAGTAAAACTGTTACACTTAAATATCAGTCGCTTTTTTGTTATACACGTCAATTAAACGTAGGTAACTGATAGTGACAAACCCTGAACTACTAATAAGAATGCCTATTTTATGTTTTTCTTTACCAGCAGGTAGGTTGGCGGCGACGCTAACATGTATTGGTTAACTTTTGATAGATTCAGTGAAATTAAACAAATATAGTTACGATTTAAATTTTATCTTAAATTTCCTCGATTATTATACAAGAAGTGATATATATGTATATATATAACCTGATATTATTTATTGCTTCTTTTAGCAAAGTATTTAAGCTTGCGTTTGTAATTAACTAATATTTTAAATGGAAATTTGATATACGACCGCTGGTAAAATAATAGCACATTCAAAGATTGAATACAGGAAACAAAACATAGCAATGGAATGATATTCAGTAATCACACACGTGCAGGTGAATTGCGAATTAATTGAAATCTGATTGACATAGGAGACTAACTAACAATTTAAGGTAGTGAAACTTAATAATTTAGTAGTTGATTATTTATGTACCTTCCCAAACTAACTAGTTGGAAAGCATATATTTCGAATTGATTGTTTTCACTGTAATGATCAGTATCATAGTTGTTTTGCCCATAAGGCCTGTCGAATGGGTATTTTTTACTGTCCTTTACTTATCTTCTTAAAGTACACTCAAATAGTAATGATAACCTGAATACTTGTAGTTGGTCTAATCTTATATAGAGTCGCTGATCAGCAAAAGTTTTCAAACTAAAAAGAAATAGCTACATTTCTTTAGTTTCACAATGATTCCTAGGGTGATATCAGTTTGTGACAAAAGGTTTCTTTATGAATAAATGATTCCTTAATTACCTAATTAACAAGGTAGTATCCAGGTAATTTATGTCTAACTGTAATGTATAATCTGCATTTGCCTGAAAATTTACTGATCACGCCTATGAAGAAGACTAGTCGTAAGATTTTACTTTAATCATAAAAATCTTTTATAAATCTACGTATGGTTATTGTCTAAGAAGGTAAATTTTGCACGCCTAAAGTTTTCACTTTACGTTAACTAAAAACATCACTTCGCAGATGTTAAAATATCAGACCCCTATTTATGCATAACTCAGGAAATCCTTTTCAGTTGTGGTAATATAATTAGTAACTCCCAAAAAGTATTGCAGTCTATATAACTTATAAACAGAATATCTTGGTACACCATATTTACGTATTTATTTTGGATGATATTTTAGAACAAAGTCGGAAAAATGTAAATAAAATGTGATGAACTTGGAAACAAACGATTAAATGAATAAGTCAACTGATTAATAAGCTTTCTGTAATTATAAAACGGCCAACAAAAATGAAAATCAGATTTAACAGCTCACGTTAAATGGTCTGACAATTCTATCAACTTCAATGGTGGTAAAAACTTAGACTTTAAAGCCTGCAAAGTCATTTGGTACACAGAATATCTAAGTCAATTTTATTAAATGCGTATATAAATGGTGCATTCTAAACGTTGTTTAGCAGTATACATCATTACCAAGGTTAATTTTGATAATTTCAAATAAATTGAGCATTGGATAGGTTGTTTATAAAATGAGTTATATATATTTGTAAAATTCCAATGAGTAGAAATTAAAATTTCTGAAGTATCGCAGTGTTGTTTATAATGTTAGATGTATGAAACGAAAATTTATACATTAATCCCAATATTTACTCTACATATTTATGAACGTTATGCCAGTTTTAAGCATCGCCTGTGAGACGTTTTAGGTTAGACCTATGCAGGCTTGCTATATTTCTGTCAGACAATTATTTCATGAGAAGTAAACAAATTTGAACATATGCTAAAAAGATAGTTACGATAATAGTAAAGAAAACGCATATGGTCTAAAAAGTTGATTTAGTGACTACATCAGAAGCCCTAAATATATATTTTTGATTCTTAAATACTTTATAGAATTAACTTCAAATCACTATATCCGCTGCCAAACACATTATTTTTATAATAGAATACCAACTGCTTTAACTATCATTAGGTTAAATGTCAGCAGTTATCTAGAAACTAGGGTCATTAGACTTCACATTCGCTATAGTATCTACGCTACACGGTACGTATTTGGCATCAAAAACTGAATTTCGTCATGTATTATGAAACAAATATTTCATATTCATACAACCACATTATTTACTATGAATACAAACATTCATGTTTATGACATCATTAATCATTGCACATTATAATCAGGTAACGTAATAGATGTCATACACTTTTATAGTGCTACTAGATCTTGTTTGAAGCAAAAACCATAGCGAATCAAATTAGATGATTCACTTATCTGATAACTTTTTCACAAATCCCTTCGTAATTTCTGACGAATTCTTAAAACAATGCAAATCTAAGAATCAAAGATAGTACGAGACTATTTAGGACTTGTGCTAACAGCAAAAAAAATGCATATTCTGCTTATAATTGGTCTTTAAGTTCAGAACTACGTGTCAATAGTAAAACAAAAATAAAATCACAGCTAACAAACCGTGAAGTTGTATGAGGATTGCTCATCACAGTCGCTTGCTTCGATTTCGAAAGATAAACGATGAAGCTTTAGTGATGTTTGAATATATCTTTGGATCAACACGCAATTCCGCAAATCCATATTTTTGATCCAACAATTCGATGTAAAACGACGAACTCTCAGGACTGTATATTCTAAAACGACATACTTTTCCTTAAACGCTAATAGAAAAAATAGTAGCCTTACCAAAATTTTCCTCGAGCTTTTCCTGCGCTGCTTGAATTCTCGGAACTACATGGACTACTGTGGAGTTAATCCATAAATAACCAACATATACTTTTGGTTGACCACATGGGAATACAAACTCAATGCAATCACCAAATTCAAGTGAAACTAAACGATGGTAATGTATATCGAAGCATACCTTTCAAAATAAGCAAAAATAAGAGTAACATTGTTCCGCGCGATAACAGGCATTCAAAGCCTAATCCTAGTTAAAATTTTCGAAAAAGTTGTTAAAGGATGAGAAATATAAACAAAGTCAAAAACATAAAAGTCAGAAAACTATTTACTTATGAGTTTCTTAAAGTTCCATTAAAAGTCAGCTTTATTTAATATTTCTCTGTTTATAAAAATTCACTATTGAGAATACGATTAAACTATTCCATGAATCGGTAATATTGATTCGTACTGGCTATAAACTGTCAAATTATCAAAATGAGTCCACTAGCATTTATAAACCATACTTTTTTTATACAGTTTCATACCCCAGTTGTTAACTCAATAGGAGAGTTTTCAACATTAGAAGTTTTAATGGGTGATCGCTTCATGCAAATTATGTGCAGTACAAGCTTGTATAACTGGCGAAACTATGTCGTGACATGCTGAAACTGGTTATAAAATGACTACATATGCTGATTTCAAACGCCATCATTAAACTCTCTTCATGCTTTTACGAGGGAGGCTGGCATAGCAACAAAATTGAATACTGTGTGACATAATTTTATCCCTTGCGGGATGTCTTAAATTACGCGTAGAACGGTATTGACACTTGTGTGCCTAGGTATATATATGAGGCAGGTCCTGTTACACCAATGCTCTGCATTCATGAGATAGCTAGCCAACCGGCTGGATCTAGCTGCACACCAATTAAAGCTTTCTTCTTTAATTTCTCTGAAGAGTTCTAACACTTACCGCATTAAACCTTATTTCATAAAGTAGCTCCTACGGGATCCGCGAAGCACTTATCATTCTGGGTTTAACGTTATTTTCCAAAAAAATGTTTGCTTTAAAGTGAGAAGTATTCTTTCTGTTTACAGGACGTCTCCACCGGGGGGTCTTATATGGTCAAACGCCTTCTTCTCCGTTGTCACCATTCCTCATAACGATCTCCTCAAAAAATATGCCCTACCTGCATTCACTTTGCACTGATGAGTTGAACTTTAGATACCCACCACAAGTGATATAGGAAAGTGGAACGAGTTGCAAGGAAACATCCAAAACCAAGAAGATTGAACCTGGAGACAATTATCAGATGCAATGTCCTGTACGTCTGCCTAACTTCTGAAAACCATCTCATCTACGAACTAAGCAAGCAAACTGTACTCAACATTCACACCAAACAAGACATTGACCATTTCTTAAAAGAGCTTAGACATAAGCATCAACTACTCAGGAGCATCTTCTAAAGCCTGCGCTATTTTTATCTTGTCCCCAGACTTCTTGACAAACTGACGTTCCAAACTCTTATTAACCTATATCCAAGTCTTACACCGAAACCTGCTTAGAAAATTAGAACATCGCTGCGCATCTCATCCTACCAAGAGCTTGGGATCTGCTGGAAAAAGTCCATCGACGCGCGACGAATCAGGTTATAGCCTCACAACACAAATATGAAGAAAAACACAAGAAGCTTCACTCTTTCTCACTAACTCATAGTAAACTTCAGTGAGATATGATAAGTGCCTAGAACATCGTCAGTATCTGGAAACACTGAGAAGAATATATTTCCATATTCTAACTGCCCAAACAAAAGAAACAACGACTCAAAATATTTCGCCGAAGGACAACCACACAGGATAGTTAGCATCTCATCTTAATTTAAATGAATGAAATGCAATCCTAACTGACATGTATCAATCTCTACACTCCAGGTAGAGTGCCCCAATTTGGGTTGGACAATAAGTAACGCCCCTACAGACTACAGTAACCGTCCTCGGTGATGCCTGCAAATCACCTAGACTTGCGTCATATCGATACACTTCATATCATCACTTTACCCTTTTTCCGATTTTAGTCCATTATATCAATGTTCATCCTTATGTCTCCAAGTAACCATTCCGTGTTCTCTTGTTGCCCATAATCTTTTCTATAACCAATACTTTTTAACTGGCCTAAATTGCGGAGGATCGTACTTTTAAGTATATACTTACAAGACATGTAAAAAGAATAATGTAAAATATGTATTTAATGGTGACAGTTCCAATAAGTTATTTTAAAAATAAACACACGAAGAGCTATGAAGAATTCTTGAACGATTATATGTCAATATTATTAAAAGGCGTCAGGAAAAAAAAAGAAATATATACCTAAATATGTGTATAGCTCAATACGTTTGAAGTAGAAAATATGGACGATAAGAATCGCAGTCGCCACTTTCGCCAGGACTAGTGAAGACCGTTAAATATACGTATTTTATAAAAGGCTTAGAAAAATCCTGAACCGAACTGGTATTGTGCTAAACTTGGAGTTTTCTCCTGGTTAAAGTCTATCACTCTCAGAATCATCAGAAGTAAACACAGAGTCCAAAACTTATAATGACTATCTAGTGGCCAAGTGAACTGAATATCTTGCCTAACAAATATACCCTCAAAATCAAGCAGGACATAAAAACTACCAGTACCACGGTGATAGTGGTCTGTAGAACGCTATAATATGCCTTTTAACGCCTTGGTGCGTCCCGATCTATTTGACAGAAGAAACTAGATTATTAGGGAACGGGTCTTTATTTTCTTATCGTGGGTAGGAGAGAGTGGAGGGGGATAATAGTCATTTAAACACACAATGCTTTTCAACATTCACTATAAGATAATAGGAAATATAATCCCTATGAAGAATAAGGAAGCAAATGAATACTTGAGCTTTATTGTTTCAGCGTATGCTTAAGGTTTGAAATCAACTTTAACTAGTCAACTTAAGTTGCTACCAGCCAAAGAACAGCCATAAATAGGAATATGGCAATTCAACTGTTTTTATTGTTGGATCGGGATTCAAAGATGGAAAGCAGCTGTCATTTTAATGTTACTCATCTACTTGCCGAGGAATTTTGATCAAATTTCTTCCTAAAACAACGATGGCACTTTTCGACAACCATATCGTCTCCATAATCGGCCGAAATATTGTGAATTTTGAGCTCCGTTTTATCGAACGGATACTGTATTGCTAAAATCCACATAAGTCTCATATCCTAGGATTAATTTTCCCAAAAGTTTATAGAGAATATGGTGATCTATTTTGCTTCCCTCATCTATCAGTCTTCAAGAACTCCTTAGCTACGGGTAACTTACTACCGGGTATAAGAAAGGTATGGTCATATCTTTACCTAAGTGGATCAACAAGGTGGTAGTTTATAATCAGTCGTTTAATTTCCTTAATCTCTGTGGTAGCGAAGGCTATGCAGAAAGTCACTAACAAGTGTTCCTGCAACTACATTTTTAGCAACTCCTCATTGTCTACATCGCGGCAGGGCTTTCTTCCAGAGAGGTTCCACAAAACCATTCTAACTGAACTCATTTAGTCGAGCACAATTTTGCCGTGTTTATTGCTTTTCTAGATTTCTGCTATTGCCTCCGACAGTGTTGATAATCAAATCCATTGCAGAAAATTGCAGCCGACGAGTTTTAATAAATGTCTACTGAAATGGCTAAATGACTTCTCAGGCGACAGATCTCTATTGGTTAAAGTTAGATCTCAACTTCCTAATTGGTTTACAATATGTGCCACAAAGTTCCTTTCTTAGACCAGTTTTCTTCTTGTTGTTTGCAATTTGAACTTACTCATGATTTAAGGCTACAAGCCATTTTTTATGCAGATCAACCTGAAATCTTTAGGAGAATTAAAAGTTTCATCTAATGTCACAATTCTTTAGAATGACCTAATAAGAATCACTTCTGGCAACTCATTTTTTGTCTGTACTAATAATTATGAAATGTCAGTGGTCAACATTGAATGCACATGCTCTACGCACACACTTGGTGGGTCCAGTATTATTCCTTCTACCTTAAAAAAATGCCTTAACCTAGTCGTCTGTGATACTCTAGGGATGTCACAAGCGTTTCACAGCAAGCAAAGTATTCTTAGTCCAAGGGTTTCCATAGAAAATGTGGCGGTTAATAATCACCAAAAATGAATAGTTGCATAGGCTCTCGACAATGATGCTGACCATATTTGTTTTAACTGACACAACTAGATGAAGGCGTGTGGTCACGCATCACCACCAGATCACGACTCGAACCACCGTGGGTAGCATCTCTCTCTAGTTTGCCACCCTAGACATTGCTATCCCAGTGAAACTCTGTTCGCGATCAAATATAATTTTTCTTCCATCCTAATGTGCCTTCTGATTTCTTCTCATTCGTAAGAGTAGGTCCAAGCGATAGAAGTGGCTCTGGTTGTACGACAAGCGTAACTTGGTCATATACCTGGGTACACTTCAAGAACGTTAGATAGTTTGACTTTGTAACTCTTCACCTATATCTACAGTACTTACCTAAGACCTCTTCTCCACAAAAAATTATATAGTTCCAAATCTTAAGAAGGATATTATTATTTTGGAACGAGCTCAAAAAGGAGCAATCGCTAAAGTGATCAAATAGTGCAACTTTTTACCTCATATAGTGGTGTTGGTGTCTTCTGCTGGATCTTTCATAAGAAGGCTTTACTCATTTCTATACCCCGTGGGAGCTGAGAGGCAATGTTGTATGAGCAACACACTGGTTATTCATTATTTTACCTTGTTTTCCTTAGTTCTTGAGACAATTTAACCATTATTGCACCCTCTGAAACCAAAAAGCACTACTATAATCTACACATAATTTTCGAGTCATGGCAGTTCACTAATCCTCCGGAAACAAATTTGAAATTCAAGACGCTAAAGCCAAGGGATCTCAAGGTTTATCCTAGCTTATTACAACAATACTGGATTTTGAAGCACGAATATTTATATATAAAAAACGTTGCGAGGTCTACTGAAAAGATATAACCAAGTGATTGTAATTTCATTGGGTTGACCTTAAGGTGTTTAACAGTCTTAACTGCCCTCGACTTCACAGAATAATGATTAGGCGCTGTTTTCGAGGCTTCGGGTGTTTACGAACGAAAGGGAACGTAAGCGTTTGTGTAACAGGTTGTAGTAGTATGTTTATGCTTATGTGAATAGATACCTTGTATCTATTGTTCAGTTTGTATTAGCATGAGGTGTTGGCACTACTTTTATACGGAGGCAATTATTATACCTAGATGCCTACATTTGTATTACCTCGAACTAATCTTTGACTAATCGCTTTCACAAACGTTTATTAAAATTATATACCTTAGTAGTAAACCGCTACTTAGTCTGAATTTTAAAGTAATCTGTCAAGTCTTTATTAATGCTTAGGTGATTTAATATACTCTATTGCGTAAATTAATGAGTTTTCTAGTCATGTGTATCTAGTAATATTTTACCAACGCTTGCCATAGTAGCCTTGAATTTATATTCCTTGACGTCATCTTATATGCAGGCGAAACTCCTTGTTCGGGACGGATTACTGTCTTCTTTGATCACATTTTACACCGATTGGTTTTCTGAATAATATGAAAGTGTTACAAAACGAATAATTATTAGTATAAAGTAAGCCTTTTAATAGTTCTTTATAATTTTTTAAAAGCTTTACAGTCTTTAATAAGAAGTATAAGCGATTCGGTTGTTTTGGCTTAACAAACACAGTTGCCTATCCCTATAAGGATATTAAGTATTCGTTAAGAATGTTGTTTGATTGGACATATTCTATTCTGTTAATGCTTTAGTTGTTGATATCTATACGGGAATCTATTCATCCTGTATTTTTGGTTGCATTGAGGCTGTCATTTTTGGAAGGAGCAGAAAGTATAGACTTATTGTCTATGTTGCGGGTTACCGACATGTTGCTGCTTAACATGTAACACCGCAAAGATCGAGCCTTCTTAGCTGATTTATACCCAAAAAGAGTTTGTTCGCCAGCGTAATGATTGCTATTCGGTTTGTGCCCAGAACTATTTACTTTTTAGGTCACTGAGCTGCTATATGTAAACAAGATTTTTACGTAGATCGAGCCTTGATGTTTTAAATGTTTTCTGAATTATATAATGTCTTTACAAAGCGCATTCGACACGAACATATTAAGTGATAGGTTTATAACAACAAGATGTCGCTTTTAGGGTACGACTTTGGATTACACTAAGCTTCCTTAGTATGTACCAGGGATTTTCTGTCGAGGGTAAACTGGTTCCATTATCTTAAGTAATGTACGTCCGTGAACACATTTATTGGAAACCCGTAGTGTTTAGTGATTTAGCTAATTCATTTGGTCATCTTAAATTGAAGTCTTCTAGTTTCATCATGTGTTATCCTTTAATGTGTAACTTTAACTCCAAGCAGATATTATCCATCAAAGTATTTTCAATTATTAATTAATAAAAATTCTGAAGATCACATCGTAATGTCATACATTTCGTCTCATCAGTATTCATGCTTACAGCGATTTTTTTAGCCTTATTAATTTCTATTTCTGACCTAACGTCCTCATTTAAGGCCTATGGTTCTCGCGAAATTCTCACCTTTTCTGAACACTACTGAAACCTGTTAGTGCTTAAACAGTTCGCAAGGCGTTAGCTGCTATTACTTTCTTGACAAATGAAAGGTATACCTGGTAGAAACAGGAACTGTGGAAATCATGTTTCCCTGCCCTTAAAAGTTTGATAAGCCTGCTCTTATTTGGTTTCCATTTCATCTATTTTAGGTAGATAAGTAGTATCACTAAGACCCTTATAGAAGCATGCCTCAAAGTTTATTTATTCGTACTCGGATCTATACAAGGACCTATTTGAGGATCCTCTGTTAAGGGTTGATCATGTAATAACAGATATGTATGTAAGATATTTTCGTGTTAAAGCTACTGTAAAACAAGATTTAAAATGTAATAGTTTCATATTATTATCATCAATAAATTTAAGTGGTCGTAGAGTAAGTCACTTTTATACTTTCTAGTCAAATTCGGGTAATTATGATGAACGTATAGTTGCATGGATTGACCATATTAAATTACTACCTATACAATTTCTGAAATCTCTCAAATCAATGTTTTGTTAGCTACTTTCTAATTGTTCTTGATGTTAATGCATTCACTAGAGCAGGCCATCCATTAATTCATGGATAAAAACTAATGAAATTAATCATGAATTGTAACAGGTCATTTCTTCTAGGTTGTGGAATAAATAGGTATTTGTCCTGAGAATGACTAAAATTACGTTCGATATTGATATTTCATTCACGAAAGTTCAGGGAAAATTGTTTTTTTGCACCGTAAGTAATTTATAAGATTTCTTTGAAAGGACACAAAGTTTCAGAAACTAGTCATCAACGATGTATTGAAAGTATTTTTTAGCGAGAATGAACAGACTATTAAGTCACAAATTTTATCAGCTGAGCGGATTATTGTTTCGTATTATTTTATTTTATGGTGTGTCAGTAATGCCTAGTTTTACATGGAAATGATTTCATAGTGGAGTAAGTATTAAGAATCTTGAGAAATAATCAAGTTGTTTTCCTGTGATTGTTTTAGACATTGATTACTATGACGTATCTTCCTATAGTCTAAATAGACCTTGATGCTTTTAGGTAACTGCTGGTATCCGGAAAAAGTTGGTAATTGTTGGCGATGGAGCCTGTGGGAAAACATGTTTACTTATCGTCTTCAGTAAAGATCAATTTCCGGATGTTTACGTTCCGACGGTATTTGAAAACTACGTAGCTGACATTGAGATTGATAACAAGCAAATTGAGTTAGCTTTATGGGATACAGCTGGTCAAGAGGATTATGATCGACTGCGTCCGTTATCTTATCCAGATACAGACGTGATTCTGATGTGTTATTCTATTGACAGGTAAAAGATATTTGGAAAGTTTTATTTCATTTTGTTCACCGTTGAATATAACTTAATATTGGTCAATCATATTCAACTTATGAACTAACACATTTGCTCATTGGTTAAGGTCATCACATAATTTGACTTTATACAAATTAAATCTACTCTTAAGAGGCATAGGAATTATCTAGTTTAATGAGTTAGTTACTCAGAGAGTTTTTCCGTTATGAATATTCTGGTGTTCAATGGTACTGTTTTCATCATTTACCTAAAATGCAACTAGGCTCCTTTTTGAGATTCTGACTCAAAATTTGATTTCTTATTTCACGTTCCAGCTAGTTGGCGGACTATCAGTTTTAAAATTACTAAGTCATAATCTGTAGAGAGATAAAACTGAAACAGTTGACTGAGCACTGAGTTGTGCTCATTTTTCATCCGGTTTATTATGAGTTCATCGCTCCGTCAGAAATCCTATGAATTCATGTAATAAAATTCTGTTTTTCTATGCTTAAACACATTTAAGACAGTTACTAAACGAAGTCCATGGAAAGCAAAAAAGTTTCTTAATGATCATTAGATAAATACAGAAGGGTATGTAATAAATGAATTGAAATATACGTAAATTCGAATCAGATATTCTGAAATTCCTTTGGGCTGTAGGGCATACTTTGCAAACTCACTAATTTGATTTGAAACAACATGAAATTACGACAATCATGAAAGCTAATGCATTTATTTTACGTGTAGTTGCAAATTCATGTTATACAAAGCTTTGGTTCTGAAACCTTTCTCTGTTTTCGATCAATAGTTTGAATTTGTAAATACCTGGTCTGATGAGAATCGTCTGGAAAATATTTAATGTGAAGATTGTTATTGGCTTGTTTTTCTGTCGTCACAGATGGATCTTGATAGTGTATCACCACTGAAAACCAAGGATCACTAAAAATATTGATTGTTCACCTATTTTATGTCTAAATGTGAAAGGAATGTTCAGATACTTCCAGCTGTTCTTATTTATAGTGTACTTGGGAATCCCAAATTAACGTCGTTATATTTCTCTATTCAATGCAGATTGACTTGTATAATAACTTCGAAAGCTTTGTTCAAAGTATTTAGAAACTAAATCACCTACTTCATGTCTAATGGTTCAGCAAGTTTCATTTTGACGATACAGTACGAAATAACTTGCAATTACTATGCATCAGATAATAGGTTGAAATTTAGATCTATCAACGTGAGATTTTAGAAGCAACAGAAACGACTATTGATGACACAATCTTTTTACGTCAACGGGTATTACTACTTCTGGTTGTTTTGTGAATCACTTTCGGAGATCTTAAAAACTATTTTAGTTCTCGGACAGTTTGGAGAATCCATTCTCCAAAATACATATAATAATCTGCTGATTAATACGAAGCGATAATGATGGATCCCATTCATTGTTAAGACCGTATGGTTTTAAGAGCTGTTAAAAAAGATGAACCTTTGACATTTTTTTCTATCTAAAGTTATCGTAACCTTCGGACACAACTTTTCCTGGAATATTCACATTAAACACAGTTTCATTCTGATGCTGACCTAAACAGCCATCGTTTTTGGCCTAATCTCTTTATTAAACGTCTTATTTTGTACGTCACATATTATTGAGACAACTAATTCATACTATCTGATTACACAATGCTTCGTTTTGTCTTTTAACTTCTGTTTTCTGTACCTATAAATATCGATCATTCTGTTATTGTGCATTTTATGTGTGATAATAACCCAACGAGATCCTTATAAGTTTTGATAGTGATTCAAGCATAAACTGACCATTATTGTACATCTGATTGAGGGCGTCACTTAGTTGTCCTGTGTTCGGGTTCTTAGTTGATGATTGAGATAGTCGATGTAAGTATGACAGTGTTAGTTTTCAGCAGTTAATTCCCATTTGCGTTTACCTTTAAAGAAAATAACGTCTCAAACTCATTTACTTTAAATGAATAGTTAATCAGCATTAAAGTGGATTCTGGGAATTATGTCTTCCGGCAGCTGAGTCATAGGTTTTCACTTCACGTTATTTACTTCTGTCCGGGCAACCAGTTTGTAGCCATCACTAGCTCCTAATGTGTAGAGTATGAATCGAAGTCAAGTAAAGAAATTTGTACCTGGTGAATGAATTAATGATAACTGATAAGATGTGACTTGTTTTTCGTGGTTTTCACCAGATTTTACATAAGTGTGTATTTCTAATATTTTTTATAATAGGATTAAGTGACACGTTTCCTGTTCACTCCTCTTGATTTTTCAACTAGTCCTGACAGTTTGTCTAATATCATAGAGAAATGGATACCAGAAGTTAGACACTTTTGTCCGAATGTACCAATAGTATTGGTTGGTAATAAGAGTGATCTCAGATATGATGATAAAATTATCAGTGACCTTGCTCGTTTAAACCAACATCCGGTCACATCTGAAGAAGCTAGGGCGGTGGCGAATCATATTGGTGAGTTTAATGTTTGAAGTGTTCACCTATTACTTGTATTCAGCAGACATGTGATTGTTAGAAATTCGTTGTATCTCTTAGCATAAATAGTAATATACGTTGATATAAAGCACTAGGGTCCAAACAACGTACCAGCTGTGACACTGAAATTATATATGGAAGTAACTGCAAAGATGCTTCATATTCTCTTCAGGGACTTGAAATGAGGATACCTAATCAAGATATTAAAGAAAGGAAATCTTAGTGATTGTGAGAACTGTACAAGGCACCACTTATAATATTAGTATCAGTGAAAAGTCTTCAACAGAGTGTTATTGAACCGAATGAAAGATCCAGTAGACGCACAACTTCGAGATCAATAGACCGGGTTCCAAAATGGACCACTTACATCAACAAATGCTGGTGAAGACGGACAATGTAAAAGCAAGCCTCTTCAACCTGCAGTAGGCCTCAATATACACAAAGGAAAAGTTAGGATCTTTAGATATAAAACAACGAGCACCAACCCAGGTTACACTTAAATTCACAGAGAAGCTCTGGAAACCTATATGGGCAGCGTCATCGATAACAAGGATGATCTTATGTGGGTGTGAAGACACGGATTGGCAAGTTAAGGGTAGCCATTTCTACAATTGAAGAACATCTGGAACTTAAAGCCACTGACCAGCCAAAATCTATACGAATTTTTAATAAACGTCAAGACAGTTCTATTGTATGGAGCTGGAAACTTGTATGGAGAACTATGAAAAGCATTCTTCAAAAGATAAACAGTTGTCTGCCCAATATACGTCGGATTGGTTGGCCAGATACCATTAGTATCAATCTACTATGGTAGAAAATAAATCAACTTTCAGCTGGGGAAGAAATTAGGAAAAAATGCTGGTGGTGGATAGGACACACGTTGAGGATATCACCAAACTGTATAACATGACAAGCACTAACTTAGAATCCTGTAGGCCAAAGAAATATAGGAAAACTAAGGAACTCATTGTACCGGGAATCGGAAATAGACATTAAAAGAATGAACAGCGTTGGGAAGAACTGGAAAGGCGAGCCCAAGATAGGGTTGGTTAGCGAATTGTGGTCGGTGGTCTACGCTCCACGAAGTTGTAACAGGCATTACTTGATTGATGTTGACATAATTTGTCGTCTTAAGTTTTGCTCAAAGGTTTATATTCATCTTTTAAATGGTCATATATTTACAGAGTGGATGGATTTACCATTCAAATGTGCTAATAGAGGTTTTATCAGTATAAACCAAATAAACTTGCATTGATTTAAACTTTCTACGTGAATAACCATATATTTCAACAATTGTAAAGTATGCCTCGTTAAAGAACACATGGAGAAATGTTATTTTGTAGGTATGAACTACTGATGAGTTTAATGCTGAAACGCAACAGTGGAACAATACTTTGTGGTTTTGATTGGATACCTAGCCAACATCAATCTGTGTCGTCAAACTTCAAACTCAACAGTCTCCAAAACTATAATATTAGTCATTGTGCGCTTGCAAATTAAAAAAATTTGAGAGAGGATTCTGTTAGTTACAGTGCAAAGCCAAGACCAATAGAGTTCATCTGTGTAGAGTGTAAGACAAATGTTGCCAGTAGAAATTAGTCATTCAGTCACGATGTAGGACTTGGTACATGTGTACATAGGTCCAAGTTGCCACGCCCTAATTATCATAGAGAGATGAAATTGTCAAACCTAATTCCAGAGAAGTAGAGGTAGTAACATCATTAGTAATAATGGAGAAGATTAGAGATCGAGGATAGGATTTAGAAAAATATAAATCGGTGAAAAAAAGAAAAAAAGTAGGAAAAAAGCTATGATGGGTTCAGAAACTTGTAAATTTGGGGAAAACAAAGAACGATTTTGAGCCATGTTACTCAAAGTTTTCAACCGTTTTTTACGATCATTACGTAGACCCCAACCAGGTAGTCTGCACCTATTAACATGACTCAGCCCAATTGTCACTGACTTTATGGACTGGTGCAATCTTTTGATCTGATCGCCTCTAGCTTTTTTCTAGCCTACTACACCAGGCAGCATTACTAGTCGAGGTAGGCGGTGGGTAGGTATATGTAACACATATTCTAATAACATCAGCTGATGAAGACCCACTACTCCATCAATCGATTTACCTGTCTTTACCTAATGTCCGATTCCTAACTCATATATTGCTTACTCGATGGTCCCAGAAAACGATAAATGCTTCAAATACACCTATGGTCGAATACTAGTAACCTATGAATATCCTCTATTCTTATTGACCATGTTACATACCCCTAAAGTAGAACAGATCTAATTGTTATGAAGTAAACTAGTCATTTTATCGGCAGACGGTTATCTCAAATATACCACAAGTGATGCAAATGGGCAAAAGCCAATCGAGCCTTCTGTAACCGTGCCGAGATTTCATCATCATCATCAACAACAAAAACAACGTAGAACCGGGCACATAGGCCCATAGGTTCAAGTTGCCATACCATATTAGCACTACGAGATAACAGAGGTAACATAGTAACAGAATACAAGAGGGGAGAGTGAAGTAACGTTGTGCAGAAACTAATAATAGGATTTAAGATTTAGATGAAGTTAGAGAGTGAATACACTTACGCCACTGTGACCAATTCTGAGCCATGTCTCCAAGTGTCTCCAGCCATTTGTTGCGACTATCACGCTGACTCCAATCAGGTAATCTGCATCTACCAACATGGCTTAGACCGAGATTTCACCAGATACCAGACCATCAGAGTCAATAAGTCTCCCAAGATAAGTGAAACAGCTGGTACGCTCACCTACTTTGCTCTTTATCACTAAGTTTGATGCCAATGCAAGCCAATTCTGGATCAACATTTTGCATTCGGATGGAGGAGAATCGCATCCCATACATGCTTGCATTGATGCTTAAGGTAGTCAAAAGAATACATTTTGTCAGCGCCTTTGCAAAATAGGATTATTTCATTTACATATTATAAGCCAACTAGTGTATCTTTTGTAATATGGATAACCCCTGAGAAGTCAGACAACAAAAACGTTAACTCTAAATGCATGTTTATGACAAAGTTAAATAAAGGAGGAAAGTGAATAGCCTTAGCGTACGTTATATGAAGTCATCAATTCCTATGATCGTTCTCTTCAAACTCTGACTTGATCAGTAGTGTTAGAGTAGAGCCTGTATAGGGTGAATGTACTTTGGTACACCTTTCATTGACAGACACTAGTACATAACTTTGCGATCAACAAAACCAAACGCCGCTTTAAGGTCAGTGAATACAATTATTTTCTGACCTAAAAAGTATGCCAATATTTTATAACTTATCAAAGTGTGAATAATTAGCCTATGCAACCACGATCAGGTCTAGAACCACCCTGATTCTCTTGAGTTTGCTCCTCACGAGCTTTAGTTAAGCGTCGAAGTTTTATTAAAGCCAATATTTTAGACACCATATTCGTTTAACTGATTTCTCTATAATGGTTACGAAAGAGAATTTGTCTGGATATCTGACTGGGATGACTAGTGAACGAGATCAGTTAGATGGTATTACATCCAGTTGCCAGATTCTAGCCAAGATCTCAATTAATCTCATTTCTAAAACTGGGTCACCATCCTTGAATATCCTCAATAGTTAACCCATCAGGTCCTGCTACTCTCTCGCTTTGGATTGCTTATAGTCTTTTCAACCTCACTATCACTTGAGAGTGGAGGGAACGGATCTCAGTTTACTATTCAGATGATAGTTATTTGAAGTGTGGTTGAAGGCTATTTGAATTATCCCCTGAAATGCTCTACCCATCGGTCCTATCTCCTAGATTGAGAACGGCTAATAGTCGCGTATTTTCTCTAGATGGTTTCACTAACAGCGGGTTTTCTGATACCCGCCTCCTTATTAAGTCTGAACAATTGTCTACTGTTACTTATCGCAGCTGCTTTTTCCATCTCTTTAGCATTTCCTACCGATCACTGCTTATGATCGTTGCGTAGGCTCGTGTTTCAGTTGCCTCCACTCCTCATCATGTCCAGAGTGTTACGTGAATAGCTTTTGGGCATCTATCGTTTCAGTAGATGAAGCTGAAATCCACCAGTTTTTCTAAACCTTTTCGTTTAGTTTGTTGGTAGGTATCACAACTGTTTCCGTAGCTCTTTGGATATCATTCCAAGGTGCCTCGGGGTGGGTATCGCCGGCATAGTTTACTAATTAATTTTCTGGTTGTTTATGAAATGTGTTCTTGACTTTTTTTATCATAAGTCGAATTCTTATAGGCTCCCTTGCCGTGGCTCTTATACATCCAGTGAGACGCAGATTAATGCGCACTCCTACAAGAGCTTGATCTGAGTATAAATATGTGCCCCAGATGGAGCGACAGTCTTCTATCGATCCTCTACAACGATGGCTGATGACAATGTGAGGCTTGTTGTCCTAGATGTTGGTTATCTATGGGTAATGTTTTACTGCTGTCACACCCCACTTACAGTCAGAAATTTGACTTCGCCCTCAGACCTTAGGTTACTGTCTTTAGTCTTAAAGCTCTCCAACAGACATGCCTAACGTAGTATGACTTAGAGCAACATGCGTTTCAGCCAATATAATTTGGTTGGGTCACTACAATAGACCACTACGTCAAGGAAGAAGCTACAGTCGGGCTTATAGGAAATGGGTGATGGCCATGCAATGTCACTATTGTATTGAAGTTAAGGATATAAACCTCGGATACCGATTCAGTAGTTGGAGGCTAGGTATCCTCTGTGAGACCTTCAAGGTGATAGATTCCCTACATTAGGGCTAAAATGCTGTTCAGTACATCCTGGTTTTATCGTTAGTCTTAGTCACTCGGCGTTGTGATACCTCAAAGCCGGTTATATTTACAATATTCCGTAATGATTGGGAAATAACGGAACCCAGTTTACTTTGTGTGACCGATATTTAAAAGGTTTTAATATTTTTAAAAATCTGTTCCGATAATGTAATCATTTTAATTAAACTTCAGTAGTAAATTACCGATTATATAAGCATAGTACTGAGAATTATTTCGGCATAGTATTTATGAAATGCGATCAATGCATATTAGTTTGTCAGTGTTTAGTTGAATCCAAGATGGATTATATCAAAGTATATAGTTACCTTGGTTCCGAATTTTTGAGGCAGCCTTAATCTTATGGGTGACTGATGAACAATAGGAATCGACATTCTAGGTCAGTGAAGTAGCAATTTCTTCACTATGTAGTCAGAATAACCTTATTAAATAGTCGACCCTGTTGTCCAACCAGTCACCTCTAGTTATGCCAATAGAAGATACACACATGTGTAAAAGATTCCACTTTGTGTTTGACTGATTGATATTTTACAATTAAGAGAATGGAAATAGTACACTTCCTGACTATTCAGCTATTTTAAAAGTATTAGGTCTTCATGGTATAAAAATAATAATTGTTCATTCAAAGAGTTAAGGTGATAGGAAGGTTTATTAATAGTAACTGAAGTTTTGCTGCATGTAGATGGAATGGGGAGCAGGAAACTAAATAACAGGGGAAGTTATCATAGTGTCTTATGCTCTCGATATCTAGTTTTAAGGTTACAAGTGGTGAATTTCAGCAAGCTAACTGCGTCTGTTTTTAGTACTTATGAATTTCATCAGTGACTAATGTTAATATTAACTAGCAAATACACTAGTTAGGATTACATGTTTTTACAAATGACGTATCACAATACCAGTATTAAGGATATCGAGTGGCTGGTTAGATTTTTAGAGCTACTTATATGTTCGACTCAACAAATATTGGTTAATCTCAACCTTGTCTTGTTCGTTCAACTCAGACAATAATTCAACTAAACGGCCATGATCTAGATGTTTCACACAAGTTACATGTATTATAATAACGATGACGAGTAATGCAGAACATAGGTATATAAGATATAGTCATGTTTTCTCAGACTCATACATCTGTCTCACTATCAGCCAACCACCTATCTCCTTCCAAACATTTTACCTCCCCTCTTTTATGAAGAACTTAGCCTTTGGATCAATTTAAAATGATTTTCTTTACTTGCATTCTACGGAGGTGTACATCTTTTATTTTACTTTGATTTCATTTTCCTCCACATGTTGTCATGGTGTTGGTGTATCAGAAGTCTCTTCAATAAATTTCAGTGTAATTTGACATTGGTTGACTGACTCATCGCTACTCTTTGATTCACAGTTGATTGATGTGTCATATTATTTTTTGATCTCCTACTCTCGCTTCACACACCCTCCTCTCTCTTACTTCTGTCAAATCCGTTTCGGCCTATCAGACCTATGATCGAGTATGTATATTAGTTCACTAGCTTAAAATTAGTGATTTTCCACCATACCTGCCATTTTGGAAAGATTTTTAACACATCGCTTGGTACATTTTTTAATTATATCTAATAAAACCAGTAAAGATACTGATATTGCATATTGTATTAAGACATACATCTATTAATCTACATTTGCTAATCCATTTGATAGTCATAACATTTACTTGACTCAGATACCATAAAATGTAAGAGTCAAGGCAACTGGGAACATGGAGAATCGTGTCTTTCCAGAAGTACTTTTAGCTCCATGTGACGTAGAACACAATCCGACCTAATATTTGACTATACCGCTGTTATATCTTCAGAATACACGACCAATCACAATATTTAGAGAACAGCAGCCTTGATATGACCAGCCAGTACTCGAACACGTCCACTCCATGATTACGTACCCGAAACCGGAATGAAAAATACGAGTCAACCAAAATAATCACCAGACAGTCAAATTTTGCTTTACTCATCCATTTTTAGACATACAAAGCCTAACGACGCAGCGCACCAATAGAATGAATGACATTTATGAAAAACGGGGACAATAATAACTAGGACCTAAGGCTGCTCATACATAGTTAATTGATTTTATGTCCTGAATGACAGGTGATATGGCACAGTTAATAAGTGCAGTGGGAAGTTCGGGCGATGGAAACATGACAATAATAGAAACAAAATGATCAATTTACATATATTCAAAATAAATGAAGTAGTCTTGTGTGAAAAAAGTTCAAAACTTAGTTACTCATCTTGAATCGCCTGACATAACATTTGCTTTATGGATTTTAGTTGAATCTCATCCAGTATCTACTTCTAACTTAATACGTTTACTCGTGTAGTAAATTGTCGCAAGTTTTCTCTTTGAAAAAATTTTCTCATATTTGCAGAATAAAATTATTAAGCTTCCGAAAATCACTGGAGCGGTTGTTTCTCTTCAGTCTGGATATACAACATTTAAATAAAAATCTATTTTTAAGTGAGCAAAACTTTTCAATGTGCTACTTACCACATCGCTAACAATTTGCATTGAGCTTCATTTGATGTCACTTGTGTTCAGTGATTATTTGTCTTTTTTGGGATGCAGATTTCTGTAGGGTAATGGGTTTCAAGAGAGTCATATTTTTCAACTAGTTGTATATCGTGCTTCAAATTTATCATTCGTTAACATTTTTTTGACACAGACCTGGGGATGATATTAGGATCCATCAAGATCCTCCCCAATATACATGTTCCTACGTCAACATCAGCTGCACACCGTAATCCACATGCAAACACTAGACGATTGAACTGATCTGCCATCATTTCAGGAGGTCGGAAACGCTACCTGGCGATTGACAAGAGTAGCATATGTCAAATAGTTACTTTGACGTTTTGCAACCAATTCAAGAAAATAATATCTGTTATGAAAGAGATTATCTTTCTGCTAATATACGTGTTAAATATTCCACCGTGTCCATACACCTAAGATCGGGAGTTTTCAGAAGAATATAATTACAATATTTTCACTGCACAGACAATCAAGCCTTCGACTTTACAGTCACTTATAAATAAATTCCCATGTCGTTTAAGCCATGCTTCAAAAATTGTTTCATTTTCAAGAACAAATATAAATTCTGTTATTGAATTCCCAATGGCATCTGATGTCATGACAAGATTTAGTGTGCTGGCCTTTACAGACACCGACAAACTCTTCACCATTAGTGTGATAAGAGTATTCTGTTGTTGTAAAATTGGCCTAATGTTCTCCATTGTTGAATACAAACTATTTGACACCAAAATAAACCTAAGTGCGTCCGTTTTAGAGTCAGGTTATAAGATAAATTATATTTCTTAGGGTGATAAATTCAATAACCTGACACTTTTAATACCATTGACTAATTATAATGACACTGTTAGTATTTTTTAATCGTTAACTGAAAGTAACATCAACTGTAAAAAACGTCATTTTTAGTACTGCGTAAGCAATAAACAACTAGGAATGACGTTTTCCTTAATAATAGTTACAGCCGTTTATAAATTATGTTTTTTGGAAGTTTTATGCTGTTCTGGCTTACAACTTATTAATCATAGCATCTAATCAGTCTCTCCTTTACTTTTCTCAGGTCATGGGTAGCGTTTTTAATTCCAGTTATAAGCATTGTAAAACCTAGCACATACGCGCCCCATATTAGCATGACGAGACTAGTCTGACATAATTAGTGCGAGAATGCGGTTCAAAAATAGGCAGTGGAATAGAAACCTAAATCTAAAAGACAAAGAATAAATCACATGAGTCATTGAGCCATATCACTCAATATCTGCATCAACTAATCGTGATTACCATGAGGAGTCCATCCAGGTGTTCTTCACTTACCAACACCTCTGAAATCAGCAGTCAACGACTTCATAGATTGGTGCCACATTTTTCTCTGACTACTAGTTTCCATTCATTCTAGTCTTACACAAACCAACATCGTACGTCGAGGTAGGAGGTGGTTGGGCATACAAAATACGTGGCTCAGTCACATAATTCAATGAGTAGTCACAAATCCATTTATTGATTTGTCATCCTTGGCTAATAATCTGTATCTGACCTTGGCATTTTTCAATCGATATCTCCACGATATGCAATCTATGCTTCGAATACCGTCGACCTACGCATACTTTCTATCTTCATAACCACTTTCACATCCATGGGTTAATGCAGATTAGACTACTGTGCACGTGTTTTTATGTATAGTATACAAAAATCGCTTTCACCATATGTGACGCATTGTTATTAAACGAACTTTCTACTTCTGTACTGGGGTTTCTTGAAGCGCCTACTCATGAGCATTGATGAAACATTTAAGACCGGTGAAGCTGTCAACGCACTCAACTATCTTGCTTCCTATGACCAGTCTAGGTGACAATCTAAGCAAGTCCTGGAGTGTCATTTTGCATTTAAAGCTAAAAAACTTCATTCCAAACATTCTTGATTTGATTATAAAATGAGTTATATATATTTGTAAAATTCCAATGAGTAGAAATTAAAATTTCTGACGTTTCGCGGCTTAGTGTAAGTCGCTTCTTGATTTGATGTTCAAAGCGTTCAAGAAACTATACATATTGTCAGCGTCTTTACACTAAATAAATCTATATCATCGATTTATTCTAAGTCACTAGTAAGCCTCCTAGTAAAAGATCAACCTGTAACAAGTTACATAAAGAAAGTGTGATTTCTAGAATGATGTCTATTACGAAGCTAATTAAAAAGAAAGTTAAAGGACAACCCGATGAATCCTGTATGAGGTTGACAATTTTGATGATAGTTTGCTGTAGTTCTAAGTTGACCAGAAATGTTTGAGTGGAGAGCCTTCATACGGTTTGTGTACTTCTGATGTACACCTTTTAATTACAAACTTTTCCATGGGACCTAAGTCTTCATATTTGGGTGTTATTTTCATAGCAAGGAATATCACTATTGTCAAATTTCAGTAGACGTCTATATGTTCTAGAACCTGACGAATGATGAATGTTTGGTCAGTATATCCTACCTAAAATCTGAAACCAACCTGGTTTTCCAGAGTTTACTATCCCATAGCTTCAGATAAGCTTCGGATAATTACAAGTGCTAAAATTTTAAACATATCATTGAGGCTGATTCTTCTGCAGTTATCACCAGAAGATTTTTGTTCTTATACACTTGAATGATTGCTGATGGACATCACTTAGATGGGATAGCGTCCAGTCCCTGTACTTGCTAATTTATCAGTCAACCTTCGTGCTAAGACTAGATCATCATCCTTAAAATATCTGTAGCTAACCAATCTGGTTCTGCTACTTTTCCTTGACTTAAATTACTTATTGCCCTTTAGATATCTTCCAAGAGTTGAAGGAGCTGCCCAGGTTGTTCCTTGGCGCTTTCAACGATTAATAAGTATGTTTAATTCCGAAAGAATAAGTGGACTTTCACAACACACTTTTGTAATATTTTCTATGTTTTGATTACATACGCATTAGATGTTTTTTGTTGTTTGTATATTTCCCTCACTTTAACCTCCTGCCCGACCCACTAACTGACATTTGTATCATTTTCCACACACGAACTAATTAATTGTATACGTGTTACTCCATTTTACTATCATTGTTGTTTTTGTTTTGTATTGATGTTATTTTCTTCATTGGTCGTATCTACTGTCTACTTCTGCACGTATATAAAGAAATGCTTGAAATATAGACTGTGGCTGATTGACTCATAAATCTTGTGTTCTTCTCATTCCGGCTCCAGACTAATAGAATTGTTGCAGACCTACGAGCACTGGATAATTAGTTTTGTTATCAGTAATCGTTTTATCGGTTTAGGTAAAGTCGTATCCGTAAGTAGTCGAATGCACTTTCATGAAGACGGCACTTATGCGCTAAATAGATCTAAATATGAATCAAAATGTTAAGGTCAACACACCTAGTAAACAGTGAAAGCTCTACAGAGTCTCGTTTCTTCCACACTTAATAGTTCTTTCCTATTTTTTTTTCTAAAAACATTAGGAGCTTACAAAGAGATTGAATGTTCTGCGAAAAACAAAGAGAATGTACGTCAAGTATTTGAATTAGCCACAAGAGCAAGTTTAACAGTTCGAAGAAAACATAGAAAAAGTCGCAAATTATTTTAAACATTCTTATTTTTCTCAGATGATGTAATACAATTGTTTTTTTAAATAATAAATTAATTTATTCTCTCGTTAGTGAATATTATTGTTAAAGTTTATTTTAAGTGATAGATAATTGTGCAATAACACCCATAATACTAAACTGTCGGTTACCTTCTTACATTCCTTTGTCTTTTTCAACAAAAAAAAATCAAGAAAACAAATATCATCAATATGTATGTTTCTCACTACTTCAACTGTGACCTTATTCTGTGGGTTCTGTTTTGTCCGATTTTTATTGATACTTGGTTACCTAATATTATTATTGTTCTAGACGTATAGTTATTTTATGTATTCTATTTATCCTATCGAAAGAAATTTATCTTTAATGGAAAACCAATGTTAAATGCATAGGTATTAATGGGCATACATGCTCCACTGTTTGTGCACGCATCTAATGATACTCATTTGTATGTGGAATTATGTAATGAAATGCTTTTTAACGGTTTACTGTGTGAGTGAATGTAGCCGTATGCATGTGTGTGTATAGGTAGTGATTTTGGATTCTGAAAATAAAAACTAGTGTTTTAGACTGGCATTTTGTCAAAGAGCTTTTTAGGTCCTTTAGTATATCTAACAATTTGTTGGTTAATCACTGCTGTAGTATAAAATAAGCATGGAGACTGGTTTACGAGGAGAAGTATGATAATTGTATTATGGTGGATAAAGCGTGTAGTAATGCTTAAATGACTACAGAAGTCAAAACTAATTTGAGTAAATAAGCACTTAGGAGTTTGCTTCCTATTTAGAAGTGTTTGGACTATATGATTATCGAGAATTTGTGCAGTGAAAAGCTAACTGATGGATAAGTGAATGGATATCAGTACGTTATGGTAACATCAATAACGAAATTGCACTTGATATCATATCGTGACTTATTTGTGAACGTGTATAAAATTCGGTCACACTTCTTACCGTAACTTTAATTTTTTTTAGTCTTGAATCGTTTGTAACAGAGTGCATGCACTGCTTCTTAGAATTCAAGGTAACTGAGCTCATTACTTACTTATTTTTAATTAATGTAACCAATAATATGTGTAAATTGATAATGATCTTGTGTATACAATACGTAAACGGGGATAATGTCTGTCGACCTGCTATAGTTGACAGTATTTCGTAAACGTAGATAGATTTCGCCTAATGAGTTCTGAGTAATGATTTATTTTATCGATCCAGAAGATTAAACCGATAGGCAGAACACTTTAGGGAGCAGTTCAACTGGCCCTTGACGTCATCCCTGTTGCCCACCATTCCCAAACAATCTGAATGGCAAATTAATATTGGTCCCCCAAGTCTCAGTGAGGTTGAGAAGTCTGTAGGGAACTTACAGCGAGGGAGAGCAGCAGGACCTGATGGATTAACCCCTGAGATACTTAAGGACGGTGGTCCAGCTGTAGCAGCGAGATTAACTGAGATCTTGGCTAGAATTTGGGAACTGGACGTATTCCCATCTGACTGATCTTGAACACTAATCATCCCAATCTATAAGAAAGGACAGAAGTCCTCGTGTGACAATTACCGAGGAATCGGTCTAGCAAATATAGTGTCAAAAATATTGGCTTCAGTAATATTCCGGCACCTAACTAAGGCTCGTAAAGTGCAAACTTGAAAAAAACCAAGATGGTTTAAGACCTAGACGTGGTTGTACAGACCAAATATTCACACTTTGGCAGGTCCTGAAACAGGCACACTTTTAGATGCCTAACAATAGCTGTATTCCGTGACCTTAAGGCGGCGTTTGACTCTATTGATCGTAAGGTTATGTGGCAATGCTTGTCATTGAAAGGCGTACCGGAGAAGTACATTAACCTTATACAAGCTCTCTACTCGAACACTACATGTCGTGTTAGAGCTTATGGCAGATTGTCTTCGGAATTGACCACTTCTAGTGGTGTTCGTCAAGGTTGTCCGCTATCTCCATTTTTATTTAATTTTATCATGGACATACTTTTAGAGTTAACATTGTCATCGTCTGATTTCTCTGGGGTTGATCTCTTTCCAGGAGATAAACTTACTGACTTAGAATATGCCGATGATATAGTTCTACTGAGTGAAGATGCTGATAAAATGCAGAATTTTTTGACAACCTTAAACATGAACGTAAGCATGTTTAGGATGCGATTCTCCCCATCCAAATGTAAAATGTTACTTCAGAACTGGCTTAATTCGGCACCAAAGTTATTGATAGGAAGTGAAACTATTGAATGTGTTAACCGCTTTACTTATCTCGGGAGCCTCATCAGTCCTAACGGTCTGGTATCCGATGAAATCTCGGCCCGTATACATAAGGCCCGATCGGCTTTTGCCAACCTGCGTCACTTGTGGCGTAGGCGAGACATTCGTTTAGTGACGAAAGGACGCGTTTACTGTGCAGCAGTTAGATCCGTTTTACTTTATGGATTTGAAACATGGCCATTAAGGTTAGTGGATATTCATAGCCTCCTAGTATTTGATCATAGATGTCTCCGAAACATTGCTCGTGTTTGTTGGGACCACCGAGTAAGCAATGCGTGGGTTAGGAATAGAGTACTAGGTAAATACAGTAAGTCTATTTATGAAGAAGTGAATCCGCACCAGATGAGGTGGTTAGGACATGTGTTACGTATGCCTGACCACCGTCTACCTCGACGATCAACGTTGTCTGGTGTAGGAGTAGGCTTGATGCAAGCTAGGAGTGGCCAAACGAAGACATGGCACCGATTCATGAAGTCACTGACAAGTGGGCTGAGCCATGTTAATAGATGCAGACTACCTGATTGGGGCCCACGCGATGATCGTAACAAGTGGTTAGAGACTTTAAGTGATATGGCTCAAAATTGTTGGCAATGGCGCAGGTGCATCCATTCTTTATGTTTCTCCAAATTCTAGTTTTTGAGCTTTTCATAATTTTCTCTTTACTGACTCACTTTTCTGTTTCAAATCTTATATCTGATCTCTATACCTTTCCATTAGTACTTACTCTGTTACTACCTCCCCTACTCTGGGATTCGGTCCAATAATTTAATCTCTATCTGCTAATAGAGTCATGGCAACTTGAACTGATGTACGCATGTACCAAGTTCTACGTTGTTACTGACTGACTGAATGATTTATTTATTTCAAATACATCTTTAATACTTTTAATATCCCTCCGGATTTCGTGAAAACGAAGGTATTGGTTAAAGGATAATTTTCCGTATTAGTTTTGATTTAGTAGATCAGTTTTTGAAAATATATAAATGCTCTATATTTTGGAATCACTTGTGGAATTCCAGTCCAATTGGGTCAACGAAGAAACACTAGTGATAATATTTAGTGCAATTTTTGCTAACGTTCACTTTAAACAATAATAGCTGACATTTTCGAAATTTATTAGTAATATCATAATTTCTAACAGAGAATACGTACATATGCTGACCTGATGTCTGACTTGCGATAACCTTACTACTCTCATATTATCATCCTGGCCACTTACTTTATAGTGTAAGATAACTGTAGATTAACCAATTTATTTAGTCTACCCAATATTATGCATGAATATCACATAAGTTAGAGACTGTCCATACTTCACCATTCTATCTAGTTAATTAGATCTACGTTAAGTAACTCACATTCAAGTTTAATCATATAAGGTAAGCCGATGATTGATCATGAACTAATTACACCACGTAAGTCCGTCACTAGTTAGATAGTTATTCATTCATATATTTCCTGGATTTGTCATATAAACTTGTTTTAAAGTCTGTTGTCTCAGGGTAAGCTTCAAAAATCTGTCTTTCGTTTCGGTTGTTTTCCATTAAGGGTCATTGTCTGTTAGCATTTTGTTGGCTTAGTATTATAATCAAGTTGATTGTTCTTTTCACCATAATTGTCATAAAGTCAGCAATCCATACCCTCTTATTTTCTTCCTCAAAAATATTAACTTTCGACCAATTGACGACAATGTTATTAATATTAAATACATAGGGGAATTATTTTGAGTTTAAATAGTAACTGGCCACAATCTCAGATGACGTTGCCATGTTTTCGATAGCTGATCAAGCTTTGAATGCGTTAGTTTGCATTGACAATTTGATGTACAGAATAGTTGAAGGGCCATTTGGTATTTGAAGTTTCATATATCGAGCTGACTTTACTTAACAACTCACTGAAAATCAGAGAAAATTGGATATTGATATCCGAGAGATCTGTGTTCTTGAGTCCCGTGGTTGAAATAGTTACTCAGTGCTTCTTGGCTTTCAGTGTTTAACTAACCAGAATGTGGAATTTAAACAATCTTTGAGCTTTGAGCTAGGTGATTTTCAATGTCCTTATGACAAATTCACTTCGACTCGAAGGTTATGAATTTAATTAAGTAAAGCCTAACATTATACTGCTGGCAGAAACTGAAAACATTAATAGGTAATTCCAGATGTCATTTATTAGCTTTTTTTATATTTAACAGCTTATTTCTTGTGCTCAGAATTTTCTTCACATTAAAATTTTAATTATTAGTTTTCTTAATCAAACAAATAGCTTCTGTAATTCATCAATACCACGATATGATATTTCTTCCTCAGGTTCAAAACAGATTAGATGAAATGATATTTGATTTCAAAGGCGTATATTCCTTATGATACTTATTTATGTCATCTGTCATAATATGCATAGATTAAAATTTATTTTCATGATTCGCTATCAGACAAAGATAGCTGAGAGGTAGTGAACATAGAACGGTTTATATAAGTTGAAGGTATTTGAATCTTCCCGTTGATTTGTTGTAGACTGAAATTATTCAGTCTCTATTGCCATATGTACATTATGAGCAAATTGTCTCGATACAAGTATAATTTGAGTTATGTCTGGCACATTTATATTCAACTTAAGCAATAATCACATATCTATTTACCTTGAAAAAAAAACTATGTGACTTGCTCCTTGAGGTAATTCCTGGAGTTCCAGTGTGAAGACGTGACTGGTGTCGGGTGTGAGGCAGTTACTCACCGATGACAATGGATGAGGTCGCGCAAACGTATCACGAATTAACTGAATTACAAATATCAACCGTTAAGGGCCGGCTTAGTGGTCCAGTGGTAAAGCGTTCGTCGCGGAACCAGAGGGTCCTGGGTTGGATCCCCAACAGGGTCGTGGATGCGCACAGCTGAGGACAAAACAGCTGTCCAGTTCTTCCAGGTGATCAATGGTTGTCTAGTTCAGATCAATTCGTGTTATCAGCATTGACAAATTAACTATCTCCACAACAACACCCTTAATTGTAAAACTATGTATACTTATTCATTCAGATTAAACATTTCATTACAAGACTATGGTAACTTATATATGACCTTTATGTTGTTAATTACATGCAATATTAACCGTAAACTTATTGTGCTAACTATACTGTGTTCTATATTAGTCTAAATATTCACCAAATTACTAATACAAATCATATGATTGGCTGATTGATCAATTCTATCGATCAATAATCTAATTATTAATTGTGATATAATAAATAATTGAATATCAATGTGATTAACAAATACCTATGTAAATTAAATTATGAACTTAGTGACTGGTAAAGGAACATAACATTTTCAGATTGATTTAATTTCTTATTTTAATTGTGAAATATTGTTTATGTCTAAATTTTTCTTATTTTATTTATATGTAGTACATAGTTTTATGGGTTCCTCATTGTTACTCTTAACTTAAAGTAATAGCTAATAAGTGAATAGAGTCAACAAAGTAGGTTATTCGAATTGACTAGTAGAATGTATTTAATAGAAAGAGAAATCATCGATAATATTTTAACCACTTTGATCTATTAACTCCGCCCGCAGCTCTTCCAGGGTTGTTGCCGGTCCTAAGCCCGGGTAAAGGAGGAGGGTTGGGCATAGGGCTAGCACCCCTATCCCGTAAAACACAAGTTTGCCTAA
The DNA here is from genome assembly GCA_025215515.1 of Schistosoma japonicum. Classification (NCBI taxonomy): domain Eukaryota; kingdom Metazoa; phylum Platyhelminthes; class Trematoda; order Strigeidida; family Schistosomatidae; genus Schistosoma; species Schistosoma japonicum. The sequence goes on along the minus strand of CM046062.1, from coordinate 34,010,520 downwards.
AAAAAATCGCTAACCAGATTAAACAAGCTTGATCTATTGAATTATTTGTTTATTTGAAATGTAATTTTCATGATGAATTGATATATTTGGGAGAATTACTGTAATTCAGAAAGTATTGAATAATTGTTTCAGTGTGGTTTAGTATTGTGTAGAAGTACACATTTTGCAACGTATGAACAGTAAAATTATGCACGAAAGATTGTATTCATACCAATTTACATGATAATATTGAAGTCGATGTTATCATGGTAGATTTAATATATATTGAGTTTATCTTTGAATGTACGAGAAGTAAATTCGTCTTTGTTTATACAGGAGTTTGAATAAATTAAATTGAACTGGTTTTGTAAAAATAGATATTGTGTTTAATTATTTGTTTTAATTAGAGATTGTTGGTTAAATACTATTGAAAAAAAAGAAAGCACTAGATAACACTCTCGTCCTAGAGTGGGGCTTTTTATCTGTGTATACCCTTGATTACTCCAAGAGATCAAACCATTGGCATTTCGGGTTGGTTCAAGCTTAGTCTTCTGTACCACTGGACAGACTGACGACCACTTCTTAAATTTCCACTTCTATCAGTTTGTGGTATAGCGTGACGAACATCCGTTGTTATTAGTAATAAAAACATAATACTTGTCTCCAAAAAACCCTCACAAATGAATTATGATAATCAACTCACTGGTAAGTAAAGGATGCTCCCGAAAATTCAGATGATAAGTCAAGAGTGGTGGAGTTCAGACGCGAGTTAAACAGTTATCTTCAATGACATTGGATTCATCACGATATATCACGAATTGATGGAAGGGAAAATTTCACCATTGAAGACTGTCTGTACCACAGTTAGGCATTTGCCAACCTGAGGAGCTGTAGGGTCGGCTTTTCCTGAAGGAATCGAGAGCGTTAACAGCTGAAGAGTCCCACTCTAGGATGACGCAGATATACACTGCTTCCTGTTTTCCAGTAATACCCAACCATCATTAATCTGTGTCGATTACAAACAAATGAACGTTGAATAGATCTAAATAATCACCCGAGACCACTTCAATACAATACTTCGAAGGCTGAGTTCTATTGGTGATTCAAAATCCCCAAAAATTCAATCATGCATTAAATCAAGCGAGAGGCGTTGTATTGATTTTTTTAAAGATTGATTTATAAACTTTCAACAATTCAATTCAATTTCAAATGTGAGATATATAAACTTTGCTTGCTAGTCTCGTCTGATATATTTTGCTCCACAATATAATCTTCTTACAAGTCTAGTCTTTTGGAGTAGCTATGGGCTGGAACAGGAAAAATAGTGGTATCCGAATGGAGTACAAGTATCAGAGAGCATGATTTGCACTAACCGTACAAACTATTGAGGGAATCAGACATAGAATCCGGCTACTCTAGATAATTTAGTTGTATCGTATTCAATAAAAACTCACGCGTTTGTCTCATCTGAGAAGACAACAAGTTCAATTCATTCCTGTCACAAATTTCAAATAAATCTGCTCTTATTGAATCGTACTTATATTTACAACTATTTTTATTCAGATACAAATCCTGGGTTAATATAGCTATAAAAAAAACTACATTCTTTCATTATACTATTGAAGTGTTACATGAGATTACTCACATCCTGAATTTACTTCACGTTTTAGAATGGTCTGTTGAAAAAAGTGTGGTTTGGTTTTGCAAGTAGTATACATTCGAAGCTGATAAGATTTAGGATGTTCAAACTCAGGTGATGTTATTAACATATGACAATAGAGCATAATGTCTTGATTATTTGTTTGGTTTGTATATTTTGAATCCAGTAAAACGTGTAGGGTTTTGTGACTAAGATGAATTCCATGCATCGTTGTACCCATTCTTCCATGTTCGACCTAATCTTCCTAGCTAAGCATAGTTATCTGTTATTGTTGTGCTACGCTATTTCAGCATTCAGCTCTTTGTTTTACACCATAGAATAAAACATGAGCGAACTTAAATGTCTAAATGTTGTGAACTAAATATATGGAAGATGATATATATTACTGTGGCAAATATGGTTGTTACATTGAATGCTTTAACTGAGCTATAGAAGTATTGCAAGTAAAATATTAGTCAACATTTTTGATTGTCTGCTCGGATTACTATAGAAACAAATGTTTTATTTAACAACGACTAGCAATAATTACTATAAGTTGGAAATGATAATTTAAATAAACAAGTGTTTGATAATAAGAATGAAGGATACTTGTAAAGGTAATAGGTAAAACACACAAAACCGAACAGGTGGAAAACGTAGCATAAGTTTACTTCGTGCACATGATTTAAAAATACACCAGCGAATAGCTTCTCTTTTGGTATTTCATTTGGCGCTATTGTGTCAATCACTCACTAGGATGAACTGAATAAATCATATATTTCTCTATTACGCTACTGGGTAACATGAATCCATTCGTTAGCGAATCCCACCAGACGATCTTAATTCCTTTCTCTTTTTCCAACAGACACTTTATGCCAGGTATGTATAACTAATCGTTACTAAAGAAGGGTTACTATCCAAGTAAGACTTTATTACTTGACGTTTTGTAAATCAATATGATTATCTCAGTCTCAATTGTTTATCTGTCGCATATCAAACGAAATAGTTACGTATTCTTTAAGATATGATTAGTAGTTGTATTTACAATAGTCTACTACATTTATTATTATGATACTCTTCTGTTACTGATTTAACCTGGTCACACTTGATGCACATGACAATTTATAACATTGACCTGACCTACTTATTTTATGTGTTTATTTGTTTTGTTCAATGTTTTATGATATTTTACAAATATGTATTACTTCAAAAAGCACTGCAATTAAAATGTATAGAATGTTGTTAAATATTTTATGGTTTGTTCGTAGTATACTGTGAGTTTTTTACTTGACACGTTCTTCAAAACTAGCATTACTTAATTGTTTACTGTATTATAGTATTTTGAAACAAAAATTGCTTACTAATGTCTGTTGACAAATTCACCTATCCTGACAATCTCATCAGTTTTAGTAGGTCGGTGGTGGACGAGATGGTAGTATGTATGTAAAATTGAGAATTACGCCTATTTACCAACAGATAAGATGTATATTAAAGAATGGGTGCTTTGACTATCAATTGGTTTTAAAGTATGCATTTGAAGTATGATGTAGTTTATGAGTAAATTTCGACTGTTTGGTTATATGTCTACAAAGTGTAGTTAGAACGCAATGGAATCACTTTAACGAGTTTGACTTTGATAAAGTGTTCAGCCCAAATAAAACGCAGTGCAAAAGTTAATAAAGCTAGGCACTGTTGTTTACTAACTATTCAGGAAACGAAGCTACATTTTATAATTCAACACCATGTAGTTAAACAAAAGCTGTTTGGAATGACTTATTCGATAGTAAACTACTTATTTAAGCGGTAGGTATATGAAGTATTGACGAAATTACTTGAATAACTACTTTAGTAAAAAGTTTTCATATCACATAAGGAGTTGAACTGTGTTATTCTATGAATTAGGTGATAATCATACTGCTAATCCTGCTAGCGACTCCATTTGTACTATTCTTAGAACTAAGCTGTGCGAATTACAATCACAAATTAACTCAGTGACTATTAGTAGTAATAAGACTGTATTGAATTAATTAGCAGTATAAAGAATACATGCAGTCTCATACAAGGCCCATTAATACATCAGCCTATAGCCAAATATAATTATTTTCAATATGAGTACTTTGATTGTTTACTGAGGAGTGACCAGTGTCACATTAATCTGATCCTTTGATGCTTTTCGTATTCTATCTATTAATATGGATTGTTTCTACTATCGTAAGCGACTCGATATCACCTCCAATTTATTTTGGTGTTTGTTGGTTAGAGGTAGTAAACAGAAAACCATGGACTTGGGTAATTAATGTAGATATCTCGGTCCTAAATTGAATCAGTTACTCCACGAGGAGCTAATTTGTATATTTTTAAATTGAAAAGTAGGGCGACGTTAAGTCTTCCATGGATAAATAGTTTCCCAAAGATCACAGGTACGCCTTGCTGACGTATGTTAGGTAGTATGTAATCTAGATCGGTGGTACTCTTGTTAACAACTTTCGATCATTTAAATTCACAACAAGTTGGTCAGAGTAGAGATTCACATAACTCACTTATTTTCAGTTTCACCATGATATTGTCTGGAATAACAATTTCAATATCAAATGGATATAATGCTTTATTGTTTCATAGTCAACTAAGTGCTTTTTCGTCTACATATGAAAATATAAAAATTATTTTACTCGCATATGCTATCCAATAGATCACTTTATTTTTTAAAATCTATTTACTCAGATACACATTCATGTACCTTGTTTTGAAGTTTACACTAAATGCAAGGGATATCCGACTGCCCAAACTACTACTGACATAACGACGTGAGCAATTGTTTAGAATTAGAAATAAATACATGATTATATTTTCAGCATTTGTAAGCTACTGTCACTAAATTGACATTTGGTAACCAACTCCTACATCTTATTTACTTGTATAATTTTAGAAATGTCAGGAAAATCTAACTAGAATATTTAATATCGTCACATCTAAGACTGTTTTTGCGTTTAGTAGTGGAGTTATTATCCATGGGATCAAATAAAAGCCGGTCTCGGTTACAACAAGGATCCTTCAATAATATATTTCTGTATTTGTTGTGACGATAAGAAACTGCTATGACTGATGTGCACGGCCAGTTAATAGATATGACTTTGTGCACGCGAAGTTACAGTAGCAAACGCCAATGAAAGTGCCTAGTCGGTCCCTAGTATGTCTACTCTATATTCCACTCAATTCCGAGCCGGAAATAGAAAGAACACAAGCCAATGAATCAGCTAGACATATCATATTATCTTCCAAGCATTCCTTTATATATACAGAAATCAGACCACTCAGTTAGCCGATTAGGGATTTAACATCAATAAATAGCAACGAGACGGTAGTAGTGAATTTAGGCAACGTGTACCCAACTAATTAACCGTAGTTCATAAATGAGAGATGATATTCTGACATTAAATATACTAAACGAGAGGATAGAGCAAGGAGAATGTAGCAGTATTGTAATTTAACAATTAAAAACGGACAGTCCCATTATTCAGATTAATACTTGTGATTAAATGTAAATTTCTAATGAGAACTAAAAAAATGAAACAAAACAAATCTTCAGCTACTCCATATATTTAGTGACTGATTATTTATGTAGTTGCCAATAGAAAGTGAAGACTGCACTAACGTTGGATAAGCATTTATAGTACACCTAACTACAGATAAACGAAATATTTTGTAATTTAGTTGATTGAATGTCACAGACTGATGTTGGCAGGATATTCTTGAAAACCAGGGAGCACTGGACAGCTGCTTCGTTCTAGTGTAGAACTCCTTAGAAGTGAGCACCCCAGATTCCGCACCAGGGGCTTCAGGTTGATGGAGAACGCTTAACCATCTTCACCACTGGGTCGGCACCTAATGATAGAATTCCCATTTCCATCAGTTTGTGATATATAGCGCGACGATCATCCATTGTCATTTGTGATAACTGTCTCACTCCGGACAAGTTTGAACTCCGCCAGTCACATCTTCCCACTAAAGTTTCAGGAACATTCTGGATAATCGTCGCGCTATATATCACAGACTGATGGAAATGGGAATTCTGTCATTGGGTACCGACCCAGTGGTGAAGATGGTTAAGCGTTCGCCGTCAACCTGAAGCCTCTGGTGCGGAATCTGGGGTGTGCACTGCTGAGAAGTTCTACACTAGAACGAAACAGCTGTCCAGTGCTCCCTGGTTTTCAAGAGTACCTTGTCAACATCAATCTGTGACGTATTCAATCTACTAAGTAATCAATCTCTACAAAAATAAACATTCCAATTGGACTATTTTGTAATTCAAAAACAAAGACGTTAGAGCGAAGAATATTCTTTTCGATATATGCTCATCAGGTTCTACATTTATTATTTCAAAATTAGTAGTCACAATAATAGCTAATTCTGAGGCAGTGACAACATCATTTGGATATCATGGATAATTGGATATAAATTGTTTTTCGAGTAATTTGTAAAATATGAACGTTAATGATGAAATAATCATCATCATATAACTTGTGAAACTTGAAATAAACAGGAGTATTATTCAAATGTATATAGGTATCTCTGTATATAGATGACATTGGAGATGGGGTGGTAGCGAAATACTCGTAGATCAAGTGTTCGTAATTGTTGAACAGGTTTCTAGGAGGTCATTGTGATAACTTTCTATAATTTACTCATATAAATTCAGACAATCATATGACTTATGTGTACCCGATTCTCAGTGTTTTTATAAACATGTTTACTATGTACTATTATTTAAATGTTTCCTTCCTATGTGTTGTTGCTCGCTTATCTACTTGTTTATTTGTCTTGATTGCATTACTCTAGCGTGTGACGTTAATTCGACCTTTATACTCATTTCTTATTATTGATCGATTTCATACTTAATTTCTCATTTTATTCATATTGAAGACAATCTTATTTGGATTGTATGCTGATTTATTCCTGAATTGTGTGTTAGACTGTATGGATGCCAATTGTTAGTTAATTCAATACACTTTTAATGCTATTGAGAGACTGTTTTCTTATTGTGTTATTTCTGTTGTGACGACTGTAAGTTTTAATACTACACTAACAAGTAACATTCAGAACATCACAGTACACTACACTTTCAAGCTAAAGAAAAACTATTGAGAAAGAGATCACCTAATGATGAATTTAATTTTTAATAACTTTGTACAAAAGTTAAATGGAATTAAATGAACTAAGTCAAACGAAAAATATAGAATGAAGTAGAAACTATTGAATGTAGGATCTAAAGCGTGAGGGTCCGTTTCATTGAACTGAGAAATTGTTAATGTCATATGACATTATTAAGGTTTGTAATACGGATGCGGCTAATAAATCAGGGAAACTTGCTTATTTCTGAAGTCTGCAAAACTCGATACTGTTACGACAAGTGTTTGTCACTAATATTAACACTTGAAACTGGATACCACAACTCTGTTTCTTATCAAGCTCTGAGCTACTCGAAAGAATGAAAGTTGTGAAAGGATTGTAACTGTTCAGAATGTTGAGAAGACCATTCATTTTAAGTACATTCGTTTATATATCAGATAATTTACATGGGTTATTAGTTAAATGAAATCATCAATTGAATATATGAGATGTACCCGAATTGACATTAATAGTTATTTTCATAAGTCAGTGTTAAATTACATTGAATTCATTGATACACTTGAATGTCATAGCATTCACTCTTTCAGGTAAACATTCGTTAACTTGAGGACTTTTGTAGGTTGATAGTTTATATTGGATTTTCATACTGCGTGTTTTAGGGACGAATAGTCATGAGTGGTTATTGTTTGATTCTGTCAAATTATAATTACATTCAGTTCGGTTAGTAGAATGGATCCTTTAAATCACTAAATCCTCGTATAACACTGTCTAATTCACACTCACAGACCGTAGAATATGTGTATCATAAGAAGTTAGTTACAATGGTTTTTATAGGAATATATCTGGACTAAATAAAATCTGACAAGCAAACAGAAAAGATAACCGTAAAGTTAAAAGTTTATCTTTGGAAGTTGGGAAGTTCACACACACCTTGAACATGCTACCAACATAAAAATGTACAACAAATAAAATACTATGCTTAGAAATAAGTAGGGCTTCCACTCTCTAGAATATAACTTGCACAGGATTAAATTAATGTAATGAAAGTTGGACAAAATCAAGCTGATGAGTAGTTGATTGCAATATCCTATCCCAATCCTCTCCCATAGATACTTCATACAGTACTTCGCCTTACCTTCTCATTACATCCTTTTATCCATATGTTATGTTTAGGCAACTTGAAATCCTGGTAGATTTCCTTGATTTTTCAATATCTCTGCGGCAGCATAACGTATTGAGTTGTTTTTGGTTTTCTGCTCAGCAAATATTCTGATGATGATACTTAGTTGGGAGACTCATCTTCAGCGTAGTACGATAAATCACTTGGAAACTTTGTAGACTGTTGCACACGCTTTTGGGGTTTATTATAATAAATACAAAACAGCATTCTTACGAATCAACTTTGCTTCCTAATTTAGTAATTATTACATTTGTTACTGGATGTTCTTCTAAATGATATCCACTTTATACTCCATATAAAGGTTCTCACTTTTAATTATACAATGTATATTTATTAAAGGGAATTCACTGAGCGCCTACACAAAGAATAAAAGTAGTAATAATGATTGTGTTTCTCTAGCTTCTTGGTTATTAGTTTGATTGATGAGGATTCTTTTTCGCATGAATGCAGTTTACCCTAAGATTATTTATTTTTGGCTTTAAAATGTCAAAATTTTAATAGCCATCTGCAATAAACGGAATATCTCAAATAAATCATAAATATCTTACAGTTTCAGACAGTTTACTGATCCACTGAGTTTAAATTAATGTGTACACTATGGAACAAAATCACTAGATTATAAACATAAACTAACTAAATCATTTGTTTACTTAACGACCAATTAATTTCTAGAGAATAAACCTTTTCGAGAATATGAACCTCACTTCTGATTCTTAATGTGTCAGACTTCGTCTAAATGTGTTCATTCAGATAAGTTTTATAAATTATCACACTCACCACTTGTGATCTTTCTTTTATACAGTTTAGTAAATAAAGGTAAAAGATAAGTTTGGTATGGTTCAATGAGTTGCTATATGTGATATACATTATAAACGATAGATATAGCTTTAGTAGGAACTTTACGATAATTCGGTTATCAAAGTGTTTTCCTACTGTTGGAATAGGCTCTAGAAACATTGACGAAATTTTCAGAAACCTTGGAGGAGCTGAAGACATTCTCTCTCACCACAGTCTGACTGAAATTTCTAGAATCTTAACGTAAAGTATTTTAGTTGCATAATAACTGAGAACTACTGTTTGCAGATTGGGTGAATTTAATGATGATTTGATTTTTAACGAAAACTATAAATTGTTTAAACATTTCGATGTTTATCAAAAACAAAGACGTTTAAACAAAGAATATTCTTTTCGATAAATGCTCATCAGGTTCTACATTTATTAGTTCAAAATTATTAATCACAAAACTAGCCAATTCTCAGGCAGATAAAACATCATTTAGATATCAAAGAGAATCGGATATAAAGTTTTTCTTCTCTTCGGGTTATTTATAAAATACGAATCTTAATGATGAAATAATCATCATTATGTAACTTGTGAAACGTAAACGACAATTTAAATAAAAGAAACTATAAGTACCTGAGTATTTTATACCTAATTGACATTTACTAGAATAAACATTCCTTCGTACTTTATTTTGTCTTCCGATATTTTACTTGAAGTATTCAAGTGCTGTAATTGTACACAGTATTAGAAATAATTAAAAATAAGACATATCACTTTCTATGACTATGACTTCGTTTTATCAGTCACTAACCCAAGATAATTAAGGAATTTGTATCATTTCAAACTGTTTGGAGTGGTTTCAACAGATTTTTTGATCAAATGTTTTCAATTGTTAAAATTGTAAAACGTTAAAAATCAGTCGAAATTAATTGGTCTTCTATAAGTTATCACCTAGAATTGAGTTGAGAACCGACTAAATAATTCTCTTGGTGAATTATATTTTAAAATCTACTAAGTATTAATTATACTGAACAACAGCTTTGGGATACAAGTACATCCACCTGACAAGCCTCAAGTAGGATGAGACGGGCATCCGGGATTTTGTTTATCAGTCACAATCCAATTCAAACAATACACTAAATTTGGTTCTAACCCTTGTGTTTAAAATAACAGAATTTGACAAGTTAAGTTCTAGACTGTCCCGCGTATCTGAAATATTTGCATTTTCTATTCATAATGTTAGCATTACGGATTATTGTTGATTCTTGTGAATAAAGATAATCAGCACTAATCAGTTGATAAAATCACTTAATTATACCTGATCACTGTATCGAAATTTCAGTCCATTGCTTATTAAACATAAACAACTTATACACTAGTCATTATGAAGATTTATTATATTGAAATAACTATGCATAATTTAAATGTTTACAAATCTTGAAAATATGAACATACTAGTCTATAGTATTACATCATAAGCTTTTGTACATAACGTTGACTGATAACCTGATATATCGGGCGATTCATGTAGAAAACGATTAACGTTTAGAATTATTTTTCAGAAAACTATTTCACATATTTTTGATTGTATATAAAGGGAACTTTTTATTTCTTTTATTATTATGTACTCATTGCCCTAACCTCCCTTAAGATCTATTAACTATTCCCATTCATTGTATTAATGTAATGTTATTTCCCTAAATGGTCAGCTATGCGGTCAGGTTTTGTTTGTATATCAACAAATGCATGAAAAAATAAATGAACTCTAGTTATTGGCTCGTTGATCTTTTTTTTTATTTAACTTGGGACTAGCAAGATCAAGGTAAATTTAAAGGTATCAGTCAGTCAGTCTTACTATTAGCGGACATTACATTGGTTCCGGTTAGGTTGCACCAATAATTTGGTCAACTGTTATCTTTATTAGTTTGAGATCCGACATTTCATGACCTTAAGACCGACTGAACGAAAATCATTGAAAATAAGTGGTATTGCCGGATAGTACTGTAATAAAGTAAACGATTGTGTTAAACTGTCGCTTATCCAATCTCTACTGACTTCCGTTATCAGTAGTAAATGACGTTGATTGACATGGCCTACCACTTATTGCAACCTTTAATCTGTTTAAATAAGAAAGGAAATAAAACCTCAATATAATCTTATTTCAGTTTATACAACTCATTTATTAGTGACCATTCATTACTACATTTGTTTTTCCAACAACAAGACATTTTATTTCTGATTTCGAGTCAGATGGCCTGCTTATTTTTTATGTATAATATGAGTGAGAAATAGTCCCATTAGATGTTAGGTGATTATAATTCGTCAACGGGGAATCCTACTTGAACTAGGTTCCGTGCTAGCTGGCCTTCGTACTGTATGGACAAATGCTTTTATGCGATTCTAACCTAGGTCGTCCAGTCTTGCACTATGAAACATTATCAATGAAACCATGAATAGGATTGATGTAATCACATCGATTTCTTCCTGACTAGTCATCAGTGTTGTGTTTTTGTAGTTCTTAATACTGGTCGAATTCTATCAATCAAATTATCATGTTGTCACTAGTCTAAGTAAATTTACATAAATCTTGTCGTTCCTGAAATTACTAGAAGTCACTGTATTAGCTTTTCCCACAAAAACGTTTCTAAGCTCTTCTATAAATAAAATAATTGGAAATTTATGCATTCTCCACTATACAATTCATGAATTTCAACGGAGATAAATGGCTGAGTGATTATCAAGAGGCAATAGCCGTTATTCAGCCATATAAGCCAGTAATATGTAACTCCCGATAACGGCTTGTTGTATAGTCGCTTAGAAACCAATCATCTTGAATTACACTGTCTGACTTAAACGTTCATTCATTAAGAAAGATGAAAAACGTAAAATTAGTTAGTATTTTGCATCATAGTTAAGATCAAACAGCCGCTGTAATTAAATGCAAAATCGTGCGCTTACATAAGTGGAATTTCGAGTCTTCAATCGATTCTGTTTGAGTACATCATGATAATCTTTTATCAACAGTTGTCTTACATCATTCACTTTACATATTAAACTGTTGGAGACAATGAACATAAAACTTTCGACTATATGAAATCTTGGGTGTACTAACACTTCTTATTGTCTCCAGGTGTTATACACATTGAAGTTACGAGTGAGTTATTCTAGTAGTATTCAAATTTCATCTAAGTTAATATTCATTTTTATTATACCATATCTAATTTAGTAGTAAGTGAATTATATTTTAACTTAGACATTTCTTTATTAATCGTATCGATCATTTAGGTATACTGTTCCACATTTGTATAGGTGTTTGTATCACTAATACAATACAATCAATAAATGCACAATTGTTTACCTTCACTATGGTGACTTAACAAATAGAGTCAAAAAATCAACTAGTTCACTGAAAAATATATAAACTGAATAGTAACTATGCATAAATTCATCATTTATGAGCAGTTCATTATTTGAATGCATATGATATTTTTTTGAATTACAGGTTATAAAACACTGATTGTTCATTAATAAGTAGTAAACGTTTGCAAATGATTAAAGAATCAATTCCTAAACCCTTACCACCAACACGTATTGCACGCTTGGAACAATTAATATTAAACAAGAAAACGTATTTACTACAACAGGTAATCGAAAAAAAAAAAACGATATTTTGTTTTCACTAATAATGTTCGTTTTGTTTTATTTTACAAATATGTATCATTGAAAAAAAAAGCTAATTATTTATATGTTTGGCGTCTAGCAGTGGAATGTAGCAGACCAATTAGTGACTTATCAGTTAGGTGTATCAGCCACATATCACTATTGATACTCACACTGAGCAACAAACCAGACACCTAACTCTTCAAGCACTATCAGGTTATTCACTGAGGTACTGAGTTCAGATAACTACCTACTTATGTATCAGAATGACGTTTTGATTCGTGAAGTAAAATGTACTGAGCTCGAGTCTCAGTATCAACAAAAGAAGGTGCATCCAGTTGATAAGTCCTATATTAAATGTAACTCATATCCTGGATTCTACTGTTATTCTCATGAATTGAAACCTGTAAATTAACTCTTTGTCGAGGCAATTTCATCAAAATGTTCATATGGCAAATCACTTGGAGCCTTCCATATAAATAACAGGAAATTATAAACCATTACTAAAAGTCAATTTTATTTGATGTATAAATATGATGGATGCTGTTTAACCCGGTAAATGACATTATTAAATTATTGAATACCCTTCCTGAAAGGAATCCTATTAATCATATTTCATTATTCAGACTTAATTTTTAAGTAAGTGGGCACAGACTAATAATTGGCCTTTTAGTCTTTTATTAAGGCATCTACCATAGAACCAAGTAAGACTTCCATTTATTAATTTTAGTTATTTACGTTTACTTCGACATCATTCAAACTAAGTTGAGAGTAATCAGTCTAACTGGATGTTTGTTTACCTAACGTCAGACTTTAAGTTTCACATAATTTATTTCCGGTATCATCTATAATCTATCTACATACACTAAACACAAGGAATGTATTTATTAAAGTAATGAATATACAGATCTGTCATAATTTACTGATTGAATTTTCATTATGATACCATTCGTTAGTTAGTAAATTCACAATACGTAAAATCAAACTAAGACCAATCTTAAAATAATCTTTTCTTTATTTTAAATTAATTAATTAAATCTTTTCATCTAACCACCTAATCAGATGATCTAGCTCTCCTATCACACACACAGCAACAAATACAGATGAACACGGACAAGGTGGCAGCAGCCTCGGCAGCAGTAGGCCTCAACATACATAAAGGGAAAAGCAAGATCCTCCGATACAAAAACAACCAACACTAATCCAATTTCACTTGACGAAGGAATTCCGGAAGATGTAGAAACCTTCACATAATTGGGCTACGTCTTCGATAAACAAAGAGGGTCTGATGCAGATGTGAAGGCACAGATTGAAAAGGCGAGAGCGACATTTCTACAACTGAAAAACATCTGGAACTCAAACCAACTGTCAGCCAACATTAAAGTTGGAATTTTCAATACAAATGTGAAGACGGTTAGTTCTATTGTATGGAGCGGAAACTTGGAGAACTACGAAAAGCATCCTTCATAAGATACAAGTATTTATAAACAATTGTCTGCGTAGGATACTTCGGTTCCTTTGGGCGGATACCAACAACAACAACAACCTTCTATGACTCAACTTCCAGTCAAGGAAAGAAATAGGAAAAGACGCTGGAGGTGGATAGGACATACACTGAGGAAACCATCAAATCGTGTCACAAGACAAGCATTAACATGGAACCCTGAAGGTCAAAGGAAAAGTGGGAGACCCAAGAATACACTGCGTTGGGAACTGGAGTCAGACATGAAGAGACTGAAGTGCACTTGGGAAGGAATAGAAAGGAAAGCTCAGGACAGAGTTGGTTTGAGAATGCTGGTCGGCGGCCTATGCTCCACATGAGGTAACAGGCAGTGATTGATTGATTGACCTAATCATTAAATATACGAATCACTGAAAACATTATTCATTAGACTGCTTCCTTGAGTCAGTCTATAATAGAACAAAAGCTGATGAAGTTCTAATGAAAACATCATTATTTGTATATGCATATTGTGCTAATCAATATTTACAGCTGTAAGAATAACATTGATCTAGTTGATCTGAATGGTTTACTCATGAAGCTTTCATTTTCTTTCAGAACGACATCATTGACATGTACTTCAAGTAAAAGTTAGTGTAAACTTTAAATAATACTCAAAATGATACAGAAAATATAATTATTAAGTAAAAAATAGTTAGCATTATTTTACAATAATTAATACTTGTTGGCCAATTACTAGGAATATTTCAATTATACAGTAGGTTAATCATAAGCTTAATTATCTTCGTAATTATGTTTAAGTAACATGAATTCTAATGTCTTGGATAATATCAGTTGATTAGTCAACTAAGAGGAAGTTTTAATTCAGGAATATACTGCAAACATAACTGATGAACACTAGAAACTAAACAATATGACAGCAATTATTACTTTGTACCCCACTAGTAAACAGAAATATTTTCGTAGAAAAATAAAAGGTCACATGTAAATTGCCAACTTCCGTTTATCTTTTTTTATTTTGTAAATAGAATATTTTCATATGACAAATAAGAATGACTGAAAAGTTCCTGCCTATTTATTTTGCGTTCATGGATAGACCTAATGATTCTGAACTAGATTATTTTACAGGATTACGAGGAGGGGCAATTTCGAGGAGCTCCGTACCTTGAAGAAATATCTTTCTTATATTTCTAGATTTTCATTGGTACTCAAACCAGATAGAACAATGACGACTGCAAACAATAAACAAATTATTTGACTAAAATTATTAAGCCATGTGATATTGTATTTGATTAAATTAATTTTCTTTGTGAACTGTAGCTAAGTTTAATGACACAACTGGAACAGTTAAAATTGCAGAGACAACCTCATATTCACGACTAGTGTATCTAAGCAAGTTGTCGGCTGCTGATGATAATGGTGAAGAAATTAGGGTAAAATATTTACATGACTTTGGAGTTTAATTGTAATCTGCCGTTTGAGGCAATGAAAGAAATTAATCAGAAATGATTCAATTTCTTTCTGTTCTCATTTTATAATTAAACAAATAATGTTACTCATAATAGACTAAGTAATTGGAACGAAATAAGCTGCAGTAGCTACTTTGATATATGAATCAAAACCATGTATAATACAGTGGTTTGAGAACTTTTGGGAAACATACTTAAACATTCTGATGAGAAAGACTGTTGTCACAAAGTGGTCTTGTACAAGCGTTATTTTATCTATTTAACTACGGAAGTGCAGTCTGAAAGCTTAAAGACTATTTTTTAAAGATGATATTGATGAACATATAAAATTTTCTTAGTGAAGGTGTCGTTAATTTTTATATGGATGAATTTACTTAAAGAGTGTTTTACTCATATATTGGGAAAAACCAATATACAGTTTATCTAAATAGTAGTTTAAGTGTATCCACATACTTAGACTGAAGTAACCTCTACGACATTCAGCAGATACTAGTGATTTACTTCATGAGATTGTTTCTGAGACTCTGATGAATAGACTTGACCATTAGAACTCAGTCATATCAAAAGAATGGCACTTACCAGTAATATCATAAAATGACTTAAATTTGTCAAATATAAAGCACTAAGCCAGAAATAAACCTGACACAATAAAAAGATGGACAAGAAGGTACCATACTATAAACAAAAGTATTTTGGTATGAATGAATTAAAATGATGAAATTATTATATACGTCTAGTTATCTGTTCACTTCATTTTTGTTTTGGACATCAACATCACTGTTGTCAGATATAGAAATCACTTGATTATTTACTAAAATACCCCTTCTGTACAAGTAATAAGTATTAACAACAATATGAATTTAAAATATCCACTGTTTGACGATGTTTTGAGAAATTCTTTAGTTCCGGTATATCTGCCCTACGCATTTTGTAAATTGTTGATAAAAGCGTAGGAAGATAAATAATGAATCACCAATGAATGGATGGATAGCTGTATCTTATATATTTACCTTTTCATTTGGTGTGTATAATTTGTCACTCAGTATTGATGTATTATGTACTATGCGTTTAATCTATATGATTCTTGATCACTTAGTCTAATTTGTGTTTAAGTAAAGACTAAAACGTCTCTGGGACTAGCAGTAATTATCGCATATAACTCAACATCTAAACGAATAATTCTGCCATTCCGTGAATATATAACAGTTTTATAAAAACGAAGAAAACGTCAGATCATTAGTTAACCAAAGTATTACCGTTAAAGAATAAACTACCTTCGTTGACATGCAATCAAACTTTCAATTCACTACTTTGTTTCTTTTAACTGTAGCTTTAGTCTAAATTGCAGTGTGGTGTAAAATTACTTTTTCTCAATTAATGATATCTATAACGAATTAATGATACTTATCATTAACTGAAACTGTATCCTAATTCATGTAATCATCACAGTGAAAATGACCGTTATTATCTTCTGTGGAAGTAATCGCGTCTGTTTTAAGGGGATAAAATCTGAAATACTATCGTATACGTAGTGTTTTCATTTAAGAAAACATTCATTTAGGAGTTGATGAATACTTGTTATGTCGTGAAAAACCGGACAATCACAAAGTATAGGACGATAGCTTGTGACCTCGATAATACCATTCAGTGCCTGAATACATCTACCCCGTGACCACTAGTCTCCACGCTAGAATGAAGGACACAAAACAACTAAGCCAACCACCAGACAGTCAGATCATATTTTACTCATCTATTTATATACATACAAAATCTGACCATGCAATGCACCAGAAGGAAGAATAACATTTATGCAAAACAGGGAAATAATGACTGGAAACTGGGGGGGGGTGTATGGAAGTAGGGGGTGGGTACAAATACACAACCAATTAATTATAGTTCCTGAATGACAAAGGATACGATAACAGTTTATGAATCTAATGAGAGATTAGGGTAATGGGAATATGACAGTAATACAAATATAGTAAGCAATATACTTATAAATAAATAAAACAATCTTCTGAAAGAGTGTAGAAAGTTAGTTACTCATCATGAATCGTCCGATATAACGGACTGTATGGAATGTTCACTTAGGTCAGGCATAAATAAAGACGTCAACTTGTTAATGATTTATTCTTTTAAATGTTCACAATAAATCTGAATATGAAGATATTGTATTAAGTTTATGGTTAATATTTCTCTCTAAATATCATTTCATCACTATTTCTTATTTTCTTCAGGAGAAATTTACCAACTATATCCTGAATTCATATGGATTCTACAAAGAACAAGGTAATACATTTCTAGTCTGCTTTCTAAACAATTAGTTCCACTTTATTTTATAAAGATATTTATCTAAATATGGATGGTTAGATTGTTCATGATGATGAATTAAATACTTCCTAGTTAATTATGTTGGGATGGCTAATGAAAACACTGATGTTTAACTACATAGTGAATGAGATGTCAGAATATATTTGATTATTTTCTAATAAGATGAAAAAAAATTATTGATTTTACAATGATATATACATGATGTGATTTGAATATGTTCGAATCTACTTGATGATACTGCGTAAAACTGAAATAAATCCTTCACTGTTATTATATAAGCTTCCTGAACGTATTGGCTCTATAAAGTGTTGATTAACAAATATAGTTAAGATTACATTTTACCTCGAAAGTAAAATATAGCACAAGCGTCTTGATATACTTGTAGCTCATCAGATAGATGTATATGCGTCCCAATTTTCGTTGAACTTGCACCCAATTAATTCATGTTACATATCATGGCGTTCATCAGTAAACTACTGAGTTTATTTTTTAGTCATCCTTTTGAACCACATCTGTATTAAGGTAATCCGCTCAGAATGCACATATGACAACAGAAACAGATCCGTTTCAGTGGTAAGCAATATCAACAGAAAGATGCAAACACTATCACATCATATATATAGCTATTGTACAAGTGTGTTTGTTTGAACTCAGCAGCTTAGTAGTGAACACTCTAGAGTTTTGCGCGAATGAACTGAGTCTAAGTTTTGGTGTAAACAGCAGCTACATTCTGTAGATATTTCCTTAATAAGACAAAATGGCCATCCTGGATTCCATTTACCATCCACAATTCAACTTTCATTATATGTACTGTTTCATTGTTTAACCACGTAATTTTCTTGTAGGTATTACCCGTTTATAATTTTGCTGTCCGAAAACTTACCTTCTATTTATAGTAAAGTTGGTCGAAGAAGTTTGAAAGTCTAAGACCACTGAAGCCTCGTTTGATAGTAGTTTAGCTTGCTTATCTATAAACAGTGAGTGAAGAAATCTAGAAACATCAGGTAACATATGATCAGGATATCTTTTAACCAGAATCAAAATCAAATGTTCCATATTTTCAACTTCATTAAAATTGTGACAAAACATAACGTACAGCATATTATTCTAACATTGGAAGGCGCCCAAGTGGTGCAGAGGGTTAGGTGTCGGACAACCTGAAGCCCCTGGGGCGGAGTATTGGTTGCACACTGGTGTGGAGTCCCACACTTGAACGAAACATTGATCAAGTGCTCCGTGGTTTCCAGTGGTACTCCACCAACATCAATCTGTGACGAACCCATCAACTAAAACTTAATACCAGTCTCTACAAACCGGCTTAACTTAATATTATAAATGCATTCAGAAATTACTTATTTTCCTTATTTTATCATGATACTCACTCAAAATTTGTGCTGAGCAAAGTCGTGCAAATAAACGTAAATAAGCTACTCAAACTAAAAGAATAATGTGAAGTGATTGAATGTAGTCGATTGAACCTTAATGTTAATTGATATTAGTTTACATGGCGTGACTCTTATATTTAGTAGCTGTGTGGTGAATTCCATTAAGATCATTAATATCCTCAAAATTTCACGTA
This sequence comes from Schistosoma japonicum, assembly GCA_025215515.1. NCBI lineage: Eukaryota > Metazoa > Platyhelminthes > Trematoda > Strigeidida > Schistosomatidae > Schistosoma > Schistosoma japonicum. The sequence continues at coordinate 33,991,311 of CM046062.1, read as the reverse complement.
CATCTTACTGATAACTGTCAAGTAGTACAAAATGTAGGTTAGCAAAATGTTCTGTTAATTTTTTGGTTAATTTACGACAATGACTGATCATCATCTGCTTAACTGTCTAAACGTATTGAGTTTCAGATTTGAATAAGTTATTTTAAGGTTGAGTCGATTACTTTCGTTAGAATACAGTGTCGACATTGTCTAATAATTGAGTTGGTGTAACTATTTATTCAAACTGTTTAAGCAGTAAAACAGAGATAACAACTCTGTAGTCAAATCAAAAATGACTTTCACTAACAGTTATATCTGTTGAGAACTAAAATTAAATACTAGTAGGATCTATCAAACTTTCCGCATTCAACAGTTGTGACTCAAAGGTAGGCGGTGTTCAAATAAATAGTTTGTATTTATATAACATAAGTATGTTCGTTGATAGGCAAGTAGCTAATAATAACAATAAAACCAGAAGGATTAATCTACCTGTTGTATCTGACGTAAAGTTGATCAATGTTATTGATTATGGTTATCCGCAACGCTACGCCTTACAGCCAATACCCAGCCTTGCTTTTATTAACTATTGAGACCCAAAGATACGACTGATTTATTGAGAAGTCGAGTAGTTACGCACACGCATGTATTAAAATAATAACCAATAATGTACGAGATGTATATATGTACATAAGGTCTAGCCTTTGACTCATATGTTTGTCACACGCTACTGACCAATCACATGTCTTCATCGAGAGAAATTGATCAGCACTATTGTACTTTATATGGTCATTACTCACAGATCAGCCGATACATATATCATATCCATACAAGACAACTACTGCGGTCCGAAGATCTTGGCTAGGAAGTATTAGAATATGAAACTGGGTGACGTAGGTTAGAGTAGTTACCTCAAAATCTCAGTAGCCTCTTTTCAATTAAATACCAGCTAACTTGATACCTAGGTAAAGCAGGGTTTTCTGTAAATTATCTCAAGACCACATTAGAATTTTCAAGTAGTATTTAACCATATATAATTTACTCGCATACCATATTTCTACGTGTTTATTTATGGAATTTTCTCATAGTTATCAGAAAACATTTTATATTATTCATACTTTTATGTAGTCTGATCTACTACTTATTTAAGTAGCGTACTGAAAGAAGTAAGAACTTATTGATCCATGATTATGGGGTATTGGTAATTCATAATATTTATTTACTATTGGAGAACACATAGATTTAAATTTACAGTGGACAATTAACAAGTGATTACTTAATTTGCATTCGATAAATTGGAATACATTAATAGAACAGAATACGATTAATTTTTTCTTACTAAAATAATTAGAACGTGCCAAATTTTGTTGACTTCAAGTAAATGTGATCAATAATTGAATTGGAATTGATTGTTTATAATTTATAACGATAATAACAATATCTAATGGAATAAATCAAAAGTTACGACTTTTGGAGTTCAGACTGATTGGGAGTGTAACAGTAGCTACCAATGAGATCGAGTAATCATTGTGTTATGCAGTTTATTGACTAGAGTGAAAATTTTACGATTAAAAGCCATCTGACTTAGTGATGCCTATAGTTAATTGTTTTCCTGAACATCTTGAACACCTCTTCGTGATGAGATTTAGGGTGCTTATTTCTGAAGAATCTTATACTGAAACGAAACAGCTATCTAAAGTTGTATAATTTCCATTGGTACTCAGTAGAGATCGATTTGTGATGAATACAAACAACATATAAATCAGAAGTTGAAGTAATGCCTCAGGATATTAAGTTTTTCAACGTTATAATACGGGTAAGGTATTTCGCTTCCAATCGGTTGAGTAATAATAGGGCAATAAATAAAAAGTATTTTTGATAATTACATTCTAATCATGGTTAGTCTGAAATATCACAAGTCAATTGTAATATAAACACCATGCCTGGTTAAGGAGTTAGTAGCTCTTTGAACTCAGTAGTCCAATGGATAGCGCTCTTTGAAATTTTATGTAGAATATACTAGGTTTTAGTCATAGTGTAAACATCGACATTCGGATAAAATTAAATACATATGACGAAATACCAGTCTTGGATTTCGGTGCCAGTAAGAATGCACCTATTCTGAAAAAACTCTGGTAGTTGCGTAAAATGAGTTTAAATGTCTTAACTTATTTATATGATTGTACTAAAGTTATGATTAATGAGATTTATATACATGCTTGATACTTCTCTATGAATTAGTAACTTCACTTGTTGTTTTCTCCTGGAAACCAAATGAAATACTTAATGTTCACTAGGATACATCGATTTGGGTATAGGTGATTAAAGACAGTCGATAAGAAGCCCCTTACATATATTCTATTCTACTTAGTACTCATTAACAGCTTGTATCTGTAAACTTCAGTTGAGTGAGACACTTTTACGAAATTTAAGCCCCTTCTCACTCAACTGGAAAGCCAGGCGTATAACTTCTAAACTTTATGTTTCATCCAACCTCTATCATACTTCAATGCTGTTAACAATTGGTTACTACCTTGATGATAAATGCCAATTAACATGATACCTATATTTTTGGCTTTTTCATATTGACTCAAAAAAAACTTTGAATGTACTACTCTGCAATGCTGAGCCACTTAATCTAGCGACTGTGTCGTGATTTGATCTTTAGGACATAACCTTTGCTTTGAGTTACGCAACAACAGATTTGTTGTTACTAAGTTTACAGTGACAACAAAGTTAACAGTTAATAAGTTTAAAAGGTTATATAATATGAGACCTGTTTTTTATCAGATGTCTATGCTTACTAAACGTCGCCTGCTAGTTAAAACTTAAATCAAATCTAAAATACACATGAAGCACTGAATGATTTCAGTGGTTTGTTCATTTTAGTATAGAATTGATAGTATCTTAGATTGTAGTATTTATAAACGTATTAAGTGAAGCAGACTATATGTTTGATTGATGATTATTTCGCATTGGAGGACCTGTGACTGTCATTTATTCAGACAATAACATTATAGTGTCTAAAATACTGAGTGCTATATTCAGCCTCAACGATTACATGAACAATCTGAGGGTCCAATCCACTAGGTTATCAGGTCCTATACAAAAAGAAATGAACGCCGTTATTTTAATGATTTCACTTAAATCAAGATATAGTGCAATACCCAACGACTATCACTAATGAATTTTTCTCTTAGTTGACTACATATATCATCATTTACACTGATATTTTATGTGTATGAATATGTTTTCATTAACCGAAAATATATTTATCTATTAGTTAATTGTGCTGTTTGTGTTTTGTAAATCGTGTCGATAAGTTTTCTCAGGTGATTCTCATTTTGCCTTAACATTGATAATGAAGGCTTTATTCAATAAGAGAGATTTGGTTATAATAAAGTATTCTGACTGAAAGAACAATACAGAAACAAACATATGCGGTACATAAATGACCATGAAAAATTTCTCAATTAACCACTGTGAGATACGCTATTAGTGTCAAGGTTTCCACTAATTAGAATTGATATGCATACTATAGACAATATATCATAACTAGGTTCCGTATTTAAGCTAAAGATTAGGCGTTTTAGTCATAGATATGCTTTTAGTTTTAGAAATATGATTCGTCATCAAGTTTCAGCTGAAGAAATACGTTTTATTGCAAGAATAGTTGATAAGTGGAGCTTACCATCTCAACACATAGTTGGATAAACTAAGTGACTCATGCTGCCAGGATTAATACATGTAACTCAGACTTCTGTTCTAGTCACATTAAAACTGAAGTTAACATTCGGAGCCAAAAGGTTGGGGAAAACAGTATGTCAAACATTTGGAAAAATGTAAGAAAAACTTAAGAATTTGCAAAATTGTAAGAATTTGCTTATGAATTAAAATATTTTCATTCTTTGTAATGTAGTTGCTATTTCCCTAATAGACGTTCAGGTCATTAATTCCACTTAATCATTGGCTTAAGATTGTGAATGAATCGAAACGATGAATGATTCATTCCTGAACTGAGCACGGTTACTCATTTCTCTACTGAACTCTTATCGAATCATTAGCACCAATTATATAATATTGCAACAAGTGTATGTATGAAATATATTCTACTTGCAACTAATACAGTCAATGTACGATACCCATCTTAAATTACAAATGTTCACGATAACGTCAACTGTAACAATAGTTTATTTCCATTTATGGTATTTAGTATGTTTGAATTTCACTAGGCAATAATCACAGTATGTCAGCAACTACATTCTCAACGTTTTAATTTCCCTGTGCTTAGTATAGCAAACATTTCAAAACATTATGTAACAGATCACATAAACATTTGCTGCCTAATTTTTTCACCTTTGGCTTATAAAATATGTAATATATCTATCTGAAATATAATTTACTAGTTAATTTTATCTAAAGCAAGGCATAGGGATTAACTGGAGCGAATCTTAATGTATCTACGTTCAATAAACACTTTAGCTTAGTCAGGATCAGATACAAAAATCTAAGTAGAATAATGAACCAATTAATCTCATCCATTTATAGCCAAATTTATGCAGTCGGAAACCAATAATTATGAATAAATGGATGATGATAAATAAGTCATCTGAATGATACACAGATTTTTAGTGAAAAGTGTACATATTCAAACTTTCTGTAAACCTTGATACCTATAAATAAAAAAAAATAGCATCACTACTTTCTACATAAATAATATGATATTAGTATTCTAGAACCTTTCGTAAGTTTTCCATAGTCTTTAATGTTTCTAGTTGGAGTACTGAGCTAGAGTTATTTTGTATGATGTAGAAAATTAGCTTTAAAAAAAAATTTTTATAGTTTCTCAATGTTAGATATAGGTATTGCAATTACAGATTACCAATTGGCTTCGGTGTTTTTTGGATCATCACTGATTGGGCACAGTGGTTATTGTTCGCTAATACTCGTCCCTATACTATACTGTAGCTCATAAGGTTAACAATCGTAATTATTCAGTTCAAATTAATTTGCAACTGTAAAGTTATTTTTAATGTTTGTATAATTAGTAAAGTAGGTGACATAACAGTTTAAACAGGTCACCAAGTTAAAAATTATTTTACATTCATTAGTTGTATAGACACAAACCATTGATATTTGTCTATTAGCTTAAGTTTTACGTGAATTGACCAATTACTAAAGGAACCTAATTATTAGCGTTTTGCTTTTTTAAATGATACAAAGCAAGTGAAGTTGTGAAACATTGTGTTTCACAATGGAATTGACTTTCCTTCAGTCAGTCAGTCAGTCAGTTACAACGTAGAACTTGGTACATGCGTACATCAGTTCAAGTTGCCATGCCTCAATTAGCGGACAAAGATTAAGTTGTCGGACCAAATCCCAGACTTTCCTTGATACATATACAATCAGACACTAATGTTGAAATAATAAGTGTAACACAAAATATTAAATCTTTCCAATGTTTATTTGTAAACAAACCATGTAAAGGTGATATTTTGTCATACAATCGCAGGAAGTTTGTTTATCTGTTTACATTCATAAATCTTTTGTTATACATAAAACTGATTGTCTGGCGCCTTAAGTTGAAACTTGAGACTTTGTTTATTCAATGTATAATCTTTTACTTACTTACTGAATGTCAAAATCTTAATGATTCATAGTTATTTCCTGTTCACTGTGTTGTATGCAGAACACTTAGTGTATGGATGCTACATAAGGTAATACAATTTTGTCATAACGAGACATATATGTTAATCATTTAGTTAGTAACTGTGATGTTTGTATTGCTTAAGCTGCAGGCTTTTCATAGACTCATTATTGTTCATCATATCTGTTTGCCTTTCCAAGTTATTAAAATTTAACTACGATTCCTGTTAACCCGTTTTCTGTACCGAACTAGCCCCCTATCCCCAGTTCAGTCTTTAGTGTATTATGTATTTCCTATTGCTGATTGATTCAGAATGTTTTATATAAAAAACTTTGTTCATACTCAATAAACGACTCCTTTTGCTGGTGTTTTATTATCTTGATCTTTACCATTGGCCAAGCTTAGGGAAATTGGCGTCTACGTAGTCACACTGTATAGATTATATGAGTAGATCGGGTTGGTCCATTCTAAACTTAAGTTCAGTGTTACAATTTTCTCAATCGTTCTGTATCTTACCTTCAAAGCTATTTCATATTTTTCAGTTCAAGGTCATATCTTCTCTACAATTATGTTTATCATTTGGTAGTTTGACAATAATGACATATCACAGTAAACATTTGAAGGTAACTCCAGATGTCTGAAATGAAATTCTGAATTATAACTGCATTAAAATATGTGACTTTCACCCGTGAAGTAAACAAAAAGTTGATAGAACGCGGTGAATACAGTGTACTTATAAAATACTGAAAACGCTTCATATAATCTCAGTCTCTACACTGCTGCTATAATAGTAAAATAAATTACGAATTCATAGTGGTTATATTTATTGACATTGGTGGTGATTCAGTAGTCTAGTGGTGAATGCGAAGGCGTTTGACATGAAACGGACTGAGTTCAAATCTCACTGTAAATATTAACATTGGTATGCAGGTGTATCCGGCTGACGAGTCCCAAACAGGACGAAACGCGCCACCTAGATTTCACTTGTCAGTCACGATTCAACCTAAATAATTAGTGATTTTGTTAGAAATTTCCCTTTGTTTTTACTATTTTAGCTAATCTTATCGGAACCAAGTTTAGAAAGCTTTTAAAAAGTTAAATTAATATATCTTGATTACATTCAGTATGCTCATTTCTGTTTCAAAGAAAATCATCTAGAAACTACTCTTTAGTACTGACAAGAGTTTTTTGACTATATTTTATTCAATTAACACCAAAGATAAGATACAATTTACTGAATCATTTAATCATGTATTCACACATCAAGTTGAATAAAACTATTAGTAAGAATGTAAGTACGATTGACAGTGATTTTAAGATAAGACTTCAACAATGAACTGTCTTTTCTGAGATTAAAGCTGATGACATTCGTGTAGAATAGAAATGAAATATTTATATACCATTTATTCAATACTAATTTATTTATCATTTATTTATCTGTAATCATATCAAACAATATTTTGGAGTATGAAGTAACTTAAACTTATGTTACTAACCGACAAAATATTCCCTTGGTAACTAGTCTCTGGGTTCAAAATGTAATTACCAAGATATGTATAATTACTAAGTACATTAACCGATTAACTACAAAGTATTAACTTTTAGCTAACATTACGTGTATTCTTTCAGTACTTTGCCTCGACATTAGTGTGTACATTAACAGTAGTAAGTATTAGATAGATGGAGCTGATAAGTCACAAATAGGACGAAACACACTTCTGAATTTTTATTGATAACCACAATCAATCAAACAGGATTGAAGCCAATTGATCCGAAGTGTTTTGTGGAGATCGGTATTAAGTTTACTTTATGGTATTCATCTTGGTTGGGTACCACTGAAACTAGGGAGCGTTGGATTGCTATATAGTCCTAGTATAGGGCTTTTTAGTAGTGCGCACCCTCCGTTTCGACCGAGGAATCAAACTTATAGCCTTCAGGTTAGCTAACGCCTAACCCCTCGCACCACTGAGACAACCAGAGTAAAATTGTAGAACCCTTACTTTCATCAATTTGTAATATAGACTGACGATCATTTATCGTCATCGGTGATAAATGTCTCATTCTCGACAAGTCTGAACTCCACGAATCACGATTTCACACTAGAAATCATAGAACATCCGGAAGTTAGTCGCTTGTACACTGATTAGCGTGGGGTTGAGTATAACTCATGTATAAATTTTTATTTATATTGTGATTTTTCTATTTAGTATTTTTATATCTTATTAGAGAAGTTACCGTTCGATATATGGAATATGGATAATCAAGCAATTCTGCATTTATACAGGGTATGCGGTTCATTTTATTAATTTTATGTTATGTAATACTTTCATGATATTTCTATTTAAGTTTTCGGTCATCATCAACAAATAAAATGTTGAATAAAGACCAAAAGTTTTCCACTTCTCCACTTCAGTCTCAATTCATTATGAATACACTTACGAACATAACATGAACTAGTACATATCAATAATTACTATACAAAAGTTGATTTCATCAAATTATTACTATCTGGATAACTTCTTGAAAATGTATCTAAAGAATCAAAATATACTGAACAAAATAGATTATTCCATTACATGTAAAAACATTTCAGGATTCAGTATAAGGATTCTGAAACTTTATGAAATCAATGTCAGTCATAAGTCGACTGATTATTACATTATTTGAAAGTTAAATGATGCGACACTAAAATGAAGATAATTTACTCCAGTGTGAGCTGCATAATAAAGAGTAGATGAAAAATGGAATTAATTCATAAAGCCTACATCAGTGAAGGCGGGTATCAAAAGGGCAACTTAAATATGAGTAAGCGTTGAAAGATCAATTTTATGATACAACCAGTTGAATTCCACTATGATATTAACTGGTTAAATAGACGAACTCAGGAGAAAGCATTTAAAGTAAATGAATTTTATTGTTTGGTGCTACTAAGAACTTGAAACTATTAATCTAATCGTTGATATCCCTATGGAATAGTTAAGATATCCCTGTTTCTGTCGATTTAGGACTACATATTTCACACTACGCAGTGTAATAGGATTATACTTTTGGTTTAAACTATAATAAAGAACAAGTGTACAAATTTAATTGTAAACATTTTTAAAGAATTGCGTAAATGATAGGCCAACTTAAGAACCAACGATAATCATGATTGATTTAGGACACTCAACTTTATCAGCGTTTCAACGAGTATATCCAGTTATTTTATTTTGTTAGAAAATCTGCCTGTTATCTATTTCATCAGTCAATACATTTGTGAGATTTGATATAATCATATGTGTAATGCAATGTAATGTGTTTAATGCACACCTCTCTCTATGCTCAACATTATTGATATACACTCTTTTGAATCGAATTCTCTATTACTCTATTACCCTTTTATGCCTGCCTCTATTAGAGAATGATAAAGAAAACAAACGCAATATGAATATAGAATAGATTTGAAACAACATGTATTGGTATCATTGATAACAATGGACTTAGAAAAACATAAACACGAAATTGTTTGGAAAGATTTTGAAATTCATGATTGATAAAATTTTAAGAAAGTCTGGGAATTTTTAAAATTATGGCCTCCAGACCAGTTAGAAGTCAATATGCACATTGACAGAGATTTATGCTTTTTTAATAATAATTCATCTATGAAATATTAATTCACATTTACAGTCATCAATTATGAATAGAATGATGGGGATCAGGACGTATACGAGAAATTTTACAAGTGGTTACGACATTCATAACGACAAGTTAAAGTTATTGGAAACTGAATTAAAATAAGGATTACACAAGAGATTCTGATCTAAATGATTAAAATGCGTTTTTTTAGAAAATCATTTATATGGTCGGCTACAAATTCCTCGACCATAAGACCTACACTAAGTTACGAAATGGTAACAATTTAATTTGTTTTCTCTAATTTGAATATATCACTAATGCTTAATTCTCCTATTACTATGATCGAAGGAAGTTTTCGAATCTTAATTTCATAGATTCAAAGCCATTTATGAAGACTAACCTTAACCGTAAGATTTAATTTAGTCCCCGAATTCAGCATCTCTTTATTGCAATTCCAAAAATCGACTTTGACAAACAGTCCTTTAACTTGTAACTGCGTTTTTCACAAAGGTCAACAATCATATAACAGTTGAGCAAACTTGTTTATCCGAACTGTATTACTGAGACTGTAACCATAAGACTGTATTCTATAACGTTACCTCTGTATTTAGTTCGAAATCTTCTCCATTTTTGACTATACAAAACAGAATCGAATCTTTAAAATGTTGCAAAAATATACATTGAATGATACTGTTTCTTAAAGAATTCATCATATCCTACAGATTATTTTAAATTTGTAATGGATAATAATATTACGTAACTATTTGTTCAGTATTCAAATTAATGTTCATAACCATCGCTACAGCAAAGTTATTTTAAATATTGTTACTCCATTAACACGTTAAACTACTTAACCTTGGTATGAATAATCATTTATATACAAGTTTATTATTAATTTTAATTATTACTAGGCAGGAATCAAACATAGACGTCAATTGCATGTACGGAGTGCAAAATATACCCGGTGGAGAACAAAGTCTGTAAGGAAAAGTGCCAAAAGAACAAGTTATGCTTATAAGCCTCAAAGTGGTATGAAAACTGAGTAGTTTGCTTGTTGGTTTCTTGTTTCATAATCCCATGGTATCAAGTAATAAGGTATATATTTGTAATATGTGAGGGACCTGTTAGATAATATGCATTCTAAGTTGATTAAACACATTTATGCACGTCAACATATTAACATGGCAAATTATCCTGGTGTTATTTACTTATACAAAGTCACTAAATATCAACAAAATGCTGATGGATTAGTTTTCATGAAATATCTAGTGCATACATGATAGTCGATATCTAGATATCCCGTATATTGCCAAGTTATCCAAATGTATTGAGTCAAGAATAACTCAATCTTAGTATGAATTCCTATTATAGTTAAATTACGTGCCGGATAATCTATTTATGCTAAGGAGATATGTTATCAGATATTGGGTTAATAGAAACTGTAAGAAATTAAAATTTAGATTTTCATTCTGTTCAATGATTTATGCTTTCCTTATAAATTAGGTTAATGAGAAAATATACCATAATGTTGATGCTACTTAATTTGACTTGATAACTAATAACGTATGAATTGCTCTAATCGATTTAAACAAACTAACAATTTAGCTTCTAAATAAATATCACAATCAAGAATTTATGTTGATTCTAATGAAATACAGTTGTGGAACTTGATATCACTCTATACTTCTCTCAGTCGTCAAACACCATAGTAAATATGAATCCCAAGGAATTTGTTTTACTTAAGTTGAATCCCTGTTAATTCAGCTACACTGTAATTCATCTGTATATCTTACTGTTGAAGATAGTAACTTGAGTACTCATGCAACTTGATTGTCATAAGTTGAATAATCGAGTCAATCATAAAATATAGGATGATAGCGTGTGATAATGTCATTCAGTGCCCGGACACATCTACCCCGTGACCACGAATCTCCAAGTCAGAAAGAAGGACACAAGACAACTAAATCAACCACCAGACAGTCAGATCATATTTTACTCATCCATTTATATAAATACAAAATCTGACTATGCAGTGCACCGGTAGGAAGAATAACATTTATGCAAAACAGGGAAATAATGACTGGAAACTGGGGGGTGGAGTGGAAGTAGGGGATGGGTACAAATACACAACCAATTGATTATAGTTCCTGGATGAGAAAAGATACGATAACAGTTTATGAATCTAATGAGAGATTAGGTTAATGGGACATAACAGTAATATAAAAATAATAAGCTATATATATATATATATATATATATATATATATATATATACTGAAAATAAATGAAACAAGTCTTCAGAAAAACAGTTCAGAAAGTTAGTTACTCATTATGAATCTCTCGATATAACAATGATTTACTTCAGAGGTACACAGTAGTTTAGTAAAATTCATCAGGGTTACTTATCAGATAATAAAAGTAGTTAATACACTTTAATTAGACACGTTGAATAGTTCATGTATTGCATTCAATTGGAAATGATTTCGACACAAAGGCTTAGTAGATATAACTAAGCATGTAAATTAATTCTACTTTGAATTGTTTTTCATATAATTAGAGAAAGGATCATTCTTTTCTGCCTTAATAACTTGATCATGTTTGTAATAGTTAATTACTAATAACTTTATCTGGATTTTTAAGTTAATTCACTAAGGTATAACAATTTAAAACAATAGCAGTTTAGTCTATTGGATCATTAATTTCAATTCGATCATTTGTTAGCAATGTCAGTTAAAAACTACGATTATATAGATGTTAATTATTTTCCTATCTTTAATTATTCTTTTAAGTAATATCAATCATTGATAGAAAATGACCTTTAATCAGAACACCGTTGCCTCATACTAGTACGAGACAGCTACCCTGTGTATCCTTGTTTTCAATGATTGTCTCACTTAGACCAATTCGTGGTATCGAATTCAACAATCTTCACAACATCCAATTATAGCCAATATCAACTCACTAATGACCAACATCTGGAGGTTATTCCTCGAGTTCTACTGAGGAGATGTAACCAGTTTAGTTTAACCACATCGTGTGTGAAGCAGTTATCTACCGATGGCAATGGATGAAGTCTCGAAAATATATTGCAAGTTGACTACGTTAAAAGTACCAACAGTTTGAAAGTCAGCTCAGTAGTTCAGTGGTTAAGCGATGGCTACTAAGCCAGAAGGTTTTGAGAAAGATTCTTAAGTGGGGGGGGGGAGTGGATGTGCACTACCGAAAAGACCTATACTAAGACGAAACAGTTGTTCAGTGTCACTTCCTGATTTTCAATGATTTTCTTACTGAAACCTACTCGTTATATCAAATCTAAAGCTTCATTATAAAAAACTGATTTCAGAATGGTGTTTATTACGTAATAACTTCATTAAAAACAGATATGGTGGAATTACGAGAAAAACTTATGTTTTTTTTGAAAAATCTATTTATCGATAATCAATTATGTTCAATAACAATATTGTTTATATCATTGACAATAATTCGAATTATTGATCATTTCAATTAAATTCACTATATACACAATTAAATGAATTATCATTGTTATTGAATTCAATCGGATAGTATTTTAAACAATCGATTAATCTTTAAGTTACTTCTTTTAGATCAGTTTATTGATTCCGATCATTATGAATTAGTTAGGTTCATGAATATTAAACATAAACAAAAAAACAAATACAGATCTTACAATAAGACGATATAGTTTGTGATAATTATGATATTAATTATCCTTAGTAATATTGACCCTTGTTGCTGTATTATCTTTATTTATATTCCAATTTGTGCGGTTTAACCATTAATTCTCATATATAAATGTTTTAACAAATATGTATGATGGATTAGTCGATTCCTGAGGCTAGCCAATAGATACATGAACTTGGTGAATAATTGAGTAGTTTACAGTCTTCTATCAATGACAAGATATTCTTAGTCTATTGTCAATCTACTTTGCTACATTTAGTCTTAAATCAGTGAAGGAAGAGCACTTAAATGAATCAGTAGTATAGTAGTGATCAGAATTATTCAAAGTGTCTATATCATACAAACACTTATATAAACATGCATGACTTGATCACATCAAAAATCAATTAGAATAATACTAATAATAGAAACCAAGATATGAATAATAAAAAAAAATCAGATTAGTAGATACACAATTGATTAAGTATAGTTCATGGTAAGAAGATGACATAATAACAGCCAATAGGTTAAACAGAATGTTAAGAGTAGTTGAATATCAAAATATATAAAATATTGCTGAATGTCTAATCATTTTTGACTTGTGTTAAATCTGATTGTTTGAAGCTTATTATGCTAATAAGTTACATAATTCTGCAAAAAGTACCCGCCTACTTATTGCATTATCTAAATTATAGTATTTAGTGAATGAGTGTATGATAGTAACTAAGTTCCTTTAACAAGTCAACTGAAGTACCAACATTTTCAATTCAGTTTAAAAAAAAAATCATAATTATGAACAAATGTTTTTGTATTTAATTGTTTTTAGTTTAGTTGTATGTAGTTATATATTACTATAATACTAAGAAGTAATTATCATTTTACTTCCATTATTATTTGCTTGATCACTGTTATTTCAGCAATGTATCAGATGTTCATAATTAAGTTTTAGAAGTGAACTTTTGAGTGGAGTATGGAAGTGTGATATATGCACTTAGTGATAACTGTCTCACTCCACCAGTTACGACATCTCATCAGAACTTTAAGAACATCCTGAAGCTAGTTACTAGTAAACTGATAATTATGACTGAAGAGAAGTGGTTTTGTGAAGATTGGTATCAAGATTAGTTGATTGTATTCGTCGCAGGGTGAGCACTGCTAAAATTTCTATACTAGAACGAGATAGCTGTTCGGTATTCTGGTTTTCAGTGGTATCTAACCGATATTACTATGTGATGAATACATATAAATAAACTTAATATCTATCTTCACTAAACGACGTCATTTCAGCTACAACGATCCATTCACCACTGATTGACATCAGGAAGTTCCTTAAGTTCTAGGCAGAAATAGTGACTGATTGAGTCCAGACATATATGTGATCATCAATAAAGTGTAGAGTAAGCTGAATAATTATTCAGTTTAAAATGATAAGTTGATGGTTAAAAGAATTAGTGATCTTTATGTATATCGTATTTCATATAATTAATGATAGTAATAAAATTGTTACCAATTAAGTACTGCTGTATCAGATTAGAGCATAACAAGTGGCTTAGTTCAATTTAAAAGTAGTTGCAAATCCTTAACAAAGAGATGAGGTGAACCATTTAAAAGTCATAAATCATAGGTCAGTGAATTAGGAAGATGTAAACAGATTATATAATATCAAGTAAGAGAATAGACAAGAGTATGCAGCAAATCTACAATCATAAAAGAGACAGGCATCATTCGAAAAGAATAACAAAAATACTAATGATACTTTCGCAAAGAAAGGCTTATAACAAGAAATAATGAATAGAATGATTATTTCAAGGCTTCTTATCTACCATCAATGGATCAAAATGACAGGAAATAATAAAATTAGAATTAATGATTTATCATAGTATATTTCATGAAGTTGAAATGGATATTTAAAACTGGATTGAAGATTACAATAAGTAAACAACAGTATAAGGCAAGTCTGTTCAAGGTGTGATTAAGGTTGATGTGGATTTACGTCACTGCCAAACATTTCTGATCTGACCTATGTCTGTAGAGGAGTTGGATTCTTAAAATTATTCGTTACATAACATTATCAACACTATTATCCAAATAATATCAAGGAATTATGTTATTATATATTATAATCTTATCAAGATTATGTAATTGTTATCTTTTTACTAGCAATAATCTTATCTCTCTACTGTATTTTCCCTTTGTAACACACAAATATTCTGGCTTTAAATTGTGCATCGTCAATGCTTCTTTAATACAAAGAAAAAATGCAGGCACATCATTTGGGTAGATTACGTTTGATCTTGTGTATAATTTTAGATTCATTTCAACTACTCTATGGTCATGTATATATACAAACGTTTCTGAAACATGTAACTATACATAACTGCTAACCATCTTTCATCTACAACATTCTAAACATTGATTCACTTATACTGACTCATATGATTGTGTACATACCCTGCATATGATTGGACAATCCTAATCAAATTTAACCTAATATTTACGCTTTCAATTTGATATCACTAACTGATCTCAATTAGACAACCATTGATCACCCAGAAGAACTGGACATGATAGCAACTATAACATTAAGAAAGAAACCTGATAATTTCAAATAATTATGGAGGCTGCATATGAGCTCTTTGTACTGGCAGCTGAATTCCCTAATGTTGAATTTGATGTAAATTTATGAAGTAGCATAAAAAACCTTGAATTTAATGAGCTACTTAATATTATATGAGTAGTAAAGTAATTAATTCGTAAATGTTTGTTTTGGTGAATTAAAATGAAGTTTAAGAATATCAGTTTTACTTGTCTTCATACGTATGCCGACTTTTTATCCATTTTAAAAATGTATAAAAATATTCTAATCTAGTAACTGAGGAACATGGAGAGGAACATCTACTTTAAAATCTAAGAATGATTCTTTTCATCTACATTGGTAAAATATTAAAGTAAAAACGCCTTACTTTTATGATTCCATTCTCTTCAGGACAATTTTAAGCAGATATTTGAAGTTTACCCAAAGCATCATTACTGGTTTGTTATAAGCATTAAATGTCTTGCATTTGTAACCTATGAATATATATAAAGTGATATGGCGATGATTAATAGCTTTCAGATGCCTACATTCTATTTACAATCTGAATTTTTGTGTTTGTGTGGAACTTGACTTCTGTCTAATCTCTATATCCACAATCTTATCAGAGATTGGTTATAGAACTTTGAGACTTTGAAGATATTGTTTAGTATATAGAACACTCAGTTGAATTCTATCAGCTTACCATTTTAACGTTAGTCAGCTTCATGATACTGCACGAACTTATTGAATACCATTAAAAGGTAAATCACTTTCATTCAACATGTTTAAAATCTCTTGGTTACATCATAACACCAAAGCTCGTTCACATTTTGAGTCAGTAGACACTTAAAAGAAATTAGTTTATTGCTCGCTTATAAAGCCATCAGTAATCTGATTTCATTAACTTAGCTTTAGACTTACTCGAAAAAATTATTGAATTAATGTGTATTATATTACTATGCTGATGGAATTCTGAGAGTATTTGGCTGGTTTTGTATTCAGATTTAAAAATAATCAACTATCGAACATTTACTAATATGGCTGAAAAATTCTTCATAGCAATCCAGCTGTATTAATTGTTAAATTACTGTTAATCTTCAGTTTAATTATATTGTTTCATATAATACTTTCTTTTCGTGGCATATCTGATTCCTATTAAAAGCATACATTTTCGAGTTCCACAACTGATTTCAATCATACTTATATTAAATATAGTCATCTGCAGTCGTGTTGGTGTATAGTATAACAAGTGGTTGCACATTTGTGTTTAATTCATGCGAAACTGACTTATTGATGATCTCATTCACTATGGAAACTTCTTCGACACTACAGTGTACCAAAGAAACTAGTCAATATTATCAGAAATTCTTACGATGGACTACAGTACGAAATCGTGCATAAAGGACAGCTGACTGATGCATTCCCATTGAAAATTAGTGTCGGACAAAGATTCCTACTCTCGCTTTTCTTCTTCCTTCTAAAGGTTGATTTGATCATGAAAACCTTTACATTTGAGGAGATACACGGAATTCAATGGACAAGTAGGATGCGACTTGATGATTTGGACTTCTCGAATGATCGTGCTCTTCCAGCCTGTACACACCAAAAAATACTAGTGAAGACAACCAATGTAGCAACAACCTCAGCATCAGTAGGCCTGAACATACGTAAGGGAAAGAACAAGATCTTCATACTCAACATAGAAAGCACCGACCCAATCGAACTTGATGGTGAAACTCTGGAAGAAGTGGACACCTTTACATACCTGGGGAGCATCACCGATGAAGAAGGAGGATCCGATGTAAGTGCAAGGATCGGCAAAGCAAGGGGAGCATTCCTACAGTTGAAGAACATATGGGACTCCAAATAACTGTATACCAACCTCAAAGTTAGACTCTTCAATTCGAACGTGAATACAGTTCTGGTGTATGGAGCTGAAACGTGGAGAACTACTTCAAACATCATCAGAATGGTACAAGTATTTGTAAATAAATGTCCTGCGCAAGATACTCGATGTCCATTATCCGAAAACCATCAGCAACAGTTAACTATGGGAGAGAACAAACCAACTTCCAGCCGAAGAGGAAGTCAGGAAACGAAGTTGGAAATGGATAGGACATACATTGTGGAAATCATCAGACTGCATCACGAGGCGAGCATTAACTTGGAATCTTGTTGGGAAACGTAAAAGAAAAAGGCCAAAGAACACAGTGCGTCCGAGAATCGGAAGCAGACATTACAAGAACGAACAGCAACTGGAAACAGCCGTAAAGGATTGCTCAAGACAGAGTTGAATGGATAATACTGTTGAGTGGCCTATTCTTCTCTGTGAGGGGTAACGGGAGTAAGTAAGTAAGTAAGATGATCCCACGTGACATCATACCAAGGTGTCTTTATGTGTCCGCAAGAATTCTCAAAACCACTGAGCAATCATTGAAGGATTCATATTTATGAAACTGTGCCCCAACTGTTATTCAATATCATTTTAGCGATTTCTTCATTCTTGTAACCCTATCTATCTTACTGATCACTTCTTCCTTATGAGAAGCTAGAAAACTATTTGAAGAGTTATCTAACTATGATCATGTTATTATTTTCGGTTGAGATAATTTAATAGTAAACTTAGTCTATTTGTTAATTTAATAATTCATCTACTAATAAAGAACGGATTCATTTAAAATGAATTTTGAACAAATGTTTAATTGTAGAATCCAATCAACTGTTATATCATTAATTCTTTTCTTATTAAATAATCACAAGAAAATATAGGCATTTCATCAACGAAGCCAGAAATCACAGATCAAACAGTTAGCAGTACTAATATAGAACCAATCAAACGAATTCAATCACTTGCTGAAAGTGTTCGTGATGAATCGATTAGTTTAGATGAAGTTCAACCAGAACTGCATAGTATATCACAAGAAATGGTTAATAGGGTGAGAATTGTTTATTTGATCTAACATTTAATTGTTCAAATGAAATCATATCCGACTCAAGTTTTTTTTCTATAACAGTTTTACATTTCTATTTATTGTTTTTCATTGAAAAAAACTGAAGGTTATTCTGTTTCAGGTCCTAAACCAGTAAGAAATTGATGTTTGCATTTATAACTAATAATCTTCGTCAACAAGTTGTTGCTGACATTTTATGAGAACTGTTGCTTTCTGTGTGATTCTAACCAACATCATAATCGCACTTACATATAAAACATTAGGAAATGAAGTACTGATAATGGCACTTAAGTAGTTCCATAGGTGTATACATGAAAAATATATAAATCTTAACCTCATCTTTATGATAATATAATTTCATGTTAGAATGAATTGCATCTGTGCTAGTGTATTTCATACTTCCAGTTCCTATGTTCAAACTGTTCCACATATTTGCCTAAATTATCTTCAATTCCATAACAATTTCTATACAAATTGGATTATAGCTTATAGTAAATGAATATTATTCTAGTAACCGAAGAAGCCCAGTATGTCATTGAGAATATAATAATAGCAATTGAGTGAAGATAATCACTTACTACAGTTGTACAATCGTAAATCTAGTTAATTTTTGCAGTATACTAGCCTGCTGAAAAAACAGGAGATTACATGATAAGCTATTCAGAAATTTCAAGTATTGAAAGAATAACAAGAATATTGCGTAATGGTTTCAGCAATGAGGAAATGCTCTAAGATAAAAATAATTTACAAATCAGAAAAAAGAAGAGACACTTGTCAACTTGATCGATCTGAAGTGTAGACACATATCGAAGATCATAGTAATAATGAAATGTCAAACATGTTTATAAAAAAGATCGATTGCTAAGTATGAGAGATTAACGTGGACAACAATGCAGATCAGAAACAACAACAAGCAGATGAAAAAAGTGTTTGAGCCAGGGTAAGGTTAGGGATCAAACGTATTGTTTCTGCATGTAAAGAATCTGGCTTGAACTATAGGATTCTTAAGGTGACGTCAGTGCATAAGACATTTAATCACGCTGACTTTGGGCTTATTGCTTTAGCAACAAACATACCAGTATATATCCCGAGTGGGGTGAAACACGACCATTGATGACAAAATATTCCGGTATCGTGATGGCAATCGAATACGCAGATCAAAATGTGTGTACATAATTTGTGATTGTCTTGATCAGTTGTAATAGTGCCCAATCGTGTGGAAGATTTACTGATTCAAATATTTATTAACGTCTAAGACGAGTTGATTCTGTTTATTTAGTACTGTTTTAATCGATTTTCCTAAAAAAATGACAACCAACACTATCACATTAACAATAGATCATTGATGGCAGTGAAGAGAAAAGTTCAAAGTTTATGGAAATTTTAGAACAACAACAACAACAGGTTGTTGATCCTGACGATGAAGTGAAAAGTAATGTAAGTGAATTATTTATATATACGTTTATCATATACACTATTTAATTAATAAAGAAGTCTGAAGATAAATATTACTGTCTGAAACTCGCATTTGTTGACCTCCCGGTGATAGTGTAGCATTTAGATCATTGAGTTATCACCTTGTTTTCTTGAACTTTTAACATCACGACAGTACTCACTTCGTGATATGACTTCAGGAGTTCTAATCACAAGATAGAATTAGTTGAACTCAACCATGTCAGATATGAGGGAGTTACCCTACTAATGGCATCACTGTGAAATAGAGAAATATAGCAAAAAACTAAAGCTAAAGTATAACTCAGCTGGTTTGAGTACTAAGCTATCACTAAAAGGGTTGAAGGTTTTAAATTGAATCCCTAACGGAGTTTTGAACTAGCGATATTATAGACTTCTAAGCTAAAAGAAAATAGTCATTCAATGTTTCTTGCTGCTTACTACCTGTCATTTTATGATTTGTAACTCCAAGTTCAACAGTTTCAACGGCAAATAATAATAATAGTGTAGTTGAAGCATTCGATGTTCAGCCACTGATAAGCAGATGTAAACCACATTCTTCGTAAATTACTATGATTAATTGGAAAATAACATTAATCAATAAGTACACATGTGGTAACTGGAAGTTGAGTACTTGGAAAAGTTGGTTCTTTTTCTCAATATCAATAAATTTTTCCGTGTCATCATTCGTAAAAGTCGATTTTATATTCAATATATTTGGAGTTCATGCCCTTTTACACTCCAAATTCCACAGGATATTATAATCTACAGCACTTTACATATTCAAAAATGATGGTTATATTTAACAGATTTGTGTTTGTAGTAAAAAGCTAATAGATGCATTAACTAACTATTAGTTAGAATAGAGGTAAATGCATGCCCTAAGATACATATGGCAACAGAGGCTAACCAGTTTCAGTCCATTACAAATCAACAGGGAGATAAAAGCTTATTCTAATTACAGTTTCTTACTATTTGTTGATTTTAACTGGATAAAAATAAAGATATTGGTACAGACCCAACGTCAATCTTTGAATAAACACAACAAACTAAACGCGAAACCTATCTTTATAAAACCAATCTCAATTCAATTGCAATAATCTACTTACTAGTAACCAACTTCAAAATGTTTCTGAAGTTTAGTAAGAAGTTGTGACTAGTGGAGTTTAAACATATCTGGATTGAGATGGTTATCACCGATGACAATAAATACTTGTCATAATATGTCACAAAATTGGTGAAATTGAGAATTTTACTATTGGATGACCTAGTAGTACAGAGGGTTAAGTGGTCGCTAACTTGATGGCCTCGGGTTGAATTTCCTAATCGAATTGATAGTGTGCACCACCAAGAAGGAGCCCCACATTAGTTGTTCACTCATTCCTGGTTTACAACGATACTTAACAAACATTATTCTGTGACAAATACAAATAATCAGACTTAATAGTAATCTTCACTAGATCAATTCAATTTAAGAAAAACAAAGAGTTTGAAAGTGATAAATAAGGCGCAACATCTGTACTCACTAATTTCAATTTAAAATAACACATTGAGAAATCAAAAGAATTAAACATCGGATGGATCAGAACTGTACGTTATATTTTTATCAACCAGACTAGTGTTACTCGGAAATTTTAAGTATATGTTAGTGATTAATACAAACATTTCTGTTTAGTTGTCTTCTTCTGAAGAGTTTAGTTCCTCACCTCTACTTCTCATACACACATAATTATTTAGAAATTAAGTATAAGACTTTGTCAATCTTGATATACGAATTGATCTGAATCGGACAACCATTGATCTCCTGGAGGCACTGGTCAGGCTGTCCCGTCCTAGCATGCGACTCCTCAGCACTGCGTATCCACGACTCCATCATGAATCAGACCTAAAACCCTCTGGCTCCGCTGCGAACGCTTTACCATTGCACCACTGTATCGGCTGCTAACTGTTGATATTTCTAATTCAGTCAATTCGTGATACACTTGCGCGACCTCATTTACTGTCATCGGTGAGTAACTGCCTCGCACTCGACACGATTGAACTTCACCGGTCACGTTTTTACAATAGAGCTCTAAATTCTACCCCCAATTGTAACTAAATATAGGCTCACTAGTGACTAGCTCCTTGAGGTAATTCCTGGAGTTCTATTGTAATACGTGACCGGTGGAGTTCAATTGTGTCAGGTGTGAGGCAGTTACTCACTGAGTAATCAATGCTTGTTTGATTCAGATCAATTTGTGATATCAAGACTGGCAAATTAACTATCTCCACAACTGTCAGTTGTTAATAAGACTTCGTATTAATTTATTTAACATGTTTCGGTTTGTTAAACTCTCATCACAATGAAATATTTCAGTATGAGTTATTTCCATGTATATGTAAAAGTTACTTCCCCAATATAAATTATATAACAATTAATTAGTGTTAAGTAATTCATTTGTGTCTTTGTATTCAAACTGTATTCTAATCACTTATGTTAACTAATGAAAGTTTATTCGAAGTTGATGAGTTCCATGTAGCTCATAATCACTGTCATTTCACTGATATCTAAATAAATGGGCTTAATTAAAGAATACGATCAGTGATCCTTATTACTGACTGCTTAACATAACACCTCATGTCTCATCTACCGGTCATCCACCTTACATAATCATTACAGCAGAGGATATAATAGTTCAAGACTCTGCATAGTCACGAAAATAATAACAGCTACTCGGTAAACGTTTACAAAGATATAACAATCGTGACAGTGTCAGAACTTACGTTTGGAGAAGTCAAAGACAAAGTCAAATCACTGCTTGTCTTATTTGTTCATACCAGACTAGCAAGTCATTTTCTTTTCGACAAATTAAATTCATTCTACGATATTGATCCCTTCGGATTATCAAAATCACCTCTCAACATATTGTTACAGAAATTATTTTTCTAGCTTACATCTACTTCTTCAGCTGACTAACGTGAAAGTATTCTTCACTCTTTTGATGATTTTAACTATGATTCAATGTTAAGTCTTATTTTTGACACTTGATTTCATGAAGGCATGATTTTATGAAAGCATTCACGTTGCTAAACTTTCCACGGTTGATGTTGTTGCTAAAGTTTGATTTTTACTCAGTAAACTAGGCACTAATGAGCATAGCGAAAATGCTAATTTTATTGTCTTGAAGCATCCTTAAGATTTTATCTTACTTTTAATGAAACTGCAAATACATTAACTTAAGTATTTTGGTGAAGAAACATCGTTGTTCAACATTTGTTAGTAGTGTATTTGAGTCTTAAATTCACCGCCTGATGTTTATTTGAGATACACTAGTAAATCAAATCGACAATCTGAACGATTCGAAGTTCGATACTTAACTACTGACCAGTTTAAATGTTTGATATTCATCAATGGTATTGAGAATCTTGATATATGCTCGATTCTATTATAACTGTTAGAAGATTGTATTAGAATACATAAAAGTTGTGACTGCACGTTAAAATAGTGAAATGATAGGTGGGAGGTGCGTGAAGGAGGGAATAATGAAACATTTCAATTTGTTCGTAGTTGTTATACATAAATTGGTTGTAAGAATAGTGTAGTATGATTACATAACATTACAACATAGAATTTCTTATTCAGAATCATATAGAACAAATTTAGAAATGATCAATAATAGCTGAAAAATGTTTATAATTATTTAATATAGAATGAAATCAACATTTTCTGTTTTTACAAATCAATAAATGAAGGGGGGTTTTTGTGAAGATAGTTAATTTGTCAATGCTGATATTACGAATTGATCTGAACCAGACAACCATTGATCACCTAGAAGTACTGGACAGCTGGACAATGAATGAGGTCGCGCAAACGTATCACGAATTGACTGAATTAAAAATATCAACCGTTAGGAGCCAGCTCAGTAGTCCAATGGTAAAGCGCTCGTCGCGGAGCCGGAGGGTTCTGGGTTGGATCCCCAACAGGGTCGTGGATGCACACTGCTGAATAGTCCCATACTAGGACGAAACAGCTGACCAGTGCTTCCAGGTGATCAATGGTTGTCTGGTTCAGATCAATTCGTGATATCAACATTGACAAATCAATAAACTTTGGACACAAACATGACATGAAATCTACTCAATAATACACCGTAGATGTCAGTAACATGTAAATCCATCTTGAGAAAATCTGTGGTTTATTCTTTTTTTTTTCATTGATATACATGCACAATGAAAAACACATCATTATAAATAACAGTAAATGAAACCAAATGAATGTTGAATCGTTTCATTAAACATACTGACCTATAAGTTTACTTTATTTTTGTATAGTTGAATGAAATCTTTAAGTTTTTTTCAATTTCCTACAACAACGAAAATTGCTGATCTGCAGTCATCGATTTAGTTTTCTTTACCATGATCTCATTATTGAATGCTTGTTGTTTGGGTTAATTCAGTTGTAACCTAAAATAGATTTGATTCCAAATGGGTAAACTTCCCTTATGTTTCTTTCTTTGTTTAAATGAAATTGTAAATTTCTTTAAATTGTTTTATATAATAAAGGAAATCTTGAATTATTTACTTAAACAATAAATTACATCTATTAGTACATACTGAATGAAGTTTAGTGAATCTAATGTTTGTGCATTCTTCTAAGACGATCTATGGTACAACAATGCAGTAGTTAAGTAGGTGATTATTTTTAGAATATGAATATCAGTATCAAACACAGTAACTAAATTGAATTGACTTTGATTTGTAGATTTTATGTGAAGATAAGGAATAGTGTTCAGCTTTGAAAGCGTATGTAGATGCGGTAATGCTCAAAATGTGTAGTTCGATAGATAAAAAAGTAGATTCTATAGCTTCGAAGATATTTTAAATTACGATCAATATTATCTCACTAGCGACTAACTTCTCGAGGTAATTCTTGAAGTTCTAAGAAGAAGGTGTGACTAGTGAATTTCAGCGATACCGGGTATGAGGTAGTTACTTACCAATGGCAATTGATGAGGTCGCGAAAATATATCGCGAATAGATGGAGTTAGAAATACCAACTAAGTTGGGTGTCTAGTAGTAAAGCTTTTGTTGCTAAACCATAGAGTTCTGGGTTCTACTCCTAATCGGGTCTTGTATGTTCATTGCTGAAGTGTTCCATACTAGGATGAAACGGCTGCCTAGTACTTCTGGTGATCAACAGTTGTCTAGATCAGACCAATTCATGATATCAAAAGTACGACGACATTGCTTCACATACTGATAATTTGAGAATTGAGATAAATATGAAATACAAGTATTTGAATAACAAGTATTTATATTGAGTAAGTATTAAGTAGTGATTTATACCATTTTTTGTTTAGTCATTAATAACAAGTTAAATTCTATTGATTAAGTTATAGTGTAATTACTAGTCAAAGTGACTCAACATTCGCGGATCTGTATTGTGGTATTGGTTGGTCAGAGACAATTAGCAGAAAGCATTATTTAGTTTTTGCACTATTCGGTAGTATTTGATAAAGTTTACCTGTGATTTGAATGTAACTAATGGGCCTTGTATGATTAAAATCCATGTCACCTTAGTTTTACGGTTTGAAAGGTTAGTATTGAACTGTTTTAGCTTTAGTTGGTTTTTTGATAAATAGGTATTTATTTCAATATCGAATCATTAGAACTGACGGCCACATTACAACGACACAGATTGGATTTGATCAGCATTATAATAGACTTAACAGACATGGAATCGGTTACCATACATTGATCGATTAATTACTGACTATTTTTTGAGTGACGATAGTAGTACTATTCATACTTTAAAGCTAATTGATAATTGGTTCAAGTTTCACAGTGAGCATCAGTTCCATCAAGATATCGGAATTGTATACGAAAATTGTTGGAATGATGGAAGACAAATCAATCATCTATTCCGATCTTTGGATATCTCAGACCACCTGAATTTGTTTTTGTACGATTATACAGCCTACTTATAGTACACAAGGGGGGATTTCCAACTACGTTCAATATTGGATATATTTAATTTGCCATGACATGCTTAATGATTATCTGATATTATACAACCAGTTAGGGGTAAGCTTAGTATGTATACCAGGTCTGATTTATTTAATTCTGTTGATTTAGTAACCTACACTGATGTAATCGGAAAGCGAATGATACAACTAGGTGTTGCTTTTTCACAAATAATCGTCTTATTGTAACAATCTCCTTATTTTTAAAACAACAATCTCAACTTCTGGCTTCAAAAATGCTGTCTACAGGAGTTATATCTTCGGTGTACATTCAATTTGTAATTTAGATTTAATGATAAGTTTTGTGTACGAACAAGTGGAGTAGGAATAAGATTATCAGTTGGTCTTCTTTCAACTGACTATTTACCCGCTAATCTAGTAATTATTATACCTCAAATGACTATTGATAGCTACCAATTTTAACAGAGATAATTGGATTATACATTCAAAATTACTGATGAAGATATTGAACCCAACAAAGTCGTATAGGAGTTTATCAATTGCTACCTTTCATTCAATTTTACAATAGAATCAGACTTGGACTCAGAATTCTATTCTTAGAAGTTACTGAGGTTCTTAAGAATAAGCATTCAAAAGCTACATAAAGATTCTACTATGATCCTTACTGTCTTTTAATGGAAGGATTTTTGTTTATGGGTGTGTCAATCATGTAGTTTTCTACACATCAATCTGAACATACAAGATTACTTGGTCACACAAAGTGAGTTCTTTCTAAACGTATCACTCGACAATATCCTGATTGATTATCCAATAGACAATGCATATTAATCAGTAGCTCCAATCTGGAAGACCTCGTAACCTCTAATCACCTCACCATCACCTCATTATATAGTTAAACGATTAAGTTCATCCATAGATTTCTTTCTTCATTAAAAGGACAATTATTTCATTAAACTATATCTTCCATTTTCACATAATTGTCAACAGTTATTCAGAGTATTATTTAGCTTAAATCTAACTTCTTATTACTTATATGACTACTACACGACTCATTTGATTTCATGAAACCATTCGATTTCTTCTTATTTTAATTGAATGATCATGTTCTTTTAGAAAGTAGTAACGTAATACATTTGCTTTATTATAGACAATCACCAGTGAAGTTGTACTACATATTGCACGGCTAATGTAAACAACATTATTGAAAAGAGATGTATCTTCGTTGAGTTCTCTGTATTCTTATTTCAGACATACCATAATAACGAGTGCCAGCTAACATAAAACATAGTCCAAGGATTTCAGCTTATTCAATTTTTTTTTTCTTATCTCTGCATCAATTAACTGAAAAACTAATCAATGAATCTGTTTTAATTACTTGTCATAAATGTTGTATTGTATTTTTACACCTTTAGTGGCTAACAATATACACAGCATACTGGTTACTTATCGTAACAGTAAGCGTTAAACCTGAATGTGCTATATACTCCAGGTAGTTAAAAACTTATGTAAATAAGAAATTCTGAAAAGAGTATGAGTAAAATCAATTGATAATCCAACCACTTAATAAGTACATCAGCTTCACCGCCACTTTCAATCGATCAATGTAGGAAAATGTTGCAAAACTGAAACAATGACATCGTTTAAGATTGAAATGAGAAATCCCAAGAAAAAAAAAGACATTTAAAATTCAATATACCGTATATTGTAAACAAATTTAAATATTTATATTCCATAACAATAATTTACATAATTAATGAATAGTTGTAGCTAGGAATATTTTCATGTATCACAAATTTTATTTTATTTTAAGGGAGGAGGAGAAGGGAAAGTTAGGATGGGATGAGTGAAGGAGGGAGAAACAGATAATCGATGAAAAAATAAGAATATAAATTTGTATATGACCTAGTTATTTTACTTTTGGGATCATTGATTAGATCATGAACAAATCTCAAATTTGATAATATGCATATTATCTTTGAATAAGTTGATAATGTTGATTTTTTCTATAAAATAAAATAGTCCTGAAGGAATTATGTTGGTGCTGAAAGTGTACAATAAGTGTATTTTACTGTATTGTTCAATGTTGTATTAGTTATGTAACCTATTAGTATATAATTAGTGATAGTCTCATATGTGATACATTGACTTTATGATAGAATAATCAAAATGTATATATTGTATATCTTGTAAACTGATTGCTCATACTCTTATAGCCTGAAATAGTAGAATCCTAACTCATTTGGATAGTAAATACTTGATTATCGAATTACTTCAAGTAATATTTCATGAATGGCATAGACAATATACTCATAACAGCTTAAAATTTTGCTAAAATTATATATTACTTGAATTGGTCATAAATAGATATCAATGAAATTAAAGTTTAATGACAATCCTCATATCACGAATTGATCTGAATGGGAAAACCATTGATTACCTGGAAGCACTAGTCAGCTGTCCCGTCCTAGTATGAGAATCTTTAGCAGTGCCTATCCACGACACCGTCGTGGATCGAGCCCACGACCCTCTGGCTCCGCGGAGAACGCTTTATCATTGGACCACTAAATATCAGCTCACTAGTGACTAGCTCCTTGAGGTAATTCCTGGAGTTCTATTGTGAAGACGTGACCAGTGGAGTTCAATCGTGTCGAGTGTGAGGCAGTTACCCACTGATAACAATGAATGAGGTCACGCAAACGTATCACGAATTGACTGAATTAGGAATATCAACCGTTAGGAGCTGACTCAGTGGTGCGATGGTAAAGCGTTTGCCGCCGAGCTAGAGGGTCTTAGGTTTGATCCCCGACGTGTTCGTGGATGCGCACTGCTGAGGAGTCGCATGCTAGGACGGGACAGCTGACCAGTACTTCCAGGTGATCAATGGTTGTCTGATTCACATCAATTGTGATATCAGGATTAACAAGTAACTGTCTCCACAACCCCCCAATAGTAAAGTTTAATGAGTTAGTTTTTCAATTTTTCTATGAAATTGTTTAAGCATTTAGTAAGTTTGAAATGATTTTCAGTATCTTGTCTGGTTTTTATGTAACTACTTATATCTTCTGATATTATATACGTATTATTTCTTTCTTTACAGTTATTAGATTCTAACTATGTTGAACAAATTAGTCGACAGAGTTCTGTTTTAAGTGAAATCTCTGCAAAAGAATTAGCTGAAGCATTTTTAAATAATCTGACCGATAATGTATCAGTATACTTAGAAGATATTTTAGATGATCTACTACAAAATGACAATAATCGTGGTCTTCACTTTGAAACTAAATGAATAAAATGATAATTATTGAATTCTAATGAAATAAATCATAAATGCCTATCTATGAAGGGACAGACATCACCTTTAACTTTAATAATGATTTACTAAAGAACAGTGTGTATTAGATTGATAAATTTGCTTTTACAATGTAGTACTTATTAACATTTCAGTATATTTAATCATTTGTAACTGTTGCACTTTACCTTTATTCTCATTAATTAACAAGTTAGTTCTATGAAAACATTTTAATTTATTCAACACTTTTATTGTCATTGATCACATATCGTAGAACATTTGACTAGGTAAGCATTGGATACTAAGTAAAGATGAGACGTCATGTGTTACGTTTATGCCTTTTCAATGGATTATAAAGACTTGGACATATTTTCATCTACTGTCTACCTCGAAGAGAAGTACAGTAGAAGTTTGGAAATGGTTAGAATCGAAATGTGACAACAATTCATGAATTTATAAATTATTGTTCTAAATCATGTTGGTAGGTACAGACTATCTAATTGAAGCCTACTTGATAACTCCAGTGAATTGGGGGGGGGGATTGTTGAATGGTATAGCTTAGAATTAATTGTAGTCGTTTATGTGCATTCACCTGGTATCCAAGATAGTAATAAATAGTTTTTATTGACAGAATTTTTCACAACTTAAAGTTTTAATTACATTATTCAT
This sequence comes from Schistosoma japonicum, assembly GCA_025215515.1. NCBI lineage: Eukaryota > Metazoa > Platyhelminthes > Trematoda > Strigeidida > Schistosomatidae > Schistosoma > Schistosoma japonicum. The sequence continues at coordinate 33,961,493 of CM046062.1, read as the reverse complement.
AACGTAGTTCTGTTACAACTACAACCTTACACTTATACAATTGTTCGTTTATGAGGAATGCTAATACTGCCTTTGTAGTTCTTCGTTTTCATTAATTGTAATCTATAACAATCTGGTGGTTTAATGAATTTATTCTATAGAATTATTTATGTAAAAAATTACTGTTTCAGAGAATTTTCAAAAATATTTTGTGAAATGATCTTGGAGGCTATTGGTGTGAAAGCAAGATACGGAACGACTGAGATAATTGTAACACTGAACTTAAGTTTAGAATGAACCAACCCGATCTACTCATAATCTATACTCATAATCTATACGATGTGACTACGTAGACGCTGATTGGTTAGATCATGGCAAATCTAACTTAGCTTGCCCAATGGTGAAGAGCGAGAAAATCAAACACCAGTTAAAGGAGTTGTTTATTACGTATGAACAAAGTCCTTTACATAACAAATTTTGCATTAATCAGTAATAGGAAATACAAAATAGACTAAAGACTGAACTGGGGATTGGGAGCTATTTCGGTACAGAAAATGGAATAATAGGATCCTAGTTAAATTACAGAAACTCGGAATGGCAAACAGATATGATGAACAATAATGAGTCTTTGAAAAGCCTACAACTTAAGCAATATAAATATTTCAACTACAAACTAAGTAATTATCGGATGTGGCTTAGCCGCAATAGTCCTGATAACAAAGAGAATAAACTTCACAGTTTGTAATTCCTTATTCTTTGTCCAGTTTTAACATTTTGGGATTACAAATTGACACATTGCATATTCATTCAGCATTTAATCACTTCGTATTTTTTCTATCAAGTTGTTTAATGGTTATGCAATAAATCATTTAACCAATTAAGCAACGTTATTTTTAGAACACTTCAAAGCTAAGAAGTACTAAACAACTGTCATATTAAAGTTAAAAATAAAACAGAATGATACTTACTCTGAACACCTTTATGTATTAGATCTACTGCCTTCAATTCTAGTACCAATCACCTTATCGATAAGATTCTCAGTTGAAACTCAGTAGTTTATTCTTCAATAATTAATTAGAAAGTAATTGATTGAATTCGTTATAGATTGATGCGCACTACTGAAGAGGCATTCACCTTAGCCAAAGTATTTGTTTAATGCTCCTTGATCTTCACTGCTACTTAACCGACATCAAGTTGTGACAAAAATTCAATCAACTAAAATTTAATATCAATCTCCATAAACCATTTCAATTCAATCACTTATGAAATGAATCAAAATTACAGACTAGACAATCAAATTCTTTGAAAGTTTTCATTATCCAATTGAACAGCTACTCATTGAAATGATTATTACATAATCTAAGTGAAGAAAGTGATAATTTCATTCTAGTACTTATAGTTGATTGAAATAGATTATAACAAGATACAATTTACAATTTAGATAATGGAAATGACGGAAAAAAAAATAGAACTACTTCAGAATACTTTGATTAGGATAATTTATGTTTACTTATGCATGAAATAACTTGATGCATTAATTAGTAAATTAAACTTGATAATCTTTTAATCCATTTTAAAGTAACAGCAAATTTGAATCTAAGTTACTGAAAGATTATGTAATAAGTTTATTAATAGGAAAGATTTGAAGAATACAATTATCAATAGGATAAGATAATGAACATTGTTTATATGAACTTACCGACTAGTAGTCATATTACAATTAGATTGAGGGAGTTCGAACATGATGAATATGAAATTGGTTAACACTTAGGAAGTATTTCATGTTAATATCTAATTCCTATTAGTAAACAATCAATGTCTGTATGGTCTAACATTAATCTCAAACTATAGATCTGCATAATTTAGATTAAAATCACACAAGAAGTAAAATTATTCAAAAAATATCACTGAAACGCTTTACTGATGAGTACTGACCAGCACGAAACCTACGTCAAAGAATTTTTGCAGACTTCTTTCATTAATTCGCACTGTAACAAAACATTTTATGGAAACAGTTGTTGCATTCTTGTTGCAACTTTTTATGACGTAGTATACACATGAACACTTAAAAACTAGTCGATTTAGAATTCTTTCGTTGTATTTCAAGCAGTTGAATTTAAAATTCGGGGAAATTCAATGTTGGAGAAATTAGGCAGTAAGTAAAACATTATAGACTGTTCTCAATCGTAGTTAATCACGATTATTTATTCATACCTCGTTTTATAGTAACTTCATATGCAAACTAATATTCATTCATTACTTGGATTACAAAGTTTTTATTATTTAACTACGGTTGTAAAACTAAGGTGTAATAAACCACTAATTCATCTTAATATAATTTAATGTGACCAAACATAATGTCAATAATCATATCCTGAAATATGACCATTTTGGAAAGAACTCACAATGTTCTACTGAATTATTTGTTACTGATCGAAGTCAACCATATCGAGTATGAGATAGTTTACCCAATAAGTAATTGATGATGACCTCGTAATTTAGTGAATTGATTGAAACTAGATGTGTAAGTCGCTCGTTATTAACTCATCTGTGTAAATGTGAAGTGATATTTACAGGCGCAGAAAAGTTATTGTTTTAATCGCTAACAGAGTTTTTAGTGTGTACTAATGAAAAACTCACTATTGAAGCATTTTGTAGTGCTATCACATTTAAGTAGAGTTGATATACTTCACAAACTTTGCATCTTAATTAAGCAAGAGTTAATTTTCAAGATAACATCAACAAGAATGTTTTTTTTAATCAATTATGTGAAGCAGTTCTAGTTCACATCTAACACTTACAGACATATGTGTTCAAAGATTCTTAGATAGATTTCATGTTATTCTTTAGGTTTTCCTTCAGTGATTACTGATTTTAAAATTCTAGTAAGATGATCATTGAGAACTCTGAGACATTGGAAAATTGTTTTATTTTAGTGTAGAACTTATTAAAAATACCTTTTCATGACCTTATCAGGTATCGAACCAAACAACATTCAGCCCTAACAATATAATTAACTTTATATAAATTGCATAATCTACATGGATTTGTATTACTAAACTCCACTAAGTTATTAACTAATATTTCATAAAAGAAATAATTTTACAAACAGGAATAGTTGTATAATAGTCTTCAAATAAATTGCAAAAAGAAAACACGTATATAAAACTGATTTGTATTATATAATGAAAAACGAAGTAAGTGTATGTGTTTAATGAAGTTGGAATCTAATGAATTACATCATTTCTCATCATATTTCTAACACAATAAGTTCGATTTTCTTTTGAGTAGAGAAATAAAAGTAAAAAACTCTTACTTACGCCCGTTATCCCACAAACAGAAGCATAGGCCACTTACCAGTATTCTCCATTCAACTCTGTCCTGAGCAATCCTTTACACCTGTTTCCAGTTGATGTTCGTTCTTGTAATGTCTGCTTCCGATTCTCGACGTAGTGTGTTCTCCGGTCTTCCTCTTTTCCGTTTCCCAACAGGATTCCAAGTTAATTCTTGTCTTGTGATGCAGTCAGATGATTTTCGCAATGTATGTCCTAACCATCTCCAACGTCGTTTTCTGATTTCCTCTTCGGCTGGGAGTTGGTTTGTTCTGTCTCATAGTAGGCTGTTGCTGATGGTTTCTGGCCAATGGACATTCAGTATCTTGCGTAGACATTTATTTACAAATACTTGTACCATTCTGAGGATGTTTGAAGTAGTTTCGGCTCCATACAGCAGAACTGTCTTGACGTTCGAATTGAATAGTGTAACTTTGAGGTTGGTTGACAGTTGTTTGGAATCTCATATGTTCTTCAACTATGAATGTTGCGCATGCTTTGTCAATCCTACTTAACCTTTTTGTTAATAGGGAAATATATAAATTATTAAAGGAAATTGATAAACAGTTAAACAATAGTGGGTTATTGAATTTTAAGCTTCTGTGCAAAATTCTCACTGCTCTAAACAAATGAAACGGATTAATTGAAGACAGGGACACATTACAGTTTAAGCGTCGCTTAAATGATTTAACAGATTACATGCCCTAGTAGTATTGTTTCGAATTAATAAAGAAACATTTTATAAACTGAAGACCCACTGTGAACCAAACCGTACAGAACAAATGTTTCAGTCTAGCTTCATTGCTTTAAAAGTTCACACACATAGTGAGATAAGCGCTGAACCAATGAAAACAAGGTAGGGCTGTTGGTACAGAAAGTTTATATAGCTGTGTGAAGCTCTATACAGGTCTTAACCATCACTAAATTAATTTTATCAATATATAAAATTCGAGGCTGAAACTTGAAGAACTACTATTTTTTAAAAGGTACAAATATTTATAAATGGTGGTCTACCCAAGATATGTCGGATCCGTCTGCCGGATACCATCAAAAACAACCTACTGCAGCAGAGAACAAACCAATTCACAGCTGAGAAACAAATTAAAACGAACGCTAGTAGTGGACAGGATACACATTGAGGAAATCATCAAACTGCGTCACAAGGCAAACAATAACTTGGAATCCTCATGGTTAAAAGAAAATCGGAAGACTGATGAACTCATTGTACCGGGAGGTGTAAGCAGACATGAAAAGAATGAATGGCACTTTGGAAGAAGTGGAATTGGGAGCTGAGAACAGTGGTGGCTGGAGAATGCTGATTGGTAGCCTATTCTCCACGTTGGGTAACATACATCGATTGATGTGAAAAGTCAAAATTATAAACTACTAACCTGTGATTTACCTCGAATCTTTTGGAGGGAATAACATCTACTACCACAAAATTGTTGAATGCTATAAGATAATAATAATAATTAAAATATTAATAATAATTACGTGTTGTGAAAATAGTTGACTTATACTTCTAGTTCTGATGATTTAACTAAGTTAGTAGTAGATACGAATCATAGGATCGACACAAACTGAAGCTACAATTTGATTGTAGTTAACTATGCCACAGACCAGACAGTGTGGAGTCATAATTAGTCGCTGAGTTTGACAACATGCATTCATTTACACTAATTAGCTTACTAGTGACTAACTTCAGTATGTGATTGAAGTTCTTGTTAAAAGTCATAAATGGTAGAATTAAAACTTGTCAGGAGTGAGACAGTTTTCACCGGTGACAAATGGCGATCATCTCACCACATCACAAATTTATGGAAGTAGAAACTCTGCCAATGGACCCCAAGTGGCTGGGTGGTGCATTGAATTAGGGGTTCACCAACCCAAAGACCATGGATTCGATTCCCCCCTCCGACGGAGTCATGGATATGTAACCGTGAGGAGTCTCATTCTAAGACAAGAGAGCTGTCCTGTGTCCCATAGTTTTCAGTGGCACACAACCAAGACCACTCTGTGAGGAATACACTCATTCAAGCTTTTTGTAATAACTCATCAAAAAACACTTCATATTTCATTATTTTAAAAACCCACAATACGAAAATAATTGCTGTATATCTCATTTCTTAAATTATTAGAGGATAAATGTTTAAACAGTGAAGTGCACTTATAGCTAAGGTTAATGATTTTATTAATAGTGCCCATAACGACAATGAAGGATGCTCAATTAATGCATTTATCAAAAATAGACTAACACTACAAATTCAGAGTTCACATAACGTTAATACAATCATGGAAGCATATATATAGGTTAGGCAGCTACACCATCCCAATAAAATAGAATGGAGTTGGACTATTACTAGTCATTCTAGCAGCTACATATTTTATATGTTGTGGATAATTATTGTAAATATGGAGATGGCTGATAGCCTTGGTTTAAAATGTTTTAGTGTGACAGACTACACTACACTACACAAGATCGAAACACACTATTTCCTTTATTATTTCAAAAGAACAAAAATAATTATTTGTGTTGAATAAGATGAATTTATTTTATTTCATTGGTTTCTGTGTATATAACTTAGAGTAATATTTCAAAAATTAATGCTTGAAACAACGTTAAACATAATTGTGAAGTTTAAAATTGGATTGTGAGTGGCAAGGGGAATTCAGGACGCGCTTTTCGTCCCATTCGGAACTTGTAGGCATCCGAATGTTGGTTTTCACACTTGGAATCGAACCTTGTCTGCTTCGTGTCAAACGCCTCCGCGTTCACCATTAGACTACTGCGTTCAGACGGTCACACTTGTGCAACAGGTATATAAGTAATTAAGTTGAGCTTATATCTTCCCGTCGATAAGTCACGAAGCGAACTCAGTTCGAATCCAAGTTTGAACATAAACATTGGGATACGGGCACATCTAACAGATGAATTTGAAATGAGACTAAACGCGCGTCATGGATTCAGCTTGACGGTCACAATCCACCTAAAACGTTACTTGTAAAATACCGCTATATCGAGGCAATCCGATCAGGATGCACATATAACAACAGAGGCTGACCAGCTTCAGTCCATGACTAATCAATGGAAAGATACATGCTCAACCTAATTAATTATAACGTTGTTTAAATTCCATATTAAGCATGTAAAGGTAATTAAAATGTTAGAGAGAATACTAGAAATGTATATCTAATACCAAAGAAGGTACCAAAAACAGGAAACGAAACAGTGGTTAGAGGTAAGAGGATTTAGTAATATGGAAATTAAGAAACGATTGTCGACAATAGAGAATGACATAAATTAATTTCATTCACCTGATTTATAATGTAATTTGATGACATAATCATATGCCTTGATGAAAGACTAACTGATAAGAAACTCCTTTGCTCAGTTATAACCTTCACTAAATAGTCTTGGTAGGATTTATCACATAATTGATTGAATTCGATTTAACAATACAAAATAGCAATGAAACAAATTGGTTGCGTACCTTAAGAACAAATATAATAATGCAATAGTCGAATCTGAAGGAACAATAACAACAATAATGTCATGAAATTAACAGTTAAGTTATTGAAATAAAGAAACTGATAGCTGTTTCTTTTTGAGTTCACCTGTTCTGTTATAAGCGTTTAATAGCAACATCTTCAGTATATTTCAAAAGATTCGAAGTCATCTGTTGATTGAACACCTTAAAAGAGTCCAAAATATCAAGTATTAGTGTCTTGTACTACTACTAAATGTTTGTATTCCTTTATATCGTAGATTTTTTGGCACGTGTTCATAAATTCATACATAGACTCCTCTTGCTGTTCTACCAACAGACAGTTGGTAGTAACATAGTAAAGATGCCTATCGATTTTTTATAATCTCATGTAACATGTTGTACTATAGAATATAACTAGATTCACTACAAAGTTAATTGAATGAGTTATTTTTTCATTTGTGTAATGTTATCCAAATTGTAATTATTGAATAGTGCATAGACAAATAATACAAACAGAGTGATTATAACACTTTCTCATCAGTTGGATATAAAAAACATGTAATAAGAATATTTTACTGCTATGGTATTTTCCCAGTGTGTTTAATATCAATCAAATTCCTTATAGAATTAACTAAACATTATGAGATGGAATCAAAAAGAAAACAACCTCGTTATGTTGAGAAATAGATGTAATCAGATAATGAAATAAGTGAAGTATCAACATATAATTAGTCGTACAGGAAGCAATGGTTGATTTACCATGATTAAGCCTGATGATTATTAGGTCAGTTTAAATTGATTCAATAGATACAGCGTACATGTACACATTCAACACTAGAGAATCTGTTTCACAATTAAGTGTTTGTAAGCATTTTAGTTTATTTGTTGTTATTATTAAAACTTGTAACTAAAGGCAACAATGTGTCAATTTGCTTAATGTAAATGTATGCCATTAAACAGAGAAATTTATTCCCCTATAAATGTATATCATTATAAAGATAGAACTAGTATGTAGTTATCTATACTTAGTAGGTTAATGGATATTCAATTAGAAAGTATTGTATTTTGTGTTCCACTGTGATGAGTGGAAAATACACGGGAACATGGATTCTATATTCCACTGCAAATCATAATTCCATTTTAGCAGTATTCATAGTTGCAACACTTTAACTCATATTACGTATATTTGTAATTGGGTGTTATGGAAAGTGTTGTGTTAATTTAATATTACAAATTGGTTTGAATAAAACACCTAATGACAAGCAGAAAGCTCTGAACAGCTGTTTCTTCCTAGTATGAGATGCCTTAACAGTGCGCACTCACGATCTTACTAGGGACCGAACTTCAGACTAAACTACTTTGAGGCGAACGCTTTACCATTAAACTACTAAAATGACCCCCTAACGGCTGATATTTCTACCTCAATCGAATTGTGATATATTTGCGAACCCTCATCCATTGTCATAAGTGAGTAACTGTTTCACACCTGCTATGGTTGAACTCCGTTGACCACGTTTCTGAAAACAGATTAGCTTTAATTGCATCAAGCAAATATTAACAGACGGTTTTCTCTATTGTAATGATCCTTCTTCTATAAAATGTAACATGATGCTCCACACAACCACTTTAAGAAATTCGTCATTAAATTGGTAACCGATAATCGCATCATCATTATTATCACGAACTTAGTTAACCTTATTTGCAATTTATCAATTGCATTTCAACTGTTGTTAGTTCCCTAATTCAATCGATATCAAAGAGAAGGAGAAATGTCTATCCAGTTTGTTCACCTTCCATTTTATCGGCTTTCCATTGAAATTAGGTTTAATATTCACGAGATGAAATCTAAACTTTAGTAAGATTATGAAGAAACAATTAAGTTAAACAGAAATATCGAAATGAAATTGTAGTGTTTAGCATTGAATCAATGATCTTTCAGACAACTATCTCAACGTCACATATCCCATATAAAATAATCATGTTGATCATAAACAATAAACAAAAGAATTTCAATAAAAAAACGTAGTGAAAACGTACATAAAAGTTATTGATCACTTCACATAACTTTTTGATGCTGTTGTTGGAAAAGAATGTAGAACGATTTGCGTCAGGTTTAGTACTTACAGTTAGTACAAGATTAAGGTTGGAAAATGATAAGATCAAGATCGACGTTCATGTTTAGGACTAAATTTACTTTACGAAACCATAAAAAATAATATTGGCATTCTCCTTCGATATTCTTAAGTCTGCATATACATTTCATAAGTAACTACATTAAAGTTAATTCGAATACCATCTAAGCTCAAATACTAACCTTATATCTCAACCCCTGATTTTCCACCCCAAAGAACTTGACTTTTTATTCAGCAAAATAATCATTCAGGATCCTTCTAAGAGTAGCTAGAGGCTGTTACTATCCCATCAAAATATCTTCATACCAATACTGAACATTAAATCCAAGCTGAACTAAGAACCTTTTAAGATAAACAGTGATTTTTTAAGAAAAAAGTCAATTCAATCTATTCAGTAATCATTCAGTTAATATTAAGTTCTTCTGTTATATAAACCATTATGAAGTTTACAATTATTGTCATTATGATAACAAATGAACCATACATATTTGTAAGCTTGACGACAAACAATAACCCTAATGGCATTAGTACTTATCATAAATGACAATAATTTGTTATGGATGATTGAAACCATTCATCTTTCAAAGTAATCTATCATTTCGCTTTTTCAAATTACTAATAAATCTGTTATACAGTTTAAGTAGTAGGTTTGTAATATGACTGTAAATTGTTTTGATTCAGTACTTTTTGCAGACAGAGATGAAATGATGTAGAACTCTAAAGAAATCACATTAATATTATCAAATCTACAATGAGTATAATGCGTGATGTCCTATGTAAAAAAGCACACAACTGAATGAATGATTTTCCCATTTAATTCAAAGATCTATTTTATGAAACACAAGCGTGACTATTTACAACTTTAGGATAATTTTTATGAAAGTATACATTCAAAGATGTAGTGAGAAATTATTTCTTAGTAACTGATTACAATACAAAAAAGTCTTCTGTGTATAAGTATACACAGATATCCTTTATCTAAGTTTGTGTTACTTAATACTCATCAGAGAGATATACCTACCAACTTGAAAGAATACATACTTCTGGAGCTCACAGTTTCAGTAATCCTTTAGTGTGTAAAAAATTTGTAGTATGGATAAAAAATTATTTTCACTCCTTCATTTTTTCTAGTCTACTCCCTTTCTTAATCTCAATTTATCCAATGAGAAATTGACAGTATTTAAATTCAAATCATTGGTTTTAAGTGGGTGTGTATAAATTATTTATTCCTATGAAATATTACGTTTTTGACTCATGAGGACAATATTATGAAATTCGGTTTACATGTACTTTTGTCTACTGTGAATTCACTCTAAATCATGTTAACGTTGAATGTGCAATCATCGTAGTTATTGACTTCTGATGTTATGTATCTAAAACTATACTTATAATAGAGTGATTTATGAGTAAACAAAATGTAGCATTGTATCCAAAATATCATATAAGTATACAATTCATACCCTTTTATTTGGTAAACTTACATAAACTGAAGATCACATTAAGTCATATTAATCAACATAACGTGAAATAAGAATTTCCTAAGTATTTGCATTATGATTATGTTTCTCATCAATCAACTAACACGTTTTAGAGTATTACTGAGTATTGGTGATCGATTTACTGATAAAATGAACAATGAACAATTCATAGTGTTAAAGATGAAATATGATTGGGGCTATGTAAAGAATAAGAGTAACTGTTCCATTTTCATAAAATGTTATAACAGCACATGTAGCCTAATCGTAATATGTCGTAATCACATCTAATAATCACTGAAGCTGATAATTACAGAGATATGTTACCAATCTAAATGATTTGATCTTATCTAAAGATCAGGTGAGATAGATAGGGAACCATAAGTAAAATGATACAGAAAAAATTCGTGTTATTATATATTATTGGAATGAAACATATTCATTATTTTCAATGGTAATTCCTTAAGCCAGGCATTCAAGGCAATAAGGAATATTCTTTTCAACAAAGCATAATCATGTTATGTACTTCCAAATCGAAATTAATTGTTTACCCTAATGAGTGGAAAAGTATAAGGACAGAGATAACTTTTAGTGTCTAACAGTCTAGGACTTCAGGATGGTTTAATCAATCAGTCAATTGGTCAATTGCCTATTACTCCACGTGGAACATAGGATGCCAATCAGCATTCTCCAACCACCACTGTTCTCGGCTCTCCGTATCACTTCTTCCAAAGTGCCATTCATTCTTTTCATGTCCGCCTATAATTTCCCGGTACAATATGTTCTTCAGTCTTCCGATTTCCTTTGGCCATGAGGATTCCAAGTTATTATTTGTCTTGTGACGCAGTTTGACGATTTCCTCAATGTGTGTCCTATCCACTAATAGCGTTTTTTTTTAATTTGTTTCTCAGCTGTGAATTGGTTTGTTCTCTGCTGCAGTAGGTTGTTTTTGATGGTATCTGGCCAACGGATCCGACATATCTACGGTAGGCGACTGCTTATAAATACCTGTATCTTTTAAAGGATGTTTTATATAGTTCTATATGCAACTATCATTTCCATACAATAAAACTGTCTTGACGTTTGCATTGAAATTTCTTACTGAGGTTGGTTGATAGCTATTTTGATTAATCTATGTTTCTCAATTGTAGAAATGCTGTCATTTCGTTACCAATGTGTACCTGCACATTTGCAACAGAACTTCCTTGTTTATCATTGATGCTGGCCAGAATGGTTAGCAAAGTAAAATTGTTAGTTAAAAAATGACTATGTGTAATATTAACTTCAATAAATTTATACATCAGTTGAAATGATTAGCATCATTAGTCACTTAAATAAATCGAAGCTGAATGCAAACCTAAACACATATTTTAACGATATGGTATTTTAATTGATTGAATATGTCAGAGATTGATGTTGGTAAGGTATTATTGAAAATCAGGTAGCACTGGACAGCTGTTTCATTCTAGTATGGAACTCCTCAGCGATGCGCACCTCAAGTTCCTCACCAACAGCATCAGGTTGACGGTAAACTCCTAATTCTTTGAACCACTGGGTCGGCATCCAATAATAGAATTCCCACTTCCTTCAATTTTTACATAAAGATTATTTTCTGTATGAAAGAAAATCTTTACCCATCAATGGAATTCACTTATGCTTTAACCAATCACCAAATTTATAAAATGGATATGTTGTGTACTATATGTTAACTCTCAGTCTTACAGTCTACTATTCTTACAATTGAATTATTCGGGAAGGGGGGGGGGATGAACATATGATCATCCTTATAAGACTAAGATATTTATATTGTGGTCTTACAGTGGTTACTTTACTTGATAAAAACAATCATTCGAAAAAAATTGAACTTCAAAAGTTTTCCAGTACGAACAGAATTCAGAATAACTAATTAGAAATAGAAACGTAGAACAAAAAATGCAGCCGATTTTGAGGTGAATGTATCATTTAGAAATGTGGTGTTACTAAGTATAACTTATGGATCATGGTGCAAGATACTATTGTTGAAACGCTGAAATTATATTCATATAATTCGTTCATCATGTATAACCCTTATACGACAAATAAAAGATCATTCATCGAATATATTGGCGCATACAAGTGACAAAGATGAGGTGGGGAGGGTGTAGTGACAAAATTACCATTAAACCAAGTGTTGACTTAGAGACTGAACAGTACATAAAAAAGATATCGATTAAATCAGTATTCGTAAAAAGTTTGGTGTGTACTAATCAATTTCGTTCCATTTTTGCAAGTCTGATAATAATCAAATCAAATGTTTGATATGAAATTTTTATCGTATATAAAATGATACTAATTACGTAATAATTAGAAGGATGAAGTTGGTGATACTTAAATTCTCTGTTTTTACAAGAAAAATAAAATCAGTAACACGAAAAAGATTTGGATAAAATGTACATTTGGTAATACACTGAGACAAATTAGTATGTACATTAGCTGTACTACAATTAAGGTAAGTATTGACCTGAAGGAATTAAGGTAAGCAAGGTAAAAAGAATAGGTTGAATATATATTACTTTCGTATACAGAGCTGTTGTCTGTTGACATATATGACTATGTCGTTTGTTATCTGAAGGATCTTGATTTTTACTAATCTTAGTAAATGATTATTCGCACAGTAAATAATTAATTCCTGCTCCCTAAATGACTCATTTCAACTAAGTAGCATAATATTGAACTGTTGATACTTTAACAGCACCCTTGGAGGTGACATGAGCATTTTCTTCCGAACATGAAGATTTAATAGCCGGGTGACCTTCATCAAATTGCCTCACAATTTTAGATCGGTTTGTTTAATGCTTGCAAATGATGAATTTGTCATCCGTATATTGACAGGAGATTCGCAAATTTGTAAATAAGTTGTTCAAGTGAACTGATTTTTATTTTGGCTAAATAAAGATTGATTAGAATGGGACATAGTGATGAGCACATTGTTATCCCATTCACCCAAATAAGACTAAAAGTTCAATTTTAATTCTAATGATAACTGTAATTCATGTATTCACTTAGCATTTAATCAATTTTTAGGTTAATAATAAACATTCTAAATCTATCAAGTAAATCAATGAATCACCTTATTTGACGTAGTTTTATACAATTTGGTACTTTATTTCATTTCGTTTGCTAGCGTCACAAATTGATCACCGTTGGTAACCTCCACAAACCTACCTCAAATCAGCTAAAATAATCAGTTCACCTGTGATTAACTCAAACATATTCGTGACGTTCCAGTGATTAGTTGTGACTAGCGGAGTTCACATTTGTCGAGAGTTAAATAGTTATCATCACTGACATTCGACAGTTATCTCGCTAAATCACATTTTTGATTAAAGTAGGAACTCTATCATTGCACTATGGTTGTCTCTGTAGTGCTGATGGTTAAGCGTAAGCAGCTAGTCCTAAAGGTCCTGGGTTCTATAATATAACAGAACCAAGACTGAGCATTTCTGAGGAGTCCCATACTTTGACAAAGCAGTTATGCAGTGATCCCTAGTTTTCTATGGTACTCAACTAATATCAATCTAGTGACGATTAGATACAACAAAATTACGTCAATTTATTTTATTTCTGCACTTCTATTATACAATTACAACAGTAATAATTACATAAAAGTCAAATGATTCATTATAAAATTCAGATGAAAATGTTGTAATTCATTCCTATTAGTTAATTTACGTATTAGAATTATATGTTTTTAGTTAAAGAAGAGGTCCAAGATAGTTTCATTGTCTCATTTAGTAAACAGAATATCTATTACCATATGAAATATATAGAAATCGATACATTAATGTAACTGAATATCATTGGAAAAAATGTCGAAAAATATCTTCATCACATGTTCAAATGTCAATTAAAAAAGAAGAAAAAAAATATATTACAAAGATTCATTTTTATCCCATTTCTATGGATCTACATAAGTAAATATAATACTGATTGAATTTAGAAATCTTCTATGATTCTTAATGAAATTGTATTAATTACCAACATTGACATTAAATTGTATTTGAATGAATACGATTCGATCACAAATTGCCATAACTTTCAACAGTTCAATTTGAACACAGTTTTTTATTTATTGAACATTGAATGATGATTGATTGAATTACTACTAGTGCTAGTATTATTGTTATTACTATTAATAGTAATCGATTTCGTGTTATTCATTAGTAGTGAATCATGAAATTTTGATGTAGTTACTAAAGTTGTATTCATTGAATTAGGTAATGTATTACGTAATTCAACAATTTGTCCTTCTAAATTATTTAAACGTTTAACAATTTCATTAATTTGTTGACTAAGTTGTAAATGAAAATTGTTTAAATGTTTTTCAATGTTTAATTCAATTCTATGTAAATCTTGATATGGTACACTTAATGTTGTATCAGTAGAATTTGTTGTTAGTGTATGTAAAATTGGTGTTTGTGTTGAGTTTATTGTTGGATTTTGACTTGAAATTATTGATGAAACTGTACTTATTGGTATAGAAGCAAAAGTATGATCATCAGAAGATTTTATGTTTAATTGAGTTTCTGATAAACGTTGCTTATCTTCTGCATGTACACGCGTTGAATCTTCATTTGGTTCTTCATTTAAATTATGTAAAGGTGGTTGTGTAGCTCTATTAATAAACAAGATGAATTGATTAAATGATTATTGATAAATCAATCAGTATTACGATAGTAAGTGTTCACTATATAAACAATTGACTAGTGTTTGTAGGCTTTAAGTGATAGATGCATAATGAAAACTACCTTTCAATACTGGAGTCAATTCAGTAGCTTTTTGCATCATAATCAATGTAAATTATAGTTGAGTAACAGAAAATAAAGAAGCAATTAGTGAATTATAAATATAGAATTATCAATGAATGTCAGTAGACCATATCAGCTAAGTGCATTAAGGTCGAGAGTGAGGTAATGAATTACCACTGTTTTAGAACACTTAGAAGTATGGCTGAGTAAAATCTTATACATTTCATTTATAAACTGATTTTGTTTATGAGTATACAGAAGCGTGTTCTCCTTCAATGAATTATTTAATTCAGAAAGTACAATAAATAACACTGATTTAATTTTTGGATAGTAAATCTTCATTCAATAGACTAACATAATTCAACACTGATAACACCTAGATTAATGTATTCAGGTGAACTAGATAAGTCAAAAATATGTAGCTTTGTTGTAGCCAACAGGCAACATTATTCGAGGTAGATTCGTATCAGTTAGTCCTTGTATGCTAAATGTATCTACAATCTTTATGGAATTAGTGTTCACCGTAAGACTTGAACTTACATCACCAAATGTCATAATATGAAATATTATCAATTATCTGATGGGTTTTCAGTCGATCTCCTGCATGATTTATATATTTATACCTGATGGTTTGTCAGTGCATCTACCTTAGTATTCATTATCTTCTTGTAAGTACTTATAACAATTAGTGATTATTCTAAGTAGTAGCATATGTTAAACCAATTAAATTTCTTTTATACAGAAAGTAAAAGATTTCAACAAACTGGGCATCATATACCATTTATATACGATTAGGATTTATCTTGTAAACCTTCTGTCTTAAAGTCAGCACACCAGTACACTTGTGTAGACTATTGCAGGTAATACATAAACATTGAACAGTAAACGAAATTCCATATACTTATTTTTACTTTCTTGAGTAGGAATATTCACCACATTGTGTACACGTAATCCATTCATTCTCACTTGCAAGATCTCATGATTGTGAATAACTTACAATCGGAAATGTTGATTTTAGTGATTGCTGTTATTCTTGTTACAAAAACTATTATGAAGTTGCATATTTTACGACAACACATTAAGAAAACGGGTTTTATTTAAGTGGTTCTTTACTTAACTTACTATTATTCCTCTGCAGCAACTATAATAACTTATGTTGGAAGCATAAATTCATGAGGAAGGGGGGGGGGAAGTATAATAGTTAATATTTCAAATTAAACATATTTATATAGCTATTCAGAATAAAGAATTACTGAAGAGTTGTTTTATCTTGTAATTCAGGTTTTATAGCAAAAGCTAATCCTGTCGACCGTTGAGTGAGTACCAAGTGTCGTAAGTTTTTAACCTCAGTGAATAATTTTAGAAAACAAGAGGGAAATTCACTGACTAAATGTGGCGAATGAAGTTTAACTAGGTCCAGTGTGAGGCAATTAACCACGAATGGAAATGGATGAAACCATGAAATGTGTTGCAAATTGGTTGAACTTAAAAATGCAATCAATAGAACTTGATTTACTGAATATGTTTCGATACAAATTAAAAATATATCATGATTTTCCCAATAAGAATTTCATTTATTACACTGAATGACTTTGAAATTGCAGTTAAAGATGATTTGAAACTAAAGAAGAAAGCTAATGATACATTTTTATTACTGTGCTTCTATCACAATTTAACGTAATATGACGATCCATCTTGTATATTTATCAATAAAACAGATGAATTTTAACAAGATACATATTAATGCCTGCAGTTAATATCGTAATTGATTATCACTAACCAATATGTTCTGCTTCCGAAAGCTACAGGATGATACTTTTGATATAAACAAGCTATGAATGATTTTAAATATGATTACGTAAATCTTGTCTGAACATGCCCCCCCTCCCCCACCCAAGATCCTGGAAACAAAAACTATATTGACTATATAGTGGAATGGTTTGATCAGTATAACATTCCAGATGTACCATTTTTGTTCGTTTATTAGGGTTTAGATGACTATGTATACCATTAAAAGTTTAAGTATGAATGATAAATATTGTGCCAACAAGAAGAACATGCTTTTGAAATGATTTACTTTTTAGATGCTACCTTAAGTAACATTCAAAGCCATTCGGATCTTAAATGTTAAGCTGACCTTGATAGCCTAAAAATCATAAATATAACTGAAAATATCATAATCGGTTATTTAATCAAGAAGCATCAATCAGTGTCAGCTGAAGTATTGAAATATAATCTGTCTATACATCCATAATCGTTGATATAATAAAGACCAAACAGTTAAAAGCGATTGATTTAATGGCAGTTTAGTTTTTTACCAGTTGTATAGTATCCTTTTGTCAACAGGTTACATCAAGGTTACGCAATATTTTTATTTTTTCAATGCCCTAAATAATTGTTTACTTTTACCTAGAAATCCTTAATCTACTACTGCTTAATTTAGCAACATATTAGCTGCTACCGGGAATCACAAACCGAGGCATCCCCAAAGAATTAAATGTGTGAACAAATGAATAAGCGATTTGATATATTAGTTCTGTTGCATGCTTAATGGTTACTGTGAAAGTCTTTTGAAAACGTTGAAGGGTGATCTAGCTGTTAAAACACTTGGTTTTCATTTGGTAATTCATATCATCGAACGTCGTTTTACTTACTTTGTTTAAGGAACACGGTAGTATCTCTAGCTCAAACACATCTAAACTGTGAAGTAAAGCTCAATATATATTTTTGTTCATGGCACATAAGTTATTCAATCAATTAATTAAAAACCTTCTTAATGCTGAATACTAGTTGTCAAGAGATACTTCTGATTATGTGGGGTAATTTCAGTAGATTTGGTAGTAAGAGAAGTGAAGAAACTTGCTGAATGTCATGTGATTGTTTTCCAGTGATGGATTATATAAAATACTTCCACTGGATATATAAAATAATAAGTAGACTGAATAAAAGTATTGTTTCAACCAACTTACTTAGAAATTAAACGAGCCCATTTTCTTGCAGGATTCGGTCCCTTTCCCAAACTTGTGGAAACAACGGGAGGTGGTTCCGTTTGTGGTTGTGAATCAATGGAATTCTTATGAAGTAATTTAACTGGACTTGATAATGGAGTTACAATTTTCGAATGATTATTTGTAGACATATTAGCTTCATTATCTGCATATGGAAGTGGAGATTTACAAAGTGAAGCTGATTTATCTGGAGCACTATTGATTACGATATCGGAAATACTTGAATTTTCAAATTCTGAACCGTCTAATGACGTATGACATGAAACAATTGTACCTAGATATTGTCTAGAAGATAAATCCCCAACTTGACTTGAACGACGTAACCTAGAGATTAATTTCCGTACTGGGTGACTAGCTGGAAGCGTACTTAATGGTGGTTCTTTATTTCTTCGCATTGAAAGTTCCATTTCACGTCTTACATCTGATAGCTTCCGAAATATCACCTAAACAAACAAAATGAATAGAACATATTTTATAGTAAGTTAATAACGCCACATTGAAATCTGTCTCGGGATTATAGGAAACCTAAGAATATACCACAAATTTATTGTTATTATTTAGGGCTAATGATCCATAAACTCATAAAACAAAACAATCAGTTGGTTCTGTATCTCAATGATTTTTACAAGAACCTAATTAGATAATGAGTTTCATCCGATAATTTACAGAAATATCTGTTCTGTGGTCTGTTGAAAAAATCAGCCATTATTTTCTAATTGGTAACCGGTCTGCAGTTATGAATAGTTCAAGAGATTTAAATGTTAAAACATTCCTTTCGAAGCCAGTTACTTATAAGTAGTCCAATTAGTAGTTAATTAAATTGTTTGTTGAAATCGTAAACTGAGAAATCATTTATTCAAGTGGCTGAAGTACATTTGCTTGGCTGTATAATGCCACTAAACTTGATTTTAATTTTAATAGCAAAAGTATAGTTTAAGAACAAACTTGGGGTCATTTAAAAGTCAACTTAAGGTATTTTAGTGTAATTTTAGATATCATCGAGGTATTTGTTGAGAATGTTTTTTTATCATTGAACCTTTGAGGCATATCATCACGGAAAAGCTTACTCCTTCAGTAATGTTAACTAACATGTTATAGTTGAACTCCAGAACTTATTTCAACAAACACCTTGACAGTATCATAGGTGGCATGGAGACAACTTAGATTGACTAATAAACTATGCGAAAGAGTTTTTGCAGTTCTTAATCTATCCGCAATCAATAATACTTATATCCAATCAAATGCTAGTGATGACAAATTAACACTTTATATTTTGACAATACAATAAGATGAGGAAGAGCTATGCGATATTTATGCACTGAGACATTTAGAACAATCTGATGACACATTAACCTGTCAAGACATTTATATGCGAAGAACAAAGGTCAACGCGACAATCGAAATATAAGAAAGGCAAAGAAAGGTAATGTAAAAAATATTGTGAATTACACTCTTCTCCGGATATAATATCAATATTATCAGGGCGAGTTTAGTGTAAGTACACATATTTTTACGCAAATAAGAAGGGAGGGGGGTCAAAGTTTCGTATAACTGAGGCTTCAGTAAACCTTAGTATATGCCCCAAACAATTCTTGTACAACATCGCAAAGGCTGATTCAATATCAGCTTATGGGCTGTCTTAATTAGATATTTAATGATACAGGATGGTGGTTGTTGATAATTATGTGCATCTTTTCTGTCATTTGAGGTATTTATTTCAGTATCCATTCTGTTGTGTCCAGTCACCCAATACTTGATAGGTAAATACGAAATGATAATACTTCAGTGGGTGCAGGATTGATGAATTTTTTAAAGTTTTTTATAGGTTCTGTTTCAGAGTGGAGAGAATCACGGTATGTATAAGTATATGTGTATCATCTCGTGAGTGTCTTTAAGTTGTTTCCAACTGGAGCGCTAAGTTGGAATTAGGACTATGATCGGAGTTTTATGTTTTAGAGGTAGCGTTGATTTCTATTTGGCACACAACAACACTTCTTATTTGTTACCATAAGAAGTAAAATGTACAGTCCATATCGTCTAAAATATAATTTTTCTAATTCCTCTAAAGTTTCTGAATAGTATCTGAATGTACTTCAGTAACTCTTACAGGGTTAGAGAATTTCGCTTTTTGTAACGACTCTTATTGGTTATTTATTATTTATGGAAGACTGTATTAGTGATAGCAAGAGCTCGTTTTGAAACTATACTTTTACCTAATTTAATATCAGGGATATAATATGCCTTATAACTTCGTTTACGTTCAGTAGACTTCAAGTAGATGCATTAACACTATACGGTCTTGATTAAGGCGTGATCAAAACATGTTTGAAAAGATGCATAGTGATTGGTATGTTTTCAGCTCATCAGCTATAATCAACGATCCAGAAAGTGTTAGAACAATCTCACGTGGATTTTATATAAATCGCAGTGTATTTATTTACTTTGCATTCTTCTGTTCTTATTTTCGAACGTACTTTGCTACTTACTCAAGTCTTGTTTTAATTTGGGATCAAGTCAGTGAAATTATCGTATCGTAGAATACTAGACAGGGACATTAATGAACAGGATTAAACGCGAACAATTGTATTTGAAAACCAGGAATTATTGAACAGCTCTTTCGTCCTACAGTGGGACTCCGGTGCTCACTCTCGACCCCACAAAAGAGTCCAACTTAGAGCCTTCAGATTAGCGAATGCCTAACCCTCTGCACCACTAGGTCAGCCACCGCTTCTATCAATTTGTGATACAGCATGATATTATCCATTGTTGCCAGTGATAGCTATTAGATTTTCGATAAGTCTGAATCCTGTCAGTCACTAATTCTCATTAGAACTTTAGGCACATCCTGAAGCTGGTCGCTAGTGTACTGATTATTGTAATGTAATTGTAGTGATTTTGTGGAGATAGCTATTAGCTTGTTATTCGTCACAGATTGATATTTGTTGTTATCATTTAAAACTAGGGACTATTAGGCAGCTGTTTCGCCCTATCATGTGACTATTCACTAGTAAGCATTCTTGACTTCATAAGAAGGTTTAGAGAGTTGGGCGTTCGCCTAACTTAAGGCCCAGTGTTCTGTTCTCTAGTGGAATCAATGGTGCACACTGCTGTGGAGTCTCATACTCGGGCAAAACAGCTATTCAATGCTCCCTAGTTTACTATAATAGTCGACCAACATCAAACTGTGACGAATACAAACGACACAGCATAATATCTTTCTCCACAAAACCATTTCGCCCTACGGACTAATGTTATTATGATTTCAGCTAATTGTTAATTAATGACAGTAGATAATCAGCCACAGAGAAATGATTGTCAACGATTGTTGCCATTTTTTAAAAGAAACATACTTTACTGATAATAGATTTATGAATATTTCATAACATATTCAATTTCTTCTGTTACTTGACTTAAATGACATTAGAAGGCTTAAGTATACAAGAAGTTATCTTGACGACACAAATCATTATGAATGGAATACTTTGATTGGATTACATTACAACATTGTACACAATAGCGATGAAACAATGAAATTTCATGCATTTAATTTCTTTCATTAACTTGAAGAGATCAAGAATAATTAATTGCGACAAAATAAAATGAATTCGTTTTGTTTCATTTGGTTCTCATCAGTTACATTCAACTTATCATATTGTAAAATCAACATTTAAACAAATATAACATACTTATAATGATAATTTTGATTGAGATTGAGATGGAAAGTCTTTTAACACAATGTGAGAGAAAGAAAATGTTATGTGAGTAATGTGAAGGTATTAGAGAATATTGCCAGTAAAATTATGGTACAAAAATGTCATAAACAATCGACTAATATAGTAACAAGAAATTACCAAGCTACGATTAAAGATTACGAAATGAAATAGAAAGTATGCTGATACTGTGTAAATGGTGTGAGGATATAACAGAATTAAATGAATTTTACGAATGAGAGAAACGATGCAATGAATCAGTCTAAATCTTTCGGAAATGAAAGAGATAATTCAATTTCACTGATGAGTTATTGTAACTGATATGATGAAATCAAAGATAAGTTACCAAGGTAATGAAAGAGTGACAACTCTTTGATTTTGAACACATAAATCCGGTTTAAAGTGGTTAACGAGAATAGCCTCCGAGTATTCTATAGGACTGCATGTTGCTTGTCCACCAAACACCTCGAAAGACTTCAGTATATCTACCTTATGCTCAGTGTCACTGAGTTATCTGAAGATGATGCTGAGGAACATTTTCATATCTCTTATGTAAAGATTCTTCGGAACATGTTTGTTGAATCTAAGATAAGCCCTTCTTTCAATTTTACCAATGCGACAACTTTGGGAGATACATGCAAACTTGTAACGACAATTGATGATATTCTCTGATACTTTCGCAATACTCACATAACGGTTTCTTTCTCTCACATTGTGTTAAAAGACTTTCCACCTCAATCTCAATCAAAATTATCATTATAAGTATGTTATATTTGTTTAAATGTTGATTTTACAATATAATAAGTTGCATGTAACTGATGAGAATCAAACAAAACAAAACGAATTCATTTTGTTTATCGCAATTATTTGTTCCTGTTTCTTTTCAAACATTAAAATGCTTTTATAATTCGAGCGTATTTAGATCGTCCCACTGATTTGTTTGAACTGAAACTGGTGAGTTTCTGTTGCTATATATGCATCCTGAGAGAATTTTCTCGTTATAGCGGTAGTGCACAAGTATTAATTAAGTTGGATTGTGACTGGTAAGCTGAATCCAGGACGCTCGTTTTGTCTTATTTGGGATTCATCTGTTGGATGTACCTGAACTCTGATGTTAATGTTTACACAATGATTCAAACTCGATTTGTTTCTCTGTAAAACACCACCACGTTCACCACTAGACTACTGTGTCCAGACAGTCACACATTTGCAACGGCCATATAAATATAGTACAAATGTATTTGCATCTTCCCCGCTGATTCGTTATGTGAACATCAAAATTGGGATGCAGGTATATTTAGCCAACGAGTCTCAAATCGGATGAAACGTGCGTCCTGGATTTAGTTTACCAGTCACAATGCAACTCAAACAATTGTAATAATTTTGTTAGACGCCACTATATACATTTTAAAAATGAACATCATGAACTTCAATATAACTTACTCTATTGCATAAATTATAAGTCAATTCCAAATTTCTTGTGAAACTATTTGCAAATGCATGATAAAAATTTAACACAATTCGCAGACGATCTAATCGTATTGTATGCAAAGTACAATACGTTAGTGCTCGAACACTGGCTGCTGCCGGTACAGATACTGTATTCCTCCATAATGGATCGCCAAATACATCACCTTTACCTTAAATTAGAAAATAAACTATTATAAAATTAATTAATAACAAGTAATTTCGTGATTACCTAATATTAATCATTAATAACTAAACACTTATTGTATCTTATCATGCCTAGACGACAGCTGAAATTAGTTAGAAGATTTTACATAAGCGCTTGAAGTATGAAGTAATCGCATTGACAAATTATTTTTATTGAAGACGAATAAAAACAATAAATTAAGACCAATCTCTATGTGGTGGGATTGTGATGCACAATATCAAGACCGTCCTAGCTACAATGGAAGAGTTTACTAGTACTCAGTGAATTTCAGTGGTGTCAAGCCTCAATTGATTTGTGACAAATCCCTTTTAGAAAAATCCTGAAGGAATAATTCTCCATTTGCTCGTACCAATTATAAACAGACACAACTTATTGAACATTTAAAGAAACGTTTCGTTATCGTGAAGCGATTTTGTGATTATTACCTGTATACAATGGATAGTATGAAGACTATATTCCATTAATCTGATAGCAACATTAACGATAATTCACTCGATATATAATTGATCGGCCTACTCGAGGCAAGCTGAATGAAAAAATATATACTGTTTAATACTTACCAAGTATTGCAATTACTTCATCATCTTGTAATACTTCTAAAGTACCACTTGCTATAAAACATAATTGATCAACGCTTTCACCTTGATGACATATTAAATCACCTGGTGCTGTATGTAGTGTTTGAAAATTAACAGCTAATGAACGTCGACAACCATCACTTGCTAAACGAAATGCGGCATGACTATTGAATACACAACGGTTTAAATGAACAGAAATATCTGCTTGCATATCTTTTGGACAATAGTTTAATACCTTAATAAAATTTAAAAAGAAAATATAACAATTTAATTTATATCTGAGTATTAACATGAGTAAAAACATTGAATATAAATTAAAGTTTGAACTCCACAAGTCACGATTTCTCAATGAAGCTTCAGAAACATTCTGGAGCTAATCACAAGTGAGCTGATTATTATAGTTGGCTATTTTTTATAGATGATTATTTTTGTGGAGATTAGTATTTTAATTGATTGAATATGTCACAGATTCATATTGGTAGAATACTGTTGAAAATCAGGTAGAACTAGACGGATGTTTGTTTTTGTGTCGGGAGTGAGATAGTTATCACCGATGACAATAGATGATCATCACACTATATATCACAAATTGATGAAAGTGGAAATCTTACCATTGAATACCGACTCAGTGTTTCAAAGAGTTAGGAGTTCGCCGTCAACTTTATGCCCTTGATGAGGAATTTGAAGTGCACCTTGCTGAGGAGTTCCATACTAGAACGAAACAGCTGTCCAGTGCTACCTGATTTTTAATAATACCCTACCAACATCAATCTGTGACATATTCAATCAATTAAAATACCGATCTCCACAAAAATAACCATCTGTAAAATAAAATAATCAGCTCACTAGTAACTAACTACATGATGTTCCTGAGGCTCTAGTAATAAGCCGTGATTTGTGAAGTTCAGACTTGTCGGGAATGAGACAGTTATTGCCAATTACAGTAAGTTGAAATGTTTGTGAGGTAAAGGAGACAGTGATTAGATAGCGCTAATAGTAGTAAAATCATCAGCTAAATAAAAACATACATAGAGGCACAAAAACAGTTTATATTCACAGTTTTAGAAGCGTCTCTTATAAGAAAGTTTTAACAGTGCACTGCATACAATATAGCTTTTTGATATCAACAGTTGTGGCCTTATATTAATCTTTAGATTTAATTACTTGAAATTGTGTGGTGAATTACAACGGGATAACAACTAGCTCCAATTTTATGTTACACTTGATAAGGTAACAAGTCAGTTAGTTGTACCATCTCTAGGATCTTGACCCGAGTGTTGTAACGGACAGACAGATATCACTGCGTCAAGAATAAACCGACTGTTACTTCCCGTTTTTCAACCATACCTAACGTCAATAATTAATAAGTTATGATGAGGCCTGTAAATGCGACTTAGCCACTGAAACTAATATTGGAAGATAATAAAGCACATTAAAATATTATTATTTCCCACAAACATGTATTGCTGTATATTTTAATTTGAAGGTTCAAAATATTGTTCATGTACTACTTGAACATTCCACGTAATGTCATTCACATACTTGAGGACCAAATGTCTTTCGGCTTTTACATGATATGTATTTCAATCTTCTAATTGTATACAATCCATTGATTTGCCTATAGGTTTTGTAATTTAGTACTTAAAAATGCTTTGACTAACATATACATTTTAGAAAAAGCCAAGAAGGTACCCGATTCATCGACTACGTTTACTATCGTTCGTGAAATTTATAAGGCAATAATATTAATAACCTAATACTTTGAGATGGCACTTTAGATAATTCTAAATATTACTATGGTAATTATCATGGTGCTTACACTATGCTGAATGACAAGCAATGTTATATTTTAATTCAGGGTACTGATGTAGGGCTTCCTATCAAAGTAAACGTTATTGTTACCTATGCAATGTGTGGCATCATAAGTCATTTAATCTGCTGAAAAGTAAATAAAAATGGTAAGTATACAATTCATGATTGCTGTGGCATAACATATTAAGTATGCGTGTTTGCATAATGCTCTGTAGACAGGTCGTCATTAATTTAGAGCTTCATTTAAAGTTTGTAATGCTGAATTTAATAAATAGACAAACTTACTATTCAGAAGCTATTTACAGCCACAATCAATAATATCAACCAAAACATACACGGTAATCATTATTGATACAGGAAAGATAGCTGACCTTTACGTTTATCCTTTAATAGTCGCTTGGTGGCCCTAAAATGCCCCAGAACAACCGGATGCGAAAAAAAGACCTCTTTCCCTGACGAAATATCATTATATGGTTATGTAGTTTTAGTTTCCGCAAGTGAACTTTTAATGACTACTTTATTGTGGTAGCACTGTTTATGGAAGTGAGAGAACAAACCATGCATTTATTTCACCTACGAGAATTAGACAATTTTGATTTTTAACCCATATTGTCTGTGAATACTAAAATCCTAATAAAACGAGTCATGCAGTACCTATCGTGGTCAATGGCTAACATCGGACTTCATAGAAAGACGCTGTTTTACTTCATTGTGTGCTAAACCTTTAGATCAAAGGCTCGGAAGTAGATGATTTATATTGATGAAGTATACAACCCTTCTTAGTCGTGCAACGCATACATTTCTGACGCCCAATCAACCAATCGGTCAAATACTCATTCAATCAATGCCTGTTACCCTACACGTGGAGCATAGGCCGCCAACCAGCGTTCTCTAACCAACTCTGTTCTGGGATTTTCTCTCTAGTTCTTACTAGTTGCTGTTCATTCTTTACATGTCTGCCTCCAATTTTCGACTTAATGTGTTCTTTGGTCTGTTGATTTTCTTTTAGCCTTAAAAATTTCAAGTTAGTGCTTGTATTGTAATGCAATTTAGTGATTTCCTTAGTGTGTGTTCTATCTAACTTCAGCGTTTTTTCCAGATTTTTTCCTCAGGAAATTGGTTTGTTTTTTAACATAATAGGTTGTTGCTGATTGTATCTGATCAACCGATCAGATGTATCTCGGGCCAACAACTTTTTATAAATACTTGCATCTTTTGGATAGTAATTTTCGTAGTTTTTTTATATAAATTTTATCTCCATACAACAGAACTGTTTTGATGGTTGTATCCCGTTCTTTTCTTGATATGTTGCAGTTTTCATAATCCAGTCAACCACCAACAGGAAGAGGAAAGGTGAAAGCAAGCAGCCTTGTCTGACACCAGCCTTCACTTCGAATAAATCTGTGAGCTGCCCTCCATGCATTATTTTGTGGTGTAGTAAGAATTATTTATGGTATTGATTATCTTCTCGACCACACCATAGTGTCAAGGAAGGCTCCATAATGTTTACCTATCCATATTGTTAAATGCTTTTTAATAGTCAAGAAAGTTTATATAGAGTGGTTAGTCCTATTCAACTGATTGTTCAACAAGGACCCACAGTACCGTAATTTGGTTGAATTTCTGATGCTTATTTGTACGAGATTTTCTGTATTTAAGTAGGTAAATAGGATTTAATGAAGACTATTTTCATGGTTGACATAGATCATTAGTTCATACAAACAATGTGATGTATGCAGCTTACCTATTTAACTCTCTCCCCAATATTTAGTAAACATTCATCTGATAAAATATAAATGGGATATGGTTATATTATTTCGAAGTTCAGTTTTCCTAGTTGAGTGAATTAATCATGGAGTTTTCATAGTTATTATTGAACAACTTCACCAGTAGTTTATGCCGACTATACTTCCTCAAAGATATCCTCATGTAATGAACACAACTATAATATAATATCACATTACAGTAAGATAATTTTATTATAAAGCTCACCAAAATATATTTTCTTTTTTTTAAAGAACAAAATATAAAACTTAACATAGAACATACTTTTACTGTATCAATTCCTTTAGTTACTGACCAAGATGATGTAATATAATCAATAACACGTTCACCTAATTCTCTTGGTACTTCATGAATTTTTAAAAAATCTTTAACACCTTTCATCATTTCATTATATCGTGTACGTGTTGCATACATCTGTTGAACAATAGTTGTTACATTACCAAATATTGTAGCATAAACTAAAGCTGTAATATCAGAAAGAATAATATAGTTTCTTTAGGTAAAATATTCTAGAAAAAATATAATCAATATTATTTTAATTTGGATTGTGACTGGCAAGTGGAATCCAGGACTCGCGTTTCGTCCTATTTGGGACTCATCGGCTAGATGTACCTGCGTCCCAATGTTGATGTTCACAGTGTGATTCGAACTTAGTCCGTTTTGTGTCAAACGCCACCGCGCACACCACTAGACTATTGAGTCCAGACAGTCATGTTTGTGCAATGGGCGAATTAGTAGTAGGATGAATTTGTATATTCCCATTGATTTGTTATAGACTGACCAGCTTCAGACTATAACAAATCAATGGGAATATACAAATTCATCCTACAATATTATTTTTCCCAATTTAGATGAGATAATCAGATTGGTTATATAGTAACAAGAATCATCATTGAAGTACATTGAAGTACTTGGTTTACAATAATTTATTGCGACATACTGTAGATTTTAATTCGGTAAAAATCTATTTCATTTATTTCCCTTTGTACATTAATATTTCCAGAATCGGAAGCTACTCACGTATATCATTCATGTTTCGAAGAAGAAGATTTATTAAAGGAAAGTTATACAAAAGGAGTAAGTTTGAAAAAAAACATTTCACAGTACTGAATACGAACATTTAGTTTACATGAAATATTGATGCAAAGTATTAACTCTTGATATTACTCAGAACAGTGTGTACTTAAGTAGATACATAATTTCTGAGTAAAACAACGATGAACTTTCACTTTCTGTCTTCTAGAGAATGTTATACTGGTCAGCTGATGTATGTTCACAATTCATGGATATTATTTAAAAAAAAATTAATGACTTTGAGAAATAAAACTGAAGCCAATCAATAAGTGAATTGATTGACATTATCTCCAGTTCTATTTATGTAGACCACATAAAATTGTCGTGATAATTTGTCCACGATAACAAACGAATTGTTTTAATGAAGGTATGAATAGAAATGTACATGAAAGATGTCGCTATATATTCATTATCGATGTACACTATACATTCTTTTTACTGTGGTCCTCAATCAATTGGTCTCATATAGCTTAGAACCTGGTGCATGTGTGCACTAATCTACGTCGCTACACCTCCTTAACACAGCGAAATGAATGCCTAAGTAGTAGAGACCATAATAACGTTAGTGATAGTGAAAAATTAACGAACGTAGAAAATATAATCCTGAAATAACAAACTAACCCTTGAAAACAAAAGTTTATGATTTAAAACTTGAGATTTAGTTGAAGATTAAAAGTGAATGCACATACGCCTCTCTGACCGATACTGAGTCATGTCACTTACAGTCTCTAGTCATTAGCTACAACAGTCACGCTAGCCCAAATCAGCTGGTTGGATCTACTTATTTTGCTCAGACGGACAATCAGTATTCTCATGGACTGCTGACATGTTTCGGATTGCCAGATCTTAGCTATCTTTCATCATATTATAACGTTAGTTAGCATTCTGTGTCGACATAGATAGTGGTTAGGCATACATAATACGTCCCAACCACCCCAGTCGATGAAGATTTACTGCAATGTCAAGAGGCTTACAATCCTTGTTAATATCCTACACTTAACTGTAGCACAATTTACCTGATAGTTTCAGAAAAAATCTCGATGTTTTGAAGAAATTTACCATCAAACGCCAGTAATCTGTGAATATTATCTACCCCTAATCGCCACCTTCTACGTCTATACAGCAAAACGGAGCAAAGTATTGTTCAGTATTCTCGTCTTTTAGTTGATAGGCGAATATTTAGTCTACACTATAGGTAACGAACATCGGCAGGAGCTAAACGGAATTTTCATGCCCATATAGAAATTTCATCAGACACTACTCTATCACAGCTGATTAGACTTTCAAGAAAGGTGAAGTAGTTTAGTCGTTTAACTATTTATCTTTAGTTCATGAGTTTACTCTGATCAGTCCCAAATTAGCGACAAGCAAATAGGGTGAGGGAAGGTGTAGTGAGGAGTGAATCATCCTGCATATGTTTACATTATTGTTGTGTGTTACCAGATGGCTGCATCTTTTAGCGTTTTCATATTAAAAAACTTTATTATCTGCGTATTCTAAGTCTAAAATTGAAACATACTCTGTTGTCTTAAGCCTCAATTAACTTGTAGCCAGCCTTTATTATCGCCTACCAGTTTCATTTAATCTAATACTTAAAAAACGACAGTTTACTCCTAAACATAAAGCTTTTTTTGTCTTTATAAATATAACAGTAACTGCACATTTGTATTTGTAATTATTTATTAGATATATTTGTCTAGGAAAAATAAGGAAATCAACCACATCGTGGAGTGTTTGGAAAGTGTGTATTAAAAAAGGGTTCTATAACATATTAAGAAATAAAAGGTAATAGCAATATGAAGTTAATTGTTCACCAAAGTATGAAAAAGGCGACAACTGGCATTTATTGTATGCCTAACGCATTTGTAAGCTATAAGTTGTGGATATGGGATCCTTCTGACTAAGTCTGTTTGATCCTGTAAACGATTTCGAAAAAATTCTAAGGTGATGCAAAACGATTAGTGAGTACCAGATGTTCTGGAATTAAGCTATTTATGCTTTATCTTATTTTTTATAAAACAAGACAGGAAAATTCTTGGAGGTGCATTTACTTATCGAAAACCTTGTGTAACAGGTGAACCCTACTTCACAAATGCAAATAAAACATGTAGATACACGTAGACGTAGCCCGAATTGAATCTTTTACAAAGTTGTAAATCATATACCGACAGGAGAAGAGAATCTGAAATCTAGCTACATAAGTGTTTTATTTTCAGCTACCGAAACTCCTTCAGGTTGCGTACTTCGTTACACATTTCTGTCTGTCAGTTTGGGTGGATAACCATTTTCTGATGACCGTTTGTCGGAGCTGGAACAAATCGTCTTCCATTTCACCCACTAAGCATATTTGTGATTTGATTCTCTTTTTCTACTTAGCTGTACCCAGCCTAGAAAATTCGTGTGAAGGCCATTTCAAGAAGGAATTATATAGGTGCGTCTTTGAAGTCAACCATCCAGCCTTCTCTGTGATAAGACTCTAAGTAAATGAAGTTCAGAATTCTTGTCTGATTCTGCTGTGAACTTAATTGCATGATGATAGTATTCAATGTATCCAAAATAACTTTAATATCACCATTTTACTGTAGATGATAAAGAAGTCATTCATATATCTTTTATATAATTGTGTACTGTCAGCTGCTATTATGAGTATTGTGTTTACGAGTTTTTTACCAAACAATCTCTAAGAGGCTGACGCAACTGCTAACCTATAGCTACGCCGTCTGTTTGTCTATAGAACTCATTATTAAATTTGAACTGTACATTGAAGGCGTAGCTTAGGAATAGTTGTTTGAAACGATACATTGGTATATCAATATTGAGATTGTTGTCATCAAAATAATCACATCGAACAGATGTTGTCTCCGTTAGAGCAGCATTCATAAAGAGTGACGTAACATCTAGAGTGAGATTATTTTCTTGTCAGTCACATTTCTCTCGTTAACTATGTCAATAAAATCAAATGAATCCATTGTACTATATTCATTTACCTTATATCTACCCAGCTTAAGGATCTCAACAGACCAATCTATCTTATATATTACTATAGTTACTAATGTACAGCTTCTGCAAGAAAGTTTTCTTTGCTTGAAATTTCTTACTACTTAAATTAATAATATAAATTTAAGAAACTCTACTTACCCCCAATTAACATACAACATATTGATAATAGTTTTTCATTTTCTGTAAATGCTGCCACATTACCAAATCCAATAGTTGTAAGTAATGATAAACTAAAATAAAGTGCTGTTATATAAGCAGTCCATTTATCACGTGAATTTTGTAATGGAAAATTTGTTGATAACGTATGATAAACATGATGTTGATTATGTTCTTGTTCTGCATTCATTGTATCATTTTGAAACAGATAATCTATACATGTTCTATTTATTGAACAATTTGTATACTTTGTTGAATTAATAAAATGATTATTTGATGTAATTGATAATTCTATTGAAGTTGTTGTTGTTGTTACTGATGATGATGATGACGGCGATGTTGATGATGATGATGTACGTGACGATGGTATTGAGTGTACATTCGAATTCAATAATGAATGATGTATACTTGTAATATGTTGACTAAATAATTGAGTTTTATTTAAATTCATCATAGATACTGTTAAACTATGATCAGATAATGTAAAATCTTCCCAATTTTGTGGTTTCAATGAATCATTATATATTCGTGGTATCCAACCATAATAAATTTTATTTTCTAAATCATATATACCAACAGCATACCATGCACATGCAAACCAATGTGCTAATAGAAAAAAGCATAAAATCATTAATAGTAATAAAGTAGATACATATTCAAGGTATTGATCAATTCTTCTAGCTGCACGTCCTATTCGTAATAATCGTACAATGCGTAAACCATCCATTAAATAATAGATCTCCTATACAGGATGATGTGAAAAACAAAGAGAATATATGTATTATTATGGAGCCAAACACATGTATTATATTGATTTCAGGTGAAAAATAATGTACCGTACCTTAATCACCATCCAAATATCTCTTGAAACCATGCATAACTGACTCACTAACTGAATAAACTGATAACCTTCAGCAGATCTTAAAGAATATCCATAAATAATGAGTACTAATAAAGTTACAATTGTTAATCTGCTGAAGGGTTATATATTTGGCTTTAATATACACTTCATGTGTTCATGACAAAGATACTATATGGTTGCCCAAATCTAAGTATATGAAAAGCAATCATAGGTGTTACATTGAATTTCAAGATATGCACACACTACACAAACTTTCTGCAGCCTGTAACTAAATCATACATGTACTAAGAATCAAGATGGAACAAGTTTCTGAATATAAAGACATACATATAAGCGTTATGACTGAACTACTAAGTGCTGTACATCGAACTTCATTCAATAATACTTACAAAATATGTGATCACTAAGGTTGGTAGGTAATACAGCTAGAGGTAAAACTATACTTTGAATCAATTAGCCACAAAGAATGAACGAAAAGCCTTTTTATGTACTAAACAAAGATGTCATGTCATGGTCATTATAATAAAAGTTATTTACGTTTACAGTATAAGTAAATTAATCATGAACAATAGAGGTGAGAAGGGGTTGTGATATGGGAGTTAAGAATAAAAAAATGAAAATACGATTAAGTATACGAATAGGATGGCCCATTCATGGGTCAGAGACTAGATATGCATCGTTTTTAGACAGAGGTCTGGTTTCGCAGAATTAATCTTAATGATTTGTAGAATTAATGCGATTATGCATGCTATCATCTATAAGATGTAAATAAATGGCGGTTTGTGAGTAATTGATTGCTCATCTACTCAACTCAAAAGACATGTGTGTACGAGTCTGTAAAGGTGATCTGAATAGGTATCGCCACAGGAACTAATAACTGACAATTTATATTTCATTCGCAGGCTTGGGGTAATATTTAAGTTCCATGGAGGACTTTCGTCAGCTACTCATCTCCTCTCTGTGATGAAATATGTATGACACATAGTGTTATCACAGCCACGCTGTTTTTGGTTCATAAACACTGATCACCTACTGGGGCGGTGAATTAGAGTGATTTTTACTGTATGATTTCTGTCAACGTCTGCCTTACATCAAGATTGCGATGAATCTGATTGCGACGTTAAGCAACATCCGATATTCATCAATTGGAATAACAATTTTACGATGCTTGATACACTATTGGATCCTCGGGGTAACAGTGTATGTTTATTGAGATGGATTTACAAGTACTATTTAAATATCATTTTCATCCGTCCTGATTTTAATTTCCTAATGGAACTTATTGTTCATAACTTTTATACGTCAGTTAGTTATTGCTATTTCTGCTTATTATTATTTTTCTTAGCGAATGACCAGAAGGTTAACAGACATGTCTAAGTGGTCTGTGTTCTAGTTTGAGTAACTACTTAATGCTTGGGGGTATAATCCTAACTATATTAATTGACGACTATAAATGGTGGTTAGTTTCTAGTATAACTAGGCATAATGGTAAGTAATAAGTGTTAATTATTAAGATTTACTAGCCCTACTCATTTTTAGTTTCAAATCTAACTTGTTATTCAGATTCATATTGTCGATATTTAAAGTGAAGCAGTATGTAGCTATCGAATTTAGCTCCAATATAGAGGTCTGTTGTTTTAGTCAGTACATAAGAGGTATAATTTACTAGGCCAGTATATAACATCTAGTAATTTACCACGACAGTGCTTATGATAAACGCTAATAACACTTAGGGAATGGCTTGATGGACAAATGTTTAAAGATTTCCGTAGTGGTACACATTTATGGTTGGAATGATTAAATGGTATTCACGATCAAACTAATTTCCTGATAACAATTTATGAGTTGATTTTTAAGGGAAGCATGTGATAATGACAAAGGTACTGAGCATATTAAATTGTTCATTTGGGTATTCGGGTAGTAATATGAAAGACCAAATGTTTATATGTTTCTGGTACTTGATGTCAGTTCCCAATTTATTTATGGTTTTGATAACGGTCCAACCGAAATATTCACATACGAAGTTTACGTCATGTATTGACCCTAGTTAGACAATTATTGAAAACCATTGAAGTACTAGGTAGTTGTTTCATCCTAGTATAGGACCGCTCCACTGCACACTACCCCATCGAAAATCAAATCCTAAAGCTACAGGTTTAAGGTTGAGTACTGAACATTCAGGCGGTAGGATTGGGATCTAGTAATTTATATTTTACTATTTCAGTATGTTCAAGTGATTGTGCAACTTACGTTTGCTGCCACAAACAATACCTATTCCATGCATGAAGCAGTTTAATTCCGATCTCATATGAGTAAACTTAGAATGAAGATAAATAAGTAAGCAATCAGTAAAGTATTGGTATGGTCTTCAATTTTTAATTGTAAGGAGTAATTCCAATAAAAGATTTTCATATTTTATAGGTATCTTCGTCCAAAAATGAACGAAAATATTTACAAAACTTGGGCGCTTCTTCAGGGAAGAAGCTCGGACCAGTTTGCCGAGCGAAACGTTGGAATTTTTCATTAATTTCATCCGCTGAGATTATTAACAAATATATTCTATTCAAAGGTTTTAATGTCTATAATCAAACAAATTACGCAACACTGAAGGGTGTAAATCCCACATGTTAAGTAGCATTTTAATCCATTTTTGAAATAATTGTTCTTACAATTTCAAAGACCTAAACTTTTTTACTATATGGTTAATTATCCCGTTTATTAATGTACATCGTTTTAGTCTTCAAACGTATGCATCAGTGTGACAAGCTTTGAAACCTTTTCTAGACTAGTTGTAAATACACAAATCTTAACGTTTGTCTATTTTAGGATTTAATTTGCATTTAAGAAGTGATACAATAATAATTATGTGTCCTACATCACAATCCCTGGTTATGCTCAATACCTTATAAATGTATTTTGTTTCCTTTAGGAAAATTATCTGAAAATACTGGCATGATGAATGAAATAAGGTTTTAATTAATGACCACTTGGTTCATAGTTCAATTTTAACACAGAAATCGGTGCAGATACACTCATCTGATAGAACTTAAATACGACGAAAATACGAGCAGATCAGTTTGACTACTAACCCTAATTCATATGAACTATTACATTATTTATCGTTCAAGTATTCATGATGAATCAATTTGATCAAACTGGCTCGGTTAATGTAATTTAAAATGTGGTTGTCCTTGATGGATTCAAACGAATACCCTAGCGCCTATGTAAGCATTAAAGGATAAAGACTAATCCTCAACTACCGAAAATATTTCAGTATGGACTAAAATATGTTTTTGGCAAATATTGGTAATCATGAATTAGTGTTAGAAATGATGAATTTTAACATTATTTTGTACAAATCACCAGCTCAGAATAGTTTCAAGGTAAACCACAATGGATGAGATGGAACAAATGTATGTTATGAATTGACTGAATTTAAAGAAATCATTGGTTGGATGCTGGGTGAATTGCTAGTCTAGTGGTAAAGTGCTAGCCATTAGAATTGAAGGTTTTGGTCTTCATGCTCTTATACTAAGGAGTCTCATACTAGAATCAAGCAGCTATCCGAAGTTTCTTGGTATTCAATGATTGTCTAACTCCTGTCAATTCATGACATTAAGTACAAATGAGATATAATGATGTTTGAACCATGCGTACCATAATATTAAGTCAGAATTCCCAGTTATGTAGTCTATCTATATGAAATGAATTGATTAATGTTAAAGGATCTATAGTTAAGTTTTTGCTTTTTAATATGTGATTTATCCACAAATTGTTTCCTTTAAGAAAAAGAAGAAAATTTCCCCTTATTTTGGTTTACAATCGAGATTACGCTGAGTTCACTTGTGTACTGCTGATAAAATGATTTCAGCATTTCAGTAGTAGCTTGGCGATTTGGTCAATTATTTTACTAAAAAATAATGAATAAAGTAAGAAGAAAAGTTACCTGATTGGTAAGGGATAAAATTTTATGAATTACTTTATAACCTTTAAAGTAGTTTAATATGCTTAGAAATTAGGTAAATAAAAAGTGTTTCTTTTTTGCACAGTGATGAAACGAAACTTCAATTACTGGTAATCAAATGTAGTGCTGTTGATCTTATCTAAAGAAAATTAACGGAATCATTGAAAACAATAAAACAACGAGATATAATCTAGAAAAACTTTTTAAATATGCTGAAGCCTATAGAGATTATACTTCTGTGGCATAGAACAGACCAACTTACAGCTGAGAAACAAATAAAGAAAATAACGCTTTCGGTGAATAGAACATGCATTGAGGAAATCTTCAAACTGCGACACATAGCAAATAATAACTTGGAATCCTCATAGCCAAAGGAAAATCGGAAGACGAATGAACCCATCACACCTAAGATTG
The DNA here is from genome assembly GCA_025215515.1 of Schistosoma japonicum. NCBI lineage: Eukaryota > Metazoa > Platyhelminthes > Trematoda > Strigeidida > Schistosomatidae > Schistosoma > Schistosoma japonicum. Next base: position 33,924,262 of record CM046062.1, on the reverse strand, counting down.
GAGACTGATATATAAATAATGAATAGCACTTGGGAAGAAGTGGTAAGGAGAGCTCAGGACATGATTGATTGGAGAATGCTGGTCGGTGGCCTATGCTTCACGTGGAGTGACAGGGATTAATTGACTGATTGATTATAGAGACTATATCATCAATGTTGTATAGCTTAGCAATTAGATCAGTCCTCAATAAAAATAATTCTACTTAGCAAATTAATGGAAAACCATTAGTGTAATTCCTAAAACCACACTATAACGTAGTAATTAACCATAGCATGAAGGATTTTGTTCTTGAATTTATTGATAATATGAAGCATTTGTTTGTCAAAGACAAATTTATTATGTAAAAAACAACATGTTTCAACGTTATTTAACAACATTTCACTGTTAGCAACAATAGACTGTATTTACATTAATTGCAAAGGGTAGCATTTTGAAACCGGAATTTCTGTTTCTATAACTAAGAAAAAACTAATTCCTTCGTGTACTATGAATGTACAGTTCCAATTCAATAATGAATACTATAAACAATCAGATGAAGTAATAATGGAATAGTCAATAGGTCGCAGACTTGTTAACTATTTCATTATCAAACTTGAGAATCGACCACTTAATAAATGATTAATCAACTAGTGATACATTGATGACGCCCTCATAGTACTAAATAATAACCAAGAAAAAAGATACCTCAATTCATTTATTAGTATACATCTATCAAGTAAATTTACTTTAGACTGAGAACAAAATAACAGAATGACAATTTTAGATATCCTATTAATTAAAAGAATAAAGAAGACATTAAGAATAGAAGCGTATACAGAAATCTTCAGTTGGATAGTTCTGTACAAATGCGACACAAGAGAAACTTTAAGAAAAATTCGATTTATCGAAGATACTACTTAAAACATTTAGTGCAGTTAGTTCGAAAGTAATGCTTTATAATAATTGCCCAGTATTGCAGTACACAAACAATGATAGACTATCAGAATACTATGTATCTATGTGCATTTGTAAAGTCAACTGTTTATTTGCATTTAGTTACACTGAATGCACAATTCAGTGTGGTTTTTATTGTTTTACTAAACAATACTTAATTTAATTTACGAAGAAACAATTAGGAAACGTTTCAAGTTCTATTCTTGAACATTCGATAGAGACTGGATACTAAGTTGATCTAAATAAAACTTTCAGAGTTATTTTTTTTCATTCATCGTTGTTAGGTCGGACCACAAAGAAGTGTAACAAACTTTCAGAACGTTGTTTGCGAACACTATTTCATTTATTCGAACTGTCTGTAATGTAAACATTTTGTTTCTATTATTGTTACTCTCCGCTTGCCCTATCCTCCCATTTAGCATAATTACTGTTATTATATTGTTCCTTGTTATGGACTACAGTCAATTAGTTGTTTACAAGTTGTTTCTATTCACTACCACTATTTCCCTCGTTCTGTATTCATGTTAATTTTCTAATTGGTTTGCTGTGTGGTCTGATTTTATGTATATATAAAAGAATGCTTGAAATATAATAGCATTCGATTCGATTCTGTCTGGCTGACCTATTGGCTCGTGTTCTTCTTATTTCGGCTTGGGACTAAGTGGGCACAGGGCAGACGCGCAATAACCAACTAGGCACTAGTAATCTGACACTCGGCCAACCCCACTCACCCCCCAATTCTCTCGTCATAACAATCGTATCTTTATGGTTTATGAATTTGTGTAATCCGATATAACCAAGAACCTAACTTTCGTACATGAAAGGAATTTATACAATCACCTTCCTAATTTTGGCTATGTTCATAATCTTTATTCTGTCCACCCCATCCATGTTTACCGTTACACAAATTATAATGTTAATGTCACATATTGTTATAATTTTAGATAATTTCAATATTCGTATGTTTAGTCTGATGAAACTATTTTCATTAGTTGACTTGATATCAAAATGCTTTACAATCATTCCTATTGCGTAATCTATTAGGTTACATATTTCAGCTTTTAGTTACTATAGTGACATTATCTTTCTGCTTAATAATCATTCAATATTAACTACAAAATGCGTACAGAAACAATATAAAATTTATGTTATTGTGCTACGATATCACTCGGATATTATCTCATTATTATAAAACACATTAATATAATAATACAGAGTTTTGATGAAAAAGCTACATATGAAAAGAAGCATTACTTCGTCAACGTGAAGCTCCTAGAGCCGAATCTAGAGTGTGCTCTGCTGTGGAACCTTTTACTAGGACGAAAAGTCTGTCCAGTGCTCCTTGGTATTCAATGGTGCCTAGCCAACATCAGTTTGTGACAAACTTATTTAACTAAACTTAATAGCAATCTCTACGAACAATCTTAATTTATTTACAACAGTCACTAGTAACTAACTCCAGGATGTTCCCAAAGCTTTAATAAGAAGTTGTAACTGGTGAAGTTCAAACTTGTCGAGGGTAAGACAGTCGTCACCGTTGACAATGAAAGACTCTCGTGTTATATCACAAAGTGATCGAAGTGAGAATTCCATCATTGGATGCCGGCTCAGTGGTGTAGAGGTTAAGGCATTCGTCAACGTTAAACCTCTTGACCGGAATCTACTGTGCGCCCTGGTTTTCACTGGTAATCTATCTACGTCAATCTGTGAAAAAATTTAATCAGACAAACATTACTTCGCTTTATTTTGTTTTGCTACAATAATAAGTAAATAATAAGCAATTTTATTCTTGGAATTACTAATTAACGACCAAAAACATATCACTGGCTTTGAAAGATTGTTATCAATTTCCCCATAACACTTATCTAATGCTTTCCTTTTTTTCAAGGAAAGAACTACTGCCAAACGTGTTCATTGCCAATACTTATCATGATTATTTTATGTATTATTACGTGACTATTGAATTATTATGTAATAACCTAAACAATAAAGAGTGTAAATTAAAAAAAACCTATTTTTTGATTAAATAATACTCCATTTTGATTTGGCATTATGCAAGTGAATAGGTAAACTAAGAACGTTTAACTTTCATTCTAGTCAATATACATTTTCGTTAGTGTAAGTAGATTATGAGAAATGTTTTAACTTACTTTGAAACAACGATTTGTTTCAACTTGACCACATCGAAAATCACGAGCATTTCAGGATACATAGTGATATTTACTAAAGTCAAATACTTAAATTTAGTTATTTGCATCCTTCACAGGTTGATATGAGTTGGATACCAATGGAAACCAGAGGGTACTGGATTCTTATTTTGTCCTAGTATAGACCGAAAACGAATTAGTAAGCAAGCTTGATTTTGTCAGTGAATCAAACTCAAAGCCTTCGGGCTGAAAAATACCTAAGCCAGGAAAATCGATTGATAGAATTCCCACTTTCATCAGTTTGTGATATAGCATGAGGATCATCCACTGTCGTCAGTGATAACTGTTTTACGACAAATCTGAACTTCACCAGTCATAACTTTTCCCTAGAAATTCAGTTGTATCCTGAAGTTAGTCACTAGTGAGTCGGTTAATGCAGTTGAATATATACTTTAAAACTCTGTAAACAGTTACGACTTCACACTGTCTAGCATATGACATAGTTAGTACAATCAAATCGTAGCTTCAGTCTCTGTCTATCTTGTGATTCATAATTAGCACTAACTAGTGTTAAAAGTAGATGGTAATTGTTAACCATCAGTAACAAGATGGACAAATACTAAAAGCCATTTTAGAATGTCAAAATTTATATTTTTAAAGTTTGTTAATGATATGGGCAGTTTATATTCTCCTGATTGCAAGCTTAAGTTTAGTCTGTTAACTGTTATTATATTGTTTACATGTTCAAGTTGCTATAAATTGATCATTAACTTACTTCCTAATTACCTAGCCGTGTACAAACTTTGTACGTGGTAGTCTTTCATGTTGTCTTCATAATAATCAGTTCTACTTATACATGAATAATTCATTAACTGTAATGTAATTACTCTTTCTTGCCGGCATATTGATAAGGATTCTCTACCAGCCATTCATCAATGAGTCGTAGACTGAACTGGGAAAAACAATCTCATACTGATAATATGAATATTAATAAAGATATTGGATAATATAATGTATCTATAAAATAACTCACTATGTTATCTACAGGCCAACAGTATTTTAATATTTCGTATGGAAGACAGGCCAATAAATCTAATGTAAACCAACCACTTAAATAATTCATCCGAATAACTGGAGGATCAGCAACTACTTCACCTCCAGCTCCAACAAACGATGTATGAAAATTTAATACAATGTCCACACCAAAAATAATATCAATGATTGCATCTGTGAAAGTTAGTAACTCTAAAGTTGTTGGATGAATCCAATCTTTTTCATTACTACTTCCTTGTACAGTTAATGAATCAGTTGAAGAAACCCATGTTGGTCGTGGAATAACTGCGACTCGAAGTGGAACAATAATAGCTGTGTAACCGGTTAGTAATAAAATTGTCCAATCCCATACAATTCGAAAAACTGAATAGTGTAATAAAACATGTTTAGGTGGACAAGGAGGTTCTGGACGATAGCGTGGAATGGATTCAGGAGCCGACCATTGATTACTGAGTAGATCGTCAATATCACCATTTATAGTCACACACTAAAATAAGAATATGACAATTTACATATTTTTCAAAATTCTTTATCACAAGAATAATCATTAGAGAACATATATTTGCATGCATTATGTGCAATCACATATAATGTTTTGATAGATTACACAAAGAGAATTAATACAATAATATTAATCAAGCCGTTTTAGCCCTAATTATTCAGTCGTAGTTGTCTTCCTGATTTTATCAACTCATTTGATTGCACTAGTCACTTCATTTTCTTAAAACGTGTGATGCAACATACAATATGAACTTTATGCACTTCCATATGCTATGAGTATACTGAAAAGCAATTACTAGATGTACTGTAATCCCAAAGTGTTCATGTTATAGAAGAAATTATATATCTATTTCATTTGTGTAAACTCAGTAGCCAAGTAGTGAAAGCGGTGGCGCTTAACACTAAGCGAACTAGCTTGGAGTCTTCATGTGAACACCAACACTAAGATGAAGGGGTCTTTCTAAAGGGTTCTAAGTAGGATAATAAATGTGTCTTAGGTTCAACTTACCAGCTAGGAATTCAACTGAAATCGCATATTCCACTTGTTATATATTATTCGGAATTCAAGTAGTTAATTAAAGTAAAGTAAGTTAATTAATAGTAAACTAAAGAAGATTGATGGTTACGGTGGGAATCTCAAATTGTTTTCGGTTTGGCAATCTAAACTTCAAGCCAGACTTGAAGTATGAACAAATTAGTGATTCTGTAACCTAGTTAATGGAATACCCTATTAACATAAGAGACGAAATCCAGAAGTATCACTTACTTATAATCAGTTTACTTATATAACCCTTTCAATAAGATGGAAATAAACTTTAGAGATGACGTAAAATTTCAAATTATGCGCTACATATTTATTAACTGACAAACGTGTTTGGTATGGATATTAGTAAAAATAAATATGCAGTTTTCAAATCATCTACAATGACCACCACTTTCCATCGAGTTTATTATTTACAAATATTCAACTAGAATAGTCAAGTGGTTCAGTATGAAAATGATTTTTGTTACGAATTGACAAAATATGACATTATTTTAAGAGTCGGGATTTACTTGATAAGTAATAGTTGATAGTCTTTGAGTAAGAAGAAGTTCAGTATTGTAACTTGAAACACCAATTAATTAAGTACATTCTGATACATCTGATTTCCATACAGTGATACCCCGTCTTTGTTGTTATCCTATATACAGAATTAGGTACTCATTACTGAGGTAACAGAAAGTAGAATCAAACTAATGTTTCATTGATATTAATTCTAAAAAAATTCCCATCTTTAATTTATACATCACTTGAGCACAGGAAATTAGATTGACGCTATGTATTGTTTTAAAGTGATTGGCAAACAGCCGAGCTTCAGTCTCCAGAAGTTTGCTTAAGCTACTGTTATCAAACTTCAGAACCGTGAATTGTTTCCCAAGTGGATGAGTTGCATGCTTTTATCAATCTTGGTAAAATAAACTACATTCACTGCGACATAAAACGTGTATTCAAAATTTTCTTCATTTGCTTCCCTCACCGTTGCGTCATTTTTTTTTCTTCGATTTCTAGATTTTCATTATTAGCAAAGTTAATTTCAATGACTTGGGTTTTATTCTTAATCATCACTCACGTTTGTTTATTACTTATTAGAATTACTAACACTTCCTCAGTCTTGTGTTACTAACAGTGCTCAAGAATGTTCCTTCACCTACGATACATAACTGCTATGCTTCATCCCATCAATCAATTTTATTTACTTATCTATGTTAAGAATTAACAACAATCGCTAACCTAGTTCCTTTATGTAGGTATGTTCAAACCAATTTATATTTTTTGATCATGAATTATTGTGGGTTGTAAGCGTTACAAGAATGGGAGGGGGGAGGGAGTAAACGAAACAATGAAATCACTTTATTCTGCTGTTCAAAATGTTTGTTTTTACTCTTTTCACATTAATATAACAGAACAGAAATTTATTTCAAGGGATTCAAAGGATACAAACGTGCACAAACGATTTACGGTGATTTTTTTATCTTTGTTTGATACTATGAATTGGTTCAAGTTCACCAGACATTTAGATCCAAGAAGCACTGGGTAACCGTTTCGTCCCTGTATAAAAACTCTTTATCAGTGGGCATCCATGATCCACGCAAGGAATTAAGACTAGGACCTTCAAGCCCACTGCTAGCGTGTAACCATTAGACCGATAAACCGGCACTCAGCGATTGACATTCTCACCCAGTTAATTCGCGACATATTTGAGGGATCTCATCCATTGACGTCGGTGGGTAACCTTCTCACACTCAATGTGGTTAGGTTCTACCAGTGATGTTTTCATTTTTCTTTCACCTAAATTATCCACCTGCGCTACAAATCTCTATCATCTAAATGTTTTTTCATTCCTGTGACTATTTAATTCTCTTTGTCTTCGTGTAATGTATAATTAATTTGCGTCTATGAAAGTGACAGATCAGGTGACTCGAAAAAAGCTATTAACTTCCAGAACTGCTTCCAGTAGATTATTTCGTTTGTTTTGGGTCGTATTTAAATTAAACGTATTATTTTTAGAGTTACTCTATTTCCTTTACCTTAACCTTCCATTAAATACAATATTAATTGCCATATCATCCCATACTGGTGAACTACAACTAATTAACTATACACATGTTACTCAGTTTGCCTATAATTTATGTTTTTATTTTGTATTAATGTTATTTTACCAACTGGTCAGCTGTGGTCAAATCTGTTTGTGTAAATGAATGTGTGAAATACAAACTGACTTTAGTTATTGGCTCACTTTCCTTGTATCCGTGTATGCAGCTTGTGACTTTCATGATGAGGGCGGACTTAAGCAAATCTATCAGTAAGTATTATTATTTACGGTCAATATATTAGTACTGGCTAACTCCCAGCGATAGTTCAGTTAATCACTATTCCTAATGATCGGAGTTTGACATATCAAGAAAACACTAATATTATGTATTATAAAACGTCTTACTAAATACTATTGAATCTATTTAAACTAAATAATTTTATGAAAATTCCTTTAAGCAGTCTTGTATTATTCATGGTTTCTATATCAGCTTAAATACCCCGCCTTCATAATGAAACTTTGCTATTTTACCAGAAACAAAATGATACTAGTATAAATTCTATATATTCTGTTAATTTGTGTAGAAATAAACAATGTCTGTAGAAAATATAGGATGTTAGGAATAAATACCATCTTAGAATAATGTTATGAGAAAATTAAAACGTAGTTTTTTTACCTGTTATATAGTATACCCCATTTTATATTCCCTCTAGACGTATCACTTGGGAATTTTGTGTAGGCACACACATATAATTAGAAGTAGGTTGGATAGAGAGCTTAATAAATGTTTACATGGTTCTATTTATAGTTTGAAACACAGTCACTGACTATACAATCATGTTACACAATGGATAGATATATAAATAAATCAGGTCGCAGAATTGACGCCAATATAGATTTCTGAATTTTTAGCCAATCGTCGTTAGTGTTTTCTTCATGGAAGTTAGCCTCATCATAACCATTGTTTAAGGTGTTAGATTATGTGTATTAAGTGTGTCAGAGGAAAACAAGGTGTTTTTTCATAGAATAGCTTGTAAGTTCGACGTACGTACATTCTAATGGTGAAGTTCACACTAAAACTGGAGTCTAATTTATTGTCCTTAAAGCTCAGATTATTGTTTATTAGGCCACTATGTATAGGTAGTCATTCACTTGTTCGACAAGTATAGTGTTTCTTGTTATAAGTAACGGTTTATACTATTATTTTTTTGTTGTTTAAAAATAATTTCTGTTTGGTCCTTACTAACATTATGAAACACAAAATATATATTTCAAACAGTTTTGAGATTGCGAAAAGGCAGTAGCGTAATAGATAATGTTAGCGTTTCAAGTGGAGCCGAATCTCAATATAAGTGTCTTACAATCCTCAATACAAAAGAATCCTGAATTTATTGTCGGTCACTCCGCCCGCAGCTCTTCTAGGGTTGCTGCCGGTCCCAAGCCCGAGTAAAGGAGGAGGGTTGGGCATAGGGCTAGCATCCCCATCCCGTAAAAAACAAGCCTGCTAAAAAAACGCTAACCAGATTAAACAAACTAAACCATTTAAACTCTGCCCTAGGAGTGGAAGGAATGTTTATGACGCTTCATGATGAAAGCCGAGATTTTTCAAAAGTCATGAGGCCGATGCCACCCCTTCTAACGACCAGAGCGAACATTTTTATAGGTACATGGAATGTTCGGACACTGTAGGAGACAGGGAAGGTCACCCAAAAAGCAGCAGAAATGAAGAAATATAACTTGACTGTGCTCGGGATCAGCGAAACGCATTGGGCTTAAACTGGACAGAAAACATTAGCTACGGGAGAGGTGCTACTATACTCCGGGTACGAAGAGGAAAATGCCCCACACCCAAGGAGTCGCTCTGATGCTGTCCAATAAAGCGCACACTGCACTTGTCGGATGGGAACCACATGGACCCAGGATCATCAAAGCATCTTACAAGACAATGAAGAAGGTTATTACAATGAACATTATCCAATGTTATGCACCCACCAACGACTGCAACGACGAGGACAAAGATCAGTTTTATGATAGGCTGCAGTCAATTATAGCGAAGTGTCTAGGAAAGGATCTGACAATCCTAATGGGGGACCTAAATGCCAAAGTCGAAATGGACAACACCGGTTACGAAGACATCATGGGACGACAAGGACTGGGAGAAAGAAATGAAAATGGTGAAAGATTTACAAATCTATGCGCTTTCAACAAAATGGTTATAGGTGGTACAATATTCCCCCACAAACGCATACACAAGGCTACATGGATCTCACCGGATCACACTACAGAGAATCAAATTGATCATATATGCATCAGTAAAAAATTCAGAAGATCAATGGAAGATGTGAGAACCAGGAGAGGAGCTGATGTAGCTTCAGATCACCACCTAGTCGTTGCCAAAATGAAACTGAAGCTAAAGAAGCAATGGATAACTGGAGTAACAGCATTACAACGGTTCAGTACAGTCTTTCTTCGAGATACTGACAAACTCAAGGAAATCAAAATAGCTCTCAACAACAAGTTCCAAGCCTTACAAGATCTACTGAAAGAAGAAGAAACTATTATGAATGACAACTGGGAAGGAATCAAAGATGCACTAACTTCAACGTGTCAGGAGGTTCTGGGTAGCAAGCAGCATCATCATAAGAAATGGATCTCCACTGAGACCTTGAGGGAAATTTAACAAAGGAGGAACAAGAAGACAGAAATCAACAACAGCAGAGAAAATCATGGCACAAAATGAATACACAGAAGCAAATAAGCAAGTAAAGAAGAGCATTCGAGCCGACAAGCGGAAGTACATCGAAGGCCTTACAACGACAGCGGTAACAGCTGCATAAGAAGGAAATATGAAACAGCTATACGACACACCGAAGAAACTGGCAGGGAAATATTGTAAACCAGAGCGACCGGTTAGGAAAAAAGAAGGCAAGCAAATCACCGAGATTCAAGAACAAAGAGACAGATGGGTAGAACATTTTGAGGAACTCTTGAATAGACCAGCTCCACCGAACCCACCAGACATCAAAGCAGTATCTACAGACCTTCCGATAGATGTCAATCCACCAACGATGGAAGAAATCAAGATAGCTATCAGACAGATCAAAAGTGGGAAATAAGCAGCAGAACCTGATTATATCAGCCGAAGCACTCAAGTCAGACATAGACATAACGGCAAGGATGCTCCACGTTTTATTCAAGAAACTCTGGGAAGAAGAACAAGTGCCAGCAGACTGGAAAGAGGGATACCTTATCAAGATACCAAAGAAAGGAGATTTGAGCAAATGTGAGAACTACAGAGGGATCACACTATTGTCAGTACCAGGGAAAGTCTTCAACAGTGCTGCTGAACAGAATGAAAGACTCAGTGGATGCTCAACTTCGAGATCAGCAGGCTGGTTTCCGTTAGGATTGGTCATGCACAGACCAAATCGCAACACAACAGATCATCGTTGAACAATCAATTGATTGGAAGTCGTCACTGCACATCAACTTCATCGACTATGAGAAGGCGATTGACAGCGTAGACAAGAGATCGCGATGGAAACTTCTTCAACACTACGGTGTACCAGAGAAACTTGTCAACATCATCCGGAATTCTTACGATGGACTACTGTGCAAAATCGTGCGAGGAGGACAGCTGACAAATGCATTCCCAGTGAGAACCGGTGTCAGACAAGGCTGTCTGCTCTCGCCTTCCCTCTTACTTCTAGTGGTTGATTGGATCATGAAAACCTCCACATCTGAGTGGAAGCGCGGAATTCAGTGGACAAGTAGGTTGCAACTCGATGATCTGAACTTTGCAAATGATCTAGCTCTTTTAACCAAAACACACCAGTAAACGCAAGTGAAGACAACCAATGTTGCAGCAATCTCAGCATCAATAGGCTTGAACATACATAAGGGAAAGAGCAAGATCCTCAAATTCAACACCCAGAGCACTGACTCAATGGAACTTGATGCTGAAACTCTGGGAGAAATGGATACTTTCACATACCTGGGAGGCAACATCGATGAACAAGGAGGATCCGATGCAGATGTAAAGACAAGGATTGGCAAAGCAAGAGCAGCATTCCTGTAGTTGAAGAACATATGGGACTCCAAACAACTGTCTACCAACCTCAAAGTCGGACTCTTTGATTCGAACGTCAAGAAAGTTCTGGTGTATGGAGCTGAAACATGGAGAACTATTTCAAACATCCTTAGGAGGGTACAAGTATTTATAAACAACTGTCTTCGCAGAATATTGAACACCCAATCGTTAGACCAATAAGCTAGTTGTTATCAAACAGTTGATATTTTTAAGTAAATCAGTTTGTAATGTATTTCAGAGGTCATATCCATTACTATCACTGGTCATCTTCCTTAGATCTGATATGGCTGAACTGTATTGGTTGTGTCTTCTTTACTAAAGCTTCACAAATTATCTTTAGACGTTAGCAGTTTAATCAAATGGATAGTAATATAAGTAAACTTTGGTTATATTTATGTTATGTTGGACGACCAAAGAAGAATAACAAATTTTCAGATCTATGTTTTAGAAAACTATTTCAATTATTGTAGTTGCTGGTAATTTAAGCATTTTATTTCTATCACTATTACATTCCCCTTGTCCTATCCTGTCGTTAAGCATGTTTACTCTCATCATATTACCTCTAATTTTCTAACTACAGTTATTTAGTTGTATACATGTCACTTCTATTAACTACTACTAATATTAAATTCCTAGTTGGCTGACTATATGATGTGGTTTAATGTATATATAAAGGAGTGGTTGAAATACAATATGATTTGTCTGGTTGATTTATTGACTTGTGTTCTTCCTATTCTGGTCAGAGACTAAATGAGCCTCGGGCAGATATACAGGGACCGACGAAGGCACATTTGTTGACGTTTGTTACTGTAGTCTAGTGTGTAAAAGTACATACCCATTAATTGGCTGCATGCATTAATCATAGCAGATTTTACAGATATAACAGGTTAACAATAGAAGCATATACAAAATATTATCTATATGCACTACATTAAGAGATTAGCTTACTTACTTTATTTCCAAGCTTTTTAGAATTTGTTAATGTATTATTTGACTTTCTATTATTTCGTTTTTTAAATAGATTATACTTGTCCTTTTTTGATTTAATCTCTAAGTTAGTTAAATTGAATTCACCAGATTCTAATTTATTCAATGATTTCGAATATGTACCACTATTCATTTCAGTTGTTATATTATTCACATGATCTGTTAGTGATGAATGATGACATGATTTAGTGGTTAACTGTTGATTCTGTTGAGTTAATGGAATAATTAACTCGACATTGTCGTTAGTGTTATTTATGTTAATGTTATTATCATTAGATAGTTCATTTACATTAATCACATTTTTTTCAGATCCAGTAGAGTATTGTTGTAATTGTTGTTGTGGTTTATCATTAGACTTTTGTTTTACACTACAAACTGTTTCATTTTCAATTTTAATTGTGGTGATTCAACTTGATCTAAATTATCTTCAATAGAATCGTCAACTTTTTGACGTACCATAGAGAATACTAGACGAGCAAATTTTCCCCAACCTTAATATAAACAGATAAATATAGGAAAGTATTTGATTAGATTTTATCAAATGTCTATTCATAAGTGCAAAATCCCATTACATCGTTAAAAATTAAAAAAAAGTTTGTTAAAAATGTCAAGGGATTTCATCTAGTTGACGAGTATTTCAAGACTCTTAATGTATTTTTGATCATATAATCATCGAGTATAAACAAGTTCATTGAAATCTAGTTCACTTCTGACTAGAGTCCTTTATAGCATATTAAATAATACACTTGAATGATTTCGAATACTTTTCATGAAGTTGGATTGTGACTGACAATGAAATCAAGATTGAACGTTTTACTCAATACAATTGTAAATACATCTCAGTGACAATAATTTAACTAGGACACTAACTTAGTACCCGATACTTCATTAAACTAGTTAGTTGAAGTAGTCAACAAGTGATTTAACGGGTATGAAGTTATATGATTGCAGAGGTTCGTGTTTTCACGTTTGACGTATATTCAATATTATATAGTGTTACCTAAAGGAATCCACATCTTTAAATTGAGGTAATTTTATGGAGATATTAAGTCTAGTTAATTGTGAAGCAGTTGTCATCAACTAATTTACTGATCATCGTGCTATATCACAAGTTGATGAAAGTCGAAATTCTACCATATAAAAATAATCTAATATTTATAATAGTTTGAGGCTCTCCATAAAACCTGAAGGTTTTGAATTGAATTCCTCTCGAAATCTAGAGTGCAAACCGTTGAGATAGTTACACTTTAGGACGAAAAGGCTTCCGATTGATACCTGATTTTCATTCGTTCTAAGTCATCATCCATCTGTGACAAGTATTATGTCATTTGTTTAACTTAATCAATCGAAAAACAGTCAAATGATGTAATTATTCCAAATCTCATCAAGGAATCAGTTAAGTAATTTTCTTGCTTGAAAATCTTTTAGTGTTTATTTTACTTTTTGTTTATGAGAAAAATAAACAGAAAGTTGTTAACTTCTTACATGGTCCACATGAATCATTTTCCGTTTTAGAAAATTTGTGTCTTATTTCAAACTAGTTAATATTTCTATGATGTAACATGTTCAAATGAATATAGTTAGTAGCTTACAGGTATGAAGAAGTAATAACTATAAAACAGTAGGAATTAACTCTTAAACTAAATAATGAATCCAGTAACTATATTTATAATAGTGAAGATAGGATCATTAACAATCTATAACGCCAGTTAACAGTTGTGTATGATTATACCCATGTAAATATACTCCTGTCTAGGAAATGTATTATTTATAGATCTGCCAAAACGATTTAGTCTTGTCATTGTAATTAAATTATTGCTAAACAATTGGGTTTAAATACCCTCGTATAAGATGGCTGACAGTTTTGTGAGACTTGTTGTTAGAGTGTTCCTACAATATTGGGGGGGGGGGATGACTTTTAATTCATATTGGGTTTGAACTAAGATTATCCAATTCCACATACTCGAATGTTATCTATGAACTTTGTGATATTAGTTACATTTGTGTGTAGCTTCTCCTCAGGCACCATTCTAGGTTGAAAAGCTTCCTTATAACAGGAAAGTAACCTACCATCAATAATACCGTAATTAACCATTAAATGTCAAGCTGAGAAGCATAGCAGAAAGATAAATTATTTTATTATTGAACTCACTACTTCCAGCGTCACTTGCAGCTGCGAATGCTCCTAATGCAGATGTTTGAGCTGATTCTTCTTTTAGAGGTTGACGAAATGCTGTTAAATCTCTGAATGTTATTAGAAATAACACAATCAAATTTTCATCATTACGAATCGGTATCACTTCAACCAAAATACACAGGGGCGTCACTTAAACATGAATAATGAAAACAAAATAGATAAAATCAATGTATTTCTGTGTTTCATTAGATGACAGTTTGGGCAGGTTAATTCGTATATGTGATAGTTATCTTTTGGAAAGTTAGTTAATGGATTTCATTAGAGTTGTACATACATGTAAACTAGTGATTTAATAATGTGATTACACCGACTCATCTTTTCTTCCAATGTACTAAACTTATTAGGTCATGAGATTCTATTTTAAATTGAAAAGATTAATTGGTGTAGTATATATAAGCCATAAGTAAGTTATTAAACTTAGATAATACTAAGTTAGTGTTGGATATATATGAATGTATTCAATACAAGAACTCCGCCTGGGGCGCCTGTAGGGTTGCTACCGGTCCCAAGCCCAAATAAAGGAGGAAGGTTGGGCATGGGGTTAGCAATCAGTAAAAGCCTTTATAATCACTTTAACTCTGAGCTGGAGTTAGAAGGTTTGTTATGACGCCTCACGGTGAGAGCCTAGTTACTTCAGAAGCCACCAGGCCGATGTCACTTCTAAGAAAACCAGAGCAACCATTAATTCAGGTACATGAAATATCCGCATGATGTGAGAGACAGGCAGCTGAAGAAATGAAAAAATACAACCTGAAGGTACTTGGAATAAGTGAAACCCACTGGCTACAAGCTGGACAGCTAAGATTGCCCTCAGGAGAAGTGCTTCTATACTCCAGTCACGAAGAAGAAAATGCCTCACACAAGAAGTGGCACTGATGTTGTCTCAAGAAGCATGGAAAGCCCATACAAGATGGTAACCTTATAGACCTAGGATTATCAAAGCATTCTTCAAAACAAAGAGGGAGGGAATTACAAAGATTGTCATCAAATGCTATGCTTTCACCAACGACAGCCGCGAAGATGACAAAGATTAGTTATATGCGAGGCTATAATCAACTGTCGGTAAATGCTGTGCCAAGGACCTGAGCATTCTGACGAAGAACTTCAACGCCAAGGTTGTAATGGACAACACCGGATATGAAGACATCATGGGACGACATGGACTAGGAGAAAGGAATGCAAACGGTGAAAGGTATGAAACCTGTGTGCCTTTAACAAAATGATTATAGGTGGCACTATATTCTCCCACAAACGCATACACAAAACTACATAGGTTTCACCGGACACATTACAGAGAACCGAATCGACTACATCTGCATCAATAAGAAGATTAGAAGTACCATGAAGAACTTAAGAGCAAGGAGAGGAGCTGACATAATATAACTACATCATCTGGTGATGTCTAAAATGAAACTGAAGCTGAAGAAGCACTGGACAACTGGAGCAGCAGTATTACCCACTAACAGTTGAAGAAGTTAAAATGGCCATCCGACACATAAAGAGTGACAAGTCAGCAGGGCTAGACAACAAACCATCTGAGGCACTAAAGGCAGATATAGAAGAAACTGCAAAGAAACTCCACATTCTCTTCAGAAAGATTTGAGAGGAAGAACAAGTGCCAGTAGACTAGAAAGAAGGATACCACATCAAGATACCAAATAAAGGGGATCTCAGCAACTGCGAAAACTACATAGGCATCACTCTTATTTCGATATCAGGAAAAGTCTTCAACAGAGTGTTATTGAACAGAATGAAAGACCTAGTCGACGCTCAACTTTGAGACCAACAGGCCGGATTCCATGAGGACCGATCGTGTAGTGACCGAATTGCTACCTCACCGTTCATTGTTGCGCAGTCAATCGTATGGAATTCACTCCTTTACATTAACTTTCCAGACTACGAAAAAGCATTCGACAGCGTGGATAGGAAAGTATTATGGAGCCTTTTACGACATTATTGCGTGACCGAGAAGAGAGTCAACATCACACGGAACCCCTATGACGGATTACATTGTAAAATCCTGCATGAAGGTCAACTCACGAATTCATCCCAAGTGAAGACCGGCGTTAGACAAGGATGCTTACTGTCGTCCTTCCTCTTGCTGCTGATGGTTGACTGAATCATGAAAACTGCAATATCTCAAGGCAATCTCGTAATACAGCGGACAACATCGATGCAACTGGATGACTTGGATTTTTCTGATGATCTAGCTCTTCTATGTCACACACGGCAACAAATGCAGATGAAGACGGACAAAGTATCAGCAGCCTCGGCAGCAGTAGGCCTCAACATAGACAAAGGTAAAAGCTAGATCCTCCGATACAAATCAATGAACATCAACCCAATTTCACTTGACGGAGAAATTTCGGAAGATGTAGAATCATTTACATACTTGGGCAGCATCATTGATAAACAAGGAGGATCTGATGCGGGTATAAAGGCGCGGATTAGAAAGGCAAGAGTAGCATTTCTACAACTGAAAAATATCTGGAACTCAAATCAACTGTCAATTAACAATAAATTTGGAATTTTCAATACAATTGTGAAGTGAGTTTGCTTTGTTGTATGGACCTGAAACTTTGAGAACTACAAAAAGCATTATCCAGAAGATACACGTATTTATAAACGATTGTGTGCATAGGATACTTGGGATCGGTTGGCCGGATACCATCAACAACAACCTCCTATGGCAGAGGAGATATCAACCACAATCCAGCCGAGGAAGAAATTAGGAAAAGACGCTGGAAGTGGACAGGACACACACTGAGGAAACCACTAAATTGTGTCACAAGACAAGCATTAACATGGGACCCTGAAGGTCAAAGAAAAAAAAGAGGAAGACCCAAGAATGCATTGCTTTGGAAACTGGAGTCAGACATGAAGAGACTGAAGTGCACTTGGGAAGGACTGAAAAAGAAAGCGCAGGAGAGAGTTGATTGGAGAATGCTGGTTGGCAGCCTACACTTTACATGGGGTAACAGACACTGATTAATTGATTTCACTAAACGAATAGTGATTATTTGAACAATTCAATGGGCCTTTTAACTTAACTGATTACCATTTAAGTGATTTTAAGAATTCGCTATGACTCAACAATTAACTCTTCCATACATTATTATTTTCTGTTATCATACTTCAGTTTTCTTGGTCATATATTTTCACAAATTGTCATGAACATCAAATTATTCATTGCACAGTGATCAACTATTACATACATTTCAATTTTACATGGAATCAGTGGAAAACTGAATCCCTCAATGGTAACAGTCGCAGATTGTGAATCAGGGAGACCCGAAGTCGAATCCAATGTGGTAGAGTAGAATAAGTTCCTTCAAAGCTTGAACTGTGCTGAAAAGTGATAGTCAGCCCAATACCTAGGTCTAGAGTTTCTGCCGACTACCCTCCCAAACCACCTTCTATCACTACATAGTGCCAGTAATCTTGAGCTACTTAGTTTAGTAACCACAACACAATTCAGTCGAAAGAATTCGACCAGTACTATGGAGGACTTGAGAATAACAAATTTATCATTACACAGTGATTGGCTATTGCATTTCACTATTTATTAATGGCTATTAATATAAAAAGACTGATAAAAAGTAAACACTTGTTAACAGTAAGTACCTATTGATCACTAAGATAATATTTGTCATGATATATCATGAATAAGATCAAGTTGAATCCTTTTATGTTGGCCTATATGTTTATTAAGGTAACCTACTCACTAAATAACTTACGGTTGCTATTTTGATACACAGTAAAGCAGTAATTATTTATTTATTAAGTATTTTGAGAGCCTCAAATGATTTATCTACTAACTTCTATTTGATTTTCAATAGTTTTCTAGTTGATATTAATCCATACCTAAAGATACGTTGGAATATCATTTAATGCCGATATTAGAAAAATGATGGCAAATAGCTGATTATGTAGGTTCTCGAATTTTATTGATTAATTGTTCAGTTAGTCAATAAAATGGATGTATCTACTGTCATGTCTTACTTCAATTGATCCCTATTTATCAGTCAGTATTATCTAAAACTACAACAGATGAAGATTTTAAAAGATAAAGAATTAGTGAGATAAGGCATTCTCAGTTAGTATTAATACCATGTAAGTTGTTTGATGCATTTTATCAGTTAACTTTAGAGTATTTTAGGTACCAGTCTCATGTGAAACTGTGAATTGTAATTGCTGAAAGTGAATCTGTACAAGATTGCATCATTTCAATCAATGAAAGTATTTAGGGGCTATTTATATAATAAAAAATAATCAAATTACTTAGCATACTACTTATAGACTTACAATTCTTTTTGTATAAGACCACTTCAACATGTTCAGATATTTGTTCTTTAAATGCATTTTCTAATTTATTCATAGTTGATTTATCTGTTTGTGGTCCATGAAGAAATGGACATATACCAGGTTTTTGCATAACTTCAATACGACCAAATCCAGTGAGATTAATAAATGCATTACTGACATAGACAATTGGAAAATCTAATATACGTGCATTAGCAAGCAGAAAACATGAATCTATATGGAAGAGAAGAATAAATAAATAGAAAGATTTTGATAATAAGCAGTAATGACATTATTTTCACATGTAAAAGTAGTAAAGAAGATTAACTAAAGTGTTAGCAAAAATATATTACTTGAGACTAATCACATTTACTTATGAATGTCATTAGTTGAAAAATAAAAGTCATTATAATTCATAAGATCCGTTCCAGACTAGTGTTAGTCACGTCTCCTGTACATAACAGAAGATACAATGAAGTTATACATTGATCCGAAATGGTTTTAATCTCTATACAATCATCAATAATGGGATGGTACTTTAACGTGATAAGTTTCATACAGAACAAAACTCATCACCTTATTCCCGAAGCTGGTTACTATTTCACTGAAATAAATGATTCTAATTTATTATGATAACTTAATTTTGCCGGTTAATTTAGAAAACTTATTTAGCTTAAGCAAACATACTAGACTCTGAGTCAAGTGAAATCGTTCAGGCGTTCAACTATCGTTAGTTAAAACGTTGACTCAGACGAATTCTGCATTAACGAATTGTAAGTAGAAGGGGAGGAACATACCATAAACATTCTTGCATTACTGTTCAATACTGTCAGAAGACTTTTGATTTTATTATCACCTTCACAAAACACGAATGTTTCATCCGCATATTTTAAGTCAATAAGTGGTCTACTCCCCCCCCCCACCCTCAGACGGAAAATCAGTTCCTGAAAATTCAGACGAGGAAAGAAAAAATTACTTTACAGTCGCTAGGTAACTATTTGAAAGTATTTCTCTGAAATATCTCATCTTGCACGAAAACATCTTAACTGCACTTCTGAACCATATCTATAATGTGCAAATAAGCTTTCCAGTTCTATATTGTGTAACTTGAAATTTTTCACACTCATAGATGAGACTAATTTATGAAGTTACAGATATGGATTTTATGTTGTACTTACTCTTTCTCATGAAATCTATTTATCTGAAATCCAGCAGTTTGCTTTCATGATTAAATAAGTAGTTTAATTATCATCAACAAAATCAACTGAGTTAATGTTAAATATGGTACAAATTTTAATCAATGTTGTGAAGATTGTAAAATTTTAAGTTTCCATTATTTACCTTAGATAATCACTGAAATCCAAGTAGCATTGTTTCATCTTAGTGTGGGACTTATTAACACTACTTGATCACAGATAACTAGAATGGAGTAACTACATCATGTCATAAGCGTTTAACTTTCAGAAAACCGAGTTAAGATATAATAGACTGTATTTCTAATTTCAGTCAACTTCAGAAAAACATCATCTGTTGTCTTTGATTACGACACCGTATGAAGTTATTTGATGCATAATTCTAAGAAGAAACATAGTTAAATATATTAACTATTCAGTACATTTTTGTTTTCAATGATTGTTAGTAACTAATCCCAGTTGTTGAAGTGATACGTCAAACAATTATTTATACACAGCTACCCTCCCCCCCCCCGCCACATACAAACATTATAGTTGTTGTTAAGCATCAAAATATATTTGAACAATTGAAAGTAAATAAATAAATACGTTTTCATTATAATAGATTGAACACATTTGTATGCATTAAATTATACTTGATTCTTATCGAAATCATCACCTATGAATTAAAACAATTAGGTTACACATTAGAACTATTCATTTATCTATATTCTTAATTACAATTATACACGAATTTAAATAAATCGAAATATCAATCACCTTGGTAACAGTAAACATTGATACATTGATTGATTGAATTAAATTTGTTTAATTTGATTAATTATAAATTGTTAGAATTTATTTATTTATTTTGAATAACTTTGTTTTGTTTATTGTTGTTTAACGTAAATAAGAAAAAAACAATTATTTCAATCTTTTATTTTTTTATTTAATTTTTCAGACTTTTTGGCAATGAGACAGTTATTACTAAAGATAATAGATGATCCTCAAGCAACATTATATTAATGTAAGTGAGAATTCAATTAATATACATCTGTCTAATGATGCAAATGGTTAAGACATGAATGCCCTAAGGTTATATTTTCTATAGGAATCGAATAAGCGCTTTTGAAGAGTATGAAACTATGACAAAACCACTGTTCAGTACTGTCTGGTTTTCAATTATGCCCAGCCAAAATCAGTCTGTAAAGAATACAAATAACTAAAATTCAGTGTATTGCATATTTTTTAAGAAATGAAAATCTAGTAAATATATTGCACTAAAACGCATTTACTAGTTCTAAATCATACAATTGTTGCATAATCAATTATTGTTTACAAACATGACAAACTGATGTGATTGTATGGTGGATGTGTTATGGACACTTGGATAGCACAATCGTATTACAATTGAGTTTATCTAGTGATGCATAAATGAAAGGAAATAAAGGATTTAATTATTCCTAATCTACTAACTTCTGCATTATGATAATTACATGTCTTTAAATCCATGTTTAAGAAGCAAAATTATTATAGACATCGTAAAACTGATTAGCAGTAGTAATACGTGTAGGATTTTATTGTCTTGTTTTCAGTTATCTAAATTAAGTTACTTTGAAAACAAGTAACAGTTACATCATTCTTAGTTCAGTAATACTGTTAACCGTTTACTAAATGACATAATAATCAGTTGAATTATTTGAAAATTGGATATGACTTGCTAAGTCTTTGTATAGATGTAATA
Source organism: Schistosoma japonicum (assembly GCA_025215515.1). Lineage (NCBI taxonomy): Eukaryota > Metazoa > Platyhelminthes > Trematoda > Strigeidida > Schistosomatidae > Schistosoma > Schistosoma japonicum. The sequence continues at coordinate 33,902,563 of CM046062.1, read as the reverse complement.
AACTTTAAGTCCCAATCGTGTAAGAGTTGGTCAGTTATACGAGTATATAAGTATTTCATTTTGAACTAACTCCTCTTGAAAGTCATGTAATAATGCATAATGTAGACTGTTGATAGATTATACAGTAATTCCTGTAAAGTTTCCATAACATATATAGAACAGAATTACAAAGCTTTTGTAGGATAGGAAATAGTGCCATAATCAAAGTATAAAAGAATTAGAGGGATAAAGTATTCAATCAAGTAAGCTATTATTAATAGCAATTACATTAAGGAATACATAGGGAAATATTAGTTAGATTGTCGGTGGTAGAGCGATTGTTTCCTTAAGAAAGATTTTTGATAAGCTTTTTGAATAATCAAATGGTCAGAATCATTAAAATGTTTTGTTTGAAATCTCATATAACAAACTGACTTTGACTAAGCAATCATAAGAACCATGAAGTAGTGGATAGTTAATTCACTTTAATGTTAATGATCTTTCATCAATATGCATTCATGACATTAGCAAAGATTTCGGGTTTACTTGTGTACCAGTAAAAATTATTTCCTAAGAATAAGGGAAGTTGAGAAACATACATAAATGGAAACAAGTGATTACCTAATGAGTAATTGATACTCATTTCAGTACTGTTAAGTAAAAGTTTGTTTTAAGTAAAATACAGTATTTAGTGAATAAATAGGTTACGAACTACACATTTTATTGACAGCTCTATTGCATAGCAGAAACATCTTTATTTGAAGAGTAAAGCATACTATAAAGTTACTACTAATCAAAGTCATACACAGCTGCAGAGAAGCTATTCTTAATAGTTAAGTTGTTTTTATTTTATATTTGGTATCACTAATCGGTTTGATTTAGACAATCACTGAAAACCAGGAAGCACTTGAAGGCTACTTCTTTCGTGGATGGAATGAGACAGTAGTGTATATCATGATCTCACAAAGCAATTAAGCGCAGGGCCTTCAAGTTTCATGGTAGACATTAGATAAGTGAGCCTGCTAGTATTCAGCCTGTGTACATGTTTTACTTAACTAACTTACGATGTTGTAGCCTAACAGACTGATATTGAATACTGTATCACAAAAATGAGTATGTTTAATGCTTACTTCAATTTCCTGAATACCTTACTCAATGTATTTATTCTATAATCTGTCAGTATTTTAATCATATTTCGTTAAAAAAGTTACTTATAATCCATAAAAAGTCGATTCGAAGACGATGTTTCTTTAAACTGACATTATCAAAAGTAGGCCTATAAATCAGGGGCTTGTTGGTTCATCTTAGTTCGGAATTTTCTTACAGTATTTACTTACAATCATCATGAAGGGATAAAATTAGAACTCTCTGGTAATGTTGCATATATACTAATGATCTTGACTTAATGGGTAGCTGTCACGCTCTAATAATAATCATGGCTAAATTGATAACAATGTTTATAGGAATGATTCTAATCTATCCACCTAAGCTATATCATATTCCTAACTGAACAAGTTTTAAGTATACATTAACTTGTATCATAAAAGACAATAACAAAGAGAGGGTAACTTAAAAAAAGGCATATAATGAGAATAAGAACAGAATGATGAATTGAATTTAACATCATTATAAGTCATCAGGAAGTTGTATTGCATGAAGATAATGATTCTGATGAAAAGTTTACGAGCTGGAGTTATCGTTAGTAGAGTTATTTTATGAATGGTAAGTTAAATAGTTTTACAATTTATTCATATCTTTAATTTGATCAGTCAAAACAAAAAGTCATAACGTGTTGTTTGAGTTGAATTATAATTGGTAAGTGGAATCTGGAAAGCGCGTTTTGTTCTATCTGAGACTTGTCAGCTGGATGTCTGTGTACCTCAGTGTTAGTGTTCTTACCGGATCACGAACTCAGTTTGTTTTGCGCTAAACGCCACCACTGAAATAAATATTTGGAAAATTCCTCTGTTTATCGAAATAGTGATGTTATGGACTGAAGAATCTTCTTTTAGATAAATTCCCACTCCAGATTCTACACTTATGGATTCAAATTAATGATTACAGAAATAGCCAATTCTGAGGTAGATATATCGTTTAGATATCAAGGATTACAGGATATGAATTTGGGGCTGAGATGTTAATTTCGATTACTAATCTTAAAGCAATAACTATTGTGTACCTTTTCAACTTGTCTAAGTTTGTACGATAAGTGAAATCATAAGTTTATTAGACAGAATATGTCGATACAGGTGATAACTGAGGACAAAATTGGAATCATATTAAGTGCTTAGTCAGAAACTGAAAATGATAACAACTTTGTGAAATATTAGTTGTTCGCATTCATCACAAATTGATGTTGGCTGGGTGCTATTAAAATGTAAACTGCACTGGATAGCTGTCGCATCCTAGTATGGAACTCTTCAGAAGTGTATACGCTCGATTCCTATAAGGGAATCAAACCTTTAGTTTGGCGAACTCCTAACTCTTTCAATAGTAGTATTTCGATTTCATCAATTTCTAAGATAGTAGAAGAGTAAATTTGTAGAGCTTCTACCAATTTGGCTTACAGTACACGAGAATTTGAACTGATAAATATAAAAGAGGTAGCAAGTTTAGGTTATTTAACTTTTAATTTAGAAGTCAACATTGAGCGAGTAAAATATATCAACTGCAATTTTACTACGGTGAATGTTCATCGGATAGATTTGCATAGCATCATCATTGAAATTTCTCTGGGTACATCCTTCCCAAATGTTAGCTGCATAAATAATGATTTTTATACTTACTGTCTGGATCTCCTTTCTTACCTATACTTTTGTTTATACACTTTACAAGGTAGCTATTCCCCCAGGGTTTTGTGCATGGCTTTTGTGTAGGGAAAACACACTGTTATTATTCTATAAAGGAGAATTTTTGATTGGTGTATTCTATATTGTAGATGAAACACAGCAAAGAAAGTTTGTGTATTACCCCATTCAAGCAGTATTTTGTTCATGTTCTTTCTTAGTGGTTTATCTATTCTTTCTGTTTCACTTCCACTTTTCTTGTTGCATATAAATTTAATAATCATATAAACTTGATTAAATTGTCTAAGAATCTCAGATCAATCAGTCTGGTATAAATAAATGAATAGTGTATCATTGATATATCACCGATTGAATGGTAAATATATAAATGACTTGTGCAAGTAGACGAATTTCATTTATGAGAAAGAAAAAAATCGACTAGTGTTGAGTCTATTTCTATTCAATCCACCTGTCTATATCATCATCATTAGATATGAAATTTACTTTCATCATACATTCAATAGTAAGTTTTTAATAAAAAAATTCCACGAATTCCTTGTTCATGTCTATAAATTAAAATAAATCATAGACTATTCGTTATCAACATGTTTACCATCTTTATTTCCCACCCACCCCCCTACTATACTGTAACCAAGTTAATAAGAACTTGAACTAAATGAGAATTTTTTTTGGGGAAAAGAATTTTCAATTCACAATGTGTCTATCAATAATTTAATTCTTTTCTTTCCTTTTTTTTCTCTTTATTTTCTTCTTTTTGTTTCTGAATAAAACAGCAACATAAAGAAGGATTAACATTCAATCAATTAAAAAGAAAAAAAAATATTTTGTACTTCATTTTATTTGTAAATGTTGTTGCTTAGTTCACCTTAATTGTTTTCATTCTAAGGGAAAATGATGATTATGCACGATATGCATTTTTATATCTATTCATCATAATACCATGTAATGTATATGAATATGATAGACATATTACTATTGTTGATTGTGTAATGGGCGTTAATTTTTAGTTTTTTTGGTTCATTGTAAATCAACTTTACCTTCTATCATTACATTTACTTTATAGTAGAATTGTACTGTTTGGCATTATCTATTTTAATAAAAAATTGAATGAATCATTTCAATGAATGTGGTTTAAACAAATAGGTTATAATGTAGAATGCGAAGAAACACTATGAAGTTGTAAACAATAAAATGCAACTAGGTTGGATTTAAGAGTAAAGTAATACTGATGGTAGTAAATGGTGATAATGTATTGTCATGATTTCTTGGATATTAAATCAGTGGTACAAAGATTTCAAAGGTTCTGGATTCTGTACTAGTCATAGGTATTTTATTATTAAATTTATTATGCACAAAAAAGGCGTGATAATTTATCGACATTGAATATATCTAATATCTACAAATACTGAACTGAGATGATTTGTGGAGATTAGTATTTTTAGTTAATTGAATGCGTTAGAGATAGATGTTGGTAGGGAACCACTAAAAACAGGGGAGCACTAAACAGGTGTTTCGGGCTAATATGAGAGGCGTCAACAATGCGCCTCCTACATTCTTTCCTAAAAACATTATGTTGGCGAACATCTGACCGTCTACACTGATAGGTCGGCATTCAGTAGTATAGTTCCCACTTCCATCAATTTTTGATATATAGCACGAGAATCATCCATTACCATTGGTGGTAACTGTCTTACTCTCGACAAGTTTGAATTCCACCAGTCAAAGCATTTAGGATGCGCACTGCTGAATAATCTTCAACTACGATGAAATAACTGTCCAGTGCTCCATGGTTTTCATTAATGTCTTACCAAAATCAATCTGTGACGTATTTACTCTACGAACACATCAATGATTTTGTTAAAGTTAGAATTTTAGGCGAGTAGCTACTTCTAGATTATTCGACGTAACCACTCAAACTGCTTCTAAACAAGATACATTTTTTTCTAGTTATTCTCAAAATATTCATTATATGCTAACAAATTAATAATAAAATATTGATTAGATTAATAAATATAACTTTGACTAGTGTTAGAAACCAGTTGCATTATCACGGAATCGTTCTAAATTCAAACGAAATCAAGTCTAGTATTATCAACTATATTTATTTCCACCTCGTGGACAAAACTTAATCAAATAGCGAAAATCAAAGAGCACTGGTATATATGAAACTCCATAGTATTCCGTATTCACTATTCGATCCAGAATCAAAACTATGATAATTAATCCTAACAGCGAGAATTTCACCTCCAAGATACTGAGTCGGCTAACAATTATTTACTTGGAAATCTAATCTATGGTCTTATTCATTAGTATTGTTAGGGGACTTCCAAATAGATATAGTTGAAATCCACTGATGATGTTATCTAACTACAGCTACAGTTAATACACATATGTTGAGTACTTTCTTTCATTCTAAATAGTTTGACATGTCGTTCGCTTACAAACATAAGAAAAAAGCGAAATAATTATTTCAATACCGAATGATAAACGTTTCAATCAACACTTTGCAAGAGAAGACGGTATTAATGGTTAATTAATCAAATGTTTTTTTGATTAGTTTACAAATAAAACAGTGGAATGTGCAAGCAATACTATGGTCGTGTATATACGTTAAGTGATTGATTCTATTCTCTTTAGACATCATTGGTAACCTCTTAAAAATCTTTAATTTATTGTTTACAAGAAACAGAGAAATCACTACTACATAGTTCACAACCTGTATATACTACAACAATACAAGAATAATAACAATGATCCATAGGTATAAACTGTTTAATTTCATAGATTATCTTTAGGTGCTTACAGTATACAACAATTGAAATAACTATACATTAAAGAAGACATAGTTACTTTCATTTTTGTCTTTGGCAAAAGTTGAGCTGACTTTTTAATTATTAAAAATATAGATGATTTAAGCATATTTCAAATGCAACATTGATGGTAAATATCTAATTATTTTATCTTATATTTACTTGGTACTTTCATATCGACGGAATAAAATGGCTTGCAAAATAGTTAACATTCAATAACTATGCCTTGTATGTAATTGTTTGTTTTGGAGATTATCGGGTACTAATAGGATATCAAGAATTGATTTGAATTAGACAACCACTGATCATCAGAAAGCACTGGACAGCTGTTTGGTTTTACAATAAGACTGTTTAGCATTGCGCATTCACAACCCCACTAGGGATCAAACCCAGGATTTTTTGGCTCCATGGCGGATGCCTTACCACTAGATAAATGAATCGGCTCCCAACAGTTAATATTTATATTTTAGTCAATTCGTGATACGTTTCTGCTATTTCATCCATTATTGTCGGTGAGTAACTGGTTAACACTCGAGATGACTAAACTCCATCGGTCACGTTTTCTTCCTGATATGAACGTGGATCCGAACTGCTGAAGAATCCCATAATAGGATGAAAAAGCTATCCAATGTTTCCTGGTGATCAGTGGTTGTCGGATTCAGATGAATTTCTGATATCAAATTAATATACCTGGCATGGTTTTGTAAGCACCTGAAGAGAAATAAGTGAATTTATCTTGTTTGAATAAAATATTTGACATTGATTTTCTTATCTGGTTTATAGTTATTGATCACAGAGTGGGATGGAAAGGAATATTTTAAACTTATGACTTGAGTTGGGACAACTCCCAGAAACCTAAACAAAGCCATCTGATCCCTTGAAGGAATCAATCGCATCCTATTCCATCACCGATCGACAGAACTTTCCGAAATTGTGACATGGTCTGTTTTGATCCGGTAATGGTTAAAATTTCCTAGTTTTGATTGGATGAATTAAAATGATGATTTTATTGTTTTCAGAAAATTGTAAATACACGAATATTTTGTTCATATCACTTTTTACTACTGGAATAAAGGTTTCGGCCCATTTGTCTTCTTACTACGTAGGTCCGAGGTGCTTGTCTGCTGAAGTTTGTCAGTGATTAGTCAACTAACAAAGCACGAATTATAACAATTTGTATAAAAGATTGAGATGTAAATTAGCATGTTTTCGGAAAGCCTAAGAACAATACTTTACTTGTTTCGCATCTTAACACATAAGTAAACCAAATAGTTAGTGTTTGGTTACTATTGGTTGAATTCTTACGATAATGCTGTTTGTGCAATGAGAAAAATTAACCAGTGAAGTTCATTCATATCTAGTTTGAAACGTTGACTATTATATTTGCATTTTATAAAATTATCCACTATACTTAACTACCTGAAGTTATTACTTCAAACCATCAGATGTTAACTTAGTTCTCTAAACTTTAAAGAATTCCTACGAATCTCTGTAATCCATGTGATTTAAACTGTTGATTCACATATTGGGACAAAGCAATTATTCAGTCAACCCTAATTGCTACATATAGATCTTTAGTAGGTTCCGTAGATATAACAGTCTATCACAAACTGGAACCAGCAGTCAATACAATCACTTTATAAACAAATCTACTAAACCCAAACAACTACACTTGCTCAACATGTTGAATACATAATGTATACCTTCTGATTTTAGATACAGCATAGTAAATATGATCAAAATCCCTGTGTAATGTATTTCAAGTAGGATAAAACTTATCATGTTAATTCTATGCATTCATCATATCACAATCAATCTACTTGTTATACTTTCTATTTATTAATAGTATTTGATTCATTTTATTTATGACTACTGAATGTCATACAACATCATTTACATATTTTTCTCTCAGAATAATTTCAAATGTAAGTTACTTTTGAGAATTTTTCTTTTCACTATCATCACAAAATGAAATCAGCTGACATCATGTTGTTAACAATGGAACATGAATACATATACATATCAATCTAAATCATTATAAATAATCTAATAGATTATATAATGAAAAAGAAAATAACAACAACAACCACTACTACTATTACTACTACTACTATTGCTATCTTATCTACTTAGTATCTACGCCTTATATTCTACAAATGATAAATCCTTTTTTGGCTGTATCTAATGAACAATTCAACAATCACTTTCAGATTTCATCATTTGGCTATAATGTTATATGATTGACAATAAATTATAAATACTCATTTAGAAGTTTTTGTTTTTTTTACTAAAGAAAGAAGTTGTGTATACGAAACTTATCTACACAATAAGAAGACTTACATTCAGAGTGAGAGAGATAGAGAGAGAGGGAAATTTCTATATAGAATCAACTATAAACAAAATGCATGCTTAATACATACATAAATGAAGTAGGATTTACTTAAACTGAGTGGTTCAACACTATCAAACTGACTAATCTTTCCGAATTTTATTAATAGTTCACTCTAGAAAAGAGGAGGTATGGTAATTAACGTTTAGGAGTCGTTAGAAAACATCATCATTTTTAGGTTACAATTAGTTCATATGTTCGCATACAACTCCATTAAAACGTCATAGATTAAGATACTGTGTAAGTCCTGCTATACTTGCCATTAGGACAACATAGAACCAAAAAGTAAGAAATATTGTTATCATTACACAAATTAGGAAAAAGTACTTGTCATGTGCTCCTTCCTTTTCTTTGGCATTCAACCAAAGTCAATATATCATGAATACAAACATGTTAATGATAAACAATCTTCTAAAAACCATCTCATTCTATATACTCTATTTATTGACTATCTATTAAAGTTAGTAGATCAAGCATAAATATAAATGGACTTAATTAAACCGGTTGTTATGCTGAATTTTGTTTTCAATAGGTTGAATAAACTCTGTGTACTCACAGTCTTTTACTTCATACCATTCATTTCGTTATCCGACAAGTTTGTTATTTTCAAGTTTCAGCTTAAATTCCAGTTAAGTGTTTTCACGGTTTTAACATAATTACAATCCTTTAGAATGATGTTACTATTAGTCTCTGTCATTCGCCATCTTCATCTTTTAATACGTTTCTCTAGCAGTATTTCTCTTAAAGTTTTAAGATCACTTGTTAGTAACTAAACAAGAATACTATTGAATGAAATAAGCTATTGTTACTTAATAAGTGAGTAAATTTATTTCATTATACAACTTAATCATTTGTTATAATAAAAGCGAAACCCCCCCCCCAGTAAAGCAACTATCACCATGCAATAAAGACAGCAAGATTGGAATTGAAATTTGAATTACTTCAATGAGATAAACCAAAATACAAAACAAAACTTCCATTTAGTCGCATAGAAACTAATTCAACTGAAATTCTGAATCAACATTCAAGCAAATGATAAACAAGAGAAGTGATATTTACAATTCTGAAGTATCTTGAAGGAGAAAAAGATAAGTTTCATATGTTCCGGTTAGTGTTATACCTTTAGCCAATGTATATCCATTACAAGAACTATACTATGTTTTCACAGAATTGTATAATTATCTACCATTGTACATAATTGAAGCAAGTTTCCATGCGAAACTACTTCTACCACCACGTAAAACTACTTATTAAATCAATCTGATTGATTGCTACATGACACTTTAATGCGTTGTAAATAATTTCAAACTTTTAGTGGATTTCATTGAAATGAACTGATCCAATGTCATTTTAGAATAGATTTGTACCATGATTGATAATTTTGTGTACGATGTAGGAAAACAACAACATCAAACTTAAAATACATTTTATATGATTTATTATTTTTTAGTTGATTGTATTTGTCACAGAGAGTTGTGTTGCTTAGGGTATCAACCCAAAGATAGGGAGTACTGGGTAGATATTTCGTTGTAGTAGTGGACTTCTCAGCAGTGTACACTCTTAATTTGTCATAGGAAGTGAAGTAGTTGAGCATGTTGGCGACTTCACAATCTTAGAGGTTCCATCATCGTCAGGGGGTCCGTATGTAACAAAATTTCACCACTAATTCAAATAGCTTACTTGGGTTTAGTCAATTCACCTCACTTGTGGAGTAGGCATGATATACATCCCTCACCAACATCTCAAGTATACTGCACAGTAGTTCGTCCAGTATCTGCCTATGGATGTGAAACATTGGCCACTAAGACAGAGGACATGGGTTAGCTAATGGTCTTTGATTATGGATATTTTTGAAGCATTTTTCGCATGTCTTAAAATGACTGAGTAAGCAAAAACGATTCCAGGCACAGAGTATTATAGAGAGTTCGTAAATTGGTGAAAGAGGTCAGTCCAGTCTTTATCTACTGGGACATGTGTTACATATGTCCAACTACCATCAGCCTGATCAAACGATGTTGGCTGGAACAAGAGTAAGATGGAGGTAAGCTAGGTGTAATCATAACAAAATGTGCCCACTGTTTATGAAGTCACCCACTGTTGATCTAAGCCTTTCTGATGGATCCAGCGTAGTGGGTGTAAATCCAAGAAATTATCGTAACTAAATGTTGCAGAATATGTTTGATATAATTCAGAATTTGTCACAGTAATGGTGCATGAATATTCACTCCACATCTTATTCTAAATAATATGTTTCATTATCATCTCATTCACAGTTATCTATCATTCCACATTACTGAACTATATCGTCGTAATAATGTTATTAATACGATTTCGTCTTTTTAATGTAACATAGCAACATGTATCTATACGCACACATATTTGGGGTTCTATGTAATACATGACTGATCGTATACTAATACAGTTGAAAGGAAAACATTTCTTATTATCAAATTAGCTTACTTTACACTATTTTCCTTTCAAATGATATTTAGTAGTTGTAATCTACTACTTTTATACTACTATTAAAAAGAATCCCATTATGTATATCTTTTTGTTCGCCAACTAATTCCATATTGGCTTAAGGGTAATAATTCTTATTATAGTCTGAAGATGAATTATGAAAAAACATGAAAAATTTAATTTTGATAAAGATATAGATTCAGTTACTTGGTGATTTTATTTTTTTAGTTCAGAAAAAAACTGTATATTGAACGAAACCAAGTGTATCAATGAAGAAAAAGAAAAGAAAATATTTCAATTAAAGAAACATATCTTATGAATGAATTCATTTATTATAGTTGTACATTCCTATTTCGTGCCAATTTACTGAACATATTTAATGTGTATTAGAAAGTGAATTACGTTATGAAATGTTTAGTAAGTGTATCAAACAAGGGAAGTTGTATAAAAGTTTAAAGATTATTGAATACTAGTAGTATAAATGCGTTTGTCTTATTGACAATTATAACGAAGGTTTGAACAAAAGAAAGAATGAAATTCAATGGACAGTTAGAATGCAATTTCATGATTTGGACTTCGCGGATGATCTAGCTCTTCTAGCCTATATACACTAATAAATGCAAGTAAAGACAATCAACGTTGAAGCAACTTCAGTATCAGTAAGCCTAAACATACATAAGGGTAAGGACAAGATCCTCGAATACAACACAGAGAGCACCGACTCAATGGAACTTAATGGTGAAACTCTGGAAGAAGTGGATACCTTCACATACCTGGGAGGCATCATCGATGAACAATAAGGATCTGATGCAGATGTAAGGTCAAAAATCGGTAAAGCAAGGGCAGCATTCCTACAGTTGAAGAACATATGGGATTTCAAACAACTGTCTACCAACCTCAAAGTCACACTCTTCGATTCGCACATCAAGAAAGTTCTGGTGTATGAAGCTGAAACATGGAGAACTATTTCAAATATCCTCAGGAGGGTGCAGGTATTTATAAATAACTATCTACGCAAGATACTGAATGTTGATTGGCCAGAAACCATCAGCAACATCCTACTATGGGGGAAAACAAAGTTACTTCCAGCCGAAGAGGAAATCAGGAAACGACGTTGGAAATGGATAGGACATACATTTTGGAAATCATCAGACTGTATCACGAGACAAGTTCTAACTTGAAACTTTGTTGAAGAATGTAAAAGAGGAAGGCCAAAGAACATACTGCGTTGAGATTTGGAAACAGACATTAAAAGGATGAACAGCATTTGGAAAAAGCTGTAAAAGATTGCTGAGGACAGAGTTGAATGGAGAATACTGGTAAGCGGCCTATGCTCCTTCGAGAGGGGTAACTGGTGTTAGTAAGCAAGTATGTAAGTAAAATTTGCTAAGTTCTGAAATCATTAATTTATTTTAGGTTTTAAGAATTATCACAATATGACTCATTACTTCAGGGGAATTTTGAACATTTCGTCATTGTGATTCTGCGCTAACAATCTTTTAACCTCTTATAACTGAAGTAAGGAGTTATGAAAACATGTTATTCTTGATTTTGTTTTGACTTCTGAGTCTAATTATTCTTGAATCAATATTTGAAGAACATAAGTAAACGTCTAATCACACTAATTAAACTATTTACTTATATAGTACATTCATGAAGATCAACTTAATCTTCTAATTACATTACCCACAATATTTCATTTCTATTATTCACTCTTTAAGTTCTATAGAATCATCTTAGAAACGGTATAAAAATATTATAGTTTTAGGGTTGGTAGAGATTATTGATTTTTTTGTAGTTTTACACTGTGAAATATACTAAGTTACATAACTTTTGAAATGTAAAAATAATGAATGAAGCCTTTTTTCTTCAAATGAAACATCCACGACTAAATCCACGCTTATCAGAAGAGAGATTTATCTTTATAATTTGGCACCAATAATTTGTGTTTGTTATAATTTACAATGTTTCTTGTATAAAATCTTTTCATTATTTAAATTTGTGTAAAACATCTCATTAACACAGTTGGGGAGTAATAATATTGAATCATTGGTTTGTATTTATCCAACATTTATTTTCATAAGTTAACTTAATATTTAACATAAAGTAGAAAGTAGTCACTTCTAATCATGCCTTATAGTGGAATCAGGATGGTTTGCTAAGTTCAATATGAAACTTGTCAACTGAATATACATTCACTACTAAATTAAGAAAAAAAAATGTTTTCCGTAAAATTTTTAAAAATGGATTACTTAAAATACCTGCCGAAATATCAATTTCAAACTCAAGATTCATATGAAGAGTTTTCATTTTAACTCTAGAAATTCTTTCTCTTTGTATATTTGGTATTATGTTATCATCGGGAAACTTAGGCTTGCAGACATTTCTGTTAAGTGTCTTCTCTTATATCATCTTAGTAAGTCCAGTTAACGCTGCATAATTAAGGGAGATGCAGTAAATTATTGTACCGCTGAATCTATTTACTTACTACGCGACTTGAATACACTTAATACGTTTTCATTTAGATCGAATGTAAACATTTAAACTATACAATTTAAGCTAGATCGTAATTGACAAGTGGAATCATGGAGGCGTGTTTTGTCCAATTCGGTACTCGTCAGAGAAACTGACCAGCTTCAGTCTATGAGAAATCAATGGAAATTGTACAAATTCATCCTAATTTAAAATAAACCTTGAAATAGATATTTGCCATTATACAATATTACAACAGTACAAAGCTAATATTTGGTTACAATGTAGCTACTTTGTTGATTTCTTTTATGTTTTCTTTAGTAATAGTTTATAAAAAGAACATAACACAGTACTTAGACACAAAATTAATGATGTATACTTTATCTTTCTTTGAATCGATCTTTCAGAAGTACTTGTACTAAAACTCAAAACCTAAAACTAATCTGATCAAATGTAAACGTTTTAGACTATGATGATTAGACTACTGAAAAATAATTGAGTTTAACATTCATCTTGCTTATCATATTTTAGAGGATTTTGTATTTCGTTATTCTGTTTATATGGAAGTGATCAATTTGTATCAATTTATGAAATTTTAATATGAGTTATTTATGTACACCTATTAATAATGTTGATATATACGATAAGGCAGACTATCGGAAAACAAAAACTGACGCCAATAAGTAGATAATCTTAATTTTCTGTTGTTTCGTAGCCTTAATTTAAGCAGCTTCTTCAGAGAACAAATAAGTTACATCAAATTAAAGAATAATATTAAGGACTTCATTTTAAAATGTAAAATACTCTTCATAATGCATTAGTTAATGTGAAAGGAAAGGATTTCTTCCACCCATACGCAAAATTGTGTTTAAAACAAAGGTTGTGTCGATTATGATGGTTTTTACAATGGAGAGTTTCCTAAAGAAATTGTAACTGGAACCTAAACCCATCTGACTTAAACTAGGAGACCATCTAATAATCTTTCAGATCACATAAAACTACAAGTCAGGTAATAGTAGTACATGCTATTTTTAATGACCATCAAATTAATATTAAAAACACGTTTCGTATACTGTTCAATCCGTATGAAATTGAAAAGGTTTAATGATTCATGCAAGTTGAACAATTTTCTTAAATAATCACACATTTACACATTAACTCTACCCATTCAAATAACAAATATTTTTCGTCTTATCCCACTGTAATTCTATTCACAGAAATTTACAAACATTGATTTCACCTTTCACAAACTTGACATTTGCACGATCAGACCAGTCTTTGTCGTTAGTCTTACAACTAATGTTTGGTTTATTTCTGTGTACTATTTAAACAAGTGGTTCAATCTTGTCAGGTGTAAGGCGGTTACCCAAGGATGGAAAGGACGAGGTCACGCAAACATATCACGAATTGGCTGGATTAGAAATAATAATAGTTAGGAGCCGACTCAGAGATCTAATGGTAAAGCGTTCGCCGTGGAGTCAGAGGGTTTTAATTTCAATCCTAAGTGGGGTTGTGGCTGCGTATTGCTGAAAAGTCCCATACTAGAACAAAATAGCTGTCTAGCGCTGCCCGGTGATCAGTAGTTGTCTAATTCAGATCAATTCGTGAAATCCAAATTGAAACTCATTTTAATTTGAATTAGTAGCCTATTCTTTGATGTAGTGACGTAAATTAAAGCAGAGGAATATCAGGAATCCTGCATATTGGAATTGTGTATATACATTATTTATAATAAACAACCAATTCTTAATTTATTCCCTCATTAATAAAATCTGCACATTGTAAAGTATACACAAGCAGTAAAATACAAACTCCAAGAACATCATCCAATGTAATTTGCAACACAGAGGCAATTGAACTGATAAATACAATGAAAAGATGACCATTCTAATCTTTAGTATTTAACATTAACACAAATTTTAAGAATGTTCCTGACAGAAATCATCTGATTAGTAATATTCATAGGTATATGTACTTTGAGTAAAATGTCATAATTACATAATAAAGACAACTAGAATAAAACTATCACTAAGATTAATATTATTATTACTACCAGTATTATAAGACATCAACTGATATAACACATTACTTAATGATCATTATATGATTACTAGTTGTTCAATGATCAATAGAGACAGGAAGTAGTTTCAATAATGAACTACATAGAACTTGATAACTATCACTTGAATGCATGGAGGTCTATTTGATAAATGTACTCCAATGATAAACATACATTGAATATTGAAGTATTTAAAGTACTTATTTTTATTTTTTTATATTTTGTAATTCAACATTAAAATAAAAATAAATGAAGATAATTGAGAAGTGTTTATTGTTATTCATTTCTACGATTGTCGTCAATTTGTTTTTTTTCTTTTTATTCCAAAGTTTAAATTAAATTATGCGAAAAAAGAAAAAAGATTAAGAAAATATAAACAAGAAATTAATTGGAAACAATAGGAAAATCATTTCTATTCATAATGATTGAGAATTTAATATTATAAGAAAAGATATGAGGCAGTTAACTATCGATGATAATGAACGAAGTCGAATAAACGTATCATGAATTGATTGAATCGAAAATATTAAACGTTTGGAAATAACCCAGTAGTTGAATGGTGAGGAATTTTCTATGGAACTAGAAGGTTCTTGGTTTGATCCCAAGTGGGGTCGTGGATGAACACACCTGAAGAGTCCCATACTAGAATAAAACAGCTATCTAGTACTTCCGAGTGATATGTAGTTGTCTAATTCAGACCATTTCGAGAAATCAAATTAAAAATAAGTTTTAGTATAAAGTCCCCCAACGGTGCTTATCTGTGATAATATGTAGAAATCAAATCCAGGAGCTTCGTATCAACATCACTGAGCTGATGCTCGGTAGCGGAATTCTCACTTCAATCAAATTATGACATAGTTTTTAAATATCCATTGTTATCGATGATAATTGTTTCACTCCCCATAAATTTGAACTCTGCCAATCACAAGTTCTTAATAAATGTGTTCAGGTAGATTTTTTTTTAATAAAGATCAGTGTTTAATTTTGTAGTTTATTGTTGTCTAGAGCTTCCTTGTTTTCCGTGGTATCTACGTGAAGATCAATTCGCATTATAACAACAAAATTAAAGACTAATCCGCACAACCATTTCTTCAACTCAGTTAAATATAGAATGGTCGGGGACTTATGAAGACTACGAAATATTTTAAATTACATCATATCCTGTTACAGGCTAGACAATTGACCAAGACTAGAATCTACTGAACAGCTGCTCTTCTTCCTAAGGATACCGCAGTAGTGTGTATCAACGATTAGATACAGAACCTTCAGGCTCCATCATAAAAATTTAGTTTTAGGACCATTGAGTCAGTATCAGTTGGTTTACAAGTGTAACTTAAGTCAACCTCTGAGTAAAATTACCTTAACTTCCGTTGGTCTAATTTCCATTATGGGTCATGAATACTCACTATTAAGAGATACATTGCTACGAGGAAATAGCTATCCAGTGATTTCTGGTTGTATACGATTGTCTGAAGATTCGCCAGCACGAGACTATTAATATTCTTTGCGTATAAAATATTAATCTTAGACTAATACAAATACACTTGAAGTTATTAATAGACTGAAATCAACAATAAAATAATCAGGAGATTTTTTTCCATGTTTCAGTATTTGTCTGATCACGTGAACAATAATGGAGTAAAGGTGTGATTGCAACAATATAAGTTACGTAATAAAACCTACGAACAAAAACAACATTTTCAATATAAATTTAATACAATTAAGGGGGTTGTTGTGGAGATAGTTAATTTGTCAACTCTGATGTCGATACGCACTGCTGATGAGTTCCATACTAGGACGAAACAGCTGTCCAGTGCTTCCAGGTGATCTATGGTTGTCTAGTTCAGATCATTTGGTGATATCAGCATTGATAAATTTAATAAGTAACTAATGAGATTAACTGATTGTTGCTGTGTGTTAAAATGTGACTGAAGTGCAAATTTCACTATTTGACGCTTACACAAAATAATTTCGTCATTTAGCGTTTACAGCGATAACTTAAGGTCTTAGGTAATTCCCGATTTTCACTGATATTAAACCGAATTAACTTTGTGGAAAACAACAAAATTATGTTTAATCTAATTGATGAAAGTGGCATTATTATTTAAAGTTCTACGACAAAGATGCCTTATTAACAGTAATTTAAGAAAATTTGATAAAACAGTTTGCTTAAGTTTGTATTAGAGACATTGAAGAGACTAAATGAAGAATACGTGAGCGGTAAACGCTGCCTCAGAGTCAACAGTTACTTACAAGGCGACAATAATGAAAATAGAAAAAACTTAAATTGACTACATAAATGTAACTACAGTCAGTAAAATTCCAACTTATATTTCCCTCCTCGCCCTAAGTTTAAATGAAATGTAACTTAAACATTTAGTTTAACATCAGAAGCCATTTAAAGAGATTTCATAATAACGATGCATATTTGTTTGTATTCTCTGCAGATTAGTGTCATCTGTGTATCGCTAAAAACCAGTGATAACTAGACAGCTGTTTCGTCCTAAAATGGGACTCCTTCGGATTACCCACCCTCGATTTTAGAAAAGAGTGAAACCCAACACTTGACCTATAATACCAATAGACTGTAGTCCAAAGGTGGAATTATCACTTTCATTATTTACTAATATAGCGCGGTGGTAATTGGAGATCATTTGTGATAACTACCTCATTCTCGACATGTCAGAGCTACATAAGACACGATTTCTGGCAGCCTTATTAAAGGTGCTATAATCAGCCTTAAAAACTGTGCTTATCATATCTTGTGCTTGTTTACACATTTCAATATAAAATCGACTACCGCGAATAACTTATATCGACAATCTTTGGTCATATTACATTATTATGAACTCGTTTAAGTGAATCAACACCTTTTAAAAAATATTTCCTAATACAGTGTTTTTGTGACTTTAACTTGTGTACTCAAACTTTACTTAGAACAAACCATACTTATGATATAAGTAATTTAAGTTGAATTGAGCTGGTTGGTGGAGATTAAAACTAAGTATAGTTGGTTGGATTCGTCGAAAGCTGATGTTGGCAGTGTACCATTAAAAACCAGGGAGCACTGGACAGCTGTTTTATCCTAGTCAACTCAATAATAAACCTATGATAGAAAACTGAATAATCTTAAGATTAAAGCCCAAATATACGATTCAATATTCTGATATCATCTATTTACAGGATTATTCTATGTGGACATCAGCTGAGATGGTTAGGACATGTGGTATATGTGCTCAAGCGCTGTCTATGTCAACGAACAAAATCTGTTGATGTTGGAAAACGATAGAGGAAATCTAGGGGCGGCTAAACAGGAACAGCATGATTATTTGAGGCCTTAGAACACGGTAGTGTACCATGTTGAAAGACGCTGACTACTTGGTTTTGGTTTGGGCGGATGTAGTAGCCATTAGTTAGAGACTCCAAGTAACATAGTTTAGAAATGGTGGCGCAGACGCACTTATTCTTCGTCAACACTTAGGTTGTTACTTTAAAATTGATTTATACCTTTCTTCAAACTTATCCTTCCTCCCTGTATCACATTTTATATGCTCACCCTTATTTTTCATATTTACTATTACTATCATTGAAATAACCACTAAGTTTACTAATTTAGTGTTCATTTTACTCCGTTTTCTAAGGTGTGGCAACTTAGACAGATGCACATACATGCCAGGTTCTATGTTATCTATTGCATACATACATACAGTATCTACATATATATGTATATAAGTTCAGTTTCGTGTATGAGATTACGTTATACAATTTAGTTTAGAACTAATAAGTAATCGTTTTTGACTTAAAAAGAAATATTTACATTAACATAAAACTATTTGTATATGGATTAGATTATAAGTAAATTTGAATATTTCCATTATAATATGATTAGATAATACTTTCATTTATCATTTCAATCTAATTACTAAGCATTAACTTCTTTTAAAGAACCTAATATTTCTTAGTCAACATTTATCATACTAATCAGAAAATCATTTCTAAGCTTTTCTTTATTCAAAAGAAGTTTTGAAGATAATAAATGCTTTATAAGTATTGATAAAACAATATCTTTTATGTGAATGATTATTGACTCAGTGATTTAGTTAGTTGAACAGTTCGCTTATGAAACTTATCGGTCCAGGGTTTGATTTGCTGTTGAAATCAAGGGTGTGCACTGCTGAGGAACCTGAATATCAGGACAAAACAGCTATTCAAGCAGATCCTTTGTTTTCTGTAGTACCCTCTTGTTTACTGACATTAATTCGCTATGCTTGTATACAATGAAACCTAATATTATTTTTCTACACAAAGGCCATTCCTATTCAGTAAAATGGAAATATATTGTAAATGTTTAATAACTCTAGCCTGTTTCGTTTACAATTGTAATGATGCAATGTACATATCAGAAATGCTAATAGCATTTGATAGTTAGTTGACCTGAATCCCAGAGTAGAACTAAAAATCATGAATTATAATTCCAGTAAACACTTATGAATGAATACAAAAGGCTTTTTATCATTCATCCATTTATCGTCAAGTCCTTTTGAATAAACATAAATAGGGTGAAGAGGGGGGGGTGAAGAGTAACACTAAACTGTGCTAAAGAACTTGAGGGATTTCATATGATTCTAATAGCCAGAACACAGACGATGTGAATGAATAGTTGGTTACGGGAAAATATACGAATCATGATGTTAGTGCATTAATAATGAAAACAGTAAACTTAACAATATGAAATAAGACCTACTGTATTTTATATTTACATGAAAATCTTCTGTTAAATAATAAAAGCTACTGACAAATAAAGAAACAATAGATCGATGAGTAAAGTTAGGATTAGGAAATGAAATAGAGTTTACAGTTCGAACTGGTGATAATTTATTTATATATTAAATTCTAATGCTTACACCGGATCTGTATTTCAAATGTTCCTTCACTTACAGAACAATTTTCCACATTTTACTTAACACCCCTAAAGTGATGTATAATACAGTAAATCATGTCTTGTTTCATTAATGATAGCAAATGTTATACGTCTTTGTTAATCAACTTTTCGTATATTTTAAGTTAATCACATCATATTTATTATTTTTCAGTAGTATAGTAAGTCTTCTTATGAAGTCGATTGAAGAATCAAGTAAGTCTATTCGAATTATTTATTCGCATCTTATTTAATAATTTCATACGTCCTAATTACTACATAGTGCTGGGTTTCATTTAGATCTTAGTGATGCATAAGCTATTCACCATGTCGTTTTCATTTGTTTATCAGGATCTAAAAACCTCTATTTTCCAACTAATTAACTCGCCGCAAAGTTTAGTTATATTGAAAAACGTTTTATTTTGGAAGCTTAAAATAAGCATCTGTATTTAAATATGTGAAAATCTCCCCACCAACTACAATATAAATAGATCATAAAGTTACTGATAGGGTTTATCCGCTTACTGTAGAGCCAAATCAAATGTGCAAGTTAAATGCATTGCATTATATACTGGTAAGAGGTTTAAAGTTGTGGCGATATGTCATGCAAACATTTCTACCGTTTCATAATGTTTATTAACATTATGTATATGCTAACCTTTTTACTCATATACTCATTAATATATGTTTCGTCAACATCTGTTTTAACGTATTACTAGTAGGTACTATATACACGTGTTATGTCGGTACACCAAAGAAGAATACAAAACTTCCAGAAGTGTGTTTTAGGCGACTAATTCATTTATTCTGGTCGTGAGTAGTGTAAACATTACATTTTCATTATTGTTACGTTTCCACTTACCCTATCCTCTTGTTTAGCATATTTACCGTTATTATATTGTCTCTTATTACGGACTACAGTTAATCAGTTGTGCACAAGTTGTCCTTATTCACTACCAGTATTTCCTTAGTTCTGTATTATTGTTAATTTTCTAAATGGTTTGCTGTTTAGTCTGATTTTGTGTATATATAAAGGCATGAATGAAATACAATTCTATCCGATTCTACATGTTTGGCTCATCAATCGTTGTTTTTCCCTGTATTCCGGCTTAGGGACTGGTAGTCGCTGGGCAGACGTGTCTATACAATGATTAGTAATTATCAAGGACACTGTATTTTCACAATACATAACAGCACATACCTCTAGAAATTTAGTTGTGGTTATACGGTTAGTTTCTGCAAAAACAAAATTCTGCATCTATCTCGCTAGTCCTCTTTCCTATGTACCTTGCAATTTCCGATTATGGACAACAATCAACATACTTTCATGGAACAGTTTATCTGATTATTCTGGATCTTCAATTGTTCCTGTGCCATTTTATATTTACTTTTACTGTGCTGAACATACAGCGTAGTTGTGTTCAATTAAACTATTGATATAACTCTAATTACTTTTTGTATATTTGTATAAACTGGTGCAATACACTTAATTTTTTGTATCTATACATATGCACTTAGTTATTGACTGAATGTATTCCGCGTCGCTACAAGGTACTTATTAAATTTCAAAATATGTGTTTCATAAAACTCGGAAGTGAATATCTCAGCACACATTCACATGAAATTCTAGAGTTTACTTTCCCCATTAATTACAGATGTCTCATTATGATGTCGACTCGCTTACTGACTTAGAGTATGCTGATGACATAGTCCTATTTGGTGAAGACGCTGACAAAATGCAGAGTCTTCTGACTACCCTGAGCAACAATGCAAGCATGTTCGGGATGCGGTTTTCCCCCTCGAAATGCAAAATGTTGCTTCAGGATTGGGTTGCATCGGCACCTGAACTAGTGATAGGGAGTGAAGTAGTCGAGCGTGTAGACCTGCCTTCACGTATCTGGGGAGTCTCATCAGTGCTGACTGGCCTGGTGACGTAACGAAGATCTCAGCACGGATACAGAAAGCTCGATTGGCTTTTGCCAAGTTGCGTCACTTATGGCGCAGGCGAGATATCCGCTTGCTAACCAAAGGACGAGTGTACCGTGCAGCAGTTAACTCTGTTCTACCATACGGTAGCGAAACATGGCCGTTAAGAGTAGAGGACATTCGTAGGTTACTGGTCTTCGATCATAGGTGTCTCCGAAACATTGCTCGAGTATCGTGGGACAACCGAGTGAGCAATGCTGTCGTTAGGAAACGGGTTCTAGGAAAGGAGGGCAAATCAATAGATGAGGTATTGAAATTTTATCAGTTGAGGTGGTTGGGACATGTGTTACGCATGTCTAACTACCGACTGCCTCGACGAGCTATGTTTTGCGGCGTAGAAATAGGTTGGAAGAAAGCTAGAGGCGGCCAAACCAAAAAGTGGCAGAAATCGATGAAGTCACTAACAAGTGGACTGAGTCATGTTGATAGATGTAGGCTGCGTGGTTGGGGTCCGCGAGACGAAAGTCACCAATGGTTAGAGACCTTGAACGACATGGTTCAGAATCGTTTGCAATGGTGCAGGCGCATTGACTCTTTGTGTTCTCTCAAAATCTAACCTTCTGAATTCTCTATCTTTCTGCTTTCAATTTTATCTCACTGAATTATACTTTACGAAACATATCTTCGCCCCCTAATTTTCTGCATTACTTCTAATACTTCTACTATCGCTATCACTCTTGTGTTTGAACTGATAGTTGCGTCTCTGTGCTGATGTGGTATGGCAACATGAACTGATGTACGTACGTACGAAGTTCTACGTTGTATCTGTCTGTCTACAGATGTCTTATTATGATGTCGACTGTGAATGTATTGCTTAATCGTAAATTTCTCAATGAAGTAAGTACTACTTGTATTATCGTCAGTATCATTCAACATGGATTGTTGAAAATCACAGAGAACTCTATAAATAGTTTCCTCTTTTTTTCTTTTAAAAAGATTCATATGTGAACAATTTTGTTATAATCAATAATATGCCTCAAGATGTAAGGATAAAGCATACAGATAATGACTGAGGAGAAAATCTTGTAAAAAATGAAAGCTGTACTCAAGCAATTTGTGGTTGTCTACAATGTGTATCATACTGAGTAGTTTATTGTGTTAAGTCAATGTTTCATTGAGAATTGGTCAAGTTCCTATCAGCAGATAGAGGTAAATTTTAATTGAAGATATAAACGTAAAATCTTAAGAATGATTGAGTAGTTGAAAATTCTATTCGATGTCATAGAAAAAATAAATCACATCAATTTGATAACAAGAATATGAAGTAACTAACGAGTAGAACCATTCAATGCCTTTAGGTGTAGACGTATAATATCGTTTAGTTTTAATAATCTTTATGTTAACATGGTTTTCGTTATTGATTTCTGAATATCAGTTTACTTTGCATTCTTCTATCTAAACAGAGTATGATGTAGTGCTCTAATCAAGCAATGTATGCATACTTCTTTCATTCAATTAATTTATTATCATAAATATATACTTCACATTGTATCATTCAAAACATGTTAATATGTTTGCAAAGTATCAGTCTATAAAAATCGATTACTTCCAGTAAAAACATTGATAAACATCAAGAAAAAACTTTCTTCGGGATAACCTTCTACAGTGTCTACCTTTGTATACTCAAGCCAACATCCCAATTGTTGATAAATAATATATATATATATATATATATATATATATATAGATGAAGTGATATTGACTTAGTGTTGTAAAAAAGTAATTTATTTGGCGTCAGGTTTCTTAATCGACATAAATTTACGCAATAACTATCATGAAACTGAAATAAAACAAAACTCTAACCGGATATTATTTCTACATCAATAGACTGATAAATAAATAATCTTGTTATTCTGTAAATTAATCTCATTGCAATTGTTTAAATAATAGTAATTTTCATATACAAGTTTACTGATTACTTATTATTAATAGTAGTATAGTAGATTGATAGTCATAGGAGATTTTTGATAAATGCAGAAATTCTTATGCATAGACATAGATATATGTCAATCAAATAAATACGTGTTTTGACTAAATTATATATCAATCATTTTGTAGGTATGTTATTGTTACAACAGGTATATTTTGACTAGATATTCACAATTAGAAAATCCAGCTTCATGGATTGTCTCCAAGGATTGTATCTTCTATAGAGGTGGATAACCTTTATTTCACTCTTAACCTCACCAACTACTTGATTTTCACTAAATGTCTTCAGTTTGAAATCAATTCATCTATTTTCTATAGATAATAGTACTTACTTTACAATGTTCTACGATGTATTTTTCAACATTGTACCCAGGTACTAGTCGGAAGTAAAATGAAATCTGTTTTTCATATAAAACAATAAAACTTAAGATACAAATAAACATACGCCAATCATCTCAGTAATTGAGTACAATTGTTGACAAAAATATCCCAACTAAAATACTTAGTTGGATAATTCATGTTTGTTTATATGTGGAGTTATCTTGAACCTACATAAACAATGGTTTCTTTAGAACTGTATTCATCACAATTAGTGGAATCCAACCGTGGTTAAGAGTTAATTTACTGAATTAGCTGTAAATGAATTTACTAGTCAAAAGTTAATAATATATGTGAATGCGATGAATTATGCAATAGTTGTATTTAATATCACAAAATGATATGTGTTAAACAAACTTTGAAAAACCATCGACTGCCACTGGACAGCTGTTTCGTCTTAGTACGAGACTCTACATCACTGCTTATCCATAACCGCACCAGTAAATTGAGTTAAATACCTTTGGATTTTACATGGATAACTTAACTGTTAGACAATTGACCCGGAATCCACTGGTTGATATTTCTATTTTCAATTATTCTGCGATATATTTGTGTGAATTCATTTATTACCATTAATGAGTAACTGCCTTACACCCAATTACGGTTAAATTCTACTGGTTATGTCTTCGCTGGCAGGGTTGTTATTGTTCACTCCTTTAGAGTCTAATACTGAGACGAACAGAATGTCCACTACTTTCCGGTTTTTAGCCGTTGCCTAACTCAAGTCAATTCATAATATCAAGTTAAAATTCAACAATCTTCACATCAACTAATCATTAAACTAGTAGTAATTAGAATGACTTATGCAGATTAGTTGAATACTTTATGTCACTTCATTCCTATTCATTTCATATTAGTTTACATAATCAAATGCTTACGAGATATAAGTGTTTTCATTGATAATTCAATTAATGTTTACTTCTTTTCTCAAATGTACTTCAATAAAGTACAATGAATAGTATTAATAATAGCAGTAATAATAGTAATAATAATATGCTCGAAGAGAGAAAACCCTACAGCTTAGATTCATTGAAATATGCTAATTATATTCATATCTCACTTATATTATAAAGTAACTGGCTATACAAAGCATCAACTAATCTTAATCAACAAGGATTCATCAGCTGAAAATAACAATGAAATGTTTGATTAGATGATGTTGAAAAACACAACCCATTTGTTTAATCACAAATTTTGTTATAACCATAATATTATTTTTAATTTATATAACGTGGTTGAAGGAAGGCCTGTTTTAATTAGACTTTGTGACATTTGATATTCGTTACTGAATGTATACCTATATTCTTCCTAGTGGATTCAAATATACATCACCTACTTTCACAGTCTATCTATGATTAACCTTCTGTAGGAATGAGATATTTATAAAGGTTAATCACTGAGTAGCAAGTAATGTCATGTTAGTTTAGTTCCTTAGTGATAATCTAATTCTATAGTGTCTTTTACACTACACGTTACATCATAACTTAGTGACCTAATTCAATTATCATTAAAAACCTAGACAAACATGATATACATTACAACTAACAATTAACAGCCTGAATATACTATTGTAATTTCAGTTTGTGAATTGATCGTACCACATAATGAAAATGAATACATAGCCTAAATAGGCTACCAGGCAACACAAATATCATCCAATCGATGATTTAACCATCAGTTGTTTATTATTCCTTACTTTAATCAAATTATGATAAAACATGAATGTGATCCTTTATAATTTAGATGTTAAAATGAACAAAATCATGTTGATGGAACATTATTATGAGAGTTACTAAGTTTTTAATAATAATAAATTAACAGGAAGATAATTTGTTCCTCCCAGAGAAAACCTCCGTAATAGTGTATTAGGTTATTAAGGATTACGCAAGTTATCATTACAATGAAGCCTATAGATTTATTTCAAAATGAATGAATAATCACTATTATATAACTACTTTCATATTCTCTTGGAGCATATCGGTAAAGAATTTAAAAGATTGTTTATAAACAATATTTATTACTTAGTGACTTTTATCCTATTTTCAGACAGTTTATTTACCTGAGTAGTTTATGACTGAGATTTGAACTTAGTCTATTCGTGCAATACTTTACTCCACTTTTCCAATGTACTAAAAGTACACTATACCTATTCAGTACTCATGTATTCATGCACTCTGCTTTGAATGTATTTATAGTAACTAAGATTATTTCCTTTCAGACTATATCACCATTTACAAGGGAGTAAGATGGGGTGGGGAGATATATAAGCATTTTCAAATTCATTAACTAATTGTTTATAATGAAACTTAATTTACATTTATTGACTACTGATTTTACTTCTTATTCGTAATATGCATAGAATTTATTTGGAGAGGAAAGGAGGGAAAACTATTTTAAAACATTAATTTCCAAAGAAAAAAAATTGTTTCCATTTATTTTTTTCACAAAAAATCCTTAAAATCTAATTTATTCTATTGAATTTATGGTAGAATAAAGAAGTTAAAAGGTATAGTTTTTTTTAGTAACTAGGACTTAGCATTTCTTTTCTGTAAGTATTCAAGTGAAAGCATTAACTTGTAGTGATAAACAACTTGAAATCGTAGGTGTTGACAAGTAACTATACAATAGACAAAGTCTTCTTTATCACAAGGTAACTAAATTCTAATAAGATATAAACAGTCTAGTTGAATAAAGTCAATATGTTCAACATAAATAAGTAGGCTTAGTTTAATTTTATATGAAGTTTTCAATGTAAACTACTGTAAAGACCTAAAGTGAGAAAAAGTAACTAGCACATTCTGTTTTGGCATAGAAAATTATAGTTCGTTATTTTTCAGTATTTTTATACAGCGATGTTAAACATTTTGATGGATTATTAAATCAATTAATCAATCAATGTCTGTTACCCCATGTGGAGCATAAGCCACCAACGAGATTTCTCTAAACAACTCTATCCTGAGCTCTGCTTTCATGTTCCGCCCAAATGCTATTCATTATTTTTATATATGCCTCCAATTTCTGTCTCAACGTGCTCTTTGGTTTTATTATTCTCCTTTAACTTTGAGGATTCTAACTTAAGGTTTATCTCGTAACACAGTTTGATGATATCCACAATTTATGTCCTATCTACTTCCAGTAATATTTTCTTATTTGTTTATTAGCTGATAGTTGGTTTGTTCTATACCAAAGTAGATTGCTACTGATGATTTATGGCCAACAGACCCGACATACTTTGTGTAGACAGTTGTTTAAAAACATTTGTGTCTTTTGAGAAATGGTTTCTGTAATTCTCTATACACGATTCAGTTTCATATACAGTAGAACTGTCTTGACGTCTATACTAAAACTTCTGACTTTAATTTTGACTGATAGTTAGTTTAAGTTTCAGATGATTTCCAGGATTATTAAATGGAGATTATTAATTTCGCATTAATTTTTAGTACAATAACAGCTCATAACATTTTGTAAGGGTTTGTGTTATCCTAATGTCTGTGTCAGAAATTAAAACGAATCCGTTACCATTTGTATATATGTACACCATGAATGGATTACTTTGAGATTGTCATTTACTCAGGAAGTTTTTTTACTGAGATTGAAATGTGATACTCAGTAATCATATTCAATGATATTTTAGAAATTATCATCACGATGTGTTTGAATTAATATAAACAATCAAAAATATATAAACCCTTTCAAATAGATACATATTCTTTGAAGAGGTTAATGGCTTATGGACTCAGTAGATAATTTTATAATAAAGTGAAGTAAAAGGGACGCTGTTTAAGTTACAGGTTAATATTGGTACATGTATAAGACAAGTTCCAAATAAGCATTCCAGCATTACTGAACTTGTTGTTCGAGTAGCAAATAACAAAGACATTTTGCGATCAACTCAGTAACGATTAATTAGTAAATTACTTCAAATACTTTTTTCATGTGCATATGATGCTAAGTGCTGAAAAGATGCAGAAATGTAATGTGCTAAACTTGTTTTTCTTCAGGTAATTCGATTTGTTGTCACATGACTTAATGGTCATTCTGCTCTTTATCTATTGTCACAAATAAAGACCGAGTCATAAACTTTGGATTAACAACATCTTCAAATTTAGTATATAGTAGTTTAAAGGTGTTTGTGTCATCCAGTTAACGTTTCCATGGACTAAATTAATTACTCTCTGTTGTCATATTTGAATCTTAAGTTACGATACGACAAGCGACCTTTTAATCTACGTCTACATGAACAATGGCTGGCATCACAACATATCTTCTCTTAAAGCATGAGATACAGACATTGATGGGCAAATGGGAAAAGCGTTACTATTTTGAATAAACTGTGCACAAAGAAAATTAGTAAATTTTTGGAATCTTGACATTCTTTTCAGTTAGATGTCAATAAACACTTTCGACACTACAACACATTCAAGTAGTTATAATATAAGCAGAGAGATGTTTTGGGAATGACTAATCAGATCGTTAATGTGAAGTAAGTTTATCTTATACTGAAGATTGTTCATTTCACAAACTGAGCTTATCTAGATTATCATTTATCGTTAAAAATTACCCTACATCCTTATAATACTAGTAATGAAATATTACCGAAATAGTCACTTACATTCAAAAGTATTTAAGGGCTTTTACCAAAAGTGCTGGTGGTAGATCGCAATAGTAGTATAAAATGACTCACGATTCTGATGTGAATCTGTTCACACAATTCAAAATGTTTGATTTAGATAATTCATTTAACTTTACCTTTTTCATTCAGTTAAAAATTAGTTCATTTATATTAGTTACCTAAACTTTCCTTAAGCTTCTACGTATATATACATAACGTTTAAGCTATTGAGTAATTTTTGATTAATTTTACCGTCTTCAGCCAAGAAATCGTAACTGTAACCTTCAGGTCTCCTCGATAACGTTCAAAAATAAGCACCAATAAGCCACTCTTGTCCAACGACAGAATTCCCACTTCAGACGACTTGTTACGTTAAGCAACTACCATTCAATGCCAGTGGTGATACCTGTCTTTCTTCCGACACGTTTAATTTCCACTAGACATGGCTTTTAAATAGAACTTAAGAATCATCTTGAATTTCATCACTAATGAATCGTCTATATTTAAGTTGAGGTGACTTTGTGGAAATATGATTTCAATTTATTGTTTACTGTTTGTCAGGAAATAACTTCCCGGTGTTCTGTGGTTTACAGTGGTTTTCATGTTATTTCAATTTGAAAAAAATACAAACTGTAAATTATAAATCGATTTCCACAGATCCCCTTTAATTTTAAAGTTAAGTTTTTTAACCTTTGAATAATGACTTTTGATGTTGAGTCATTTAGACTAACTGACGTATTACAACGTTAGGTTAGAATTTGGTAAGTAATAAAAAGGGTCTGACACAGATCACAATGTTAATTACTCATTGACAAACTCAGTAGTAACTAGATGATCAGAGATTTCACTGAAGATTATAGTTACGCTTTTATTAAAAATTACCAAATACCATGACAGACTACATTGTAAAATCGTGCATGGAAGTCAACTCACGAATTCATTCCAAGTGAAGACCGGTGTTAGACAAATGTGCTTGCTTTCAACCTTTCTCTTCCTGCTAGTGGTTGACTGAATCATGAAAACTGCAATATCCCAAGGGAGTCTCGTAATACAGTGGACAACATCAATGCAACTAGATGACCTGGACTTTGCTGATGATCTAGCTCTTCTATGTCACACACAGCAACGAATACAGTTGATGATGAACAAGGTAGCAGCAACCTCGGCAGTAGTAGGCCTCAACATACACAAAAGGGAAAAGCAAGATCCATCGATACAAAACAACCAACATGTTAGGGATTCTTAATCCCCAAAGATACAATGATTGATTTAATTCAACGAAACAAGTTGTATTGAATTCACGCATCACAACACAACACTAACCCAATTTCACTTGATGAAGAAATTTTGAAGATGTAGAATCCTTTACACACTTGGCCAGCGTCATCGATAATCAAGTAGGGTCTGATGCAAATGTGAAGGCATGGATTGGAAAGGCTAGAGTAGCTATTTTACAACCGAAAAACATTCGAAAATCAAACCAATTGTCAGCCAACATTAAAGTTAGAATTTTCAATACAAATGTAAAGATGGTTAGTTCTGAAGTATGGAGCTGAAATTTGGAGAACTACGAAAAGCATTTTTCAGAATATACAAGTATTATGAACAGTTGCCTGCGTAGGATACTTCGGATCCGTTGGGCGGATACCATCAACAATAACGTCCTAGAGCAGAGAACAAATCAACTTCCAGTAGAGGAAGAAATCAGGAAAAGACGCTGGAGGTGGATGAGATACACACTGAGGAAACCACCAAATTAAGTCACAAGACTACCATTAACAAGGCCAAAGGTAAAGAGGAAGACCCAAGAATACACCGTGTTGGGAACTGGAGTCAGACATGAAGAGACTAAAGTGAACTTGGGAAGGGCTGGAAAATAAAGTTCAGGACAAAGTTGATTGGAGAATACTAGTCGGTGGCCTATGCTCCACATGGAAGTAACAAGCATTGATTAATTGAAATATCATGAAATCTCTGTTCAAAGTTTCGTGAAGACAGTCATTAAATCACTCTTCATATACTATATTTACATAGATTCTTTTAACAAATAGGTGACCAACTCTTAAACTTCATTTAATACATCCTGTCAAATTGAACTATTCAAATTGAAACATACATTATTAAATTCACTTTCAATAAGTAAACTGATTCCTATGATGATTACCTTTCCATTATACACTATACATTTAGAAACAAATAAAAAATTGAATCGATATCATTGTTTATATCAATTATGTAAACACATTCACAAATAGGTCAGATTATGAATTTATCCCACAAAGAACATTTCACAGTAAAGTAGAAAAGCAGACAATTGAAATAAGGCAAGACATAGAATTAAAGTTGGGTGTGAATGACTATTCAGCCCATATATATATATATATATATATATATATATATATATATATATATATGAGTTACCATGCCAGCAAAATTTGTCTGCATTACTGACTACAATTAGTTTATCAAAAGAATAGATTCTATTTTAAGTTGATGAAATCTAAAAAAAATGGTACTTTAAGTATAAATGATTGTGGAGATTTTATACTACTCAAGAGAGTTTATATCTTTCAGAAGTCTATATATTAGAAAGTTTTAATTTATAAAGGAAATAAGCATTAAATGTACTATTTTAAGTTGTATACAATAATAAAAAGTGTACTTTATACTTTGTATATTATATCATTTCAATCATTCCAACTAATACCGATGAGAAGTAGAAAGGAAATAGTTATTTCTATCCCATAACTGATTAGTTGATCTCGTTTGGTTATTATCATAACATACAGTTTTATCTACAACCGTATAACTAACTAAACTATGAATAAATGAGTAAATAAATAACAAGATAAACACTTACATGGTAAATATCATCTAGAAAATTTACCAATGAAAGTAAATACAAGTATGAAATGTGTTAAAATATAAAAAAAGTATTATAATTAATGTGTATACACTAGTTAACTTGATTATCTGAAGCAAGTCATATAAGTCACACAATATGGATTCTTTTAAGATGCATCTGTGAACAATATCCTAATTGGCTGTTTAAGGGAATATGCATATCAGTCAATAGCTCTAATCTGGAACATCTCTTAGCTTTGGATCACTTCCCCTCTCCAGAATCATGATTTAATATCATTCATAAAGTCAAACTACTTGGTTCAATAGAGGAGGACAATTAAAGCATGTGAACAGTGTGAGCTCTGTCTATTCACCAATTTAAGCCAAAATTCTTAACACTGATTTTTCCATGTTTTTAACGCTCTCTTATTTTCCATCATTATTAATAAAGAACTTTTGTTTGATTATTCAAGTATTCCTTACTTCATATCCATTAGGTGGACAATTATTTTGTCGGACTGTCATAGGAAATGTTCAAGTCATTCAGAATATTACTCAGTTTAATTCCGACTCCACATTACATTTAAGATTAATACGTAAATCATTTGATGTATGAATCCTTTTGATTCCTCTTTACATTAATTGGAAATATATAGTAATGACGTAACACTTTATTATGGACTATTACAAATGAAGTTCTGCAACAATTCGTACATTTAAAGTAAATGACAGAGAAGATGAGAAATACTTTTTAACTCAACGACACAAATGACTTTCAGCTGACATTACGGTTAGTTGAAATCCAATAAGAAAGAAGACATTTGTTATAATGGTAGGTTTTCATTTTTAACCGTCACCTGATGATTAACTCGATCATAAACAGCATGCAATGAGTAGTTGTTTTACCCAAGATTTTTAAGACCTTCAGATATGTACATCCATGACTTCGAACATAATAGTATCTAAAACGCTTAGATGTAGTGGATAACATGTTTTATCATGATCAACTCACTTGCCTTAATTTTGGTCAAAACTAGTAATCGATACTTCCTGATATTCCAGCTGATTACAGTCTGTGATGAAAACTACTTTTTAGATTAAACTATCTTCACAAATCTTCGATCCTATCGGGGGAATTCTTTCAAAGAATTCACAACTTATGAATATATTACTACCAAGAAATGACAATAGCTTTACTTCTTCGTTAACTACCTAATTACACAAAACTAAACGATGTTCGCTACTAGCAACATTTTGACAAACTTAAAAGAGGAAATAATAGAATGGTTAGATCCCTACATCTCAAACTTTTTTTAATGTGTAAACTTCTGTAAAATAAAATGACTACTAAATCAAATAATAATCGATTGTAAGCACTATGAAATCAGCAAATATGTTTATTAGATTTTGTATGTATAAACTAGATAGTTACAAATAACAAACTGGGACCTTATCTACCTTGTAACAGAAGCTAATAATCCTGGATATATCACTGAATTTTTATTAATCATACAATTTATATTACGGTATGTAAGTTATAGTATAACAACATCGAAATGTACTGCACTCCGTCTTTTAAATCTGGTTGTTTGATCATAGTACGTTGAAATAAATTATCTCGTACTATCTAATCTTCTTCGTGTTCAAGTTACGTGGAGAAAATTACAGGAGATAATTGTAGGTATAATTCATTTAGGTGCCAGACTGATACCAAACATTATTAAAGTACTGTGTTCAATAGGAAATTATAATAAACTCTGTTTCTACACTCATGATTTCCAATTAAATCAAGCACAAAATCGTCATTAACGTCTGTTACCCAGTTTACCTAACTCTATAGTTACTTAATAAAAACTAAACTTCACACGGTCAATAGTTTAACATAATTAGCATATGTAACAGTATTAAATTGATATATTTTTAACACAAATTAACTTGTTTTGATTGAGGAGCTAGGTAGACAATTTCGTTGTAGTTTTAAAAAAACCTGACGTTTCTTCTAGAATCAATGACGTATATTATCATCATAAAGTTGGATACAGTCTACTGGCCAGGCCTAAATTCCACCATTGATATTTATACCGAGACTTGGAAGCAACGCTTTATCTACTAAATTATTAAGTCACAATGTTAAAGGCTGCCTAAAAAAATGGTTAACTTGAATAGGAAATGTCAAACTTTCGTTATGCAACATAATCAAATATGACTGAATAGCTTCATTTAGTTTGCAATTTAATAAAATCAGTAATCATTCATTCATTTACCACTAGTTTGTTAGAAACAACATTCAAAAAACTATTGGATGATTAAGTGCCTATCTTAATAGCTTGATGGTTTAAAATTCAATCACTGGTGAATTCATCAATATGCATTTGTCACATGCTCCATTTCAAAACTAAACAACATTCACATACATCTCGGCTTACATTGATTGTCTAGCCTACATTTAACTCGCTAAATAGATTATTAAATAGAAGTAATATTTCATGAATCAAATACAACTACAGTTTGTAACTGTTGTCTACAACAATTGTAGTATATTCATATAGGCGGAGAAGTAATTGACAAGAGAGATGAGAACGAATCGAATCAATTCGTTTCTCTCAATACACACATAATTTGCATGATAAGTACTCATTTGTAAGATCCTTCAACTGAGCAAACAACTTGATACCATTTGTTAATAATGAAGTCAATAATATTTGACGACATGAGTTTGTATTTCATGAGGATTAAATCCCTTCCTTTCTCCCTTTCACGTTTAGTGGAGAAGTATGAAACATTATCGATTGTTTTCGAAGGAATGTTTCGATATTGTCATGATTATTCACTGTATTCACTTTTTGAATACAAACAACGAGACCATTCAAAGAAAAATCTTTATTGTTTATTAATCTATGCAAACTTGTCTACTGAATAGGTCATTGAAATGTGTAGTTGTGAAAATGCAATTTTTTTAGGCAACTAAACGAACACTGATTAACATTAAAATGTTGGTTTGCATAGATGATGAATCGTAGAGGAGAATAAAATGTACCTTATAGATACTCCCATTCATAATACGATCACTATAAATCTTGACAGTCTAAACAAAATGAAAATATTGTAACTTCGACTTATCAATAAATGAAAATTAAAACTCCTCTTATTAAGAATTCTGTTTACTTAAATCTATAGTCAAATTCTTCGAAGTAGATTCGTTTTTTCTTTCTTTAATAAAAAAATTACAAGTTTCAATTTGATTTATTTGTAATAAGTAAAACAATGGCAACAATGAAACATTGAACATGATCGTTAAAATAACAGCAATGAAGTTTATGAATAGAATTGATATAAAAGCCGGAAATCAAAATCTTTTACTAGAATAAATGAAAAGAAATAACTATGTTTTAACTCATTGTAACAAATGAAGTCAACTGCGTTGTATGCATCTATGAATTAATGCATAGTTTAAGGTAGAGGAACTAAAGAGAAACTTGACTACTGAACATTGTTTGCATATATACGTTAGCAGTAATAAGAATGGCTTTATGAGTTAGTAACTAATTCTTTACACTATGGATACTTTTTATTTACTTGAATAAAAGTAAAGAACAACGGTGATTTGAGTGTAATAACATAGAATCGATTAATAATATTGAGTTGCTTTCAGTTATTTACAATTTGAACTACTTCACAAGGACTGATCTGTAAGTAACAATAAATGTCATCTAAGTCTTGCCCTTAGTGTTAAGAAGATTACATTGATCAAGTTAAAATATGATTGTCAGTTTAAGTGATCCGATTTTTAGATTTTAGGCAGTTGAAAACAGTCTTAAAGAAAATACAGTATCTAGATTTCATGCTCTTCAGTAAGATACACTTGAAATGATGAACGGGACCGATACAGGTTTAAATTCTACATTGAACAAATATTTCTCTCAAGATTACGCGTAGATCTTACTGATAAGTACCAACTTGCTTGTAAATTAGGTCCCAATTTATCTTCCAGGGATCTAAATTATTCCGATCTCAAAAATGCGAAATAAACACTAACAAATTGATGAAAATGAATTTGACTAGTCGCCATCGTAACTACCAATCAGTTAAAGATCGAATAAACTCTATGGTTGACAAAACTTTATACGCAAGAGAAGTTTTTGAAATATCAATTAAGATGGTAGTAAATGACTGAAACTGCAGAAATATAAACCACTACTTAATAATACAATGATGTATCGTATAAATGTTTGAGAATTATTAAAGACCTACTGAAAATTAAGGGCCGTTAGGAATATTTTCTGATTTTTACTCTGATCCGTTAATCAATAAATAAATTTGTAAAGATAAACAATCAATCTTGGAAGCTCATAATGCAAATCTTCTTGAAATACCAACGAAGAAAGTTGAATTATGATTGATAAAAGGGAATCCAGCACACATGTTTCTACCTATGTGTGATCCATCAACCGAGTGTACTTGCATTCCATTGTTGATTTTACACAGAAAGTCAAATTCAACTAGTTCATATCAAACGCCACCACTCTTATCACTGCATTCAAGCAGCTACATTTATTTAACAAGTATAAATATATGGTTTAGAGGTGTTTATCTCTTATCATTTATGTTGTTATGGACTGAAATTAATCAATCTCTGTTGCTATGTGTGCATTCCGAGCAGACCGCCTTATCGCAACAGTAGTTTTCGAGAATAAGTAAAGTTGGGTTGTAGTTGAAATTAGTAACGTGCTAGTGAATAAGGTGGCTTTTGACACGTAAGAGATGAATTCATTACACAGTGTAACATTAACAATCGGATGCAGTTGCATTAGATTGACGAGTCTTAAACTGAAAAAGATACGTGTCCTGAATTTTACATGCCAACTACTATTGTACTTGTGAACTATTGCTGTATTAAATCATTACGCTAACATTTCACGTACAGTAACAGGGATCTTTCAGCTTCATTTCATAACGACGTCAACAGAAAGACACAATTACTGTCATTGCACAACAGTTGTACACTTTTCTTTCAATGGTAATTACAATTGCACTATATTACAAACTAGAAAACTGATCACCTTCAGCTCCATTGTATGTAGTGAACAATTACTTAATACTCAGAATAAATTATTCGGTCATTAAATTTATTGTCATAACTAGGCAGTACACAATTAAGAGGGGACATCACATTGTTATGACGTCAGAAAGCTGTTACGATGGGGATGTATAACCAATCAGTATGCTCCCACATGCTTGACCTATGATTACCAGTACCACCCCAAAGTCCAGATGAATAACACTAGACAACTAAGCTGACCACCGAACAGAATCAAATTACATTTCAATTAATCCATTATATTTACATGAAACCTGACCACTCAGTCAAATAATGAGGAAATTAACATTATTACAAAGTAAAAGTGATCGTATAAAGGAATAACGTATACACAAACGATTTGATAACAGTTAACGCAATAAGCAGGAGGATAGGATAAGAGCATACAGTACATTCTATATTCTTACAATTACATTGTTATGATATTTGTCAACTAATCATCAAATGTCAGTAAAATCTACTTATAAATGAATGTGTTTTAGAGGTCAAACAAAGTGGTCTTTGGCAATCAGTTTCCTTCATTTTACATGGAATTCATCCTGTCTAAGTTGTTTTTTCTTTCAAGTTAAGATTTCCATCATTATAACACATTATCAAAGCTATTATTAAAGATGATCTAATGTCATAATGGATTGTTTTCATTACTGATTGAAATTCATTTAACTTGACAATAAACTATACAACACAATTACATATGAAAATAGTTCAATCAAAGCATTGTTGTATTCTACACAACAAATCATTTCCTGCATAGATTGATTTGAATACAAGGCATCATTTCCGAATGTTCAATCGATTGTTACATAACTTGCTAATCAAGTTCTAGTTGTTTTATGTATATTCATCATTGAATACATAACAAGATTCTATTTCTATTCTTTTTGTTAGACTTTATTTTGTAATTACATCTCATTACTTCTTTAATATTTACTTCTAATGAAAATGGAAACTGTTCATATACTTTCTTGATCTCACCATAAATTACATTCACTTGTAATTGAAAGGATATGCACAAACGGTTTTCTAAATACTTAAGCTGTAAAGTAGTGTTGTTTGGGAACTGAAGATTGTTTATGAAAGTTTAGTAAACACTTGAACAAAGAATAGTGAAGTAGAACATTTCCCTCTATATCTCACATAAAACTAATATCTAAGTAGTGATATACGCTATATTGTGTCAATTAGTAGTACTATTCAATTTAAGTCAATCTTTATATAAGTTGTCCACTAAACTATGTGATACAACTTTGTATAAACTAAGCTTTGATTTTATTTGGTTCTTTGATGTAAATCAGTATTAAACCCTGATGAACTTAGAGCTTATGATAGTTGGTAATCATTACCAGGGTGTATCAGTAACTCATAGATTATAAACCTTGATAGTTCATGTTTAAATAAAATTGGAAGCATTAAACCCCTACAGATCGCAGGTACGCTTATGAAAAAAGACAACCATCATCAAACTTAAATGAAACAGTATTTCTTATTAGCAACTTCTAAACATCTAATAAATCTCATGTTGACCTAGTTTGGACATTTTATACAAGCAAACTGTACAACTCATTTATTTTTATCCGCCGTAGTGTTTTCATTATCTCTCTTCTATTCGATGTGAAACGTTTTAGTAAACAAACTAATCAAACAATGATCGTGATCTATAAACAATTTTATGAAAACTACTGGATTATTTTGTCAGGATCAAAGAAATGCTCAGAGCTATGGAGATACTAACAATGATGTTGGGAAAAGTGAAACCAATTAAGCCAACTAAAACATCGATTATGCAATATTGTTTATAACCCGTATACTTGTAAAGGTGACTTTTCAACCTGAACTTGATTACTTCAACGTTATTTGCATAGATTCTCATAGTGGAATCTGTAAAAGGTCGCCTGCGAACAAATAGACAAAAAGAGTAATTAAACTACTAAGTCATTCTGTATACATTCTCTTTGGGATTATAGCCGTATTTATCTTCATAGCTCCGAGTAAATCACTCATGAATAGGTATAATATTACCCCTCCTTTATGAAGCTTTATTTAGTTGAATTTATTAATCACGGTTGCGTAGTTTCAGGAAAATATTCTTCACTCTTGCGAATCTACAGTTATTATTTCCTTATTGAAATTAGATATCACACTACAGGCTGTCAACAAGCTTGCTTAAACAATGAACAATAAGCTTAAAATCGCTACTTACTTCTTGATAGGCTCATTACGGTTCTCCACTTCTACAAATGTTTCCATATAGAATACTTTTATTCAGACTAGACTTGTGTCAATAACTCATCCACATGATATATCATGGATTAAGCACATTGTATCAATTATCTTTCAGTATTTGGTTCACCACTTTGTTAACTAAGGCATGCTTAGAATAAATCTAAGTTTATGAAACGCCAACAGTATAAAGAACAATTCTAAATCAAACTATAAGCACATAATGACTCACTAAGTTTGGTTACATTTGTCTTATAATAATCTACGGTATCTAAATAAAGTCATGTACTCCTTTAACGATTGATTTCGCGCGATTGTTCGTGTATTCTCACATTTTGAAAATCCCTCTCAAATTTTCTCCATTTTCGAAATCTTTAAACAACAACAGTATGCTGGGTTCGATCCCCGACGAGGTCGTGGATGCGCACTACTGAGGAGTCCCATAATAGGACGAAATAGCTGTCCAGTGCTTCCAGGTGATCAATGGTTGTCTGATTCAGATCAATTCGTGATATCAACATTAACAAATTAACTATCTCCACAACAACCCCCTTAATTGTAACTAATTATTTAAAATTATCAAATCTTACCTTGGTAATGATGCCATATTCAATAAGTGCACTTTCCGTGACTTCAGTAGGTATGTATTGTATATTATAAAGACACTTTCATCAATGTTTTTTACTTTAGGCTACTGAAACTGTTTTTTTTTTCGAAATCGATTCCGATGAACACATTAGTCAACTTCATCCCGAAGTGAAGAAGGGAATGCACAAAATAGTGCAATTAATAAATTCAAAATGTACAATAGAATAACTGATAACACTCATCTACTAAATATACAGATAATTGACATGCTTAGTGAACAATCAAAATTTTATGTATCACCCGCAGTTCATTATTACAAACAAGAACACATTTAAAATGATAAGTGAATAACACGATGTTATGTAATCAAAATGAATCACTTAAAGGCACAATAGGTCAATCTATACTATAAAACAATTCTACAAATAGGCATTAATCGCATACAAACATATACATTAAGGAAATAATGAGCCAATAACTTGGATACCAAAAGTTAGTTGGAATATTTCTTGAAAATGTTTGATGTATGTTGCATGATAATCGAATGGTAATAAAATATCGAAGAAATAAAAATCATAAACATACACCTGTAAGATAGAATTTGTCTATTCCCATTGATTTGTTATGGACTGGAGCTGATCAGTCACTGTCGTTATATATGCATGCTTAGCGGATTGCCTCGATTTAACGATTATTCACAAGTATCATTTAAGTTGGATTGTGACTGACAAGTGGAATCCAAGACGCACGTTTCATCCTATTTGGGACTCGTCGGCTGGATGTACCTGCATTCCAATGTTGATGTTCACAGTGTGATTCAAACTCAGTCTGTTTTGTGTCAAACGCCACCACGTTCACCACTAGACTACTCAGTCCAGATAGTCACACCTGTGCAATGGGCTCATTGC
This sequence comes from Schistosoma japonicum, assembly GCA_025215515.1. Taxonomy (NCBI): domain Eukaryota; kingdom Metazoa; phylum Platyhelminthes; class Trematoda; order Strigeidida; family Schistosomatidae; genus Schistosoma; species Schistosoma japonicum. The sequence continues at coordinate 33,862,106 of CM046062.1, read as the reverse complement.
ACCCAGCTTCAGTCAATAACAAATCAATGGGAATATACAAATTCATCCTACTACCAATGCGCCAATTGGACAAATGTGACTGTCTGAACTGAGTAGTCTAGTAGTGAAGGCTGTGGGGTTTGACACGAAACGGACTGAGTTTGAATCACACTGTGAACATCAACATTGGCATGCAGGTACATCCAGCCGACGAGTTCCAAATAGGACGAAACGCGCGTCTTGGATTCCACTTGTCAGTCACAATCCAACTTAAATGACACACCTGTAATATAGAATATAATTATTTAAGTGACTAATGACGAGGAAAAACATGCAACAGACTACAAAGTTATAAAGGGGTGGGACGGGTTATATTTAAGTGAATGAAAATCAGTCAGTAATTATACTGTTAAACATCTAGACAATGCTGATCATCCATTGTCATTAGAAACTTTATTCACAATAATCTAGAAAGTCAAATAAACTGGTTCTAAAGGATTGTATACTTGTTGTTTGTAGATTGTGAAAGAGTTGGCAATTCATTAGTTCAAGGATAATTTCTGTTCCAAAACAACATGATTGATCCTTTTTGATTTTCTAAGCTATTTACACCACAATGTTGTTGCATATTCGTCTTCGTTATATTTGTCATGTGAACAGTTATATTTTGTTTCTTTCTTTAGAATATAGTTTTTATAAAGTTAGCTATATATGTTGTCTATGCTTTCTTCAAAAGATTATGTCATATGATGGATGGTACATTATATTGTAGCATAAAACAAAACACTTACAAGATGTTCTTTTTCTAAGTTATGTGCAACTTTTCCAATATTCATTGAGATTAATGTACCTAGCAATTTTAGTCATTTTTTGATGCATTCAGTAGGTAAGTGTTACAGGGTAATTTTCATTAAGGAATTCATTGTAATGCTTAATGTTTACTGTATTTATGTGTACTCCATTCATCACGACAGGATGTACTAAACTGACATTTCCAAAACATATTGACAAAGATAACTCTAAGCGCTTAGAATGAAATGTCTAATAAAAATTATACTCTAGTATATAACACTAATTAGCAAAGTAAATGAAAACCAGACGTAAAATTTTTAATATTACACAAATAGAAAACAGTCGAAACGTTGCGGATAACCAAGCATTCTAACTGCTTTTAAAAATATATAAACAGTGGTTTCAATCTAAACAAAACTAGTGCATGACAACAAATTAGCCAATAATTCAAATGTTATTTTCATTATGATCTTTCTTTATTTCTATCTTCTACTATAAATAGATTTATGAAACTGAATTGAAACATTATTCAATATTAGAACGAAACAAATAATGAAACAATCACATTAATTTTTATTTCTGGGTTTTACTGATCAACATCTTTAGACAGATTTCTTCCATTCATCTCATTACATCCTTATTAACTTTGACAATTCTCTTTGGTTCAATAGAAGAAAAAAATAACTATCGAGTTACTTAGTGATATTTTTCTCTATTACTATTAATAGAAGTAATAACAAACAGTAATAACAGTAGTACAATTATTATTATTATTATTATTATTATTATTATTATTATTATTATTATTATTATTATTATTATTATTATGGTAACAATGATAAATGGGTAATAGTAAATTTATGCAAGTTACTTGAAGAGATAATGATGAATTGATGATGATTATTTGACATGAGACAGTTTGATAATAATAATTTATGACTTGAGTTAATTCTATAAAATGAAATGTCTAGATGATTGATTAATGAAATTAGTTTCGTATTCGTTTATTAAAGTCTGTATTATTCGTATTGATAATATTATTATTGAGTTAGTTATTACATAATAATAAATCTATTGGAATAACTTAGTCATTAATTGTAAATAGTAGATACATTTGTATTTCTTGGAATAAGATATTTATGTCTTTTAAATGTTAGTTATTTTGCAAAATTATGCTTAAAAAACCTTGGTTTAACGTTGTGATGGATACTACTTATAAGGTTGTCTATAAGTATTAGGTAGCAGAACGTTGCGTGAAATCAGTAAACAGCGTATGAGGTAAGTTGCGGAGTGGTAAAAAGCAAAGCATAATTAAAATATATGGGAGAATTGAAGACAACCAAGGAAAGCAAGCCTACGACCAACAGAGATTAGCGAATGCGAATAATATGCAAATTATTGATTAAAAGTAATGTATATAATATTTTATGACTTTCTCTGTTTTTCGGATTGGTAGTTCCACATGGTGTTGGGATAAATAATATTCTATTAGCAGAATGTATCTTTAACCTCAAATAAAAATGAACGTAGAAACTGTGAATTTCTCACTACTCTTTCGAATTTTTTCAACATACCTAACTTATGAATGTCAATCGCATTTGTGAAATCCCTGTCACTTACTTGTTTGATAAAAAGATTCAGGACAAAATACACCGATATTTCAAGTTGCCTAGTTTCATGATTGTCAAAACAAACGCAAAATATAAAACAATTTATGAAATATTTCCCAGTGAATTACTATATGTCAATGTTAAGCAGGTTGTCATTATTTGTTATAAGCCATTAATTAACTCTTAGCATTCATAAATTACCGATGAATCTGTTACGTGGTTGAAGAACATTATCAGTGTGTGTGGAATGTAGTTCATTTTTGCAGTATTACATTGTCATGTATCTTTCTCAGATTGTCATTTCTTAACCCGATTATTACTTCTACCTCAATGTCGGGCTTTCCTATCGTGACAGAGCAGTCAGGTTATACTGGTTAGGACAATCGTTTTTCTCTGCCCTACCATTCCACGCAGGTCAGTTTAAGAGCGATGAATCTAAAACGATAAGCCTAAGATCCTACGACAAAGTCGTACTATCCAGAAGTATGAGTGTAGTAAGGTTTTTCCTCAGACAACTAACATGACAGTATTGTGCCCTCCCACAAAGATAGAACGGGGTTAGAAAAGGTCTGTACTTGAAATACACACCTCATCTCACTTCATGGATTTCTTTCTCCGCATATAAGGTCTAACAGGTTATAAGTTAACTCACCAATAACCACTTGTAAAATGGTCGTGTCTGACCGGCCTAAAGCACTTCCCTTTCGGATACTATAGCAACATTTGGGTCATCAAGACCACCTCTAATCCAGTTTTTTTCGGGTACCTCAAGTAAAAGAACCCTTACACGGTTTGGACGATTTGAAAGAAATAACCTCGGTAATACATAACATGTTTTCATTAATAATGATATCCATAATGAATTAATATTGTTTCTAATGTGTGACTAATCTTTTGATTGAGCAAGAATATAGCAACAATTCTAGAATTTTTTCACAGAAAGAATTCACTAGTGGTACCATTGTTACGAAAATTTAGGCAGCACTATGAAGTATTTAATAAATGAATTATTTTTGGTTAAACTAATCAGTTGTTTTCATACTTTACACAATACAACAATAAACTTGTTCAATTCATTCAGAAGCTAATTCAAGTTTGAGTTTCGATGATTTTAAGCTTTGAACAGTCATTATGTGTATATTTTCAAAGTGATAAAAAGGAGAAGTATCAACTAATTTAGTATTTTTCTTGAATATCTTAGTTGACAAACACGACAATATCTGTAATGACTTAGAATATAAAACTTAATATACCGGAATCGAAGTGATAGAATAGCACAGTGAGAATTCTGCAACACAAAAGTCAGGCCATCAAGCAGTTAACGGACCCAACAATCAAATGATCAAGCCCACAATTATATGGATCATATAATGATCAGAATGTACTATCGACATTCACAGCAATAACGATATGATGCATCAACACAACCACAAAATATCTTACTTAATTGTATATGTGCCAATTTTTCCAAACAATTGCTTAATGTATTCATTAAAGTAAAGTTCGTGATGAAGCTAAAATTAGGTATACTTAGAAGAAACACTTAGAAGGCATAAATCAAATGATCAGCAGTCTTGAAATTTGTTTAAGACAGATTATTTTAAGGATAAAAAATAATTGGATTTTTACTGCCTTTTCGATAGTGACAGTTCTAGAAAGTCAATAGATTATTAAGATATTTCTAAAATATTGGAGGATAGTAAATTATTTGCTATTTAGTTGCTATTGACTTAGGCTTTTTAAGCGTTTCTGATTTGAATAACAAAAGAAGGACAAGATTCTTAGAAGAGAATAAATTCATGAGTATATTTTGAGGCTATTTATTAACTGTATACAGTAAGTCCTATAAGCCTATATTCACTACGGTAATGACAGTTTCATCACGCTATATTTCTGTGCACATAAGTCAAGTTGAAAACACCGCCTGATGTTGGCAGGGTACTATTAAAAGACGGAAAGCACTGAACAGCCGTTTCGTTCTTGTATGGAACTTCTTGCCAGTGCTTACATTAGATTCCGCCCTAGGGGCTTCATGTTGGCGAACACCTTACTTCTGCACTTCTGGGCCAGTAGTATTTCCATACATTTAGTAATCAAAGTAATCTATCAAAATAAGGAATGACAAAACGTAAAACAATGACAAAACTGATAATAGGAACTGGAAATAGAAAGTGATTTGAAACCCATTATACTATAATAAATGTAAACTTATTCCTTTATTTGGAATTATTATTTGAAGTATCTTACACACCATTGGAAGGTACTATTTTGAACATAAAACAAGAATTGTCTATAAGTACATCAGAAGGTAAAACAATTAAGTACTTTCATCATTCAGCTTCACACTGAAATAAAACAAAACTTCACTCTTAAGTCAGTTTTTACTGTGTAAATGAGTACTCTTGGTAGACACTAATGAAATTCAGTCGCAAAACAGATTTATTAAGAGAAATTAACCAATCAGTTGGTAACTAAGCGAATTGCTGAATTATATTCAGTAGTAGGCGGCGGAGGAGGTTACAGAATTTGAAGAAGAAACCGATGTATAGAAAAAGTTAAATGATAATTTATGTTCACTATGTTAATCAAGTTTAATTATCAAGTGGTATGTTAGTGAACTCACATTGTTAGGTATGATAAATCATCATTTGTTTTGTGTGTATTTCCATAACAGATGGAATTTATTTACATTAGTAAAGAAAAAACAGAATAGCTACACTTAGTTTACCATTTAACAAAATCAGTAATCATTCATTCATTCACCACTAGTTTGTTAGAAACAACATTCAAAAAACTATTCGACGATTAAGTATCTATCATGATAGCTTGATGGTTTAAAATTCAATCACTGGTGAATTCATCAATTCGCATTTCTCACATGCTTTATTTTAAAACTAAACAATAGTCACATACAACTCGGCTTACACTGATTGTCTAGCCTACATTTAACTCGCCAACTTGATTATTAAATAGAAGTAATATTTCATGAATCAAATACAACTACAGTTTGTAACTGTTGTCTACAACAATTGTAGCATATTCATAAAGGCGGAGAAAGTAATTGACGAGAGAGAGGAGGACGAATCAAATCAATTTGTTACTCTCAACACATGATAAATACTCATTTGTAAGATCCTTCAACTGAGTAAACAACATGATACCATTTGTTAATAATGAAGTCAATAATATTTGACGACATGAGTTTGTATTTCATGAGGATTAAATCCCTTCCTTTCTCCCTTTCACGTTTAGTGGAGAAGTATGAAACGTTATCGATTGTTTTCGAAGGAATGTTTCGATATTATGATGATTATAAGAAATCACTTTAAATACAAACAACGAGAACATTCAAAGAAAATATTTTATTGTTTGTCTATCTGTGTAAACTTGCTATCACGTTGTTTTCGAGTAAACAGTTCATCAATATTCATTACGGTAGATTATTAATGATATAACATTGTTAAAATGATTGAGAAGATTTGTAAATCAGAAGGATGAATTAATTTTGAAGCTTTCATTGTTATTGTGTGTGACCTAATCCGAGCTAATGGTCTGACAGACGTGAATGAAAAGAGACTATCTACACATATAACCGACAGCTTGTTTCGTCGATGTCAAACTTAATTGGTTTTTGTCAATACTTGATTTGTCATTTTTTTCAAAATTTCTTTTGACTACCTTTCTTTAGTTCGTAATTACATGTGGGGTATTTCTCATACTTTAACTCCATCTGAAGCCTAGTTCTGTTGAAGTAGTCTAGAATAACGATGAAAGCTAAGCAATTCAACCATCTGGTTCACAGAATACAGTTTGCACTAATACGTGTGTGTCTTTGAGTTCGGAAATGATGCATCAGTTGGAACATATAAACAGAAGTTCTTAAACTATATATATCTAGAATACAATCAGTAACAACTAAAATCAGCAAAATACACCGATCAAGATTAAGCTGTAATAGTAGTATTAGGTTGAGTCTTGATTACAAAGAACAATCGTGACTTATAAATCACTTTAAAATGAATCTGCATTTCGACAGAGTTTGTTATAAGAAGCCTAGTCAGTCGGTTTCATGTTGATTACCACTCTTTGGTATGGAGTATTAACAATCTTCTTGACTGATTCAACTCGAGTCACCTAGTTTCTTAAAATAATGTCACTTTGCTATTTCGGCCTCAAAGCTCAACCATCTAAAATGTAAACATAGTACACACACTATTAAGTTACACAGACTAATGATCACATTGACCATTTAGCTACAGAAATCGATTAATACGAAGGATTCGACGAAACTTGACATTCGTAAAAACTCATCTATCAATCAATTCAAATTTTACATATGCTAGTAAAGGAGTGTAATTGTTTTGTTGTTTAACATGTATGCATTTTCAAGTGGATATCTTTTAGTTGTAGGTATTGCCACATTTGAAAATACGCATTATAATTAAAACAAATTGTTTAAATCATTTGATTTGGATTGTGACTAGCAAGTGGAATACAGGACGCGCGTTTCGTCATATTTGGGACTCGTCAGCTGGATGTACCTGCATGCCAATGTTGATGTTCACAGTGGGATTCAAACTCAGGCCGTTTCGTGTCAAACGCCACAGCCTTCACTACTACGCTACTTAGTCCAGACAGTCACATTTTTTCAATGGGCTCATTGGTATTAGGATCGATTTGTATATTCCAATTGATTCGCTATAGACTGAAGCTGGGTGCAATGAGCCCATTGCACAGGTGTGACTATCTGGACTGAGTAGTCTAGTGGTGAACGTGGTGGCGTTTGACAGAAAGCGGACTGAGTTCGAATCAGACTGTGAACATCAACATTGGAATGCAGGTACATCCAGCCGATGAGTCCCAAATAGGATGAAACGCGCGTCCTGGATTCCACTTGTCAGTCCCGATCCAACTTAAATGATACTTGTGAATAATCGTTAAATCGAGGCAATCCGCTCAGCATGCATATATAACGACAGTGACTGATCAGCTCCAGTCCATAACAAATCAATGGTAATATACAAATACATCCTACAAATTGTTTAAATGAAATTTTCTACATAACGATGAATCACATCGGTAGATTCATTGAAACAAATAGGAATGAATATTAGACTTAATGTTCATAAACTAATTAGAATTGTAAAAGTCATTTAAACAGTCACTTATATTCTGTATAGTAATCTGAATAAAAATGTCGAGTTTCATTCTATGATCAATTCAAGTTTCTTCTATATCGAGGAGGTGAAAGTGAATGAATGCAGGACTAGTTAATCATTCTAGAAATAAGTTTAAAATCATAAAGTGAGTTAATCAAGCGTATACATTTGATATGTCTATCAAGACTAGAATTCTCAATGGATTTCTTCACTTTCATAGTGATGGTGCTTGATAAATGATTGATCTAATTTACTTCATTCAACCTGTCTAACTTATTTAACACAATAAATATATTCGCGAATCCTAACACTAGAAAGTCTCAACATGACATCTGAGATGTTTTATAAATTCGTCAAAAATTCAACCCTACCGATCTATTTTAAAAGATAGTGTCTTGTACTACTTTATTATCTGGTCAAACTTAGATTTAAAATTAATGTTTAGCTAGATGTTTTCTAATAAGATTGTTTGATAAGGTTGTATACTGTTTGCATCAGCAGAATGATCATAGAATCAAAGTAAATTGAGTATATTCCTCGTCACATATTAATTCTAATACTAAAGTGTTTAACAGTTGTTCCACTTTCAGCAACATCAGATTTATCAAAATAGTGATATTAGAAGTTACATAATCAGTTAATTTGTAGTTTTATTCAAAGTAGATGATTTCAATTAACTGTTACAATGTGCACTGTGAACTTATTTAGATGTGTAAGGAACCATAATTATTCACATTACCAAGTGAACTTATGTGACTGTAAGCCAACTGTTTAAATGTTTATTCATTAGTGTTATAATCTCCTCGAAGTCTATTCCAACACTACTGACTTTGTAATTAAATACGATATCAGTAATTAAAGAGAGTGGAAATAGGAAACGATTGTTAAGGTAGTTCGTCGATTCGCAAGGATTTGTATTTCCTTGCAATTAATGTTGAGATTTTTAATTATTCAATTTGTGTTTGTATATGTGCACTATAGTACTGATGAAATAATCATCTCATAATCCAAATCTTCAAATAAAAGACTGATCATTTTCAGTCCTCAACATCAACAAACGGAAAGTTCAAACCACTAAACACGAACCCATCATTGTTGAATAAATAAGTATCTATCTGAATTCAATAACTTAATGGATAGCACTTTGACATTTTAAGGGATAGATATCTTGTTCAGATCTTATTTTAAAGACATATTACTACTAGCTATTTGAGTACTTAATAGTACTATCTGTTAGTCATAGATTCCACTAATGACCATAATTTTTTCTATTATTACTGAATCAATTATCCAGATGTTCACATGGAATGAAACTGTATCTAGACAACAAAATCATAGATATAGAATGTAATGCTTGTCCTCAATTTCTCTATTGTTATCAAGGTCAATATATATAAATATACCAGAAATATTAATGTAATCAAGTCTATAAAGTTGAGAGTTATGTGAACACTTTCCATTAACCACACCTAATTATTATTTTGTACAACTGTAAATTGTTTTGATATATTCACATTAGAGTTCATTGAATATAATTTTAAGGTATAGCTTACATTTCGTATACCAATAGCTGAATGATATTTAAGGTTAATAGTTCATTGATGATAAGTTTATAGGTTCTAGCGTAAAGCTATTGGTGAAGTGAGATTATTAAGCAGACATATTATAGGATCAATGTTATGAGAAGGAGAACATATCACAGAATGTAATATGTTCACACACACACACACACACATAGGAATCAAATGCCAAAACAGGATAACAACAAAATCTTAAATACTATGAACTCAATGAGTTTTTAGTTACCTTCTTATTCAGTTTCCTACAAGTTATGAAGTCTCATTATTTGCATAATTTAAAATCTTAAGGAATAAATTTTTCATCAATTTTGTTATTTTAAAATGTAAATGAGGTGAGAAATCAAAATTTCCAAAGGGGAAACGGGGGTGAGGGTTAGTAAGACAATGTTTAGTTTGTTTAGTTGTTATGTAATTAAAATAAATCTAAGTGGTTTAAGAAGAAAACTTTTTAAATAAACTTATTAGATTGTGAAAATAGTTTATTTGAAGAATGAATTATGTAACGAGTTAAAATTACCCATTATGTTTCTGTTACCAAGGTAATTAAAGGTAGACCAATGACATTTCAAAATATAATCACTTAGTTTAAATCTTCTAATTTTTTATGATTTTCTTACATTGTTTGCTATTAGTGTAGCAGTTAATGATAACCGATGATAAAAATATTTTACATATTGTACTTTTTTGTGTAGTATGTATTCTCAATGTGTGAGTGAACTCGGTCTAAAGGTTACTTCCTTCCAGTACTTGTCTCGATTCTAGGCTTCTTAGATTAACGTTCTGTTTAAACATAATCCTCATAAATTCATTGTAACTAGCTTCTAATATATACACTTATCTGATTATTTGTGAATGTGTATTCTTCAATTCGATACATGGTAATTTATAGATAATTTGGGATTATAACATAACTAAACACAGTGCTATCATAATTCTATCTATAAATAAGTAGGCTGGTACACCTACTAAAACTTCTTTGCAGAAAGATAGTTAAACACAGCGTCAAAGATGTATTTCAATTTGTAGATATGATCAAGGAACTGAACACCAAAAAGCAATGTATGCTATCTCTGGATGTCACATTCTTATTCACCAATGTTCCACTAATTGAGACGGTTAACTATATATGCGACCAAGTCATAGAAACCGGAATAGAAATCACCATCCCAATAAACAAGCTTAAAGAACTATTATTGAAGTGTACAATTAATGTACATTTTATGTTTAATAATGACATATATAGACAAGTGGTTGGAGTAACAATGGGCTCTCCACTGGGTCCCATGTTAGCCGATATTTTCCTGGCAAAGCTAGAAAACGGACCACTCGCACAACTCATCGGTAAATTGCCATTCTACTGCCGTTACGTAGATGACACATTCGTCCTTTGCAAACAGGATATTAATCGGTCTGGTATTCTCAAACAATTTAACGAGGTTCACCTGGCTATGAAATTCACATGCGAGGAAGTAATTGATGGTAAAATAGCATTTCTAGATGTTCAGCTCACAAAAAGAAGAAACATGAACAAGAAAATCACATGGATAGGACAATAAACAAACTACCTCAGCTTTGCACCTATACGACATAAAAGGAATTTATTGAAAACCTTGCATTATAGAATAATAACGATATGCTCTCCTGACGCGGTTGACGAAGAAACGGAATGCATTGCATAGAACCCTGAGGGAGAATGGCTACCCTATAAAGTTTATAAATAGACATGCTATCTCGAAAGCAAATAGGAAGATGATTTAGACCGTTGAAAGAAAGCCGCTTTTTCTGAGACTAGCATTCAGAGGGGACGCGCCCAGCGAAATGCTAACGTTGAGGTTACGCAGCTTCATTCGGAGAACTTTTAACGCTGGAAAACTGCAACTGGTGTTTTCTACCCTTCCCATGGTGATACCGTGAATAAAGGACAAATTACCTAAGCTTGCCACTTCATTTTGTATCTATCAGTTCAACTGCTCCTGTGGAGCAAGTTACATTGGCAGATGCTCAAGGAATTTACTCTTCCGTGCTCGGGAGCACCTTCCAGTCTGGTTAACCAAAGGAGTTGTCAGAAGTATCAACAGTTCAATACTAGCTCACCTAATTCAAACAGGTCATGTGGCGAGCATAAATCAGTCATTCAGAATAATATTTTGTGTAAACAGTTATCTGCTAAGATCGGTTAGACTCAAAGTCCTTAAAACGGCAGAGGCGATAGCTATACGAGTCAAGAAGCCAGACCTATGCATACAGAAGAAGTACGTTAAACCTCTTCTCCTGCCATGGCCGACGCAACATCCACTTAAACCAAGTCACTACCTTAATCATGCGACGATTTAATGTGATTAATGCATATGTATTCTCCCTCTGGATGTGCATTTCCATATTATTATTATTATTATTATTATTATTGTTATTATTATTATTATTATTATTATTATTATTATTATTATTATTATTATTGAAAGTACACAGAATGAATTTGAACATCGCATTTTAAGATCAAACAAATGAACTGATTGTAATTATGTCTATTATTGTTATTGTTACTATTTGATGAATTTTGATTAACGTTCACTCCATTTTACAAACTCTTACCCATTCGGCTTCATTTTAAGTAGGATTTGACCTTTGTCTACAAACACTTGATCTAATCGTATTTTGCTACCACCTCATCATCCTATGTCACCCATATACAGAGATACCTAGTTATATTTGACTAATAATCTTGTTTATCTCAATTGTCGTTTACGTTTCACAAAGTTACATGATGATGGTTATTATTTCAACATTAACATTCGTATTTTATAAATAACTCGATGGAGAAAAACTTCCAATTAATCCAATTATCCTTGATATCTAAATAATGTTTTACCTGCCTCAGAACTGGCTATTTTTGTGATTAATAATTTTGAACTAATAAATGTAGAACCTGATGAGCATTATATCAGAAATGAATATTCTTCGTTCAAACGTCTTTGTTTTTGATATAAATAAGCATTAACGATTTGTATACCGAACAGTAATCGAACACATAGCCTACACAAGGCATATGTCACTTATATATCATCATAACATTAACCTTAAAATAGTAATGGGTAAATTCGCTGTATCCGTATCAAGTAAGTAGCGTGATATTAAATGATAGAGATTGTTTTTTCATCATTTGGAACATACTTTTTCTGGAGTATGATCAACAAAATGTGTACATACACATTTTACTATCTAAAGAAAGAAAGAAAAAGTATGATAATACGATTTTTACACTGTTTTTTCTTTCTTCTATCAATTTCAAATACAGTCTGATGTCTTTGAATCAAATGTCTTTTTCTTAGATTTTTACCAGATTACGTAACATACATCGAATTCCCATGTACTCCGAACTGATGAAAAATTCAAGTGGCTGAAGAGAAAATAACGAAATATCAAGTGAATTCGTCATGCCTTTTGAATATACTGTCAATTCTGGCTTTATTTAAATATATGAAAGAAATCATTAAATGAAAAGGCAAACTGTAGTAGTGAATTATAATGTTAAACTACTGAGATTTCCTAACCAGTTCTTAATATCATAAGGTATACATGGATTACAGATGTTGGTTCTAAAGAACATTCTACATAATTTAACTAAAGTTATGTCAATAACGTAACTTCAAGTAATGGGAATACTCTATATAACAGATTTTAGCAATTATGGATTTGAAATGACCAAATTTAAATGCTAGCAGAAACTTGATAAGTATACCTTTTTGTCTGTAATATTGTCTTAATAGATCAATAAGAAGTGAAATGCAAAAATAGAGGGGCTAAATTGATTTCATTATGTTTTGCCCAGTATAACATTTTGCACGAATATCTAGAAGTTGTATAAATGCCTTCACCTCCATGGAAATGATCATCTAATTGCTATTCATTAACGTTATTTCACGAATTTTCTAAATGAATTTTGTGGGAATAATTTCAAGGAACTATGAAGTATATGAATATAATACTTTAGACTTTATTATGCATCATGACTAAGAATGTTATGTAATCATACAGATGAATTTTTATATCATTCATTTCAAATACAAAAATCATTGAATCACATAATAACCATGAAAAGTTTATTAATCATGTAACTTTTAATGTATACACCTCAACATTTCTTATTTATAACTAATTTTACAATAATAAAAGCTTATCACTAGGTATCTGCTATTTCCTTGTTGATTATAGTTAACTTAAGATCATTTCAAGTATTACATAATAAGGATACTATAGTTTAATACTACATGATTTAATGTAGAATGAATTTGTATATTCCGATTGATTTGTTATAGACTGAAGCTGGTCAGTCATTGTTGCTATATGTGCATCCTGAGCGGATTGTCTCGATATAGCGAATATTCAGAAGTATCATTTAATTTATATTGTGACTGGCAAGTGGAATTCAGGACTCGCGTTTCGTGCTATTTGGGACTCGTCTGGACTGTCTGGACTCAGTAGTCTAGTGGTGTACGCAGTGGCGTATGACACGAAACGGACTGAGTTCGAATCCCACTGTGAACATCAACATTGGGATGCAGGTACATCCAGCCGACGAGTCCCAAATAGGACGAAACGCGCGTCCTGTATTCCACTTGCCAGTCACAATATAAATTAAATGATACTTGATTTACTATTTAAAATGAAAACATAATCTAATATAGAAATTAATATATGAATAAACTTAAAAGTATTATGGCATAGAATACTGTGAATTGAAAAGTTCTCATGGTAATATATATTCTCAATTCATCAGTTTACCTTTATCCACCCATGAAATTTCTATTATATAAATATATACTGATTTAGGTAAATAGGCATATATCATTGACAAGAATGAGTTACTTTAATTCAAAGGAAAATGATTTTATTTTTTAATTTTTTTAAGTAAACAGTTTAGTGTAAAAAAGAAGATAGTATCACGAAATACCTATCGTGCATTAATATAATGCATTCTAAAGTTAGCCTATTACACTTTATTAAGGCGGTTAAGCCAAAACACGTAACTGGGACTGTGAAGAGTAAGAAAACGGAGGAAGTAAATACAATTGTATATATATATATATATTGTAATCCAAGAAAAAAATATCAAAAGGAAAGAAAGAAAAGAGTACTTTGATGTTAAACACGTGATGGGGGGGGGCTATTTAAAATGTAAATGATTAGTAATTGATTTAGAATAGGCTTGTATCATCCCGTTGATTTGTAATGGACTGAAACTGGTCAGCCTGTGTTACCACATGTGCATCCTGAGCGGATTGCCTTTATATAGAGGCAATTACAAATCAACAAGAAGATACAAGCCTATTCAAAATTACATATGTACCGATTGTGTGTCTGGACACAGTAACCTAGTGGTGAATGCGGTGGCGTTTAGCACGAAGCGGACTTAGTTCGAATCCCACTGTGAACATCAACATTGGTATGCAGGTACATCCAGCTGATGAGTCCTGAATAGGACAAAACGCACGTCCTAGATTTCACTTGCCAGTCGCAAGCCAACTTAAATGATTAGTAATTGAGTTTCAAAAGTAAAAACAAATAGTTTTGACAAATTTGCATGAATCCGACTTTTACTTTCTTTTTGTGTTAACCATTCATGTGTACAGTATTGATAGTTTTATGCATATAGTTATAAGTTTAGTAATTATATGCTTGGTTAAACATAATTGTTAATTGTAAGTATTGTGTACATGTAATTGTTCACCTCACAGATGTAAACTGTTCAGGGGGCAAAACATTAGATGACCAGACATAAATGTTTGAAATGTTTAATTTGTATTCCTACAATAGATATAAACGTGATTGAATATAATAGCTTATTGATAGGTGATATGTGTAAATGTATTTCATCAACACACTATCTAATCCACCCTTTTTGTGAAGTAAACAGTTTTACTAGATTTGTCAAATATGTATAATGGGGTTCAAGATTGACAGACTAATTACACCTAATATTTATTGGATTCTAAATGGGTGTTGCGAAGATTGGTGAATGTTAATTTGATGTCACATATTGGTTTAGGTTAGAAAACCAATACTAACCAAGAATCGACAATGGACTCTTCACCAGTATATTACCCACGAACTCACCAGGACCTTCAGTCTTCTCGACAACCACTTGATTATTAGACCATCAAATCGGCTTCCAAAGGATCTATTTGTATAAACACTGTAACAGCTTAAGTGCTTTCATGTCTATTTGAAATTATGATAAAAATAACAGTCATGTTAGGGTATCTACATTTTAAGTCAATGATGTTTAAAACAAGTGGTTGACTGGAGTTTTCGATTTTGCTGTAACTATTTTTATTTGAATCCATCAATATGTACATATAAGTTGATTAATGTGCTTTGCTTTAAGATCACATAGAATTCAGTCATATCAGAATGTATTGCATTCTTTAATAAAATAAATTTTATAACCGACCGCCAAATACTTATGAATACACTCAGTTCAATTTGCCGAGCATATTACTTATTTTTGTTTATAACAACAATAGTCAAAGTATAGTAGGGTTCCTAATTTGAGTAATCTTTCAAATGACTGTAATCAATCTTAACCAATCAACATCGTATGAACTATGAATTGATCTATATGACTTCAGAAAACCTGTTCTCTACACAGATATTAGGGTTTTGAGTTACTACTTGCTCGTGTGTCTGTCATTAGGGAAAATTAAAGTTTGAGACTAAAAGATATAGTTGCAAATTATTCTGCCTAATAGATGCCTAAATAGTAAAATTAACGAATGATTTAAATGTAACGAACATGATAATAATAATAATAATATTAATGGTGGGATTCGACCCCAAACAAGATGATCTCGTTTTCTGTTAAAGGTATGAGGGCAATCGTCACTTCCTGGCTGTTCACATCATAGAAGTTTTTGAACTTATCATAATTTTCTCTTTACTGAATCATATTTTCTTACATCTCATCTCCGATCTCTTAGCCTTTCCATTAGTACTTACTTTGTTACTGTCTTCTCTACTCTGGGATTTGGTCCGACAGTTTAATCTGTATCTATTAATTGAGGCATGGCAACTTGAACTGACGTATGCATGCACGAAGTTCTAAGTTGTAACTGACTGACTTAAATGTTACGTAAAATTTACTTTGTGAAAAGTTGGTTATTCATTATGTTCAACACTATTGTTTTTAATCTATGGTGATAAAAATGATTCTTTTCAGTAGTCACTTTTATTGTTCGAAGCAATAAACAAATGTTTTTTGTATCTCACAAGTATTTTGAACTATCACTAAATTGAGACAATCCGCTAATGATACAAATATGACAACAGAAACTGATCACTTTCAGTTCATGATAAATCAACGAGATTTAAATAAATTCCGATTATACATACATATCCATTGTACAAGTGTGGTTTACTGGACTTAATAGCTTACTTGTGAACGCAGTGGCGTTCAGCACAAGACAAACTGAGTTCTTGTCACATGTAAGTATCATAACTGGGATGTAAGTATATCTAACCGACGAGTCCCAAATAGGATGAAATGCGTATTTTGGATTCCGCTTGTCAGTCACAATCGAACTCAAACAAAATGATTTTTCTACTGTGACTTTTTTCTATCACTTACCTTATATTTCATTCACTTCTGAACTTCCTTATAGGAACTCTACTATGCTTTTAGTGTAGTCAATTCATGTACGATATGAAATAATCTGTATTGTAGTTTATCTTAAGATCTTTCTTGTTTATTGATTGGTTCTGATTATCTCTCTAAATTACTGCTTTGGATTCACGAACAATTACAACTGATATTCCAGTGGCAATGTTACATAAGATACTAAATAAAATGTCATAATGTCAAGAAGTATGAATATTTCATACAATTTGTTCTTTTGATGAATTGTTTCAGAGCGAAGATAATGAAGACTGAAGTGGATCCATTTAATTGCTGAAATTTACTTAATTTACTTAATGTAAAATTTATATGGGACTATGAATTATAGCATAATATTAATTTTCTGAGTGTTGTTGAATTAAGTGAAAGATGCTGTAGACCCTCAACTTCAAGATCAATAGGCTTTATTCTGTATACCGACCAAATGACGACAATATGGATCATTGTTAAACAATCAATTGGTTGGAACTCACCACTTTACATCAACCTCCATGATTTCAAGTAAACATCGGATAATGTGGACAGGAAAGTATTATTGAGACTTATTTAAATGTTTTTGTTATATAATACATTTGCATCGTCACTCCGACACTCGAAATGACTATTTATAAACTCCCTTCGTTACCAATAAGTAAGTAAAATAAGTTTCTTCAAAATTCCAATTGATCGAATCAAATATCTTTAACTAAATAAATACAAATGTGCATGTAGGGCAGTTCACAAATTCATTCAAAGTGAAGACAGGTATCAGACAGGGCTGTTTACTATCTCCCTTTCTTCTGATGGTTGATTGGATTATGAAAACCTTAACACCTCAGAGGAGTAACTGAAAACAATGGGTAACTTGGATAAAGCTAGACAACTCGGACTTTGCGAATGACCTAGCTCTTCTATCCCACACACAGCGACAAATGCCGGTGAGGATGAATAATGTAGCAGCAGCTACTACAGCCAATAGTAGGCCGATTGTAAGATCGTTGAATACATAACAACATGCATCAACTTAACTACAATTGACGGAGAATCTGCGAATGATTGAAAAACTTTTACGCACCTGGATAGCATTATCAATAAACAAGGAGAATCTGGAGCAGACACAAAGGCACTTATTGATAAGTCAATGGCTGCATTTCTACAATTGAAAAACGTCTGGGATTCAAGCCAGCTGTCAGCGAAACATCAAAGACAGAATTTTCAGTACATACTTCAAAACAGTTCTGCCTTATAAAGCTGAAACTTGTATAGAGAACTACTAAAACGATTATTCAAAGGACGCAAGTAATCGTGAACAGTAGCCTACACAAGATAGGCCATATTCACTGACCAGACACCAGCAGCAACAATCTACTGGGGCAGAGAATAAATCAACTGCCAGCAGAGAAAGAAATTAGGAAAAGACTCTAGAGAGGGATTGGACACTCATTGAGGAAATTGATCAAACTGCATTGCAAGATAAGTACTAACTTGGATTCTTCAAGACAAAAGGAAACGCGGAAGACCAAAGAACACATTTTGCCGTAAATTGAAAATTGACATAAAGAATGAATAGGACTTAAGAAGAGGTGGAAAGGTGAACCTAGGAAGATTAAGTTGAAGAACAGACAGTGACCGATTGATTGATAAATTTTTTGAGTTGAAAGATAACATGGAATGACGATGTTTTACTCTCGTTATCTATTCACTACAGAACTCCTTGCAAAGACCAATACTTGAATTTTAATGAACACTACATCTTTTTTACTAAAAAAAGTTTAGTCAGAACGTTGTTCTTGAAAGAAACCAGATTATACACTGATTATTTAAACAATTAAGTAGAAATCATTTACAGAACTATAGTTAAAAATATCCTTTCACTGCTATGTTCAAACAAAGGTATTTGACGTTCAGAATTGTGTTCTCGAAACAATTCACTGTCCCAAAAAAAGAATGCATTTATTTATCTTCAATTTTTATGGGAAGATCTCACCACACTGAATAGTCATTTATTCCGGGCCAGAATATCATTGATTTATCCTGATGAAAATGTCATGATTACTTACTTCACAAAAACGTTGCTCATGAAATCTAATTTAGACTATAGACCACTCATAGTTACCACCAGTCGTATTCACCACTTTACATGGACGCGAGGTAGCGTGTAAGATAGTGCATCTGAGAGTATATACTGGAGAACCTGATAATAAATGATTCCAAACTACATAATAGTGTCACAAGAAAACACATCATAAATACAGGTCACACGGTGAAACCCGATGATGCAATACAAATAATGAGCAGAGTGAATAACACCAAGCATTAGCATGGTGAGTTAACTCTTTCCATCTTTGTCTTTTCTCTTTCGTCTCTCTCATTTTTCCGTCCATGTTTTCTTTTCTTAACCATGTATTCAAAAATCTCAGGTATTTCGTTTTGTTTGTCTTGCCTACCATGTTTGTTAACATTTTCCAATTTACACTACTATCCTCATGTATTTATGATAAAACATTTAGCGTATAACTTAGCTGTATTACTTTTTTACATAATTCATCAAAACTACTATGATTTTAACAGTCTAGGATCATGTCACACAATCTTCATCGTTATCACGAGTGACAATTTTCCCTATTGATATCAATGTTTGCCACATTATTTATTGTTAACATAACACCTAATACATGCTTTCCACACTCAATTACATTGTAATCACCCTCTCCTACTTATTACATTCATCTATAAATTAAATTTATCATCTTGAATAATATTTCCTATTGAAACTAAATAGCTATTACAGACATATCACATTGTAAAATACACTTAAAAGGAAATTAGAGCACATGAAATGAAATGAATCCATTTCATTCTGCAACGTTCATTGTTCTCACTTTGTTAAAAGGTATCTGTATGTAGAATATAAAACTGACTGAACAAACAACCAGTTGTTAATTTCATAATGTTTTCTATATCTAAATATTGAAAATAATCAAATCATTTTTTTTAACTTTAAATATGATTTACTCAGTCAGAAAAATTTTTTATTTCCCGCCTTCTTTTTTAACTTTCATTTATTGTATTCAAATAAGCTTAGTTTGTTTTTAATTTCAATCATTCCAGAAAACATATTTTCAAAAATTATATTTTAATAAACGTTTAAAATAAATTATGTTACAATCTGATTATACTAATATTAGATTAGTTTCTATACGTTTAATATGTTGCTACTGCTCCTGTTTACTATTGAAATTGTTTCGTAATCATCCCATCTCATCCCATCCTCTCCCGCCACTTTCATACTTTACCCTCATGGAAATATTAGTTTTTACTTTCATTACGCAATCTGTTGATTTAATGAAAAAAATTTTTTATCCCAGTGACAAGAATCAAATAAATTCTGAAAAATTGTTATTTTAACAAATAGAAGTCTAAATGGCAAGTGTTATTTAATAACTTAATTGTAAGTTTAGTTATGCATCTCTGTGTATCTAGTGACATTAAAACAAATATATAAAAACAATTGAATTGATTTTATCAATTGAAATACTTCACAACCAATAATTTCTATGGTTTTTATTAAACAATTGGTTAGAGATGTTAAGTGAGGAAAACCAAATAAGTCTTGAATATTCATCTGTGATGTGTTAAGTACTATGAAATATTCCTGATAGTTACATTCATCAATCACTGAGCACTTAATTCTAGTCATGATTTTCTAGTCTTTAATGTTGGTCAAATTCTGTTTATCACATCGTAATTTAGTCAGTGGTCTAAGTAGCTTGATAATATTGTAATTGGATGTTGTCGAGATTGTTAAATGGTGATTCGATATCATGGAGTGGTCTGAATTAGACAACCATTGATCACCAGGAAGCACTGAATAGCTATTTCGTCCTCACATGCGACTCTTCAGTAGTATCTATGACCCACCAGAGACTGAGTCTAGGATTTTCTGGTTTTGCTAAAAAGGCTTTATCAATAGATGACTCAGCTGGTTCACAACGACTGATGATTCTAATTCAGTCATTTCGCGATAAAATTGCTTAAATTTATCTATTATCATCGGTAGGTATCTGCCCTATATCCGACATGGTTTAACTTCAATCATCACGTCTTCTCATTAGAACTCCAGGATCTACCTCAAAAAGTTAATCCCCAGTGATCTGACCAGTGGAGTTCAACCGTGTCAGGTGTGCAACAATTACGCAGTTACATATTGCAGTAGAGTTTCATATTTGAACAAAAAAGCTATCTAGTGCTTCCTGGGGATCAATCGTTATCTAATTCAGATGAATTCGTGATACAAAATTAACTTGATAATGTTTTATAGTTTTACGTTGGAATTCATAATATAACTCACCTAAAGACACTTTTAATTAATAATTTGTCATACAGAATAGTGGCAAGATATAATCGTTAACTATTGAAAATAGTCTTTTAGACTTTTATAGTGTAATAATTGAGCGTTGTCGATCTCTTCGAATTTGAAGTACCATATCACATATTCTACTAATCATAACATGCCATTAGAATTTTAAGAATTACCCCATCTTACCCTTCCCCACAATTTAATCTCTACTAAACAAAGTAAAATGGTTACTATTCAGTGTTGTAATTGTTGCTGTATGAAGAGAATGGTATAAGAAACTACACTTGAGAAATAATAAATCTACTAGACTTTGAAAACTTTAAATGGTAGAAATTCTGGTTGATTAAATTATTACTCCAAAATGTCTTTTAATTATTTAAATGAAGGTTGAGTACATTTTTAAAAAATTTAATTCACTTAAGTTTAAGTCTGCGTAATTTGTTTTAACTATAACGTTTATATAAAAGTCAATGTTACTATCCATTTTCTTAAACTAATGAAAGTGAAATAAAGTTGATAGAATAGTGTTCTAATCACTAAGCTCTCACTTCATAGTAAAAGATCCATTAACAACTTATATATTTACATAGCTCGAAATGATATTTTTTTGATTTGTCATTGGTTTGAGAATAAGACGATATTGTAAATGTGTACATTGTGGACAGTGAAACTGAAGTTTTGCAGAAATACTTTGTCGACTTAATGTGATTATCAAGAATAAATGACAAATCAGAATAAGATTGATATGGAGGAATAATTTATTCAATAAATTCAAGAATGAAGACATTTACAGTTTGTTTATTCTATCAATGAACTTATAAGGTAAGGTAAGGTCTCTTTTATTTTGTTTCCCTATGGAAATGAAGAAGCAGTAGATCTTTAAGTAAAGTTAGCATTAGGAAATAAACTAAAGTTTAAAGTTTGAACTAGTATTAGTTTATATGTCTATTAATCCTAATGCTTGTAATTCAAACGTCTCCACATTTTACTTAAGACTCCTAGAGAGATGTGTAATCCAGCTATGCAAATATCATCTCATGGATTATGGAACAAGCAGTACGTTAATGTTAATCAACCCTTCTTACATCGTAGGTTATTCATTTGATATTTATTTGTATTCTATGTTACAGTAAACCCTCTGTTGAGGTTATTTTAAAAATCATACCAGTCTGTTTGGATTATTTATTCGTGTCTTATTTAACGATTTCATACGTCTTAATTACTGAATAGTGGTGGATTTAATTTCAATCTAAATGAAGAATGAATTATCCACTACGTAATTTTGCATAAAGAGTGAAACTTTACAAGAATCTCTCTCTAACCTCATTGTCTCTCTGCTAAAGTTAGAATTACTTTTTACCACTTGACTATAATTACATTCTCAGTTTCCCTCAAATTCAAAAGTTCATAATAAGAGTAAGGTATAAACAACACTCGATATTCAAAGAAGGCTAAGCGTTTAAAGCACCTCCTAAATCCTATTAAACTATGGGAATTATACAATGTTCATTTCCAAATACCGTTCTATCACGAAAATCAAGCTCACCTCATAACACGATCAAATATAACTAGCGTTCATTATTGGATTCGTCAATGTTCGATTCTCAGTAGTTCCATTCAATAGGGAAATAAATTTCGTTATTGACTAGTGATTAATTTGAGTGAAGTGGTAATGGTGGGGAGGGGGAAGGAAGAGCAATTCCTGGAACACTATTGAGAACGATTTTAAGTAAGTTTAGTGTGAAACAGTTACCCACCGATAATAATGTATGAAATAGCGCAATATACCGTGAATTGTGTGGATTTATAAATATGAACTTGGTGAGGGAGTAGAAAGGAGAAGGACAGCTTCCTAGTTTAAATGTTAATCGTTCAGTAAGAAACGTGTAACTATTAGGCTCAATTGCTGTTATGCCATAAATTTATGTTTATTTACAATGACTTGTCATGTTTAACAAATACATAATATTGATCTAATTCTATCAAATATTGTCATTAATCTAAGTAACTACGTTAGAAGGTTAAAAGATATCAAAGTTAACTCAAAGCTAACTTTATTGAAATTAAGTATCTTACAGTCTTGATGTTGTTTGAACAACGAATAATAGGCTCTTGTTGCCTTGTGTATCTCTTAAAATCTAGCAATAGAAATAAAGTAGGTATTAAATATGACTGATTATTTGTTTACGCTAAGTAACCATGACAATTTTAGTGATGTAGACTTTTATAGCAACATAATAAGTAATTATTTTATAATAAAAATCTATATTTCGTTATTGACGTATTTTCGTGAGGATTGTTGTATTCGTCACAAATCAATCTCAGTTAAGTATCACTGAAAATCATTCACTTCAAGGTTTTGCGAATTTGTGACTGGTAACGTTCAAACATGTATAAAACAGTTATTCCCAAAGGTATAGTCGTCGTGATATATCATAAATTGATTGGATTGCGAATTCTGCCGACGAATGTCTGTTCAGTATAATTTGTGGGTAGGCTTTCACAAGGAGACCTGAAGTATTTTTGTTCACTGTGTAGTGGAATCAAGGGCACATCCAACCGACGAATCCCAGACCAAAACAAACCTGTTGTCCAATGCCCCCTGATTTATAAAGATACACAATCAAGATTAATTTGTTAAGAATACAAACATTTTGTTGTTCTCAAAAAGTCAAGTAATTTTATCATAAAGCCATATACGTAGTTTTATTGCTTTGAAATTTTACCTCGCTTGCTCATATGAATACGTTCCAACGTTTTATGCAGCCAGTTCCAATTGCTCAACTAATAATTTTATTTTAAAGCTTCATATCCATTGACTCGATTTACGATAGATAGAATCCTTTTCAATATTATCATTAACTCTGCCCACACATATACATGTTCATGCTTCAGTGGTTGCATCGGCCAAACGGAAATAGGAGGTTATGTAAGATTCTTTGAGCACGTTCTAAAACTCCTTGGGTTAGGTAGACTAAAAACCATGAACAACACAATATCGATATATTTTGTTGACACAGGACATCAGGTCGACATTTTGAAATCCTTCAAGTAGATTACCATCCAGTCAGGTTCCATTCTCCTGAGGTTTGTTGAGGCTTTTCAATTAGACGTTTGAAACCTGAAGAGAGCGTCCATAAATAAACTGATGTACGTGTTTCTTTACTTTGGTAACACTAACGTGATTCCCTGCATCCACAATATATGTATTTAAAGAAATTTTTATTTAACTCTTTCGTTTCATCACATCATTACTTCGTTGCTAGGTTTCAATAATTTCAGTTATCAACTAATTGAACTCTACTCACTTGGTTTATTTGACTCTAACGTTTGTTCCTTGCGTAATCGTCTTTTGACATTACAGTAATTCTCCACAACGTTCTTTCACACATAACCAGAATACTTTATTCTATCACATAACTTTATTCACCACTCTGTTACATCATACTAATGTCAAGCGTCAACAAAAGTTTCCAACTAGATTTTTTTTTAGCTTGAGTGTTGTCAAACCCTTTTATAATTTCGATACTAAGATATCAGAGGTTATAGGCAGCTGAAGAGAAACAAGCGAATTGAAGTGAATTTTTCCTATTCTGTTCAAATGTTTGTTATTGCATTTGCTAACTTCTTATGGATGTTAGAAAGAGATAAATTACAAGATCATTTAATACTTCTATGTAATACTCATTCAATATAACCTTCAGGACTCATCTGTGTTGTTTCACTGGTAAAATCTAATTTATATTCACACTGTCACAGTTACATACGATATCTGTTATTATCTAATCATTAAATGACAGTAAAGTGAATACATTAATGAATGTATTCGACTAAAAAAGATTGTCACGTCTTTATTAAGGGGGCGGAGGGGACTGAATAACAAACTTTATCTACCATCATCTACTATTATTACTTTCTTCTTTTTTATTGTCATGTAAATTTTCGCTTCAGTTACTTCTAGTTTGTCTTTGTAGTTAGGATAATAAAATATCGTATCTTCATACTTAGTGAATACCAATTAATTGGGGGAATTTTATTCTAAAACTGGATGTTGTTGTAAGGCACACAATAAGTAGCAAGATGTGATATTCTTAACAGCACATGATAATGAATAGTTAGATTGTTGTAGTAAATGAAAGCTAATATGTTCATATTTTATATGAATTAATGGTATTCAATTACTCCTATTACTAATTCTACTAATTATACTTTAACTACTACTACAACTATCACTACTACTGCTATTAGCAGTGGTAGTAGTAATAGTAGTAAAAGTGTAAGAAAAAGTACAATTAACTTATATATAATATTTCTATAAACACATATAAGTTCCACCGTCTGTATATATATTCCATCATATTCGCTTAAATATTCATTGAACATATCAAGGAAAACAACGTGAATACACAAGGGAATTATCAACATTCCTAGGGGTCTAATTTCTTTAAATCACTTCTTATCATAATTCTCCCTCAGGCTTTGCTAGAAGTGCATTGAACACTTCTATCAAAACAATTCACCATCACTATTTATGCAAATATATAAGTTTTCCATTTATATACAGTTAAATGTTGCCAGTCATATTTTTTTAACATAATTTTTAACTTTAGAGTACAAACTAAAAACTTGTATTTTCCGATTGATTTGTTATGGACTGAAGCTGGTCAGTCTCTGTTGTTATATGTAGATCCTAAGCGAAATGTCTCGATATAGCTGCAAATCACAATTATTATTTATGTTGGATTGTAACTAACATGTGGAATCCTAGAGTGCATGTATCAGTCCTATTTACGACTCGTCATGCTGGATGTACCTGCATTCCAAATGTTGATGTTTGCACTTCGGGCGTTTAGTAACGTAATAGACTGAGTTTAAATTCCAGTGTGAACATCAACAATTAGGAGGCAAGTAATATCCAACTGACGAGTCCCAAATAAAACGAAACATGTATCCTGGATTTTGATTGCTAGTCCTAATCCAACTTAAATAAAAAATCTACTTCCTATAAGAAAAATTAGTTGATAAGCCAATTGTCAAAAGATTTATTTCTTTAGATAAAGATGAATTAATGTTTTAGAAGAAACTTAATTAGAATTATAAATAATAAATGAATTGATATAAGAAAATAAAAACCTTTCCTTTTAAGTCAATCGTAGTTTAAAGCATAAAGTATTCATAATGATATATACGTTTATGCATGAGGAAAGGTTCCTATATAATTAAGATCAACTATCTTCTTGATTACTGTTGACTAGAAGTACTGATTTAACAAAATTTCGTGAACAATACATCTCCTTAATGCTGTTCATTTATGGTTTTCTAGATATACTGATGAAATTCATTATGCCATCAAATTAAAGATGAAAACTGAGACAACTATTGTAGTTTAAAGCTTTAAGTATGATCATTAGATGCCGAAGAATGTAGTATTTGTAAATATTCTTAAGTACTAACATTCCAGCAATTCAAAAGCTTCATTCAATTATTTAGTTTGCACTTTTTTAGAAGAATAACTGCAAGCAAAATTAGAATTTAATATTCATTTATGATATCACGACAACTGCGCCTAGTAGTTTCAAGTTTCATAGTGAACGATTAGTCTTTAGACTAGAAAGCTAGACTCCACCTTCCTTCCCCCCCCACCTCACCAAGTCCATATTTTTAAATCCACACAATTCATGGTATATTGTACTATCCCATACATTGTTTTCGGTGGGTGACTGTTTCACACTAAACTTACTTAAAATCGTTCTCAATAGTGTTACAGGAATTGATCTCCATCACACCCCCCACTTCAACTACTTCACTGAAATTAATCACTAGTCAACTGATATTGTTTGTAATCGAGTGTTGTGGCGAGTGTTGCATTTGAATTTGATATGATGAATTGGTGTGAGATAGACAATTATAGATAGTGAGGTATCCATATAGAAATCTATTTCCTCATTGAATGGAACATTTAACATTTGTGCATTGATGAATCCATAGAGGAACTAATTAAAAATAATTAGATTATGTAATCTTAAATGCATGTTGTTTTTGATTACAACAATTGCTGGAATGTATTTTTAACTGTAAAAATAATATTTTTATGTGGTGTTGTAGGTCTCTGGCGTGAACTTAATTTTTGTGATATTGAAAAGTGTGGAAATGACAATTTATTAAATTGCTCAATTCACTGCAAATTTACTGAAAATACAGGCATCAAGTACTTAACACAAGATCAGTGGTAAAACAATCAAGCATTTACTGTGATATATGAATGTTATAGTGTTCACTTCTCTAGGCGGTCAAAGGTTACGATTGTTCAATAATCTCATACCAGCAGGAAGCAACTTTGATACCTTATTTTCATAAGTACCCATCCAATAATAAAGAATATCACAAATATGAACAAGAATTTGAAATTCATTTCATTTTAACTATATTAATTGTTTAAATATATCACTGACTCATGTTGTCAGGGTACCACTGAAAACCAGGGAGCACTGGACAGCTGTTTCGTTCTAGTAGGGAACTCCTTATCCGTGTGCACCCTAGATTCCGCTCTAAGGGCTTCAGGTTGACGGCTAACACCCAACCATCTGAACCACTAGGTCGGCATTTAATTGTAGAATTCCCACTTCCACCAATTTAGGACCCAGTGGTGCAGAGTGTTAGGCGCTCGCCGTCACCCTGAAACTCCTGGTGCCGAATCTGGGGTGCGTACTGCTGAGGAGTTCCATACTAGAACGAAACAAATATCCAGTGCTCCCTGGTTTTCAGTGGTACCCCGACAACGTCAATGTGTGACATATTCAATCAACCAAATTACTAATATCTATAAAAATGGCTGTCTCAATTTAATTAACTATACTAATTAGAATACTATTGACTAACTTCATGACTTTCGAATTTCTAATAAGAAGTAATAGTGTGTAGAGTACAGAAAGCTCGAGAATGAAACAGCATACATCAATCACTACAAATCCACTTCGATTTCATCTTACATATAGTTGTAAAGACATGTGAATTCATCATACATACATATCTTATTAAACAGCATTTCTCTAATTTATCATACTGTAATATTTCTTAGGATTTCAAACAGATCAGGCACTAATCAAGAAGACATAGAATACAGGGGAAAGCAATATGCATTTGGGGATCTAATCGACGCATACACAGTTGTACTATACTACTACTACTTCATATAAGCACCATACATAACATGAATATTTTCGTTTTCATATATATTTCTTCAAAGAAAAAAACATTTTTTTATATATAAAGTGATTTTGAGAAAATAAACAACTAAGATTTCTTTACTTGCGTCCCACACTGATTAATGTTAGTTGGGTGCCATTAAAAACTAGGAAGTAGTGAACAGATGTTTCGTCTTTATATGAAATTACTCATCAATTCACACTCACATTTCGCGAAAGAAATTTGACTTACGGCCTTCAGGTCCTACGGTGGAAGCATGACTATTCTTACATCCCCATCTCCACCAAAACACATCAATCCAAAGGTACTAATCTTCTCACTAGTAACCAACTTTAGGTTGTACCTGTAGTTCTAGTAAGAAGTAGAGACTAGTGAAGTTCAGATTTGTAGGGAGTGAGATAATTATCACTAATCACAGTAAATGATCTTAGCAGTATACTACAAATTGATGGAAGTAGGAATTCTATCATTGGAGGCCAAATCAATGGTGCAAGCGTTTGATCGTTCACCCTTTTTATCTACTTATTGAAATACTCTTATTCCACCGAGTCTTCATAACAGAATCGTCAACATGGTGGAAGTCACCTATGGAAAATTACTTTTTGAGCGTTAAACAATAGCAAAGTGTGTTCATTAGAAACAATCTTATTAGATTATTTTAATGAATATTTATTGTATTTAATCAGTTTTCTTAAATAAAAGTTATACCAGTTACATTTTGAGTGCAAAGTAAAATAAAATAGCAAATGCCGTTTTTTTCATTATGATTTAGTCGTGATTGTGGTTGAAAAGTGTGAGTTTTGTCCTCTGTTGGACTCATCAGCTTTATGTACCTGCATCTCATTGTTAATGTGTACATCGAGACTCGAACACAGTACGTTTTGTATCAAATGCCACTATGTTCACAACTAAATCACGATTCCAACCTAATTCATTATCATTGCGCTATATCATAAATGAGTGAAAATGGGAACATCACCATTGTACTCTAGTTTTCACTGTGGTGCAGACAGTTAAACATATACCAACTTAGAAGGGCCTTAGGATTGATTCTTATGGTGGTATCGTGGACGCGCACACTACTGAAGAGTCTAGCAATAGGGTGAAATAACTGTTCAGGGCTCCCTGTTCTTCAATAATACCCTTCTAGCATCAATTTATGACAAATTCAATTAACTTAGCCTAATACTAATCTTCACAAAACATATTTATTTGATTTATGCTTGTTGACTACAGCTGTATCAAGACGATTCGGAAGAATATATGACGGCACGAACTGATCAGTTTCAGTATATAATAAAATTGATGGGAATACATTAATGCTTTCAAAGTAATTTTTTTAGTATTATAAAATACTTTGATAGTTTATTATGATAAGAATTGTATTTGCATGATGATAAAATGTAATGAAATTAGACACTATTTGAAAAAAAACACTTTGCTACTTCTATAAATAGAATGAAAATTTAAGGATACGTTAAAGGAGGTTGTTAAACGATGCCTTGAAATTGCCTATCTTGAATAAATTTGACTTTTTAAATCAGTCCCAAGTGAATTGAATATTCAGTGTAAACATTGATATAATGAGTGTAGATACATTCAACTAAGAGATCTTATAATTTGTACTGTTAATCATTTCTTTAACAATATAATTACTACTGTCTATAGTACAATTAGACTGAAAAATAATTGTGTAAACAATCAAGATTCAGACATTTCATATATTTGTGGCCTGTAATTGACACAGACATCTGTCTGATATATCGAAACTTCCTAATCAACCACCGCCCAGCATTTAAATTACTACAGAGTATAAACATAATATGTTTCATTTCGCTAACTACGGTATCCAACGTACGGCAAATAGTCTAATCCAAAGATTTATTTATCAAAAAGCAAAGTGGAATGGATTTTGTCTGAATTTTGATAACTTTCCTACGATAAGCTACAAAATGCCTTGGTTAGAAAGCAATTCAGTTATGTCAAGCTTTTGTACGGAGAGGACAAAAATGAGGAGAAATTAAAAATATTGAAACGTTTTCCCCGTGGTAATTGTTTACCGCAAAAGTTCATAATTACATTTGCAAAGACTAATACAAAGTAAGCTAAATACAACACAGATGAGATGAAACTTATATTCTTACAACTCTACTTTAAGATGGGATGAAACAACCAAATTCTTTGATCATCAGAATAAAGGCCTTATTGAAGTGAACTTATCCGGCTACTTAATTAATAACTTTTTATCAAATTTATTGTTGTTTATAGCAAAAGCATGTGAAGAAATTCTCAACTTTTATTACCGCCGGTAGTATATGCCAATCTACAAGAAAGTGTCATAAAACATACTTTGGAAAAACAAAAAACGAGGGTCACTGTTCACGTTTCTGAATGCATACCTCATAAAGTGAGTTTAAAAGAAGAATAACTCATTTTAACTTGTGCAGCTGCTTACCACTTAATTAATAGGTAGACATATTATCAACGTATCAACATCTTTCTCAACAATGAGTAAGTAATCAAGTCCTAAATCTCTTACGCTTTGCTAAAGCAATTGTCATAAGACTATTTTTACCAGAATAAAGTTAACAAAAAGAATTGTAATTGTATTGGTGACTTTAGTTTTATACCAGATTAGACTGCGGAACATTTCCATAGGTAATGTTTAACCTATCTCTCCTAATCTTAACTTAGTAAAATACTGTACATACTTGCTTTGATTGTTGTGTAACTCATGTTACTTATCTTTTTAACTCTGCATCTATGCTCTCAGCTTTATTGTTTAGAATTTTCTTTTAGATGGCTTATAAATAAACACTTGTGTTAATTCTGAAGTAAATATTAACTTCCAGTTGATCTACATCGACATGTCAACTTAAAATACTTCAAGCATTTCTGACATAAAATAAACACAACTGTTCTGTATTTTGAATGAATATAATTAATTGTAGGTTGTATGTAGCTGACGAGAAACCGTATTATAAGATGAATGCAAAATTATTTTGCTACAAATGTTGTTGATGCCTTTTCTGAAACATATAAAGGAGAGGGGAAGGAACTGTTTGAAATATGTCTGTTCAGTACGTAACTAATGGTCTGACCTCGTGAAGCCTCTTTGAATATCATGTATGTAGTAATATATAATCAAAAATTAAAGTATTTTCTAACTAACTGAGTAACAATCATGTTGAGTTACCATGATATATCAAACATCCAATAAAAGAATATTATTTGAAAAAATAGGCTATAACTGACTGAATTTGTTACAGATTGATGTTTGCAGGGTACCATTAAGATTTAGTAAGCTCTTGACTGCCAGTTTAGCCCTAGTTTGGGACTCCACAGTAATGATGTACCCTAGATTATGCCCTCAACTGGCTTCAGGTTGGCTAACGCCCAACCCTCTTCACCACTAGGTCAGCTGGTAAACACCGACACCACCATCATTGTGGGATATAAAACGACAATTATTTATTGTTACTGGTTTTCATTTGTACCCTGAAAACATTTATCTGTGACGAATTCAATCAACTAAACTCAATACCGATCTCCATAAACCATCTCAATTCAAATAGGTTATAAATATGTAATAGATGAAAATTATTCCTTACAACTATAATTGGAGTACATTGAATACATCTTACTATAAACAATAAAATGTATATATGTCAATCGCTTTCGGTAATTTATCAACAGTCATCTAATATACAATAAAATTTATTCTAATATCCATGTTACTTCATTCAATGATCAAGTTGTAAACATAATTGATAGAATGTGACCAACGCTGATCAATTAATCGATATTACGCTTAGTATAACTAATTACTGTACTGATGAAACTGTTACTTGAATTATACTTTGACATGACTCTTCAATATTGATATTTTAATAATAAAATCATTATTGAAACTGTAACATTCTAGATTTCTTTTTTTTTCATCAATTATTACTTACTTTGTCCATCACATTTTCGGATAATTGTATCAAGAAAAGTATTCTGTGGTGCAAGTAATCCACGTCGAGTAGTAAACATTATTATGTAATAGTTATTTAAAGTTCTATATTCAAGGTTAAATGTTCATGAAAGTAATCATTTACATCATATTATGATAATATTAACTAAATGATTTATTCATGAGTATACTTATTATCAATTTAAGTAGTTAATATTCATTAACTAATTAATTTCCATTTGTTATTAGTTGATTGTTTGTTTGTTTTTTTGACAAAATTATAACTTAGATTATATTCATATTACATGATATACAAATAAATACTCTTGTGATAAGTTCCTATTAAAAGTATTAGATCTATTATAGTTGAAGGTATTCGTTACAGTGCCATGACATTTTTTCATTTGTCATTACAATTAGTAGTGTGACATTTCTTCTCCTCTCTCTCTTCCCCCCCACCACCACCCGAACCTAAATAGTATCTATGTTAGTTACAAGAAGCAATTCTCATATTCAAGTAATAAACTACTCTAAAATAAGTTTACAGAAAAAGTGTGTTTGTCATCACTATCAAGAAAATATTTTATTGGTTAATTTATTTATCAATGTTTTTTGTTTATATTACACCCATATACTACTCAAATTATATTTACATTTTTCCTAAACTTATATTTCTTTTTTCTGTTGTTAAAATGAGAATAGAATTAAAGGAATGTTTGATTCATATGTAAATAAGCTTTTCTTTTTTTGCAAAAATGGTGCCGTATAGATGAATGTATATCTTCTAAGTTATTAATAGCAAAAACCATGTTACACTTGAAAGAGAAACTGTGGTATTATGTGGAAACATTAACATACCTGGACAGTAGTAATAAGAAACAAGCAGTATCTAATGAAGACATGATAGCATACATTTAAAGAACACCTGGAATTCAAACTAGCTGTCAACCAACATCAAGTTTACAATTTTCAATACATACTTCAAGAGTTGGAGCATGTATAGAGAACTACTAAAACCACTATTCAATGGATACAAGTGTTTGTAAACAATTCTTTGTGCAAGATACTCTGGATCATTTGAACCGACACCACCAACAACAGTCTATTGTGGCAAAGAACAAACCAACTCACAGCTGAGAAACAAATTAAGAAAAAAACGCTAGTGGTGAATAGGATACACATTAAGGAAATCATCGAAGTGCGTCACAAGACAAGTAATAAGTTGGAATTCTCAAGGCCAAAGGATGACCAAAGAACTTATTACGTTAGGAATTGAAGGCGAACATGAAAAGAGTTAACAGCAATTGGGAAGAAATGGAAACCTAGTACTTGACTGGTTGGAAGAATGGTGGTCGGTGATCTATACTCCACTTGGAGGTAATATGTATTGATCGATTGATTAAAATTAAACTAAGTTTGAACATGTATTAGAGGAGAACTAGGTGATTGTCAAGAACTTCATGAGAATGAATTAAATAGAGAGCGATAATGAGTGAAGGTCTAAACTAGAACAACAAATTATGCAAGATAGCATTATTGCTTTCTTCTTATCTGCTGAATTCTTTCAAGCTGATTGCAAACAAATGTCTTATTACGAACATGGTTACAAGAGGCTGAAAGTACACCTATGAAATTTATACTAACATTCCTTTTTTGCCTGTCATATATTATTCAAACTCCCAAATGTGATTAGTGGTTTGAAATTGCATAGAAGCAATCCATGATAGCATTTTGTGTCTCTGAACTACTGTTAACTTTCGCTAGCAAGAAATTATTTTCGTTATCCTTAAAGGATTAGCCCCCCTCCATGTCTAGTCACTTCTATGTGTACTTATTAGTTGATCTCCTTGTGTGGACTAAAGTGTATAGGCCGTAACCAGAATGAATAAGAGTACATATTTCAGCCTGGTTATAAAAGGGAAAATGAAAGGATTTCAGTGTTCTATTCTTCAGTATTTAATTGACTGAGATCATACACTTCATACATGATGAGTTGAAGGTTATTTATAGAATCTCTTCAAATCTACGAAGATTCTTACGCATTCAACGCTATGAAACAATAGGAGCTCTATATATTCTCGATCTGATCTAGGAACTTTGTGTACATAAGAAATACATCTAATCTTTGTATTCAATTACACCTTAACATAATAAGAGTTCATGAACATGTTCCACCCACCATGCCACTTTACTTTACACACAAGTTATGTAACGTAGTATTGTATTGTAATCATTTGTACTACATAACAGGTTTATAAAATCTATCTATCACATCTTAATGTATAGTGATTGCTCATACGTACTCATGCAATTATACCATACAATCCCATGTATAAATAATTAACAATGAATTTTAAAAAAGATTAAAGCAAAAACAGTTGCAGACTACTTTGAATCGAATGTATTTCCTTGGAGACAGGTGTTTTCACAATGTACTGGATTCATCTCGATGGAAATATTTCTAAAAAAGCGGGGGGGCTAACACTGTTATGGATTAAATTATGTTTGATCAAACAGATATGAGATATGCAACAGATGAGACGATGATGTTTAAAATAATGAGCAAAGAACACAAATGCATGCTACTGAAATTTTTCAAAGCCATTGTAATTAGATGACTAAAACTTGAATTTTGTTTTCAAAAGAAGTAGATGGTTGACCTTTAATCACTTTGGTTAAAAGTAGATTGAATGGATCCGGTTTCCAAGTTTTTTCTATTTTCATGACAGACTTTCTGTGAGTATTGTTTTTGCTATTCTTCCTTATTTCCTTTCTTCATTTATTCACAATAAATTTGTTTTCATTATTTTATCATCACTATTTTTATAAACATTCATTCCTACATGACCCTCTAAACCGATTTTATTACAGGCATAGTAAATCTTTATCACATCGCATTTATCATATTGCCTTTCTAGAATAATCGATCATTTGATTTACAATTATTCTAAATTGAACTTATTCACAACTAAATCTTCTATATAATCAATAGTTAACCAAATGAACTGATTAGACTACAACGAAATACAATGAATCCAAAGTATCCTGGTTATGTTATGGTTGAAGGTAACAAATTATCATAAATAATAATGAACTCTTTGATAAGAGATTTCACAGGTGAAGTTTAATTTTAATAAGAGGTAAACGTCACCATTGACGAACAGAAAGAACCAGAAAGTAACAGTCAATCATTGAATGTATTGATTGATGGGAATTAGGACAATACCTAATTGATAGATTGAATAGGTGGCTATTGGACACTGAGACTACATTAATATCTTTACAATTCACATTTTTCTAATCCTGACTTTAATTCATCATGACTAAGTAACTATATAGAAAAGTAATTATGAAAATGAAACAGACTTTTAAACATGCTTCATATTTTTGTTATTATTTATTATGTAACTGTATGAATAAACCATGACAGCTTATATCAGAATGTATAACAGAATGTCCATTAATAAACTAGTTATTATAAATAGTTACTATGTGAGTCGCATATTATTATTTAAAGCATACAAACAAATAAAATATTGAATTATTCACTAAATGTCTGATTTCATTAGGATTCTATAGTAGAATGTCTTACTTGAAGTTATTAAGTTAATCATGCTTAAAGTAACATTAGATCTAGGACAAAAACATGCTGCAAGCAAAATTACTATACACTTTAAATGAGAATGATGAGAGAAAATCAAAAAGGCAGTAACTATAATAGTTGAAAATTATTAATAATAGTGTAATTTGATGAATATGTACATATATATAGAATGTAATTTGAAGATAACTGAGTGAAATGACAGAGCACAGTGTAAGTTTATTTATATCCCAGATCTAGGAAAACATTAGAGAATAAATACACTTACACTACCTCAATAGACTATGAATTAATTATGAACTGCACATGTCCTAGTCACTGAAATAGGTATTCTCAAAGACAGGAAACTACGTGTCAAACGGCGTTACTGTAAAAAGAAATTTTCGAGGTTCAAAGCAAAAATATCACTAAAAACTCGTTTTGCGAAAGGAAGTCATGGTTTATAGCGTAAAATAACTTAGTCTGTAAAATGGTGTCGCAATGATTTGACTACCTTGCATTAGTGTTACCAGAAATATTTGTGATCTTCGTAAAATATAAAATGTATGTTACATTAAAAATGTTGTATCTTCTAAGACTAAAATGCAAAATCGTAGATACAAGTTCGAGCCCATATATGAATATTAACAATGATTTAGCAATTAAATCTAGACAGTAAGTCCCAACAAGAATAAAATGCAATTTTTGAATTCCACAATCTTGACAATTAGTTTTCTGATTTAGTGCCATATCAAGGCAATCTCTTGATAATATGCATATGATGATATAGAATGATTAATTGCAATTTTGATTGTCAACAATGGGAAATAACATATCATCATAAATTAAATTATTATTAATTAGATTTGTCATGATAACTTCACATAAATTAGTTATTGGGTAGATTATTTCTAAGACTAAGATAATACTCTATTTGCAACATCTAAATAGGTATGAAATTAAATTTCGTTGAACAGAGGATAAGTAACCGAATTATTATTCCTTAAAGAAACGAACTATACTAGGCAGTAAAACACTGTAGACTCGACTATTCATAATGGTTTATATATATATTGTGATGACTTGCAATGATTTTGATTTTAGTTGTTGTATGCCAAGAAGGTTGTTGGGATTCATACACACTTAATCCTCGAATTCCGAAAAATATAGTTTCTACAGTATGCTTCTTTAACTTAATCAACTGATTAGTTGAAAGCTTACACTAACCTTGTACAATATAAATTGAAGACAATAATGCCAGAAAGATGAGTAAAATTTGCGAAGTCCATTTTGTCACGGTTCTACACTAACTACTTATAACTTATAAATAATCTTCCGTATATTTCATTATCTTTCAACTTTACCGGGATTTGTCTTGTTACATTATGCTGGTGTATTGTCATCACTTTCATCTCTTAAGTGATAAAAATGCGAAGCCCAAATCGTAACATAAACGATTAATTATAGTTTCAAAGAATAATCTTTCACGAGCCATGACTGAAAAAATCCTAGAAAATAGGGTCTTGAAAACTTTATGAGAAATATTCTTCACTTCTTAGATTCATATTGTTTTTTTCTGGCTGGACAATGATTGGTCAATACATGAAAGATAAGCTACGGCACAAATATAAACAAACAGTTATACTTTCTATTGCAAAGCAGGCTATCTTTACTACACGAAGGCGGGCTTTTTCAAAGCGCATCTCGGAACATTACTCTGCGTGGTTGTCAGAATAATTATATTACTCGAACACATTATAACCTCCACATTGTAACTATCGCTAAATCGAGTCAATTCCGCTCAGGGCGCAAATATGGCAACAAAGACTGATCAATTTTAGTCCATTATAAATCAACGGGAAGATCCAAATTATATTTACACACCTGTTGCAGAAATATGGTTGTCTGGACTCAGTAGCCTAGTGGTGAATGCGGTAGCGTTTGTCGCAAAACGAGCTTAGTTTGAATCACGATGTAAACATCAACACTAAAATTTACATATATCTAACTAACAAGTCCTAAATGGTACAAAACGCTTCCTTTGAATTCCGCTCACCAGTCACGATCCAACTCAAACAATATAATAAAATTATTAAATATAATATCTTACATAGATAAAATGAAAGTTGAAATAGTTGAAAATGTATTATAATACAAAATAAAACATTAATTCATCTAACATATCACTTTCATATTTCGTAACATTTTGTCTTCTTTCACATTTCTATGATGAAATAGAATGTTGAAAGAGATTCAATGTTCAAATTATAAAAAAAATATTCTACAAAATCTGAGATTAAATGAAAAAAAAAAACAGAACTTATCTTTGGCGGCACCACTTACTTGTTAGTTGAGTTAAGGAATTTAATCTAAAAAACAAAAAAAACATTCATCAATCAGATAGTTGAAATAAGTATAGTATCTATAATATAGTCACTATAGGCTTGAACAAACTTCTTCATTGACTTCTAGTAAAACATGACTATAAAGAAGTAGTACTGTCAATGTAATACTACTATTGTGCAGTTCTCAGTTGTATAGTAGTTTCTACAAATTTCCTATTAATGAAATATAAATCATGTGATAAATTTGGTTAGTTTGTGACTATATCAAACAACAGATATTGTTACTAAGGTTTAATTGGATGATTTGGTTAAACAATAGTATATTAGTCTGAACGAATTGTTGAATACTTTTTTTGCAGAAATAAAGATGCTAAGAAGTTACTTTATTTAATCTGGTTAGTGTTTTTTATACCGGCCTATGCTCCTCCGAGAGGGGTAACAGGTGTAAGTAAGTAAGTAAGTAGGAAGTTACTTTGTGATTTAGAACTCAGATAAAGAAAGCGGAAACTCTGAGAGAAAATTTTTGAGATTAAAATAAATAATTCAAAATGTACAAAATGTTTTATTAATACAAACATATCAATTCATTTACAGTACGTAACTAATACCTACAATTATGATGTTTACAAATCAATCAAACCAAATAATCGGAATATAGGCAATCAACGGATGCAATCAATGTAAATAAACAGGTAGACTAAAATGATGTATTCCAACTGACTATGAGGAAGAAATCAATCATAAAAATCTCACTAAATGTAGGTTGTATTTAAAAAATAGAAAGGATTGAATTCGTCATAGCTTACTGGTGATAAGGTGCAACCAAAAGTCAAGAAGCACCGAACAGCTGTTTTGTCCCAGTGTGGGACCTTCAAAGTAGTGCGCATCTTAGTTTCTGCCTCAGACGCTCAAGGTTGGCTGACGCTTCATCCTATTACCACTGGGTTAGCTGGCGAAAACTGATAGAATTCTTACTTTCATGAAGTTGTGATATAGTGCGATCGTCCCATGAGTAGAAATGACTAACATTTAATCAATGAATTATTAAATGAAACAGATTTACAGAATGTTGTAATACTGATACTCAATAAAATAATGATTATTAAGCCGCATAATTAACGATTTCTCATCAATGTTCCATCATGAAGGATCCCACTAAATCAACGTTTATTTTACGATCTTATTTAGCTGTGTGATTAAAGATCAGGCTTTTACCAGCTTATTATTATTTTTTTTCTACTAATTCCTTCAAAAGCATTTCATTATAATATTCGAATAACTGGGCTCATTGAGTGTTCATGTTGTTTAGTGTAACAGTTTGCATGCCTTGAGCACATTATTCCCTCCATATTCATTTCATATACGTAACCCAAATTGTTTTATGTATCAATTTTATGCAGATCCACGATAGTTTGAAGTCACGTCAGTTACTTGCTTTTATTGAAACATCAGTTGTATAACACAAGTTTGACAATCTTTAGTTTAATATACCTTCATCAGTAAAACTCTACAGTAGGCTTCGAAGTTGTTGAGTCACTTTAAAAAAAACCATTTAGAACATTCACTTAATGTATACTACTTATAAGAAATTAATTTCTCAAAAGGGAATATACACAATATAAAAATAATATAACATTCTTTCCCAACTAAAATCAATTAGATATATGACTAGTTCTAGCTCTAAAAGGATGAAATATTAAAAAGACACACAAATACATACACAGTAAAGAGAAATGTTTAACGTTCCATCTGAATTTGTTTCCAGGATAATTATGAATCTTATCAACAAATCTTTATTGCCATTTTTAAACTTACTGTTAATTAGTTTTGTTTTTTATATATTTTTGCTTCTCCTCATTTACCTTGTTGAATAAAAAGAATCAAAATTAAATAGCAACCCATGTAAACAATATTAATAATACTCTTTTGTTAAAGTCAATGACCCTACTCTAACTAAGCAATTCGTCAAAGGACAGGCTAAAGTGTTCCTATATATATATATATATATATATATATATATATATATATATATATATATATATATATATATATATATATATATAGCATAGATGCTTTATTATACTAATCTGTAATGCACTACTCTATTCCATTCTGATTCATTCAGCCAATTGATTTATACATACTGTTCATTTCATGCCTACACTTAACATTAAAATGATATTTTCATTGAGTCCAGATAATGCCAAGTAGATAGTTCACTTCATTATCTAAATCCTAATCCATTTACATTATTATGATACATTTTGTTAATACAAATCCATCATTTTATTCCATTAAGTTAGCAAGAATACAAATTGAATAAAGAAGTAGTCATTTTTAATTATTTTATTATTTACAATTAAGGGGGTTGTTGTGGAGATAGTTAATTTGTCAATGCTAATATCACGGATTGATCTGAACCAGTAAATCATTGATCACCTGGAAGCACTAGGACAGCTGTTTTGTCCTAGTATGGGACTTTTCAGTAGTGCGCATCCATGACCCCGTCGGGGATCAAACCCAGGACCCTCTGGCTCCACGACGAGCGCTTTACCATCGGACCACTGAGCTGGCTACTAACGGTTGATATTTCTAATTCAGTCAATTCGTGTTACGTTTGC
The DNA here is from genome assembly GCA_025215515.1 of Schistosoma japonicum. NCBI lineage: Eukaryota > Metazoa > Platyhelminthes > Trematoda > Strigeidida > Schistosomatidae > Schistosoma > Schistosoma japonicum. Next base: position 33,821,268 of record CM046062.1, on the reverse strand, counting down.
GCGACCTCATCCATTGTCATCGGTGGGTAACTGCCTCACACCCGACACGATTGAACTCCACCGGTCACGTCTGCACACTAGAACTCCAGGAATTATCTCAAGGAGCTAGTCACTAGTGAGCTGATAATTAGTTACAACTAAGGGGGTTGTTTTGGAGATAGTTGGTTGTCAAGATCTCAAGATTTCTGATACACCCTTTTTTGGCAATTTTAAGCAGAGAGAAATGGGATGTTATTAGTTAGACTATAGGTGAGATTTGTATAATCTGGGTTCGATCCCCAACAGAGTCTTGGATGTGCACTGCTGAGGAGTCCTATACTAGAACGAAACAGCTGTCTATTTTTTCCAAGTGATCAATGGTTGTCTAGTTCAGATCAATTCGTGATATCAGTATTTTATTATTATTAATATTATTACTATTAATTAATATTAATGCATAGTTTTACTTTTAAGTGAATATCATGGAAGGTCGATTAAAATGTAATGTGTTTATTATTAAAAAGATATAGTGAAATTAAAGAGAAAAGAAAGTAAATTAACTATAGACAAAGGTTATTACAAGGGTTCACAGTATCACGTTTAAAATATCCTTGAGCTCATAAATCGATGTCATACAATTGAATCACTTTCAATAGGTTATAATCACTGTCCGACGACAGTCATGTTGTTCATCGTCGTGTTGTTGTTGTTATTTTTTCAACAGTAGAAAGTATCTAAATAATCTATGCCATAAGTATAAATTCAAGTTTATAAATCATCAACATTAATTGGTGTTCAGAATAATCATTTTTAATTTTACTACTTTTGTCTAACTTAAACTTCTCTGACAAATAAGTCAATGAGATCACTTCAATTCTAATGAAAAAAAAGACAATGGTATAGAGAAAATGTAAGACATAGTCATTATGAATGAAGAATATTCTTTACGACAAGTCATCGTTGGGTTCTACACTTTCTTAGGAATCTAAATCAATCCAATGGGAATTAGTTACATTCAGACTTAAAATATTTTCTTTCAATTAGATTATAGTCAAAGAATTTGAGATTGTTAATGTTAAGATAACTAGTTTACAATGATAACTTCAATCAGTGTTAGTTAAAAAATATCAGGATTATCGTGATCATCATCAGAATAAATACACCATTAAGGTGAGAAATGTAGACAAACAATATGAATACAAACCAAAACAAATAGTTTGACTAAGGAATACTAAATGTAATGTATAAAATGATATAAAGTAGTAAAATGAACCAAGTGTTTTTATTAAGATTGTTCAATGTGATTACAGGGTGAACATTAATAAGACAGTGATATGGCTAGTCATAATAATAAGATTTTAATCAAAGAAAACAAAAGTTAGGAAGATACAATGATAGAGAACTGATATGTACATTGAGTTAATTGAGTTAACTTATCATTAGGTTTATAAGTAATTTCCTTGATCTAATATTGACTATAGTAAAATAATTGGTTGTACATATTTCTTTATGACACTAAGCTTCGAATAACTATTACTTTTGGTATCATTTAATTTGGATTGTGACTGGCAAGTGGAATCCAGGACTCGCGTTTCATCTTGTTTGGGACTCGTCGGTTGCATGTACCTGCATCCCAATGTTGTTGTTAACAGTGGGATTCGAACTCAGTCAACAACAGTGACTGACCAGCTTCAGTCTATAACAAATCAATGAGAATATACAAATTCATCCTACTATTACTTCTGGTGTTTGAAGAAACTTGAGATTGATCAACTTCGGTAGATAGTTTTTAAAAAGGTTAATTATTGAAAACAACTAAATTACTGTTTGAAATGTGACCTTCTTCAAGTAAATAGACGAGTACTTAACTGTTAACGGTCTCAACCACAACATCACTCAGTGATGTTGGATGATCTTCATTACGATGAAAATGCAGATTCTCAGGACATTAACCAATTTAACGTGCTCTACAGTACCAAACAAATCAATAAATGCAAAACTAAGTAACTATTTCAGGTAATTGATCTTTTACTCTTCGTTTCAACATCGGATGCGTTTGTTTGAAGTCGCTAAACCATACTAAGATAAACTGTCACGACTATTTGGTACGCACGCATATTTACCCTGTGACTACTAGTCCTTAAAGCTTAAATGAAAAACACAAGATTGCGGAACCGACCGTTAGACAGAATCCTTTTATATTTCAAACAATCCCTTATATATTCATAAAATTTGACCAACCAGTCAACTAAGCTCAAAAATTACTTCAAAGCTCTGAAGCAGCTCATCCTAACATCAAATACTCAATGGAGTACAAAAAAAACAATATCTTCTGGTTCCTAGATCTAGGAATTTCCCGAAGAGATGATGGAACATGCCAAATATTTATATTGCGGAAAGATACATGGAATTGACATTACCTCCATTTTCATAGCTTTTGTCCAATTAGCTATAAACGTGGTTTAGTCAAGTCACTCTACTATAGAGGTTGACGACTGTGCACTGCTAAAAAACTTGACGATGAAATTACAATCATAAAAGAATGTCTTCGACGAAATGGGTACCCTGAAACATTTATTAAGAAGTATAGTAACAGTTGTAATAGAAAATTCGAAGCTGAAAAACCCGAAAATAAAAAGGTATTTATTTAATTAGTATTCAAAGGAGTTCACGTAACCAAACAGTTCAGTCAAAGACTTAGAACGACGATCAAACAAACATCCCATGCCGCCAAACTACTGACGCTCCATAAAACACGATGTTTAATAAGTTAAACAAAAGTTAACATGTATCCGTCTAATGTCACCTCCAATCGTATTTATCAGTTCACATGTAGTTGCAAAAGACGGTACATCGAAAGGACAAAAAGATAGGTCTTTTTATGATTTATTGAACATATTCCGAAGAACTAATACTTGAGAGATTCAACCACATTAAGAAGCTCCATTTCGTGTCAACAGACAGACATGAGACATTAGGTAGATTTAACAAATACTTTTAAAGTTATCAATAAACAACACAAATCTATTCTATTAAAATTTTCTAAATCCATTACAATTAGAAGATTAAAACCTGACCTTTGTATTCAAAAAGAATCATTAGTTAATCTTCAGTTGCCCTGGTAGCATTAGACTGATGACACAGTTTTCTCTTCCAACTATAGATAACAGAAAGTCGGTGAATTATATGCTCACTCTTCTGTCTTATTCCTTTTCTTTACATAATCACAACAAAATAATATTCATAATTACATAATCGAGCTGTTTCAACTATTCACTGGAACCGTCATTCTAACGTAACCCTTTGGGTTGTTTTTAATCCTTTTTTCATATTACGTAATTAAACTCTAGAATATTCATCTAATCTATTGATAAATACTCAAAATTTGACCTCCTTACAGTTTCACTGCTTAGACAATTTAATGTTCTCTGATTAACATTTCGATTGACAAAATCAAAATGTGTATTAATAATTTATCTAAATTCAATAGCACAGCATTCCTACAGTTGAAAAATATATGGGAGTCCAAACAGCTGTCTACCAATCTCAAAGTTAGACTCTTCAACTCGAACATCAAGTCAGTTCTTCTGTATGGAGCTGAAAAGTAGAGAACTACTTCAAACATCCTCAGGAGAGTACAGGTATTTATCAACAACTGTCTACGTAGAATATTGAATGTCTGTTGGCCGGAAACCATCAACAACAGCCTACTTTGGAAGAGAACAAACCAACTTCCAGCTGAAGGGGAAATCAAGAAACGACGTTGGAAATGGATAGGAGATACATTGCGCAAATCATCAGACTATCACGAGACAAGCACTAACTTGGAATCCTGTTGGAAAACGGAAAAGAGGAAGGCCAAAGAACACCCTGCGTCGAGAGCTGGAAGCAGACATAAAAAGGATGAACAGTAACTGGAGACAGCTGGAAAGGATTGCTCAGGACAGAGTTGAATGGAGAATACTGGTGAGTGGCCTATGCTCCTCCGAGAGGGGTAACAGGCGTAAGTAAGTAAGTAAGTAAGTAAAATCAATAGCATGTATGTAGCTGATGAGAATGCAACGAAACATAGTGAATTCAAAGTATTCTGCAAATGTTTTCGTTCTTGCATTATTCAAAGTAAAAAAAATTAACATTATTGCAAAATAAGAGTAACAGTGACTATGAACTGCAATACCGTATACACAAACAATAAGCCATAATTTGTAAATGAAAAATGATATACTAACAGTTAGTGTAATAAACATAAGGATACAGAAATGGGAAGGTACTAATAAGAAGAATAAAATGTTCATTTTGTATACAACTAAAATAAATAAAATAGACTAGTGTAAAACTGTTCTAGGAGATAATCAATCTTCTTTAGATACTTAACATGTCAAAAACATTTTCAAGTGAACATTTGTATTTCTACCTTAATATTTAAGTTGAATTGTGACTGGCAAGTGCAGTTCAAAAAGCGCGTTTTGTCCTAATTGGAACTCATCGGCTGGATGTACCTGCATTCCAATGTTGATGTTCACACCTTAATATTCTTCTTTATTCATTTTAATTTTGTTGATATGCAATTATAATTAATAATCAATACAGTTATCCATAAAAATACTCTTCACTCCCTCCCTCCACATTATTCACTTGTACAATTCAATCATATGGAGTAAGTGGTTTCTAAAGTAAAATATACCCCATTTCCCATCTTCATTGTATTATGACATAATCACTAAAAACAAATAAATGTTTCGTAAATATTTTAGGTACGAAATTTCGAAAATAAATTACGGAGAGAAATAGATTTGGTGATCTATCATTACCAGTATATAATTATTTTTAGTCCTTTAGTATTCATCTTGTTTATTTCATCCCACCATATTAATGCATCATAGCAACTTGTGATAATGTGCATATAACTGTCTTTTAAACCGATTAGTGTTGTATAGTGTTCTGTTCACAATGTTTATGAATCTCTTAGTCTGTAGGTCAAAACAGCTATGCTTATACTATTCGGCTCACATTAGAGCCCTCGAATGATATCAGTGATGAGAATTAACTTAGCTAGAATTATTAACCGATGGATGTGTTGATAGTTAGGCGTTCACTGCTAAGCCTGAAAGTTGTGGGCTCGATTCCATGTTGATGTCATAGACATACATTTCTTGAGGGTCCCATACAACTACGAATCATATGTTCAGTGCTTACTGGTATTTATCAGTTTTCTAACTCACGCCAATGCATCTTTCCAAATTGAACAATCTCCACAACACCTAATTAAAATCAAGTATAGTATTATCGATTGGGCGTCACTGAAAACTAGAACATTAGACAGCTGTTTTATTGTCGTATGTAACCTTCGAGTGTCAGTGCGGATCCATAACCACAATAAAAATCAAGTCAAGGATCTTCAGGTATATCGCCACTAATTTCTAACTATCAGAATCACTGAACTACTGTCTAGTGGTAGAAATTAACTCTACAATTTGTCATGTATTATTGAGCGTCGCACCCCTAGTTTGCTTCAACCTCAACAACTACGACTTCTCACAGTAAATTCGAGAGTCTTGAAGTCACTAAGTAGAGAGCTAATAATTACAATTTAGTTGAGATGGTTTCGTGTCAGTTAGTTTGCATCTGTTGCTCATATTCATCACAAATTGGTGTGTGATGTGTACCAGTGAAAAATCTTGTGACACTCGACAGGTGTTTCTCAATAGTATGGTAGTGCATACACTAATCTATCATCATCTATCAAGTAGTTCGAACTATCAAGTATTCATCAGAATAATCGAAAGTGTTGGGTATTGATCGCATGCTTTCCGTTTGTACCTAATCGAGGTGAATCAGTGATGGACATACAGATCACATTTCAACCGATCTCCACAGAATCACTTCATCTATATAATATTCTATTAAGTGATTTTATCATCGGTTGTCAATCGTGTCATTGATTTGTGTGTAGTTGTTTCCTACTTAAATGCCTATCATTAATCGTATATAAATGTGTAGCAAGCATATGCTTTGATGATGTATTGTAGTGTTTCTCTGTTTTCTAACTTGCCTTATAAATTACACAACGAATGTGTGTCGATTCGTAACTGATCAATTGATCAATTGATCGACTAATTTTATTGTCGCTATTTGCGTAGTACAACACATACAAGCAAATAGTGTATTCGTGTTTGTATTAGATGTGTATGGGTGCGTGGTGGAATCGTATGTTGTGCTTCATTCATTTATTTTCTCTGTGGATTAACAACAATGTTGTACATATTAAATCTATAAATATCTATACAAATTGTGAAAATAATTACTTAGTGTTCGTGTTTACTCAGTCGTATAAGGGAGGTGATCTTATATGACGTCGAGGGTTGCCAAGTGAATCGATATCTCGGAAAAGACTAATTTACGGGTGGTCATGATGACTATGAAAAGTCTCTCCAGAGTCCATGACTCATCTACTGGAAGACAGTCACATATGACAAATTGATGAGTAGTTTTGCGTAAATATCACCTGGATATTTGTATAGGTTTTTCTACCGATGATGTAAATTAGTGTGGTGAAGTGACATGTGCATTTCAAAGCCAACATAAATTTGGTGTTATCTTTCAGTTGCAGATATGTAAATACAAGATGAAGGTAGTGTCTAAGAAGGGAATATTTTAAGTCACAAATGATTTTAACTAGTATATTGTCACAAAGATGTTGAAAGCGTTAAGTTTAAGTTGCTTGCAAAATGAATAATCAGAGATGACTTTAATTTAGTTTTCCGTATAATTTTCGGGATACACATCTTTTTAATCTTCAACGCTTGCAGTTATATTTTAGGCTTAGTGTGGTGTATGGAGAAACTAAATACAGAGAGAGTACGACGTAACCGTCGCTTCATTAATTAATTGATTATTTTTTGTTTATTGAATGCGTAGCAACCATTACGTTGTCGTCATTGTCCAGATTGTAATCGCTGTGTTCTGAAATTCGATCATCATTGTCCATGGGTTAGTAATTGTATCGGTGAACGAAATCATTCAGTGTTTGTTGTATTTCTATTCTGTCAAACTGTATCGATTTGGTGGTGTTTATATTATTGTTGGTAAGTTGTTTGGTTGAATTATTGTTACAGTATGAATATTTGTGGTCAGTATTTGTTTTAAAATCTTTTAGAATGTATTTGAAGGGAGGAGTTACCTTTATGGTTCGGATGTTCAACCATAAGCTACTATGATTAGAATATGTTTGGATTTTCCCGTTGATTTATCATTGACTGTATTTAATCAACTTTGTTTGTCTTACGTACTGATCAATTTCAGTCCATGATATATCAACGGGAAGATCTAAATACATTCGAATTAAGTACATATACGTGTTTTATAAGTGTGGTTTTCTAGACTCAGTGGCTTACTTGTGAACGCAGTAGCTTTTGACACGAAACGAACTGAGTTCTTGTCCCGTTGTAAGCACCGAATTCAGATACAGCCATCTAACGAGTCCTTAATAAGACAAAACGCGTGTTCCAGATTGCACTAGCCAGTTACGATTTAACTCAAGCAATACTGAAACCACTATGTTGTAGATGTAAATCCTGATGAAATTTGGGTAGCTGGGTTAATGTCAGACAATTAGGTTGTTATACATAGATTACACATCTGAAAACAAAACTATACATTCCTTTTTCTATTCAAATTGCTTCATACTTAAGACATAAACAAAACAAATGGTTAATAATACATAATTTCCTCATATGAACATATCAATCAAAATTTAACTAGGAAAGTAAGACGTCAACTACATTGAATACAAGCATGTGATTACAATTCATTTCTTTACTCACTCACCATAGTGACAATCAGATATCTCATATACTGTATTGTGATTGTTGTTAATACAATGTGTTATCTATTGAATAATAATGCTAATGAAGTTATCTTTTGTTGACAATACAAATTATGCATTAAATGTTAAATGAAACTGTCTGAAAATAACATAAAACATAAGGTTTTGTACTATAATTGTGTATATTTATTAGTATTGAAGTAGACATAAATGACATTATCTGCAGTGATACAACAAAAGTAACTGACTGTCTAATTTTGTTTTGAAAAGACAGAACTGTTAAAAAGACTGTAGATTAAATTGCTTGGTTATGTTTAATATGATGGAGAGAAATGCCAAATTCATTTATTTTACTTTATTACTTTACTTTCCATCATCGAATCATCTTTTATCTTATCACTAGAGATTCAGTTACAATATTTTCGTAGAATATATATTTCTTCACATTACAGACTAATTTTAATTGAACACTATAGAATATCACGAAGAACTAAGTAGCTGGTCCATCTTAGTATGGAATTCGTGAGATGTGCATATTCATGAAGTCATCAGGGATCGAACGATTTGGTCTTCGGGTGGAATGATGAACGCTTAACCTCTTGACAAATAAGTCGTCGTTTAATAATCTACATGTTTAACTTCCGTTAGTTTTGGTTAATACGTAACCATATTCAATTTTCATGAGTGGCGGTGATCTCATGCTTGATATGAGTGAATTTCAATGGTTATGGTCTTTCACTGGAACTCTGAACGCCACCAATGCAGAATTTTTTGACTACCTTAAACATGAACGTAAGCATGTTTGGGATGCGATTCTCCCCATCCAAATGTAAAATGTTACTTCAGGACTGGCTTAATTCGGCACCAAAGTTAGTGATAGGGAGCGAAACTATTGAATATGTTAACCGTTTTACTTATCTCGGGAGCCTCATCAGCCCTAACGGTTTGGTGTCCGATGAAATCTCGGCCCGTATACATAAGGCCCGATCGGCTTTTGCCAACCTGCGTCACTTGTGGCGTAGGCGAGACATTCGTTAAATGACGAAAGGACGCGTTTACTGTGCAGCAGTCAGATCCGTTTTACTTTATGGATGTGAAACATGGCCATTAAGGATAGAGGATATTTGTAGGCTCCTAGAATTTGATCATAGATGTCTCCGAAACATTGCTCGTGTTTGTTGGGACCACCGAGTAAGCAATGCGTGGGTTAGGAATAGAGTACTAGGTAAATACAGCAAGTCTATTGATGAAGTAGTGAATCTTCACCGGCTGAGGTGGTTAGGACATGTGTTGCGTATGCCTGATCCCCGTCTACCGAAACGAGCAATGTTGTCTGTTGAAGGAGTAGGCTGGAAGAAAGCTAGGGGTGGCCAAACGAAAACATGGCACCAATCCATGAAGTCATTGACAATTGGGCTGAGCCATGTTAATAGATGCAGACTACCTGGATGGGGCCCACGCGATGACCGTAACAAATGGTTAGAGACTTTAGGTGATATGGCTCAAAATCGTTTGCAATGGCGCAGGTGCATCCACTCCTTGTCTTCATCAAAATTCTAATTTCTGAGCTTATTATAATTTCTCTTTACTGAATCACTTTTTATCTGAAATCTCATCTCTGATCTCTATGCCTTTCCATTACTACTTACTCTGTTACTACCTCCCCTACTCTTGGATTTGGTCCGACAATATGATTTCTATCTGCTAACAGGGGCATGGCAACTTGAACTGATGTACGCATGTACCAAGTTCTACGTTGTAACTGACTGACTGACTGACTAACTGACTGGACGCCACCTCTCAAATTTATTCACTAGTAACATTTTATGCAGAACTAATTGCTTAATTTACATAAAGTACATTTATGAGCTCATTTAGTCTATTTTATGGCATTTTTAACTGCATACATTTGACATATAAGATTTCCAAATAAGCTAACTGTGCCACCTCTATTATCCCAACTTAGTAAAACAGAATAACGATATCAATTTAGATGATTCAAACGTAGGTAAGTGAACTTCATATGTTTTAGTAATGCATTTCAGTACTTTTGTCATACATCCTCTATTCACAGTATCACAAATGAACAAGTTTTAATTTAATATCATGAAATTATCTGAATTGGACAACTATTGATCAGCAGAAAGCACTGAACAGCTGTTCTGCCCTAAGATAGGAGCCCTCAGCGGCGCGCGTCCATGACTCCATCAGTGATCAAACCGAGGACTCTGGCTCTGCGGTGAGCGCTTTACCACTAAAACATTGGATTTGCTCCTAATAGTTGATATTTTTAATTCGTTCAATTGGTGATACGTTTGTGCGAACTCATAGATTGCCATCGGTGGATAACTGTCCTATACTTGATATGGCATCATCCCACTCCACTGGTCACGTGTTCTTACTAGAACTCCAGAAATTATGTCGAGAATTAAGTCACTATTGAGGATGAAACATCTGTTTAGTTCTTTCTGTGTTATGATGCGAGAAAATTCCGGTTGGGTGACCGAATGCCAATTAGGTGTGCCTAGTCAATAATTACACGTCTGCCTTATGCCCACTGAGTCCCAAGCCGGAATAAGAAGAACATAAGCCGATAGACCAACCAGACTGAATCGTTTATATTTTATACATACCTTTATTTATACATAAAATCAGACCACATAGTTAACCAGTTAGGAATTTAGCATTAATATAGAACAAAGGAAATAGTCGCAATGAATAGGGACAACTTGTACACAACCAATTAATTGTTGTTCATAGTAAGAGACAACATACTAAGAGTAAATATACTAATCGGGAGGACAGGGTAAGAGGAATGTAATAATCATAGAAGCCAAATGTTTACATTACTCCCAATTAGAATAATTGAAATAGTGTTCTAAAACACAGTACTGAGAGTTTGTTAATCTTCTTTAATCGCCCAACTAAATATTCTGGTGGTTAATAGTTGTCTAATTCAAACAAATTTGTAATATCATTCAACGATCCCCACAGCACTCAATTACAATATAGTTTAGGTTAAAGGCAATCATTTTAAGAAACAAATTCTAATTGATAAAAATAATTTGATGATTTTATCTGTTGTGAAAGTTTTAGTTTCCAATATATATGATCTGAAAATGAAATTACTTTTAAAAAATCGTGTATACACTCCACTAAACATACATGCATATTGTGTACATGAAGAACTGTTGTATTCGTAAACAATGTTCAGTTACTCATATATATAGTCAAGTTAATCAATAATACAAGATATAGTCATGATAATAAACACAAAGAAGGGCTGATTTAAAAAGGAAGAGCAAGAAGAATTAACTTCAGTAATTGTTAAACGACTCAACAGAACCACTAGAGTATTAAACAAGCAATTTCCGTTTTTCAATATTTCAATTAAATGAATTATCATGCAAATAAGATTTTATGTTTGTGAAGTAGTGGCTAAGATATTAAAGCGCTTAACTTTTAACATGTAAGTCATGGGTTCGAATTCAATCCTACACGTTTAGATTTGATTACCCACTATACACGAAGTTCAGTACTTAAACTGATCATTAGTAAAAAGTCATATCGTATGCTTGTTTAAACAGAATAACATTGCATACGTTTATAGTTCAGCATAATCCAACAGATTTTAGAAATAGACCTTCTTATAATCAATATAATAAAACTGTGTTGGCGCAGTAATCCCTTCAAAAACATTTCTTGTGTGCTAAGGGTCGGAATCTATTAGCTTAAAAGTCAAGAGAGTATATGGTAAACAGTTTGAAGAAATTGATAATGTTATGACCATAAAACTAATATTAACTGTTTCAGTGAACATTACACGGACAATCCAATACACGTAAGTCACACTATATAAATTCGACATTAGTAGATATCTATGCTAATATTTATTTAGAAGACAGCTAAACATTATACATCTTATTATAATTAGTATTACTGAAGATAAAGTTACTTTAATTTGGTTCCTAGGTTTATTAGTTTAACCGGTTGAACTGTGTCAAATGAAGATGTTTTATGGATGACTCAAAGACTAGCATTTGAAGTGAGTTGTTTTACTAAATGACTAGATGCTGTTCTCAAAACATATCTATTAATAGGCATCAGTCCGATTTATCTAGGAATTCTTGGTCCAGTTGACTGAATCCCTTGTTCTTAATTGGGTAATACGAATTCTGTAATTTACCTTACACATTACTAATTTTTATCTAATATCGAGTTGGGGTGATGATTATTTAATACAATAACTGATAACTGTTTCATTTTTGACATAGGTGAAATCTACTTAACTCGACTTCATATTTACTAGGGTTTACGAATTAAGATGGCATCTCGATACCAGCTAACGAACGTATGATCAACTACACAATAACAAGTGGAGCTAGCTATTTCTTTGCACCCCATCCCAGCTAACTAGAGGGAGTAATCCAACGTCGGTAAGAAGCGTTTAATTCTACAGGCAGCTCGTATAGACGAATAACAAGCACTCGACTTATGCGTGTATATACAAAGAAAAAGGATTGTCCCTGAAAGTGTCACAAATAGCGTAGTAAAACAGAGGATCAATGAGATTTAAGGTCCTACCAAGTGGGAAACGAACTTAAAATGAAATAGACGCCTTTTGGAGCGGAAGAATGGGAAATTAAAATTTTCACACCTTTACAAACTAAATTCTGGGGAACTAGCATCCCCAACAATATTAGATACGTCAGAATTCAACGTAAGTGCAGTGATTTAAATTCTTAAATAATACCGTCCCCTTCAATAACCAAAATTAAATCATCATGAACAGTATCTACAAATTAAAATTTTATTCATATAACCATATTTAAATTATTAAATCATTTTCTGCACAACGCTGCACCTACTTTAAAACTGAATCTGAATTGTTTTTTTTGTATTCCATTATTACTACGTTAGCTCTTTCCTTGAAAAATTTAGTTAATTGTATTCATAACAGATTAATGTTAGTTGGGTAACAATGAAAACTAATGAGCACAGGACAGCTGTTCCGTCGTAGTATGGGATTCTGTAGCAAGATGCATCCTCGATTCTCCCGAGGAACTGAACTGAAGGTTTTCAGGTCCCGCAGTAAACGCTTGACCATCTGCACCACTAAGACAGCCAACGTAGCTCAGTACGAATGATAATTTATTATAGAGATTGAGTTAAGAGAAATTTTTGGCATTTTAAAACGCGTATACGGTAGATTATTTTGTTAGTATCATTATTAAATACATTTCAACTTACTTCCCTAGTCCTTAAAGTCCTGTTAACATTTTATCATTCAATCGCCTAATATTAAGTTTTTGCATCCATTGGTTAAACAGAATATTGTGACAGTTGTTGGTCAAAATTAAGGACATAATATAGTTGAGGTGGAACACTATATAAATTGATGTGTACACCAGTTACATCAGCCCATAGCCCTATTGACTCCTAATACGAACCAATGAGCGGTCATTTTAATTAAGATATATATATATATATATATATATATATATATATATATAATGTTGGTTAGATTGCGTTCTCTGGGCCGTGGTTCGATTGAGTTTTCACTGACGTTTTATAAAGCATCAGGTCCTTCTTCGCGTAGAAGTGAGCTTTAAAGTTATTCCGTAAGTTGTTGATCAATTTCTTTTCATGGTATTGTATGTAAATAACCATCTACGGATATTTCACTGTTTCCATTTGTATTTGCATGTCGTTTGACATTAGACTATATAACTGATTGACGTTTTCCGTATGAATTGATAGACAGGATCTATATCAATTGGACTACTAATTTTTATTTAATAATTCTTTAATATCCTTTGTTTCTCCGATCCCAGTATTTCCTTATTTTTACATTCGAATTCGTGATTACAGTTTCCTGTATACATTAATATTTGTGAAAACAGATGAATATCATCTCACTGTGTCTATGTATACATAGGTAAGATGAAGATTAAACGTTATAAGCGCAATATTTTTCACAGTGCAAGCTAACTTGCAAATGGTTTTGGATTTATTCTATGATGAATATAAAATACATTGAAATGAACAACAACATTGATTCTAGAAGCTTTCAAGATATTTTTGGTAGTTTCTGAGAGATGTGCATCTATAAAAATAACATGTTAAGTTGATACTTTATAATTGAATACTCAAGGTCTGAGGGCGAAGTCGTACTGCTGACTGCAGAGGGGTGTGACAGCAGTAAGGTGTTTCCCTCGGACAACCAGCATCTGCAGCGATGCTGCCTTCTCACAAGGAAGGAGGGGTTAGAAAATGGTCGGCCCTAAAAATGTCACACCTCACAGATTTCCGTCTCCGGCGGTAAGGGTGCCCACTAAGGGCTTTTAAGCGCGGAGCTAATACTCAAAAAACTTTTCATAAAAAGGCCGTGCGTGACAGGCCTCAAGCAGTTGTCCCTTGGGCTCTGCGGTCACGCTCTCAGGTCTCTAAGACCAACACTAATCTACCTTCTTTTTCAGGTTCCTCAAGAAACACCCTTCCATGGTGTGGGCAGCCAGGAAGTGAAAACCGCCCTCATACCTCTAACAGCACACGAGATCATCTTGTTCGAAGCCAAAAAAAAAAAAAAAACACCTTCAACTCTTAATAACTCTCTTATCACCATGCCTAATCCTTCTAACATAATTTTATCGCCCTGCGTCTCTAATGCTAGTAATTTGAGTTCACGAAACGTTATCCCTGGTCTCCTAAAACCGCGCACTAAGTTGTATATTAGGAGCTTTCAACGTTCGAACACTATATCAAATAGGACAACAGGCATCCTTAGGCCTATCGATGAAGTAGTGAAGTCTTCACCGGCTGAGGTGGTTAGGACATGTGTTGCGTATGCCTGATCCACCGTCTACCGAAACGAGCAATGTTGTCTGTGTGAGGAGTAGGCTGGAAGAAAACTAAGGGTGGCCAAACAAAAACATGGCACCAATCCATGAAGTCATTGACAATTGGGCTGAGCCATGTTAATAGATGTAGACTACCTGGATGGGGCCCACGCGATGATCGTAACAAATGGTTAGAGACTTTAGGTGATATGGCTCAAAATCGTTGGCAATGGCGCAGGTGCATCCACTCCTTGTCTTCCTTCAAATTCTAATTTCTGAGCTTATTATAATTTTCTCTTTACTGAATCACTTTTTATCTGCAAATCTCATCTCTGATCTCTATGCCTTTCCATTATTACTTACTCTGTTACTACCTTCCCCTACTCTGGGATTTGGTCCGACAATTTAATCTTTATCTGCTAATTGAGGCATGGCAACTTGAACTGATGTACGCATGTACCAAGTTCTACGTTGTAACTGACTGACTGACTGAATACTATAAAATTATCTAAAAAAAACAAGTATTTATGTTTAATTTCTTAAATGGTTGAAAATCAAGAAAAAAATATGATTTTTTTTCTTCGGAAAATAATTTTTTTTTCTTACACCCACGCATAAAAAGTCAGTTTTTAGAAGCAAAACATAATTTTTTTCTTATTATTATTAAAAACAAACAATTTCAAATTGAATATACCAAATAGAATTGAAAGGTGCGATAAAAACAAATTATTATTCAATAATCAATGTAATAATAATAAGAAGAAAATTAAAGAACACAAAGAAATAAGTAAATAAACACAGTAACAAAATAGAAATATCAGTAGGAGTAGATAGAAACAAGAGAAAGAAAAACATCATCGGATGAGAAAACGAAGAAGAAGAAGAAGAGGAAGGCAAGCAATATTCATTAGGATGATATTTTGTGAAAGAGTTCGAGAAGAAAAGTTATATGATTTGAAAGCTTTATATAGAAATATACGTATATTGTTTATGTATATGTACCGGTTGAAGAAAAGGTAAATATCTTCTGAAATATATAATTCATCAATAGATGAAGTGATGTAGCTCATTGAAAGTAAACATAGAAAACAAGAATATGAAACTGAATATAAACAATGAAGTTAACACTTTACATAATACAAAAATCTGTATAGAATGTATTCAAAAGACATAAAAATAATAAACAAAAGGGCAAACTAGTGCAGGAAAAACGAAGCTAAACATTTATAAACAAACAAAAGAAGGAACTTGAACAATATGATTTATATAGTCATGACTGTATTATTAGTGATAAGGTTAACAGGTACCATTTATACTGTTGTTATCATAATTATTATTTAATTTATTTTGATTGGATGAAATAATATTAGAAGTAGGAGCTGAAGTAGTATATCGTTCAGCTGGAATTAGCGTAAATATGATCCCAACCATATGGATGACGAGAACAACAGAAAGCATAACAATTCCATAAGAAACCCTATAATTAAATAAACATTTGGAAAAGTATTAATAATAGTAATACTAATAGAATTTTAATCTATGCACTAATACGGTTTATATTTATAAGAGTAATTATTTATAAATGTGATAATAGCGAAAGAAATTAATCACAGATAAACACTAAAGATGTATATTCATAGTAAAAACTAATTCCGAGTCGTTAAGTGAACTTCGAACAGTGGCTGATACATTGATGTAATAGTCACGGTTGTATATAATAGTGAACTAATCAAGCTACATTAACTGGGACAGTCATTTCTTTAGGCCATATCATGTCAAAAATATGTAAAGTAACTTAAAAACACCAATTCATGTAGAAGTTTATTAACACTATGAATGTGTCGATTTTTATAAGTATGTTTCTTAATATACATTTTTTTAGCAACATTTGTTAAAACGGAAAAACGATAACTCTGTAATCTTGACTTTTATTTGTCGCTCTGTACGCATGTTCTCGTGCTTCGCTGCTGTCTACCAAATACATATATTCACCTTACTAATTGTTCTGAATTGAGTGCCTGGTGTCGTAATAAATGATTAATACCCCTTTCTTATTGTAGTGCTCATAGTGACCTATCCTGTATTCCCTTTGTCTCCTACTTCGAATATTTTCGTTCCTGGTCAGACATACGTAGTTGGATTCTGCTCAGAATACGGCATCCACTATTTATTAAATGCGGTGAGACCTACAGAATATTACCTTCTGAATTACAAGTCACAGTCCTTATCAAGTAAACTGAGTTACCATAAACTTTCTCCTGTTTGGTATATTAACGATAACTGATTATGTACATGTATTTCATATTTTGGTTTTGACTGTTTAAATTCGCGTATACCGCATAAGTATTTCGCGCTCGCTACACATATTAATAGTAGAACGGTAGGACTAAGGGAAGCAAACATGAAGTCCGATAGCGAAGTTGAACTGGAAAAGATTACAAAGATGTAATAGAAGTAAGATGTTTCCTTTATACGAATAGCATCTCTAGTGATGACGCTTTCTTACATACACTTCTTAGTGTTTAACCAATGGACGGTCTGAAGAGTAAGGAGCTAATACATTGAAAAAAAACACTAACAAAGAGCCTGTGACCATTTCAAAGCAGTTGTCTCTTAGGCTGTCGGCTACCAACTCAAAATGGCTACTACTTCTAAACCGATCTTCACTTCGAGTACCATAGAAAGAAATATTCTTTAAAACACTAGCACCCGGTAAGTAATAACTACCCACAAATCTCTAAAAGTACTATGCCGAATGATCAATCACAGTTAAATGAGCTAATCATTGGGTAATTAGAGTAACTAAGAAAAGACCAAAGTTATAATCATGAGTTGATTTGAATAGTTAAATGCATAACAAACCTGGTAGATCGGTAGCTAATAAAATTTGAGCCACGTACAACCTGAACCAATCCTAGTTCTCTGTGTAATAATCGATAGCTGTGAGATACAACTCCTTTAGTTAAGTGACATGCACAGAGTGCTAGTAGACATTTGCAAAACATTGATCATTAATAAAACAATCAAGACAGTAATGTAAGAGTCAAATGTATAATAAATTCAGTAAACCGGTAGATAAGGCTGTAAATATTCACAAACTGAAGTAGCCAAATTTTACGCCCGACCAGAAAATATCTATTCTTGAAAGTGAAATGATTGCCAACATTCCATTAGATCGTAAAAAGCCTAGAGAGTGGCCACATTAAGAAACGATATTCAGCCCGAGAAGTCAGGTGACAAAAGTATGAGATGCTTCGTGAGGTCCAAGCCACCTGACTATAGTCCATAAGATAACCTGTACTTATGATGAAACCTTGGATAACATCGATTGAAATCAGTTACAGTGACGTATGTGATAGTTTGTATATATCTGCATATACATTCTGAGTTCCATATTGTAAGTTTCCCCTTAACAACTTGATTACTTTGGGAGGATACTATAGATTACGAAATATAAGATTTTTGCACACTAAACGATGTTAGATTAGACAGTCAATACACAAGTATTTCTTTACGATATAATTTTCCATTTAAAGGGATTATTCACTTACTAGATATACATGTGTGTAATTTACTATGAGCCACACTATGTATGTCTGTAGATTGTTATACTAGTTGACTGTGCAAGCCGAAGAAGGTGAAACGGGTTAATGTGTATGACATACATAGCGACCGAAAGTTCAGTTCATCAAACACTGAGCCATAGCCTCAAATCATCCAGCCAAAACTTTTTTCCTTGTTAATTAAACAAACAACTGTCAATTATTTATTTAGTCACAGCTAATTTAAACGAGAGCTATTAAGATCTTGATGATCAGCAGACAGTGTGATGAAGGAGGTATGTAACATTCTAATCAAAAGATAACCTGAATACTATATTCAGTGTAATGAATTGAAAACTTAACAACACTTCATTACTGTGACTCAGTCGGGATACCCGTGAACTAGGACTTTGACAATCTAAATCTGATCAATACTGAAATATGTATTCAAACTAAGCCTCGTAATCCACTCAATAAGAAGTCCCACAATCATAAAGGTATAGATAACACATATTTCATAAATACTGACAAAAAATTAAGAATTACGAAACTTATTACATTTAATCAAAATAAATAACCGACGAAAAAAAGTAATCAAACTCAGATGAAAAAAATTGTTAGAGTTTACCTGATTGAAAGGATTTTCATGAGATTTCAAACTTTGTAAATAAGTGATATGATCATGTGCTACTGTTTCCCATGTTGTTTTATTGACTAAAGCTAAATATATATGAAACCCAAGTATTACAGTAACCGGTATTCCACAAATGATAAGTATCATTATAAAAAATAAGAATAATCCATTGCTTTGAAACCAAACATCCCATCTTGAGGTTCCAACTAATGAGTACCTGAAATAAGTATACATGCTAAATAAGAAACTGTTTACAACAAATCTTCACTTCATCAAATAAATACTTACAGTACCAAATCAAATGACTGCTTAAATTGTTACAATGAGAAAAAGCGAAATTAAAATGAAACAATGTTCAAATTGAGACATGTCTGAAGCCTCATGATAATCTTTTAGAAAAATAACCCTCAGAATCTAAGAAAATGTTGGAAATACTTTAAGTTCCAATATTCTGATATAATATTCCTATCTCAGAGTACATTTCTAGTAAATATTTAACATAATTCTAGGCAGATTCCGATCATCCATGAAAACTAATCTGTATAAAATTGCAACAAAAAAAGATCAATTTCAATACAGAATCTAATCTACTTTAACAATTGATGCTGGTGATAATAAATGATGTTCAAGTGGTACAATAGCTTGCATAAACAAGATATGGTGTAATAGTAACAAAAATAACACACAAGTTTAAGTATTCCACTCAGTGAAATATATATTATGTGACAACCCATCAGCGGGAGTTATGAAATGTCAAAAAGAATATAAACGATAGATTCGCAAGTAACATAACTTCTTTGTGAAGAAGTTATTGATGAAGTTAGCTTTGAGTCAATATTTATGTTCAAAAAGTAATGATACTTAAAGGTTGGCTAAAATGACTTCGCATTCACATCCAATACATAGTAGCTTATGGTTAAACATCCGAACCATAAAGATAACTCCTCTCTTCAAATACATTCTAAAAGATTTTAAAACAGCTGCTGACCACAAATATTCATAATATAACAATAATTCAACTAAGCAACTTACCAACAATAATATAAACACCACCACATCGATACAGTTTGACAGAATAGAAATACAACAAACACTGAATGATTTCGTTCACCGATACAATTACTAACCCATGGACAATGATGATCGAATTTCAGAACACAGCGATTACAATCTGGACAATGACGACAACGTAATGGTTGCTATGCATTCAATAAACAAAAAATAATCAATTAATTAATGAAGCGACGGTTACGTCGTACTCTCTCTGTATTTAGTTTCTCCATACACTACACTAAGCCTAAAATATAACTGCAAGCGTTGAAGATTAAAAAGGTGTGTATCCCGAAAATTATACGGAAAACTAAATTAAAGTCATCTCTGATTATTCATTTTGCAAGCAACTTAAACTTAACGCTTTCAACATCTTTGTGACAATATACTAGTTAAAATCATTTGTGACTTAAAATATTCCCTTCTTAGACACTACCTTCATCTTGTATTTACCTATCTGCAACTGAAAGATAATACCAAATTTATGTTGGCTTTGAAATGCACATGTCACTTCACCACACTAATTTACATCATCGGTAGAAAAACCTATACAAATATCCAGGTGATATTTACGCAAAACTACTCATCAATTTGTCATATGTGACTGTCTTCCCGTAGATGAGTCTTGAGCTCTGGAGAGACTTTTCATAGTCATCATGACCACCCGTAAATTAGTCTCTTCCGAAATATCGATTCACTTGGCAACCCTAGACGTCATATAAGATCACCTCCCTTATACGACTGAGTAAACACGAACACTAAGTAATTATTTTCACAATTTGTATAGATATTTATAGATTTAATATGTACAACATTGTTATTAATCCACAGAGAAAATAAATGAATGAAGCACAACATACGATTCCACCACGCACCCATACACATCCAATACAAACACGAATACACTATTTGCTTGTATGTGTTGTACTACGAAAATAATAACAATAAAATTAGTCAATCAATTGATTGATCAATCAATCGATTGATCAATTGAACAGTTACGAATCGACACACATTCGTTGTGTAATTTATAAGGCAAGTTAGAAAACAGAGAAACACTACAATACATCAACAAGCATATGCTTGCTGTATATTTATATACAATTAATGATGAGTTGATAGGCATTCAAGCAGGAAAGAATTACACACAAATCAATGACACGATTGACAACCGATGATAAAATCACTTAATAGAATATTATATAGATGAAGTGATTCTGTGGAGATCGGTTGAAATGTGATCTGTATGTCCATCACAGATTCACCTCGATTAGGTACAAACGGAAAGCATGCAATCAATACCGAAGACCTTCGATTATTCTGATGAATACTTGATAGTTCGAACTACTTGATAGATGATGATAGATTAGTGTATGCACTACCATACTATTGAGAAACACTTGTCGAGTGTCACAAGATTTTTCACTGGTACACATCACACACCAATTTGTGATGAATATGAGCAACAGATGCAAACTAACTGACACAAAACCATCTCAACTAAATTGTAATTATTAGCTTACTACTGAGTGACTTCAATACTCTCGAATTTACTGTGAGAAGTCGTAGTTGTTGAGGTTGAAGCAAACTAGGGGTGAGACGCTCATTAATACACCAAAAATTGTAGAGTTAATTTGTACCACTAGACAGTAGTTCAGTGATTCTGATAGTTAGAAATTAGTGGCGATATACCTGAAGATCCTTGACTTGATTTTTATTGTGGTTATGGATCCGCACTGACACTCGAAGGTTACATACGACAATAAAACAGCTGTCTAATGTTCTAGTTTTCAGTGACGCCCAATCGATAATACTATACTTGATTTTAATTAGGTGTTGTGGAGATTGTTCAATTTGGAAAGATGCATTGGCGTGAGTTAGAAAACTGATAAATACCAGTAAGCACTGAACATATGATTCGTAGTAGCATGGGACCCTCAAGAAATGTATGTCTATGACATCAACGTGGATTTGAGCCCACAACTTTCAGGCTTAACAGTGAACGCCTAACTATCAACACATCCATCGGTTAATAATTCTAGCTAAGTTAATTCCCATCACTGATATCATTCGGGGGCACTAATATGAGCCGAATAGTATAAGCACAGCTGCTTTGACCTACAGCCTAAGAGATTCATAAACATTGTGAACAGTATACAATAAAACACTAACCGGTTTAAAAGACAGTTATATGCACATTACCTCAAGTTGCTATGATGCATTAATATGGTGGGATGAAATAAACAAGATGAATACTAAAGGAATAAAAATAATTATATACTGGTAATGATAGATCATAAAACCTATTATTCTCCGTAATTTATTTTAAAAATTTCGTACCTAAAAAGTTTCGTTCCAACAATGTGCATGATACCTGGTTTTCATGTTTCCCCTACAATCATCTTCTAAGGATGATTTTACCCTGCTGGTTACTGTATGTTCCCGAAGGCTATTTTGAAGTCTGTTTTCAATATTTTATTTTATTATCAGGCTTTCTTGTGAAATTACACTTTCTGGACAAGTTGAACTCCTACCATTACATAGTTAGGCCGAAAGACAGAGATTTAGGTATAATCTTGTTGCGATTATCAACGAAAATCAGTGTCGATAGACACGCGAATGTAGCATTCTCGTAGCAATTAGATCAAAATCGGAAAAATTTAAAGTATGATTGGGGGGAACGGAATGAGAAGGTATGTATGAAGGGATACTGGAATTTAGACCTACAAGAAGATATAGATTGGATGCATCTGTGCTACTGTCACCGATTCTGAGCCATGTGGTTAAAGTTTCCGACCAATAATTGTACAAAGTCTAACCACATAGCTAACATTTATTAATATGGTTCATCTTAACAGTTAATGATTTCACCCATCTATGCCATATGTTGACTTGTCTACTTCAAGACAATCACCTTCAAAACTATTAAATAAAACATGTTCTACAGTCGACTGATTTTAAACACCATATCAACTATTATCAAGCTGATAATACTCACTAAGTCGTTTAGATTAATAATTTTTACCAAAGAATTCAAATTAAGTGGAATCTCTAAGCTAATATATGGATAATATGGATACTAAGCGTGAAAATATATATAAAATTTACCAAATTTCGATGATAGTCTTAAAGAAGATTTTAGACAAGAAGTAAATGTCATTACTAAACAGTCTTACTTCTAGAAGGCAACGTTTACAAAATCTCACAGGAACAGATAAATTCACCAGAACTTCACAATCTGCATTAATTTTGGAGCATAATTTACTTGACCAAGTATTTATCAAGTTCATAGGAAATTTATGTGACTTGTGTTTGGACAGTAATATTTTCTTCAACTGTAAACTGGCCATCAGGATGTTGAAAAAATGATTCCGATTGTGAATGATTCTGACCCAATGTAAATTTCTTATCATAATTTGCGCCAATATCATATTCACTGCTATACACTGGTTGCTTTTCACCAGAATCACTAGTTACTAAAACATGACCACGACGATGTTGAAACCATCTTGCCTTTAGCATACAAATTAAAGAATTGATAAACAATACAGAAGATAAAGAACGATCTATTATCACAAAAGTAATTCAAAACAGATTTCTATGTACTCGATTTTCAGCCGATTAACGTTAGATATCACAGATAGTGGTACTATCCAGTTTCCCAGATCAAATTAGGTGAAGCAAGTTTAAAACTCACAGATCATCAGTTGAAAGCCAAGTTGCTTCAACTATATTGCATATTATCCCTGCCTAGTATTTTATGATACAATAACGTAACCGACTTGATCCCATAACACGACATGAAATGAGTAAGTAGAAAAATGTATCCGAAACGAAGAACAGCAGAGTGCAAAGTAAGTGAATACACTATAGTCTATATGAAATCTATATGAAAGTGCTCTGGCACCTACTTGATTACACGTTAGCGCTGATTGGTTGAAAATGAACTAATCACTGCATAACATCGCGAACATGCCCTAATTTGAACTACATCGTGCTAGCAAACTGCTGTCACTACTCTATAATGATAGAAATAAACATCAGTACAAAACGTTAAACTTGGAAAGTATTGAACGATTATCTTGTCCTATTTGGAAACATTTACTACTCAACAATATGCAACCGCAAACACACAAGTGATCGAATACCGGACTTTCAGGTATTGAAATGACAGCATTATCTATACAGAACTGAATTAGCACACAATGAACTTCATTAATAACTTCCATCCATACGTGACATGACGTCAGAATTATCGCTTGTTATTGACGATCTCTATTTCACGAATAGCAATGGTGAATTCCATCAAGTTTGATATAATGGTATGCGCTCCTTGGTGGCATGGATTAGTAACTTGTCACTAAGTAAACTCACAACAAAATATCAATAGTATCATCGAACATCGTGAAAGTCACTTACTAAAGACTGCGAGTCAAGAAGATGCATTTAAACAACGGTTGAACAAATTAGCGTTTTCTTCTCAACACACGGATCGACACATTCGAAGTATATCATATCATGTATTCTGACTGAATTACAACATTGTATCCACAAAACTTGCATGCAGAAGTAATGTGAAATTCTAGAAAAAATTGAATTAACCTCCATCCATTTCGACTTAAATAGTGATATGGAGTTACGAAAACACAATAAATTGCCTCCGACTGAGTGGTTTTTAAATAGCATTAGACTGCAACTTAATCCATAAACGGTCAACGATATTTTGAGGACAGTTTAAAGTTCAGTAAAACGACAGGTTTCTAAGTTTGGATAAACATTTTTCGAGAACATAGTAAAGTTCAGTGAAATACAAAACTCATCTATTGATCATTATTGCATCAACTGGAGATTCAGTATTAGGTGCAGTGAGTATCCCAAATGGTTTATGGAGACCAGTGAAACTGTAGTAAAGTGGGATTGTGACTAGAAATGGATTAAACAACATTCGTTATTTTCTATTTGAAATTCGTCATAAGGGTGCATCTCAGAAGTAATTTTTACAATGAAATTCGAAAGTAGTACAGTACCTTTGGAATTCAAACACCAACGTACTATTTTGTTGAGCTGCTGAGTAATGTAATGGACAAAACGTGCGTACTGAATTCCGTTGCTAGCCACGATTCAACTTTACTAGAAAGTTATGGCTTAAAGGTAATAACAAGACAATTCTCTAAGGATGCACATATGCCAATAGTGACTGACTAATTAAGTCCTTAACATCAACAACGCAGAAATGCATACATTAGCTGAGTATCACTTTTCTGTGATAGATAAGCTATTCATGATGTCATACAAATAACCATATGCTACGAAAATGCCATTCAATGCGAGGGTAGTTACGAAAAATATCATCCAAAGACGAGTATTGTGGGATAAGTAAATTGTAAATCTATTAGAAATTCGTGACTAAATGTGAAAATAACAATTCCCTATTCGTCATATATTACCTTTTCAGCAGTCAAGTAACCGGGATCAATGAAACTTGTCAAACAATAAGTAATAAGTGAAATACCGAAGAAAGCAAAGAAGCATACTATATGAATGAGATCCAGTTCAACGAACACAACTCGATGCAATTCTGAAAGAGACGATTCATAAAGATTAAAGTACAAAAAAAAGAAAAACAAATAACTACCTGAGAAATAGTTGGATGTGAAACATGGCCATTAAGGATAGAGGATATTCGTAGGCTCCTAGTATTTGATCATAGATGTCTCCGAAATATTGCTCGTGTTTGTTGGGACCACCGAGTAAGCAATGCGTGGGTTAGGAATAGAGTACTAGGTAAATACGGTAAGTCTATTGATGAAGTAGTGAGTCTTCACCGGCTGAGGTGGTTAGGATATGTGTTGCGTATGCCTGACCCCCGTCTACCGAAACGAGCAATGTTGTCTGGTGTGGGAGTAGGCTGGAAGAAAACTAGGGGTGGCCAAACGAAAACATGGCACCAATCCATGAAGTCATTGACAATTGGGCTGAGCCATGTTAATAGATGCAGACTACCTGGATGGGGCCCACGCGATGACCATAACAAATGGTTAGAGACTTTAGGTGATATGGCTCAAAATCGTTTGCAATGGCGCAGGTGCATCCACTCCATGTCTTCCTCCGAATTCTAGTTTTTTAGCTTCTCATAATTTTCTCTTTACTGAATCACTTTTATCTCAAATCTCATCTCTGATCTCTATGCCTTTCCATTATTACTTACTCTATTACTACCTCCCCTACTCTGGGATTTGGTCCGACAATTTAATCTCTGTCAGCTTATTGAGGCATGGCAACTTGAACTAATGTACGCATGTACCAAGTTCTACGTTGTAACTGACTGACTGAGGAATAGTTGCAACAGATATTGCTAAAACAGATCAAATCAGTGAGTGATATCTGGTATGCTTAAACTATATTAATTCTGCACCAACGGCAACTGCTACTTTAGAATACCTATTAAGCTCGAATACGATAAAAAACTAACCGGTTTATGTTGGGTGAAACGCCGATTTTACTAGAACCTACAATGCCACAGAAGTTGATCTGAGGGCGGTAAAACGAAAAGCAGAAACTTAAGATCCAAGGTCGAAGCTGTGCTACCGATTTCTAAGGAGTGTGATAGCAGAGAAAAATTTCGGGCAAACAACTAGCGTCTGTAGCGATGCCCGCTCCCAACAAAGGGAGGTAGAAATGGTTAACCCTAAAAACAACATACTGCACTTCACCGATTTTCGACGGTGACATTAAGGTCTTAAAAGAACTCACAATAATGTAGTGTATAACTGGCCTTAAGCACGCATCATTTGCACATTGGAGTCGCGCTTTCAGGTTATCAAGACCATCCTTAACCCAGTTTCGTTCCTCAGTACCTCAAGAAGAAGTATACTTTAATGGTTTGTGATATTGGGAAGTGACAACTATCATGATGAACCTATTAGCACTTAAAATGGCCGACTGACTAAGGTTAGATGTCTGATGGCGACAGCAACCCAGCATGTGTTTCGTCGCAACTTGGGGTCGTCAGCTGACTCTTCCCTTCCATTTTGAGGTGACAATACTTTCAATGTTCATTGAATGTGGAAAAAACCTTACTACCATCATATGCTTTTCGGCGGTATGACTTTGCCCTCGGATCTTGGAAATACTGTTTTTAGTCCTACCGCTCACCGATCGATTTCCTTGAACTGGTATGACCTACAAAAACGAGCGTTCTTGACAATATGGCTTGATTGAATTATTAAGATATGGATGACTGGCCACATGCCACGGTAGAAGCTACAGTCAGGAGTCTAGAAATCCGACTTCGATCTCATAAATAACAGGTTTTCGGTGTCGAAAAAATCTTTACAGATTATGCATACCTTCTAGTCTAGTAAATGAACTATTTTTTCGTGGTAGTTAGGTTACATTCATTCATTCTCTAATAAAAACTACCTATACATACTATAATTGTAAACCAATTCAGTTGAATAAACATGTGGCCCAACACAATAACAGTATTCTCGACAATACAAGACTTACATAAATACTCTTAGAACGTAATCATCATTTTTAAAAATGCATAAAATGAGATTAAAATAAAACATGAATGTTTATGTGTTACCAACTTGCCAGATTCACATAATAACAAAGGTAATAATACACCTAAACAAATAGTAACATGAAGAAGAGGAATAAGATAACGCAAATGAATTCTTGCATATTGATGTGATTGATAACACATTATCGCCTATATTTGTAACATAACGTCAGCATCATCATGCTGCTAATAAGAGATTTCTGAAAAGAAAGAAACAGGACAAATTATAATAAGCGGAAGTAGGGAGAATTCGTTTGTCCTAAAATTGAGAATATGGTTCAAAAGAGTAGAAATAATCCGAGGAATAAAATGTACAAACACAGGAATTTAGGGTTAAATAAAAGCGTCTCCGCCAGCTTGAGACATTCCGAGCAAAGTCTCACGATGTCTTCAACAGACGGTCACGGACCCTGATTAAGTAGTCTGTACCTAGCAAATGAATTAGACCGATAAATGACATCAATGACTGACACCAGGTCTTAGTACGGCTGCTCATAACCTTCTTTCATCCCATTTCTAATCTAGTCAACATTGTGCGATAAGGTAGGTGGTGGTTGGTCGATTTATTTTCATTACTTATGTGCAAAACATATTCATAATTTGACAAGGACAGACTAGTTTGATGAAAGAGAAAATGTATGCCTTCATATTTTAATTATGCATGAGAATTAGTGCTATACAACATACTGCCCAGTCATAATTCGATTGATTAAGTCAAATAGGCCTTATTTTCCATTAGTTGCAACACCTATTCGAATTTAGAAACTGGATTGTTTTACATTGGAACTACGAAAAAGCCAAAGACAATGAAAAAAAAAAAAACATTTTAGCCGCTAACTATGGAATATAAACTGGGGGAACTATGCTGGATTGAAGATTTAGAACTTGACTAAGTTAGTCAACTACTTTCAAGCGCATTTACTTCAATGACAGAAGCTCTTTATATTTGCAGTTTCTGTAAACAGACGTTAAGTACTATTGTACAATGAATCTAGATATTTCAAATAAATGTCTTGTATATGAATTAGTTTTCGGGTGTTTTATAATATTTCTATCACGATGACTTTAAGATTTAAACATTTGAACAACAGTAGTGACAGAACTTTTCTGGTGTATAACGAATAAGGAATTTTATGACTGTACAATGCCTCTTCTTTTTTCACTGATTACCTAAGTATAGTTAGACCAGGATATAAAATTATCAACTCAACCATAACCACAACCTATCTCATATTAAAATGGATAAGAATACACCAGAATTAATGGATCAATAGAATTCGAACAGTTGTTCGATCTACATGATGCTTCATAAATTAAAGAGAAAATATCACCAATGAAGCCAGTATATTTAAATCAGAATAAGCTAACATTCCTCCCATGAATAAATCTCGTTACTTTTAATAAAACACTGATTTCTAAATTCCCCGGTTTGCTAAGAAGCTGCAGGATTCATTTCACGTTAATATAAAGACCTAGTGATAGACTGTAGTGTCCATACTCGTTACTGTAACAGTTAGATCAAAACTTACAATACACAAACAACATTGTAGAATCAGTCAGTTAGTAATGAGTATTGTAGAAACTTAGTATATACATGCATCGCGAATCGACTGAATAAGAAATATCAACCGTTGGGAACCGACTTAGTGGTCGAATGGTAAAGCGTTCGCCAAGGAACCAGAGGGTTCTGAATTTGACTACTAGTGGGTTGTTAGTGTGCACTACTAAGGAGCCGCACATTAG
Source organism: Schistosoma japonicum (assembly GCA_025215515.1). Classification (NCBI taxonomy): domain Eukaryota; kingdom Metazoa; phylum Platyhelminthes; class Trematoda; order Strigeidida; family Schistosomatidae; genus Schistosoma; species Schistosoma japonicum. Next base: position 33,792,089 of record CM046062.1, on the reverse strand, counting down.
GACGAAACAACTGTCCAGTGCTTCCTGGTGATCAATAGTTTAAACCAATTCGTGATATCAAATTAAAAAAACAAGATGATAAGACAAGAATGACTCTAAAATTAGTGAAGACTTACTCAGAACATCACACGAACATACATACAAGATGAATAAGTATATAAGAAAAGACCTTGAATAAAGTATTTTTATTTAAAATCCTTTCCTTTTAATTTTGTTACATAATGTAAACACATTAAATACAAGAATGAGTATGCTTATTAAACTTACCCAAAAAAGAACAATTGACAATTGTGTAGTGCATGATACACACAATACTCAGAAATGAATAAAGACATATGGAAAATACTTTGGGGGGAGGGGTTAGTAACAGGTCATCATTCGGAAATGATGTAAATAAAGAACATAAAAACCACTAGCCCTATTTATTTTAATAATGGAAGGTTTTGTTTGTTAATCAGACAAACATTTTAATAATTCCATTTTTACAACAAAACAGACTAATGTATTATGCATTTTGTAAATGTGTGAAATTAACTTTCTTATAGAAGTTCACAACACAATGTAGAATGTGTAAAAGTGGATATATACATATACGTATACACTTACTTTATAGCTGTAATAGATTAATGGAAGGAATTAGCAACATTATATGAGAACCTACTTAGCGAACCTAAACGAGCACGCATGTGTGCAATAACACAAAGAAAATATTATAAAATATACTCATTTATGAATAATTTGAGAAACATAACCACCAGTATATTCGCAAATGTTGGACTAAAAGTCTTCTCTTCCTGTCTTCAGTAATACAGCTGTTTCGTGACAGTATGTACGTTTTTTATGATAACAAGGAAAGAGTAACAAGATTTACACAACAAAAGCAAACAGAAATCAGCAACAACCAAGAAACAACTCTACAATGCGATGATTGAATAAAATGAATCTATATGAGTGAAATTTGTATGCATAGTTAGCACTAAGAAAAAAAAGAGAAAGAAAAGTATCTATTCTTTGCTTCTTTTCAATTACAAAAAATCACTTGAAACTTGATGACAAATAAGTTACAAAAACTATGAATTACATTGTGATGACATGACAAAGAAGTTATACGCTGGTTAACAGAGCGAAATATAGAACTGGAGACTGATGCCATTCGAGATGATTATTTCTGTTTTAATTTATTGAATAATAAAATAAACACTGAAGTGAACAATAACTATGATTTTTTCGGCAATGGTGAAGGTATGTCGTCGTTAGATTGATATAATTGTGTAGCAAAGTAATATGCTAATAGTATAGCTATGACCAAAACGATCAGGCTGGCAACCAGTATGACAGGATTGTATGATGTAACTGAAAAATGAAGTCATAAAGATGCTAAAACCTGTGGCTGAAAGTAATGCATATCAGTAAAAGAAATATAATGCATGCAGACAAAGGAAAGTATACTGTGCAGTGCTTCCCTGTCTATAGATCTATGGATGTGAAACATTATCTATGAAAGTAAAGGAATGAATACATTGTAAGTTACTGATCGTAAATGATTTCAAAGCGTTGATTGGATATCCTGAGACGACGGAATGAGCACCATTGAAGTTAGGCATTAAATTACCAAGGAACAATGACAAATCCGTTGATAAGGCTGGAGATCTCCACTGAATTGAAGTGATAGGGGGATGTATTACGTACGTCTAATCACAGTCCATCTCCATTAGCAATCTTGATTGGAGTTACAGTGAATTGAAAGAAGGCTAGGAAACGTCAATTCACTACAAGGTATTAGTCTACTCTAATTAACCATATTAGTAGATACAGCGACAGTGCGATAACTGCATCAAGGAGTGGATACGTCGGGTGAAATGACTCAGAATCGATCATACTGGAGCATATGCGTTTACTTTCAGTTTTTTAGAGATTTCAAAATTCACTTTACAGCCATACAAACTTTTTCACCACGTTTTCTTGAACCATATTCTTAACGTACATTTCCTACAATTATTGCCATTATGACTGTTTCGATTTCATTCTTATTCTTCCTGTTAATTCTGTCTTGTTGAAATGATGCCCCATCGCAACCTGGCCTGACAAATGTTTGTCCCAGGTTCAGCATTGATTATTATTAAGGTTTAATCAAAATACCTTAACATGATAAATTAGAAGTGAACAACAGATTAGTGAAGAATTCATCTATAAAATTACACCATTTCATAATAAATGAGTAATTCAGTTCACTCATCTAATACGCTTGATGTCACTATAGCAAATATCAATCAGTCAGCTATACAGTCTAGTACATATGTGCGTTCCAACATCACATAAGCATCATGAGAGTAAATCAAAAGAAACAATACTAAAACATCATTTAATAAGAAGGAATAGACAAGTATGTATGAAAACGTAATAAAGATTAACATACAGAAGATAGCAAGTGAATGAACCTGTACAACTGTGACTGATTCTCAATATCATCCATTAGTGGGCCCTAACTAGGAAGTCAGAATCTAACGATACGAGTTAGATAAAACATCAACAACTTCACAGACTAACACCATATTTCTGCTTGGTCGCTCTTACTCTTTTTATCGTATTCCCACACCAGGTAACAACGTGTCGACGTAAGTGGTGGTGATTGGGCATATGTAATACATTTCCTGACCACCTCAATCAATAAAGATCCACAACCTCAATGATTGATTTAATACCCATTCTTAGTATTGTATCACACCTCAGAAGAGATTACTTGGTCGTTTGGAAATATAAGAAGGATGCTTCGAAGGTATTTATGTCAAAAACCTCAAACCAGTGTAACACAAAGCCAAATAGATAATAAATTTGTAAATATCCAATAAGTTGTGTTTATATCAACATAAACACTGTAGCTTTTAAATGAGTTGAAAATTTTAAACATAAAGGAATAAACAGTCACTAGTATTGACTTACACGAGCTGGAAATGGGAACGGTTTCAACCACTTCATCTATCAATTCGGATTCGGAGAATTCGTCGTCAGCACTAACTATATATATGTATGGAAAACAGAGGATGTATACTAGTTGAAGTCGCAATATTAATGAAGCACGACAAGAAAACGCATTATTCATACTTGTAAAAAAAACCATGCTTCATAACGAAAGATAAGGCTGGTGAACAAACTAATCTGGTACACCATTCGTTGCTAGAAAATCCTAGAAACCATAAGACCAGTTTATCCACTCATTCAAATGAGAACTACGTAGGTGCTTGTTTTTTTCGCAAAAGAAGTTGCAAAGGCTACATGGAATGAGAACGAAAAGTAAACTGTTTATACGCTACATCGTACAGGTAATGATACAGTTAATGTTACCGTCTTGAAGTAATAGCTCAAAAAGCTGACCAGTTTTGACATGTCGCCACAAAAGTCTCTGAACCTGTGAATTAATAATTATAACTTGTTCAGTTTAATGTAAACATAGGTAACGCTCCATAGCGTAAGTAATTATTTATTTAAAGTATTTATTTATTTAAAAAGGGTTTACATTTTTACTACGTTGACACTCGAAACATAATTTTGAGCTGTCTATATTAACACGTCCTGGATTCAACAGCTGAGTAACGCGTTGGCTTTTGAAGCCATGGACACTGGATTAGAGTACCAGTGTAAACACTTGTACTGGTAATCAAGAACACTTAGCTAACGGGTAGCGAACAGGACGAAACGCGTGTCTTGAATTTCATTGATAACTACAATTTGAAATACTGATAATAATCTCTACAATAATAAACACTAGATACGAAATACACACTGAGAACTTACGTTCAGGACTTTTTTCCAAAGTAGTATCCAGGCATGATGCATCTATACGATCATGTGAAGATAATATCTCAATTTCAGACAAAGGATTTCCTGAAGAATGAGTGATATCGGAATTGATGTTATCTCCTGTAGCAATAGTAGGATTTGTTCCAAGAGGTAAACAGAAATAAATCAAACGATTTACAACATCTTCAGCAGTTTCTGATAAGAATTTATAATCACACAGTGGTAATGCAGGACAAGCAGGAAGTCTAACTAGTACTCGTTGTGGCAGTAACATACGAGGGACTTCAAAGAATAGGAGTGAAAAATGAATAGACAATTTTTAGTTTAAACATGCATAGAAATTTATAGAATCAATAGATATTACTGAAACATTTATAAACGAACAGAAATCCGCATCGTTAACAGGTCAGGAAAGAAGTATATAGGCAATGCATTATACTTCGATTTCATTAGGCAGGGCTAGCTAGAGTAACATGGTATACCAAAGGTTGGCGGTAATTCAGTGTTATAGTGTGTATAAAAATAATATGTAATGTTAAGAACTAGATTGTTCAATAATTAAATAAATCAACGCACACGCTAGTATTGTTTGATCTACTTTGACTAACTACAGATCCAGGCGAGACACGACTGCTATTGATTCGGATATTGAATATTTCAAGAAACTTGTCTCTTTCCTAAGTCTAGTTAAGCTGATTACATACTCGAGTATAGATAATATCAAACTCTAGCAACACCAATAACCAGTATAAACAAATTCGATGTTAGAAACAAGCTTTAAATGATATTCGTTAAGCATTCAACTCCTATTTCTCTGTGATTTACAGTGAAGAACAACAAAAGTCTATGTTTAAAGTGAAGCCAAAATATGCTAACAGCTTATCTTAGTTGATGATGAAGATGAATTAGTTTTATTCATCCAAACGTTTTGACAGCACAAACCATCCAATTGCATGCAAGTGCATTTTCATCTAGAACTACGACCAGAAAGTGCACTGTTTATCTTTAGTAGTAAAGTAGTCCGAAAAATAAAATAGCTTACTACTGTGAGACGAGTTTTATTTTAAAATAAGCTTAATAAGAAACAAATAACTGAATATTGCTAATAAAAAAGATATTAAACTCCATACTAATCTAGTGATTTTCATCGAGATAAGTAAAAAATTATCAGCTACTTAAACAAAATAAGCAATGGTAGCGATTTCTACATCGATGAAGACATTTAACTCTTCAAATATGTATATTTTTAACTCATTTACCAGATACCGATTGGTTAACTTGGCTTATAGGCACACTTCAAGTTTGAGGGCTAGTGATACAACCCAATTTCGCAAACCGGACTAGATGGAAAGATTATTCGGATGTGACTCAATGACTGAAATTCGAATACTTAACTACTAAGATACTGTCTCACTGAAATTTATGTCACGTTAAGCCAAGTTAGCTTGCAGTTTAAAAGCATCACTTTAACTCTTCATGATCGATAAGACAAAAGTTTCCAATCACAGATTAGGATTCTCTTGTAGAGCCTTGTAACATATCATTTTAGAACAATGTTGTAAATACTTAGAATGATAAGCAGGTATATGCTACACATAGATACATACAACAGAATGCAGATTACACCTCCTAGTTAATTAAAAACAAAATAAGATAGCTTCATGTCGAGTAACAAGCATTCCCATAACTCATAAAATAGATGAGTAATAATACATACGATTTAAAACTAATTACTTGAAATAAAGAGCACAAAGAATAAATAAAGGTACAAATTTACCCGAATTTTAAACTACAAAAACTGACTAATTGAGGTAGAATAACAACTTACTTTCCAGTTCAGCACTGGTAATGTGCAATTCTTCCGTCAAAAGTTGTAAACGTGCTAGTATACTTCGTACAAGATCATTTCTCAATGCCTAAATGTTATCGGCAACGATATCATAGATTAAATAGTATTAAATACATATCATTGACAATTTTATTTCCTATTAAGACGGTTAGCACAGTGTTAATATCGAAACGAATAAGCTCAAGAGTAGTAAAATAATACAGAAACTTCCAGTATATCCACTGTTCAATTACCAGTATGCATATGCCAATATTAGGCACTTGAGAAGAAACTTTGTATGTAGGTTTCGTGTAAGTTAGCACAAGACATATTTACAGCTTTGAGGGTACTGATGCTTCCCCAGAAATCTGAGTCATTGAGTACCACAGTTACAAACGTTAACATTTTGCTATTGAAGTTATATCTTGCAAAATGCTGTAAATCAAAATCTTCAGGAAGTATGATATATTCTACAGTTTTATTTGATTAATGCATAGATTTTGCAGGGAACTAACAATTTGTTACGCTGTTAGTACTTTAACATAAAGTGTTAAGCTGAAGTTGAAAAGAAACTAAGGCTTCAACAGAATTCCAATCCGCAGCATTAAAGTGTCCGGTTAGGTGATTACCCCACGACTGATTACGATGTTGACTTAATTACAAAGTACCTGACCTAGAAATTATTAGTACTACTGCAGTGGCGACCTACGGTATTTCCTACCTTCAATTCTGATCCATAAAACATGCATCAGTCTACTAACCGAAATTATCCTAACGAATTTATTCACCAATCAAGCAATTTAATTGAAAAGAATCCGGATTAGAGTGAGATTTAGCTGGATACCTAGGAAAAAATTCCGTTAGTTGCACACCCCTTCATTAAAATGATAGTAAGACAAATTTTCAAAACTGGTTACAAGTAACGCTTTATATGTCAGTTTATGAAATACCGAGACGTTTACTCAGTCTGCTGGTCCTAACATTGCTTAAGTTCAAATTTTCTGTCAAATTAGATTAGTTACTGTACAATGTACATTTTTTTTATAAAACACACGTGTTTAACAACAAAGGTTTTGCATTAAAAAAAAAAACAGAAAATACTAAGCTAATGTAAATGCAAGGTAAGCAAACCTCAAGTAACTCTCCAACGCTTGAATTAGCTGGTAAAAACGCTATTCCGGGGATTCGACCATTGATTACCAAGCGATTAATTGGAACAAAGCTACCTGATGAATCGTTTGCATCATTTCCGTTATTCATATTTGTATCCGAACTGGCACCAGATTCAAGAGATGATGAAGAACTTGCACGTTGCCAATGAGGAAACTAAAAAATTAAAACGCAGAGTGATTCAAGTGTTTTGGATTCATGCAACAATAAGAGAAAGTTCAATTCAATATTGATTAGCAGTTTATCATTAGTCATTTAAAATTTTCAACTAAGCTGATGCTGGGAAGGAATTTTAATGGAAGCCATTAGGAGTGGTTTGAGAGAAGAAGTATACTGACTCACTCATTATAATTAGGGATTTAAAACGTAGGTGGAAACTCTTCGATTTGCAATAGTGAGTTCAGATTATCTACTGAAAATATAGAACTTTAAACAATTAAACATAATAGCTAATTCCTAATAACTACCGAGTATGGATTCAAATCTAAGCCTAACGATGAACGCTAATATATGATAACTGTAAACAACTACAGAAGATAAATTAAAAATCAATCATAAGTAGGAGGCTATATTTTAATTACACTACGGGTTAAAAGTACTGTTTTAGTCTGAATGGCGAGAAACAAATAGATGTGGAGGATTAAAGGAAATACAGTTTAAAGTTAATGATATTTCTAAGAAGTTAAGTTTGCCATATGAATGTAGTTCATACCACTTACCTGCTGGAAAATGAGATACATTTACTACCAGTAAGTCTACAGTTAAATTTTAAATCTCTAAGTCAATCGGTAACAATTATAAATTAGTACAAAATTAATATGTAAACGAAAATATAATTGAAAACTAAAATTCAACAAGACTTTCACGTCGAAAGGTAAAAAAGATATGAAGGACATTGACGAATACTTCAAAGAGACTTCAGATATTCGCACTTTTATTGTCACGTTAATGATGCCCACTAACTATCTGTATGACTATAAGGGAGGAAGACAAACTTCAAACTGCAAAGCTACTGCAAATAAATATGTTGCAAGAATTCGCAACAACAGTAGTGTTTAGCGAAAATACTAAATGAGCAATCGTGGAATTTATTATATAAATTTTCTGTAAGTTCACTAAATTTTCTTATAGGACTATAAAGTTGCATACATCGCTATTCGTAGAGTGCACGCTTAACACTGTTTACTACAACTCACAGTACCGTTCGAAACATAAGCTTGATAAATATTTTGAGCTACCAAGTAATTGGACCATTCACAATTAACTAGCTGTTCGTAATGAAAGATAAAGTCAAACTGCTAGGACATAACCCAAAACTAAGATGAATGTAAAATGACATGCTAATGCTACGAGAAGTAAAATAAAATGAAAATTATATGGAACTCACAATATTTCTGCTAAAACCATATCTAAGGTTTTTTTAAGCAGTATGACGACCCATATAGAAATATAATGTACTCAACTACATCGGCCGCCACAAGTGAACTATAATAAACTTACTTAGACTTGATAGCACGACGATTACACTGTATATTCAATGTATGCAAAAACCTAATCTTATCGTGGTTGAAAACTTATTCATTCATCGTAATATTTAAAGATGATAATACACCTAAAACAAAACTAGGTGCGTGAAGCGATATTAGGTAACCTCCGAGATCACTGTCCGTCGTCATTACTGTTAATTAGTTAGGATAATTAAAATGTATTACGTTAGTTAACTTGTACGGCAACTCATTTAAAGTCAGACATTACCATGATTTATTGAAAGACTTGGCCACTTCAGGATCCGACGATAAGTAAAATTCCAATCAATTTATTACCTGGTTTCCACAACATGCCTAATGTATCATTGTTCACAAGTAATAACAAAGGAGCCTCGATGTGAAACAAACTCAAATGTTACGCGCACATAAGACTCGTTGTGTTTTAGGTGAGTGATAGATCAAACCTCAAAACTAATTGAGTTGGAGATGATAACAGTAAAACCAATTTAACAGGTCAAAACTCACTGACCTGTGGTCCGAAAATTACTACATCTAGTGGTGCGAAAGCTGGACTAACTGACTCCTTGGCAATCAAATATTTCTTACTTCCCACTGAGGTACCTGAAGAGTGATCCACATCAAGAGGTATGTCATGTCGCTTAGACTTTGATGTTTTTTTGCTATTTTTAGTTTGGATATCGCTATCCTTGGGTACAGAAAAATCAATATCTCTAAGTAATTTTTCATCAGGTTGACGTAATTCACCATTGATCAATAACTGCGTTTCAGTGACTAAGGATTGAAGGTAAGGCTCGACAGCAGCCTGAAAAATCAAAAAAAAAATAAAAGTTTTCCAGTCATAAGTGATAATGAAATGATAGACGTAAATAATTTTAATCGTAATCGTGATATCCTAACGCTACATAAGAAAGCGTAAAAACACCAGTTGCATCCAAGTAGCTTTCAACAAATGTAATATTAAACAATCGCGTTTACGCTGATGATATTAATAGAAACGTACAAGCACTTAGGAATTTTGTATAAATTTAGACTAAACGACTCACATGTATAAGATCAGTAATCCAGTTCATAAAACACATCAGTCAGTCAGTTACGTACGGTCACGTAAAAGCTGGCATATATTTACATCAGTCCACGTCACTAAACCCCATTAACACAGTAAAATGAATGCTAAAATAGTAGGAGTCACAGTAATGCCAATAGTAGTGAAAATATATTAGGCAGAAAATACTACTTGGCGAAAAAGCTGCAAAAAAATTTTTGAAGGTTAGAATTAATAGGAAGGCAAAGAGTGAATGCACTTGGGTCACTAAAACCCATCTGTAGCTATATAATTCAACGTCTCAAATTTTCGCTTACAACAATTGCATGGACCTCACGCAGGTAAGTGAAGTAATCGACTTGCTCCACCCCTTTATTCGTTATTTAGGGGAAAAGAAACATACTGAACATGCCAGTATGTTACATATGTCTGAGAAAAAAGAATGCTACGATACGAATTTTTATGACTAAAGCTAGACATGAGGAGAAATATAACAAGTATATATTTCGAAGCCAGAAATATTTTCATAAGGATGTTTAGTGTAGGATTGTATTATAAGGTAGGCTTGGAATCACGATTAAGGCAAGCGTTAGGATTAAAATTAGGAGTACGATAATGCTTAATTTAAGCTTAAAATTATTCCCATGAATGAAAGTTCCTATCTGAGATTGGTCGACATGTGAGAATATCGGTTGTAGCTTCTACCTTGATGTAGTAATTGAGCTAGTACATTTGGATGATTCAATCGACAAGGGCTGCAAATGTCATTCCATTATGTTCAACTATGACAAGAAGCATGAATGGATAGTGATAGGACTAAAGGTAGTGAAGTCGATTCTCCTGGTCATGTAGAAATATAACAATTGAGGAACATCTTTTTCGGACGACCCGCATCTCTAGCAATGTTGCATTCTCACATCAGAAGAGGGAATTTTGAAATGTGCAATTTACATCCCTCCTCTACTATAGATTTCCGTTCCCAGGTAAAAATCAATAATCTTAATAATATAATGAGAACGGGTGGATTTCGAGTGTTTACTAACTCCGAAATTAACTATGAAAGTGATCTAGATAATAAGCATTATTTTACAAGGCACGATAAAGAGGACCGGAATGTAGTTAAATAAGGCAATCTCAAACACAAGGACCGGTGGCGTCAGGTACTAGAATTAAATTAAGCACAGTAAACCTATTCGATGCAGTTAACAGTGACAAGACAACTTCAAAAACCATTATATATAATACAAACAGCTAGTGCCATATTTAAGTATAAATGTGACAAAAGCATGTCGTGGAAGTGAGTTGAGCTATGAATCGGTCAGCTAATAAAAAAACAAGTTGTAATTACTTGAAGCTGATGTAATATTTTTTCTTTTTTACGATCGGATGGTAAGTGAGTTTCCAAAGATAGTAGTATCTGGGTTTTGAACGATGCCCATCGGTCAATGAATGAGCGAATCTTGATTTCCACTGATCGAAATGAACTCTACCAAATAAAGCAATATCATATGGCACGTACGTTAGGTTCGTTTGGGGATGAAGCTTTGCAATGAAACCTTAGAGAAAAATGTAGATAGAAATTGAATGTACTTTTTTGTTTTAAAATCAGCCACCAATACCAGTTTCTCTGTGCTTTTCGGACGAAAAAATTTCCCCGCCATTGCATCATCGCGTTGTATGTGAGACAGAATCTGATTGTTAGATAAAGGCATATTACTTTATGAATGTGATCAACATGACTATTAAGTTCGCTAAGGGGTACCGTTAAACAAATGCCACTTATATGAACACCTCCCGGAATCATCCGTGAAAGATTCCTGCAGTGTAAACCGATCCATTTTTCGTCTAAGTCTTTAATTTTCTGAGACAAAACCGAATGATGTAGTGAATCAGCAGAGGCCTCATCTTTTGGAATGTCAACAGGCAAAAACAAACACTCCTGGGTTCCAAGACTCTACAAACTAAAACGGGAACAAAACTAACTCACTCCACCTATTAGGACACCACAACGAAATTCTTCTACAGCAAGCAAACGGTTGGCGAAACTATTATCGAACAAAACTTCTGTTATCATTTCCCGTGTCTCGTAACTTCTTATTTGGCGGGCTTCGGGTCAGACGAACCTCAACTTAACCCCCAATATCCAATATCTGTATGACGAGCTACTGTAGACTGATTGATTTCTTTGAGTTCACAATTTAGCTGAATCAACAAGCTGTCGTGCTTTATGGTCCGCTTCTAAACAATAGGAGTGTTCTTGGTTTTAGAGAGTATAGCATTAGTTATACTTCTGCAACAAAGGGAATAGGGTTAAATTAGTGACTAGGTCTGAAAGTTTTCTAACCGCAAGTAGTGAACAGTTTTTCTCAAAATTTTTGTCTTGGTAATAGAACAGAGCTTTTTATTATGCAGAAGTGTAGTAATCACTACATTCCATTTGAACTAAAAGGGCAATATGGTTAGTTAATATTACAAAAAGTATTTCCTGAAAAACAGTCCCCACCCTTCAGTAATTGCTGATATCAGCTAAACAACTAGTCTTCTATGGAATATTTAGAGGGAAGTTACATGAGCTTACCTTCATGTGAAGGGTTCCAAATTTTGAGTCTAAGTGGTATTGATACCCATCTATCAGGCGTAACGAAAACACGGGGATAATCGCATCAAAGTTCGATTATTCCGATTCACCTAGAATCTAAGGTTGCTCAAATGTATTAAGTCGGAAGATTGTTCAAAGCACTCTCGGTTTTCGCCATGCCTAGACTACGTGTTCAGTCAACAAATGGTTTCTGGTTGACAACCAACAAATTCTGGATCCTCTATGGAAAACGACCACTCTGATTATATGTTTTAATTCCATTTGTAAGATTGAATCGAGGAGCTATTCACATGAAATAAACTTAATTTATCATTTCGAGGTTAACGGACATCCTCATACAGAATGAAAATCCTACCCTTTCTCTGACATCAACACACTGGGAATTCTCGCTGGATATCATCCTGCGATATCATTAATCTGTTTCTCATTCAATTCCCGGAATCTTCAAGTCGCTCAAAGTTATGCGCAATCACACAATCAGATTGTAGAAACTGAAAGAATATAACTAAGTTGGATACAGAAGTATATATAATGACATCTCATGCAAGCTTTTTAAACAAGCTAAAAGTATCTTTACTAAAACTCTTATAGAGCACGAGATTCGTTATCGTTACAAGCTAATCTGTAAGTAAACCTTTAACCCACAGAGCTTACTTTATTAAGCGACTTTTTTCAGACAGGACGAAAGCTGGCGTCTTCCAATTTTCGGGTCGCAGCTGGCCAACTAGGAGTGACACTGGACACTGCAGAGATTCGAACCAATCAATAGTATGAGTATTCATAGGGTTCCATACAAGGGTGTTTGCGGACTCGTCCACATCACAACTAGGTTAATTCATATATTAAGAATGATAGGATCTCAGAGAACAGGAAGCTATGTTTCTCTCAATTAATGCAATTGCTATAATCTGTATGGGTCTATTTGAAAGAAGTTGAGGCTGCTTTCGCTACTCTGAGATTTTGTAAAGTGGAATCATTGTGATCGTCTTTATTTGTTTTTAGTGTATTTTGATCACAAATGACTTAGTTAAGAACAAGTGTCGTGAAGAAATCCTTTTGGATTTTATTTTTAAAAATGCATATAAAATGTTTGAAATGGGTTTGCACAGCAAGACAAAATTAAGAATAAAATGTCAGCACGCTTAAATATATTTGTAATCAAGAAAAATTATGTTGAATGATATAAAGTTTGAAATAAGCTGTGATTGTTCATAATTAGGTATGTGATACAAAAAGTGGCAGTAGATGTTTGTGGCATAAATACACTGTAAATATGTTTATTAGATAACCAATATTCCTATATTAGCTCAGATAGTTTAAATGTGAAAAACGCTAATGAAACTCTGAATGACCCTATAGGTTATGTTGTAAGATAAAAACAGGATAAAATGTGAATGCGTGTAATTAAATATGATACAAAAAATCAATAGATATTTGTTGCGTAGTGCATCGATAAGAGGTAAGCTTAACATGGTTAGATTCTGCTAACTGTTCATCATTTATGTGTCTTAAATGATTTTTTTCAAAATAAGTATAGCCTGATTTAATGAAATCAGTATATCTCATTCAGTTATATCAGTAGGGTTGTGAGGGCTATTAGTTGGCGTACGGTTTGTTGGCATGTCCAAACTTTAAGAAAGCTTTTAACAAAGTCTCACATTGTAAACTTCTCTATAAACTTAAGTCGTTCGGAATTGAAGACCCACTGTACTCTTGGTTTAAGTTAGTTATCACAGAGAGAAGCCAGACAGTTAATTATGATGACAACCTCTCTTCACTCAAATTTATCACTAGTGCAGTTATTCAAAGCAGTGTCCTAGGTCCTCTTCTCTTGCTCATGTAATAAATGATATTTGTAAGGTCAAACATTTTCGCAGACTATACTCGTATGCAGACGACATGAAAACTGTGTACAGTTTTAAGACTGGTACGTCTTATGAAGGCATATCCGATATCCAGAAAGACCAAGATAACCTATCGACCCATAGCAATAAATGACAACTGCCATTCATTTTCAGTAAGCGTGAGATTATGCAATTGGAAAAATATGATGTCCAATAAAAACTCTATTTGAACGAATGTAATATATGAACACTTAACTCCATGTATGACTTGGGTATATGTTAAAGCAAGAGCCTTAAGTTTACTGAGCATGCGTCTTCAGTCATATCCAAGTCATGACGACGAATGAACTTTATTTTTCGAAATATTTAAACTACGGTAACCAAACTTGAAATATGCAGGATGTGTGTACGTTCTACCTTAGAATACTGCTCGCTTGTCGTCTCTAGTATGAATTACGCAGATACCATACGAATTAAAAATCTCCTGCGAACTTACGCCCGACGATTACTGGAGTATAACTGTAACATAACTAATGTAGAAAGATGTAGGTTACTTTCTCTAGAACCCATTATGGAGGACGCCGCCAAAAAACCAACCATAAGTCTTTCCATAAAATAATTCACAGTCTCACTTTCTCGACTTCTCCTCCCTACTAGAAAACAGCACCCCAATATAACCTAAGGAATCTGGATCGAACAATGTATACCAAAAAATGCAAGCACCAATCACAAAATAACATTTTTATAGCATTCTACAACCTACTATAGAATAGGTTACCACTTTCTATTTGCTTTTGTGATAATTTACAAAAAATTAAACTTATGATAAACTTATTCCTTCAATACCGATGAAATTCAGCAACTCTTTTCTAAACTATCTGAAAATCCAGATATAATACATCACGGAACGCCCCAAACCTAGCGTATCAGTTCACGGCTCACAAATCTGTATGTTATTACTGACTTACTCTGCTTTTCTTCCCTCACTAGTTCAAACAACCATAAAAGTATTCCCCTCATCTTAAATACAATTTAATTCAAAATAAGACTAGTACAGATAAAGAAGCCTTACCGCTAACGTTAGGGTGAGACAAAATAATAAAACCATTGGGCAGTACAACTTGTGGATAACTGTGTACGCCAAGCAGTTGCACTACTCCATTTATTACGTGATAGAAATTAGCTTAATAGTTCAGCCTATAGTAGAAACCCTCAAACCACATTCTTATAATGTAATACATCCGTAAAGGTTGGGAATGTATTAACAGTGTATGAAAGCCGTACTATTAAACATGAGTAATAATAAAAATGGTAACAACAAGGGCGGAGGTCAAACTATGAATGCATAAATACAACTATGATTGGTCATATAGGTTAATCACAACAATTGATTATTCTAGACGATAAGAAAGCAGATTCTTTGTTAACATTTTCATTGAAAATCAACTAGGACTACTAACTGATCGAAATTCTCTTAGCATCGGCCACCAGAGTGAGAAAAGAAGTATTCAAAAAATATAGCCTAAGTGTTAGGGATTCATAATCCCTAAAACTACAGTTGACAGTATTTCATTGTATTAATTAAATGTTATTGATTTCACTTAATGAATAATCATTGTAAATTGATTGATATAAAAAATCGATGTATTTGAAAATACAAATTCACTGGTTTGCTGGTTCACTATTCTCTCGTTTCACTTTTGCCCCACAATACAATCTTCCTACAAGCTTAGTCTTTTGTAATAGCTGCTGGCTGGGAAGGGAACAAGTTGCGGTATACGTCTGAGGTACAAGTATCAGAGATAGCGTTCGCTCATACAAACCTCAAAATTCTACCGACACAACAGTTGGCGACGGGGTGAAAACCAACTGCGAATTTCGCGCATCACAACACTAAGGACCTAGGGGGCTCCATTTATTTGCTAGGCAAGTTTTACATATGATAACGTGTTATTTGATCAGTATCTGTTAATCCAACCATGTTCATCAGACTGTGCTACAATTAAGAAGTCATTCGAAGACTTTAGAAGGAAATCACTTCATGTAAGCTTGAGATGAGGCACAACTGGTTACAACCAAACATTTGGTAAGTTTGCGTAATTCGATAAGGCTTTCAAAATGAAGTGCTGTTTTTACGCCTTAATACAAACTACTAGTTTTCATATATTAGGGAAAAATGGTTTAACAAAATGTGAATGGAGATATGTAGGGCATCAGATAAAATGTCAGATGTCTCTCTGTCATAGTACAACTTATTTTCGCTGATTGATCATTAAGCTTCATAAAGTATGTACATATTTCAATCAGCGGTGATGATCATAATGAAGGACGGTGATTGAACTACAAAGGAAAGAAGCAGTATTATTTTTACATATCTAATACACTGACATAATTATAGATTTACCAAATTTTATTAATTTAGTCAGTCGGCTGCAATATTCCTTCGTCATCCGAGTTTACACAGCAATCTGCTAAGTTGCCCGCGATTTCGGCAGAAAAATGTTTACGTTTGACTCAGTCAGTTTGCAACTAAATTTCGATGACTTATCCCTATCCGGATGTTTTATTCGACAGTCGTAGAGTGTATTTGAGCCAATAATTGCTCGTAGGTGAGTTTAATTAATATGTAAAGTCTTTTGACTTAATAACGACTTGGTCTTTTCTAAAACTTGGCGTACGTTATGTGAAAATTTTAGACTAAGACCATAACTATCATAATTAATTACTTATTGGTAGGAATCAAGACAAGCAATAATGTGGAATCCTGAATGCCAAAGGAAAAGTGCAAGACTCTAGAACACAGCTACCATAGCCCATACTTTAGAAAGACTTCATCTTTTTACCTCATAAGAAATCAGGAACCCTAATCCGCATTTTCGCAACAAAGCCCAGTCTTAAAGATATCAATGGGTTTAAAGTAGCACGCCACAGGTGCACTAGATAATAAACCCCTTACAGTTGAACCAGAATGCATGAGCTAAGAAATAATCCAGGTCATACTACCTGATCATGTGATATTCAACACAATTGTTCAGACTAATCAGCCTCCCTGCTTTTTCGTGTTACTGTTTGCGGTCTGGTTCCAGGTCTTCGGGTATGATGATTGGTTTGACATTTACTTGAAACTAAGAATTCCGAAAAGATACTCAGCCCACTTGTTATGACTCATGAAATTCGGGTTGGTTGAGAGAATGCCAATTTGATGAGCCTAGTTGATAATTACACGTCTACTCTATGCCCAATGAGTCCCAAGCCGACTATGAAAGAACACAAGCCAACCAGGCAACACTAGCTAACTGCGAATCCTATTTACATAACTACATCGATTTTTATATCAATTAATTTACAGTGATTATTCATCAGGTGAAATCATCAATATTTAATTAATACATTGAAATACTGTCAAACTGTACTCAGGAGTAGGACTCACATTGAAATCAAATTAATGTGATGAACGTTTACAAATGAAGCTTACAAAAAATCAATACAACTTTTTTCGTTAAATCAGCCATTGTAGCTTTTAGGATTAAAAATCACCAACACTACTAATAACTGGTGCCTCACCTTAAGACATGAGCTATAGTAACTTATTCGTTCTCATGAGTATAAGGACATTTTGTCTTTAGATAATACTATTACTTATGGCCTTATCATCCATGTTTAGAACCTGTGTCCTAATTTATGCAGGAACCTGACATGGTCCAGGTGTTATGTAGAAGACCTCTTAACTACGGACGGAAATGTGCTGAACTCGTAGATTGGTCCTTTGATACTAATTCTTTCATGGAAGTAGCATAATTCAGGTCTTAAAGCAAAAATTTATACCCTTAACCATATCTTTTAAACTATGGATAGTCTAAAATAGTCTAAAACAGGTCACGTAACTCTTCAGACTGTGAAAACGGATCTGAAAATTTTTAATTAATGCTGGTTGTGGAACTTTCAGATCTGGACACTGTAGGGCGAGGAAAGCATATACGGCGCCTAAAACTAAAACTTGAGCGTTTACGTAAGTCAACTGGTTCATGACCATTTAACGCCGTGATACGTCCCGTTCTAGTGACAGACGAAACCAGATTACTAGGTAATAAGTCTTTACTTTCTTATCGTAGGCAGAAGACGGTTAACTGCGATATTAGTCATTCAAACACACAAACTTCTAAACATTCAATATAAGATAATAGGAAGTATAATCCCTAATCAGAATAAGAAAGGAGATGAATACTTGGGCTTTATTGTTATGGCGTATGCTTACGGTTTAAAGTCAACTCTTAACTAGTCAACCTAAGTTGTTACAAACTCGCTGAATGGTTTAGAATGATTACACTATTTTATAGACTGATGGATCCAGATAAATGACCTCATTTTTCTGGTTATTAAGACTAGCTTGATATGTGAAATAACGATGTGGCATAAGATGATGTATTGCTGAAGCACATAATCAAAGCTCCAACCATAGAGTATAGTGACATGTAATTAACTAGTTCTAACGATATGGCATCAGGGCTAAAACTGATGTCTATTTAATAGTTCTACATTAATACAGATACAACTTATTGAACTAGATGAATCTAGTGGTTTACATGATATTTACTCCCGGATAATGTTAATTTTATTGGACCTCTTTGTAGAACCACTGAGCATAAAGTTTGTCTTATCTTTGAGAAAGTTAAAACTGCCAAGAGAACGGAAATGTGCCATAGTCAGCCTGGTCTCTAAAAGTGGGAGATATGAATTATGCCAATAACTATCAACCCACCTGCCATGCTTTTATAGTAGTTAAAATTATAAAAAAGTTATTAGCCATCATGTGTAGTAGCATTATTCTTTAGTCTGAGTACGGTGGATCCTTTATGTTCGAATAATCTTATCTCTAGAAAATACTAAGCTGCTGCGAAAGACTGTAACATAACAGGTGACACCGTTTTTACAGATCTGAGCTAAGTCGTCGTTGGTGTCTCACATGTGGGTCTTCGAGTGAAACTAGAAAGCTTTGTATTTAAATGACCAAGGACACTCTTAGCGACAGCCTAGCATAGCTAACATTGAAAGTCTTATAAAAGTCATTGCACAAATGCAACTATGGAATGTAAAATGGAACATATCACCTTAACGATCAAAAAAGAACAGTAGATCATGGCGAATCATAAAATTTCGCTCTCCCCACTGGATGTTTGGTGCTCAATCAGCATGGTGTACAAAACCATATGCCTAGTGTGACAGGATATCGAATAATACAGGAAACGACTAATCATTCCACAGATTACAGCGACTGAGGAGAGGTGCCTAGAGGTCGCTTGTTTTATGCCAATTGATGTCACGAAAACATACAAACGATGGGATACACGCAAAATATGAGATTGATATTATTAACTAGACATAAGAATATTGAGAACCGATTAATTTCACCAAACAACCAACGTTTAATCAGCCTAGAAAGGAAGCAGGTTGATGATACCTAGAACTTGCATACTACAGAGTAATACTCAATGCAAATTTGTTAAGCAACAAAGTATACGTGAAGGGCTACCAGTAAAAAACCTCCACCCATCACCAGCAAATGCAGTGTTGACACAAAACAATCAAAATAAAGTCTTCGTAGGTCCGGTACCACCTTTTCTGCCACAGAAAAGGACCTAAGCATAACATTCTGAGATAGGTATCTCTTTCCATTTGAGTTCTGCACCAATTAAAGTTTACTATATCTATGCGTTTTTCGCCAAAACTTGAGTAATTTAACGCCAAAACTATATATTAGTTGGTTTAATGCTTACATAAGACAACACCTTGAGGAGAAATCTAACATTGGCTTCCTTCATCCTAAGAGAAAGTTTTATACAGTTGAAGGTGTACGAGGGTAATCAACCAATTTTGTAGTAGGAATAATAAATAAAAGTTAAACAGCTCAGATACAGGGATTAAACTTGCATGGTGTGTAGTACAGAAGAGTTTTGAGGGACATGATTACGATGTATACTATCGTTCATAATCGTCTTAACACAAACAGATAAATCCTAAGTTTAAGTTTTAAACTAAATCTAAGAAGACACGTGTAGGATAAAGCATAAAAGAGATCGCACTGAAACGAAAGTTATTTTTATGGTCAAAAAGATAAAGTTTGAAATTATTTATCTATAGAAGTGATGTTGACACCCTTAGCTGATGTTTTTGAAACGTTTAATATTTGTCTAATTTTTAAAAAGCAATGAAGGGTGATATTGCAACTCTCTCCTGACACCCATTCTATACCCCTAAATAATTTACTATTTTTCAGCTCCTGAAGAAACACTACATGTACATCATCGTTGAAAAGCGAAAACATCCCTATCAACTAGGCGTAGGTTTTAAGCAACACTAGCCGGCCAATGCTGCTAAGGAAAGTTTGAAAGTGTAGTCGTGAAATATTGGAGACGTCCACCAGAACATACTGTATCTGGATCGTCAATATACATATTTAAAGTAAAAGCAGGTCTGTATAGTACCTCAACTCACTAGAGTTGGGGAGAACTCTGGCCACTTATATTGAAGACAGAAATTCCCTTCGAAGACATTGATGCTATTGATTGACCTTGAAATGCTCACTTCATATGATATGTAGCGTTACAATAAGGAGGTTTAACGCTGATGAGAATGCTGTAAGGGTTTTTAAGTGGTCCCTAATGTTATTCCTGTTTTTTCACATTACAGGCAAGTCTAGTGCAAACCACTTGAAAGAATGTAGCGAGAGGCTTGAGAAGTCTAGATTGCAGGAAAAGAGCTAAGTCCTCATATTTGGAACTCCCGACAAAAGTACTCTATGTATATGAGCTTTGTTGTTTATAATATGTATATACATCACTTCTTCCTGTCCTCCCCGGCTTTTTTCTATACGTGTGCTTACGGGTGATTGTTGTGTTGTTAATTATCTGGTTCCTGAAGGTACAAAATATTGCTGATGGAGGTGGGATCCAAAACAGAAAACATCGAAAGCTATGATGAAACACCCCTTGTCCTTCCACGAAGACTGCCGAAACCAGTTGTGCCGTCCCTATTCACCAAACCCCTGTTCCACAATATCCCAGTGCTAACAACTGGAAGTGGAAATGAGCTTTGGAAACTGAGAGTGCAGACAATACTCGAGGGGTGCACGAGCAGAGAATGTTTAGGTCAGATAATGATGGCACTCAGTGATGACATAGTGCGTCGAGTTACCGCCGCCGGTTTTCCCAACCTCGGAAAACTAAATCTTCTTGGAGGTTGCTAGAATGTTTCACGCTATTCGGGACAATTCCATGGTAATCAGTAACATTACATTACCATCTGCTGTCACTAAATGGTTACCCCGTGCAGCAAGTTCTAAAGGCACCTCTATATTGGTCACGAGCAACCTGCGCACCACCGACGTGGACGCCCCAGTGTCAAATAACATCATCGTCTTCATTCTTTCAACACAGCCTATTATGGTGACCGGTGCTAACCAATTACCGTTAAATACAGAAATACGGTAATTTCGCTCACCTGTTTGAATTTCGCAGTTATGACCACATTTCACTGCAAATCTACCGAACTGTTCTCAGTAATAGCAGCTCTGTTTTCGGGGTTGTGCTGCTAAAACAAAATACTCCCACCTCTGGACACCGGCCTTCAGCGGTCATGTAATGCAAACTGTGAAACTTGCTGTTGTTGTTCCTGCATCTTCGAAACGTTAGGTCATTTTGAGGGCCCCTGACACACTTTGAACTGGAAATCTAGGTAGCTGTAATTCTCTGTCCTTCAGAACATTGAGTGAAACGGGAGCAGAACATTTCTCGCTCTGCAACAGACATAGAAGGCAGTACACGTAATGGCAGGTGACGTAATTCATGTTGGTAGTCGATTGTTGATTCCTCTTGACGTTGTCTACCAAAAATATTTTCTTAAATGGTGCAAGGTGTCTTGACAACCTCTAGAACATTCATCCATTGTGGCCCAATTCTTGGTGATCGAGTTTGATCTGGAAAAACTGTGGTAACTCGCCGCACTATATCGTCGCTTAGCGCCATAATCATCTGGCCTAAATATTATCCGGCTGGGCACCTATCGAGGTCTGTCTGCATTCGCTGTTTCCAAATATCCTAGTCCCTTCCAATTCTTAAGAGTGGAAAATTGTGAAATAGAGGTTTTGCGCTAGATGACGGGATAACTGGTGGTGGCAGCCTTCGTGTAAAGACGGGAGATTCGTCATAGCTATTGATGTTTTCCCTCTTTGATCCCACATTCATGACCAATATTTTGTACCTGCTGGGACAACGATGTTCGATGCACAACAGTTACGTCAGAAACACACTTATTTATCAGATAATTGGTTAAAAGTATTTACAACTTCCTTGTTCTTAAGACTAGCAGTTGTAGCTTTGGGCACCGCATACCTACCGACCGTTACAGAGTTGAGGGTCCTGAATAGGGCTTAAGTGGTTGTTAATGTTTCTACTCTTTTCTTATATTGCAGACAAGTCTAACGTAAGCCGTTTGGAAGGATGTCGTGAGAAGATGGAAGGTTGTAAAGTACAGGAGAATAGCTAACCCTTCATGTTTGAAACTCTCGCCGAAAATACCCTATGTTTAAATGTGTTTGTTCTTTTGAACCGCAAATATATTCTTGTTTCCGGTCCACCTTGTGCTTTTTCTTGTAAGTGTGTTTCTGATGTGCCTTTTGTGTGTCGAAAATCCTTGTCCCAGCAGGTGCTGAGTAAATGAGGTTAGGCTGACTTTTTAGTATCTAACCAGTCAGCGTCGGGTAAATTTAAACTAATTACTCCTCATCCCACTTGTTATTGAAGTTGCAATTGCTTTTTGGGCTTCCAACTTGTTTTTATGGCCATGACCTAGAGTTCGGGTTTTCTCTAAGCATTTAGTGTATTATAACTTTACGAAAATACAAAACCAACCTTAGTTCTAAAAAATTCCCTAGGCCTGCGATCACCGCTTAGCGTTATAAGGTAACCTTACTGTTTTGTATTCTATTTCTAGCTTTATGACCGAAATTCTGTAACATAAGACATCTGCTTTTCCTCTAAACTCACACTGATTTTCCACAAATCCCCTGTTTTACCCTACAAAATGGAAATTTCAACTACATTTTAAGGAATGGTTTACGTGCGGGAGGGAAGGGGGGGAAAACTAGACATTTTCCCAAATTTGTTTACGACTTAGTGCTAAATTTACCAGCTGTCATCAGTTTCCCTGAATCCTATTACTTGAGGACCGGAAAACAACTAAGCATTTTCTCAATTCTAGTTTTGGAGAAAAAACCAAACTGGAATGTCTGTTCAATAGACCTTGAGAAATATGATTTAAGGTAGTGGAGTGTATTGAAATAATAGTTATTGAGTGCTATCTATTTTGATAGAAACAGTGGTAATTACACTATCTTTAGGAAAAATTCATGTTCCAGTAGACAGTGTTTTGTGGATTGTAACTTAATTTGTCCCAAGTTCATTTTAGGAATCATTAGTCGAAGGTACTATATTTTAGTTCTACTTTAATTTTTAGTTGCTGACAAGATTTTCAAATTTGTTTTCACATTGAGACTTTGATACTTAAAACTGGGCTTTATAGTTTGCTTCTACATTTTCCTTCCATAGATTGTCGTGGGAACGTGACTAATAAGGCATCACATAAGTCCCTATAAAATACACCGGTTACATTCCAGGTTAAATAAAATTTGAAAGCCGAAGTGGTGTTCACTTGAATAGATTTGGTTAAATACAGTCATCACAATATTGCACCATGAATTACTGCGAGGATGATCCGACAGAAATAATTCAAGTTGATGCACAACAGACGCTTACTTGTTCATTAGAAAACGAAAGTCAACGCATTAGCTGTGCTGAGTATCTCAAACAGTATGATATCTCACAGGTAAGTCTAGCAGTTAAGTTTTGTATATATAGTGGATTGACTAAGCAAATTTTGCCGACCAGAGTATTACATTAAAGTCGTTTCTGATTTTCAGGTACTTTATGTCAAGTTAGACTCTGTATGACTAACTTGTTAATAACAAGTTTATTGCAAAAAACGCACTAAACCCCGGAAACTTCGTCAACTATGTACAAAGATTCCTGGCACTTTGTACCTTCTAGTTTCCTACTTACTATTCATTATTCCCATTACGCCGGAATGTTCAGAATTTTCGCGGAAAAATAACGTGATAAAAATAGAAATCTACCTATTTGTTTATACTATACAGTTATTGTCTGCTAACTTAAGGCTCACTGTGGAGTTTTGAGATAATGGGAACCTTATGGCTTAAGAAAAGTAGGTTTCTGAAGTGATTTATTGCAGAGACTTAGATTCTGCATCCAAATTCTTTCAAAGATTGTGAAATCGTCTATATATCAGTTGCAGTGTATTATCCAGCGGCTGGTATAATGAACTCACTGGTGTTGTCCTAAGAGCCGATTAGCATTTCGTGTGTTTGGACAAAAAATTTGAACTTCAGGCAACAAGTTTGTGCCAATCTCATTAAATTATCCTGTTCAAAAAATATAATTAAAGTAGTATTGGGCTTTGAATAAATTTTTGACTTATTAGAGATGGGTTTGTAATATGATTACAAATCGTCTCTAGATGCATTCATACTTTGTCTGGTCTTGTACTCGATTGCTCAAGTTATGCTAAATTTATTCTTTTTCATCTGTTATATTCGTTTATTTTTTCCACAACTATGTGTTGTGTTTCTCGCTAATAACAACCCAGCTTCTCTTATTGCTTAGTATTCTTAGACACTGAACATTCGACAAGACCCTAAATCAGAACACGTTTGAACAGGAACGGAATTAATTTCCAAAATAACAAGAGTAGGTAGAAGTAGGAATTCACAGTTAGAGAAACGTTAATATATTTATAGTATTTACATAAGAAGCTTCTAGAGTCTTCTCTAATAATCCGCTAGAACTGATTAATTTAAAAACACCCAATGAGCGTGCGCCATGACGATCATGCACGGAACATGCTTTAATCCAGTCGATATCCCATTAACACTAGTGGTATCTCAAATTAATGACCTATTGAAGCATAGTGGTAGCACAATACTAATAACAGAAAATTTTGAGTATCTGCATCATTTCAGCTAGCTATAATCATCATATTGCTTAAAACAGATGCGCTCCGTCGCTATTGAAATACAAAATAACGAGAGGAATAGGAAGAGTCGAAATAATCATTTTAATGACATAGAGGAATATTAAACACTGAAGAATAGATTGTTAAGAATAAATACATCAGAGTAATAAAAAGTACGGGATAATGTGTTGAGGCTCAAAACTGAATGGAATTTAAAAAGTAAATACCTCTCCGTCACTGTGATGGATTTCGAACGACGTCACAACGTCTGCAACCACTGATCGCAGTTATCACCCAGACCAAAACCAGGTGGTATTCACCTTTTATTTTTCATTCCAACTGTGCTTTCACGACCTGATTCATATCTTGATTTTGCCAACCCCTGTATCCTACTCCAGCTATCATTTCATACCTACGTAGGCATTGGTTGGGCATACGTAATATATATTATAGCTTCGTTGGTTACTTATCAACGGATTTGCGTTATATTTACTTCGTACCATATGGCTACAAGATTGTTTACTCCATCGTTCCACTTTAAGGACCAATACTTTTGAGGCACATGACTGAAACCTTGTAATATACCCTTTTTTATTTTCACGAATCCTGTTTCATTATCATTAACTAATACAGAATAGCCTACTGCTCAGCATGCTCTTTTTTTGGATGTTAAGTAGAGTTATCAACCAACTACAGTGTTACTACGTTGCTAAAGGAAGGAAAGTCGACAGTGATATAATTTAAGGATTCACAAATGATATTCAAAATTTGGGAATGTAATGTTGTTCCCGATAATTTTTTCGTCAGTTTCTACATTCACAAATCTATAAATCATGTTATATAAGATGATATGATATGCATGTAAGCATTGTGACTATTTCCAAGTTGTGAATTGAAGCTAGTAAATTACACATTGGTCAGGTCTTTAAATATTAAAAATTGTCATAGCTGACAATTAAAGGTTATGCAACAAAGCCGAAAGGATCACGTAATATAATGAGTTAAAAAATGTGTGATGTTAAAAGGTGATGGTACATTTAATCAACAAGGCCTTTGCAAATTGATGGCAAAATTATTAATCACAGTACAGTTTGGTGGTGTTTCAAGTTATTGTATCAATAACGGTAATGGTAAGATAAAGAGATAAAAGTGATAACACAACTAGAAAACTGTTAGCATTCACTATCATTAATAAGAATAAGAATATCTTATTAGTTAAAATGCTGAGGCATCATGCCTTGCCGTAGGCAAGGGTTAAGCTTCTTTTGTAAACATAGTCATGATTTTTTCTAAATTAATGCTCATTACTTTAGTTGTGTCAAGTAGCCATAATCTAACAACTGTTGGTAAATCTTTGGGGAGTTTGTATGTAATTGAGAAAGCTTAGTTATTCTTGATATTATGGTCATAATCAATTACATGACTAAGAATAGCTTTCGTTAAACCTCCGAATAACCATGTCGGGATATCACGTATTCTCATAGATAAGGACCTTTAAGTACAGCCTCAGGTGACTGGCTCCATATGAGCAGTTAAATTAATAAATACACATAGACGGCCCAATCGTTAGTATCTTATCTTTGATTCACTGTTTCACTAATAGCTTAATCGAATGTACTTAATTGAATGTACTTTCAATGGGTCTTTCTCGTTAAAATGGCACTTACTATATCACTTCTGAATCTATTCGTAGATTGATGCCGTGTTTTAGGTTCTAGTACCTATTGATTAATAAATGTAACATGTAATCCATCTTTCGCTAACCTTTTCAGTTTATTTAGTACTTCTATGCTGTTCGTGTAAATGTGTTGTATTCGGTGACTGAGGGATTTCAAGAGATTTACATTAGAGCAGTATGAAGCTGTGAAAGTGTACATGTCTAATCTAAGTCTGTTTTCTAAGTAAATTCCTTTGTATGAAACCACCCAGTTTCTCGGGGAGAGGAACGCTGAGAAACGCTATACTGTTATTACTTTTTACTTCTCACGTAAGCTGAATTGAAGGTTACACGCTTATGAAGTTGTTTGATAACTCTTGTTGGTTGGGATTTTTGTCTTACATAATATACGTATCATCTATATAACGTGTATAGTAATGAATTTCGCTCAGTGTATCATGATATGGTCCATTCCGTAAATTAACTGACATCTTCAGTTAAATGTCCTAGTAGTTCACCTAAGGCTACCCTGTCTATATCTATAAAGTTCTTTGTTAAGCATAAAATATATGCTCACTGTACATTTAAATAGAAGGTCTTCCATTTCATCCTTGGTTATCGAGATATTTCCTTTTCTGTCAACTGTTCGTTGATATAATAAATTGGTTCAGTGAGTGAAATATTAGTAAACAATGAAGTCATGTCAAACGGTAACATAATTTTGTCAGTTAAATGTATATCTATAAGTCCAAATATGTATTTTACAGTATGTTCTATCAAGCCATTGTATATTGGTCCTAATAAGTTAATTAGTCACTTTGCCTTTGTATCTTCCGGGATAGGGCCCAAAGATTCTTCTAGCTTATGAACCTTCGTTAGGCCATAGAGGTATGGGGTACACATTACAGAAGCTTTCAGCTTATCATACGTTGGTTCAGATATATATTGTTGCTTTGTAAATATTTTAGTATTGTAGTAAGTTTTGTTACGTCTTTTCAGCCAATCTTTTTGTGACTCAGTATTGTCATTCAGTAGATAATTCATCTTATCCCTCTTGTTTAAGATTGAAATATTTGATCCTTTATCAGGTCTAGTGATTATAATACTGTCTTGAGACTTCAGTTTTCTGATGGCATTCCACATTTGCTAACCAGGAGACTCCGCTGTCATCTTAAATAACATCTTTATGACCATTCGCATTCACTGTTTCCATCCCGTTCCCCTGGCTAAGGGTTCTCTACCTCACCCCTCAATCGACCTTAAGCTCCGTCAACTAGCTGATGACTTCTCGCCCTTTGTCAATTATAAACATCATCTGTGCTCACTCATATCAAATCTATCCCACTACTCAGTTTGATGCTATTCAGCGTCTTTAAACTGGTGCCCTTTGTTAAGGATGATGATCGGAGTAGGGTGACCATACTCCTACCAGTAGAAGACAAAGGGTCATGATAAATGGAGTAGTGTGTAGGCTTGTCTCTGAGAGATTAGTCCAGCGTAAAATCAACAGAGAATGAGTCGAACAAGTACCAGAGACGTCATTTGATAGCATCATTGGAGCGGATTGGAAGCAGCGAATGTAAATGGTCATAAAGATGTGATTTAAGGTGACAGCGGGGAGTCTCCTGGTTAGTAAATGTGAAATGCCATCAGAAAACTGAAATCTCAAGACAGTTTTATAATCACTAGACCTGATAAAGGATGAAATATCTTAATCTTAAGCAGGAGGGACAAAATGAATCATCTGCTGAATGACAATACTGGATTACAAATACTGAGGTCGTTGCATATTTGTTCTAAGCAAAATGTTGATTATAGCTGGCTGAAATGATACAGATGTTTAAATTTTCTGTTATGAGTATTATATTACCATTATGGTCCAGTAAGTCATTAATTTAAGATATCCTGGTACTGGATCAAATAAATGAATGTAACAGTTAGAAAAGAATAAATGTAGTATAATGGAACATTGGAATATAAGACTATTTAAATTATGAATTTTCTTCGTTATGACGTTAGAATAGAAAGAACATGCTGATGAATCAACCTGATAAAATCGAATTATGTTTCAAACATATACGTAAAACCTGACCATTCAATGAATTAATTAGAAAACTGGCTTTAATACAAAATAGGAGTAATAGTGACTGTGAACTGGAGCAACGTACACACAATCAATTAACCGTAGTTCATAAATGAGAAATGATATACTAACAGTTAGTGTATCAAATGAGAGGATACGACAGTCGGAAGTGAATAATAATAGAGATACAATGTCTACATTGTATACAATCAAAAATAATGAAATAGTCTACAGAAAATCAGTTCTCAAAGATAATCAATCTTCTTTAAGTGCATGGCCTATCACTCTTACAGTTAAATATTCATAAATATTTTATTTCACTGGCCAAAATTATGTTTATATAAATATGTTTAATGAATTAGATAATACAACAATGATGTTTATTAAAAGAATGAACTTTAAATCGATTACACCTTAGGTACCTTCGAAATTTATCAGCTGTAAAGCTAACTAGTCAATTGAAAGGGGATACGAAAATATTTTCATAAGATACTTAGTTATATTTTATTTAATAAAATAGACAGATCATGTAAATATAAAAGTGTGTAATAGGCGAAATAGTTTGTTGGATTGGTTGTAATAATAGGAATTATAAAATAGTGAAGCCGTATTGATGTAATACATAAGTACGAGAATTGTTATCAGGATAATTGCGATTAGTAATGATAAGAGATTCATAAGCACCGAGAAAGATGAATGTGCAATTCATAATGGATTCCATGTGAGGAAATATGTGGTATTTCTAATCAACCGTATATTCTAGAAAATACTAAACTAATGATCGCCTATTTTTGGTTAGAACATTTTTATCACTAGTAAACATGTATTTCTCCGAAAGCTTGTTTTAAAATAGTTGAATGTATTATTTCTACCATTCTATGCTATAGCTTATCCAAATGTTGGCACATAGTACTGAGGAGTTCGTGCGCCACGTTTGGCTCAGAGGTTGGCAAGTAGTCAATCACCGTAGTCTTCCTGCATGGTTACGTGATAATGATTTCATCCTACATTATCATCGACCTCAGTTAAACACCTTTTGGGCTTGTTTCAAATCTATTTTCAGAGTACATACTGAAACGGGAAATATTTGGACCCATTTATTAGGTAAGTTGTGTTTATTCCACAACAATGATCGATTTGACCTATCGACTGTTGATAACTATTTTTGCTCGGTTTGATTAACTTCTTGTTACTATTTACCTAAACAAAGTGTTATAAATCATATTATGTAACTTCTGAAAGTTATTCTGTGGAGGTCTGATAGTCTTGTCAATGTCTCAAGTGTATTAGGTAGTATTTCAGACAAGATTGGATTATAGTAGATTTCCTACTAGTAGCTGTTGATGTGTTTAAGGCCAGGTAACTCACTCGGAATGAAAATAAGTGAGGCAGACAAAAGTTTTGCGCTATTCCTAAGCCCTTATAAATTTTCAGAGGTGAATTCTTACATCAGTTAACTAATTCTAGTCATGCTCATATGTTAAATGATGTTCTGGATATTCGAAGACTCGGATATACAGGTAAGGAATTTGTATAATAAAAAAACTGCTCATGTTATCAATGGGAACTTGGTAGCCATAGATGAGATAATATACTCGTTTGCCTCGGTTTCACTTTAACTTAAGCTTGATGTTGATCAACACGAACTTCAAGTATTACCATCATTACTGCAGTACCTATATTTGTTACTACTAACAACCAACCTGAAATTTTCAGTCTCCTTGACTTCCGTGTTTCGTTAGTGGTCTGTCATTACAAATTTCTCAGGCCTTTCGTCTAATGAAGCCCAGTCAAATTTCTTTGAAGTCTTTGGTTACGTCAAATAGAGAATTAAATAAAATAAATTGTGGTCTTCAAAGACTACCAGGCTCTTTTATTATGTTGCTTTTGTAACAGTGTATTATTGTTTTAAAATCTCGGCCAAATTTCAATGATTTTATATTTTGTTTCGTTTGAATTTACTTCAAACTGTAAACCTTACTCTGGGCAATCAAAAATGTACTTCAATAATACTTTATCATTTCTTTGACTATCTTTTAAGTTATTTCGAATGTTGTTTATTCTAGGATGTGGCAGCTTTTTAGTTATTACAATCTTCACCTTAATTCAATCAGAGGCTTTATTACAATGGCAAGAAAAACTGGTATTTTCAGCATTCTTTTTTGGTGCAATTGTTTGCCTCGGATTTTCTTGTTTATTCCACACACTTTCTTGTCATTCAAAAAGCATTGGACGTTTATTTAACAGGTAATTCCCATAATTTTAATACAAAAATCATTATCAAATAGTTCTGGAGGTACTCAGATTATAAAATAATTGTATTCCTTTTTTTCCAAAATAAAGTGATCGTCAGCTTAACATCATTCTTTATACTGGTCATCTTGCATAAATATAAAAGTAGTACATTAAAAGAAACAATTATCTTTTAGAATTTTCCAGTGTTTCTTTTCTAATGGTAAGATTTTTTTCAAATTGGAATCTTGGTCGGTTTATTACACTCGATTATGTACCATCTTTTTTGGAATCCACCTTTCCGATAAATATTATTCACTATGGACAATTTTTAAATGTCACATGGTTAATTCAACCAAACTCAACGAAAAAGTAAACTGCTTTAAACGGCCACCTGATTTGATATACCTCCTAATTAGTTGAAATTTATACAATATTCTAAATAAATTTGGAATAAATATGCCAAGTTATGACAGACTTGATTTGAAAATAGCGCTAGAATTAAGTGTAAGGGCTCTGTTTACGTTATTAAAACATTCACGTTATGCATTAATCTTATATGGAAGAAGACAAAAATTTTGAATATAACATCGGTTCACAAAATATTTATCATTCTGCTCACGCTTATGTTTTTAGTCTTCAACGACGTGTGTACTGTTCTTTCATGAGAGACGAGCTCCCAAGTGAACGGCTGAGAGCCTACAACTTAATACATTAAAGCATATTTTTAAGTTCAGTACTTAGTTACGCCAAAAATATCAATAATCAAAATGTTAATTGTGATTATGTTCTTTAAACTCACCTCTTAAATCGTCTTCTCGAGCTACAAACCCTGAGCAAGCACAATAGGACTAAAATGATTAAAATTAGTACTGGATTTTGGTAGGAAAATAAATTGAATGAATCCGTGCATAGGTGCAGTTTGGCTAACTGTATTGACCATTTTTCTTGATGCTGTGATTTTAGTAGTCTAAAGAAATCTTGTAATGGTCAGATGGTACTCCTCAGATTATAATTTTCGTCCTACTCAAGTAGCGTAGTTAGTGTTTGGGCTGATGATCAATTACTCAAGAATCCTACCATACTTAAACCATTCACCTGAATATCAAGAAAACAAACCAAGTACTTTGTATACCTTGTTTCATTCTGTATTGTTCATGACTCATAAATTTTTGTGATTGCAGTGCAATTTAAGACCATCACGTCTCTTTAAGCTGTAAATTTCAGTAGGTACATAACTAAGGCATGTACCATACAAAGCTAAGTAGCATGTTCATAGTTAATAATTTGTAATTTATTATCACCAAAAGATAGAATGATAATTAATAAGTTAAATAGAAGCGAACAATTAAGGAAATATAGAAATACAATGAAACAATCGGTTAAACAACATATATAGGAAATACACACACTAATTCCATCAAAAGTAGCTCCAAGTTTTGTAAACGCTTTTTCGCTCTTCTAACGCTTATATCCATCCCAAGAGCCACAGGACACTATTTGTATGGTTGTCGTCTTCCTAGGTTTATTTGTTTCGACGATAAAATTTGGTGTATCTGAAATGTTCGGGATCTACTTCCAATAACATACGACTAGTGTAGCTTTATATTTTGAACATCTTGAAATTTATTGTAGAATTTTGCTCCACTTGTCGATTACCTACTTAAGAACATTTTGAGTTTGTGCATTTCTGTGTCAGGTCATTTATTTTGTTATTTGAGCTATGTGTGCTTTGAAATAATCGATTCTTATCATCTCAAAAGAAAACTAACTAGCATGCCTACAATGATTGACAAGTTTTAGGTCAACCCTCATACGACATAGTTAATTAATAATACTACTTCAAAGACTAAGGAGGTATATTTTCATACGGTTCAATCGTTATAATTTACTATGTTTACTCCTCACTTATTTGATGTATATAGTTTACAGTAAAGTTTCTCTTTTTTTCCAGGTTGGACTACGCTGGCATAGCATTTCTAAACATAGGCTCATTTATACCGTATTTATATTATTCATTCTATTGCATATTATGGGCCAAATTATTTTATGTAGTCTTGATTGTCGTTCTGGGATCAGCATCAATCATTGTTTCAATGCATCCATCTTTTACTACACCTCCTTATCGTCCACTTCGAGCCGGTGTTTTCATGGGATTAGGTCTTTCTGGAATTATCCCCTGTATTCATACAGTGATACTAGATGGATTCATCAACTCCATCATCCAAGGTTCTCTAGGTTGGCTTGTTCTTATGGCTGTTTTATATTTAAGCGGTGCAACAATTTATGCTGTTCGTATACCTGAAAGATTGTTTCCTGGACGCTTTGATATTTGGGTTAGTTGTGTAGTGCACTAAATGTTATTCCGTTTTGCTTACTTTTTTAAATGAAGTGGATTGTTTTTATCAATATGAACTGAAGTAACCAGTCACTAGCTACTTATGTCTAACTGTATCATTTACTATGTAAATAGCGCTATTTCAGAGTAGGGAAGTTTTCCCGGTATCATTTTTATGTTAGGTACAGTATAAGCGTCATATCGCTTCAGTCAGTTATGATGATCTGAAGTGCTGTTAGAGGAATGAAGGTAGTCATCACTTCCCAGTTGTCCACATCATCAAGGCGTTCTTATCGAAGTATCATCTTAAAACGATACTAGGTTAGCAGTGGTTTTGATGATCCGAATTTGTGATCACAGTCCTCAAGTAACAATTTCTCGGATTCAGTCACACGTGGCCTTTTTATGAGTAGTTTTGGATGAGTTATCTTCGCACTTTTAATGGTCTTACTTTCGGAAATATAAATTCGTTGGTCGAAGATGCACTGCTCTTTACAGATATTCTTTTCCGGACTCTTCCATTTTAAGGTTGGATCACAGTAGATGTCAGTTGCTTAATGGAAACTACTTACTTCAATAACACCTAAGAACAATCGACAGTGTGGCTTCCCCTACCGAACCTTGAATTTGCTGCTTTTCGTTTTACCACTAGCCAATCGTCATGGTTAACATGATATATCGTTAGGGGACTGGCATTTTATCCAATATAGTTATGCACAGTTATTACTATATACAATCTTTCTTTACAGATCTTATTAATTAAAGCTAACGAGGATGTAATCACTGTATTATGTCACAACGCTTTGAATATAGAATAAAAAATAACGTGAATTACCACTGCTAAATGTACTTCCGCAAAAAGGTTATTAACAATGAATAACATAGGTTTAAATCTCTAGATTAGTTGGATTTTCTTGTGATTTTATTGTCATGAAACAAGATAAACGATTTCTTGTTGATTAATCGCACAACAAATGCAGAGATCAGATTGCCAGATCCAGTCATACTAGTCAAATCAAAGTAAGATGAATTTATCCACGTGCGAGTAATAAGTCCTATTTCGATAAGAAAAAACAATTTAATTCAATTGGACAGCCAGTCATTATATCTAACTCTAACCTCTTCTAGTCATTTAACCTCTACTGGAGTTTTCTATACACTTTGAATATTACTTCAGTTAATATGTTAAACGCAGTACTAACATTTTTACCTTTTCTTTTTTAATGTTTAGTTCCAAAGTCATCAAATATTTCATGTATTTGTGGTGTTTGCAGCTTTAGTTCATTATCATGGTTTAGTTAAACTTGCTGATTATCGTTTATCTATTGGTGATTGTAAACCTGACAAACTCAATTTAGAATCGGATAGACTGAAAATTCTTGGTTTAGATATACTTTTAGAAACATTATAATTTGATTTGTTTCACAATGTTACAAATGACTATGCATTTACATTAAATCTGTTTATTGATTGATTGGATTAATTAACAACAAATTCATTCAAGATAGAATAATATTTTACAAAATTAATATTTGAAACAAGTTTTAACATACTAAAAAAGGAACTCTTATAAGCCTTCACTTACCCTGGTAACTTGTGCGTTATTATTTTCATCGTTATTATTCTGTCGCTAAGCTTCTTTTAATACGTTTTCTCTTTTGATCAGATTTAACAATTCCTTTCTTTGGTTACATCATCGTATTTTTAGATGGTTAAGTTCAACTTTCGTGTTTAGTTAGGTCATTTAAAGTTTAATAACTGAAGTTTTATTCACTTTATTGTCTAATATTTTCAACCATCTCTTATTGTGTAATCATTTGACCTGTGATCTCTATTTTACCTTCTGGTACCTTCTCTTGTATTGTATATACTCACAGCATTTTCTCCAACATGTTTACATAATTTTGATTTCAACCTAACTTCCATGCATTCTCATGAGTATGTTAAAACTCTGCTTCAAATATTAATTTTGTAAAAGAGTATCATTCTAGGTTGTATGCAGCGGCACAAATATTTGTTCTTGCTCTCATGAAAATAATAAAGCAAACAAAGTGTATAAAAATTCATTCAATATGATAATATTAGCCATTGGTTAATTCATTCTTATGATTTACATAATAGACAATACTGATTATTATTAACTTCATTTGGATTGAATGTCAAATATCTTGTACTATGGCATTATTATAATATTTTCTATAGAGTATCATATTTATCTTTTTATTTAATTTATTTCACTTTTATGTGTACATTTATGTTAATAGGTAATGTTTGTGTTTATCCTATTTTAACTGTAAATAAGTGATCTTTCATTCTATAGGAAACATTTTTTTTTGTTTTTAATCTGAAAAATGTCATTGTGTAGAAGTGACTTTTTCATTTTTACATTATTTTCGCATAATCTTTATTTTCAACATTGTTTAGATTGGTGTTTTGAGATATTGTATGGAATGTCGGTTAACATAGACATTATATTGCTTCACTTTATCGTAATTAGTGTATAATTATTTTCACTTCATTGTTTAAATGTACTGAATCAGGTCATTCTCGTTAGTTTGTTGTTTATATTTACTTCAATTAGGACTGGTATACATGATCTCAAAAGAAATCCTTTTCTTGTTATGTTCACACTATTTAGTTAATCAATATAAAATTTCGAAAACTTTTATATCTACATTGATTTGTTATAGACTGAAGCTGGTCAGTCACTGTTGCTATATGTGCATCATGAGCGGATTGCCTCGATATAGCGAATATTCACAAGTATCATCTAATTTGTATTGTGACTGGCAAATGGGAATATACAAATTCATCCTACTACCAATTCGCCCATTGCACAAACGTGACTGTCTGGACTCAGTAGTCTAGTGGTGTACGCGGTGGCGTATGACACGAACAGGACTGAGTTCGAATCCCACTTGTGAACATCAACATTGGGATGCAGGTACATCCAGTCGATGAGTCCCAAATAGGACGAGACGCGCGTCCTGGATTCCACTTGCCAGTCACAATACAAATTAAATTTTATATCTACCTAAATTATCGCATTACTAAAAGCACATCGAGATGACATCAACACAAATTGAATAGGGACAGTGTAGGAATAGTTCTAAGAACAACGGTAGTACAATTACAGTTAGTGAATATTGTCCGACAAGGAAATAAGAATTATGAAGTAATATTGAGATGCAATATCTATAGAAGGATTAATAGCAAATGGATTTGTATTTGAGATCAGCCCAAAACAAAACGTATGCACTCAAAAGGGGTACATCCAGCATATATTGCGCTCACGATGGAATTAGTGCATACATAAAAGGCATAAATCCCTATCAACATAGAACGTGGCATATATGTGTATTGGTCTAAGTTGCCAGACCCCATAAGCACAGCAATTTTATTAAAAGTAGTAGTTACACCAGTGGTAGTAAGAAAATAGGTTGGACATATAGAGCATAATATAGGAGAGAAAGAATTAGTGCGTAGGCATAAAGTAATTTTAAGCTTACGATTTAAGGGAAGATAAGGAGTGAGTGCATCTGTGCCACTGATCGATTCTGAGCCATGTCGTCCAGGATCCCTAACGATTAATTACTACAATCACGCGGACCCTAAGTAGTATGCATCCACCGACATAGACAAGCAGTCAGTGCCCTTATAAACTGATGCCACGTCTTGGTTTGCCCGCCTCTAGCTTTAAATACATTCCCAACAGTCAATACTGCGTGTTCAAGAGGGCGGTGGTTAGGCACACAGTATATATCCCGACCATCTCTGTTGATCAGGATTCACGACCTCATCAAGTGATGTACCACCCTTCCCTAATACCTGGCATCTAACCTCATTATTACTTACCCAGTGGTCCGAACAAACACGAGTGATGTTTTAAAGCCATATATGGTCAAACACAAAATATAAAACCCCACCTTACAGGGATTTTTCTAATCCTGTCTTCAATGGTCTTCCAATTTTACAAACATCTTATATTAAATTTGGATTCAATTTGAAAGTTCAATATTTTTTAAGGTATAGTGCTATTGTATGCTAGATGAAGTCAATATCTGAGATCTGTAGTCTGGAAGTCGACATATCAGTTAAGTCCCTTTGACGCTAGTGAAATTAACTCGATTTCTATTTAAATTTGTAATATAATAACGGGGATTATCATCCCATGAGTTTAGCAAAGACACTAGACAAGACTAACAGGTTATCCTGAACTTCGTAAGGAACTGGGACGATTAGTGATCGGAACCAGCCAGGTGGGATTACATCTAGTTCCCAGATTCTAGCCAAGATCTCAGTAAATCTCACTTCCTCGCATTAGCAGCAAAACCTGATGGACTGATCCGTGAGATATTTAGGATAGTGATTCAATTTCAGCAGAGAGATTGCCTGAGATCTTGGCTACAATCTGTGAACTAGGCGTAATCCGATCTGGCTAGTCTCGACCACTAATTGTCCCAGTCTGTAAAAAAGGACAAACGTCCTTACTTGACAATTACAGAGGAATTAGTATGACAAATACACTGTCTATAACATTAGCTTTAATAATACTTCAACGCCTAACAAAGGCTCGTGAAGAGCAAAGTTGAAAAAAATGGTGGTTTCAGACCTGGACGTGGTTATATAAACCAAATATCCACACTTCGATAATTTCTAGAACATATGCATACTTTTAAGCGTCCAACAGTAGCTGTATTCCTTGACCTTAAGGCGGCGTTTGATTCTGCTGATCGTAAGGTTATGTGGCGATGTCTATCTTTGAAAGGCGTATTGAAGAAGTACATTAACCTTATACATGCTCTCTACTCAAACACTACTTGTTGAGTAAGAGCTTATGGTGAACTATCCCCAGGATTGATTACTTCGAGTGGTGTTCGCCATCCTCACTTTTATTTAATTTTATTATTGACATGCTTTTAGAGTTAACATTTTCGTCGGCTGACTTCTCAGGAGTTGACCTTCTTCCAGGAGATACACTTGTTGACTTAGGATATGCAGATGATATAGTTCTATTGGATGAAGATGCCGACAAAATACAGAACCTTATGACCACTTTAAGCATCAATGTGAGCATGTTTGATATGCGATTCTCCCCATCTAAATGCAAAATGCTGCTTTAGGACTGACTTACGTCGGCGCCTAAATTAGTGATAGGAAGTGAAGTAGTTGAGTGTGCTGACTGCTTTACTTATCTTGAGAGTCTCATCAATCCTGATGTTCTGGTGTCTGATGAAATCACAGCTCGTATACAGAAAATTAGGTTGACTTTTGACTATTTGCATCGTCTGTGGCGTAGGCGAGACATCTGTTTACCGATCAAAGGACGCGTTTACTGCAGAGCAGTTAGATCCGTTCTCTATAATGGGTGTGAAACATGATTATTGAAGGGTAAACGACGTTCGTAGGCCTCTAGTATTCGATCATAAACATCATCGGAGCATTGCTCGTGTTTGCTGGAACCAGCGAGTAAGCAATACATGAGTTAGGAATAGAATACTGGGTAAATATGCTAAGTCGATTGATGAAGTAGTGAACCTTCATCAGCTGAAGTGGTTAAGACATTTGTTAAGTATACCCAACCCCCGCCTACCTCGACAAATAATGGTGTCTGATATAAAAGTAGACTGTAAGAATGCTAAGGACAGCCAAACCAGAACGTAGCAACAGTCCATGAAGTCATTGACAGTTAGGTTGAGCCATGTTAATAGACACAGGCTACCGGGTTGGAGTCTGCGTAGTGATCGTAACCAATGATTAGAGAGTATGAGTGACGTTTAGAAATCGTTCGCAATGTCTCTATTCCTTGTGCTCCACCAAATTCTATGTTTCTGAATTCCTCATAAATTTCTGTTTATTTGATTATATTTCCTTCAATCTGATCTTTGATCTCTAATCCTTTCCATTAGTACTAACACTGTTACTACCTCCCCTACTCTGGGATTCGGTCCGACAATTTAATCTCTATCTGCTAACTGGGGCATAGCAACTTGAACTAATGTACGCATGTGCCAAGTTCAACGTTGTAACTGACTGACTAATATAACCAGCTG
The DNA here is from genome assembly GCA_025215515.1 of Schistosoma japonicum. Classification (NCBI taxonomy): domain Eukaryota; kingdom Metazoa; phylum Platyhelminthes; class Trematoda; order Strigeidida; family Schistosomatidae; genus Schistosoma; species Schistosoma japonicum. The sequence continues at coordinate 33,752,855 of CM046062.1, read as the reverse complement.
ATCACGGAAAAGTGAGCAAGGAAATAATCAAAGTAGATTTTAGAATTCGTTATTGATAGTCGCGGACTAAGTGAGTCATAATCGGTTAGTGAAAGTGTATACCTGTTTTTTATTTCCAATGAACGCCCAGTTGATAAGTTGCAGATGGACGGTGTCGAATGATACCTAAAGTGATAAACGATTAAAAACTAAACATGAGAGTAACTGAAAACCAAGTGTGATGTCCTAGAACTTTAAACTTTCTGGTAAAGAAAACATCCAACAAACGTGATTACTTTCTGAACACTGACGTATCGTTCCACTACGATTGTCGTATAAGTACTCTAGCCTATGACCTAAGAAACAAGGTTTCTGATGTTGATATTCAGTAATACAAAAAGTCAATGTAAGAGGTTTTATTTCGTTAAGTATGGACAGATATAGAATAATCTGTAGACTGAACTACACATGTTAAGCTAATTAGTACACTTCTTAAAAAAAAAACATTAAATACCCAAGTGATATGGCTTTTTTCACACAAATGCATAAATAAATTCTCTTGATATCCAAAATCTATTCGGTACTACACAGACATACAATGCAATAATATACAATTCCAGCTGCAATGATACTTACTGTCTACTACATATATATGTAACAATAAAATAACTATCAAGTATATGCTAATAGGTATGAAATCATAACTACATAAAAATGTTTGCATGATTTATACACCTTTATAGTTAGTAAACATTAATAAATACTATGACTTGCAAAAATTGTTTAACAAATAAAATCAATAACATTGTAATCACAGATCAGTAAAAATTACAAAAAGAAAATCAATAAATTCTACATAAAAATAACATTCATGGTAACTGAGTATTTTGCGCTGATATTGATCAAATAATATTTGATTTAAAAAAAAAGAAGAAAAAAAAATATATAACCCTGAGTACAATGAATTGAGTAGAAAAAGTAAACGATTCTAAGAGAATAAGTTAAAACCAATTTAAAAATAAAGAAATAAAATAGAATAATTTTAAAAAATCTAACCCTTTAATTGGGAATAGAAAACATTCTTTATGTAGGATGAGTAATTGATGTTTTTCAATGCACAAAAAGAAATATAATATGACTGATGATGATGATTAACTGATGAGAATATGTTCAATTCGAAATTATCACTGTATATTATTTACCTGATATATTGTATGTAACCTGTAAGTTGAGTACTAAAGTTAACTTAACTTCTGTTTTAAGAGTTATTATCAAGAAATTGTAATATAAATGGTGGTATGTTGATATTTTCCTTAGTAAGAATATCATTTGATGGACGACAATCACCTTCTGATAATCTATAGTTAGATATTTGAATTACTCCATGATAGTGAACAAATGCTGCGGCAATAACAAATACATGAAATATTTGATGACTTTGCAACTAATAAACAGAAAACAATAATTGGATAGATTGAATTTCAGGGGATATAAATATCAAATGATTATCAAGTACATTAACCCAATGCAAATCGATTAGATGAATATACAATGATAATTCATATGGTTTAAGTGATAGTTACATATAAGCCAAGATTGATAACTTAAACTCCTAGAATGAACTAATGCCAAAATAAAAAACTAATAGTCAGAATAATAAGTTTCTGTATTTAACATAATTACAAACTTACATATAAAAAAACTAACATGGTTAGATACCATTATCAACTGAAGTATATCAACTTTGTTGGTCATTTAGTCTCTAATGAATTAAGGTCTAGGTATTAGGCTTAATTGTAGCTCATCATTGCTATAAGTTTAAGTATATTAGCTTAATCATCACTATCATTCGGACTACAATCATTTCAACTCATTTGGTAATTTCATTTAGTAGTGATCTGGTATGGAGTCTTAGATTAGTGCTTATTTGTATCACGTTTTAAGTTACCTATGGTTGACTGACATCAATAAATACAACGAATTAAGGATATGTTCACTAAGTCAATTTAAAAATGTGAAGCTAACGATGAGCATTCGATATTTCTGAAGTTGTCAGTAACTGCCTAAACTACAACGAAGAATATTATTAAATAACTGTACTGTTTTTGTAAACAGCATCTACTCATAATAATCAGTTCATGAAATACTACTTCAACACAGTATACTGTTATAAGCATGTAAAATTGTAACATATTCCTGTTAAACTACTTTTATTTGTAATTAGTACTTAAAATATCAACAGACATTATTTTAATAATAATTAAGTTATTTATTTAATGTCCTCTTATAAACTATTCGACGCATAAGATATGCTAGATCATTTTTATTTTACCTGGAATCATAAAAATCATAACCTTTATATTATATTACCGAAAAACCTAAAACGAAAAATCACAATGCACTTACAAGAATGGATAATATAGCTAATGTGCTAAGAATAGTTCCATAGGTTACTAACTTAAACTGCGTAATACTGGCTATAAAGCTAGAATTGAATATCAGTCTACCAGCCATAAGGTTGAGTGTTATTTGTGAAGCCTGAGTGTCGTGGATTCGATCTACTGAGGGGTAGCGGATGAATAATGTTGCTACAAGTAGGTAGCTGTAACTCCACCTGTAGCTCTTCTAGGGTTATTGCTGGTCCCAAGTCCAGCTAAAGGAGGAGGGTTGAGCATGGGGCTAGAATTCCCGTACCGTAAAATACAAGCTTGCTAAAAAAAAAAAGCTAACCAGATTAAACAAACTAAACCATTTAAACTCTACCCTGGGAGTGGAAGGAATGATTATGATACCTTATAGTGAAAGCCGAGATTCCTCGGGTCATGAAGCCGACGCCTCTTCTAACAACCAGAGCAAAAAAATTTACACGTACATGGAATGTTTGGACAATGTTGGAGAGCGGGAAGACCAATCAAATAGCTGCAGAAATGAAGAGACACAACCTAACAGTGCTCGGAATCAGCGAAACCCATTTGACTCAAACTGAACAGAAAACATTAGCTACGGGAGAGATACTATTATACTCCGGCCACGAAGACGAAAATGCTCCACACACCCAAGGAGTTGCTCTGAAACTGTATAAGAAAGCGTGTAATGCACTTGTAGAACGGGAACCACATGGACCCAGGATCATCAAAGCATCTTTCAAAACAATGAAGAAGGGGATTACATTGAATATTATTCAATGTTATGCACCCTTCGCCCCCCCCCAACTACGGCAACGACGAGGACAAAGATCAGTTTTATGATAGGCTGCAATCATATATAGCAAAGTGTCCAGGAAAGGATCTGATAATTCTGATGAGGGACCTAAACGCCGAAGTAGGAATAGACGACACCGGATATAAAGACATTATGCGACGACAGGGACTGGGAAAAAGAAATGAGAATGGTGAAAGATTTACAAACTTATGTGCTTCCAACAAAATGGTTACAAGTGGTACAATATTCCTCCACAAACGCATACACAAGGTCACATAGGTCTCACCGGATCATACTACAGAGAGTCAAACCGATCATATACGCATCAATGAAAAATTCAGAAGGTCAATGGAAGATGTGTGAACCAAGAGAGGAGCTGACATAGCTTCAGATCATCACCTGGTGATTGCCAAAATGAAAATGAAGCGAAAAAAGAAATCGACAACTGGAGTAACAGCATTACAACAGTTAAATACAGCCTTTCTTTGAGATACTAACAAACTCAAGGAAATCAAAATAGCTCTCAACAACAAGTTCCAAACCTTACAAGATCTACTGAAAGAAGAAGAAACTATTATGAATGACAACTGGGAAGGAATCAAAGATGCACTAACTTCAACGTGTCAGGAGGTTCTGGGTAGCGAGCAGCATCATCATAAGAAATGGATCTCCACTGAGATCTTGAGGGAAATTTAACAAAGGAGGAACAAGAAGACAGAAATCAACAACAGCAGAGAAAATCAAGGCACAAACTGAATACACAGAAGCAAATAAGCAAGTAAAGAAGAGCATTAGAGCCGACAAACGGAAGTACATCGAAGGCCTTGCAAAGACAGCGGAAAAAGCTGCAAGAGAAGGAAATATGAAACAGCTATACGACACAACGAAGAAACTGGCAGGTAAATATAGTAAACCAGAGCGACCGTTCAAGAACAAAGGCAAGCCAATCACCGAGATTCAACAACAGAGGAACAGATGGGCAGAACACTTTGAGGAACTCTTGAATAAGCCAGCTCCACTGAACCCACCAGATATCGAAGCAACATCTATAGATCTTCCGATAGATGTCACTCCATCAACGATGGAAGAAATCAAGATAGCCATAAGACAAATCAAAAGTGGGAAAGCAGTGGGACATGACAATATACCACCTGAAGCACCCAAGTCAAATATAGACACAACGGCAAGGATGTTCCACGTTTTATTCAAAAGGATCTGGGAGGAAGAACAAATGCCAGCAGACTGGAAAGGAGGGTACCTTATCAAGATACCAAACAGAAGAGATTTGAGCGAACGTTAGAACTACAGAAGAGCATACTAATGTCAGTACCAGGGAAAGTCTTCAACAGAGTGTTGAACAGAATGAAAGATTCAGTGGACGCTCAACTTCGAGATCAACAAGCTAGTTTCCGCAAGGATCCATCGTGCACAGACAAAACGCAACACTACAGATCATCGTTGAACAATCAATTGAATGGAACACGTCACTGTACATCAACTTCATTGACTATGAGAAGACGTTTGACTGTGTAGACAGAACACTATGGAAACATCTTCGACACTACAGTGTACCAGGGAAACTCGTCAACATCATCCGGAATTCTTACGACGGACTACAGTGCAAAATCGTGCATGGAGGACAGCTGACAGATGCATTTCCAGTGAGAACCGGTGTCAGACAAGCCTGTTTGCTCTCGTCTATGCTCTTCCTTCTAGTGGTTGATTGGATCATGAAGACCTCTACATCTGAGGAGATACACCCAATTTAATGGACAAGTAGGATGCGACTCGATGATCTGGACTTCGCGGATGATCTAGCTCTTCTAGCCCATACACACCAACAAATGCAAGTGAGGACAACCAACGAAGCAGCAGCCTCAGCATTAGTGATCTGAACATACATAAGGAAAACAGAAAGATTCTCAAATACAACACAGAGAGCACCGACCTATCGAACTTGATAAAGAAACTCTGGAAGAAGTGAATACTTTCACATATCTAGGAAGCATAATCGATGAAAAAGGAGGGTCCGATGCAGATGTAAGGGCAAGGATTGGCAAAGTAAGGGAAGCATTCCTATAGTTGAAGAACATATGGGACTCCAAACAACTGTCAACCAACCTTAAAGTCAGACTCTAATTCGGACGTCAAGACAGTTCTGCTGTATGGAGCTGGATCGTGGAGAACTACTGCAAACATCATCAGAAAGGTACAAGTATTTATAAACAACTGCCTACGCAAGATACTGAATATCCGTTGGCCGGAAACCACCAGTAACAGTCTAAAATGGGAGAGAACAAACCAACTTCCAGCCGAAGAGGAAATCAGGAAAAGACGTTTGTTGTATTTCTCGCTAATAACGACCTAGCTTCTCCTATTGCTTAGTATTCTTAGACACTGAACACTCGACAATACCCCAAATCAGAACACGTTTGAAAAGGAACGAATTGTATTCCAAAATAACAAGGTTAAATAGAAGTAGGAATTCACAGTTAAAAAAATATTAATATATTTATAGTATTTACATAAGAAGCTTCTAGAGTCTTCTCTAATAATCCGCTAGAACTGATTGATTTAGAAACACCCAATGAACGTGCGCCATGACGATCATGCACGGAACATGCTTTAATCCAGTCTATATCCCACTAACAACGTTGGAAATAGATAGAGCATACATTGCGAAAATCATCAGAATGCATCATGAGGCAAGCATTAACTTGGAATCCTGTTGGGAAACGGAAAAGAGGAAGGCTAAAGAATACACTGCGTCGAGAATCGGAAGCAGATATTAAAAGGATGAACAGCGACTGGAAACAGCTAGAAAGGATTGCTGAGGACAGAGTTCAATCGAGAATACTAGTGAGTTGCCCATGCTTCTCTGTGAGGGGTAACGGGTGCAAGTAAGTATGTAGGTAGCTGTAACAGGTCTGACCAGTTGAATTCCTGTGACCACAGCTACTCACAAGAGTTCCAGAATTATCTCCTGAAATGAATTATTAGTAAACTAATATTGCTTATGACTGGGTGTTGCGAATTTAATGACATTAGGGATATTAGTCGTCCAACGCCAGCACAATAGTCTAAGGGTTAAACGTTTGAGTTTAGTTGAGATTAATAAAGCGAAATTTCATACAATTATATGTGCTAGTGAGAATCGAAGAGTGATTCCTAATTTGCACAGGATCCATAGGACTTAGCTAAATATAAATACAAGTATGCATTGATTTCAGCTCTCAACGTTAACAACGGGAAATTACCAATACTTTCATACACATTGAAAAGTTAGTAGTTGCCTGGACACAGTGACTTAGTGGATAAATGGAAGATACTGGGTTTGATTCTCATTATAAACTTTTTAGAAAAGTCTAATAACTAAAATTATATTTCACGTTCCTATATTAGATAATTTTAGTTTCCACCTCTCCACTCAGTCACGATCAACGTAAATGTTAGAAGAAATATGCGTTACCCGAAGTTACTGTAACATATCAACACGATGAGATGAATCTAACAAGATGAAAATCGGAGGAGTCATAGTAATGCAGTCCTAATAATAGTGAGAGGGATGAAACATTAAGGATGTGGTCTAATAAGAAGGAATAGAAAGGTATATAAAGAGAAATACTGTAACTAAAGACAAAGTGAAAATGGATTCACAGTATGTCATCAAACATCTCTAACCACTGATTACAGTTATTGTGGGAACCCAAATCAGATAGTCTACACCTACCAGCATGGTTCATACCAAAAGTCAATAACTTCACAGACTGATATAATGGATTAGCTTGACAGTTTCTATATATTTACTAATAGTGAATGTCAAAGTGATGAATACAGTCTTCATTTTAGAGATCATACACTAAAAGTGTGATTACAATGGAATTATATTCCTACTTCTTACGACTTAGTATGTTAACGGTATGATTAACAATAAACAAATGAAAGTGCTTAAAATCTAACCTACAGCAATGAACACCTTTTGCGCCAGAACACTACAGAACAGCACAAAGTTAACAAGTGAGTAGAATATTAAAACAATAAGAATATTTTGAAGATTTTCTCAGCATAATTGTCATATCAGGCGATTTAGGAAGAACAACTAACTTTCTAAACTTTGTTTTAGAAGATTACTTCAATTACTTCAGTTGCGTGTAAAGTAAACATTTTATTTCTATCCTTATTATGTGCCACTCGTCTTATCCTCCCGTCTTACCTATTGACTGTTGGCATAACATTTCACATTGGTGAAATACAATTAATTGATTGTGTATGCATTACCTCAATTTACTACCACTATCTCCATTATTTTGTATTGCTGCTAATTTTCTAATTGGTTAACTGTGTGATAGGGTTTTATGAATATATGAAGGAGTACTTGAAGTACAATATGATTTGTCGGATTGATTCATCGACTTGTGCTTTTCCTATTCTGGCCTGGGTTGGGTGGACATCGAGCAGATGTGTAGAGACGGTCGAGACACTCTCGCTGGTGTTTGTTATTGTGATTTTGTGCTCACAACGTCATATCGATTAACTGATTGTACGCTACAGTCATAACAGTTTTGCCTTCATAACAATAATGAAGCGGGTAACAAAGTGATATTTCCTGGGTTCAACAGCCTAAAACTAATAGTTACGTTTACACAGGTGAGTGACATGAGACTACAGGTAGCGTAGCTACTAACAAGATATTGATCACCATGTAGAATGCAATTTTGGAGACAGGATTAGTTTTCTGAAAGATCAGATACAAACAAATACAACCTAGAGTACACTTCTACTTACACAATTACTCTACTTTATTATTAAAAACAGAAAAACTCAGGTAAGCTGCATAACGAAAAATAATGCACAACTATTGACTGAGCAATAGATAGTTCTTTGTGATATTTTTTTGTTTTTATATTGATCACATACCATTGCCAACATATTGTCGAAATTTAAGGCAAAGTGATTAAGGAGTCCGGCTTTCAGCCACCAAGTCGCACATTCAAATCCCACTCCACCTCACTTACGTTTAATCAATCACATGAATTTGTACTTGCTGAAAGAATAAAAAATTCCATATTTTTTGACATAAGCTACCCACAAATCTTGTGGAAATTTCTAAGAATTATTTGAATGACGATTAGTCCTGTCGGTAACCGTATTTCGGAATGAATGCACATACTTGTAATCTCAAGAATTAAATTATTGAAAGTAATACTCTTTTAAACCACTACTGCTTGTTAAAAAAAAGTAGCATATGATATATCTTCGTAATGCTTCAATAAGTAAAAATTAAAATTTCTCATGCTTCGCGACTTAGTGCAGACCACTTATTCAAAAAATAAATAAATAACCGAATTCGGTTGTTCCTATATTCTTGTATTGAGTAGAGCTAAGGCTAAGTGATATAATGAGGAAGGTATCAATTCATTGGAAAGTAAAAGAGTTGATATTGATCAATCATTTATGACATCTAATCATGTTTATGTTAATATATTGTATATAAGCATGCTACTCGCGGAACCTATCTTGTCTTCGAATATCTAACCAACTGGGAGTGAACATCAGTAATCCCATTTCAAGAATAGTTATCACTCGGATACATTGTATAATTGCGTAATACTAATTGATTAATGCAGTATATCACTCATTTAACAATTTCTAGCATTTCATTACAAATCACCAGATTCCTAATTTAAACCATCATTAAGCAAAATTACCAAAATAAAAATTATTTAGTTAATTAACTAACCCATAAGTCAAAACGTCCACGGAAACATCGTTCAGGTACTCGTGCAGAATAAATGGAGGCACCAGTGATATAAAGAATACCCATTAATACGAGCCAGCCGAATGAACAATAATTAACTGATGGCCAAAATCCATTGATAATGGTAGAGTGCACAGATGGTATTACACCTGAAAGACCAAGAGCTATAAAAACTCCTGCTCTTAAAGGTCGATAAGGTGGAGTAGCGAATTTCGAAGACATCGAAATGATAACTGCAGCTGTACCCAATGCTACAATCAGAGCTAAGTAAAATACTTTGGCCCAAAATATACAGTAAAATGCATAATATAAGTAAGGCACAAATGAGCCAACTGTCAAGACGGCTATTCCAGTATAATCCAGCCTATAAATAAAATAGAAAGTAACATAGATAATTAATCACTACTATTCTAATTTGTTATAAAATTAAACAACCCTTACCCGTTGGTAACATTATATTCTTTAGAGTAAAATCATTTTTGAATCAAAAATCATATAAGAGGATTATTAGGAATGTTTCTAAAATTACAAGAATAAAAGGAAGGTGTGGAGGCACTTCTACATTGGTCCATTGCTATAATGGTTTATTCCTTAGTATAAAATGGCATAAATAGATAAACAAGTACATAGAAATTTGTAATTTAGATTAATGTAAACGAATATATCCTATGCTTATGTTATCAGATATTTCTTAAGGGTCGATTGGATTGTACGTGACAGAATATAAGACAACCAAATTTTACAAACAGAGATGACCTGAATAAGAGTACATGTGCATACTTACGTCTTAAATTTACGTACGTATTTACCATACTGCTTCGATTTCATTATTTTACTTTCGATTTGTATTAACCGACAGTTCTACCATGTTTCAATCACTGTCACTGTGTAATTCAATAAGAAGGCACACGGTCATGTATTGTACCTTTTAGTTACATTCGATATGAATGATAGTAATACACCACGATCTTCCAGAAAGGAAAAAGTGAAACAAGGTTTGAACCTGCAACCTAATGAATGCCTGAACCATTAAGAGATTGCATCGCTAATAATACTAACTTTTGTTTGACTATGGTATTTATTACATAGCGCAACAAGCAGTAAACTATTTATCCACAAGATAAATCACTAAATAATAATACTCTACTTGTTTCCGACAATTGCTGCTACCCTGACGTGGTCATGATTCCATATCTTGATGGATCGATAGGGAACAATCATTCTGTAAGGTCCTACCATGCCAGGTTGGTCGGTTGAAGAGCGGTAAGCCTAAATTCAGTAAACCTAAAGTCCGAGAATAAAGTCAACCTACTGACCACAGGTGACGGCGGTAAAGTACTTTTTTCGAACAACAAGCATGACAGCGATGCTGCTTCCCCACAAAGAAGGAGGGTAGGTAAAAAAGGTTGACCCTAAATGCGCACACATCACCATACTCCATGGATTTGTCTCCAATTGTAAGGCCTTAGCCAGTACGAAAATAACAAACCAGAAACCTATTTGAAAAGGTCGTGTATGACCGGCTTCAAGCAGTTATCTCTTGGGGACTGCGGTCATGGTCCTAGATCATTAAGACCAACCCAAACCAAATTCGCTTCTTCAGGTACATCAAAAAGATAGTCTTTCACAACGTGGGTAACTGCGAAGTGATAACCAACCTCATACTTTTAGCAGCACACAGGAACATAGTAATTCTAATCAAATTCCTTCTTCTATTGCTAATATTTCTTCCACCCCTACTTTCAAGCCTAAATCCTTTTCTTCAACTTCCCCATATGCCATAAGTGTCAACGATTCTAGCCCACAAAATAATACCCCGGGTCTCCTGAGACCACGCTCCAAATTTCACATTGCTGCATTCGATGTATGAACCCTGTGTCAAGTTGAGAAGCAAGCCCTCCTAACTAAGACATTAGAATCCCGCGCCACTGATGCATGTTGTGACTCTGAAACACGTATACAGGGTCGTGGTGTGGTCGTTCACTTGACCTCACCTATCCAATAAGGTGGACCCATGAGATACACCCTTCGTTTATCTGGCGACTCGACAACTCGTGGGCCTAGAGGTGTAGGTACTGCGTCAAGCATGAGAACAGAACAGGCACTTCTTAGATGGATTCTTGTCAATAGTTGCCTATGTGTCGCTCGACTAAGTGGTTCGGTAAGAAATATGAAGGATAGGGACACATACCATTGTCTTTTGTCGTTTTAGTCTACGATCCCACTCACTGAAGCCTGAAGCGAAAGATGAATTTCACGGAAAACTTTCCAGACTTCTTCATAAGGCTAAGCGACCAAACCAAAACTTGGCATCAATCGATGAAGTCACTGACTGCTGATGTGAGTTGTGTTGGTAGATGAAGACTACCTGATTGAGGTCCGTGCGAATGAAGTAACCAATAGTTGGAAACTCCGAGTGACACGGCTCAAAATCGGTCACAGAGGCGGTCTATTCACTCTTTGCCCTCTCCTAAATCGTGAGCTTAAAATTATTTCATAGCTTTCTTTCTACGCACCAATTCCTTATCCCATGGCCATATTCTATATGCCTATTCTTTTTGCTTTTATTATTATTATCATTGAAATAACCAATATTTATACCGGCCTGGTGTTCTTTAGTGTTATTGTTGCACTGATGTAGATTTCCAATAATATAATGAGTCGGAAATCCATTACGGCAACTACTGATTTTTAAGAGTGTATAATAGATTAGCCTAAAAATGCGATTAAATACAACAAGTACTGATATAATTAATATTTCAATGAAAACAATCAGTGAGGTAGGAACAATCCTACCTTTTTATACGTGTAAGTAGTATTTCTCAATCGGAAAAGATATCTATTCAGTGCTTCCTGATTAAGATATGACTGACTAACAATGGTTATCTAGTTGATACCAGTTGGTGATTACTAGTTAGATGACAAACAACAGATTTATTCAAAGCGATTTCATGGTACATAGTTAACGTTAGGTGGTTAAAGGTAATAAACAGAAAACTCTGCTTGATTGAGCTTTCGTGCTAACTGCACTTGATAGCGAGACATACTTACAATCTCGAGAAAACTAATGGTCCCAGATGGATTCGATGCAATGCCACTCAAGTTTACAGTGTGTGACCGTTATGACCAAGTTACTGCAAAACACAGTGAATGCAATATTGAGTCACGTAGACATCGCAACATGACTAATTCAATCCGCTCGATGAACAAACAAACATGATATTTGTTACTGTTCAATGATAAGTCAATGTAAATATCACATAGTTATTATTTGATTCAACTTATTCTACTAATATATTTTTAAAAGAAAAGTATATGCATATAAGTCGCAATTACTTGTTCATAATCTTTGCCACATGTTCAGAATGACAAGAGATTGTATGGAAAAGGCATGAAAATCCAAGACAGCAGACCGCTCCAAAAATAAATAGCGAGTAAACAAGTTTATCCTGCCATTGTAATAAACTGTCTGATTGAAACAGCACAAAGACCAATATGATGGCAAAGCCAAAAAAACCTAGTTGTTTAAAAATAACAATTTTGATAATAGTAATAATAAACAAACCCAGAAGATGTGTCCATATGTTGCCAGTTTCAGTATGAAGACGAAAAACTGACTTTACACAAGCCCATACAGTATTTAACTGGGGCCGATGACCATGTAACAGCAAATCATTATCTTTTAACCATGCAGGCAATCGATGAAAATTCACCACTTCCCATCCACTCATCCACAAATGACGTGCGATTTCTTCAGCTCTATTTGCCATAGCCTGAATTTTCTACAAAAGTTGAACGATATTTACATTAAGTAACTTTATAGCACAAATGATATATTTATGTAATATGTTAATGAGTGTAAGAATAAACTCGTGAAGTTTTACGAACCCATCTACTTTGCTACTTCGGGAAGTAAATGAACAAAACAGGAGATCATTTTTATAATTTGGAGGTATTTATGTCTTCTCACTGATCTGTTATAGATTGAAATTGATCAGTTTGTATTGCTGTATGCCCAACCTGGGTGAATTGCAAATAAACTCGTACTCGTTGAACAAATGAGTGGCTACCTAGACTCAGCAGCTTATGAAATAACACTATCATTTGAAGTGGAAGGTATTTGGTCCAAGCTTCAGCGTAACTATCATCATTAGGATTCAGGTACATTTTAACTAGGGAGAAACGCGTGTCATGAATTTCACTAGTAGCTACAATCTAACTTTGATAACGAAATCATTTCTCTATATGTAAATCAACAAATTACTACAAATAAACATGAAAAAAATAAATATTTCATGGTCTGCTTAGTTCCAAAGGCATATGGTTTGTGAAAACTGTTGTAACGAACAACAAGTGAACAATATATGAAATTTCATAGTTGGGTCACATTAAGTAAAAATAAATCTAGTCTACTCACCCTCCTCAATGACCAGACGAATATGCAACAATGATACAAATTATGAGAAACAATCTCAAATTTGATATATATCCATCGAAAACGGTTATCCGGCAAGGCTCATTGGTAGCGACGTTAAACCTAAACCGTAGCTTGGAAAGTCTCAGATAGTACCAAAGAAGATTCTCTGAACAAATACCATGTTTAATGAAAATACAGAGGCAGACATTTTAAACCAGACTACAAAATCTGTAAAGAAAACATATTATGCTGCGAAGCTTGTATCGTATTTTCTTGTCAACCCATGATTCGAAGATATGCTGAACATAAACTTCCGCTTTGTGCCACATTTAAGTGTATCTAAAATTTTACTTGTTCCTGAGAGGCTTGTTATATTGGCCACCCAAAGCGAACCCTTTCCAAAAGTATTTCAGAACATTACCCGGTACGGCTCCTAAAAGGCGAACTCAAGTTGATTACCAGCTTAATATAAGAACACCTCATCAACTCGGGTGACGTTACTCTTCTCCCATCCCCTAGATTCGCTCTTAAGCACCGTCTTTGGTGCTAAGTGACTGAGCTCAAAGAGAGTACAAATTAACATTCTGCTTATTGCTGAAACCTTAGCAATCCTAAAGTCTAAACTCGATCTTTGTATTCAGCAACAGTACGTCAGATGATTGAATTGACCTTGACCCTGAAACTTCTTTATTTATTATTAGCCTTGATCTATATTGGTGTTTTTCACTGATTTCCCATACTTTATAACCACTTTTCACTTCGACCATGTGGACAATTACTGCTCCTCCAAACAATTTGCAAATTTCATTTTAGAATAGTTCTTTATTATCTAGCCAATTATGCAACACTCGTGATTTTTTTGATGCTTGAAATTTTTAGACAGCCCATTATGTAGTTACTCACTATTCTTCAACAGATATATATTTCGTAAAAATGACTGTATAAACGATTGTATAGCTACAGTAAATGATATCGTCGGGAAAATTTGCTTCGCCAAATTGTGTTTCATCCTGAATGACATGTTTCTTCCGTTACTTGAAATCATCTTGCTTTGCAAGGTGGTGTTATTAATGAATACCTGTACTAACCACTGATTCAGATTAAGTCAATGCTCTATTGTATGAAATGCATGACTCTTACTAAAACCGATTTAATGAACTAGTTTTAGAAGAATGAAAATTCTATTTCACTCTGTAAACTGAACAACAAAGAGTTTATCATTCTTATCGTAATTAGATTAGTTTCAATAATTACGAAGGGTATAATTCTATTTGTTATCGTAATTTTCAGATTAAATACTAAAATTCATGTTTTGGTCGTTATGTTACTTTCAAACTAAATTCCGACTCGTTTTAGCTTAAAGCTATCGCATCAATAATGACTAATCACACACAGCTCATTTCCAGTTTGTTATTGATACACTGATCGAGATTGTTATTTTAAAGATTAAGCCGAAATCATTGATGATGAATTTGAAAATATTAGACAAAGAGGATAAAAAGCAGACGTCCCTAGAATTTACGGCAATTATATATAGAAACAGATACCTGTTGAAGACAAGATTTAAAAACAGAAGAATGGTCAAAAAACTAGTGCCTTTAAGACTACAAGTCAGATGATACTATCCACGAGACAGAAGTGAAAAATTGAAATACAAAACTTTGAGAGTGAGTGCATTGTCTCATACGTTGATTTATGACAAATTGAATATAATTTATTTGTTTTAATTCTGAAACAAAATATCATGCATTGCTTCAGGACTTTTCTACAAAGGCATTCGCCGTTGCCAAGAGGTGGCTAGTTAATGACGAGCCTACAGCTGGGATATCAAGTTAACGTTGAAG
Source organism: Schistosoma japonicum (assembly GCA_025215515.1). Taxonomy (NCBI): domain Eukaryota; kingdom Metazoa; phylum Platyhelminthes; class Trematoda; order Strigeidida; family Schistosomatidae; genus Schistosoma; species Schistosoma japonicum. Next base: position 33,737,656 of record CM046062.1, on the reverse strand, counting down.
GTGACTGAGTTCTGCTTATCGACAAAAATTTCACATACTTATAGCAAGTCTTAGTTACATAATATATTTCCTTAAAAGGCAAATTTAATGAACGTAAAGAAATTCGACTATTCACTACATGCGATCGTGTTCCGAAATCAACAACAAAATACAGAGTTAAGTAAAATAGGTTATTAGATAACTTGTCTAGGTCACTTAAACGCACGATGTTATGCATCATACAGCCACATTCAGCGGATAAGTATATACAACAAGTAACCTAAAAGGCACGAGTAGACTGATTCACAGTAAGACTTACATTACCTAATATATCTGAGCTAGATATACTACCGTTGACATTTTCTAAACGAAAATATCTTGAAAACTGGCGAAGATGCTTGATATGGCCATACAAATTTTCCTCTGCGATAATACAAGTCATACTAACAAACGAAGGTCGTGGACATAATTTGAAGTAGGTAGGTGACAATCACTAATGTCAATACAATCATTTAGATTGTCATTAACATCTGTATGTAACTTTACAATTGCAGGCTTCATATGCCTACTAATATAACGGCAAGCGTTTAATAACAATATCATAATACCCGTCGCATTCGCTATTGCGTTCATTTTTGTTATTCGAGTCATCTTAGTTTTTATTTATCCATGACCTTTTTCACCTTAGAATATAGTGACGAACGTTCGGGACAAGGAAAAACTACATTAAATTGTACTATCAATCAGTCACAAACGATGGGTTGAAGTTAAATTATATGTAACTTAACCCTTCATCGTTTATAATAAATTCTCATATGTATGTATACATATACCCTGATATTTTTAATACGTTGTAAAAATTGCTCTTAACTAGTGCTACTCCCATTCGCAGCAGGTATTACGCACCAGCCAATTATTGAATAAATGTGGAATATCTATAGATAACACTCAGTGAACATTTAGAAGAATATGTACATTATCTAATTTATTTACTTCGGTTATTAATGACTAGGATTATCTTATCAGCATGTAGATCACTAGACTTTGTACATAACTCAATTTTAGTTCGAAAAACGAAAGACTTGGAAGACTAACCTCTACAAGGTGGTCGTTATTCAGATATTCCGAACAGCGAACTACATCTTTGTTATACTCTTCTTCTGTAGATTGTGTACTGAATTCTCCCCAAGAGCCTGCTTTATTCATTGCAAATTTAACCAAAGTGTACATACCACCAATAGGTGTTTTAGATGGCATTGAACCGACACTGCTAGGTTTTGGAGTTGATCTAAGGATTATTTTCAAGGTCGCGGGGATTTATTGAAACAATGATGTTGGTTTTAAAGAGTATTCTGAGTAATCCAGATAAAGAGGTTTATTAACCACTCAAATTTTATATGCCCATTCTGATTTTTCCTTACTTTTGCGTATTATTAGTAATATAATTATCACCTCAAGGTTACTTTGATAATTGTTCAGGGCTGCCCCTATAGTATAGTTCTGTCACCAAAACTATATCAAGAATAAGATTTAGGCTATCGGAAAACAAAATATAAATTGACAAAGTGAGATTTATGAATAAACACAATGATTGTTTGTTCAACAAGTTTGGTCGAAAATCAACTGTATTTAGCGGCGACCTAATATTTGATAAACTCTCTCCCTGAAGGTGTTTACCATTTGTGTTTATAATACTTGTTTCAACGTGGCGTTTCAACTGCCAATTACTTGATAAGAGAAAGGGATTCTCCATTTTTTTCACCTGATTCTGGTTTTATGGCCCTTATGAAATGGCCTCAGAGATGTCCTGGAAACAGTAAAAATTAGGGTAAGTTAATACTCGAATTATCATTCTAAATGACGAATTTCAATATCAGGCGCTGTTAGTGGCGTTCCGTTTATGGTATGTAGATAACTATTCCCATGTTTGATTTGCATTATTAGTTATTTAGTAAAGTGCATTTCCAAACCCAAGCTTCGGACAGGTGCTTCTGTGATGTGACAAAGTTATTAAAAATACATATCTTAAGTGGAAAACGGTTATAGTATTGGTTCATATTAAATATATATGCCTAGTCTAAATAAAAATATATTCATGTTGAATACTAGTGTGGTGTGTGTAGTAAATCAACTGGCAGAAACAGTGAAACTCGCCCGGGTTATTTTCAGAATCCATCGTTGTTATCAGTGTTCATTGTATTATTTACGGTAACTATGTATAGGGTTTTTGTTTCATTCTTCCATCCAGCTTTCTCACTGTCTATTAATAATGGAAAAACCCAGAAAAATGATTAGTTGCGCAGGAGGAGCTTGCTCACAACACTCATCCCAATCGAAGATTCTCCATTTGTAAGTGACGTACTTCAGTTGATAGGTTTGCGATTTATGTTACTCGACGGATTGTTTAAGAATATATTGCTTAAGTACAATTTACTGAAGAAAATTGACTATATATTACTATATATTGCTTAGATCGTTAGGTAAAAATGTCGCTCGTGACTGTTCACGAGTGTTGATTGGCTTAAGTTTGGACATATGACCCCGTAGTTGGTCTACGTAAGTTCCTGAATCGAGCTTTTTACTATCAGTATGGTGTCTAGTCAACTAACCTGGTAGTCTCAAAGTATTCCCAAAGACTAGTTTTGTTGCTGAGCACTGTGAGTTAGTTTTGACAGCTGTTTGTATTCCCAACATAACTAATGGCAGGAATTCTGTCCACTGACTAGGGTTTGAATGAGATATAAGTTCAGCCTTTAGTTGATGATGGAACCGTTTTACCATCTCATTTACTTGAGTATGATATGCCATGCAGCGTAATCTATTGGAGCCTAGAAGTTTAACTAAGTTGTTGAATAATTTTAGTTAGAAATGAGCTTCTGTGTCTATCGTTATTGTTATAGGTGTACCAAAAATGAACATCCAGTTCTGCATGAAGACTTTGACCACTGTTCCGGCTGTGATGTCTGCGATTGGTACGGCTGTAGAAAACCTCATGAACCTATCCATACATGTAAATAGATACGTAAAACCATTTGAATGTGGTAAAGGACCTACTAAGTCGATATGCACATGTGCCAAACGTGCATCCGGTTGGGGAAAAACTGTGATGGGAGAATTTGTGTGAAGGCTAACTTTTGAATACTGATATACTGAACACTGTCCAAACCATTTATGTACATCTTTGGACATGTGTATCTGGCATTAATTTCTTTAGTCGAAGGTTTCATGTCAGGATGAGACAACGAATGAAAGTTATTAAATATTAACCGTTGCATATTTTCGGGAACGAAAGGTCGAAACACCGCCTTCGTTGTGTCACAGTAAATCAGAAAACCTTCCACAGGTGATTAGAGCTGTTTTAGTTTGAGACTAGAGCTTTTAGCTGACAAAGAGTTTTATAATTTTTGATCATTTTTTGGCTGTCTTTCAAAGTCTCGAAATTCGCTGTAGACTGTTGTATAATATTCATATCTAGTGGAGATAATGCATCTGCTGCCTGATTGTCTTGACCTTTACAGTATCGGATTTCACTAGTGAACTGTGATATGTAGTCGAGGTATCGAACTTCTGAAGGTGAGTATTTACCGGCTTTCGCTTTTAATGCACTGGTTAACGGTTTGTGATCCGTTTAATCTATGAATTCCATGTCTTAAAGCATGTGACAAAAATGCTTGATGGTTAGGTAGATTGAGAGTAGTTCTCGACTGAAGGTAGAATATCTCGCCTCTGCTGAAGCGAGCTATTTGAAAATAATGCGATCGGTTTCCAGGCGTTTATAACTAGTTCGTTAACAGTGCCACTAACGGCTTTGTCCGAAACACGTACCATCGAAGCAAGTGGGTAGTGAGAATTCGGATAACTTAATTTAGATGCTTGAGCAAGTTTATCCTTAAATTGATTAATAGCCTCGACGGCCTAAGAGGTCAGCTTGGATTCCTTCAGTTAATAGTTGCATTAGTTGTGCACAACCGGGTATGAATCTGTGATAAAAATTTATTAAACCAAGAAAACTTACAAGTTGTGTTAGGCAATTTGGTGTGGGATATTGTTTAATAGTGTCCACCTTTTGTTTGATTGATGTAATTCCTTCAGGACTTATAGTATGCCCAAAGAAATTCTAGTGTTTTCACACCGAAAACACATTTACTTTGATGAATGTTCATGCCAGTTTCGTTCAGTCGTTTCAAAACTGCTCTCACATGTTGTTCATGTGATTTTAAGTTCGGGCTGGCAATTAATAAGTCATCTATGTACCTCTGTGCAAATGGCATATCTTGAAGTAGTTCATTAACAAACCTTTGGAATGTTTGTGTCGCGTTCCGTAGGCCGAATAGTATGCGTATAAACTCGAATAGTCCGAAAGGTGTTGTGATAGCTGTCTTCGGAATATCTTCCTCAGCTATTGGAATATTATCCACCAAAAGGTTCAAGTCCGAATGTCTGTCTCTAATATGTCGGTAGGACACTCTACTATATGATTGCTTGTGAATACAAAAGCATACTGATTTAGCGTAGCAGTTTACGCAGGTGGGCTGGGATTCCTTTTATAGCAGAACTACGCTTTTACTTTTGAATATACCGTATCGTAAAGCTGGTTTACTACTGTGTAAAAACTATCAATCACTGCTTCATCTGTGGCACGCAAATCCGAATCGAGAAGGCGTATTCCAGAGGACTTACATGCAGCATTGCTCCGAATCACTTTAAAGGTTCGTGATTGACTCAGCCACGCATTCCGTCTATTCAGTAACCATAAGATGTACAAAAAATATTGGCTGACAAATTATATATGTACATCGACTTCATATAAATTTCAATGCACAAACTTGCTAATCAACAAGTAGCCTATAGTGAAAGAAATAAAGGGAATTTTCGGGGACTTATAGAAAGCGGCCTCATAGAGAGTTTGGGCAGGCAGATAAACACAACTGTTTGCTAGACCTACACAGCAGTATATAGTACACAGGGCCTTGGTACCAACTACACAACTTGACAAATAACCAAACGGCGTAAGAAATGTAATATTAAGTGTAAAACTACACATTTAATTAAGCATACTAAGAGGATTAGAGACTATGCTTTTACAGGCGTGTAACATTTTAGTCATCCAACTAACTATGTACGACGAGATACTTTCCGATATGATCTCTAAATAAGTTGGTTCTTACCTACTTACACTTGTGTAGGCTGTTGATTACATTTACTATTGATTAAAATATGGATAAACATATGCTAACCGAAGCACTGAGACATTATACTTTCTGTTGCACTAAGTAAACAATTTTGATAAAAGCATTCTCCAATGTGAGAGTCGTTTTGCCTATATGGCACACTTACCACATCTGAGAAAAAGCCCATATTTCTCCGAGAAGCTTCTTTTCATACAATTTCCGATTTATCTATACAAATCTATCTCAAAAAATTGCTTAAAATAGTGTAATAATCATTATTAATTTCAAGACAGCGGATTCACATTGAAATAAATAGCTTAAAAATGGAACGAGATCGATTTTAAAAAGTCACGGTTACTTACAACGTTATTGTGACTGGTCCGATTCGAAGTAACAAAATGCACGTTTATGATTTACACGTAGATAATTCAGGTTGGCTTGGAAATCCAACGTAACCCAACAGTAAAATAAGGTAATGAGCAGTTAGCATTAAAACTTCTTTATAAAGACATCATTATGCTTAACAATAGATACATAATACAATGAGCTGAAGGCTACAGCTGTAAAAATATTACTTAATTTATGAAGTCAAAAAGGAATTACTTATTAAACAATGTCAATTGATAATGGCGATGGCAAAAAAGAATAGCAATGGACGGTTTAATCATGACACTCTCTGGAGTAATGAACGATAAACAACCATTCCACTAAATTTCCTCATCGTTTTGTAAGAAACAGCGAGAACTTTGAACAATAGCAGCTGCCTTTTACGCTCCAGAAAACAACTTGTAAATGTTAACATGAATAAACCTGTTTTGTAGTAACATGAGAAGAATAAATAAATAGTATAATCAGCGTAAACGTTTAGGCTGCGTAATCCAAATATATTATCAACACTATGCTTTTTGTATTCAATTGACCAATACCGAAAAAACAGTCAGCAGTCAGTATATCAGAAGTCTTAATGAAGCATTAATGGAGGGTTTATTAGTATGACAAGTAACAAATATGTATCAGAAAGTCAGTCCGCTACAAGCAAACATTAAGGTGTTCACTACCCTCAAAATTGCAGTGATCAGTTAACGTCTAATGTTCCGACATTAACATAATGCTTATATAAAGGAAACAGCCAGTCTGATAAATAATTCGGAAAAATGCAACATAAGAACATTGTTGCCACATCAAGACTTCGAATTTGTCGAAAATGGAGCAAAGCTACAAATAAAGACTGACGACATAAAACACATACAGCAAACAAAAATGCTCTTTCATACGCTGATATGTCTATGTACGACTCGTGTAGACCAATTTTAGCGAGAATGTTATTTTCAGTCTCCAAGGACACTTTCATTAGATATGTGTATTTTGCAGTTATAAATTTATTGCTTTTCTGATTCGACCAATCTATCACAAATCATAGTACACACAAGCTAATTGAGTTAGATTACGTATATCATGCTTTTATCAACTGATAGCAAACCAGTTATAAGACATTCACCTACTAGAAATATAAGTCTTACGACAACTAAACGTTGGAGACTTTTTGTAGGTTGATGTAAAGAGTTGTCGCAGTTTGTAGGTATCTTTAGAAATCAGCTGCTGATAACATTTACACTATCCGTTAATAACTTTTAGCTACGTATAAACGTTAAAATCATCTGCGCGACTACTAAATGCAATAAATTTTGCAACTGCAGCTAAATCAGTGGACGAAGTTGTTGTATATTGTTTTGTGTTGCAACCTGCTGTTTCTTCGCTGGAAATCAGATTAGGACTATATCTTATTATCTTTAGGTACGAACCATATATTAAATGCACCATATATGACCACTAGATTAGTTTGAGTCAGTTCAGCGTGATGATAAATTCTGTTGGATAACCCATACATTACTTAATCTCAGTGAACACAATAAACCAATGAAATATACTGCCAACACTTTTACACTCGTTGATCATATAAGCACATGGCCTATGAAAGTAACCGATAGCTCCCTACTCTATTTTAGCCGCGAATCCCTCTTAGATTTTTTTAACTCACTCCAAAAGTTTCTCTCTACTGGTGACCTGCTTAACTTATGCTCATCAACAGCGTAACTTAGTCAGACACTTCAGATCCTGGGGCCCCTGAAAGCATAGATTATTCATGTCTCCTGCAGAAGCTTCACTCTTTTATTCATTCTCGTTTAAATTTGTAGATACACCAATAAGTTTACGACAATACGTCATTCAACTCTTGTGACGCGGGTATTTTGCTAACGACTGAAATTTTGATCAATAAGAAAATTATTTACCTATATTCTGCAATAGTTTTTCTTTACTTTCAAGCCTCTATGCCAGGCACAGTAGGGCTTGGTGTAGAATTTTGTTGCACGCTACAATTCGAAACTTCATATTCTGTAACATTCAATTCCTGTACCCACCTGTATATAAGCTGTTTCATTTCCTATCATTTTTCACGAGCGTGTATGTCACACTACTTTACTATGCTCTTTAATCCCTGAAGTCTCATCATTTCAGCCTGCTTTGCCTATGTAACTACCAACACTTGCTATAATCTGTTGTGACCTTGCTAATCCTGAATGTAAAAGCAGTTACCTCTGACACCAGAAAATAAATTATTAGTGTTATTTTGCAGATATACTTCATCTACCGCTCATGGCAAACTTTTATGTACCAGTAACTTCAATGAACTATTCTTAATTCGCTGATGTGCAGTCCGATTGTCTTGCTAATGGCCTACTTAGTTGATTATTTCTCATGCTCGTAGTAAAATCACCATTGTCAAACCTAATCAATTTGTTTCATATTCTTATATGTGACTGTTCCGTTATATATAACCGTTATCATTAACTACTATTATTAACATTATTTTAGCTCAATATTTTAACAAATTTAACACGTACTTGTCGCTTTCTTTAGAAATTTTTCCGGCGAAATTCTCTAGATGCCATTATACCATGCTTGTTGTATCAAAATGATTCCGCTTGTAAAACTAGGGCGTACATTTTTTAAGAGATAAAGTGTTTATATTATTATCATTATTGTAAATGAGTCAATCACAATTGCATTGTGGAATGCGTATAAGTTGTTCTGACAGCCATTATCTCTTCATGTGATTAATCCATTACAAGTGTCTCCGTCGAAGAAATACTTGTCATAATACCACTTAATTATTTTCAATTATTATTTTTTGTTAATGTTTCTTTGCTACGCTTAAACGATATTGAATCGATCACTACGACTTCGGAGTGCGGGTAATATAAATCAATTTAACTTCTATATTCTCTTTGAATATATAGTGTTCCTTAAGTTGTCACTTATCTTGGCGTTGGACAAATCGAATTACGCAAACCACAAGCTGTAAATGGTTCACCACATACTTACTTATGCTTAATTTGAGGTTAATATCTTCTGTTACACTAACTGACACATATCACCAACGTATTTCTTTACATCATCAGACAACGCTAATTGCTTGAGTACTTGATTGATATTTTCCTTTACTTGATTCACTCGGCGACACCAAAGATTGCATACCATAAAAGATTTTTAGCACTCATGATTAAAAATTATATTGTAGAAACGAACGGTTTATTTGTCGACGTCCAACACGACGTGAAACAAGGGTTTGCGACCCATAAATTTTACATTATTGAGTATAAAATCAACTTGCTGTTTGTTTTGTTGCCATATACTTGGAAATTTCCTCTTCAGACAAAATGTACATCTAAATACAACGTAAATGTATTCAAAGACTCTTTAGACATGTATATGATGCGTTCATGTAGTTCACGACAGCAGTAAATATAATTTTCTTACAGACTGATAGTGCAGAATTTCTTACTCAGTTTCTTAACCTAAAAACTACCTTCCGAGCATCATGCTTTCAAAGAACCTTCGCAAACCCGCAAACACTTGTCGTTAAAAACGAGCCACACAGATATTACTGAGTGTGTTGATCAATAAAATCTAGGAGGGGGCTCCGACATAATTAACTACTGTATGCAAAAAATTACTGCAAATGAGGAATATATTCAATTCATAAATTATTTAGATGATAAGTAACATACGAAAGTAGGAATATGGCAAAAATTCTTGGGAACTGGATGATAACATCCAGTCTACCAAAGAGTATTTGTAAAATAGCCGCTACAAGTTAATCATCTCAAGGTCATTAAAACGTTTCGCTGAGAGTTTTCGAAATCAGATGACTTTTAAGAAGTAACCTAAGAGATGGTAGGGATTTTGGTCAGCTTACTATCACCATATATTTTGCTAATACTACCAATTTTATGGGTGACTACATACATGTATTTTTATATTAAATCCCGTTATGATAACCCAGAGAGTGTTCCAGTCATGATTATTTTAGGATCTGGTAATGCTTATTTTATACTTTATATTAGGCGGACATACTGCTGAAATGCTTTCATATGTTTCCGTATTAACTCCAAAATATCAACCGCGTACCTATGTGATTGCAGCAACTGACTCGATTAGTGAACAAAAGGTCTTTAATTTAGAGGACAAGAGTGATATTAAGGTTAGTTACAACTTTACTTTACAAATTATTAGTTCAGCGTAAAGCGCATTCGAAGAGCTCGTGAAGTAAAGCAGTCTTATGTTAGTAGTATCTTTACTACACTTATGTCTTTCCTGTCTGCATTTCCTATTTTCGTCTCGTGTAGGCCTAAATTGGTGAGTTACGAAGATATCTGTTAAATCTTTTTCATAATAATCACTGTATATGAAGGCCTGAATAACAAGTGTTTGCCTAAGTTTTAACAACTGGACTGTGTTTCCTGAAAGTTTTAACAGTGTTATGGAGTATTAGCAGGAACATGTACCTTTTTAATTCCTGGTTTGTCAAGAACCGCTGTAAAATCCACTTTTGTATTGACATCAAAAGACGTCGCACAAAGACTCATTACTAGACGTTCATCATCTTTTTTAAATTATACCTCCGACTTGTACTGTTGTTCCATTTTTGATTCAATAATCATCAATTCATGTATTGGATGCTTGATTCGAAACGTTATTATCACAGAATAATTTTCATTTGTTTCGATATTAATTTTTAAAAATATGGAAGCAAAAACAAACGTTCCTTTATAAAAATTGGTCATTACTCTAGGCCCTTGTAGATTTTCTAGGGGATAAATTTTTCAAGTGGCTTCAAGTTAGCACTAAATCCTTGCTTCCGTTAACTGGCATAAAATTAAGTGCAAAATACCGTTATATGATAGTCACAACTGGTATAAAATGCCAAGTTTTACATTGCGACTGACTAGAAAGTAAGAGGGTGGGGGTATCATCAAATTTCATGGTTTGTTTAGTGAAGTCTTCTCAGTTTATCATCTTGTAATAAACCTCTGTGTGATGATGAGGCCATATATTTACGTTTATTAATTTGGCTAAATAAAACTGTGTCAGCTTTAAACTTCCTTTGAAAGTGGTGGTGTTCCTGTTGGACTGCATTTTAATGACTACATGTTGAGTGACTGACAACTGAACGAATCCTAACTGTAGCATCTTCAAGACTTTTGATGTCTCTCTTCATTTTTCTGTACTAGTTGTATTTCATATTCGGGTAAATGGTTGTATTACTAAGTTGTTCATTTTCTGTGGTTTTGTTAATTAATTCCTTTAGTGCTTGTATTTTAGCAAACCAGCGTATAATATTATCCTCAACTGAAGTGGAAAATTCTTTAATTAGTGTATTAACCTTGTAATGGCTGCCTATTCAAACACAATTTGTCGAATCAGAGTTATGGAGAACTGTCATAAGAATTGTCTATCCTAAGTGGTGTTCATCAGAGCTGTTATTATCCTTACTTCTGTTCAGCTTCATTGTAGATGCTCTGAAAATAACACTATTTGAATTTTCAGGGATCGATTTCAAGTGGTTCATTTACTGACTTAGGGTATGCAAATATTGCAGTGCTATTCAGTGAAAACGCTGACAGTATAGTCTCTTGAAAGCTGTTAGTAAAAATGCAAACATATTTGAAATGCGTTTCTTTTTGTTTAAATAGGTAATGTTACTCCAGGACTGGTATACATTATCACCTAGATCGGTCACAGAGAATGAAGTCGAGTGCCTTGACCATTTTATATATACTGAAAATCTTATAGACCGTATTAGTTGATTTTGTGTTGCTGATGTGGTGTAAAAATTTAAGCTAACGCACATTTAACCCAAACTCTGCGCTGTTTACGACTGACTGACTACTGAATTTTGTTGGTCATCACAAGTGAAAAAGACTACTTTCCTAAGCTAACACGATTTTGATCAAACAAAAATTGTTTCTTGTTACGAGGATCACAATTAACTTCCACACGACTGTAACTTTCAAACTACCGTAGCAATAAGTCTATAAAATATCATTGCACAATCTTATAACATATTGCTAAATTATGTGTTTTCAATGAAGCGTTATCGTTCGTGTTATTCTTTAATTGATTATTTAGAGGTTCGTATATGGATTTCATTGTCCTTACAAATACAATAAATAACGTCCCATTTTTATTGCACTTTTTTTCTACCTGCTCATAATACTTTCGTCGATGTATTAAACTATTTTTTCAACCATTGATATGACGTACATGCAACATAGATTTTATGCAATGGTCCTGGGACATGCATCCCTGTATGTTTTGTGGCGCTTTTACTCCAGGTAAGATAAATATTGTTTGGTGCATTATCTGTTAGTAATTTAGATGTTTAATAATGATGGCAATAATAATAAACAATTTTCTGTCTCTAATAGTCTTAGTAGAAACTCATGAAAACATTTTATTGTTGAAAACTGCCTTTTTATGTGCTTCTCACCTTAGGAGAACTTTTTTATTCACGTTTCACGTCGAATAGTTGGACGCGTATAAGTTAGAATCAGTAAAGCTGTTTAGTGGATATCACATTAACGTTCGCAGTGATATGTACTGGATTCAATGTTCAGTTGGAACATTAGCACTGGGATAAAAGTACATTATTCTAACAAGTCCCGAATTAAACGGGACGTGCATTCTACACTTCACCGCTATTTTACCGGCATGGTCAGATTTACTTATCGGGATAAGTTAGTCTGTATATACTGACCAGAACAATTGTCCCTTTGGGTTCTGGGGTACTAGGTAGGTCTATTAAAAAGCGATAAAGTTTTCTTCCATAGGAAGCCAATATTTCAACCTCATTCCCACAATCTATGAATGTACAACATAGAACCTAGCATATATGCATCAGTCCAGGTTTCCACACCTCACAACACAGCAAGACGAACCCTTCCCACAATAGAAGGATGAGGTTAGCAAAGGCTGACCTTAGAGATACACACTACCGCACTCCCCGAATTTTCGTTGTTAGGCTTTCACAAGTGTGAAGATAACACATCTAAAACTACTCATAAGGTGGTCGTATGTAACTTACCTGAAAGACATTTTTTCGGGCAGAACAGCGGCACTTTTAAGCAGTTGAGACCACCTCTCATCTGGTTTCCTATTCAGGTACTTCTAAATGACTAATCCTTCCACTGCATAGGCTGCTGGAACATGGTTAACCCTCTTCACATTTTTGATAGCATTCTAGATCACTGCGTCCATTCAAACACAAATTCAGTCGGCTAGTCGCAGATTTTAGGTGTCTACAGCGTTAATTGACATACTTCATCTATCGTCTTATTATAGTATACGGTGCATGCTTTATCTGCCTTAGTCCGTATATATTTACATCAGTGGTTTCAGATCACCGGTTGTCTTTACCGTTTTATTTTGGTTGTCTACAACGTTCTTTTTTGTTCTAAAGCGGTTCTGGTACGTCACTAATTTCCTGAATAAATGTAGGAGGTTTTCTAAATCTTGCACTTTAATCTATTTGACTTATTCCGTTAGTGAAGCGATATTAATTAACTTAAAAGCAATAACCTTGAGTGAATATGCATTTCAAAATTTTTCACCTTTCTTGACAATAAGTCAATTGTTGATGTGTATAACCACTTTATAGGTTGACCAGATTGACTTTTAACAGCGATTCTGGTATTTTAATTACTTTCTTCATACCTTACGGTCTGTATTGTGTTGAATCACCAAACTCACAATGTTTCATTAAGAGAATCATTAAAAGTTCATTTTAGGATTGTCCATGTTTGATTTTCTACTCGTTGAAAAATATTCAGCCATTTTTATGATATTTTGTTTACAGTCGGCTTCTTTCTCTATTTAATGAACAGATGCTAAGACTTCATTCAACTCTTATAATTTTTGTCGAAAGTATTTGTCGTACCAAGACATTATCGTTATCTGGGAAGATATTATACCATACACACTTGGTGGATGTGATTGTTCAATGGCCAGAATTGAAAACAAAATATCCAAAATCAATTTACTTGGGACTTTTGTCGTAGACGCACGTATGCAACTTTGTGATATAAACTGTATTCAAAAGAATTTTCTATCTGTAATGGGTTTGTTGTTGTTTTGTGCGATAGTTGTCCGTAATTTAAAATAAATTTTAATTTAGGATGAAATAGTTGTTTCAATTTTTTATCCAATAAACCATACAGCTTTCGTATTAGGTAATGGAAAGAAGCCGGTAGGAAATCTTTAACTTAGGTTTTGTGCTAGTTGATACTCACAACAGATGTCCTGTAGAACTGAGATATTTGCGTTATTCAACACTCAGGGATCAGTTAGTGTAAATGTTTGGGTCTTCCTAGACGTTGACCACAACCCAAATAGCCCAGTTATAACATTTCAGTGTGAAACTAGGTGACATAATTTTGAATTACTTAGAATGAGCTGACAATTGGTGTAATATATATATTGCTCATTCCACTTCCGACCGTAGCTGCTACCTTAACGTGGCGACTGGGCTTGCTTATCATGATGACTCAGCCGAGCTATATTGGCTGGAACGCCTGTTTCTATGGCTCCTACCATGCCAGGGAAATCTGTCGAGGAGCGTCACGACTAAAGGTAGTAACTTGAGGTCTGAGCGCAAAGTCGTACTGCTGACTGTAGTGGAGTGTGGCAGCAGTAAGGTGTCCCCTCTGGAAAACTGAATTTTACTGCGACACTGCCTTATAGCGAAAGGGGGTTTTAAAAGGCCGACCCTAAAATTGTCTCACTTCATACCTCGCTGATTTCTGTCTTTGGCGGTAAGATATTTTAAAGAATGGAGCCAACATTTCGAAATCTACTCAAATAGACCGTGGGGTGGGGGTATCGACCTAAAGCAGTTGGCTTTGTCACTACGTGCACGACTCTGGGATTTGTCCTAAGAATTTCATTTCTGTGTGCTAATTGAGGCATGACAACTTGGACTGATGTACTCACGTACAAAGTTCTACGTTGTGGCTGACATTCTATTATTATTAGTCTTGGTAAAATACAATGAATATGATTATCACTTACCTTATTTTACAAATTCTTACCTAGTTCACATCGCTCCACACATTATTACACGATCTTTGACTAAACATAGTCTGATCGTAATTTTCATAACCCCATGTAACATATATGGGGTTATTCTTTTTTTAATAACTAGAGCTTTATTCTACATTTTGTTTCGTGCAGTGGGAATTTTCAGCATGCCATATTTTAACAAGTTACTCCTTTTCTATGTACATCTGATTAAATGAATGTTTATGAAATATTCAGATGGTTTCATAAGAAACAGAAACCTTTGCATCACGTGATAACCTGTATTTTAAGGGCATTTATTTCTAATTAGATCAGCTTTTACAACTTTCCTATCGCACATAACGTGTGCTAGATACGAAATATCCGAGCTTTTGTACAGGTTGATATTTAATAGGGTTAAGTTGAAGACTATTCAAACTAGATCATCGTTCAACATTTGTTGAGAAACAAATCATTTCAGAATAACTTAAGGATGAAGAAACAAACATGCAAATGGTAAGATCATCCAGATACTTAGCAAAAGTTTTTTCGTAGATCAGGGCAGGTTATGCATAAAAAATTAAAAAAAATAGAAGGAGGAATATCACCCTAAGGTATGCCATCTGTTAATAGCTATGGAGAGTACTCTCCTTCATACACAGCATATTTTTCTTCCTAATATAAGTAAAAAAACACGCAGTTGATTATCTAGTTCTTTATGTTAATATTCTCAAATTTTCTCAGAAATATAGGTCTAGGATTAGAATCAAAGGCAAAAGTATAATCGAGAAACGGTTTGGATATACTTCTCACCCCTTCATAGATTAAGAACCATATTGTTATATAAGGCAACGTCTGCAGCCAATGTGACGATTGCATCTACATGCAAACTAATATGGGTAGACAAGCTTCCTTAGTGCAGGTTAAGTAATGAAAGTTTTTCCATAATTCTGAGAAAAGAAGTTTTATTTCTAAGTTTAAGCTTAGCATTCTCAACAATCGACACGTTTCTTGGTATAGGCATTATTTTTATTCGCTTCCACACTTTTAGTGTAACATTCCTATAAAAAGACTTAATAAAGAAATCAGTCAGTGGCATATATATAAGTCAGCTTATTTCTTAAAATGAGGGTTTGAGTTGTCATAGCATCCTGGACATCGTAATGGCTTAATGGCCCTCAGACATTCTAAAATATTAGTTTCAATGAATATGAAATTAAGATTTTTTTTCGAATCTAGGGAATCAGAGAGTATTAAAGCATCCACAACGTAGCAATGCCTCATTTAAAGTTAAAGCATCTAAGTGTGTTCTGTAGTCTGTAAGCTTTTCAAATAATTTCCAAACAGTTTTTGAGCATACATTTGCTTCAAAGCTTTAATTTCCTAAAATATAAGGCCATTCAGCTATTTAACTTCAGCATCATTTTTGCCCTTGTAGTGACTTTCTTTTTCTCTTTTCAGTCCTTTTACATGTTGGCCCGGTCGAATTTTATAAAAGTCGTAATTAGTTGTTATGGTGATTGTTGTTGCTAACACCACAGATTTGTCTGAGTTAGGCAATCATTGGCAACCAGGAAACACTGAACAGCTGTTTCATCTTAATATGGGACTCTAGCGATGTGCACTCACTGCTTCACTTGGAATCGAGCCCAGGACCTTCAAGCTTCGTGGTGAACACCTAACCATTGGACTACTAAGCTGGCTGTCAACAATTGATACTCTTAACTTGAGTCAATTCGCCGTATATTTGCATGACCCTATTCACTACCATTGATGAGTAATCGCCTAATATATGTTGTGTCGCTAGAACTTTTGAGGGTTGTGTGAGCGTACGCTAATTCTGATACTTGTACCTCGGACGTATACCGCGACTTGTTCCCTTCCCAGCCAGCAGCTATTACAAAAGGCTAAGCTTGTAGGAAGATTATATTGTGGAGCAAAAGTGAGACGAGAGAATAGTCAACTAGCAAACCAGTGAATTTGTATTTTCAAATACATCGATTTTTTATATTCATCAATTTACAATGATTATTCATTAAGTGAAATCAATAACATTTAATTAATACAATCAAATACTGTCAACTTTAGTTTTAGGGATTATGAATCCCTAATATATGACATGGTTTTAGTGAGACAACAAATATCAAAATAGAATTTAAAATAAAATGTGGTGATATCTACAGTGATTTCTAGTGATTCCTTTAAAAAAAAATAGGTCCCAGTTACTTAACTACAACATGTTATTCAACTCATAGATATTTTCTTTTAAGTAATTTCCATATTTTTTATTTTCATAATCTAGTAAATTATCTTTTCTTGAAATTCCCACATAGATTTTTGATAGAATACAATACATTGATTAGTGTTTGGAAAGTTTTCTATGTTGTATACGCATTACGTAATTATTATTAATATGCAATGATTTGTTTGAATGATACATTTACCTTAAACTTGTCACATTATTTATGTTCATTAATTTTATACTCAAAATTGTAGAATTCGAAAATAATTTATCGTACAGAATATTCTTCGTTCATACGTTTTCGCTTTGATAAATATGGGGATTTTTTGTCATAATTCATGTTTATGTTGTAGAATTTTCAAAAATTTGCATCAATGCCTAAAGTATTATGTGTAAATCTTATACTAATGAGTAGGAATTTTTCTATGCAAATGGTGTAGCTCAATTCAACGAGGATGCTGATAGAGTATGTAGAGTCTTTTGATCGCTTTGAGTAGCAATACAAGCATGTTTGGGTTGAATTCATTCTCTGTTTAATTGGGATATGTTACTCGGTAACTGGTCTGGATTATCTCATAGATTGTTCACAGAGGATAAAGTTGTCGAGTGCTTAAACCACTTCATTTAGCCTAAAGATATTATCAATCCTGATAAGTCGGGGTTTGATAAAATATCTACATGGATTAAGTAAGCTTGCCAAGATTTTGCCAGCCCTCATCACTTACAGATTAAGTGAGATATCCGTTTACCAGCCTAGAGAGAAGTTTACTGCACATATGTACTCTCTGCGTAAATCTACGGCTGTGAAAATAATGTTTTGTTCAGATTACAGGTATGTGATCATAGTTGTCATAGAAGCATCGCTAGCGTATCGTGGAATAAGTGAGTAGGCAATCGTGATGTTAAGCATAGTATTGTGCGAGGATGGCAGATCAGTCGATGTTATGATTCCTTATCGACTGAGGTGGTTGATACATGTATTGCGTAAACCTAATCATCACTCACTATGATGCACGATGTTGGCTGTTGTAGGATTAAGTTCGAAGAAAGGAGCAACTAATCCAAACCTTAACATCAGTCTACAAAGTCGTTGGTTGTCTGTCTTTACTGTGTTCGTAAGTACATACTACTTGGATGGAGTTCAGAAAATGATAGTCCTAATCAGGGGTTGGTGATATTGGATGATATGACTGAGAATCAATTACAATGACGCAAGTGCATTCACGGTTTATTCTCATCTGAATCTTAAATTATATTACTTCATACTTACCTTTTTAGTCTTTCCTGTTAGACTGCATTCTGGCATTAGTCTTCTTTATTTGATCTGGTCCTGCTAATGTGGTATGGGAACTTGAGATGACGCACATATTTACCAGACTCTACATTGTTTATTATTTACTAACTAATTATGTAGTTGATCTCTGGATACCATATCACGCTGAGTAAGCGGGGATATGGATCGTGTAGGTAACTCAATTCCATGATATATATTCCATAATAATATATACATTGCCTCCAATCACCTTATTTGCATTCTTCGATCAAAGTTTCTTCTAGGTTAGCTTCCCTTGATTGTCTTCACATTTCCTACATGCTGTAATCAAAGTTTGCTCCCTACCACCCTGAAATTCACCTCGTCAGCTGTTCGCTATTCCTACTTTCATACGACGTTCTATTATCTCTTACTTATAGACAACCTTATGAATAGCATCCATCATACCTGTACTTATTAAATTAGTTATATCACAATAACAATCTAATAATGTTCATAACACCACTTAAAACTCTTTTCACAACAAGTAGTATAATGTACAATTTTCAATCTATTCATGTATATATTACTTAAATTGGCATATAATTTATTTCTAAACTACATTAGGTGTGAATACCTATACTACATTTACTAATTGGCTTTGAAAAGTTTACATAAATAATCCATTCAATTACTTGTAACTATTAATAAGTTTGACAATATTGAATTAGTTTAAACAATTTATATGAATAGATTTAAAATGATTCTATGTTAAAGCATTGAAATTCATTAGGGAATTATACAATTTAATTTCCAGTTTACTTTTATGTAGAAGAAATTCATTTTAGTCTAAAGTGAAAGATGGAACTAAATCGAAAAATATATGAAAAATGTATATTCTCAGATATTAAACGAATCAAGTTTACACAGTTAATTGAATTGAGGTGATATTTGGAGATTGGTATTAAATTTTAGCTGATTAGATTTGTCACAAATTAATGTTGGTAGGGTATCATTGAAAACTAAGGAGCATTGTACAACTGTCCTGTTATAGTATGACACTTCTCAACAGTGCGCACTATAAATTCCGCCCCATACTCTTCAAGTTAGCAAACACCCGAAATAAGATTCTTTTAACAGTAAGAAAGGTATACTTTACCATTTATTAATGTCCAACTAATAATTTTTTATCACTAGTTGTTCATGTGGCATCGTTAAGGTGTTATGATGTCAGTAAAAAATGCTGTTATGATGCGGAAGTGCGACCGATTATTTGATATGTTCTTGTGCTCACAAGGTTATAACAACAAACGCCAATGATTGCCTATCTGGTCTCTACACGTCCATCCGGTGCCCACTCAATCCCACTGCAGAGTAGGAAGAACACAAGTCGATATATATATATATATATATATATATATATATATATATATATAGAGAGAGAGAGAGAGAGAGAGAGAGAAACCGGACCACACAGCGAGTTACTTGGGCAACAAGTATCGATATAAAACAAAGTATATAAGGGTATATATAAGGGGTATTGAATAGATGTAACGTGTACGCATTCAATTAACTGTAGTTCATAAATGAGAGATGGTACGCTAATAGTAAATATGCTGAACGACAGGATAAGGCAAGATAAATGTAACAATCATAGGGAAAGATGTTTACATTAATCAACTGAAATAATTAAAATACTCTTCTTAAACATAGTCTTAGAAGTTTGTTACTCTTCTTTAGTCGTCCAACACAACATCAAGGTCAAATAACCATTAACAAAATGACAATTGGTCTCAACTAATAGATTAGTGAAGGGATTAGTAAGTCTGATTTGGCTAACTACTTAATCACTTAATAGCCAGTTTAGAAATTAGGTCAATACTTTGGTAATTGGGAAAGTCTAAATTCTAACTAGTCCACAGAAGGTTAAATATAGTTAGTTGGTTAAGTTGATATCAAGACTAGTTTTGATTTGTTGTAATTATTCGTCGCAGAATAATTTGTATTAGTTACCACTGAAAACCAAAGAGTACAAGGCGATTGTTTCATCTTATTATGGGACTGCTTATCAATACTCATCCCAGAATCTGACCATGACCAATTCATGAGTTATTTTGAAATAGTTGGGGAAAATTAAATGAAGATCCATGATAAATCAACGTTAAAGCAGCAAAATTAGTAGGTTAATAAACACAAATATCATAAAATGAAGACATTTGAACGATGAATATTCTATACAATGAATTCTCATCAGGTTTGACAATTATCAGTTCACAATTAATGATAACAAAAATAGCTAATTCTAAGGTTTATACATCATTTCGATTAATAGGATTACAGAATACGAAGTTTGGATTTTAGTAGATTGTTAATGTTGAAATAATCCCAAAATTTATGTAACCAATGTTGAATAAGAGAAACTGTTTTTATCAGTCTCTGCCGCCGTATGCCTACACCGGAATTGTCCTCGTTGTCCCACTCTATGGTAGTCCCAGTAGTGGCCGTGTCTGTTGGCCTTATGTACTGTGTGTGACTATAGATTGAATGTCAAGCTGAAGCTTCGAAATTATGAATGGCTTTAAGTCACCCTGTATTTACAATAAGGACTGTATAGATTTTCAGGTTGCGTGAACCAAGGTAGGCGGAGAGGGATTTGAACCTACCACCCACTAGATAAAAGACAAGTGTCTTACCAACTAGTCTACATTTAGCTCTTCCAGAAAGGATTATGCATAACAGTTGTTCTCAAAAGTGTAGTGTATTTAAAACTTAGATTAGTGACATTATCTATAAGTTTCTCTTTCGTATAGGTGCTGTAATCCTACTAAACCCTGTAAACTAGTTAAAATGTGTTACTAGCTAATTATTTTTGCACAAATAAAGAACATTAGGTGAAGAAATATTTTCTCGACGATATCATTTAATCTATGGGATATATGTAGTATAGTACAATGTAGTACAGTTTAGTGTAGAAAATTTTACATGCAACAGTCTTATATAAAAGATTACAAAGAATCAAATGTCTTCAGGTAACTAATAGAAATTATTCAATAGTCTCAAAGGCAATAAGAAGTCTGTTGCCGGTTATGCGATGAACCAAAGTTCCTGTTAAGTATAGGTGTGATAAAGAAAGAAATCATTGTTTACTTGATGAATTTAAACGAGTGAAACAGTTGAATGAGATAACGAAAGCTAATTAATTATGATCGAAAACAAATCATGGGGCCAGTCTCAAGTTAAAATTACACATTCAACATACTTCATCATATAGTTTTTAAGCTTGAATCAATTGGGTAATAAAGCCATCACTGTGTAGATGTTCTGATGTGTATCACTCTTTCGAGTTGTTTTGATTAACAATAAGTATGTTTTTGAAAGGTGATTCTGATTGATCTATATGATCAGAAGCCAAAAGGTACTCATAAACACATATATCAGTAGATTTACAAACTTCCTTTGACAACTAGATAGGTTAATGTTTAGAGACATATTTTGAAATAGTTCACTTTGTAGTTCCAACATAGCCTGTTACGTAAGAGTTAGTAAATTTATTTATATGCATTGAATTTCCACACATCCTTATTTCAAAGTCCAAATGAAAAAGAAAATATGAAGTTGAATAGAATCACTATCATTCTATTCATGTAAAACAATTCGAGAAATTTGTTACTTTCACTATTGAACGTCATGTATTAAAATGATTAATAGTAGTAAAAAATAAAATAATGAATTATTTAAATAACACGTTTATTAAAATAATCACAGACAAAGGTATTGATAATGAAATGATCTGAAACTATCATACATACTACTAATATTATATTAAAGTAGAAGTGAATTACAAGTTTTCATATATTCTGTGATGTTCATCTTTGTTTAATTAATGTTTATTTAACGTGTTCAACAGCTAATTTATTTAATTAATCTAAGTTATAATGGATATGACCAGTGAATGAATTAGCAGTGTATTCAGTAGTATATTCACATTTATCCTTAACTATTAATTGTTTCTTCAATTTCGTGGGAAGAAAATTTTTGTTTTCACCAGATGATTATAAAATATGATAGGGTAGGCAAAACTTCCTACTAATTCTTCAATAGTCGCCATTATAAATATATGAAAGTGTAGTAGTAATAACGACCATAATAATAATAATAATAATAATAATAATAATAATAATAATAATTATTATTATTATTATTATTATTATTATTATTATTATTATTATTATGGTTATAGAAACATTCCGAATAGTTCGATAATTATTTTCATCGATTATTGGCTAAAAATCCCAAGGTGTTAAATATCAGTAAGTCGATTCTGACCATCAAAATGTCTAGAAAAAAAGCAATGAAAACTTACATATATCACAAAATATCTTTTAGATGGAAGTTGTTTCTTCATACAAAGAAATGATAACTTAAGCGGCTCATTCAAATGGTTGAGTTACATAGTTTTCAAATACACGTTTACTGTAATTACCAATTTTTGTTAAGTTTGTTTAAAATGAATAATTACAAGTGTCATGTACGTACACTTCTTTTATAAACTATCGTTATGTAAGACATGGACGACTCATTCTAGCTCCAATTTAGATTTTGCACGTAAATGGTTCTAGATGATCTTACTGGGCTTTTGCTCGTGATTGTTTTGTTCCGTTTTCTACTTCGTAGATTGCTTATCTTTAGTCCCAAGATCGCTTCCTTGAGTTACTGACCGAATATATAAGAATAATCACCTATTCAGCCCAGCTTATAGTTATGTTAAATTCTAAAAAAATACTCAAATATAAACACAGAATATACTGTAACTTCTTCCTTTTTTATCCACTGAAAAAGTGTGCATTAGAATTCAGGTATTATATGCATAGAAAATAATCAATTGTTACTAGTTGAACTGGTAGAAAATGCTTGGTGATTGAAATCAGTAGGGGATCATAACTTTCATAAAAAAATGTTTATAAAATGTGTCATTAAGTACTTCTTATTTTTAATTGATTGAACATATCACAGACTGATATTAGCAGGGTACCATTGGAAACCATGGAGCACTGGACAACTGTTTCGTTCTAGTATGGAACTTCTCAATAGTGAGCACCCCACACTTCCCTCCATGGTTTTAAGGTTGGTGAACACCTAATAATCTGCGCCACTGGGCCTCCCGGCACCTAATGGTAGAATTCTCACTTCCATCAATTCTTGATGTATAGCTGGACAATCACCTATTGTCACTGGTGATGACTGTTTAACTAGAGACAAGTGTGATTTCCATCAGTCACAACTACTCACTAGAGCTGAAATACTCTTTGGTTCTCAATGGTACCATGCTAACATCAACCTATGACATATCCAATCAATTAAAAATACCACTCCCCACAAAACGTCATCTTAATTCGACTACTTCTTATGTGATAAACTAAGCTATTCAGTGAAGGCATCTAACTTCAACAAATTCATTATCAAAATGTACAATCTCAGAAACATACATGGGATAAATTATCGGTGAATGAAGAATAGTAAGAATTTGATTAGTTGACATGTGAACATTTTCGTCCACCTAATGTTTCACAATAATTAATTAGTATTTGAAGGAGAGGATTTGTGAAACATGAAAATTGTGTAATCAGTGTTGTGAAGACAGTAATTGTGAGTATCATTAGATTAGAGTGGTGTGTATGAATAAAAATCGTGATAAATTGAATGGATCAGTCTTAGTAATAATATGAGTGAAATTGAATAGTATTATTAAGGACATGAATGAGATTTGGAGATACGGAAATGTGCAAATAAATAAATCAGTCAAATAAAGTAAGCTCTAAACTAAGATCATGGTAAAGGAGGTGATCTCATGAATCCCTTCACATACTTGTTATGACGCCGAGAAATTTGGTTGGTTGATCGAATGTCAATTAGGTGTGCCTAGTCGACAATTCGCGCACTGCCCTAATGCCTACTGAGTCCCAAGCCTAGAATAAGAAAAACACAAAACGACAGATCAACCAGACAGATTCGAATTATATCTCATACATTCCTTTATATATACATAAAATCAGACTGCACAGTCAACCAATTAGGAAGTTAACATTAATACAGAATAAAGGAAATAGTGACAGTGAATAGGCACAACTTGTACACAACCAATTAACTGTAGTTCATAGTCAGAGACAATATACTAAGAGTAAATATACTAATCGGGAGGATAGGGTAAGAGGAACGTAACAATCATAGAAACGAAATGTCTACATCACTTACAATTAGGATACTTGAAATAGTGTTCTAGAACACAGTTTTGAGAGTTTATTACTCTTCTTTAATCACCCAACCTTACACATACACAAATTAGACTTCAAATTTTGGATAACTAAATCTTCTCTAATGTAAAGTAAATTGAGAATTTTGTAGATTATGTCAACTGATGAATCTGAAGTTGAATGCTGCTAATCTATTATATATTGTAGAATATGAGACATGATTGGTTTGGACTGTTCATCTCCTAGCCATTAAGTAGGATGTTGTCAGATGCAGCGATGGAGCGACCTTGATGGATGATCTATGTACTACACTTCACATATAGAGGTAAACTGGTAAATGAACATGGAATTGGTTAATCGTGGCAGCTTACTGTTTAACCGAAGTCATATTAGTGAATGGCTTCTGAGTATCCTATAAAGATTCGCAGTAGGAAACGTCATGCTAATCGACCTCCCCAGACTATCTTAATTCCATCACTGGTAGCATCTCCCCTAAATTTATTGTATATATATATATATCTTTCCTTCTTTGGGTCCATGTGTTTTGTCTTTGAAGGTTGCTTCTCTTTCATATTATTTTTGTTGTTTGAATGCATGTTAAGAAGAATTTTGTTACGTAACTAGTAGTGAAGGCTTCTTAATATCATAAAATCCATTGTATTGAAGGCAGCTATTATTATTATTATTAGCATGAGCAAAGACAACAATTTATGAATATTTTAAATAAAACAAACATACTGTTGTTTAATGCATTATCAATTAAAATTGCTCTGGTCCTGAAAAACCGTATATGGATATTCTGTAAGATTCAGAGAGTTGATAATCTAAGTTTCATCTAGTATTTCAACTAGAGACATTAATACTAAGCTATTTAGGTTATGACTAAGAACATGTAATGTCAAGATTTATTGACTAATAGATTCTTTTTATGAAACTGTATGAAATCATCTTAATCAATTCTATGTAACTAGAAATTTATGTTAAGCAAGATCTTCTGATTACATCCAACTAGCTAATATTTTGACGTGCACTTACTAAACATAAATCAACTCTATACTCATTTGAGTGATTTACATAAAAAGCAGCAGTTTTGGGTACAAAATTAGGTAGATATATGTATAATAAAATGTAGTTTATGTCAAGGATTTTATATTGGCTTGAAGCTTCTATTATAATTAAGGTTTTCCAAGTCAATACTCCACTGAACACGAATTCTTTAACAAGAATTATACTTTGATATGAAGCATTTATCTTCTAATTGAATGTGGAAAATGACCAAATTTTCTGAATAAAGAACACTTACTGAACGCAGAAAGTATTTGGTATAATTTCAACTATACGTATTCAAATTTGCCTAGCGTTTAAATGAAACTAGAGAAGTAGAAAAGTCGTTATTCATTGGTTAATCATTGTGTAGTGATTAACCATTGTATGCATTTCATTTCTGAAGAGAATCATTAGAGACTCAAATAGTATAGTGATAACAGCCGCAGACTGTGAAACTGAGTGATCTAAAAACGAACTTGCTGAAAAGAATATATTCTCTCAAAGATTACAGGCACTTCATACTGACAAGTTCCAAGTAATACGAAACCTAGGTCCAGAGTTTCCGGCTTACTACTACAAAACAACCATCTACAGTTGACAATGAGATTATTTAAGTATTGTACTAAATGTATTTCTGTGCTAACAATAAATCTTTCTACTAAATAACATTAACTTGTACAGAGATTACTTAGTATACTAAAGTATACACAGACTATATATAGTGTTGATTTAATTCCGCTAAGTTTCAACAGGCGATTACTCGAGATTTTAAAGAACATTATTTGTATTATTTCACTGTATATACCAGTGTAGAATTAAGTTATATTCTGAAAACAAACGGATATTCGTTGTTGTTGTTGTTGAACAAATACAACTTTTCTTCTATTTTCATTCTACACATCACTAGGGGATAAAATAAGATGAAGAGAAGAAAATATTAGACGGTAAAATATGATGTTGTTATTCTATGCACTACTTATATTTACTTAAAACAAACAAAGTGAAATTTAATCTTTATCTATTTATTATTATTTTTTTTCAGTGTAGCTTATTAAGCTGACAACTTTCATAATCAGTTTTTCAATTCAATTATTATATTTCAATGATATTTCATAATATTAGGAAAAGAAACTTTATATTCACTATTTCAGTTAAGTAATGGTAATCTGACTATGTAAATAACTGGAAAGAAGATATGACTAGTGAGTTAGGAGAATGAATTGACTAATGGTGTTACATTGATAAACACTTGTGTTATGCCATGTAAGCTTTGGAGGCTAATAGATATAATACTAATTAAATAGTTCTTCTGAGACTATCATTCATCACTGACTAATTTTCTATAAGATGAGCTCATGAAGCCCTAGTAAGAGGCTATTACCAACTAAATTTAAATATGTTAGAATTGAAACAGTAGTCTTCAAGAGCATTGGGTGATCATCGTACTTTATAATAAATTATTTGTTGTTGAAAGCTAACTAACCGGTTTAATTCCGAAGTGATCGTTGTGTACCTTGGAGTTTTTGAGTAATGGAAACACACTTAAGAAGAGTCTAAATTTTTCACTGTTCCATGGTACCTCAACTGATGTTAATAATAAATATCAATAAATTAAGAAAATGATTACTGATTTTTCGACTGTAAGTAAAATAAAAAAGCTTATATGAAGGTGAAGTGTGAATATGACCAAATAAAACCATGGTTTAAGATTAGTATATCGTAAAATGTCTCTGACTGCTGCCAATAAACCCTCCTTTAATATAAACTTTAGTGTTTCTAAAAGTCGCTGCGTTTAGGAATACCATTTGGTCATCAATCCAAAACACGAAGTTTCACTGTAATTGAGACTGGTCGTTTGAATATACCTATCACATCTCAGTGTTGATCTTATACATAGTCTATCCATATCAAACACCACCGCGTTTACCACCAAGCTACTGAGTTCAAACAATTATGTTTGCGTAGTGTGCATGCATACCTAATTTAACAGTATTTGTAATCTCCTATTTGTGTTGTTGTAAACTGAAATTGATCAGTTTTTTTTTACCATGTATAAGTTACTAAGGAAATAGGTACATAATTGCAACAGAGACTGATTAGTTTTAGTCAACAAACACATAAACGGGGAGGTGATTTTAATACTTTTAAACTGTATAACTCGATTAGTTTTAGGTTGCCAATCAACGAAGATTCATTAAAAAAATGTGTTTTCTGAAAGTTTCTGATTTTTGACTGATAGTGGGTTACAGAATTCTCATTACATCTTAGTTTTTAATCACCGTTTGAATATATCTACATCATTTCTAATCATCACATTGTAACGTTAACCAAAAACCAATTGCTTCAAATACCAGAATGTTATATTCCAGTTACTATAAACCACCGACTTGTTTAATGTGAACAACAATAATCAGAATTAATTTGTATGGTTTTGTATTTCTTTGTAAAATTTCACATTGTAGGGTATCATAAGGTCCGTACAGCTGTGAAATGTTGTACTATAATGAAACAGCTCTCCAATGCTTTTTGATATTCAGTGGCTGTCTCACTAAGATCATTTCATGATACTAAATTTAATAATCTCCATTACATCATGAAATGAAAAATAACCTATATTTACTAGAATCTGACTTCAGGAGACAATCCTATTTGCTTTAATAGGAAAATGTTGGATGAGGTCACGTAAAGTTAAGAATATAAACCAATGGGTGCCATTTTATAAGTCTATGACATTCATCTGAGTTCGAAATCAGATAGGGTCATTGAAGTTTACTAATGAAAATCGCATATCAGGATAAAATAGCTTTCTGATGCTTTCTAATATTCATTTTTGTTAAGACCCGGTCAGAAAGTGATTTCAAATAAAGAATATCTTCTTCATAATTCATTGATAACATTTTGTTGTTCGAAACAATTCGATGAAGAAAGTGAGATGATTGTCATTATTATGACAAACGACCGAAATGAAAACTTATGTTTTATTCTATTATGATCTTTTAGGGGGGTGGGGAGATGTATCTAAGTATCCAATGTTCATATTGAGATTGAAATCTGATACCCATAGTTTCAAACATTAATACCATTACGCATTAACTTCAAATAGTCACTGTCCTTTTCAAGAGGCTTGACTTATTCCATTCGTTTTCTCGCTTTTCATATTCATGAATGATCAATAGTTTATGCTTGTTGACCTATAAACACCTCTATTAATACACAACTTCTTACTATTATTCCATTTAGTAACAATTACAAAATATGTAGATAAACTAAAGGAAATAAATAAACCAGTTAGAAAAATTGTGTGCTGTATATTAATTCTAAAATCTTTTCTCTTCATGAAAAGGAAATGGTCACATTTTAATATGGAAATAAAATCCTTTAACATAAAAAACCAAAAAAAGAAAAAGAAAACCAAACCAAACAAATAAATACTCCGGATGTAACATACGTATGCAAATATGGGCATATTCTTTGAGTCTTTACTTACCTAATATGCATACAGTTAGGCTAAAACCACACGATAAAGAGAATAGATAGAACATAGTTTAACATACTAGTACATATATGTCATTGTGTACATAAAAGACATATGCAATAATTCCATCATACATTTAAATTTCTTTCAGTCTACGATTGATACTACTAACATAAATACTACTACTACTAATACTAATACTATTAAATATTATTCTTATTATTCATACAAAAATCTAATATTATTCTACTATCTGGTTTCCGGTAACCTGTTATTTACAAAACAAATTCCTAGGCAATCAGTTAGGATTCAACAAGAAAACGTATATAATGTTATAGTATGTTATCATACCTATTCTTCTCAAGCAGACTGAAAATTATTAAATGTAGATGGAATGTTGTATTGATGTGAATTTCATTGTTATACTACTAGTACACTTGTCTTGGATAATCTAAACTGTATGTATGTAAGTACATGTATTAGTAACTATACTTAGTTGTCTGTAAACATGAACATATTTATTTTTTCTGATTAAAACAATACATAATCAAGATGAATCAATCAATCTATTAGTAGTACCAATAAAATAAAATCAATTAGTAAAATAAATGAATATAGAGAAAATAAAGCACAAAGTACTTAGCTCTCCTTTTAATCGTTTAGAGTCTAGTGTTCAAGTGATTTCTAGTGAGGTTTTCATAAGAAGTTGACATCACACTGTGAACATAAAAAGTTTTGTCTAGTTGTGTTATATATGCTTGTTAAGTCTTAATCTGTAGATGTAAATGCAATCAGCTACATTGAAATGAAAAAAATTTAAATGGTTGATGATTGTTAAATGTTACCAATTGATTGAATATGGAAAACTTCTGCTAGTGAAACTTCACTTCCACCATTTCAAGTATCATCGATCTCGATTCTTGTATTCAAAGGATCTATCGTACACTGTAATTTATACAAAAGTTTTGCATTTGTGTGCTTTAAAGCTTATATTTATGGGGTAAGTTAAGTAAATTCAGTCTTTGTTTTATCTTCTAAAAATGATATCAGTAGACATTATAGTAACGATAAGAAAACTTGACTAGTGGAGTTCAGTCATGTCCGGTGTAATCGATGGTAATCGATGCTGTCATGTAAATATGTCAAAAATTAACTGAGTCCGAAATATAACCCTATGGAAGCTGAGTCACTAGTTTAACAGTTAAGCGTTTGTCACGAAGCCTGGTTGATCATGTATGCGCACTGGTAATGAGTCCCAAGCTCAGACGAAACAGGTATCTAATATTTTCTGATGTTCAACAATTGTCTAACTCAGACCAATTCGTCATATCCAATTAAAAATACAACTACCGTCAATTAGTAAGCGAAATTTTCTTGAGCTCAAAGAAGAAGAAATGCTAAAAACTTATCGGAGCACAACATAAATATAAAACGTCAACAGTTAAGGTCTCCCTCATTAAGTTTGTGCATCAAGGAATCAGTCTGATATTTAAGTCTGCTAGTACGATTGAAACTACTCTTCTTGAGGTTTCATAAATGAGCAATAACTAGTGTTAAACTCCTTAATTCTCAGTAGCTGATCAAATTCGATCTATCAAATAATAAAGAGACGACTTAAACGAATAATGTAAAATCCTGGTGCAATGCCAAGTATTTTAAAGTAATTTTGATGCATGCTTGGATCCAAGTTTCTTGTTAGTTGTCACATGTTAACTAACTATATCTACAGCTTAGGAAAAAGTTGATTGAGTTTTAACTCGCACCATCGATTGTTACATTTAGTGGACACTATCACTTAAGTCATTCAAACCTTTAACGATACAGATAGATTTCAAATATTTAAAATCTCATATTTTAGATGTTTATTTCTTCAGCTGAATAAATTAGCTTAATGTGAATATTCAGTTCCATTTAACAGATGTTTACCGATTAGTTTGTTACCACTAATTATAATTTCACAACTAATTAAAACATACACGACGTGTAGTCATTGGTTTTCTATGCTATGTAGTTGAGAATGCATAATACCTCCAGCTAACTTCTGAGTTCAAACACGTAATATCCCATTCCCCAAGTTGGAAATCAAAGACAGAAAAGAATATGCAATTTAATGAATGTTAAGTATACTCAGTAATTCACATGTATAGTTTCATTGTAAAACTGATATCGATGTTATAATTCATCCAATTCAGTAGAGGGTGGGAGGGCAGACAATTAGTCTATTGACTAACTAAAGAGTGTCGCGTCAAACCTTCTTGAAAAGCTTCTGGAGGCTTCATCATGATTACTCTAAGCCGTTCCAACAATTTGTTAGTTATATAATAAGCTATAACTTTACCGAAGTACATAACTAAATATACCTGTTTAGTGAATATATGAGGATACACAGAATCATCCATGAGTTTCTGTAATTCATTTATGGTATTACTATTTTGATGATACACATGGAAGATATAAATTCAGGTATTTGGTTTCGAGTCACAAATTTTATATTGAGGAAAATGATACTACATTGTTAATCAAAATGAGATTAACGGAGTGACATTCGAATCAGAAACTTATTAACTGAGAGCTCTGAGAACTATCCAATGTGTCAGTGACAATACCGCTTTGAAAACATTGCGTCTCGTCAATCTCTATTATACTGACCTTTATAAGATTTCATTATACATACAACCAGAAATTAAATGAAAAAGAGTTAAAGGAAACGAGAGAGCAAATGAAAGTACTACAGTATACGAGTATAGCATTCCATTGGTGAAATGTTTTTGCTTTGATGTAGTTTGACATTTGTACAATAACTAAAATCTACGATTTCACATAAAGTAAACGTTGATTATTTTGTTCAAAGCCTTGCAATCAAATCATTTATCCAAGAGTATACTACGTAACCGAAACTCATCATTATCACTTTCCAGTGTTCTCTTATTCAATGCTTTCAATCAGTATAACCTACTGTTGTAGTCAGACTAGTTATCGATTTTTATGAAAAACCGATAGAACACATTTCAGTTAATGCAATACTACTGATAAAATACCTAAATTGGAGTCAATTACATGCAAGATGTAGTTATATATAATTAGATTATTTATACTACTGAAATCATTTATTTTTAGAAAACAGTAAGGATAACGAATAAATTTGAAATGTAATTTGTAAAACGTTTAACAAAAAGGATCTAGATGAGGAGTAAGTTGATAATTGACAGATGGTTATGAGTTATGGTCACTTTTAATAAGGAATTAAAATCATCTGGTTATGTATTTGCTAAAAATCTCTTTCTTACTGTTATACTTATGTATTAAATTTTTGGAACCGTGTAGGGTTTTATGAGCACGAACTGGTAGTCTCAAACTAGAGAAGAACAGTTGTCAAGTACTTCAGTACTTTGTTGTTTTTTTTAAATAGTTTTATGGTTGGCACTAATTCATTGGAAAATTAACATAAAACTGTTATTAGTTTGGTGGGGGAATGTTGAGTTTAATTCTAATACCAAGAATTAATCTAAGTCGAGAACTGAGGATCAAGAAGTATTCTACATCTGTTTTGTCCTAGTGACGAACTCCTTTTGTATTAACACTTAACACCATAGCGAATCAAACCCAGGACCATCGTGTTTAGGATTGAATCCTAGTATTTGAACCCATAAACAGGGAAACGGAGGTTAATATTTTTAACTTCAGTCGACTTACGATGTATTACGGTATCTAGTTCATTTTCACTAGTGAGTAACCCCTTTTTTCATGTGACATAGTTGGACGATAATGTCCACGTCATCACGCTACAACCCTAGGAACTTGCTTGCGAAGTTAGTTATTAGTAAAATGGTGTTGATTGCGACTGAATATTGTAGAGGTTGTTGAATTTGATAATGACAATATGAAGTGACCTGATTTAAAACATCATTAAAGAATAGGTAACACTGTACATTTGTTTTTTCTTAGTATGGGACTCCTCAACAGTGCTCACTGGCTTAGTAGTTTAACGACTAAATATCTTTCGTGAAAATCGACAGTTCTGGGTTAATTTACTCAGTAACGCCGGAAATGTATACTTCTAATGAGTCTCTGTGTAGGACAAGAAAGCAATTGAATGTCGCCTTTGTTTCCATTGGTTGTTTAACTCATATTAATTCATGATATCATATTATTACTTCATACTATGAAATTACAATAAACAAAATTACGTTTAGTCTACTGAAATTGTGCAAATCATCAAATCGTTTCTATTTATTTTTGATCCTAAGAAAATCAGCTTGATCTCAACTTCATGTTGGCATATAATCTCGAGGGAACCAACTTTTACTTCCGTAAGGTTCAGATGTAGGTCACATAATTTTTTATACAAATTGAAATGTTACCATTAGTGAAACACTTAACCATTAATACATTTATTTTCATTCTTTACTGTTGACTCTACTTCATTGATGACTAGAAATAATTGTTTATATTCAAATAATAAAAAAAAAGGTATTCAGTCAACAGAATATCACAAGTTCAATACATTCTACTGATTATTTTTATTTTCTTTAATTTATATTAAATTTAGAATGTTTTCACAGAATAAAGTGAAACTTTTTTACATCTTTGAAGTAGTTACTTGAAAGTCTTTGAAAGTATTTTAATGAATGTTATAAACTATAAAAGAGATAAACAATTTGCATTTATTTCATAGAATTCAAAAAAAAAAGAATAAACAAACAAAACGAACAAACAAACAATGAAATATAATTAGAATGCATTTGGATATACATACATATACACCCATTTGCAAGAGTGTGACCGTCTAGATTCAGTAGCCTCGTAACAAATACGGTGGCGTTTATCACGAAACGAGCTGAGTTCGAATCCCAGTGTGAATATCAACACTGAGATATAGGTACAACCTGCCGATGTGTTCAAAATAGAATAAAACAAACATACTGGATTCTGCTTACCGGTTACAATCCAACTGAAACAAAACAATGAAATATTTTGTTCAAATGATAAAAAAAGGTGTTTTTCACTTCATTTTGATAATTAAATACACAATTAAATTAACACTGTTTCTTTTTGTTCATTAAAAAAACGAAATAATTAAAGTGAATGTGGTATATCGGCATGGCTTTTTATCTTTTTTGTGTACATTAACTACACATTAATGTTAATTCAAATAGTATGCCAAAAAAAAACATAAACAACTTCAAATTCAATTGTCAACTTTTAATAAAATTTTTTTCTATTTAGATATTAATGTTTTGTTAGTGTTTTTGAATTGTAATACCTTTATGAATGTATTAGAGTACAACAGTTAGATTTGCTTAGATGATGTTTTAACACATTGTACATGAATTTAACTCCGCCCGCAGCTCTTCTAGGGTTGCTGCCGGTCCCAAGCCCGGGTAAAGGAGGAGGGTTGGGCATATGGCTAGCACCCCTATCCCGTAAAACACAAACTTGCTAAAATAACATGAATTTGATGATTTATTAAATTACAAAGTGATAAGAATTTTGTTCAGTGATAGAGATTACATTACGGAGAATTCACTTTCATAGCTGTATAACCACTAATGTATATATATAATTGTTATGACGTCAGAAAGTGTTTCTATGACTGATATGCATGATTAATTTGTTGGTGTTACTTTGTGCGCATGAGGTTACAGTGATAAGCGTCAATGAATGTCCAGTTGGTCCGTCCATGTCTTCTCAGTGCCTACTCAGTTCTAAGCCAGAATAGAAAGATACGAAATTTATGAACAACCAGACAGAATTATAATATATTTTAAGTAGTCTTTTATATGTACTCATAAAAGACTACATAGCCAACCAATTAGGAATTTAATATCGATACAAAACAATGGAGACAGTAGTATTGAATTGAAGTAACGTGTACACAATTAATTAACCGTAGTTCATGAATGAGAGATGGTCTACTAACAGAAAAGTTCTAAACGAGGGACATAACGGTGGTAGAAATAAAATTTCTGCTTTATATGCAGCTGAAGTAACTAAAATAGTCTTCTAAAATGTAATTCAGAAAGTTAGTTCTGTAATCACCCAACATAACAAAAATACGATAGCAGCTAATCGAATATGACAATAAAAGGAATGAGATGCTAGTTAAACTGATAACCATGAATAATCAAATATAATAGCTAAAATCAACAATATGTAAAGTGATTCTCTTATGGATGGTTCTAGTGAAGAAAGAAATCGTTGAAATCAGGTTAAGTAAACAACAATTTCGAAAATTTTACAGCGAACAAAGTGATCGAGACAAGTAGATAAAAAGTAGTAGTACCTCAGGTGGGTTATGCAATGAAATAAATTGAAAAATAAATAGAATGTATCTGTTATGCAAATGGAAACAAGTGCCGAAAATGCGTTTTTACCAATGAGAGTGACAAAGAGATAGAAGGAGGAGATAATATGTAAGAATTTTGAGATAGATTAGGTAGAAACAAAATAGAATAAACTTACGATCTAAGGTAAAATATGCAAGAATTTTAGGTTAAGTCTATTGGGAGAACAAAAGTTGGGCCAGTTTCTTTTATACACATGGTCTTGACTTTTCTCTATATGGCAACTGCAGCAGCAGTACATAGCAGGCAGAGACGTACTGACTTTGGTAGATTCCTGATGACTTTGCGGACTACTGTGAACGAGAAATTTGAGTTAAGTGACCAAAAGTCATCAGATGTTGTATAACTGCACTACTAATACTGTTGCTTTTCTGCAACCGCCCGAATAATGTTCTTTGATTTTCTTGGACAACGTTCACATCAAACGACTGATATATCATACTTCACAGGAGCAAGTGAATTTATAGATATACCTTGGAGAGAAATGCAATAATTTATCACCCAAGTTATTTTCAAATAAGGGTCTATATGGAAACAAAATTTTCAGATCGGCTGCAAAAATATTCTTTTGATAGAATTCGCTATGGTTTTAGCCAAGATATCAGGGGTCAGATCGTACTTAAATCCAACGTTAATGTGTAGCTTCATCGTAGGAGAACTGTTTTCAGATAGTCCGCATATTTTTCTTTATGAATCGAGGTAGGAAAGAGTTTTCAATTAGCGTTTTCTTGATAATATTTTGTTCATCCTCTATAAAATTAGGGGGAAGGGAAGTGAATTTTCAGGATTAATGAAGCGTGGAACATAACAAGGTTTCGCTTCCTAAAGATTCATCAAGTTAAAATTTAACAATGAACGATATTGAACTGATTTCTGTTTGCAGAGGAAGATAATTATGGAAGAAAACCCTAGATTTAGGTTACGCACTATCTGATAATCTTCAGCAATACGTATCTCAAATCCTGAGGAATTGATACTCTAATAGTGAATTCAATCCTGTAGCACCCAGTTTCTTGGTCTGATTTCTTTTAACACTAATATATTGATATGTAATGAACTTAACCATTCATGATACATGGAAATAATAAACTTGTTGGGAGCCAATGCAATGAACATGGCACAAAGACAAGTTATTCTATGTCTCTAGGTCTGCTTTGATATTTGTGTCCCCAGGTTTAATCGAAGAACACATAGTAATCAGGTCAACTAAATGGAGTGGATTTACGTTTCACACATCCCTATATATACGTGTAAAACCTGACCGCACAACCAAACAATCTGAAAATTACCGTCAGTACAAAAACCAATAACAAGAAATTGGAATAACGTGTAAACAAGTAATTCGCTATAGCCTCTGATCAAAAAGTGATACAGCAACAGTCAATGAGTGATATGAGGGGTTAGGGTGTGGGGAATATAG
This sequence comes from Schistosoma japonicum, assembly GCA_025215515.1. NCBI lineage: Eukaryota > Metazoa > Platyhelminthes > Trematoda > Strigeidida > Schistosomatidae > Schistosoma > Schistosoma japonicum. The sequence goes on along the minus strand of CM046062.1, from coordinate 33,701,079 downwards.
AAATATTAGAAGTGAAATGTCCGGTATAAGTGCAACCAAAATATAGATAATTTTTTGTACCGGCATCCATTGGTAGAATCTCCACCTCCATCAATCTATGATACAGCACGATGATTATCGACTGTGATTGGTGAAACTGTCTCACTACTGACATGTGTGAACTCCACCAGTAACGACTTATCATTAGAGCTTCAGTAACATCTGAAGTTGAACCTTGTCACGAGTGGGACAGTTATCACGAATGATAACGGATGATCATTATGTTGTATAAAAAATTGATGGAAGTGGAAATATTACAGTTGAATGTCAGCCGGACCAGTGGTTCAGATGGTTAAGCGTTCGTCAAAAAAGCCCCTGGGGTGGAATCTAGGAAGGCCATTGCTAAGGAGCCGCATACTTAGACGAATCAGCTGTCCAGTTCTATCTGGTTTTCAATGGTACCCTGTCAGCATCAATCTGTGACGAATTCGAATAACTTAATCCTAATCTCCGCAAACCATCTTAGTTCAATTATAATTTACATGTTTAAAACAAAAGATAAAAATAAAATTGTGATACGTCGAGTACAATTTCATAAGTCTTCGACTAGGTTTAGTAAATTTTAAACAGGTGTATTCTGTATTAGTTAGCTTGTATATCATTGTATTATTTTATAACATAAATTGACTTTTATTTGATGATCAATTATTTTGTTTTCTGATATCCTTTCATTTAGAGAGAGTGTTGAGGTGGGGGGAAGGTATGTGCTGCAATGTTCAATCAGAATTGGGAGTAATTATCTCTCAGTAGCACTCAGGAACAATAAATTAATTAATACATTGAATGCACTATTTCCTCTGTGTTATAGCAAACTGTAACCGGATTTCGCTAAACACCGGATAAATATCGTAAACAGTCTTGTGTTCTCTGAGCTAGATCATTTAATTATAAAACTTTCATAGTAACACTAACCAGTACCATCAATGTTTACTTCCACTTGATTCAAGAGTTGATCGTATTTTCTAAAATGTACGAAAAAAAACTTTAAATCATTCAGTTTGGATGACATAAAGCTACTGAATAAACTGATTGTAGAGTAAAGTGTAGAATATAAGTAGATAAAAATGTAACTGTTACGTTATACGTGAGAAATAAATACAAATTGTCATAATTCTTACATTAGCAGTTTATCACTGTGATTAATCTGAAGAAACAATAAATAGAATCTAAACTTCATAAAGGAGCCAAATGGGATTGTTTAAAGTATTTCAATCACATAAACTGACTACATTCCGATCCGGGGGGGGAGGAAGTAAGGGGAAAAAATGGAAAATTATCAGTTGAATATATATGTGAAGCTAATTGAAGATTTTTATATCTAAGCTCTATAATTAAACAACAGGCATTTATTTATCATAATAATTTTATTATTGTGAACTGTGTATCTCATCTTAACTCAATTATGTTACCAAATGTTTATTATACTTTTTACTAGATTAGTTAAACAACTGGTTGAACATTGAAATATAATTTGATAGATTTCCAGTGGAGTGTTATTGTCAAATAAATGACAACATAAAACCAATAAATCACGAAACTGAAGCTTCATACTATTTAACCTTTATTGGTAACTTATTGATCAAATTGTAAAGTCTTCTCGGAATATAGATTACATCCTACGGCCTACGGGAATTATTTCCTAATTTCAAGTTATAACAATTGGAATACAAAAGTGTTCTTCGTTTGTCTGTCTATTGGAGGCTATGAATAAAGTGAAGGAAATAACTTCTCTTTGTTATATAAACATAATGAAACTATAACCTTTTATTTTAAATGATTTATCATAGTACTTAGATTGTACTAAAAGGAGATAATGTTTATCCAAACTATTTGAAGTTTTAGGGAAAATTATTTCAGAATAGTCAGATTAAAAATTAATTCATTAAAATTCCTTCCCCTTCCCATTATATGACATAGAACAACACACGTTAGTGAAAAGTATTGTTCTCATTCATATCTTCACCAAGCTTTAATCTAAATCCATCTACTATATGTACTTATTAAAACTATTATCCAATTAAGGCAATCTCTCAGTCAGTGATAACAATGGAATAGGTACATTACATAACATCTAATGAGCGAAAGATGCAACGTAATACTAAGATGGGCGATGTACTGGCAGCAATGATAATGGGACTAATAATAGCATAAATACATACTTTAACATAAGAGTAATGATAACATAGATAACCATTTCAATACAAGAAGTAGGTAAAAAGTGGGAAATTAAACATGTTAAAATGATATTGGTGTAACAATAGTAAGCGTTAGAGTCTAGAAGGTGTGAAAAATCTAATTAAATATATATTAGATGGAAAAGTTGCATTAAAAGGCAAAGTGAGAACAAACATATAACAAATGGGGAAACTGTTTCTTAACTCTTATACAGCCATGAAAAGGGATAGGGGTGTTACAAATTTCTTTGAATACAGACTCTAGTTGTTAATTCATATTCCTTTAGCTTCTACTATATGTAGAAGACCAGATCAAATTTCATCTGAAATGTTTGATGTACAATAATAAGCAGTTACCTACCGACTATCCCTAAAGCCATGTTTCAGTACTATATAGTGCCACTGATGTCATGTTATTTGGACAAGCGGCCATATTACAAATCAGTCGATAGAATCTGATCAGTACTAACTGTTCATCAAACAGTGATCAATCAATGTTTGTAATACATTACTCTGAATGACTTAGTTTTACCTATTGCTTATTATCTATTAATGGTGACAAGACAGAACAAAGTAAATTGTCAAGAAATACAGATCTATGGTAAGCAACTGGGAACTACTAGAAAAAACGAACAAGGAAGTAAATAGATACTAGATTCAATTTAATATAACCACATAAATTTCTTGTATTTACACAGGAAGATTAAATCTTTCATATAGTTGAAGTATCAGCAAAATAAAATAACCAATCATCATACAGCACTACTTAGACTGATTACACTAATAATACTCATTTCAATTATATGCTTAGTAATGTTATTTTTAACTGAAATTATAAACTGGATATTTACGTATATATATATATATATATATATATATATATATATATATATATATATATAATATACTGCTTCACCCTTCTCTGTATAAGCATTATGATAGCTTCAAGAGAAGTTAGCAATCAAAATAAATCATATTTCCCACCAATCAGAATATCAGAATAATCTGTTGAATAATTTTCTATCCACCAATGATTGATAATTTTATCAGTTCAAAGTAAACATTGAAGTTGACTACAATAATTCGTCATTGTATTGCTTAAATGAGTCGGTAAGTTATTCACATTTTCCTTTTAGTTATTTTCTTTTTTTTTTTGAAATAGTGTACTATTCTTGCTAAGTTATTGTATTAATAAGTCACTATGATAGTTTAGGAGTATTTGTATCTTACTGTTATTATTGTTATTAAGTTAAAAATGATCAGTCTTTGTTGCATTCGTGTATCTTCTGAGTGGATTACCTCGATACAAAGGTAGTTCATAAATATGATTAAAGTTGGATTACAGATGGTAAGTGAAATCTAATACAGGAGTTTCATTCTATTCGCTACAAATTATCTGTGTGTACCTGGATTCCAGTGATGATTTCTATATCAGGAATACATACTTGTTGCACATTTGTGGCTATATGAACTTAGTAGCTTATTAGTGAATGAGATAGAGGTTCGACACAAATGAACTGAGTTTGAGTCATTTTGTGAATAACGACAACAACAACTGGAATTAATGGGCATCCATCTGACAAACCCGAATGAAGACGAAAATTTTATCCTGGCTACCATTCTTCAGTCACAATCCAACTTTATTAGACTTGACTGATTTCGTTATTCTGTACATTCTGTGGATAAAGAAGGACTGTTTAATTTTCCCCTTATTAATTATTAAGTATGTAACAAAGTTCTAATCAACCTTTTCGAAGCCGATTATTATCGTTATACAATTTATAGAATAATTAAGTCTCATTTCTTTAAAATCAAAAGTACGAGGAAAATGTACGAACATCAGTATCACGATGGTACATTTCGGGTTTCAAGGTACTGAGATCGGCAATTTATTTTAAATTTTTCACAAGCACGTGAGTATAATTAGTTAGTTAAAACACATCTGAATTAGAAATATCAACCGTTAGGAGCCAGCTCAGTGATCCAATCGTAAAGCGCTCGTCATGGAGCCAGAGGGTCCTGCGTTCGATCCCCAACAGGGTCGTGGATGCGCACTGCTGAAAAGTCCCATACTAGGACGAAACAGCTGTCCAGGGCTTCCAGGTGATCAATCGTTGTCTGATTCAGATCAATTCGTGATATCAGGATTGACAACTAACTATCTCCACAACCCCCAACTGTAACATCTTAAACAGAAAAGTTTATCATAGTGGATCTATATTTAGAAGAAATAATAACCGAAAACATTGAGTAGGCTATTAGGTAACGTAACAATATTTCTCTTTTTCCTAAGTGTTTAATTAGAACAGCAGAAAACGAGGTAAAGGATTGATTGGTGTGTGGGAGGGGGTGAGAATAGGGAAAAAACTTGTTAAGCTTCAATCTACCTCACATGCAATATTATAATTTACGATAAGAAACATATTTAAATCACAAAATCGTGTTAAACATTCCTTGTAAATCACTGTTATTGTAATTATCAACTGATGGTAAAATTAGTTAACATGTCATCTGAATGAGTGGAAAAGTTGTATCACGTGACATTTGTATGCTATCAGTATTCATTTTCTTTAACTATTTTACGGAAAGTTTGAGAAATGAAATAATTTAGTTAAATTAGAATGTGGTTATTAGTAGCATTTAAGAAATGTGTTTCATTCTATGTGGAACTCATCAACTGCACAGATGAGCATTCATACGATTCCACAGGCTTTTATATTCTGACCTTATTAAAATACTTGTAACTACAGGCACTCTATAGGCAGTCTAATCAAGACACATATATACTGGACAGTATATTTTTGAATTGATTAATAACTTTCCATTAACTAATCAGTTAAGTACTCCAATTATATACCTTTTTATATGAATGTTTGTTCAATGTAGCAATAGATAAACAAGCTGTTATAAACTCTGATTCTATAAATTTAAAGCCCTACTAATTCTAAGTGAAGTATGACTTCATTACAACCTCGAAATCTATATAATTAAGATACTGTTATTTACAGAATTCCATACTATGTAGTACACGAAGTTTAATGTATTTGAATTACTTTCATCAATCAAAGGTTTTCGTATTGCGGAAAACACCTATCTTTAGTTGAAATCAACTCATCAGTGGCTAATTTTAAAAGAGAGATCTAATGTGGAGACATAAACGATAGACTTCAACAATATCACTTTTGAAGTAGTTACCTATATACGACAATGATTGAGGTCGCTCAGTATTTCGCGAACAAACGGAAATTAGAAATATTAACTGATCAACTTTGGTCCAGTATTCTACAATTTAAGCGTTAACAATGAAAAGGTCCTGAACTTCATTCTTTGGCAGCTCGTAGCCATTTACAATCGAGAAGTTCCTCTACTTAGACAAAACAGCTACTGGGTACTTCGTGGTTTTCAATGGATATCTGACCGAGGTCATTTTTGTGATATAAAACTTAAAATCCAAAAACAACACAACATCCATCTAAAAAGTTCTTAAGAGTGAACTTATATTAAATGGAACCGTGTTTTCACTTTTTTCGATGGTTCATATATTAAAACAAAGATATATAACTCAAGAATGTTCTTTCAAACAGATTCTCATAAGCTTTAACTGTTTTAAACCCTACTTGATGATTCTAGTAAACCGACGAAGTTAAAGATAGGTGAATATTTTTAAAGCTACAAGATTGTTAGCTAAATAAGATTGTTTCAATTGAAGGGACTAGTACGTAATGGTTACTCGTAAATTACTAGATGATATTTAAAATCATGAGATAATAAAGAGTGAAAGAAGTTCTAATCAGATCAAATGTCCTGCTACAGATTACGTAATGCACGAAAATATTTGAATTGAGCAAGATAACAAAATGATTGTGTGTAACAAACTATTCATATTCATTGATAGTAACAATCTTAATGTAGAGATTAATGACTGGTGTAAAGAGCATGTAAATATTAATGACAGTAGTACTTTGAGAAGATAAATTTATTATGAAAATATAAACATGAAAAGCCAAGCATACGTTAGTCTAATTGGATCATTTTATAATTATTATGAACAATACCTTATTCAAAGTAGAATTACTGAAGATATGAATATAGGTTGAACATGTTTCTTCCGTAAATAAAACTCTAGTTTCCACAGGGGTTCGCAGAATTCTGGTTCTGAAGGATGCAATTATTAAATACTATAAATAATGCAAAATTTAAATTGGATATCGCCAATTAGCTTGTATTAGACAGTCACTGAAAACTAGGAAACATTTAGTAAATGTTTCGTCCTAGTATGCAATTCCTCGGTAGTGTACACCTATATCTTTACTGGGAATTAAGCTCATAGTCTTCTGGTTTCATAGGGAACACTTAACCCTAATAACACAGCCTAAATCCAACGACTGATAAGTCTTACGTTAGTCACTTTGCAATTATTTGCTATACCTCATCCACTATCATTGCCGATATTTGTTATACTCTTAATATAGTTAACATATAGGTTTTATAAGATGAGTTAACTATCAGTTATTTTCATCAGTAAACTATTCTACTAGTTCTAGCACTTAGATATTTCGCCCATAAAAAATTATATGCATGAATTCCAAAGTAAATGTTACATACTTCTACGAAGAATAATCAGTAACTTAATATATTACTCTACTTGCTTAAATTATTCATCATCCTTTACAGTTAGTAAGTGAACCGATTTGTCTGAAACACAAATGTTTATGCAAATAAATGCAATAAATAGCAAAAGGAAATGTCTAGTAAGTCTTAGAAGGTTACTCATTAAGAGGTAATGACTACATCAAAATAATCAAAATTAACTAAAACATGGGGAAATTTTGATTAAGACTCAACTAATTATTCACACAGTCATAGAAACAAAACTGAGTTTTATTCACGCTTTACTGTTGAATATAAAAATTTCCAGGATTACTCAGTTTTATATGATATGAGGATAGTACAAAAAGATATTTATATCTGGTGTCTTTTCTACAACATGTTAATCAGTTATTGTACCGTTAGGATAAACTTGTATCTCCCCAATGATTTGTTATGAAATGAAGCTGGTCAGTCTCTGTTACTATATGTACATCCTGAGTGGATTGCCTCGATATAGCGATTATTCACAAGTATTATTTAGGTTGAATTGTGACAGGCAAGTGGAATCTCACTGTGAACATCAACATTGGGATACGACTGAGGAGTACCAAGTGGGACGAAACGCGCGTCCTAGATTCCACTTGCCAGTCACAATCCAACTTAAATAATAGTTATTGCACAATGTTTAGGAATAAAACAATGCAACTGGAAGTGATTCTACTAAAATCGCATTCACTGATCTGTTGTGTTTTATTCTTGAAATAGTCATTTTCTTTCTGAGCAACATTAATAACAGGAACTTCAGATAGAAAGAGGTTATTGAAATCTATTCATGGCTGACTAACAATTTATCTTATCTGGTTGCGGAGAGGGTTACCCGAATAGCAGAGGAAGCTTCACAATTAAACTATTCATAATGCAGAAAACAAATTGAGTTGCTAATTGTTTCTACCATATGGAAATCGAAAATAATACCAGATGAAAATAGTTTTAATAGCCTAAAGTTGAAAAAAAATTACTGTTTTTCAGAACTTCTTTTAAGCACAACTATTCCTTGAGTACAATATATACTTGTAAGTAATCCTAGCCGATGAAATTCAAGAAAGAAAATCTCAATGTTCTTACTTACATTTCTATTCGATAATTTTGATTTATGGCTACTTCCCTGAAGTAGTTTACACCAGCTTGCTTAGTAAAACGTCGAAATTGTTATTGATTTCAATCGGTGAGATTATTTACAATTCTACTGTATTCAAATGTCTAATATACACCTGAATACTCAAGTATTCTGAGTCTATTCGTTTGTTTTCTGAATAAAAATCCCAATAGGGAACTAAATCTTTTTCCACTAAAACTTTAAAAATAGTGATAAATTACATTCTGTCATATAGTTTACGTTATAATGCATATTATAATGGAATTCAATCCTATACGATAAGACTTCTTGAAGACTTCAATAAAGATCTAGATTTACAACCAACAGTATAGATTCCAATATAACATTAGTTGACGTAATACAGTGAAAAGTTCACAGAATAATCATTCTACGAAATAAGTTATTCAAGATAGTATCATCATGTAGAAAACGTAAACATTAATTGAAAACATTTCGAGTGTTTTACACTTGATGATGAAACTATACTTTTAAATAATCTTAGTGATTATAATTCAAGGATTCCAATGTTTCATCTAAGAATAAAATAATTGATCAATTAAGAATTGCTGCTATCGCTTTTGCTGATCTAATTGGTAATATCCATGAATTAGCTGTTAACGATCAAGCCTTTATTGTTGACCAACAGTTGTTATGAAGTACCCAACTGTATTCCATTTTCTCTATTCAGGCTATTTGAATTCTCCCATTACTACACTGATTTAGCTACTAATTGTTTGTGATATACGGTAAAACATTTTTGACAATTTTTAACTACATCGTAGCCAATTTCATGGTCTGTTTCTGAGTATAGTTCAATCGCCAGTCTATTTTTAAATTTGCTTTAATCTTTCTATAATTTCCGACATAGTTCGTACATATTTACCCTAAAATTTAGCTGTCAAGATATTTCTTTCACATAAATCTCGTTTTCATTGAAGTTGACTTAATTGACACAGTTTATTGTTCCAACCTAGGTTTTATTTCTTTAACTTTCATTAAAACTAATCTAATGCTTCCACTTGCAAGAAAGTAAATTTCTTTATATTGTGTTTGTTAAGTATTCTTTTAGATTTCCTGTGATATTACTGTACACTATGGGATCACTGCAGTGCCGGTCCATTCTCTTTACAAATGCACTACTTTTCTTTCTCACTCATCTTTGAAAATTCCTTGGGGTAGTTATTTGCCCTTAGTGTAAAGAGCATCATATTTATTTCATTTTGTTCACCTTCTGCCTCTGTGACGAGGCAATTACTTTTGTTAATCAGATTTTTGGTAATATTAAAGTTTGTGGATGTAGAATTCGCTAATTTATAATCTTAGTATCCATCGGAATGAATTGATTTTCAGATGTTAGTTGTTACACTATTTTCAAATCTTCTTTCATTTAAATAATCAAGGGGATTTTAGTTGGCAATCATCAGATTTGATATACTTGGTTAGCTTAATATTATCCGACATCTAAGCTATTTTAGTCCACATATATACCGTATCCGGAGTTTTCGTGGTTTTAATTATTTGTCTCCAAATAATACATAATTAAATGCGATAAGTGAAACTGATGAACCCACTGCTTTCATACCTTTCTGTTAATAAATACCTTCTTGAAAGACGAATACAGTACAAACTGAAGAAACTTGGACTAGGTAATTAGGTGAAACGTTGGAATTTTTAAATCTCAATCACTAAGATTACTTCAAATATAATTTAAACTTCTAATGTCGTTTGTTTACTGGACATCCAGTTTTTGTCAGCATATTCTATTGAATCTTGATAAATTTTTAAACAGAATATCATTGTAGTTTATGATTGTTAGATTTGTCACTAATTTACGTACTCATTAAACAAATGACATACTAACAGGAACTTTGACGTACTGAGCAGATTACTTCAACATTATACTACAAATAATAAAGAACTGTATGATAATATAAGTGAATACAATTAGAAGGAGGCGATGTTTTTAAAGAAATTGGACTGAAACTGTAAATAACACTAAATGGCAGCAAAATACTAATCAGTCAGTTAACTATTTATCCTACAAGTTATGCTCTCAGAATATAACTAGTTTTCCAAAAATACAAGTTACGTAAATAACATCATTCAATATATGCAGGTGATACAATTTTGTCATTGATTAATCACTGAGTAGTTACTGTTGTCTAGTTAATTTAGGCTTGGTTGTATCCGATTGATCGAGTTTCATTGTGAACGTCAGCCTTAATAACTCATTATCTTAATTACTAGGTTTTTTAATGTTAAATTGTTAGGAGGAAACCATTGACTGATTTTCATATTTATGTGTCTATAATCTTGATAGAATTGATACTCCCTATAGGATTTCAATCGACATCAATCATGTTCACTCAAATTTTGAAATATTAGAGGCAACGTTTTCTATGTGATAATCAAGAAGTAACAGTGGCTCACTTATATTCACTTATCTTTATTATATAGTTCAAGGATATTTAACTGCACATTACATATCAATCTTTACAGTTTACTATAAAGTTTATTACATAGTGATATCAGTACGTACTGATGGTCTCTAATAGGTTCCTAATGATTGTCAATGAAAATTTCTTTAAAAGTTTGAACAAATCATCTAAAAACCGTGAATTGCTTTTTCAGTTATTTGCAATAATAATAACCCTCTTGATTGAAGTTAATTCTTAGCCCAGAAAATAGATACTATCACGACCAAATCTTCATTTAATAAGTATGTGACCTTCTAATGTACATGTTTACAAAGTTCTAAGTCATTCATATTCATTCACACTTTATAACCATCATTCTAATTCACATGAGATCTCTTTTCATCACCAACTATATCTATCATATTAATTTTCTTGTAATCATATTTTATTTCTCTAAGTTACAAAGAATAGAGGAAAATATATGAACCAACTTCATGGTAACTAGGTTCATGGTAGCTTGTGAACATCTTAATGAATGTATGTCAGTACACTTATCTAAGAAAAACACAACTCATTTATTCGAAAAGAAAACGTAAAACAATACTTGCTAGTTTTCATTGTTACCCTGCCAACATCAATCTATGACGTAGTCAGTCAAAGAAAATGTTATGTTGACAAATATATTTTTAACAAGAAGATTATCGAGCTGATTATTTTGATCGAATAACAGCTCCAAGAACCAATTACCATCATCATCATCATCCTCATCATCATCAGCATCATCATCAGCATCTTCATCATCACTACAGTCTTTATTTTCAAATATTCTGCTAGCTAAAATATTTTAGTCAGTATTTCAATGACTAATCCAAAACATTTTTAAACTACTCATTAGTAGAATAGATCCATTTTGTAAACAATCATACAAAATATTTCATAAAGGAGATAATCAATTTTAATTATTTTTCTATAGGTACGATATCTTAACTAAGAATATACATGGGTAGATACAATGATTAATGGAGATTATGAATCCGTGTGTAAAACACAAAAATAATAAACACTAGAGACAGATAATCTGTCAGTGTCAATGTTTTCCTGTCAAATATATATATATATATATATATATATATATATATATATATATATATATATATATATATATATATCAGTTTGTTGCGTTGTATATAAAGTTATGAATATAGTATCACATCGGAGGAATAAGTTCATTCTTTTAATAATTAGTCAAGTGTGATCTCCATTCCCACTGTCATACAATTGATAATATCCCAAAGACATTAAACTATTTGGTAGAATATCATAGGAAACATTACCCTGTTAAGTTTAATAGACTGCCATTAGAATATTTTAATGATTGTTGTTTATATAATAGTAATGAGGTGGTTTTGTGGAGGTAGAAATCAAGTCTTCTTTTTTGTATTCATCACAGATTAATTTCCGTTTGGTACTAAAAAAAACTAGGAAACACCAAATATCTGTTTTGTTATAGTAAAGGACATTTAGAAGCGAACACCCTTGATTCAGTCAGGCGATTGAATTTAGGGCCTTCATGTTGACCAACATCTGACAATTTGCACCAAGAGACCGGTGGGTGTCCAATGGTAGATTTCCCGATTTCCCCAATTTATGATAAAGCGTGATAACCATCTAATGTCATTTGTGAAAACAGTCTCAATCCCAACATATCAGTTTAAACAACATAATATTTTACTCAAGATTGTAAATCAACCATTCAATGCCTGTTACTCCATTTGGAGCATAGGGCTCCAGATAGCATTCTCCAACAAACTCTGTCCTCACCTTTCTTTTCCAGTTCTTTCCAAGTACTGTTCACTCTTTTCATGTCTACCTCCAATTCCCAAAGCAATTTGTTCTAGGATCTTCCTCGTCTCCTTCAACCTCCAGAATTCCATGTCAATGCCTTTCTTGTGACACAGTTTGATAATTTTCTCAACATGTGTCCTAACCATCTCCAGAGTCTTTTCCTAATTTCTTTCTCGGCTGGATATTGGTTCATTTGTTCTCTGCCATAGATGGTTGTTATTGATTGTATCCAGCCAACGGATTCGAAGTATCTTACGCAGACAGTTGTCTATAAATACTTGTATCTTTTGAATAGTGCATTTACTACTTCTCTAAGTTTCATCTCCATACAACAGAACTATCTTCACGTTTGTATTGAAAATATTGACTTTATTGCTGACTGTCGGTTGGTTTGAGTTGTGGATGTTTTTTAGCTGTAGAAATTCTACTCTTACTTTTCCAGTCAGCGCCTTCACATTTGCATCAAACTCTCCTTGTTTATCGATGACACTGTCCTAATCTGTACAGGTTTCTACATCTTCCAGAATATCTCCGTCAAGTGTGACCGGGTTAGTGTTTGTCGTTTTATTTCGAAGGATTATGCTTTTCCATTTGTGTATGTCAAGGCTTACTGCTGCCGAGAAGATTGTAAATGGACACACTAAGATAAAAAGTTGTTCAGTGCTGACTTGTTTTCATTAGTCTTTTAAATAAAGTCAGTTCGCAGAGTGAAACTTTAGGTAAAAGAGTCTCGAAAGTATATAATTAAACAATCAGAAACGAAACTGTAAAATTATTTCTTTCACACAGATTGTAAAAGTTCTAAATGTATTCTCTGAAAGATAAAACAAAGAAACATATGCTTTATAAAGCATATACGATAAACATTGAACCTGGCAAATATTTCCATCTATCCAAGTTGCCATGCCTTAAAAGCACAGCAAGAATAATTTCACAATTATGGAAGTAGAATTCACTTCAATGACAGTAATAACGAAAACAAAGACGAGTGAACATATTGGATATGATTATGGATGAACGAAACGGAGTGCAGAAGGGAAGCTATGGATTAATTTTAAGCTGATGTTTTAAGGGAGGACAATAAGTAGATACACCTACTCTACTGTGACGGATTCTGAGTCACGTTAGTCAAATTTTCCAACCATTGGTTACGACGTTTGCGCTGACCTCCTCATTTAGTCTGTATCTACTGGTATGACTTAAACAAGTAGTCAGCAATTTCATGGACTTGTGTCATTTCTTGGTTTAGCCGCCACTAACTCACATACTACTCATATTTCATTCAACATCGGGCATCGAGGCAGACGGTGGATGGGCATACTTAACACATGTCTCAGCTGGTAAATATTCCCAACCTCATCCGCTGATTTAAAACCTTTACCTAATATCCGTCGTTTAACCTTGCTATTGCTTACTTGGTGATGCCAGCTAGCGCAAGCGATGTTTCGAAGATATCGATTGTCAAATACCAATGACCTACTATTAATGGCCATGTCTTACATCCACCATATTTTTATATGAATTCATTAGCTTTTAATCATCATAATATTTTATACTTCGAATTCCTCTTATACTTTGAAAGACATTGACTGACTTAACTGAGTTCTATCTCAATTGTATAACCCATATTTCTACCTTCTCAGGATGGATTACATAATCAATCATTTGATGTTGTGTATCATGCATCTGTAGTAGTACATAATCTCATTCATTCTAAATATCCTTTTCAAATGATAAATTTACAATTCATTTTGACTACAACTTTTGATTTCGTCCTCTATCAGTATTTTAACTTCATCAGTTGTAGATTAGATAATAAATATTTAGAATAGTCTTATAGCATTATGTTACCTTTAGTTTCAGTTCAATTAACTAATTACTAGACAATGTTGTAATATTAAATATTGTCATTCATTAGATAATTACAACTAGTTTGTAACGTATTATTTAATGTTCAATAGTTTCAAAGAAACATCTGTCAGTAAAAGAAAAAATAAAATGAAACAATTTAATTTGTTTAAAATTTCTTTTAGAGAATTATTATACTACTTAAATTTAAGATAAGTAACAATGACAAATTAGGTCATTTACAGGTTATTTTCTTTTGATTTTGATTTCATACTGATTAAGGTCAGATTATTTTATTATGAAAAGAAAGTTAATCAACATTACTGATCAATTGTGATGTAAAAGGTAATATGTCAATATATCTTTATTATGAATTTTATTCATTCCTGACTCTATATACCCCTATGAAGTCTACCCTATGTCTATTCTAACTTGAGTGATTTGATTGTGAACTATACTTCGATATAAACAACCGATATAGTTAGCCTGTGTAATTCAGAGTTAAATGAGCTCTTCGAATTTCTCCGCAAATGATAAGTGACTTATTGTAGTAAACCAGTGTTTGATAGGTTGTTGTATATGTTTGATTCATAGACAAATTATCGAGAACAGTGAACACAACACTATCAAAATCCACTGTCTGAGCTCCGTTTGTAGCCCGCTTTAAAGTCTGGGTCATCTAGTTTATTCAACGATTTCAACAAGTTACCTCATAATTTTCGCTAGTTAATCAGTTATTTTACTAAACTGTACAATATATTCACACGCTTACTCAAAAGGCTTAGATTCTATGGAGATGGAAAGTACACATGAAATTCAAATTAGGACATTGTAATGGTTAGTAAAACTGATTACAAAGAATGCACGCTTATCAAATGTCTATTCCTAAAATATTTTTTCTTAACTACAGATCTCTATTTATACAGTAGACTACCTCTAATTTCTCCTTCGCCTAAACATATATTGCAGTTGTAGTTTAATTACAACTTACGAATCTTGGTTTTATGACGTGTAGGAAAACATATTGGCATTACAGTAAAGTTTCAGGATTTTTCATTAGGATAGTTTTGGTACCAGGAGATGAGAAAAATGTATTTGTAAATTTGATATGGTGAAAATCTAACTATGTGTGTTTCAAGTTATCAAGCGATTTTATGGACTGTCTGATATCTAAATACCGACCATAACATCTTAACAAATGTAACTACGTATACGTTATCAATACTTATGTGACTCCAGACTGAATATCCTCCCTGTTACTCCTTATTAATAATTAGTTCACTGAGTTTATTGATAATTCGTTTAAAGGACCTCTTTCATTCGTATGCAGTAACCTCAGTTTATACGATTCCACCTTCATTTCTTCCCAGAGCCACAAAGAACCTGGTCAGTTTCCTCACACGTTTTGGTGCTTTCCTTGATCTTGTTTTGCCACTGATGTAGAAAAATATGAAAATGACAAACGAGCATCTCTTTCTAATTTAGTCCACTGTATTAGTCACGTTTTTCTAAAATACGTGGCAAATTTGGTAAAAGACTATATTTTATCAAGCATAGAAAGTTGAGTTGAAAAACTACTCATGAGAAAATATTCCATGATCCGAGTTACAGCTTTCGATCAATTGATTGCGATTGATTTCCAATTGATTCATTACAAATCTCAATGGCTATCATTTCTTTGTTATATTAAATTCTGCTTTGATGTTTACTGTCCCAGTAAGGTAACTTTTATACAACGCTTAATTCTTCACATCTTTAAAGACTGAGAAGAAAATGTAAATGACATTGCAAAGCGAATAATACTATTAAAGTTAATAGGGTAATTGGCGTCATGTTCAAGGAAATAAAACGTTTAAAGTCAGCTTAGCGGAGGAAATTTCTATCTTGTTAAGATTCTTCTTATCTGTAAAAGTTATTCAAAGATCTCATGGATGCCAAACAGACTAGTGCTGTCATTCACTTAGATTCATGCTACTTTTTTATCAGTATTTCCCAAGCCATAGATCAAAATTCATGCTTTTAATCACCCTTATGCAAATTTGGATGAACGTTTCATTTCAGTGTTTATTGTAAATGATGTTTAAAACTGTCTGAAGCTGTTTAACATATCACAATGTAAAGGGCCTGACTGAAGTCGAAATCTTTCTAAGAAATACGTACTACATTTTTAAAATGAGTTATATATATATGTAAAATTCCAATGAGTAGAAATTAAAATTTCTGACGTTTCGCGGCTTAGTGTAAGTGGCTTCTTCAGAGAAATGAATAACCGAATGATGTACTACATTTTTGTTCTATCCCATAAGTAATATCATCAATGAATCATTTTCAATGAATATCATACCAAATATGCGGTAGAAAATATCGATAATACCATTACAAAAAGTTATGTATTGTGGTGAGATTGCTAGGATTAAACTGATGCTTTTCTCATAACAATATATTGAATAAAGCAAATAGCACTGTGAAAAGATTAACTGGAGAAGCAAATGCATATTTGGTGAAAACAGAGAATGTCATAAAATATTATATACGTTATTCTAATCATCGATTTGCATGTCCTTCGCGTTCCTCTATCCGTGTTGGTTGTAGGCTCGTTTCCCTCGGTCATTCTCAATTCTCCTATGCATTCTAATCATGATTTGCTTCATGCCACCTCACAACTCACCTCATATTTGGTTTACTGATTCTTTTCATTTATACGCGACGTTTCGCTACCTACTACATATGGATGACTTTATGAGTAGTACCCATCACAATAACATGTTTATTAGCGTTACGAATCTTACCTGCCTAAGAATCATACATATATATTACGTGCACTACTTACTGACATCAGTAGTTAAAAACTGTGTATATAGCTCCTTTGTACTGAGTAACTAGATTGAACGGAACTAATCAATAAAGGGGTATACAGTTGTTTCGTTACAGTAATTCAACGTAAAAAAGCAATTAGTTTTATACTTTCACATAGTAGGTAAATACATAGATTGGTTGGTATTTTGCTTAATTACAGTAAATATCTGTGAAACCTACTTCTCAATGAAGATATTATTGACAATTTACTATGCAATACGAATGATACAATAAAAGAAATGATTCACGATCATAATAGCTGTTATACACTATGTATTACACCGGGGATTATTATTATCATCTTCATCCTTTTTCAATTCTCCTGAAATTGAAACTATCATTTTCAACTAACTCTAATACAAACAAGAAAATGATACTGAATACATTAATTGATCTAATGACTTGTAGATTTAGTAAAATTCCCTTTGTAAATGTTAATTCAATGTTTACTATCATGTTTATATGAATTGTTCCTGTGTTGTTATTGAACTTTCCATTTGCATAATTATGTCATAGATGTAATCATATTAGAGATACTTGAAGAATTTTCATTTGAATGTATATTTCCTTTTATATAAATATAACTTAATTACATTTTAGTATGTGAATAACATTAACCTATCAAAGTTCATAAATGATCAATTTCAAGAATGATTCTCTAATAGACATTTCCTTTGAATGATATTTTATAGTTCCATTTAAAGAGTAGTATATGTTGTAAATATTACATAATACATCAATTTCTTTAATATTTCAGTTAGTTTTAATTGTTCTATTTGAATAATACTGAATAACTATTTCTGGTTTTAATTATTTACATGAATGAAAGTAAACTATTACTCTTTGCTTAGATTTCATATACCATTATAGATAATAAGTAGAATGAAGAGATTGAAATAAATAATTATTGCCTATGTTCTTTAAATATTCAATAAAATTACTTAACTAGTTCATTTTCAGTTTATATTCATTATTGTTACAGTTGATAGATTATTGGTTGAATGACCTATGCAATTGAAGTAAAATTCAATTATCTAACTCAATTGATTAGTCACTTAATTAGTAATGTAATACACAGATGTAAATGAACTCATTCTACTATCTAATGAATGATATAATTTGTTGATCTATTACAAGGTCGAGATATTGTGAAAAGACTATCGTTTATTTAATGAAAACAGAAAACTTTATAAATATGATATGCATTAATTTTAATCATTAGTTTGTACATCTTTTGCATTCCTTGATCCGTATCTGTTGTAGGCTTGCTTTTTTACCTTGGTCATTCCTCAATTCTCCTATGTATTCCTATCATGATTTGCTCCATTGCCACCTTCACAACTCACCTCATATGTGGTTTACTGATTATTTTCATTTATACGCTGACGTTTCGCTACCTACTACATATGGACTGACCTTATGAGTAGTACCCACTACAATATAATAAGGAAAAATGAATAGATTCATATATAATTGTGAGATAGTATTTACAGACTTGATGATGGATTTCTTAGATAGGGAATGGCAGCCATGAACTATAGACAAAATGTGGATAAAGTACAATATTTATTCGAGTTACAACAGGTTATGCAGTATGCATTTGACAACTATATATGAAATCGAAACGAGATGGTTTTAGAGACTGGGATTAAGTTGATTGAATTCGTCATAGATTGAAGTTGGTAGGACACCACTGAAAACCACTGAGATCAGGACAGCTGTTTTATCTTTGTACGAAACTCTTTAACAGTGAATACCCTAGATTCCACCCTAGTGGCTTCAAGTTAGCAAACGCTAAACATCTGCACTATTAGACTAGCTGGTATACAATCGTAGCATTCCACTTTCATCAATTTAAGATATAACGTGACGATTATCATTGTCATTGGTGATAACTGTTCAACTACCAACAAGCGTGAACTTAACCAGTTACAACTTCTCACTTGATCTTCAGAAACATCCATACTAGGATAAAACGGCTATAAAGTTGTCTACTGGTTTGCAATGGTACTCTGTCAACATCATTTTGTGATGAATTCAACCAACTATGCATGAAATCATTTGAATTTATTAGCTAGATGGTAAAGTTTGCAAATATAATTTCCAATATGATCTTGTTAGAAAAAGCCAACGACTGTTATGTAGAATATCGCATGAAAGATTTTGTCATGAACAGATAGTACATAATCAACCACTGATAACTGCATATTAAATGTTGAAAATTCCCATGATGTATATTAGAACAATACATATAAGCGAACAATATTGTTTTCAATAAGATTCTAATCAGGTTTTACTTTAATATACACCACTGTATACATACGAATATGTGAAGCTGTTAAATCAACTAAGGCAATTTATGAATCAGTTATCCCACTGTGGTAGACAGATTTCCCAACTATTGATTATAATCAGTGGAAAATACATATTAGTAATGAGAAGACAGGTTAACTAGTAGTGATGATAAGAATAATGAAACAAGTCGAATAAATATTTCCATACAGGAAGTAGGTTGAAACTTGAGAGAATAAGGTGATTAGGATAAACTTAATAATATAATAATCGTCGAAGAAACGAAGTTAAGTAATAGAAAGCATGTGAATAAAAGTTCCAGTTATATAGGTAACAAAACACAGTGTACAAATGGAATGAGGGAAAAATAATTAAAATATAACAAGCACCAAACAAAGGATGTGTTAAGTTCATGAAAATATTTATTAAATCATATTTGGTCATGGAGAGACTAGGTGTATTGTATATCTCTTTTGAACAAATAGATTAGAGTTGTTAGTTACAATTCTCAGAGCTTCTGATATATGTAATAAACAAATAAGTACACCATTAGGAAGCCTTTATATTGTATGATAGATTACTCTAAGCGACATCAGTTTCACTACTGTATGACGCTATCTACTAAATGAGATAAGACTGAAGCTGCGTCTACTCATTTATTTACCCTTTACCGAGGCACGCTGATAAATACTTATTTATTCGTTGATTAGATTTTTTGATTGTACACCTTATGTAGATTTCTACACAGGACGAACTGAATTTATAATGTACTTGGAAAAAGCTATTTCAGATAATCTATCTTTAGTTTATGTTTTCACTCCACCGGTCGACTAGAAAATGACCAGTCAACATTTCCTACGTAGACAGCTTTCTTGATTGCCTTTGTTATTCTGTCTTAAAGGATTTCACCAGTCACATTCTCGTATAATTGTAGTATTAGGTAGAGGAACTTCTTGCAGATGGTCATGTCTTTAATTTCTTAATAGCTACATTTATATTATTCTCCAAAAAAGTTTTCGGGTAGTCTAGTTCAGTCAGCATGTTTTTGTTGTAATTAAGTTCCTTCTTGATGTTGTCACTACTTATTTCTTGTTCTGTTGGTAAGATATCTAACTAGATTCCTTTAGTAGCAGATCAATATGAAGCAATAAAAATAAGTGTAATGAGTTATATTAGGATTCTTTCTGTATAAACTTCTAATTGTCAATCCATCTTCCCTTCTATTTAATAAGATGTCAATGATTGTACATTATTACACTGAATTAGAAGTTCTTGTCTAGAAATATTGTGATCGACGATAATAAAATGTCGTCAATCTAATAACAATACAATTATAATTTACTGATAGTCTTTTCAAGTAGATTGTTTTCTTTAACTTTACAAGGAAACATTCAGTTAACAACGGCCTATAAAGTGAGCCTATTTCCATTCCATCAATTTGTCTATACTAGGTACTGTTGAAGACTTAATGAACATATTATTGAGCATCGTAGCAGTAATTCAGTTAAAATTAGCCTTAGAAATTCTAAGATTTATCTGTATATAAGAGCAAAGCTTGATGAAGATTTTATTGAAAACAGTATTGTTTGCTTATATGTGTTGTTCTAACTGTTTAATTAGATTGAAAAAAAATAGTCAACTAAAAGTGTGTTACATAAATCATGATGAATTCTAATGCGAAGAATACATTGAACTAGAATGATGTAAACGTGTATTGAATGTAAAATGAAGTTACTAGAACAGTAATGAGAACAGTAATGAGAGTAACCATGGTAGATAAAATACTGATGATTATCATTTTTTGGATTCATAGATCAGGTTTCAATTGTTTATTGGTGATAACCTCATCTATTTTCAAGAGATCAATAGTTAAACTGAATAATTCAACGTAGCAGATGTAACTTTTTAATGACTTTATTTCCAATAGCTGTACATTCTTAATACAGAATGTAATAAACATATTTGGAATGTAAATGTGTATGCATAAACAGGGGGAAATCACTAAGTGTATACTTGTAATAGTATGATAGATAATACCATGTGTTAAGTAATTAAACGATTAGACTAAATGGAAATAATTTTGGCAGTTATATGTCAAATAACAGAATTTCCAAATGAATTCACAAGTTGCTCAATGGCAGTCATATAAATAAAGATTCAAAGTGGTCCATATAGTACTAACATTACTGCACTGAATAGAATTAATAATGAATCCTATGAAATAAACCTTGGTGTAAAAAGTTTAGGGATAAGAAGAATTGAAGGCATGATAAAGATATGGAATATTGTATAAATGAAAATTATTGAACAAACAACGGTTATAACAACAAAGTAATCTTACAAACCGTTTCCCAGGCACAAATCCAGCTTTATGTTCCCATATTTCCTATGCTTTTAGAATATAAAGGAGATGTATGCAAACACCTACTGGTGTATTAGATTTGATCTTGTAAGCGATCTTAAAACCTGATCCAGATACATCATGCTCATGATTAGTGACATACAATAAAATAATTAATAATATTTTTTTATTGGCCTTTATAAGTTATTCTAAAAGGCACTCCTTTTTACATCAGGAGATGTTTCTCTTTGAATGACTACACTTCCCAGTGTGAATTTGATGGATCGATTGCATCCAATAAAAGTTTTAAATAAGTTGTTAAAATCACAACCTTCTTTAAAAACAATGAAAGTGCCATTAGCGTATCTCATGTATAAGTTCATCCCACCTATTATTATTTCGTTGACTTCTGATTACTCACCAGAAAGAAGTCAGTTAATACTGCACCTAGAAACAATTTCATCTTGATAAGTCCTGTCTGTTAGCAGATCTTATTGATAAAGTAGAATTGATTATTTGGAGTACTTCTAAGGATTATCTGTTTCAGGAATATTAACCTCAGTATAGTAACATCTACTCTATACGTGTCAATGCATACCGATATAAAACATTATTTTATTTAGTGGAACATTTAAGCAACCAACAACAGCATAATCTTACCTTAGACGTTTACATTGTCAACACAATCGACAAATTTCATAGAATCTGTCAGTGAATACCTACCGATTTCTCACCATATTGATTCAAGGTGATCAGTTATTATTACTAACTTACTGAATAATTTAAAGGATTCCTATATCAATGAAATGTCTAAAGATTGCACTGTTAAACATTTGTAGGGCAAATGTTTGTAAAATCCAAAATATAGTCAATGATAAATTTCATCCGATAGCTAAAATTTTCAATTTTATGTCTTTGGAGAAAAATTTTTTTTATTAATTACTTACTGATATGATTAAATGACAAACTACTTACAAAAAAAATCGATGCTATTTAAGTTGAATTGTGACTGGTAAATGGAATCCAGGACGTGCGTTTTGTCTTATTTTGGCCTCGTCGGCTAGATGTGCCTGCATCCCAATGTTGATGTTAACAATGGGATTCGAACTTAGTCTATTTCGTGTCAAACGCCAACGCGTTCAATTCATAGCAAATCAATCGGAATATTCATCCTAAAATCAATATTACCTACTCTTTCAAATAAAATTGATTTATTTCATTAAAATAATCAGTTACTAATTAATAATAGAAACGTAGAAATTTGTATTTAAACATCCGGTTTTCTGTCGATTTAATAAATAAAGTAAAATTATTGATAATTCGAAAATAAAAAACATGCTTGAAAATAGAGATTAAAAGAAAAATAAAGCAAAAATAAAAACAATTTGCAAAGGTAAATTGGTGAGTATAATCGAATTAATGAATGTACATATAATCAATAGGATAATCTGTTATGTAACAGAAAGTTGTATTATGAATACTGGCCTGTTTTAGTATGCAGTATTTATTGACAGTTATTTGTTACTAACTATTTCAAATGATACAGTTCAGAGATCTGATTTCTAAAAATAACAACAGTCTTTTATTAAACTGTAATTAAGTATTGTGTTCGTGGGGGAGGGGGGAAGGTTAAATCTAGTTTGATATCACGAATTGGTTTCAATCAGACAATCATTGTAAGCCAGGAACATACAATAGATAGTTGTTTCTTACTAGTATGGGACGCTCTAAACGTAGGCATACACTACTCCACCATGAAAATATGTGCTACATATTTGCTTAACCTCATCCATTGCAAAAGGTGGGCAACTGCATCACAATAAGTATGGATAAACTCCCCTAATCACTTTTCCTCAAGTGATTACCTCTAGAAGTTAATCATTAGTGCGCTTGTATTAATTGTAGTTTGGTGTTGTGCAGATTCATGTTTAATACTGTTCACTAAGAGCCCCAAAGTTGCTGGAATCAGTTTTTGAGTGAGGTCATGTGTACACACTGCTTAGGAGTCCTATACTAGGAAGAAACAGCTACCCGGTGCTTCCTGATTTTAATAGTTGTAAAATTATAAAAAAATTTTATAACATATAAAATGTTAAAATGTAGTGTTGTCTTAAAATATACCACTAATTAATGTTTACTCACAATTTTATTTTATGTTGTGTTACTTAGAAGTAAGTTTTAAATGAACTGCATAAAACGCAGTAAGTAGCTTTGTACTGTGCAGATCTTATCTATGGTTGTTGGAAAATACTTAACCAACAAGTAAATATCAAAGATCTGTAAGCGACTCTACACAATTAAATTGTCTAAATTTAACTCTAGAGTGAGTACATTTTAATAACACAGAAGGCATTGATTCATTTTAGCAAAAAAATACATCTGAAAAATATACGACATCTATGACGACATCTAATTTCAGGACATTTCATCAATTTCCAAACACTTCAACAACTAGATATTTTTACTTCTATTAATTGGAATAAGAATATATCTTTCTTGTTGTTCATTATAAATATACTTTCTTACACATTTATACATACTTGTGTCATGATATCTTGAGTAGTTTAATTTGTCTAAATATTCAAAAGTATGCTTAAAACGACAACCAGGTTACATAACTTCATTGTTAATTTGAAAGTATAAAACTTCTAAGTGTTTACAGTATTCTTTTGTTTACCAATATAAATAAATTAGATAAAGCAAACATTCTTCACACTGTAATGAAGTCACTTTTGTTTTCTCTCTTAGTGGCAAGTTATTCTAAGTTGTTTAATATCATTAGGATGATTTTATTTGTAGTCTTTGTAAAAAGTCTACAAATGAGGTTATTCTGTTTACTAACTGTATTATTTAATATGTTGATAATTGTGGAATAATAGATGTACGACTTGTTCAATGTAGCGGTGGACAGTACATTGTACCTATATACTTAAATTCGATTAAGTTTATGTGATTTTGTGGGGGTTGGCTTTGATTTATAATAGGTCCTACTCCTGTCTAGTATTCTTCGGTACGACAACTTCACCGGTTTTATCCCAAATCAGAACAAGGATTCAGTAAGTAGCAAAGTATATTTTAAAATAGGAACGGCAGAAAGCTTAGTAAATAAATACACCGGAATCAATATAAAATTCCCTTTAAGAAAACATTCT
Organism: Schistosoma japonicum; assembly: GCA_025215515.1. Classification (NCBI taxonomy): domain Eukaryota; kingdom Metazoa; phylum Platyhelminthes; class Trematoda; order Strigeidida; family Schistosomatidae; genus Schistosoma; species Schistosoma japonicum. The sequence continues at coordinate 33,676,369 of CM046062.1, read as the reverse complement.
GGCACTTTATAAATTGTTTGTTAGCTCTGATTGGTTGAGTATGGACCAATCACTGAGCAGTTTGGCAGGCATGTTTCAAGTATGCCAGGAATGCATCGCGCTAACAATCGGTCTTGCATTAATCTCTGTTGGGTATAATTTAACACTACCCAGTGCTGAGTAGCTATTTTGTCTTAGCGTAAGACTCTTTAAAATAGTGTTCACAAAAACCCATCTGTAAACGAAGCCTAGTGTCGGCTTTCAGTGGTAGGACCCAACTTTAGTAGATGTTTGATACATACCGCTTACAGAAAAATCATCTAGGAATATAACCTAAAGTGATACTTAGTTAATTTATCAAAATTAACGAATATTCACGAAAGAACTATTTTGCTTAATGGTAATTGCTCTGAAGAGTCACTAAAAATAAAGTGCACTGTGTAACCGTCTTATTAAAATTCGATATCTATCATTAATATACATCAACGATTTATCATTCTCTAGGGTTAGTGTTTAATGATTCAATAATGTTTTGTATGAGATATTCTGATTTCATATAGCTGTGAAGTCCCACTTCATCGCTTTCCACATCATAATTTTGGTTACCTTCAAATAATCACAAGTATTTATATCTCCAATAAATCCATTCATTAGTGTCCCACTGTAAAACATTTATTATCATTCTAACAAATATTACTATGACTAACTGGAAACCTAAAAATCTTATAAGTAAAAGACTGTAGTGTTAAACAGTTTTCATTTTCTTTACCTAGGAAACTATCATTCAGTCGATGAGTCCCTAATAGAACGAAACGTGAGTTTTGAAGTTTCACTTGCTAATCCTAATCTAACTGAAACAATTTCAAATAAAAGTAAATAAAAACTAAGTATAAATGATAAGTACCTAATTGTCATTAGCCTTCCTATTAGAGGAAAGAAACTAAAAAAAATAGTAAACATAACTTCTATTTGTTAGAAACGATGAATTCGAACAATTGAATAGTTGAAATAAACAATTTTTTAATGATCATTAAATAAATATCTTTCAATGGTATAATTTATAGTTCTTTATTTATTGTGATAAACTTTCAGTTCTTTTTTTTTTACATCTTATCATCATTGAATTACAGAGAGGAATAGAAAAAACACTAGGGGGAAGGGATGGGGGAAACCACGAGAAAAATGAGATGGTAATAAAAACGTTTTTTGTTTTCTCTTAAAAAGTATAATATTCTCATCTACTCATTAAAGTCAATTAAGTAGTTGCATAGACATGTGCTTCATATGCATTTTTCTGTTAAGGAAAATAAATAGAAGATGATATGAGATAATAATACCAAAATGACAATAAATGAAGTTGAAACAGTTAAAATGCGTGTTTATTAGAGATATATTTTATTAACTAATACAGTTTATATATGCATATACATTTATTCGTTTTGTACTACTAATTTCTGGATGTGAGTAATATAAGCAATGATTTATCAATCGAATTAAATTTAGTGGCTTTTGAATTTTTGGACGATATTCAAAGTAGGGTGATATATAGCTCTTAATTTATTTGGGCTTAAGTGGAATCCATCGTTAACTAGTTACTAAGACGTCTAAAATTTGTGAATATGAAAGAAATAAACAGTGTTGATCGTCTGGGAGATGATAGGTTCATAAACTGACATCAATCGAAACAAAGACTTGGTGAAAACAATAGTGTTTCTGAAAACCTCTAAAAAACTGAAATAAGACTTTGTGAACAATGTTTCTTGATTAGACTATGATATTTCCAGTATAGATCCAGTATTAGTATTTAGGTTAATTCTTAATCTTAACTTCCTGACACTAACTGAAGAATTTTGTCAGTTGATGCAAGCTTTTGTAATTTGACTAAATTCTTATTATGAAGAAACAAACACAATGAATCTTATCATAATTTGTATCATTTTCACATCATCTATATTCTGATTAGATAGCTAATTCTTAAAGTTACTTGAAAATATTCATATTCAACAGAAAATTGTAATTTTATCTTACTATGAACTAAGCAAGTCATAACAAAACACGTCTACATCATACTACTGAATACAGACAGTTAATTTGATGTACTTGTTTAAATGTAAACATTTATCAATCACTTCATGTATACACACAAATAACTATAAAGTCTATGAAGCATAATTCCTGTTTGAATTATTCTATAATAATGAAAATATTCTACAATATGCATGAATGAATTTACATTGTATTGGTAAAATACATCAGATAATAACAAGTGATTCTTAGTAATCATAGTTAACAATTATTCTTTATCATTTCAAATTCAATTTGAATAACCGATTTTACTATTTATTACGTAATAAGTTTTACCATTTAGAGTGAATAAAATTCAACATCTGGTTATTTTAAAAATTACACTTGATATCATCTTCATAATAAAGTTGAGTTAGTTACAAATGACTTTGTTTTACTTCATCTATCATTATGTACTTGGTGTAGATTTATGATATATTTATAAAACAGGCACTTGAAAGAGCTTGAAGACAGATGAACAAACTTAATCCTGAGTTCATGCATTGTCAATTATACGATTAGTGAAATCTATTTGAAAGTGTATACAAAAATGTCTAGGAGAACAGTGTTTTGTTTCTTCTATTTATTTCGTCGATAAGAAGTTTAGATAGGGTTGAGGTTATTGGTGATTTTTTCAACGTTGAAAACAATTTTTGTCGAATTTTAAGAGGTTTCAAGAATTTCTCATCTGTTTATTGAGTGTATTCTGTATACTTTAATGTCACTTTCATTATTGACTTCATATTTAGCCTTTGAACATATCGTTGACTATCTGCTATGGATATGTCACTGTAAAGTAACTTGTATGTGTATAGTAAGAAATACACAGCAAATGAAATCTTTACGAGGAATAATATCATAGTAACTAGCATTCATTTAATAAAAAGGACATTTTGATACTACTCATGAAGTCGTCCATAAGTAGCAGGTGGCGAGACGTTGCGTGAAATTGAAAGAATCAGTAAACTGTGTATGAAGCGAGTTGTGGAGTGGCAAGAAGCAAAGCTTAATTAAAATACATAGGAGAATTGAGGACAATCACGGGTAGCAAGTCTACATCCCACACGCATCAGAGAACATGAATGATGTGTAAATTGATGACTAAAAGTAATGTATATAATATTCGATGAAATTTTCTGTTTTCATCAAATTTACAATTGCTCGTCCTACTTGGCTTTACACAAAAGATGAAGAAAAGTACAGAGCATGCATAATAAACGTTGCGAAACTTTTGGTATAACTTCAGCTTAAGTTTAAACAACTAGTACTTATACACTTCAGAGAGTATACTAATTTACTTGTTGCTTTTTGAGTTTTCTATAAGACTATTTTTTTTAAATATACATATTACAGGTAATGTTTAAGTTGGTTTGTAACTGTTAGACAGAATACAGGACTTATGTTTCGTCCTATTTGGGAATTATCGTCTGGGTATACTTGCATCCGAAATTCATCCTAAATACATGTTAGAAGGTAGACTTGCAATTACATAATAAGAGATACTACGATAAGTGTTTTCATACCACACATTGCATATTCACTACTGACCACCCAATCATATCTTATATGAATAATTATATATTGATGCTATGTTCATAATCACAACATTGAGTAAGAATTTTAGTTTTTTACTAGTAGTTAATGTACAATCTTGAATAGTTTTAACATACTTTCAAGAAGATGTGCATTCAACATTTTGAAAGTAGACGCCTAGCAACAAAAGTATTTTGTAACAACAAGTACAAATTCATTATCAATAAGAAAAGTAGTATTTTTGTAAACTCATTTCTATCAATTTAAGAGTTATATCTCATTCCAGACGGTAGATAGAAACATCAGGAATCGGTATCACTAGCATACATTCATATGTATTCATCTATGTAATATATGATTACAATGCTATTTATGACAAGGAATGATAAAGTTCGACGGTAATATAAAGTAATGAATTGTAATTTCACGAACAAGAATAGGTTCTAACAGATTCATCATTACATATGTCATTATGTAACAAGTACATCTAGTTAGAATAGGTAACTGTTATTAAAAATAGATTGACATAATGTCAATTAAAATGGCAGTAAATTTATTAAGTAAACATGTAACTTGAGGTTAAGAAACTACCTCCACTAAAATTATCGACAATCTTCAATGTTTTCTTTGTTTGAATTATTTACTTCATCGAGAAATATCATTGTTCATTTAAGAATGTAAAAAACAATTTCATAATACAAACGATATTAAATTTGGTGAAGTAGATAAAAAGTTTCATTTAAAACTAATGACCGCTAAAACTTTTGTTTATTCTTCTGTTTACTTATTGAAAGAGGGACTGAATATTAAGATGCATCATTTACTAATGATTAAATTGTAAGCATTAACTTCCACAGTACTTGACTTTTACACTAGTAATGTCAAATATCCTGCACTAACCTCAACTTGAATATCAATTTCAGATAACTCTTTTCGCTTAAAATGAAAATTACATGGATGGTTCATTCATATATTTAATTAACTCCAGATGTTTTAAAAGCTCTAGGGAGAAGTCGTGACTGGTGGAGTTCACAATTGTCAGGGAGTGTGACAGCTTATTACCAATGACAATGGATGATCGTCAAGCTACATATCACAAATTTATTAGTACAAAATTATTAGTCACAAAAATAGCCAGTTCTGAGGCAAGTAAAACATTATTTAGATATCAAGGATAAGTGGGTAATTGGAAGTTTTTCTCATCGAGTTCTTTATAAAATGCGAATGTTAATGTTGAAATACTCATCATCATGTAACTTGTAAAACGTAAACGACAACTGAGATAAACAAGATTATTGGTCAAATACGATAATCGAAATTCGTCAAATAGTAACAATAATAGACATAATTACAATCAGTTCATTTGTTTGATCTCAAATGTGATATTCATTCTGTGTACTTTCATTAATAATAATAATAATAATAATAATAATAATGTGGAAATGCACATCCAGAGGGAGAATACATATGCATTAATCACATTAAATCGTTGCATGATTAAGGTGGTGATTGGTTTAGTGGATCTTGCGTCGGCCATGGCAGGAGAAGAGGTTGAACGTACTTCTTCTGTATGCATAGGTCTGGCTTCTGGTCTTGTTAACCAAAGGAGTTGTCAAAAGTATTAACAGTTCAATACTATCTCACTTAAATCAAACAGGTCATGTGGCTAGCATAAATCAGTCATTCAGAATAATATTTTGTGTAAACAGTTATCTGCTAAGATCGGTTAGACTTAAAGTCCTTAAAACGGCAGAGGCGATAGCTATACAAGTCAAGTAGCCAGACCTGTACATACAGAAGAAGTACGTTCGACCTCTTCTCCTGCCATGGCCGACGCAAGATCCACTAAACCAATCACCACCTTAATCATGCAACGATTTAATGTGATTAATGCATATGTATTCTCCCTCTGGATGTGCATTTCCACATTATTATTATTATTATTATTAATGAAAGTACACAGAATGAATTTGAATATCGCATTTTAAGATCAAACAAATGAACGGATTGTAATTATGTCTATTATTGTTATTGTTGCTATTTGACAAATCGTTCACTCCATTTTACAAACTCTTACCCATTCGGCTTCATTTAAAGTAAGATTTGATTTTTGTCTGCAAACACTTGATTTAATCGTATTTTGCTACCATCCCATCTCTTATGTCACCCATATACAGAGATACCTAGTTATATTTGACTAATAATCTTGGTTATCTCTATTGTCGTTTACGTTTCACACGTAACATGATGATGATGATGATTTCAACATTAACATTCGTATTTTATAAATAACTCGATGAGAAAAACTTCCAATTATCCAATTATCCTTGATATCGAAATAATGTTGTATCTGCCTCAGAACTGGTTATTTTTGTGACTATTAATTTTGAACTAATAAATGTAGAACCTGATGAGCATTTATCGAAAAGAATATTCTTCGTTTAAATGTCTTTGTTTTTGATAAACATGGGAATTTTAAGCAATATCACAAATTGTTGAAAGTGGGAATTCTACCACTGGATGCCAACCTAGTGGTGCAGATGGTTAGGCTTTCATTGTCAACTTGAAGCATCTGGCGCGGAATCTGGTGTGCACACTACTGAGGAGTTTCACACTAGATAGAAACAACTGTCTAGTGCTCCTTCGTTTTCAATAATACCCTGCTAGCATCAATCTGTGACATATTCAATCAACTTAAATTAACTAATCTCCACAAATACAACCATTCCAATTGAACTATAATAAATACGTTTAAAAATACTGAATAAAATACACTTACTGACTATTGAAAATGTTGCTGATAAATCCAGACTGAAAATACCCTGAAGTTTGTCATAACATTCATCATGAATATTTAATTTAGATTGTTTAAAATAATTATGTAACACTTTGATATGGTATCATAAATTATAGTAAACTATCCTTACAAATTCATTGTTTTCAATATTACCTTAGTAGTGTAAGTTAATCATATCAACTAAATAACTATTTCATGTATCAATTTGTATCATAGCATATACGTATATACATAGGATGAAGATTTTCTAACGTAATTGAATACTCTTGATAATGTTGTATTCTGTGGTTTCAATGATTAAACAGTTAGATTTTCATTGTCATTCTAGACAACATTCTCAGCGTCTACTTCAAATGGAAAAGCGTTTAACTTAACTTACTACAAAAATACTGAATCATCTATATAAAATATGCATTGATGATATTGTTTACAATGACAATTTAAGCTTAACGATTAAATCATTTACTTTATAAAACATAATACCAAATACATACATAAATATAGTGAACAACCCTCCCTCCCCCCCTCCGAAAATAATTAATTTTGACAATTGTTTAAAATACTACTATTATTTTATTTAGAAGAAGACTTGGTGACTCTTTTTTCACCCTCTTCCACTCCTCTCCAAAAAAAAAAAATAACAATGGAACAATAACGCGTTAATATCATCCTAGTTTATTTTTAATATTGTAAAAATGTCAAATTATTAGAAGTCAACAGGAGGTTTTGTAACTACTGACGCCATGTCAAACAGAATAACTATTGTTCTTTTGTTTTTTCTATTTAGTGTGATTTGTTTTTTTTCCATAGTAAATATACATTTTAGTGTTTTACGTTCATTTAAGTGTAATTTGTTATTCAGATTTTCAATGAAAAAATGTACAACTGAACAATTTTATACGAAATATTCTGCTAGTTGTTAGCATACCAAAGTTTTATCCAGCAATCAGATCACTTTACAATGAATTCGTTATTTAGCTGTAAAGTATGTATATATAATGAATTATAGGGTTTATGGACTGTTGTATGAATTCAATCAGACATCAAGGGAAACTTTTTGACCGCTTAGTATTTAAATAGACAGATAAGTCCGAAGAATGACAAAATGAAGTATAATCTTTTACCTATGTTTACTAGATAGTAGAATCTTTTCAGGAAACTAAACAGATAAAGAGTTAATCTTTGTGAAATCTTCTTAAAAAAATGAATAGTCTACATGTTTTATTGAAAAGAATGTAAAGAAAAATTGGCTCTCATCGATGAAATACACGGTCTCGAAGAAAACATACTGAGGGTAATGCAACTCAAGATAGAGTTTGGTTAAAAGAACATTTGCTACAGCAAATGATGTTCAGGAGTAGCCCACTAGTATGACTCTAGTTAAATGACAAGCCACCACAACTAACCAATTCCATATTCATTTAGCAGTTTACCTGCATATTTAGAGCTTGATTTATAGGTTGTTCGTTGAGATCGCTCCTAGTGCATTTCTCAGTATGGATGAAAAATGAACAGGGCAGATCAATCACGTCTTCAACTATAGAATATATAGAATATTCACAGCATTCAAGTGACATGATCTACAAAATTACACGAAATATACTAAGAGGCTAACTTCTCAACCCACTTTACATTACAGAAGATTAATTTATCCACAATTTGAAGCCTAAGTTGTGTGTGAAAGGAATTCATGAGATCACCTCGTTTACCATGAACTTAATGTAGAGTCTACTTTATTTGATTGAGTCATTTATTTACACTTTTCCGTTTCTCCATATCTCATTCATGTCCTTAATATTACTATTCACTTACACTCTTATTATTACTAAGACTGCTGCATTTAATTTATCACGATTTTCATTCATACACACCACTCTAATCTAATGATACTCACAATTACTGTCTTCATCACACTGATTACACAATTTTCATGTTTCACAAATCCTCTCCTTCAATTACTAATTAATTATTGTGAAACACTAGGTGGACGAAAATGTTCACATATCAACTAATCGGATTCTTAATATTCTACCATTCACCGATAATTTAATCCCATGTATGTTTCTGAGATTGTACATTTTGATAATGAATTTGTTGAAGTTAGATGCCTTCATGGAGTAAATTTACTTAATGATTTAATGCGCATATTTCAGCTAGTAGCATCAGATTTTGCATTACCTTTTGCTTTTGACTTTAGAAGTAATCAACTGATTATTTCTAAAGTCATTTGATTCTAAAACTTATAAAAATTTCTCATAATAAAGATATAATTCAATAATTAATACCAATGTTAATTATGTAACCACTTATTCTAATGTAAAATTTGTAAATACAACATTTCAGTGTAGTCACTTGAGAAGATAGAAGATTTAAATTTCACGGTAGTCTAAACATATGATGTCGTCAAAATAGCCAACTCAGGTATCTCTAGAAATAAGTAGTGTAATATTTTTCACAAAGTAATTTATAAATTTCCTATTATTCTATGGAGCTTTTCAATAAGCTGAAAGCTTTTTGCCCAACACATACATTAGTCAATCTCTTGAGGAAGTTTTCAAAATAAAACTAAACTAGGATGCCTGGAAGTTACTGTTGTAAACTACATTCAGGAATAATGATATATGTATATTTACATTCTGAAATTCGATACAGATTACACACGAATCCACAGGTAGGTTCAAGCTGAATAAACGATAAGACATATCATTACCTGTTTCAGTTGAACGTTACATACAAAGTTGTTGAAATCTTCAAAGAATATGATGCTTACAAAATACATTATCATAAGTGATGACAATTTTGTTGTACAATTATCACTTTCGGAAATAATCTTGTGTGTAATTTGTCTATAATGCATAAAGTAGAGAAGTTGTAGCTCATATCGAGATATATCATAGCTAGATTTTCTCAGTGGTCTATATAGCATAGGATGTAGCACTTTTTCATTAGCACGAAAACTGTAAATGTCAAGCTTGTAAAGAAAGCTCTTAGTCGTCGAATTATTACATTTCGTGCCGGTGAGTGTGCGTCTCATAGTTGCTTTGCTAATGGTTGATAAAAGTGCATTTTATGTAATATTATTCCGTAAGCGTGAGTGTATTATGCCCAGTGATGTTGGCTAAATCGGAGAAACAATAACTGTAAAATACAAAATATGTCTAATAAAAATATGCATGAAGACTTAAAATGCCAACCCCTTTCATAGTATTGTTTAAGTTGGATTATGACTGGCAAGCGGAGTCCAGGACGCATGTTTCGTCCTATTTGGGACTCGTCGGTTGAATGTACCTACATTCCAATGCCAAAATCCAACCTGAACAAAAGTTGTAATTTATATCTATATCGACGCGATTCGCTCAGGATGCACATTTTGCAATAAAGATTCACCAGCTTCAGTACATAATAAATCAAGTTCATCCTATTTCTCGGATAGTAGTTTATGCAAGCAGTACATTAAAATATCAACATATGAAATTGTATTCCTAATATAATTTACATTATTCATATATTGTTTGCAATAATTAGGTGTGGTAACCACGTTAAATACATTATTATTATTATTATTATTATTATTATTATTATTATTATTATTATTATGCTGGAATAACTCTGAAACGCGAACATGCTTTTTATCTAAAAGATGTATTTGAAAAAGCCATGTGAAGTAACTTAAATATTCTAAGATTTACTATGGAAAGCATTTTGACTAAGCACTTGGAAATAACTGATAACAATTCTATTAGAAAATAAGAATTGCAAGTATTGAAATCAGAAACGTTTAAAGGACATAAATGATGAACGGTAAAATGACAAATAACTCTATCCTGAAGTTTTTAATATTTCATTGAACTTAGTAGTTTGTATGCATCGCAAACCATTGAAATACTACGTATTTTCACCTAGATTACACCCTGTCTATGATAAGTTCCAAAATGATCAATCAGCTGATTTACGACTTTTAAGCGTCGTTCCCTTTGTGAAAAAGAAAATTAAACAATCCAGTACATAGAGATTCTGTTCATGTTGTATAAATAATTATCTATAAATAAATAGAAGAAGCGCAGAAGAAGCGCACTTGATTATTAAAGTAAGTGGATGGAGTTTAGTTATACTATGGTACTTCACAATAGGATTTACAATATAAGAAGAGCAAGTGTGTAACAAATTGATATCGAATGAAGTTAACTGATTGCATTGATTACTAACAATATTCATACATTTAGAATAACTATGATTTTATCAATGGAGTATGACATAATCGTTAGGGTTAACATTTTTAGTGCACTATCAAGGGAGAGGAAATTACCAATGTGACGTATAAATAATAATAAAGAATGCATTTCATGAATAGATTATGTCAAACGGTTTTAGATTTTCGAAAATTTATTTGTAAAGTAATCAATATTGAAGAGTGGATTTAGAATGAGACAGTTTAACGTTTAAAGCTCAGATTCAGAAGACTATACCACAGGTAATCTGCAAAGTGAATTAGATAAGGTGATGTAAATGACAACTTATTAAACATTTTTTTAAAAGAAAACTACATTCAGTTTGAACCTTGGTTTCCAAAATGTATCTAGCTCGACCTAATACATTTAGTTTGTAGTCTAAGTTACAATCGCTTCCATAAAAGTAGAAGTGTAAAGTGACGCTTTACAGATTCTTATCAAAGTCTTTTGTAGATGCTAAGATTACTGTGAATGAAAGTGACATGTTTTAATAGTCTATAAAGTAGATTACAGGAATGGTTATTCTGAAAGTTAAGTACTATGCAGTCGAAAACATTCAACGTATCAACGTAAATATTGTTTGAACAAAACGGAAATTATATGCAAATAATACAATTCATAATGTTAAACAGTTGAAATATAATATTGAACTACGATTTAGTTATTCTCTACTTATAACGCTCGAATAGTTTAACAGCTTAACAGATAATGAAAGCCGATTTCAAACAGAGAAAAAAGTATAATCATTCATCTTTTTTGTTCCATTTATTTTAAATGACTATTTAACTGGTTAGATAAGTGATGTAAATTCGTATTAGATGAGATGCATTGTGACTGGTAAGTGGTAAGTGTTCTGTTTTAGACTCGTCAGGTGAATGTCCTTGCACCCCAGTGTTGTTGTTCACACCGGGATTTGAACTCACTTCGGTCCGTGTTAAACGCTACCGCGTTCTCCACTACGCTTTTAAGTCGAGACAGTCATACTTTTACGATCATTATGTATATATATATAACTAAAATGCATTTGGATCTTCTTGTTGATTTGTCATGAAGTCAGTTAATACCCGTTAACTATCGCTATATCGAAAAAAACCGCTTAGAATCTACATGTGGCAAAAGAGACTGAACAATTTTAGTTCATGACAAATCAATGGAAGTAGATCCAAACACATTCTAATTATAAATTTATATATCTGAGTTTACATCTAAAACGTACAAGTATTTATAAATAACTGTCTGAGTAAGATATTTTGGATTCGTTGGCCAATACCATCATTATCAACCTTCTGTGGCAGAGAAAAAATCATCCATTATCCAACCAACGAAGAAATTACCATAAGTCGTTGGAGGTGGTTAGTACACACTTTGAGGAAATCATCAAACTATGTCACAATACAAGCCCTCACTTAGAATCCTGTAGGTCATAGGAAACGTGGAAGATGCAATAACGTATTGTTTTGGGAATCGAAGATAGAATAAAGAGAATGAAGAGCACTTAGGAAAAACTGGAATGAAAAGCCGAGGTGAGAGTTGGCTGGACAATGTTGGTCGGCAACCTATTCTGTACATGGGTTAACAAGCATTGATTGATTGACTGATGTTAAAATTTAATTATAGAAATTAATTCATCACGATAATATCTTTCACAATATTCAACTAAATGTATTCATCATTTATTTACAGCTTATCAATTTGAATCACTTTATAATAAACTACGAAGACATCAATTAAAAGAATATTCTAATTAAAAAATGTTCAATTATTCCATTGTTCACAATGATAATTCATCATACTTTATTTCTTGGATACCTAGTAACCAACCAGTTCTTTTACATTATCATTTATATTCATTGAATAAAATAAAAAGAAAACAAAAAAAAAGTTTTAACTTGTTGCATAACTAAACATTATGTATATTAAATGGTCAATACAAAGAAAATCTATTCATATGAAAAGAAATTCATCAATTCTACAAATTATTCACTCTTATATTTATATTATCATACGTAGATATCGTATACAAACATGGTATCTTCTATGGATTTGTTGTTGTTTCATAGTTTTCTTAATCTATGAAAAACAATTATTTCTATCTTATCTATGTCAACTGAATTTAATTCAATTATCTTCATTATGTTCAACATTGAATAATGTGAAAAATGCTGTTTATGATATGAAGTCAAATGAAACAAATTCTAAAGTAATATAATACTGTTTTTTTTTTAAATATAAGTAATATCATATGATTCAATAGATTACAGTAGTTGATTATAGACTTGATTTGTATACATTTTCAGGTTAATGTTGCTTTTTTAGATACTTAGTTCCAGGAGTAAATAAATCTTAGTATGAATTTGTATATTCCCATTGATTTCTTATAGACTGAGGCTGGATAATCTCTGTTGCTATATGTGTATCCTGAGCGGATTGGCTCGATATAGCGATTATTCACAAGTATTATTGTAAACGCGGTGGCGTCTGACACGAAACAGACTAAGTTCGAATCCCACTGTGAACATCAACATTAGGATGCAGGTACATCCAGCCTATGAGCCCAAAACAGGACGAAACGTGCATCCTGGATTTCACTTGCCAGTCACAATCCAACTTAAATAGTAGTTGTTTTGTTTTTCTTTCGTTTTTTTCATTATGTTAACACGTCATCTACATAAAAAAATGTCTAGAATCAAAGTTAAAAATTTGACAAATCTGACAATAATATCTAGTGGTATGTAGTTAAAAGCATAAAACAAAGTTTAATTGACAGAAATGTATCAAAACAAAAGGGTTGTACATTCCAGTAGAAGTTCCCAAAAAATAAAGGGGAAGGGTGAATACAAGTGTTGTAAATTCCACTAAAATACACTGATTTTATAATTACTAATACATTTTAAATTGGATATCATGAATTAACTTGAGTCAGATAATCAATGAGAATGAACGAAAGATTCAACAGTTGTTTCGTTGTAGTATGGGACCTTGCAGAAGTGATAATCAACTATCCTACTTGGGGAACTAGCCAAGCACCTTGAAGTTTTTCGATACACGCTTAACAGTTAAAACAATGGGCCTACGAAATGACAAAGCGTTCACCGCCGAGTCAGAAGGTCATGAGTTTGGGCCCTAGTGGTGTGTTGGATGCGCACTGCTGAAGAACACCATATAGCTGTTCAGTACTTCCTGGTGGTCAACGGTTATTTAATTCAGACTAATTCGTTTTAGCGAATCGACACAAAATTATTGATATTTGTAACATTTGTCAACTTCTCGCATATTCTGCAAACCTCATCTATTAGCTTCGGGGCATAACTGCTTGCTACTAGACATGACTCAACTCTGTTTGTCACTTCTACTCAAAGTGTTACAAAATTACTTCCTAAAGTTGGTTACTAGTAGGCTAACACTTATTGTAGTTGGGTGTCGTGAGAATGATTCAGCTTAAATTTGATACCACGCGACCGGTAGAATATAACCATATCAAGTGTGTGGCAGTGACCCATATATGTCAACTGATAAGGTCGTAAAATATATCACTAACTGATTAATTGTAAAAATGCAAACTAATGAATTCCTTCACAATGGTCTAAGGATTAGGCGTTAGCAGTGCAACACGAAGACCCTGTTTTAAAGTCTCTGGAAACGTCGTGAGTACTCACTGACAGGAAGTTCTGTACTAGGATGAAACTGCTGTTCATTTCTCATTGGTATTCAGTTGTACTCAAATGACACCTATCTTTGAACAAGACAAACAACAAACTAAGCACCAGTCTTTAAAAAGTCACCTTTAAAACTTCTCCAGCAATGAATAACATTGGTAGTTTTGTATACGTCAAAAACATCACAATAATTTCAATACATTGAATAAATAGTTTTTATGTATATGATAACACAACTATTTAATATACCTATGTTACATCTCTATGTTTTCTGCTTTCTTTTTCATGATCATAAAAGAATATTGTAACAATCAATATTTCACTTGTTATTGGTGGAGCACAAGCTACTCGTGAATTTGTAACATTAATTAAAAGTATTTTACTTCAAAGAAGTTGGACAAAACCGAATAATCTAATAATAACAAAATCAATAATACCATCGAATACACTGAAACATAACATTAATGATAATGATCAAAGTGAAATCCTTATAAACGACAGGATTCAGGAAAGTGACTGTTATATTAGACATATTAATTTACACATAATAAGTGATTACCAAGCAAATATAAGTCTTTCTACCTTGTTTGATACATGGAATCTACCAAATATTGATGTTTACTTTTATCAGTTGGAGTTGTACTTGGTAAGTACTGACTTGTTTTTATATATATATATATACATGGTCGATAGAAATATGTTTATGCTCTTATTGATTGACAACTGAAAACTTACAGAATAAGTAAACGTATGCAATAGGCAAGTAATTCAATAGGCGGTACATTAGATACCATAAAAATATAATCACAATGGCATGATGAATTGAAGTAAGTTCTTAAAGAAAATGTAGTATCTTAATAAAAAATGAATTGATATCACTCTTATAACCATGTAGGGGTCTGACCTCTGATAACCTCTGCCGTATTGATTTTATAATACAGCTGACCAGTAAAACTTCAGGAAAATTCTGAAGTTAGTAATCAGTAAGACGATTATACAATCAACTAAACATAATATCTTACATTAAAATACTACCTCGGTTCAATTATAATAATCATGTCATTGGTGAATAACCACTATAATGTTCCTGAAGTTTTAATGCGAAGTCATTATTGGTGGGAAGATTTTTATATCAAAAGGTATGTAAAGCCTAAACATGGATAAGTCGGGAAAAGTCTGTTCAATGTAAATTTGCAAATTACATTCGAATAGTGAAAAAAGCCAACTCTACGGATAAAATTCAATGTTGACTATTTGTCATGCTTTGCAACATTGAGATCTTTACAAGAAATATAGAACTGCTAAGCAAACATTCACTCAGATACCAAGAAACGTCAAGAATTCAATCATTATGACTGATTTATCACACATCCAGTGTTCAGCTATGAATGCTTTATACATCTAGAATCGAATTCCATCATCATTTAATGATGTATACATCGATGACTGCATTCAAATAATACAACTTCCACTTTGAATAAAATATATGCTGTGAAGAGTTTGATGAGATGTTAATTTAGTTCAATGATATCAAGTAAAAGGCAGTTAACCAATGATGACAATGGATGAAGTCGTCTAATATATTACAAATTGACTAAAACTGAAAATATAAATCGTTGATGTCGTAGAGTTATAAAAGTGTAAAATTTTGGTAGATCCCTGAAATGTTGTGCCCTCTGCTGTAATGAATTTGTAGGGCGGCTGACCAGAAGATGAGATTTGAAATTAGATGCCAAGCAGTCAGTAATAAAGATCATGGTTCGGATGCTTTAATTAACCCATTCGTTTAAATATCAATAAAATTACAGTGATTTTGACAGATTTACGGATAGCCAAGTATGCTTGATAGGTCAGCTTACAGATTTATTCGAAGTGAAGACCGGTGTCAGATAAGGCTCCTTACTCTCACACTTCTACTTTCTGCTGGTGATTGACTCGATCATGAAAGCCACAACATCTCAAAATGCTCTGGGAAAAAAGTGGATGACATGGATGCAATTAAATGATTTGAACTTTGCAGATAACCTACATCTTCTCTCCCACACACAGCAACAAATGTAGATGAACACGGACAGTGTAGCGACATTCTCCATAGTCAGCAGTAAACCTTAACATACACAATGGAAAAAGAAAAACCTACGATACAAAACAACGAACACTAATCCAATCACAATTGATGGAGAAATTCTAGAAGATGTAAAAACCTTCACACACTTGAGCGGCGGCATCATCGATAAACATAGAGGGTCTGATGCGAATGTGAAGGCGTGGACTGACAAGGTTGGGGCAACATTTCTACAAATGAAAAATATCCACAACTCAAACCAAATGTCAGTCAACATTAAAGTCAAAATTTTCAGTACAAATGTGAAGATAGTTCTGTATTATGGAGTAGAGACCTGAAGGTGTAATGTAAGGGCTTCATCCAAAAGATGCACGTATTTATAAATATATGTCTGAGTGAGATACTTCGGATTTGTTGATCAGATACCTTCAACAACAATCTTCTCTAGCAGAAAACAAATCAACTAATATTCACCCTGAAGAGGAAATAAAGAAACATCTCTGGAGGTGGTTAGGATACATATTGAGAATAATATCAAAATGTATCAAAAGACAAGCACTAACATGGAATTCTGAAGGTCAAAGGGAACGAGGAAGACCCAAGAACACATTGTGTCGGGATTCGGAGGTACACGTGAAGAGGGTTAAGAGGACTTGTGAAGAGCTTGAAAGGAGATCACTGAAAAGAGTTAGTTGTAGAGTGCTGGTGGGCAGTCTATTCTTCAGATGTGGTAAAAAGCATTGAGTAGTTGACTGATGGAAGTATGCTGAATGTCTCGTGGAAAATCAAAGTGATGCTAAAAATAGTTAAGGAGCAATCCTAAGCTGAATTTTATAACAAAATACTTTTTATCAGTATAATTCCAAGTGTTATATAGAATAGTTCTCGAATATATTTTATCCTGAAGAGACTGAATTGATTATTAAAAAAAGAATTATATGCAATTTTGGTTGGCACAAGTGTACTGTGTACTGCTTTCTTTTGTAATGTCATTTGGTCGAATGAATAGCAAGTAAATAGATTTTGGCTAGCCATCAAACAGATTCGTTGTATAATCTATTTCGATTATGTTCAGCCTAAAAGATTAATATGTCTTACAGATCGTCTTTTCATAGTACTAACCGATTGTGTTGGCTAGAATAACAATCAAGCGAACCCACTCAGAGTATAAATGACTTCTAGAAATCTCCATCACTTAATGGTAATACTGATACAGATAACTGAGAGTGATTAGAAACTGTTATGTAATGTTCCAATTGTTCAGTTTATAGTTGTTTCTTCTGAAAGAATAAATGATGATCATTTAAGTTTTGAACGATGAAAAACACTAGTTTTTTCCATATTCTAAAAAATATCATAAATATCATCTACCTGGAAAGTTAGACATTTCAATTTAATCTAAATGAAACTGTCGGTTAATATCCATTAAATGATTTCCTGATCTTTTTTCTTTCAAAATAAAGTGAAACCATTTTATCACAGAAAGCTATTTTATAGGTCTAATTTTTAGTAGCCTTAAATAAACATTAATGTATGCCTATATATATATATATATATATATATATATATATATATATATATATATATAGGCGTACATATAGGCATATATATATCTGTATATCTGTATATGTATATATATGAAATATTGGCTTTTATCATTTAAATGTATTATGAAAATGAATTTACTCCGCAGATAATTGAAGATTGAAATGTTACAAAGACTTTTAAGGAAGGATTGTAATTCCTATTATTTTTTATAAATAGATCTACATTCAGAATTTAAGTTACAAATAATTTGCATAAATATCTTTCAAGCTTCACATGACTTTATATCATATTAAGAATTGTATGCAACTAGGTAAGCGTTGATAGAGAGACATGAGGGCCTTTCTTTTGATTCTCTGAAGGGATCGAGGGTAAGTACATTTAAAATAACTTATTCTAAAAAGATCAGTTTTTCAATACTATCTAGTTTTTAGTGGTATCTAAACAACATAAATCTGTGACGAATACAGATAGCTAAAGTTCTATAAATTAAACCGTAATGTAAGATGAATAAAGGTATTTGACAGGAAACTCTATTCGATATAAATTTTCTTTTACTAGGTAAGGCATACTTATTCAAAGTAACCATCTTAATGATACAAGAGATAAACAGTTTTTTGAATAGTTTGATAATAACCATCGCGAATTACGATGGTAATTTACATGGGTTTATTTGCCACAGGAAGCGTCGGTTAATTGACTACAAGGTCCACGGTCTTCAGATGACTACAGGATGCTACTCGGTACTACTAGTATTAGTGCACTATATTTAAACAACACATAAACTTTAGAATTTACAACACATAAACAGGCTTTCTAACATGATATAAAGTTCGTGATTGCATAAACAGATGTTTCTAATGAACATGAATCTTATTACTTACTCCTTGTCAAACTTCTAAACATCGTCTATCATTTCACTATTGTGTAGTATAATAAGTCAGCTATAAGTTATGGTATAAACGTTAAGAGGGTTCAGAAGTCTAAGCAAAATGAAATGTTGTATCATAAAATGAATTAGTCTCATCTAGTGGACGATATATATGTAAATTCAGTATGACTAGTAAACAAATACGCTGGTTTCTTTTTTAGCATAAAGTCTCTTGGATACCCAGTACACATTACTCTGGTCTATTTGGTTTAACAAAACTGCTGATACCGGAGATTTTACCGAAATCAGTCAAAAAGGTAAACTGTCAATATTTGTATTTCATATACATAAAAGCAATAACAAGTATTATTGGATTTAGATTTTGTTAGCAATTGGAAATTAGGACACGCGTTTTGTCCGCGCATTCACTCAGGATGCATATATAACAGCAGAGACTAATCAGTTTTAGTCAATCTCAAACCAATGAGATCCCATCAAATTCAAATGATAATAAATACCGCTTACTTTTAACTCTATGATCGCATATTTTTAGGTACAAGCCACTTCCTAGTTAGTAGAGATATATCAGTATAGAAGTATTGATGAAGACTATTCGTAATCTTTCTAACAAACAACCTTTACCTCTGAAAAAATTATTTTAAGTATACATTTACTTACTTCAGCATATCTTGATGTAGAGTTTCTGGTGGCAATTTTAGTTGGACGGTACATTATTCTAAGTATTCCCACTTGGGTAATATTTTCATTGAATTTTAAGTATACTACTTATATCATTAAAGAATTTTCTAGTAAATTACTAAGTCACAACAATCATCGAAGTGTTTCGTATATCCAGATATTAATAAAAACAAATCAGTTTACTTCAGAATATTGACAACAAGAAAATACTATCCCTTCAAACTTATAGTTCATAAGAATCTCATCTCTTTATTAGAATAATACATTTGTGAAAATTTTCTTCATTTAAATTCACTGGACATCATATGCTTCAGTCAGAAATAACCTCACAGTTACGTTTTGAGATTCTTGATAGTTCACATTTACAACCTTTAGGACTTGATTTAAAGGCAGTAATTTTAAGCCTACCGAGTGATAATCCAGTTGTACATATTAATGACCTATGAAGTGTATAAAGAAAACTTTTTCTGAAGGAACGTAATGAATTTTGGCAGTTTGAATCGTACAGTAAAATCAAGCAGAAGATAAAACTGAAAGTTCACTCACTGGAAAAGATGTACTATTATGTCTTGAACGAAATCTTAAAAAAAACTTCAAAACATAAAATAGATAATCAGAATAAAGGACTGATTTTTAAATAGTTTACTGCTTCTTCTTAATGAATAATTATTTTGGGCAATGCAAATATATAGGTTTAGATAAACTTCTAATAAACAGATATCGAGTCCCTGTATGAACATTAACATTGGGATGAAGGCATATACAGTCTATGAGTCCCAAACAAAACGAATTGCTCATCATAGGTTCCACTTAGCAGCTACAGTTCAACGTAAATCAAACATTTAACTTATTCATATATAACGCTATAGCATAATGTATCAGGTATACCGTATTCTTTAGTATCGGCGTGATTAGAAGTTGCCTTGAGATAATTGGTGTGCAATCATGAGAAACCCCATACCAAGACCAAATAGCTGCCTAGTGTCCTCTGGTTTTTAGTAATCCTTACATGAAATCGACCTGTGAAGAATACCAATAACAACAATCATTTTTGTACATTTTTACATTTTAACTAGACGTTTCCCGTCATTGAATTGCATTCAATTTGTCTAAACAGTTATTATATGAATTTGTTTTTAAGGTGATTCATCTTGACGTTGATCTCCTGGTAAATTCTGATCTCTTAGAACTTTGGACTCATTTTGATTTATTTAACTCTAGTCAAGTAAGAATATATTATATGCACAATATACAATTACTTTCTCATTTAACAACAGTTCCACATTCGTCTTGCTAAATGTTATTTGGTACAAGTGAACTTCAGTAGTACATAACATTAGATCATACTTAAGACGTTCCAATCTATTATTGCATAATCGTTGGTGTGTGTTTTTTTACAGATTTTGTTAATTTGGTAACTAAATTATATTACAAACAGAAGACAACTGAGTGCTGTTGTCTTAATCATAACTGCTTTCCACAGACAAAGCTAAATTTATTAACGTTTACGAAGCTAATTCCTTCCCAATGTTATACTTGGAACCGACTGCAAATAAGTGTCAAATTAGTGTGTTTTAAAAACCTTATTTGTGATTAGTTGTTTTTACGTTATGGTTAGGAATGGTTGGTTAACCATCTCTATACAGCTGGTTAAACTAATTTTTAGTATGTTGAAAATTTTTATACTCGCAAGTTGCTTCTATAAATCCAGTGTAATTCCCAGAACTTACTCTGTCCAAAATTCTATATTTAGTTAGTGTTCATAAGGGACCTCTATTCCTTGATGTAGGTAAAGTCAAATCATGCTATAACTTGTTGTCTATGTTTACTTATATCTAAGGGAAGACAGTTACTATTAGTCTTTAACAGTGCATCTAATGATGAGGTTCACTTTCTAGGTGATGGTGCGTTTATCTTTTTTATTAATGTGCTCTTCATTTGACAGCAAACAGAATAAATTAATTATCTCTACTGTTAAACAGTAGTAATATTATAAAGAATCGAACTTAGTATGATGATCTCTCAAATGTTTCCATGATTAAAAAAAATTTTTCTGACCCTACTAGTCATCGAGGTAGCAACTACGGATCTTCCTATAAACACCTTACCCACCAACAACCGAAGAAGTCGAAATAGCCACCTGACAAATCAAGAGTGATATGTCAGAAGGGATAGAAAACATACTAGGTAAAGTTGGATATAAAGCAACTGTAAACATGCTCCACATTCTCTTCAGAAGGATTTGCGAGGTATATCAAGTGCCAGCATACTGAATAGAAGGGTACTTCATCAAGATAACAAAGAAAGGGAATCTTAGCAATTGCAAGAAATACAGAGGCATCACTTTTCTTTCGATACCAGAAAAAGTATTCAACAAACTGTTATTGAACCGAATGAAAGATCCAGTTGACACCCAACTCTGAGATCAACAGGGCAGATTCCATTTAAGCTAAACATGTATCGATTAAATCGCTTCCCTATGGTTCATCGTTGAGCAGTCAGTTGAACGGAATTCACCTCATTACATTAACTTCCTCGACTACGAAAAAGCACTCGACAGAGTGGATAGGAAAATATTATTGAGTATTCTTCGATATTATGGCGTACCCGAAAAGATAGTCAACATCATACGGAATTCCTTAAGAAAGGACTACACTGTAAAATAGTGCATGGAGGTCAGCTCACAGACTTATTCTCTTATGTTATCATCACATTCTATCTTATAATGTCGAATTTTACAGTAAGCACTTCGTTTTGTTGTGTTGTCTAAAGTCTTTGCTAGTTATTGTGATAAGCTGAAGAATGGAGTATTGAAATTTACGGCATCAAATTTAAGGACACTAATTCACCTGTTTCTATCGCCACATTTACACTTTCGGAGGATGCTAAATTACTGTAATTTAGACACACATGCTGATACGTTCAGATTATGATTAGAAGTAAATTTCACGAATAGAGTCCTAATTTACTTAAAATTCTTCAGTTGAATATACTTTTATTCCACACGACACCTAAACTCGAATCCATTACTTATCACTTTATTCCCTAAGAGTTATCCACTATAATACTGAATTCAGGAAGCTACTAACTTATTCATCAGGCGTAGTTCTATCTGTTAAGGATCTTATTTTCCACTTATTAATGTATGGAACTTTATTTGTAAACTTCGTAAATTTTATATTGTTTCATGATGATTTTCGATCATTTCTATGTCATGTTTTAAACCTTTCTTTCATTACATCTAAAATTATTCTTTTACAGATGATCGGATTAGTTGCAAACCAAAGTCCATGGTATTTAAGAAAAACTAATCGAATAGTTTGGCCTGCTTGGGTAATTTAATTAAATATTCATGTTAAACACTCAATTACATTGAATTGTAGTGGTTATGTAGAGATACGTATTGAGTTTACTTATTTGTATTCGTCACAGATTGATTTTTGTTAGATACCAATTAAAACCAAGATGGACGAGGATAGCTGTTTTCTTCTAATGCAAAACTCTTGAGCGGTGCTTACCTGTGAGCGTTTTAGGAGGTCAAACCTACAACCTTTGGGTCTCATGGGGAAAGCTTAACTATCTCTATTACTAACTTGGCGTTTGAAGGGAGATTTCCTACTTTTATCACTTTGTGACCTGAAGACTCTGGGATCGATTAGTTGGTGGAATCGAAGCTACATACTACTGGGGAGTGCAATATATAAATCAAATAGCTTTACAGTTCTCCCTGGTTTTCACTGAAACCCAACCAACATCAATCTGTGATGAATACAAATAACAGAATTCAATTTCACTGATGTGTAATTTACTTCGATAATTTTACTTTAAGATTTATAAATGAAGCTATGAAAGCATCTATTTAAGTTATCTGAAGAGTGAATTGTCCAGTAAAAGTAGACCATGGTGTAATTTATCGATTTTCAGAACTAACTAATAATTATTTCTCTTATAACAGTATCAGTGGAATTTCCAGTCACAAATCACTTGTAGGCTACATTCTAAACAAATTCAACGAAGAGGTCATTATGAGTCTAAACGCTCGCATTATTTATTTTCAATTATCCCTTAACAGAAGCATTGATTTCCCTAAATCAACATTCGAAGTCGATATTTTCGCAATGTAATCCTTGTTAACTTCTAAGTACGTTATCTACAAACATTGTACAAACTGGTATATGTATGCAATGGTCTTGAATTTAATTGTTATCAGTAGATCGAGATGAAATTATCAAAATGAGTAGTAAAGTAGCTTTAAAGAAATTAATAAAGTACATTACAGTAGAAAAGATTCATAGAAAAAATGGATTCACAGTACAAAAGGCATAAAGTTATTTTGTAACACTGGATCTAAGATAAGATAAAGTGTGAGTCAATTAGAGCTACTGCTTCTAAGTTATTTCTTCTACTACTAAAACAAAACTAGTAAAAAAATGAAACGGACATTCACTGATGTCTTGTTTTGAATAGTCCTTCTGTTGAGATTAGTTCATGATACAAATCATTACAGAATTAATATTAATATAATTACAAAGAGGATATTCAATGTTAATGCTAAGTTAATCTTACAGATGGCAACACATGAATTAATCATAAACATCAATTGGGAAACAAACATTGAAGAAAAGAAAAGAATGAAGAAGAATACATAGACTAATTTAAATCTATGAAGACAAACCTATAAGACAAAAACAATGAATATTTCATATAGTCACAAATATCTGGTTTCATATTATGCATAAATGAGATTATTTTAAACAAACACATTTTAAATGATTTAAAAGTTATTGAAATTAGTTGTTTAAACAGTATCCATTCACTTCAATAAAACAATATTAGAATGTTATGCTAAATATATTTTGAAAGGTAGATATGAATAAAGTAGACACATTACAAAAAAGTCTAAAAGATTGAACAGCAACATTGTATTAGTATGGTACTCCTTAATGATATGTACTTAAGACTCCATGATGAGCTCAAACTAGTTTACCTTTAAACTCATCAATAAACGTTATATCATCACAATCAATGGGTTAGCCGCCATCCTGCGGAAGAGTCCTTAATTGTTCAATTGGTTATGTAGCATTGCTATTTGTAATGAGTACAAACAGCACATCAAATACTCCATCATTATTTCGGTGGAGTCGAGTTTAGGTTCTGATAAACAGTTTAATAATCAAACGAAATGGTCAACTAATGTTCTTTACTTTTCACTCCATTGAGATCAATCTATGACCAATAAAATTAACAACAGATAATCCGATTTCAATAAAATCAACCTAATCTAATTACTTATTTACCTGTATTTTGATCCATTATTAAATTTTTTTAAAAACTCAATATCGACTTAATTCTAGGGTCCTGGATATAACACTGGTGTCATGTTACTAGACCTTGTTCGTTTAAGAGAGTTTCATTGGTCAGAGCATTGGTATCGTACAACAAAATCTGCTTTGTTATATATACCTTATGCTATGTTGGCTGATCAGGTAGGTAAATAATGATTTTTTTTTCCATTATAAAAATTTTCCTGTTGCCCTAATTAGCTGTACTCAATTAACCTCCTAATATTTTTAAAACATCACATAACTGGAACATTTAGCTCAGAGGGGTGGTTTTGGTTTAATTGAGAACTCTGAACTGGATGATTTAATTACTGCGTTCATCACCATTCTGGGCAACTTCAAATAGAAGTTTGCACTAATAAAGTCGTCCAAAATAATGACAGAAACTCCAAAATTAAGTCATTCAGCTCAGAAATCTCAATTAAGCCAAAAATGTCGATGCTACAGATTGATACCGAATTTATGAGCTATTGGTGATGTTGTCATAATCAGTATACAGAATCTTTGTAATACATAAAGAAATCCGATAAAATTTACTCCACTGATACAGTAGACGAAGAATCGGGGATTTTGTGTGATATGCTTAAAGAAAACTGACATCTCTAAAAGTTTACGAACAAGCACAATACAAGTAAGGTAAGAGTAAAAATGATCACAACAGCCTACCCTGTTAAAAATCGTTGTTCAGACACCTACAATTCAGAGGCAATAATATTAACTGATAGGTTGAGCACTACAGTTCAAGAAACGCTTAACGCTAAGGTTACTATTTTCCATGCTTTCCATGATGATACCAGAACTAAAAGATGAATTACCCTAAAAGGCCACTTTCTTTAACATTTATCGACTAAAATTGACATTATAAACCATTCGTTTGAAGTTTAGTCTATTGAATTTGTCACAGATTGATGTTGACAGAGTATTAATTGAAATCAGGAAGCACTGCTAGACAGCTGTTTCGTCCTAGTATGGGATTTCACAGCAGTGCGCATCCTAGATTCCACCCCAGGTTGGCAAAAGCCTAACCCTCGGTATCACTGAACCTGCCGGCGTCCAGTGGTACAACGATCATCCATTGCCATTGGTGGCTGTCTACCTGTCTTACTGTCTAACTACCGACAAGTATGAACTTCACCGATCACGACTTGACACTAGAACTTCAGAAACCTCCTGAAGTTAGTCACTAGTGAGCTGTTTGTTGTATCTCGAATTGGGATGGTTTGTGGAGATTGGTATTAAGTTTAGTTGATTTATTTTAACACCAATAATCTAAAAAACATAGATTATAATCTAATTTGAAGAATATTTCTGGATTAGTCTTAGATATTATTAACTAATTTAGATTTGTAAATGTAGATTAGAGAATACATTTTTTACTCATGAATACATTTTATGGATGATGTAAGGTGTTCTTGTGTGGACGGCAAGATATACAGCATGAAAAATATCCCATCATAGTTAACAGTTGTCAGTGTAGTGTGGTTCAAAATCTTGATGGAATTGATATTCAGTATGCAACTAAAACTCCCGATACATTAGACTGTGACTTTCCCTTAATGTAATACTCAATTAACATGCAAACCTCTTAACATTAAGAATCAGAACTTTTTATTTATATTCATTTGTACTGCTTTCAACCAAACACCATTCCTTTACTTCATTTCATTCTTACATAACCCAAGGATATAATTAATACGGCTTTAGTAGAAATTCCCTCAATTATTTATGAATTGCCATGTGAATGGAATGTTCAACTAACATCTTATATGAATACACAATTATGTCGAGTAATATGGTTGAATAATAATAACAACAGAGTACAAGATAGTAATCCAACTCTATTTGGATCTTTTAATCATCTGTTAAAAATTGCTCATTTTAATCATCCAATTAAAGCTGATATGATTAATCTACATGAAATTATTGATGATGACATATTACGTAAGTTGATTAACCAATAACAATTTTGATTATGTAATTTAGAATTTATTGAATGTCGAATATGAAATTACTAGTTGATCTAAGTTAGACCATCATTGAAAACTAATACACACTGAATACCCATTATGTCATAGTATAAGATGTTATAAAAATAAACTGATAACTCTACTTGAGGTCGAATCTTTAACTTTCAAGTTTTACAGTGAACTTTTAATCTTTAGACCACAGTGCTGGAATGTAGTGGTTTACATTTTCAATTCAGTCTATATGCGATATTAACCAACCTCATTTTACTGCCAATAATTTCACTGACCTCATATCAGGTTTAATCTCTGATGGAGTCATAGGTTTACATTATTGAGAAGTTTCATTATGCAAAGAAGGGGCCATTTAGTCTTTTTCAGATGTTGTTCAATACATTTCAGTTTATGATATCGAATTCAAAATGATAATTTGTTTTTCTTTGGTGGTTGCCTATGTATGTTTATCGTTGTGAACACTATTACTAATTAAAGTATATACATACTGCTTAGTAATTTCATGAAAACTATCAAAAATATGAAAGTAACTAGAAGAATAAATGAAGTGAAGTCGGAGAAATATTCGATGATACATTACAATTTTCATGGAAATAAAAGTGACTACACCTTCTTCGTATATATCATTACCATGGTTAACTTTCATAATTCCTGAAGAAGCGACTTACACTAAGCAACAAAACGTCAGAAATATTAATTTCTACTCATTGGAATTTTACAAATATATTACTCATTTTATGACTACACCTTCGTTGTCATGAATAATTTTGATGCGTTAATTTCTCAGAATACTTGTTCATAATATTTTGTTAGGACAGCTAAAAATTTCAATTTCATCTATAATAGTTGAGAATAACATTTAGTGACACTATGAACAAATGTCATGTTCACTTATACCCTCAGCATTATTTCAATCCTGTTGTTCGTCAGTTATCATTGTGTGTTTATTTCAAAGGGAAAGTTCAATGTATCATTAGCTGAGTGATGACAATCATTTAAACGTGAGGATGTTCTCCACTGAATAATTATGTGTATTTAAGAAACTCTGTATAAAGATGTGGTATTGACTATTTTATTCCTGATTCGTATTCATTTGCAACTGTCATCCAAAGTTTATAAGAGGTTGAACCCAGGTGCCTCAGGTTCCTTAGTGGAATCTATACTTTCCAAAAACTAGTTTAAAATGGAATATTATTCATTTCTAATTCTACTTCGCTACTTTGTGTAACAATTTTTCATTGTCACTAGTGACACCCCTACAAATATTAAAGACAACCGTGTCTATCGATTACAACTTCAAACCTGGAATCTACACTTGATGCTACTTATAGTATCAATTCGTGAAGAAACACATTTATATTTTCATACAACATAAAGTCTCAATGATTCTTTGGTTCTAATAATCACTTTGTTGAATACATTACATTGAAAGATTTGCATAGACTAAATCTACTATGTATCATCATTGAAATACTTAACGTTGTTTGATGATTTTTTTAGGCTTAAAATTAAAAAGACAATTTATGAGAATGTATCGCTATTATCAAAATTATGATGGAACGATATTGCAATCATCAATGAAGTCGATATTATGTTCTGAAGATAAGTCTAATCGCATTACATTTGCTCATGAGGTAATTTATTTCGACATGAATAAATAATTGCGCTAAAATTTAAGTGTAGTTTTTGTTGTTCTGACCTGTGAATGATCAATGTCTATCATTGTATGTAAACCATAAGTGAAATGATTCAAAACTTCAGCAGTTCAAAAGTATGATCAAAGTTAAATTGTATCTGACAACTGGAATTCTTAATAATTTTACTTAGAAGATATGAATATTTTCAAGTTATATATGCATTCTAAATGCACAAGTGTGTTTGTCATGACATGATAATTCATTGTGTGATGTGAACAGTGTAAGTTCGAGTTCTGGCGTGAACATCAACATTAGGATCTAAATGTGTGTCCTAAATAAGGCAAAACAAAATGCCATACTTTCCATTTAATAACCATTATGCAACTTTAATCATAAAGTGCACTAAAAGTTTATCATTTTACATAAACTTAGATATTTTATTTATCCTAATCATTTTCATAGAAATCTTATTTGCTAAAAACTAGCAAATTTTAATGATGCAAGAAATTTGGGTTAGTTGATCGAATGCCAATTAGGTGTGCCTAGTCAATAATTGAGCGTCTGCCCTATGCCCACCGAGTCTCAAACCGGAATAAAAAGAACACAAGGCGATAGACCAACCATACAGAATCGAATTATATTTCATACATTCCTTTATATATACATAAAACCAGACCACATAACAAACCAATTAAGAAATTAACATTAATACCCTACAAAGAAAACAGTGACAGTGAATAGGGACAACTTGTACACAACCAATTAACTGTAGTTCATAGTAAGAGACAATATACTAACAGTAAATACACTAATCGGGAGGTTAGGGTAAGAGGAACGTAACAATCATAGAAACGAAATGTTTACATCACTTTCAATTAAGATAATAAAAATAGTGTTCTAAAACACAGTTCTGAGAGTTTGTTACTCTTCTTTAATCGCCCAACATAACACAAATACATTTTAGTCAGTGAGTATGACGCTTAAAACAATGTTTTCATCTACCATAATCTCTCTCAAATTAGTATGAACATGCGAACATACACCCTAGCAACTAAGTGAATAATACTACTTGGTAAGTGAATTAGATAAACCAGGCAACATTATATATATATATATATATATATATATATATATATATATATATGCCTTCATGCGCGCAGTTTATTGGGTAAATGTGAATAGTAGCTTATGAAAGGATCTAGAACAAAAAAGAATAAGACGGAAGAAAAAGCCAGTCTACGTTTTATTAAGCACAGAAGATACATTTATATTTCATAATAAAAACAAATAATCGAATTCACAATTGATGCATGCCTGAAGCAAAAATGTAAAGATAATTAGAGCCAGAAGATAGTTCAGTAAGGTTTAGAATGCATTACACCAATACAGAATGTTATTTTCATATCTTTCTTACAGGTTAGCGAAGTAAATTTGAATAACAGTATTACAAATGAAGGTTGTGAAGAATTTACTGATGATTTACATAGAACGCATAGAATACATCCATATTTTTTTCAGTATAATTTTTCATCTTTCATCCAAAAGAATCAAGAAAATGTAACAAAGTTGAAAAATCATGTCAGTCTTGTTTCACAATTGACCTTTGATAGGTAAGAATAAAACAGAGAATTCTATAAAATTTATTCTTTCACGTATTTAATATCTGTAAACTGACATTCTACATCTGTTAAAGATGTTCTCCCTATAAAGGCAGACAACTCATGAAGAATAAGACTTGCAGAATAGGAGCAATCAACTTAAGGTTTCTTTTCAACCTAAAACAGCCTAAAATTACAAACAGTCATATAGAATTAGATGTTTGGCATACACTATCTGATGAGATTGAAGTGAATATTTAGAATAAAAGTTATATTAGTTAGAACAAAGATACAAGATCTGATTACTGATTACGTTCCTAGGAATTTATATCTGAAAGACAATAAAGTTCATACAAGTACAATTTCTAGTCTCCTTCTGACAGTGAGCAAAATATAAATATTTTGAAAGTATTCAAAATAGTCAACAGACAAGTAACACTATTATTCACTATGTTTTGATTGTGGCTGGCAAATGGAATCTAACTACAATGCTACTTGTTAATTTCAATTGTATCAAGGCAATCCGTACATAATGCATATATGGCAACAGAGACTGATCAATTTCAATTTATATCAAACTAACAGGAAGATTCAAATAATCACCATTATTATTACGTTATACAGAGGAAGTCGTTATGTGTACAGGAAGATAGCATGACATGGCTTTCTCTACCGTAGTGAATATAATAAATATCTTCTCTCACAAAATCATTCAGATGCTTACAAATCAAAATTACTTCCTTTCAGAATTCATCAAATAATTATGTAATCAATCATTTTGATTTGCTTATGATACTGCATTACATTCCTTCTGTAACTTTATAGGGATTATGTTATCAACTCATTTCCCACCCACCCCCCACCACCCGCTCCACGTTTATTAGCTACTTCCACACGCATCTTCTCTTAATTTTTTAGTATATAAATACATGCTAAATGTAACTATTATTCTAAGCATATCTTGTATCTCTATCCCAATTAATCTGATTTTTATTTCAGACATTTACCTCAGTCATTTAAATGTTTTAATTGAAATCCAAGTGAATGAGTGTTTAGACTTTGAATAAGAAATTGCTGTATTTTGAGCTATAAATCTTGTTCTAACTTCACTACATTTATTTTGATTAAGATTATCATTATAAAGTTCTTAGTAATTAGCTGTGAATATTACGTTGATACTTGAATTGACATGTATTTGGTTGTAATTTGTGAGTGAACATCAATATTTGGATGTAGTCAAATTCATCTGATGAGCTGTAAATAATAAGAAAGCATGTCATGTATACCACTGTTAAGAATAATCAAACTTTATTGAAACTTAATGACTGAATATCATTATTGAGGTATCCTCTCAGAATGTAGGCTAATTTAAATTTACCTATTGTAGTTTGTAACATCGACAACAAGAAGATGTACATCTTTTCAATTAGTTAGGATGTATTTGAATTTTCAGGATGATTTGTCATGGACTGAAGCTAATCAGTCTCTATTACCAAATAAGTATTCTGAGCGCATTGCCTCAAATTGGCTGTACATCACAAAAATTGTTTGAGTTGGATTGTGACTGGTAAGCCTGATCCGGGAAACGCGTTTTATCTTATAAGACTATTAGGCCCTATTTGTGCCTTGTAATTAAGGCGGTGGCTCCTGACGCGAAACGAATTGAGTTCAAATCCCTGTGTGAACATCAACACTGAGATGCAAGTACATCTAGCAGACGGGTTTCAAACAGAACGAAACACACGTCTAGGATTCCACTTGCCAGTCACAATCCAATCTAAACTCAGTTTACTCATTCATTACTAATTTTTAAAGCTTGATAACAGTATTTGATGATGAGTGGTCAGTGTAAATGAACTTAGACATACTAATTAACTTTTTCTGAAAAATTTTAATCTATTACAGATTAGGCCGCCTTGAAGAGCTTGCTGCTAGATGGTATGGACCAATGAGTTTAGCTTTGTATTTAACTGACAGAGAAACAACATTATTGATGGAATTTATTACAAATTCTCGAATTCTACAAAATCGTACAAATATTGGTTATCATGTTGTATATGTGGATGGAGTAAGTGTAACTTGTTTTCTCTTAGTATAATAATAATAATTAAAAAATAATGATGTATAGAAGGTAATAAAAATTATCACTTGGAAAATATTCTGTTTGCTATGACATCGAAACAACGATACTATATGTGTGGAATTTCACGCTTGACAACCGTTTGATTAACGTGATAAGGCCTTTGACTAGTGAGTTTTTAGTAAAGTTGAACTATGGTTAGCAGTGGAATTCAAGACAGATGTTTCTTTCACTTTGGTATTCGTTAACTGAATCCACTTACATATGACTGTTGATAATTATAATGAGATTCAAACCTTGTACTTATTTCTTTAGATATGCTGTCAACTTAGCTAATAGGTTCGAAGATCGATGTGATGTTGATTTTATTAGTAAAGGATTGCATTTGTCGTATTGTTAGTCACTTAAGCAGTTTTGAGGCTTCTCATCAACTACAAACGGCCTAAAATTATAAGCAATAATATAACCAGAATCATATATTTGACAAACCTATCTAAATTTATCTGGTATTTAAGGGAGATCTAAAAAAGTATTGATGGATGTATCTAGGAAGAGCACTTCTAGTAATTCAATTAATCTTACAATACAACAGTAGATGTTTAGCAAATAATTTAAAATTGTAACAGTACTGTTCTTACCTCTAATTCAGTTGTGTTTGGGAATTTCTATGCACTTATGTTAATAAATATTTATCAAGGACATTCCAATAAACATCTATCTGGGAAACAGTTGTTTTCCCATTTTCAATAAGCAGGGATTTTTAAGACATAACCTGAACATATTTAAATTACTCATAATTATTAAGAAACAACCAATGCTACTGTCATACAACTTCGACTAGGTAATCAGTATCAGATTTTTCCAACTTGGCTAATATGCCCAAAACTTTGACCTGGTAAAACTTTATGTTATGCAAGAGTATAATTTTTTACCTCATGCATTATCTTCTGGTGTCTCTAAACCTGGTTAACTTTCATTAAAATTACGTAAATCATTTACTGTAATGTTACTTCAGTTGTGTAGTCTCTTTTGTACTTGTAAGTATTACTTTACTACCTCTACTCAGCATTTCATTACATAATTATGTAACAACCATAACTAGGTTTAATAGCATATTTTATATTCTGTTCTACTTACTATGATTTCAGTTAACGTTCCAAACATTCTTATCAACTTTACTAAATACAGTATATCAAACCTCTAATTCAAGTCATATTGTTTCGTAGTGTTTATTGTTACTAAGTTGCCTTTAAATATAACAAATTATTTTAATCTCATTTTTGAAATGTGATGGTTTTGTGGAAACAGATAGGTATTAAGTTTAGTTGTATATATGCGTCACAGAATACTATCTGGTCGATATCTACAAAAAAGCAGGAAGAATTAGACAGCTATGTCGTTCTTGTATGCTATTTCGTCAACACTATAGATTCTTGAAACTCCTGCGTTCGATTTCGTAGCTTTGAGCAATGGGGGGGGAGTTGTCCCATAATAAGCGGAAATCGTTATTTGATCCTCCCTGGATTTTAATGACATCCAAATACAATCTATTTATGATGAACATAAATAACGTAAGCATATTACTTTTTATCATGAAAATATTCTTCAACTGCCGTATCAAATTAAACCAATTTATAATGTAACATATTATATTAAGTATTGTTAAGTAATCCTACAGTGTATTCATTATGCTACATTCTAATTTACCACAACAATGAAAAATACTCTCAACTTGATTAACAGTTAGAAAAAAAAATTAAAGAATGTACACATAAATACTTTGTTCATTAGGAAGTACTTAAAAGAGATCTACTAGAAAGCCACTTGAAACATTAGAATAAATTTAGTACTTATAAGTAATATGTTGAATAGTAAATTGAATGAATTTATTTTTATGAAAATTGTTATTTCTTTGAAGGTGAAAAATGAAAAAAAAAAAGAATGTTTAATAAGGACGAAATCTTTCAATTATTGACAACGGTAATATGTACAAGTTGTATCTTATAAGAAAAAAATTACTAAGCAAAAGTATATAGAATAAAGAGTATACAATGGTGAGAAGTCTTGAATTTTGATGGTACTCAACTGATATCAATCTGTGACGAATACAAACAGTACAATTAAGACCTTTTATTTATAAGAATATTGAAAGTATAAATAGTATATAATAATATTGAACTCATTGTTACAGATAAATCAGTGCAATGGATGACGATACAGTTACAGCAAACTGTATAAATATACTATACATCAATTGTGTTATGTTAAACATTAAAAAATCTGCACAATATCCAATTACAGTCAAGATATGCTCATCGGTGACTAACTTATCTAGATAATTTCCAGGGTTCTAGAGAGTGTAATTCATCGTATCAAGAAAGAGGCAGTTACTCACTGATGGCAACAGATGTAGTCGCGAAGAAGTATCACACATGGACTGATTTAGAAATGTCAATTGTTTGAGGCTGACTTAGTGGTCTGATGACAAAGCTTTTGTCA
The DNA here is from genome assembly GCA_025215515.1 of Schistosoma japonicum. NCBI lineage: Eukaryota > Metazoa > Platyhelminthes > Trematoda > Strigeidida > Schistosomatidae > Schistosoma > Schistosoma japonicum. The sequence goes on along the minus strand of CM046062.1, from coordinate 33,641,796 downwards.
CGGATCCAAAGAGTCCTGGGTCTGATCTCGGATAAAATCGTTGATGCCCACCTCTGGAGAGTCCCGTACAAGGACGAAACAGCTATCTAGTGCTTTCTGGTGATCAATAATTGCCTAATTCAAACTAATTCGTGATATCAAACCAACATTCAGTAATTTCCAAAACACCCAGTTGCATATAATACATTACTGGATTTTCAAATTATCTGTTACCGAACTAAAATTACGCACCTAAACGATAAGAAAAATGATAACCATGAGCTTGAATATATTTAGGTTACTTTATTCGTTAATGACCTAGAATAAGATTATAAATCAGCTTTTACTTTCTAACTTTTATAGTGGTCGTTCAGTTGATACCAAAATGTGTGAGCAAGCATTTTTGAATAAGAATATTATTATATTTTATGCCATCATAAGCATTGTTTGTTTAGTACTTTATCGTCAAAGGTAAAAGGAGTTTGCAGCTTTCACTTAGTCTCTATTCAAAGAGCTCTCAAGACATCAAAGATGTGCTATAAATATAAGGGAGTGTACAGAAGTCTCGGTCACTTAAAGTAGAAAAGATATTTTGATACCAATGTTTTTTTTCGGAAATATCTTAATATTGTCCAACTAACAAACCAACCTACTTCATTAAACTATAAGTTTATTTGAAATTATCACAGATTAGTTTTATTCGGTTACCACTAAAAATCAAACATCACTGAACAGCTGTTTAGTCTTAGTATAGGACTCTTTTGGAGCACACCATACTCTCAATTCTACAAGAGAATCGAACTAAAGGGTTTAAGGTTTTGCTTTTATGTTTTTGGTGTAACAAAACCAGCATCAATCTACGTCGTATTCAAACAACTAAACTTTACACCTATCACCACAAGACCATCTCAATCCAAAACCAGATATTTGTTCGCCAATTACTATACACACGGCACGAAAGTAAGAAGTTTTAGGATATCTACTGATTTTTCTGTAGTCGTGTTAAACAAACAAAAAATCCTTTAGATATTTATCTATGTACTAATGCCATTCTATTACAATCAGTTATAGTCAACCTTAAATTTAAACCATTGATTCACACGACTGAAAAGTCATACACAAGGACAAAGCATTCATCTGGTAACTTAATGTTTTGATTCAGTGGATGTCCAGGTACTGTCAGTTTTTTAATGAAAAGTAGATTATACAAGTAAACCACACGAAACTTATTATATTTACAGACTAGTTACTTATTCTAAAACATCACTAGCTGTTACTGCTGGGCATGAATAAGTTACTTATGAATATCCGTACAGTTTGATTTGTGTTGATATAAAAATATGTCTAAAGTTAGAAACGTAGACCGACTCAATAGCCTACTGGTTAACCTCTTGTTACTAAAATCAAACTCCTAAGTTTCAATACTTAGAATAGTTGTTCTATTGATCTATGCCATATGAGAAAGATATATCTATCCAGTAATCCATGGAATTCAATCATTGTATTGTTACACTAAGGCAGTAATCACAATTACAGTATCGTATTCTTTCTACAATACTACTCGTTAACTTACATTTAACACGTATATATATAGTCAATTCTTTTAATATTTCAGTTTTTATACATTTCAATTGGTGTTTATTTTCCTTCATTTTTTTTATTTACACAAAACAGAAATTTTATCCAATCAATATATTACGTAATATTGCTGTAAAATATTCAGTAACAGAATTTATTTTTCACATTGATATTGATTTCTTACCGCAACAGAATATGACTGACTATATTGAAAATTCTGTTAATGAACATTTGATTAAAGTAAGTGAAATATGATGTATATATATATATATATATATATATATATATATATATATATATAGATTGTAAACATTACATTAGGATATTTGGATTATACCTTGTAGTGGAATTCACAGGGCATGATTATTAGATGATATCGAAGATGCACAGCTTAGTAGAATTGTTTTGGTTATACTTTATTCTCTGAGATAAATAGTTTAATTGAGGGGTATTCATCATCATTGATGAAGAACTCATCGGTTTGAACTTTGATTAAAGTGAGTTATACAAATCTCTTCACAAGTGACAAGCAATTTGTTTTGTCGACCTCGAATATGACTGGTTGTTGCTAACATTCGTGACGTCATTTTTTACACAGTTATTTTAATTTTCATTACTCCTGACCGGATTTATTGTATTTTCGTGGTATATCACCTATCTAATTGGATAGTAAATTGCAACTATTTCAATATGCTTATTGATCTCCGGTTAACCGGAATGCTAAGCTTCTAAAAATTCTTTGTTTTCTCTATCCTATATAATAACTTTTAATAGTCAAACGTCAGTTCATAAACGTTTGTATGCATTGATAATCGCAAAATTTATTCGGTAAGTACTAGCAACTGCCCCTCATATTCAAGGTCGACAAAAGAAGTTGGTTGTCGCCTATGGTAAGATTTGTAAAACTCACTTAAATAAAAAGTTTACGACAACGAGTTGTTCATGAATGACGATGAATGCTTCGCAATAAAATCATCCATCTCAAAGAATGAAGTATAACCTAAAGTTACGATCAAAAGCTGATCAGCTAATTAGAGTGGGATTGTAGTAAGGATAAAAACAATAGGACTTAAATCTCTTACTTATAGCTTCGACTATAGTTATCTACTAAGTTTGTAAATAAGTATGAAGGTATGAGAATGATTTTGTAATTTTCATTTGTTGATAATTAGAACTGAAATTATTAGTCACTGGCTAATGTTAAGAAATTTCACAAGTTCCTAATATTTAGCGCAGACTTACATGAGTATGCATTATAATGCAATAATATTTTAACGAATTTAAGTCATTTTGAACTAACATGTTTATAATAAGTACCTCGTACTGCATAAACAGGTTTATGAATAAATTTTAAACCACTTTGAAAATGTTTCTATGAGATTCTACAACCATATTCTGAAGTAATAAATGAAATAATTTAGTCATGCAATAAATGTAGTTAGTTATATTCGTCACATATCATCTCGGTTGGGTGTCACTAAAACCCAAGGAAGAAACTGTGTAAATGTTTCGTCCTTGCGCGAGAACCATCAGTAGTGTGAACTCTCGAAGCGGACACACGACCTATAGGTTTCGAGGCCATCGATTAATCACCCGCACTACTAGACCGGTGTCCAAATGTAGAATTTTTACTTTAATCAATTTATGATATTGCATGGTAATCATCCAGTGCTGTTTATGATAGTGATCTCACCTCAGATATATCTTAATCCCACCAGTTATAACTTCCCTCTAGACATTAAAATTAATCATAAGTAGGGGGTTGATATTAATTTTTATGTTTATTCTTTTTACAGATCGACTTCAGTTAGGTACTAATGAAAATATCAAGAGTGAGATTTTAATGACCAATGACATTAACTGATCGTCACGATATATCGAAATTAGCTAACTCGGGAACTCCACTAGTTGATTCCGTGCCTGTGGGATGAATGTTTAAGTTTACAGTGATGCATGAAAATGCACCTTCGATTGCCTAATTAAATCTAAGGTTCAGTCTTCTAAAGAGTTCTATACTACGACGAAAATTCCGAGCAGTGTCTCCTGTCTTATAATAATATTCATCCGATACTAATCTGTGACGAATACTTACATCGAAAATGAATACCACTATTCTAATTTACTAGTTCAATTCAAATACATTTTTAACTTGCTCTTAGTCAGTACGTTGAATATATTGTCAGTTTTACAATGTTTTAAAATAACTGGGAAGTGATATTGCATCAGGTTGGTTATTAGTTGACAGAATTTTGATTATTAACTGAACAAACACTAAGGATGCCGATAGGTTTGAGGGGCCCGAGCTTGACACCAATTTCAACTCTAGACTGAAACTATATCACTAATATAAACTCAAAGTGTAGATTAACGTCTCGTGAATATATAACCGGCTTTGTTCTCTCAAAAGACAGTAATCGTATATAAATATTGTATCGGTAAAAAGGTTGCATTAGGACTGGCATGCATACTTTCACAATCAGCTTAATTGTTAAAGTTTATTAGAAACTTTCCTAGGCTTTAATTGAAAAAAAATGACATCTTAACTCTTCCATACAGCGAAGTAACGCTAGGGTTCTTGAACCTATTACTAAGATTTAAATAAGTTCTTACGTACTCTTAGATTAAGTTCAGGGTAGAATCATACGAGGATTCAGGTTAAAGATAGGGATGGTTTGGGTTTAGTGTTTTTGATTTAGGTATACGGTTGATTTTGTTTCATGTAACGCTTGTTAACCAAGAACTTAATTTCCACTATGTGATGTGAAAACTTAGGTTTTACAATCAGTTAAGAATGCTCTGACTGTCAAACAAAGGTATCATGCTAGATAGCTTCCTTTTTGATATAGGTTATGTGAATTTCGCTGATTAACCTTTTATTTCTAATCATCGCGAATAGTTTAAGAACGGTGAAAATTTTCTCATGTATTCAACTGTAACCAAAGTTTCTTGCCTATATCAAATTGGTTCGTCCGTATATGTCACGTAACAACTGTATCGAATCAGATAAATCCTTACAACTATCGCATGAAGTACATTGTGAAAGATAAATATGAGTTTGAAAGATACTATTTAAGCCTTATTTCGGTTCTTATAAACAGTAGTTTGTTACATCTATAGTTTTCTTTATAAAATAAAATAATTTTAACAACAGTAATCTTTCTAAATGAAATCATTGACCACAACACTGAGAAGATATAATAAGCAATATTTTGTTCAAGTACAATAAGATGACAAGTTTAAATGATTCTTAAGATGTCAGCAACACATTACGTATATACCTAATCAATGCTGATCCATAAAACTTGAAATCAACCAGTCATCAATTACTTATTGTAAGATAATTGTATATACTAAAGAATAATATTGAAATGCATTAACAAACACATTCGATGAACGAATTGTAAGCACTGTACTAATCATTCAGACCCTTAACTCTATTCGTTAAATCTTTGATCTCTAACCATAACGTTAAGTATAAACATTTACGCTTAACTCTAAACTATAAGTAGAAATAATTGAAGTAAGCCTTACATACCATTTGCCTTCCTATAAACGTTACACTAAATACATGTCATTTAGTTGCATGGATGAGTTTAGATTTTGCTGTCTTTTTTCTATTTTCACGTAAGTAAACATGTAGAAGACTTCAATAAATTTACTAATAATGTCAGTTCTATACTGATTTTACAATTAGTTTCTTTTGATATACCAATATCATGTAAAATTTATTGGCATTCATTGGTTCATCTGTATACTTGATTTAACTGCAACAAGTTATTATCATTATCCATAGTGGACATTATAAGAATAAGTTAGTTTTTTTCTCTATGTTGTACTTTAACCAAACACTTAATAGTGTTTACGTAGTAATTAGACCTAAAATCTTTTAATAGTCACTAAATAGAAATAAGGTAGTTGGTACTTTGTTGAATATATTGATTTATCTAAATAAAACTATCTATAGGTTAAGTACAACAGTATTTTGTTTTCACTCTTGATCTTATCTAGTATGAACTTCGTTATACATAACTAGTTGATCAGTTCATTAAGAATGATTTCCATAGGAATAAAGAAAAAACAACTTAATTTCTAGGTTCAATTATTCTAAGATTATGCAGTAAAAAGCTGATATTACTCTTCGTTTAATTAGATTCTGTTTTAGAAAATGAAAGTTAAGGATTCATTAATGAATAAAGCACTCACCAACACAATCATTTAAGGACAATCTTCAATTCATAAATATTGCTAACTACTATAATGTTCTTATAAGTAGTAATTCGTATTTACTAATAAATACTTTATGCTATTTTATTACAGAATACAAAATCACAAAGTATTTGTTTAGTTGTACCAGCATTCGAAACTTTTAAAACTCACTTATCATTACCAGAAACTAAAGAAGATCTAATAAAATCTTGGGAAACTGGAGAGATTTTACCATTTCGGCATAAAGTATGGTCAGCTGGTCATATGTCAACGAATTATTCACATTGGAAATATTCTAACAATGACTATGAAGTATGTTTATTGACAAAAAGATATGGAATTTCATGATTCGTACAGAATTTGTGTAATTTTAACAACCAGTTATACTGGTCACAGTTTGAAACCTTTGCTTATTCTAAAACATAGCTGAAGTTATCTGAAAAGCGTCCGTTAGGGACATTTTCATTATATGGCTACCGGATACTTTGGATGAAAACATATAACAAATGTAAAAATTGGTGCTGGAAACAAATTAGCGAAAAACCAAATGTATGATATTATTTAACAAAAAAAAGAAGCGGTCGAAAGTGACGGGTTTTACATACTTCGTATACATGAGAACGTGTCAGATAGCACTACCTATTACATACCATAATAAAATAAATATACGATGTGATGTTAGAACATCTAATGTAAACTAAACTGAAGATTTATATGTATCTGTAATACCTCGTCAACTGTTTAATTTAACAGAAATAATAGAACTCCTAATGCTTCATAACTTCATAATTACATTTACTAAGATCAAGAATCCAATGTGTACAGTCATGAAGTAAAATGTATGTGTCTTACTTAACATTGATTTGCATAGACACTAAGAATTACTTCATTATCACTAAGTACCTGTTATATTAAAATCTAATTCTATATATGCCATGGAAGTTTTCATTATGAAGTTGTGACTTCTTTTATATTTGCCGATTTGCTTTAAACTTGATGGTTTGTTGTATGCTTGCTGGTGAGAACGTATTAATTATGTTTGAAAATCTAAAAAATCTGATAAGTAAGACTATAATTTGACAAAGTTTGGTGTCGAATGCGTTACCTAGACTTGCATTGGGCATTTAGAGGCGAATGTTTATTTAGAATATCTGTGACAAATTGTATTGCGTGATGTAACATGTACTGGTACTTGCAATTACCCGTTTTTGTATTTGATCATTGTCCTTTTTACTACATTTAAACTCATCAACATGTTAAGGTACAAATAACACATGCTTGGTATTTGTTCAATTTTCGAATACCATATTATGTACCCGCTGCACAAGTGTGACTGTCTGCACACAGTAGCCTAGTGGTGAACGCGGTGGCGTTTGACATGAAGCGGACTGAGTTCTAATCCCAGTGTGAACATCAACATTGGGATGCAGGTACATCCAGACGATGAGTCCCAAATGGGACGAAACGCGCGTCCTGGAATCTACTTGCCAGTCACAATCCAACACAAATAACACATGTTTGGTGTTTGTTCAATCTTCGAATACCGTATGCAGTATTGTCGTAAGAAATCATGTTTTTGTTTGGCTATATACACTAAAAAGGGCAGGATAATGATTTCAGTGACTGATCTCATGTATCTCACACTTAACTTCGATGAGTAGAAGGGTTGTGTTATTTAAACTATAGGTTTCGTTAAATTTTTAGACTAACTGTAGGGTTGTTATTAGTGACGTTCATTTCAGTAAAAAAATATTTGACACTTCTTAACGCTTTGGTCAATTAATTGTAGTACTTGGAAAAACTTAGAAAAAGTAGAAAGCTATATTAGCAAAATCTAACTATCCATTCAATACTAATCTATGTATGTACATTAATATGTATGTTCAGAGATAGTTGGTAAGAAATTCTTACCTTAGATTATATGTCATTTGGCACTCATCAGTAAGGCTAATCTGGAATCCTAAAGGAACTAAAAAACTGCTATGGAAAATTTTTATTGAATACGGCTGAATCAGGAGAGTTTGTCAATATACTTCGCATACCGTCTGATGGTTGTAGAACTCAGGCAGACTACTCCGACAGTCACTTTGCTAATAACAAATAATTCCTTTGGAAAGTGAACAGGATAAACTGATTATCATTTTTAATCCCACTGTGAACATCAACATTGGGATGCAGGTACATCCAGCCGACGAGTCCCAAATAGGACGTAACGCGCGTCCTGGATTCCACTTGCCAGTCACAATACAAATTAAAAATGATAATTACGAATAATCGCTATATCGAGGCGATCCGCACAGGATGCACATATAGCAACAGTGACTGACCAGTTTCAGTCTATAACAAATCAATGGGAATATACAAATTCATTCTACTACCAATTCGCCCATTGCACAAACGTGACTGTCTGGACTCAGTAGTCTAGTGGTGTACGCGGTGGCGTATGACACGAACCGAACTGAGTTCAAATCCCACTGTGAACATCAACATTGGGATGCAGGTACATCCAGCCGACGAGTCCCAAATAGGACGAAACGCGCGTCCTGGATTCCACTTGCCAGTCACAATACAAATTAAAAATGATAATTACGAATAATCGCTATATCGAGGCGATTCGCACAGGATGCACAATTGCATGAAATATATTGATTGATATCTTAATATTGAAAGGATCATTGTCAAGTGATAACTATTCGCATAATCCGACTGATTGTTGTAAACGGCCTCCAATGAACGGATGTGGAATAACAGAATAACTCGTCAACAAATATAACTCGTCTTTCATAACAAAATAATTCACTTATACACAAAATATGTGAAACAGGATAAACTGAATTAAAGTTCATTGAAATCGATGACAGCTAAATATCGATTTTATGGGTCATTCATGAATTAATAGTCCCCCGTATAACTAACTCTGGTATGCTCGAATATATGTCACTAATTTTCAAAATCAGCAACTGTTACTACTAAGCTATTCGGTTCACAACTGACCCTCTATAAGAAAAATTCAATAGAACTTGATCCTGATTAAGGACTGTACAAGCATAACTTTGCTCACAACTAAACAATCAACTTTTGTTAATATCTCACTTTTGAAAATAAACCAATAATACACTGAGTAATATGTCAGATGAAGTAATTTTTCCTTTTTTCTATTTTTAAGGTACAATGGTCAGCAGATTATGAGCCATATATCATTGTTTCACGTTATGCAACAAAGTTCGATGAAACATTTATAGGATTCGGTTGGAATAAGGCATCTTACATTATGGCGCTAGATGCTCTAGGTTATAAATTCATTGTTCTGGCAAATGTATTTCTTATACATTTACCACACCCCCCTAGTTTTGAAGTATTTCGTTATCGAATGAATTCAGCTTACAGGTTAGTGATTAAAATTGTTTTTTATACGCTTAGTAAAACATTATAAAAACCAGTAATAAAATGGATTGGCTGATTATAGTACTATTTAGGTTAACTGTTGTGGGAATTGCTTGTATATAGTGGCCAGATATTCACGAAGTTAATGAATGTTGTACTCTATCATATTTAATGAAAAGCAACACTTGCACACAAACTAGTGATGACACTTTATTTAAGTTAACAAATGTCTACCACCAGTAGCTGTTACTTGAAGACAGTGGCTACTATCCAATGAAATAGTAGCATGCTCAGAAGCCATGAGGTACACTCTCGAAGATTATTAATCTTGTGAATTCATGTACTTTAAGAATTTAATCTAAAGGAGTGCACTATTTGTATACGTTTGATCCACCTTCATCCAATCAATAATAAGCAGTTACCAAGAAAGTTCCATTACAAGTTGTTGTTGTGAAAACATGAGTACAGAAAACTGAAATAGCTAATCATATACCATTGCTCACTTAGTCTATAAAAGTAATCACTGTCTAGTCCTTATCTCTCAATTCGTTATCTTTATAGCCTTATCAATTTATACTGGTGGGTTGCTTGATGAATCGACATCAAATCATGGTATCCATAATTCACTTAAATCCGGTAATCTGAAATATTATCAGATTATTAAGTACTATTTTACTTTTCTACGGACACAAACAATAAACGATGCCTAAACGGAAGCAAAGAGTAAATCATTTTGAAATAACCTCCAACATAAGAGATGTCATTACATAACGACATAAATATAGCTCTGATGCTAACATTAGATCAAAGTAGTACTTTCATAGATTAATTAAATTACAAGTAGCAATTCACTTTCATTGCCGAAAAATATTCTCAATTGTAAATATGGATTACTGAATTTGAAATCAAAGGTTTAAACGCACCATTCAGCTCTGAATGTCCTTGATTCCGCCCCATATGTAGGTGTATACTATTGACAAATTCTGATTAAACGGAGGAGCTGTTTGATGTGAATAAATTTTAATAGTTTACTAAATGATATTAGATAAGTGATAGCAGCTAACTCCCGTTTAAACTATATGAACTAATCCTCTATCCTGTGTGTTGAATGTGTAGTAATTGTGTGAAAAAGTAGTTTTATGATCACACTAAATCACTTAATACTAATGCAACTTATAACCAGGTCCCCGTAGAAATTTCAACAATTCAAGAAGGATATGATTCGCAGAGGCTTTTTATCAGCAGTAAATAACTAAAATCAGAAGGAATTATGTAGAATTAACTGTTGGGCCATATCTCGTCATTTGAGATTGAGGTGAATGTTTGGTGCAAAAATTATAATAATTAAAAAGAGATACAAGAGTTGACGTGGAAATCAAGGGTAGAGATGAGGGGAATGTCATAATCTTTAAAAAATTTGACAAGGAAGGGAATACTCAATTGTAGGAAAATCAGAAAGGATGAAGATATAACTAATCGATGAATTTCAATTTGTAGACATCTAGATGATTGCGAAAGAGAATAATTACTTTATTCACCACGGTAATGAAAGTCTAACCACTATCTTTCTGTGCACATAGGTCAGCTTGAGAACTTTTAGCAGCGATCACTTAATCAAAATATAGTAATATTGATGCTTCTTGTCTGTTGACAGATTTGAAGGCTTCTAGAACACTTATGTCACGTCCACTGTCACAAAAGTGTCTAGGAATTGCGTTTATTTGGACTTTACTGTCTGTTAGATACAAATTTCTAGGAATGCTTTCGGAAAACCTGGCAGAAATCCTTCATTCAGTCTCTCCTACATAATTGTTAGCTCAAGTAAATGCGAATTCATAGACACAGTTGATGGTAACATGTGAAGGGTATTGATTCACTTCTGAGTGGTTGAACGAAAGTTTGGTGTTGTGCAAGAAAACAAGTTGAGCTACAGGAAAGATTCTTCTTTTCCCCATCCTGACTTTTTCATTACTTCCTTACAATGACTCATCTCCTTTGGAGGCAAGACATACGAAGACTGGCTTTTTCTACATTCAGATGTTCGTCGTTTTTGAAATGTACCTTCCGGTATTTCGTAACGAACTTCATAAGGTATGCAATGTTTATAAGACACCTTCAAACTTTGACACTTCTTCGTGAATTTTGTAATTAAAACATACCACTCTGGCTTGATTACAGAGAGTTTTGTCCAGACCACGTTTGTAACTGGAAGGGCGAAATCACTTATAAACTAAGTATTATCCAATCTATGTTTCTTTACTGTACACACTTTTCACAAGTGTCCTCTCCTTAGTCCGTTCTATGTTAAAGTCAAAATAATTGGATTGATCACCGTGTTCATGTCCCGTTGTAAATTGAATGTTTTGATGAGCACCAGTAAGTTGATGAAGCGTGAGAGAAGAGTGATTCATATTATCATATGCAATAAAGGTATCATCTTAATACCTAGAACAGTAAATTGTGGTTTCAATTTCAGATAATTATTTTGATTTCGTCAGGTTAGACAAAATGATATCTGCGAGGATAAGTCCAAGTGATGATGCCAAGACAACTCTCTTGGTCAATATGTCTGGTTTTTAAATTTAAATTGAACTCCATTTGTACAGAGTAACAGTAGATTCCGTAAATTATTTTGGTGTAAGGAGAATACAACAGAATGTCCATTAATTGTGTCTATTGTTTCTTCGAGTAGTATACTTGTACGTAATGACTAAACATCAGAAGACACATTGAATTTATCTGATGCACTCACATGGTTTATTTCCTACAAAAACGTTAATGCGTCTCTCAAAGTATGGGCTGTTATCTTTCAGTGAATTGATTCTGATAATTTGGCTGACCGGCCACCTTGTGATATGATAAGTTTATCACAGACACTAATGCTCCTAATGGGATGTTTGACTTGTGTAACCTTGAAGATTTTGATTCTATATTGTTGTACGTGTAATAATCAACGAGTTTCTTTTTTTAATTGGTCTTTTACTTGTTAATTATCACTGGCTTCAAAATCAAATGCGGTATCTTTCTTAAATTAATCGGTTCGGAAAGTGGATGTAACGTTCATTATAAACGCATAATCCTTTCACTTTATATATAACAACACTTGATACGCTGTCCACTTTTATTATAGCATTTACAACGTTCGCGTGCAATTTTTTTAGTGTCAAAATATGTTGTAGGAATGAAGACAAAGAATATTAGTTAACTGAATTCGTCACAGATTGACAGAAGTGGTAATGTTACCATTAGATCTCAGCTGACCCAGTAGTCCTTAGGGTTAGATGTTCGTTATTCTGAAGCCCCTGGGGCGAGATCTAGGGTGTGTAATACTAAGAAGTTCCTTACTAGGACGAAATAACTGTCTAGCGCTCCTCGGTTTTCAATTATACCCTACCAACATCAATCTCCAATGAATTCAGTCAATTAGACTTAATGACCAATCTCTAAAAACCATACAATTTCAATTATATATAATATTACTTTAAGATATCAATTAGTAGAAATATAAATCAACTCTTACGATTGTCAACTGTAGGCTTTAAATCATTAAACTTTTGAATTGTATTTATGTATGCAATTTTGTTGATCTTGTTATAATGTTTAGTTAAAATTGTATGAATAATTATTGTATTCATATTAATTTTCAGATCATGTATTGATAAATTGAAATTAGATTTTATTAAACGTTTAGCAAGAGAACATGGTGTTCAAGCATTAAAATATCTTCAATTTCGTAAAGATTTACAAATTAATTAAAACAATATCTAATATTGATGATAAACCTATTGAAAATTGATTACTATGAATATAATTCAATTACTATGGACAGTTTCATACAAAATACCTCATTGTAACAATTTAAAGAATTGAAAATATATCTGTTTCTTTTTTCTTTAAAAAGAAAATTTGAATACAAGTACAAAAGAGTATTATTTGCAATGAATTTTCGTCAGATGGAATAATTCTTTATTGAATATCAATTAGTTCAAGGAATAAAACAATTAGATGGTGATTATGGAACATTTCTAATATTGATTTGTATACTAATCTATACAATTTTATCTTTATGATAAGTTGGCAATCATTAACTTCATGTAAGATTCTACATAAAAGAAACTTCTAGAAAACGAAAAAATTATTTTCTAACCTGTTTATAAATGTATGTGTATATTGAAAGATTTTTAGAAAATAGTCAATATTCAAGAATATTGGAAAGAATAATTGTTTGTTGATAAATTCTTCTTTAGGCACTATAAATTAAGATGGTTTGAATAGATTGGTAGTAAGTTTAATTGAGTGAAATCGTCAAAGATTGTTGTTGGTAAGATGCCAGTGGAGATGAAGAAGAACGGAACAGCTTTTTCATCCTAGAATGTGACTCCTCAGCAAAGCATACCTAGGATTCAGCATCATTGTCTGTAGATTTATGTATATCTAATCATCTGCATTACTAAGCCGGCTGGGATTCAGTGGTAGAATTCCAACTTCCATCAAACTGTGATGAATTCAATCAACTAGACTTAATACCGATCTCCACAAACAATTCTCAATTCACTTACAATAATCACCTCACTTGTGACTAGCTTTAGGATGTTCCTGAAGCTTTAGTGAAAAAGTCATGACTGGTGGAGTACACACTCGTCAGAAATGAGACACTATCTAATGGTACCCATCTAATATCAATTTGTGACGAATTCAGTCAACTATATTTTTACATTTAGTTAATGTGATAGGAAAAACATTGTCACTGAATATGTCAAAATCGTGGATTGAAAGTAGCAAATCACATTATATCATTCAACTTGTGGTGATCAAACTAGTTTTTAATTTAAATTAGATTGTATCAACTTTTCTTTAAGTATTCGGTGTGCATCATCAACTAGCACACCAAATGAATCATTTGAAAGTGATTATAGAATCCAATACTTGGTAAATATTCATTGAAGTAATCATAGGAAAATCAATTCATCTGAAATATCGTTTCATTTTTTTTGAGAATTTTTCGTATAAATACGGACGGAAATTATAGTTTTTTCCACCTAACGGTGATTTCCTGTTGAAAATGTTTATTTGCAGGTGTTATGAGACGAATAATTCCTCACCATCACACTGATCATGTGGATATCATTTCTACTTAAATTCAAGAAGTGACTACTCATGTAAAATATAGTTGAAATCAAAGTGAAATCTAGCTGCTGTTATTAAATTTTTTAGATACTATAAGATATTGTAACTCATGGAAACACTAAAGCTAGTACCTAAAAAGAATTCTCAAGTAGTATCAATCAATTTATGGTTGTTTTGTAGTCAAGTGAAATCCATGAAACTGGCACTATAAAAACTACTTTGTAACATTGATTATTCTAGTAAGTTCTAGGCTTTTTAAAGATCCATAGTTATTAGCCATGTAGTAAACTGTATGTTTAATTAGTGCAGCATAAAGTTTGAAAACAATGAAAACTGAATGAGTTTATTGAAATCTCATTATTGTCACATTTAATAGACACAGACACTTTAATTAGAAGAGTATTGAAATTATCATTATACACAAAGGCAATGCATCTTTTGAAGGTTGTATGCCTACATTTGATCATTAGTCGCTAGAATTTTTCGAACAAATGTATATTTAGTTGGTTGAATATGGCACAGATTGATGTTGACAGGGTATGATTGAAAACCAGAGAGTATTGTACAACTGTTACGTTCTTGTGTGGAACTCTTCAGCAGTGTACACACCAGATTCAATCCCAAGGACTTCAAGTTGACGGTGAACGCCTAACCATCTGTACCACTAGGTCGACATTCAGTGGTAGAATTCCCACTTCCATCAATTTGTGATATATAGCGTGACGATCATTTGTTGTCATTGGTGAAAACTGTCGCACTCCTAACAAATGTGAACTCTACCAGTAAGATTTCTCACCAGCACTTCAGGAATATTGTGAAGTTAGTAATTAGTGAACTGATTATTATAGTTCAATTTAGATGTTTATTTTTGTGGATATTGGTTATTTAATTGATTGGATATGTCACAGATTGATGTTAACAGGGTATGATTGAAAACCAGGGAGCACTGGACAACTGTTTCGTTTTAGTGTGGAACGCCTATTTGCAAAAAATCATTTGTATAACCCCTTTCTATCCTATTACATTCATAAGTCATTCAGCAAAAAAATTTTTCAACATGATTGCTATAGACACTTCTTGGCCTTATTCTAGCTGGGGTTGTGGATTTTCACTGATAAGGATCACCTTAGTAGGACAAAACAGGTGACTAGTACTTCCAGGTTTTTGACGGTTTTCTGATGCTTGACGATTTCTGATATCAAATTCATAATTATTATTATCAGGTTTGCTAACAATAAATGTTAAAATGCTTGAAAGAAATATTTTTGTTTGTAATTCTATACATAATGCTGTATTTCTATTTTCTCGTCATTTAAACAAGTTTGATAATACTGAAGTTACTTTCATTATGAATTGACATGAACCATGTTGTACTGTACTCCTAAGTAGTATACATCAATGATCAGAAGAGTTGACGAATTCATAGAATTTCATCATTCTTAGTTTGGATGATACTTTTGAAGCTTCTAGTTATAATTTCCTGTCATTTACATTACTGACCAATAGTGGTAAACGAGTGGATTTTCTGAAGATCTAATATAACTAAAGCTGATATTCGTCTCAGATTGACCTGGTGTAAACATGACGGTGTTTAAATACATTGTCATTCAAGTATGAAATCTTGAAGTACAAAACAAGCATTTAGAACTATCAGATTTAGCTAAACATGTTTATTAGTTTATTCAGTATCCAATACTGAATATTTATGAAATTAGTTAATCTGGAGGAGGCGGGAATAGTGTGACAACCATGCATTACTAATTGTTTTCTTCTATTGAATTCTCCACATGTTTGAATTCCATCAACCATAACTTTACATTTTTCAACATTAAAAACTTTTCATTCATCCCTGGTTCTAAGAGGTAAACTAACATGAAGTTAGATTGTAATTAATACTTTCATAATGTTTACGTTCAATAAAATATACCTTTCTGCTAAATAGAAGAAGAAATGTAGAATACAGATGAATTAATTTCAAGAAACATTTCAACAAATGAAGTAATTCATTATTCTGAATTATGATTTCATCAAAGAATACAGTAAATGAAATTCATCAATACAAAAATCAACTACTTATTCATAAGTTTAATATGTTCACTAAACTATTAAAATAATAACAATCATTTTGCTTAGTGAAGCAAATGGTTAATGAAGTTTTGTAAATCATGACGGAAACTCTACATAGATAATCCAAAATTGAAAATAATGACTATAATGTTATGATCATTTCTTATATTTTATCATAGAGACAACTTAACAATAATGTCTGACTAGATGAACTGATTAAATTTTATTTCATAGACTATTAAAAATATGTTTAATGTTATGCTAGACAACGTTACCATTAATGCTTACTTTAAATTGAAGTAAACTATTGAACTGTTCCATCATTTCTAATAAGTGTCTATTATTGATTACCTTTTAAGATTTCTTCAGTTTGCATATCTGTTAATTGTATTGATTTATTGTTCTTTCCAGTAGAAATAAGTGAATTGGTACCATGCTGTTATGTTAGCTGACAATAGAGTGACTTAAATCTAATAATCTTAAACATTCTTTAAATGTCCTTGATCCTTAATTTTGAGACTTTCCCAATCATATTTGAATCTTTGATTAACTGTGTGTAATGAAATGAGTAATAATAGGTCAAGTAATTGTATTACAGTTTCTATTCGTACATGCGCAGATAGAAGAGAGGAGTGTTCACTAGGTTAAACAAAATGCTTAATAAGCAGGATTACATTATATTTATTGCAAAAGAATGTTAACTCTTTTTAGTGATTAAGTTGTTACATTTCGAATAAATTAACGTACACACGTAATGTTTGTGTTGGATTGTGACTGGTAAGCAGAATCTAGGACGTGTGTTTCGTCCTACTTAGGACTCGTCGGCCAGATCTACCGGCTTTTCTAAGTTAATCTCAAACAGGACGAAACGTGAGTCCTGGATTTCGCTTGCTAGTCACAATCCAACTCGAAAAATACATGTGGTATACCGCTTTATCTACGCAATCACTTAAGGATGTACTTAGGGCGACAGAAACTGACCAGTTTTAGTCCATAACAAGTCAACGGGAAGATCCAAACACATTCGAATCAAATCTAAGCCACAATTTACAGAATCGGTTTATATACAAAACATATCAATCATAATTAACTCTAACGGAAGTAAATCAACTACTAGGGTAGAGTATAGACATAAGTAAACGCGGTATTTAAAAAAACTGCACAAAACTTCTCAACTAGCCAATGAAAGACATAATTGGCGTCGACATTTCCTCAAATCTGAACTGAAAAGTGCATAATATAGATGATATATTATAGACAGGATTAGTATTTAGGCAAACATCTAAGAATTTTAGTTAAAATTAGGCTTTTAGTGTTAAATATGATTTTTGATCAGGCATCATTTTAGAAAATTGGTTGTTTAGAAATAGCAATCAACGAGTGGGATTCTTCATCACAATACGTAGTTACAACTTCATCTGTCGACATATTCAAAAAAGATAGATCAACTGAGTGACTTCACCAAGGCTAACATAAATAATCCAATATTCTGCCCTAATCACAGTGAAACTGGAATTACCTAAATAAGCCTAAATATAGGTGTCGCATAACTTTTAGGAAATTAATTTGGAATAAGCTTCAAATCCCAGTATGAACATCAACATTGTGATGCAGGTACATCCAGCAGACAAGTCCAAAATAGGACGAAACGTGAGTACTGGATTTCACTTGCCAGTCACAATCCGAGTTAAATATAACTTTTAGGAAAACGGTGTACAAAACATTAGGAAAGATGTGCGAAACGCAAGGCCTTGCAACACTGTCCAGTTTTCCAGGACAAAAATTTTATGCGAAATTCTCATTTTTTCTAGGATTCCTAAATTTTGCCACTAGACGATAAATTCTGAATAACCTATTCGAAGGCTGAGAGCAAGCAGTTCAAGCATTGTATTTACTTGCTTTTTTCATATTTGTGTAGTAGGCAGTTTCATCAAGTTTTGATGACCTCTCAAGTAACCGATATCTGAAGATTAAAGTTCATTACCCACTAATCATTCAATCACTGTAGTGTCTTTGAGGCTTTAAGCATATATGATAAAAACTATCCCAAATGAACATGAGCCACTAGTGATTCCACAGTTTAAACCTAGAAAATGTTAATCTACATTCATAAATAATGAAATATATGAATTACATTAGATCGCCTATTGGTAGAAATTTAAAATATAAATTATCTAACTCTGACTACATAAGTGTACAGTTCTTTATTCACTTAGGTGTCTTTTACGTCACTTGTTTGTATTTGCCACAAATAGGTGTCTGTTAGATACTGTTGTACGATGGTGAGCACTAAACCGCTTTTTCGCTCTTAGATTGATCTCCTTAGCCGTGTATACCCTTAATTGCAATAAGGAATTGAGCTCAGGATGTTCAGGTCTCACTCCCAAGGTTTAGCTATCCCCACCAAATGGCTGGCCAGCGTCCATTAGATTGTAATATAACACAATAATCATCGACTGCTATCGGTAATGATTGTTTCATTACCAACTTGTCCGAACTTCACCAGTCACGACTAATGGTACTCAACCAACATCAATCTATGATGAATACAAATAATTAAACTTAATACTTATCCACATAAAACCGTTTCAATTGACTTGTCAGTTAATCCCCTCTCAGTGATCAATCACAACTTGAAAGGCTGGAAGCATCATACTCTTACTAGTAGATTGATTTCAAATGAATTCGAAATAGTTTATTTAAAAATACATGAAACAGATACTGGCATGCAATTTTATGTAATCACTGTCTGTACATAGACATAAATCAATAATCACTTTTATTCAACATACGTACTTCACTGTTTACTTAGTAGATGACATTTAACAGAAGGTTCTATTTATGTACATGATTTGCATGACTATTTACTATTCTATATTTCTATTGTCATTGTATTGCATTAGTTTACAGCTTTCATTTAAACCATAAATTGTTGTGATAGGATTTTTTCAAGCATAAATTATTTGTGGATCATTCACTCCGTTTTCCTGTTCTAAATATTATCATTGTATATTAATATTATTTTAGTTGATCTGTTGTGTGGTCTGGTTATGCATATATATAAAGAATGATTGAAATGTGCTAAGAAAGAGTTTTTGGGTTGGTGAGTTAACGTCTTGCCTTCTTACTCTCGTTTGGGGTAGCTGGTCTTGAGCCGACTATTAGGATATGATAAATATCGAATGCTAACGTTCGTGTACATTGGTCTTAGTAAGGTTATTATTTTCTTTTCATGCGTCGTGATTGATTGAGTCCTAGAACATAACAAATTTTGGCGACGGGTCTTTCATCGAGTTCAGCCTTTGCAACCAATGGTCAAAAGTTCTAGTGTATTTTATTGTCCAATCAACATTCAGAGTCGCACTCAGTGTCATCAATTCTGGAAAAGACAATCAATCAATATAACTAGTACGTTTGGGCGAATGCATTTATTGTTACAACAGTAATAAAAGCAATTTCTAGATCCTCAAGAAAAAATGCTCGAATCCCTAATGCCAAAAATTGCTATCCTGTCCAAAGCAGCTCCCAAACAAAAAGGAATAGAGTTATCACTCAATTCATTTCCAGAATTTATTTTGATACAGAGAATGGACAAACATTTGAATCATGGTCCAGCAGAGTTAAAGATCTTTTTCAACTGAAATATGAAGACATAAATGAAGTAAAGTAAGTGAGCTGGGTCAGCCTGAATATTCCAAATGTAAAAATTATATCCTGGCATGACATTCGAGTGAGTCGACATGTAATGAAACTATTAACATTTTGAATAAGATATTACGTAAACCTGAATCCTTATTTCATAATCGTTATCACTATCACCAGTTGACGGAAGATGCAGATGTGGATTATTTGTCTTATACAAGCAGGATTAATCTAATAGCTGAAAGTTTCAAATTAAATGCATTGTTGAATGATCAGTTTAAATACTTATTATTCGTTAATGGACTCCAGTCATCAACAGATGATGACGTTAGGAAAAGACTGTTATCACGCATTGATCAAGACGATGACATGACATTACAAATGATAATGTCTTAATGTCAACGAATATTTAACCTCAAAAATATCATGACACTGATAGCACCTAAAGATGCTTTATTAAGATGTGATATCCATTCTGTGAAATCTAACAAAAATAATGGTGTTACATTTTCTGTTCATATATTTCTTACTTTGGTTTTCTATCATTGTCTTTGCTCCATACTGATATAATCGTTTCAATTGGGGGTTGTGGAGATAGTTAGTTGTTAATCCTGATATCACGAATTGTTCTGAATCAGACAACCATTGATCACCTGGAAGCACTGGATGGCTGTTTCGTCCTTGTATGGAACTTTTCAGTAGTGCGCAACCACGACCCCGTTAGGGATCGAACCCAGGATGCTCTGGCTCCACGACGAGCGCTTTGCCATTGGACCACTGGGCTGGCTCCTAACGGTTGATATTTCTAATTCAGTCAATTCGTGATACGTTTGCGCGACCTCATCCAATGTCATCGGTGGGTAACTGCCTCACACCCGACACGGTTGAACTCCACCGGTCACATCTTCACACTAGAACTCCATGAATTACCTCAAGGAGCTAGTCACTAGTGAGCTGATATTTAGTTGTTGTTTCAGTTGGTCTGGGCTTATATATATGTGGTAGATTCAGTGAAGTCCAATATAATAACACAATCGGTCTCACTGTGCTGGTTAACTCACTATTAAGTGTTCTTCCTTTACTATTGAATGCTAAATGTATGTAAACTAACTGATAAGATTATAAAACTATCTAGTTATTGTTAAACATTCTCTATTATTAGATTGTCTATATACTTTGTTAGTCAAGATTCATTAATCAGAAATTATACAACTCAATGATACATTAATGATAGAACAAAACTGATTATTAACAATTAATACTAACTTTAATTGTCAATGTTCACTTGAACTAAAATATGAAAAATAAACTTCTTAACAAAATTAAATTTTTCTTTTAATTCATCCAAAAGTAGAATTTTGTTAGTAGTATTTCAGTAGTAAGTTAATTAAAAGTAAAAACAAAAAAAAAAAAACTGTATGTGATAATTGAAAATTAATACAATTCAGGGTAGTAACAATTTTCTAATTTAAATTTAATTAAATTTCTATACTTCAAATTGTATTGCATAGAATTCCCTTCTAGATTATTCCCATGGGTTATGCATAAATTATTTTTCACAAAATTCAACATTTAGTTAAATTTATGTCACCAAGTGAAGTTGTTTATAGTAATAAAAGTTGAACAATTCATTGTATTCTTCAAAAAAAAAAGAGAGTGGTTATTGTATTATTCTAATTTATAAGTAACCTAAAGTAAATTCTAAGATGTAATTGTATCAATAGGGATATTTGTTATATTGGGTTAAAGAATGGGAAATCCTAATCTATCAAGTCTATTCATCGTGATAACAATGAGATACTTATGGCTAAGTTATATCTGGTTAAACATTCATAAACTATGTTATTTGTATTGATGAGATTGTAAGTTTATCGCAGACTCAACCTATATGCTTTCCAAAGATTCATTGATAATTGTTGTACGTATTTTTTTCATTCTGAGTTATTGTAACCTTATTATGATCCTGTTTTCCCGAGCCCCATAAACTACTCACCTAGTTCGACCTTTATTGTATTTTGTGCTACTACTTGGTCCTGTAAACGTTATATAAAAGCTATTGATTCTACCGAATAAATGACTAGATCTTAACGCTCCTTCTTCATTGTTTGCTATTTTTATCAATATCTCTATGGGAAAGCTTTTAGTGATTCAGTGTTTGTGGCAACTGATAATCATTTTGAAGTTTATCAGGTCGTAGTTATACCACAAATCTCACTGGTTTGTTTTACTATTGGCAAATTCAAGATCATTTTAGATATGTTCATTGAATACTCGTAATTCCGGTAATTATTTGTTTAGTCATAGCAGCTGTAATGACTATCATCTATGACATCATTATATCATAATGAAGACAATTTAATACAAATAGATTGTTTCTTAGTGACGTCATTTACTTTAATTCTATAATCTAATTTTATAGCCTACAATCGTTTTAGATAATCATCAAAAAGTTGGAACATTTCACTCAATTAATTTTCTTTACAAAATCCGATGAAGCATGAACTATAGTAGGATGAATTCATATTTATTTTATTGATTCTCATCAGCTGCATCATAACCGTAAATTGTACTGAATCGTAACATAATCATAAGTAACATTTGTATTAGTAACTGAAAGTAAAAGGAGCGCGTTGGTTAGAAAGTATGCAAACTACAATAGCTTTTCACTAAAACAAACTATAAACGAAAGGTTGCATAAACTCATGTTTGTTTAGTTCGAAATATTTGCTCTTATGGAAAAAAAGAAGGTGAATTCGACGTCACTAAGAAATGGTCTATTCGAAAATGGTTACACACATAGTTTTTAAACAAGTATTTGAACTAGAGAATAACTCAGTGAAAAAAATCACAGACTGTGACTCGGGACTTAATTCGAAAGGAAGCATAAGTTACGTCAGATAAATCATGTATAGCTTGATGACAAGTCCCAAAACCCAAATCAGGAGTATCCTACCATTATCCCTCCGAACCGCCTTCCATATCGACATAGTGCTAGTTATGCTGAGTCATCTAGACTAGTGGTCACATTGCTACACCATCGACAGAACTCAATAGGCGCTATCAAGAACTTAATCACTAAATAGTGATCAACCAATGTATTCGTAGCCACTTCATAAGTAATACAAAACTGACAATCGTAATTAAAACGTAATGTATAAACATTTGTAACAGAATGATCCATTTTTTTAGATTGCTCAACATTCAATGCTTCTATGGTTTTTTTAATGAGTGCTTATTTCGAAAATGGTTTTCCGGTTTAGTTAGCATGTTGAACATTTCGTAAATCGCTTTGAAGTTAAATATTGTATCTACGGCTTCTACTATGATATTTCGGTGAAGACATCCAACAACTAGTTCAATCTAAACCTAGACAATCGTTTAGCGTTCTATAAGCGCGTTGCTATGTCTTATTATCCATATATCTTTTCTTACATGTTAGTGTTTGTATTCCTGTCTACTCATTTTCTTTATTACATTGCTTCGGTATTTAATACTAATCTGACTTTCACATTCATTACATGCCATTGATAGTTCTATTCTATCTACATTTAGACACTGATATTTTGATAAACAATATTGTATATGTTGTGATGTGCAAAAAAATGGTTGTATATCGAACGCCAGTGGGGTAGTGCCTATTTGATCACTGCGCGTCTGCCCTATGCCCACTCACTTACAAGCTGGAGATAGGAGAACACAGTCGAATAAACCGACCAAACAGAGTCATATTATATTTCACGCATTCCTTTATATATACATAAAACCTACCCGTACAGTTAACCAATTAGGAAGCTAACATTAACACAAAATAGGAGCATTAGTGAATGGGAACTGGGGTGTATATACACAAATGACCAATCATAGTTCATCAATGATAAACGATATAATAACAGTTAATGTATCAAATGGAAGGATAGAAGCAGGGGGAAATGAATGACATTAGAAACCAATTGTTCACTTTGAATATGATCAAAAATACTGAAACAGTCTACAGATAAATAGCTCCTTAAGATAATCAATCTTCTTTAGGTACTTAACCTGTCAGTATGTTCTTAATCAGACTCCTTGGTTGTTTTTCTACTGCTAAAAAAGATAATAAAGTACTACCAATGTTACTGCCGATTTCTTACTGCGTTACTTCATTACTGTAAGTCGTAATACTCAATTGTAATAATACGTTACTGTTTTGTACTTCGAGTTGGATCATGGTCAATTTGAAAAACATGTTGGTTTAAACTTTATCATTACAGTTTTTATCATCATATGTGTGTAAACATCCAAATCTTTCAGATGTATTATCAAGTTCAACGGTTATTTACCATTCAAGGTACCAATTGTAATTACAAAAGTTTTAGTTGCATAGGATGTGAGTAACTGTATTCATCCACTTACATTTCTTCTTTCGTCATTAGAGTTTCAAATAATATGAAGTGTCAACCAAGAATTAAGGTCTTGAGACTAAGTTGCATATACTAAATAAACAATGACTACTGGTCACTATAAACTTATATAGAATCAAATTAACACAAACAATGAATATTCGAGTTATAACTGTACTGATGTAAATCATTTAGCCGTACGTCATAGATTGCATATACTTGCATCTGATCTATCACATAACTTCTAAAAATCTATCTAATTTCATGAATCTTGTCTTGTATATGGAATCAGAAGTTTTCAGGTTTCTTCCAAGGGATCATTACATATGGATACTATAAGCCATTCAATAAGTAAACATTTCTTGATCTTATCCTGTTAGCCAAATTTCAGATTTTTGTTAAATTCTGTGGAACCATAAGATTGTCTGTAACAAGATGAAAGAATTTATTGCTACAATACTTAATTTATTCTTGAAGCTTGAATATCTGGTGTATCAGATTTCTGAGATAGAAAGACTGTTGAAGTAAAATAACTACAAACATGTTCTTATCTTCTTTAAAACATCTAATCACAATTACAAAGTAACAGATTTTCTCAAAGCACTGTTATCCTACTTAATACACTGTAGTTTATCAGAATGTTAACTATCTACTAAATTGACGATAAGTTAAACTATATCCTGCTGATTTCATTCACTTTCAGTAATCTAATGTATTCCAGTGCAATTTACTTGTAAGAAATCGTCCTGTTTGACGGTGGTCAATAAACATCGATGTGCAATTATCCCTTGATCAGTTTATCTTCGGTAATTAGGATACAAATTGTAAGAAGTAATGTACTATTTAATATTAATATTTATTTAAATGATAAAAATAAAACAGTTATGATCCCCCCAGTAAAGCTGATTCGAACTTAAAACTTTATCCCATTATTATTTCTATTATTATGGAGTGATAGTAGGCAAATCAGCTTCAGGGTTCCATGAATTCATTTGCCTATTTATGTAGTCTCTAAAATGTATTCAAAGAAAATATCAATCGTTAAGCTCGTGAATTTACTTAAGTTAAATTTACTACTTATTAGTAACTAAACAAGATGAAAAAAAATAGTATAATAGGATTTCCGAATTCGTTCATATCGACGTACAGCTTGATATGGGAGGTTAACATTAACCGAATCTTAGCAAATAAGGTATGTTTCCGCATATAAAAGTACTTTTCAATTACGTTATTAACCCACGGGCTAGGAGATTATCATAATTTCAACAGGAATCCTGGAATTTGATCTTTCAGGTTAGTATCAATATGATGTTACCTGTTACAGTTTTATTCAAAACCATTGCTCTGTTTCTTGTTCACTGAAACTCAGCCACCTGGACTATTCCTTCCTATTACATTATTTTGGACCTGATAACATTTAGAAGCTACTTTTTTGAGTAATGTGTAGACGTTCTGTGTCATCCACTAATAAACATTGTCAAGGAATCATTCTTAATGAATTGTATATTGAAAACGTAGAGAAGAGTTGTGATTTTAATACTAACGAAAGTATCTAAAGTAAAAAGTGCTAGACTCAGAGGTACAATAATGGTCCCTCTTTTGCTCAAAGTGGGGGAGATACTTATACAAACTAGACTTCATCTTGAGCGAATGATGTGTTTTGCTCCACAACAGATTTATTAGAAATAATTTAATTACTGTAATATCATAGTATCACAATATAATGCTTAGTTTTGACATAATGTCCATAGCACACCTCCTGACTACACTTCAACCGTTAATTCCATTTCAATACTTTGTTGAGAAGAAGATTTTTTATTATTACCGCACTTGAACTTAACTGTGTACTTTAAACAACGGTAAGTGTCAGACTTCTCAAACAGACAGCCTATACTTTACTCAACTAACCAAAATGTCAGAATGTTAATTTCAGCTAAAGGCATGAAAATGACTTTGTAAAATCACGAAGATATTTGTACTTTTATAGATTCTAGGAAAAAGTCACTTGTTCTGGCATAACTTTTACTTCTGATCTATCTTCATCTCAACATGTCAACCTAAAAAATTTAAGGAGATTATGGAATTTCAACTTCAGAAAATACTTACTGTTTTGAGAATAAACAACTGAAAAACCATTAAAAATCATGCACATCACGTAGATTTGACGTACCCATATGATTCGCACCATTTTTTACTAACACAGCTTATCGTTAGCATTACCTGTTTTCTCATCAGCTAAAGGCATCTTGGCGCCCCTTTTAGTGACCCAACAAATAACTACTTTGGCACAGTAGATCTCTTATTTAGTTTAATTACACAACGTGAAAAATTGTGTATAACTTATCTTCATGAGTCCATTTGCAAATTGTTGTCATCTTCACGTCAGGTTGGTAACATATTGCCTTATTTTGCTTATCGACTTATTTCTTATAAAACCTGCATACGTCTAGCATATTTCCTCGTCAATTGTCTGCGTTTCGCTATATACTATTTAAATGAAGTCTTGCAAGTAGTATAAACCACACCTCTACTATTATTATAATACTATTGTTACTCTAACTGGTGTTATAGTGAATAGACTGATTAAAATTATTCAGTCTAGTGATATAACCAAGCCCATTTTTCTAGAAATTGTATTCAGTACTTGTATTTTTACTAGATCATGTGGCATAAAGACTCATAATGGTGGCTTATTGTAAGCTCATAATCATTGAAATAGTTAAGTTACTAATCAACTCATATACTTAATTAATGAGTTTACAGTTACATTCAATAATATCTATGAGCTGAATTTCATATCTTCTTCAACTTCATTAAAACTAAATAAAAATTCAGCTCTTTGAAATAGTTTTTATTACAAAATTGAAAATTATCAACACTACATCTTAAAGTCAACTAAGTTATGTGATCAGTTGATCGAGAATTCAACAGTTATAAATATAAAGTCACATCGCTGAGTTATACAATACAGTCATTGATAAGTTAATGATATATTTCTACAGATGCTTACGGCTAATGATTACAGCTTCCCATTAGAAATTTAGGAAATTCAATCATTAGAAATCATATCAAGAGTACGACAAATATTCCCAATACCAACGTATGGTAGACAAGGAATTTATAGAATAGACTGAGGTGAGAAATGTCAACTTACTAGTACAAAAATTTAGCGCTTGTCGTCAAACTTTAATGTTCCGGGTTATATTCCTTAGAAATGTATTAATTCGAATTGTTAGATTATGTTATACAAAAACAAGAAATCTGTCTAATTCTTTATTATTTTCATGGTTTTCTAAATAAAATTAATCTTCAATATGCAAAGTTAAATCTTCCCAACGAACTATTATAAGTTAACTTGTTTTTACTCGTCAAAGGCTGATGTTGATTGGAAACCTTCAAAAACTAACGAGGACTGGATAGCTATTTCTTTCTAGTATGGGATGCCTTAATAGTGCACACTGTTCAACTGTTATGGAATTCGTTCATCGGTTGATATCAAATAATGATGACAGTTGACCCGCTCCCATTTTCATTCAGTCAATATAACTTATAAAACTTTTATACCGATTTATAGTGTCAACTATACATAATAATAATAATAATAATAATAATAATAATAATATTCAAGCTATATAATGTCTAATATCCGATTTCATTGAATTACTTGTAGTAAATTGTTCCATCACCGTATTTGTCAAAACGTTGTAGTAAATCATTTATCTGTTCAAATTTGTAATTCACTCCTACTATCTTAGAAATAAATACAATGAAATGAAGTAAACAATTTAATATAATTTCAGAATTAGATAATATTTTAAATAAATATTAAATTATTTACTGTGAAATGATTTGAACCAGCCATAAATGTGCATAATGATGTTGATTTGGTGAAGGAACCGATGATCACCGGTTCGACTCCGTAATAAGGTTAAAGAGCTCACTAAGACGAAATTGTTATTCTCTGTTCTCTAGTTTATATCGGTACTCAACTTAGATCATCCTTTGACTAATTAAAGGTTATAAATCGATCTTTATAAAGCAGTCTCATCGTCAATAGAAAAACTAGAAAATCAATGAGCATTTTACAGTTACTTAGTTACCATTTGGGACATTGATTAACACAAAATACTTGAAGCATAGAAAGTTTTTAGTAATATTTAAGTTGGACTGTGATTGACATGTGGAATCCAGGATGCACGTTTTGTCCTATTCGAGACTCATCAGCTGGATGTACCTGCATCCCAATGTTGATATTTACACTGAGATTCGAACTTAGTCCGATTTGTGCCAAACGCCACCGCGTTCACCACTAGGCTACTGTGTGCAGACAGTAACACTTTTGCAACAGGCACTTGTGTAATTATAATGAGCCTATGTCTTCCCGCTGATTTGTAATGGACTGAAAGTGGTCAGCCTCTGTTGCTATATGTGTATCCTGTGCGGATCTCCTCAGTATACCGATAGTACACAAATGATATATACCCGTTGTACAAGTGTGACTATCTGGACACAGTAGTCTAGTAGTGAACGTGATGGCATTTGACACGACACGGACTGAGTTCAACTCCCAATGTAAACATCAACATTGGGATATAGCTACTTTCAGTGTAAAGTAAGCAATATGTACACTTAAATCATGAAATATTATAAATGAAAATCTCATATTGATATATTTCTATTATAGTGAATAATACCTTAACTAAATTACTTTCTTTTAGATACATAGTAACAGATTATTGATTTATAATAAATCAATAGAATAACTTACTTTTAATGCTTCTGTAAATTGTAAAATATTAACAGCTCCTGTTTTATTTACATCGAAATTCTGTAGTACATCAATAAATACTTTACCATTATACTTAATTTTACTTTGAAGAAGAAATAATAAATCAACAAATGTACCACCTTCTGAATAAACATCATCTTGTGTATTGCCTACAATTAATTGTGGACCATGAATAATAGACAAATTAATAAATGATTTCTTAAATGATTCAATCAATTGCATACATTCAAAATTAACAGGAATTTCCTAAAATAAAAAAATAAATAGTCTGTAAATAATATAAAATTCATTATTAAACTTTATTTGATAATATAAACAAAAGAAATAAATGAACTTTGTACTGATTGATTGTATTTAACGTCAAAGGGATGCACTGTTCAACGTAAAACTTTAATATGTCGGTAGTCTAAAGAAGATTGATTATCATCTATTAGAAGTGTTTTTCAGTAGACCATTACAATTATATTCAATGTATTTAAAGTAAACATTTTATTCCTATTACTATTTAGTTTCTCTTGTTG
The DNA here is from genome assembly GCA_025215515.1 of Schistosoma japonicum. Lineage (NCBI taxonomy): Eukaryota > Metazoa > Platyhelminthes > Trematoda > Strigeidida > Schistosomatidae > Schistosoma > Schistosoma japonicum. Next base: position 33,612,124 of record CM046062.1, on the reverse strand, counting down.
TTTTCTCTCATCTGACCTACTGACTGTCATTTTTCAATTATGAGTAACCAATTCTGTATACACTACTCTAGTACTAAGTCATTGTCATTCTTATCATGTATTAATATTTGTTGCTTAATTGGATGACTGTATGATTAGGTTTTACATCTATATATAAAGAAGAAAGGTGCTTAAAATATAGTTTGATTTATCTAATTGATTCATTGGTCTTTTGTTTTGTTTTCTTATTGTCACCTGGGACTAAGTAGAAATCAGAGCAAATGTTAGGCATCGACTAGATTGTCATATTCGACACTAATCGATGTAATTGGGTGTGTACAAGATTATATCATGTAATTAGTCAAAGTTCTGATCATAACAAAACTTCAAGTTGTACAAAATCATTCATCGAATGTCTCGGAATCCGCTGATGTGTATCTACATATAAATAAGTTAAAATGCTAAGTATCACAATAATGAAGAAATATTTGGAGTTAATCTGTTCTACAATGTTTTAGGGTTTACATATCACATGTTAGGTCACCTGCGGTGGGAAGATCAAAGTAAATGCTTGATAATAGCACTAATTAGTGGCTACATTATTACTATAATTGACTGAATTCGAAAAATAACTAACTGTGAGACTCCAGCAGAGAGACGAATACTTGATGTAATCATCAGGATACTCGAAAGTTCGAATGCATCCTAATTCTGTTACTTCACTAGTTATGGTCAGTTATACGAAAGCACTAATTAACAAAAAGACTATGCTACTGCTGCTCTGAATAGGTAAACTACGACATCTCGCTCTTTTGTCAGTTCATTTTAGCCTGGCGTTTAGTTAGAATAGATAATTTACAAAAATGTGCCTATGATGCAAAAATGACAGTAAGTCTATTAAGAGAAAAATTCACAATATTTATGCAAGGTTTATCTATATTCATCAAAGATTAGTTACAGTTAGGTACCATTGAAAACCTAGGGAAGATTGGGTATAAGAGTCACTAGTGCGTAGTATCGCACACAACGATCAATGTAACCTAGAAACTTTAAGTTTATTTAAACAACAACATCACAGGGCCAGTAAGAGCCCCTCGCTTCAGTCAGTCTAAGTAAGAGACTAACGATCAACTTTTAATGACATGAAAACTAAAATCTTGAAGTTATAATAAGATATAAATAATATAAACCATAAGAAAATAATGATGCATCTGCCAACCTGATGGCCCTGGATCGAGATCTAAAGTGCATACTACTGAGTAGTCCCCTACTGGAACAAAATAGCTGTCTAGTGCTCTCTGATTTTTAGTGGTATCCTACCAGCATCAATCTGTTCCGAGTTCAATCAACATTCATCTCCACCAAACCACTTCACTTCAAATATTTTACACTTTATTAGTTCCAAATACACTACTATTATAGCATTTAAGTAGCACAAAAAATATGCATAAAGATTAAAAAATAGTTTACCTCCATTATTAAATTTTGCAATTTCATACATTGACTTTTATTAAGTTGTTTAAAGAAATTATACAACCCTTTTGTACTGATTGGATTACTACTAATGTTCAAGACTTTTAATCTTGTTTCACCTAATTCATTAGCTATTGATATTGCTTGACCAATAGTTTCAATTTCATTATCACTTATTCGATTATATTGTAAATATAATTCTTCTATTGTTGTATTTTCTTTGATTATATGTGCTATTTCTAAAGCAGATCTACCTGAGATTCCATTCCATGATAAATTGCATATACCAAGACGAATATTTTCCTGATAAAAGTGTAGTGAATTCAATTTTTAACATTGAATAATTTCGTAAAAATCTTTAATTATAATTATTAGTATTAATCACTTAAGAAGATACATAGAAAGTGTATAATTGAACTAAGTATCAAAGTAAAAGTTATGAAAGTTAATGTGTTAAAACAAGCTACTTAAGCATATAATAAAATTAATTTTGGGAATTGATATACTTCTCTAAGATGAGATAAACGCGTGGGTTTTAATTGGCTTAGTAAGGTTTGCTATACAATGTAATTAAATTATCAAGAGGTTAACTGGATTCTAATGTCTGGTTTCCTTAATAATCTGTACGGTTAGTGTGAATCATTATCTCTAATACTTGTACTTCAATCAAGTACCACGATTTGTTCTTTCCCAGTTCACAGCTACTCCAAAAGACTAAACTTGTAGTAAAATTTTATTGTGGAGCACAATATATATCCATATATCAAACTAGACAAGCAAACTACTTTATATATATCGCATCAGAAATTGGATTTATTGATGAAAGTCTACGAATCAATTTTATAAGGAATCAATACAACTTCTTTCGTTTAATCAAACCAACCATTGTATTTTTGGGGATTATAAATCCCAAATAGGAATATATAATATCAATATAGATAAGAATACTCTGGTTGACTTTAGTATCTAGACTGTAATGTTACTCCTATACATCACAGATTGATCTCGTTTGAGTACCAATGAAAGCCAAATAAGATGGTTTATTGATGATTGACTTTATTTCGTTCCATGAACTCTACTGGAATGTCAGCCTAGTAATGCTGATGGTTAAGTCTTTATCATGTGACTTTATGATCCTGAATATGATCCCTTGATAGGATTGATGGTGTGCACTGCTTAGAAGTTTCAAATTAGAAAAGAGCACTTATTCAGTATTCCTTAGCCTTAATTGGTATCTATCAAAAGTTCAATCTATAGCATGTACAAATGAGAAATAAAAGAAACTGATATTCACAAAACCTCCGTAACTCAGTTATTTATCATGTTGATCAGTTAAACATGATTTCTACAATCCATATAAAAGAATTGGATAACCTGTCTTGAAATTTTTAAGTCAATCAGGTTCATCATAGTTAGTAATTACATTCTGTATTTTCACATCTGACTGTTATCAGGTTGGAGATAAATCAGAAGCAAACCGATCTTAACATCTTTTCTTATTATCCTTGTTTAGATAGATACGTGGTTTATCTGCCAGTTTTATGTATTTTAGCTTGATTGTTTTAATTTAGTACAATTTGCGGATTGAGTAAGTTCTGAACAGTTTGTTGGGAATGCATTGATAGCAATTCTCAGGAATCCTTTTCTGACGTTATGAAGTGAAATAAGTAGGTAGGACTAAATGACAGAAACGTAACATTCAGAAGGTGAATTCTATTTCAGGTTTCATAGTGCATATTTTGGTTTAAATGTTGATCATTTATTGTATGCTACATAGTTAAAATCATGAGATAATAATAAACTATTTTCAACAGAACAGGTTGCTAATTAAAAATCCCTCTTGTAACTAAGTTGGATAAATGTGACCATATATATGTGATCAAAACAGACACAGTGTCATGTTCCTATCTAACGTGTAAGTCGAACTGTATTAATTATTAACAACATCCATCAAGAAGTACAAATGAGAGCAGAGTGTCTACACATAGTGAACACATTCATTTCATTGTGAATCTTACTACAGAAGTTTGTGTAAATAACTGCCTTAATAAATAGATAGTAAGAAAGCAAACTTTTTCATAATCCGTTTTCTAGTTGAATGAATTATGTTTAGGTTACATCAGGTGCATTTTTAGAAGCTCACACTTGTACCCATTCTTTAATCCTGACAACTAGTACGAATTCTAATGACACATTGGAGATTAAATAATATGTTAGAATTAATGAACTGGACAAGTTAACCATTTACTCGAAGAGTGACTGCAAAATGATAGTGAGTTATTAAAAAAGGTTCACACAGTTGCAACTAGGATAATTCCTGAAATCTTTAGGATTCCATTCCATAAGTGACTGGCTAAACTAAAATTCATTCTCTCTGTTATGCAGAAGAACTATGGACTTAATAATAGTCTTAAAGCTATTTAAATATAAACTTGGTCTTGATATACTCTTTTTTGTTTGCCTCCCAGGACAGGAAATTTGTGATGACATTCCAAAAATGTTCACAAGCATAGAACAAATTAACTTCCGACCCTCTCATCGAATACTCAATTATTGAAACTCTCTACATAAACGCGCATGTACAGCTCCATCAGTCGACACGTTAATAAAGAATTTAGATAAGCTGAGAAATTCCTATAACCAAGTCTTAATCAAACTGCAGCCAAAACATCTCTGAGAATGCCCATATTTAGAAATAGTGTTTATACTGTCATGACGTCATAATGCATGACAATACACTTCAATCACCCTTCATAGAATTGATCAATCAATGCCTGTTACCCCATCTAGGGCATAGGCCCCAACCAGCATTCTTCAACCAACTCTATCCTGTGCTCTCCTTTCAATCTCTTCCCATGTGCTCTTCACCCTCTCCATATCTGTCTCCAATTCTCAAAGCAATGTGTTTCCGGGACTTCCTCGTTTCCTTTGACCTTGAGGATTTCAAGTTAGTGCTTGTCTTGTGACACAGTCTGATGATTTCATAAATGTGTATCATGTCCACCTCCAACGACTTTTCGTAATTACTTCATCGGCTGGATATTGGTTGATTTGTTCTCTCCTACAGAAGGTTGATGTTGATGGTATTCCGCCAACGGATCCAAAGTATTTTACGCAGACAGCTATTAATAAATACTTGCATCTTTTGGATAAAGTTCCTTGCATTTCTCTATACAAGTTTTAGCTCCATACAACAGAACTGTCTTCACATTTCTATTAAAACTTACTATTATAATGTTCACTGACAGCTGGTTTGAGTTCCGGATGTTTTACAGTTGTAGAAATTCAGCCTTTGCCTCCCCTTGCCAATCTGCATCAGAATCTTATTGTTTATCGATGACGATGCCAAAGTATGTAAAGGTTTTTACATCTTCCAGAATTTCTTTGTAAAGTGAAATCGAGTTAGTATCCGTTGTTTTGTATCATAGGATCTTACTTTCTCATTTGTGTATGTTAAGGCCTACTGGTGCAGAGGTTGCTGTTACTCTGTCCATCTTCATCTGCATTTGATGCTGTATATAGGATAGAAAAGCTTGATCATCTAAAAAGTCATCTAGTTGCATTGATGCTGTTCACTGTATTTCGACAGTGACTTGAGATGATACAGTCTTCGTAATCCAGTCAACCACCAGCAGGAAGTGGAAGGGCGAGAGTGAGCGGCCTTGTCTGACACTGGTCCTTACTTCAAATGAGTCTATCTGCCATTCTTCATGCAGCATTTCGCAGTGTAGTCCGTTGTGAGAATTCCGTATGATGCTGACTGCTTTTTCGATAACACCATAATATCAAAGAAGGCTCCATAATATTCTCCTATCCATGTTGTCGAATGCTTTTTCGTAGTCGAGGAAGTTGAAGTAAAGTGGTGAATTCCACTCATATGACTGTTCAACAATAAACCGTGGAGTTGCGATTTGGTCGGGACACGATCGATCCTTACGGAATCTGGCCTGTTGATCTCGAAATTGAGTGTTGACTGGGTCTTTCATTCGGTTCAATAACACTCTGTTGAAGACTTCACCTGGTATTGAAAAAAAGAGAGATGCTTCTGTAGTTTTCGCAATTGATAGGATCTATTTTCTTTGGTATCTTGATGAGTTTTTCTTCTTTCCAGTCTGCAGGCATTTGATCTACCTCTCAAATATTTCTAGAGAGAATGTGGAGTATCTTTTCAGTTGTCTCTATATCTGTCTTTTGTGCCTCAGCTGGTATATTGTCTAACCCTGCTAACCCACCGTTCTTGATTTGTCAAATGGCCATTTTGATGTCTTCGATTGTTGGTAGGTTGGTGTTTATAAGGAGATTCCTGGTAGGTTCAGTGGGGCTGGTCTATTCAAAAGTTCTTCGAAGTGTTTTACCCACCTGTTTTGTTGTTCATGCACTTTAGTGATTGATTTGCCAGCCTTGTTGTTGATTGGCCGTTCTGGCTTACTGAATTTCCCAGCTAGCTTCTTCGTTGTATTGCATATGTGCTTTATGTTTCCTTCTCTTGCAGCTGTCTTTGCCATCATTGCTAGGTCTTCAAAATATTTCCGTTAATCCGACCTAATGCATTTCTTCACTTGCTTGTTAATTTCTGTGTATTCAGCCTGTGCCTTGATTTTCTGTTTTTGTCCAGCTGTTATTAATTGCTAATTTTTTGCTCCTCCTTTTAATCGGATCTTGTCCAGAGTACCAACAGAAATCCATTCTTTGTAGTGTTGTTCCTTTCAACACAAAAACTTCCAACATGTTGAATAGATAAACAAAATAATCAATTTTCTATAGTATCTCTTACTACTGAAGGTATATGAAGATTTGTTGAAGATCTTTTATACAATAAATTGATATCTATTCAGAAATCTTTTGAAAATTTAATAATATGCAGAATCATTGTTTTAACTAGTTTAAAAGAAGGAATCATTGAATACACTAGTAAGTACAGTTTGTCATTCCAAGAATAAAACAGACAAGTTAGTATATAAAATAATTTTTAAACTTTGTATCATCATAATCACTAACATCAAAATGTATTTAATATTTTTCTACTTACTTTTATTCCTTTTAGAATTTCTAATGCACCTTTATTATTAATTGAATTCCATGAGAGATTTATTTCAATTAATGTATCATTTGAACTAATTGCATCACCAAGAAGTTCACCACCATCTGAACTAATTTGATTTCTTGCCAAATTGAAATACTTCAATACACGATTCATCTAATAAAATGTTATTATTATCAAAGACCTATCAATGTATTCTACATGTATCTTAGTATGTAAAAAGATAAAAACAATAATACTAGAAGTTACATGACATTCATCTACTTTTTAAATTAAGTTCAAGTTTACTTTTATTTCAGTATGTTCTATGGTTCATTCGTGTTCTAACAAAACATTACTTATACTTACAACTTCTATGATAAACTTTAAGTTGGATTGTGACTGACAAGTGGAATCCAGGACGCGCGTTTCGTCCTATTTGGGACTCATCGGCTGGATGTACCTGCATCCCAATGTTGATGTTCACACTGGGATTCGAACTCAGTCCGCTTCGTGTCAAACGCCACCGCGTTCACCACTAGGCTACTGTGTCCAGACAGTCACACTTGTTCGAATCCTAGTGTGAACATCAACATTGGGATGCAGGTACATCCAGCCGATGAGTCCCAAATAGGACGAAACGCGCGTACTGAATTCCACTTGCCAGTCACAATCCAACTTAAATACAACTTGTGTAATAGCGCTATGTAGAGGCAATCCGCTCAGGATGCACATATGGCAACAGAGGCTGACCAGTTTCAGTCCATTACAAATCAACGGAAAGATACAAGCCTATTCTGAATTCTATGATAATCATAATATTTTGTGTAGAATAGATTATTTAAACAAATGATGATGTAAACGACTCTTATCTATTGGTGTATTCTTGACAACGAATTAAGGAAGAATGATTCAGAATCTAATACTGTGTTGAGTAAATAAATGGTGAAGTTGGATCACATAATAATGTACAATAACATCATCTACGTCACTTGAAAGTAACAACTGATCGACAAAATAAAATGCTTTCAACTAGGAAACACAAACTAGATAATTCTGAATAGTATATAAAGTATGTGGAAACTTTTCAAGCTCTAGTTAACATTGAATAACATTCGTCTGACATTAATTAATAACAATGAATCCTTAAATAGCTATTCAGAAGCGTACATTGCCAACCTTAACATGAATCTAAAAGAGAATTCCTCCCATTCCCCCCCACCCACCCCACCCACCCCACCCAACATTTTAATAATTGCATATCACAACGTATCTAATGGTTCACATTTGCATACAGGAACGAAATAGCCTACTAGTATTCCCTGGTTTCCATTGGTTGTTCATCTCAAGTCATTCTGTAAAATAATAAAAAGAGAGTTCACCTCCTAAAACTTTTTTTTAAATATTTTCATATTATCATAGTGAATTAAGACGTTTTAATTAAAATTTTTCTAGTCTACAATAAAAAAAACTTAAAGATTACAACTGTTAGTGATGTCAGGTTGAATAGTAACCGTACTTTTTCCACTTACAATTCCTTATCTAAAAGGCATTACTGTAAATAATTCTAAGAGTATTTAGACCTTTGTTTTAAGCTGTAAATCAAAGAAGCACATATTACAACCTCAGATTCTAAATAGTATATACTGTAAGAAAATTGACTACAATATTTTGTTTAGTCGTCAAAGCTATTGATCTTAAACACTATCAGTCTATAATTTTTGACATAAAATGACTAAGAGATCAAGAAAAATCATTTTATGAATTGTAGACAATAACAAATGTATGCCTTTTGGCTAGCGGTAAAATTTATACTAAATAGTATATACTACTAATCTGTTTAATGGGCATGTGTATTCAATAGAAAACATCTATTGAGTCGTGAAGAACAAAAGTTTCATTCAATGAAGACATCGCGTTTTGGAAATTTCATTCTCCTAACTGTACAGCTGCGTATATTTATATATACGACAATTAAGTATAATAGCAGTTAATTAAACATAGTAACAAAAGTATTGAAGTACAACTCAGAATGATAACTAAGAAATAATAGAGCATAGCAATAAAAATCAAGTACGTATAATGTAATTCTTATTTAGACTACTCTAGTGAAAGCAGGAATCTTCAAAATCAGATTAAATAAATAACACCGTTGAAATTTCAGAATAAGCAAGGCGTTCATGATAAATATAGCGGAAGTAATAATTTTAAAAATAAGTCACGTAGTAAGATAAATTAGGAAAGGGAATGTATCTGTGAAGTGGATGGAAACAAATGTAAAAGATGTTTCTGTTAGTGTTCAAAAGAGATTTATAGAGAAGGACGAGATAACAAGTAAGAACTTAATGAAACAAACAAAATGGAATAATCATACAATATAAAGCACAAATAGAAGAAACTTATGTTCAGTACATGGTAGAACCAAAGGTCGAGCCAATCTCATCTGTACGTATAGTTCTGGTTTGTCTGTGGTATACACAGACAAACAGCAAAATTGACTGTAGATTCCTGTCAATTATGTAGATAACTTTGTAAGAGGAATCCGAGTCGAATAAGTGACCAATAACCCCTAGATGTTTAATACTGGCGTTTTTAGTGCTACTAATATTGCTTTTTAGCATCCACGCTGGATAGTGTTTTCGGGTTCTCTTGGATAACATGCGCTTCAAACAACGAATGTATCAGTGTAAAGTAGTAAGTGAATTGATAGACACGCCAGGAAGAGGTGAAATACGATAACTTGTTTTTCGAATTATTTTCAAATAAGGATGTATTTAAGAATTCAATCCTCAGAGTAGCTGAAATAAATGTTTATATTGATGGCATTTGGAATTCTTCTCTTCAACATATTGGTGGGCAGATCATCTTTGAAATCAATGTCAGTATCAAATGTCATCTTAATAGCATAGATTTCTGAAAGTTTGAAAGGTTTAAGTTACCAGGTTTTTGTCTATGAATCGTAGTAAGTATTCCATTTCAGTTAGGGTTTTCATTAGACACTTTTAATACGAATCATATTATACATATTATTAATTTATGCTACTGGGTTTGACTATTCCTGATAATCATCTTAACTTATATCTCCTCTTATTGTCATGTTCGACAAATTTCTGTCATATTTGATCGTCATAAATACTTGCGACTGTTTAGCTATAAAAATGTAATCACCAGGAAAGGGATATCTTCGCTGAAAGAAATCTTTTGTTTTTCATGTATATCGCTTTAAGAATTTGCAACAAACAATACAGTGATATTAATTGTAACAATCGATTTAAAATGAGTTATGACAAGACAGTTTGTACTTGGGTTCTTCTGATTAGCACTATTTTAAGGTGTGGAGATGATAAATTCCATATTCAATCCTTGGAACCGGCGGTAACCTTCGATGAGCTCTAGGCTGAGTTGCTATAATATATATCCATTGAATGAATCGTTATTCAGTTTTCAAATTATCAGTTAAACACAATAAAGCAGAAGCAAATAATACATGAATTTGATAACTTACAATTAAGATTTCAGCCAACATGCTACAGGAAGAATCTCCTAAATCACAGCCTAAATAAAAATGATATTTAAGCGAAAACAAATATAATTGAATGAGTCATACTGTTACAACTGAATATAAATTAAATCTAATAAATTCACATGGGTTAGACAATCACTGAAAGATACAAATCACTGGAGGTCTCTTTTATTTTAGTATGGGACTCTTCAGATGTATACGCCCTTAACCCAATTGAGGTCAGGACAATCAGGTTCGTAACTTAATCACCCGACAACTGAGCTAATATCCAAATGTTTAAAAAATTCAGTTCCTCACCCCTCCATCTCTTTTTGTAAATATACACTTATTCAGAAACCGAACATAAAACTTTGTATTAATTTACTTAATATGTTTCGATTTGTCGAACTCTCATTACACTGTAATATTTCACTATGAGTTATTTCAATGTAAATGTAAAAATTACTCCAATGTAAAGTATACAACAATTAATTAGTGTTAATTAATTGAATTGTGACTTTGTATTCAAACTCTATTCTAATCCATCATATTAACTCATGTGAAGTTCATTTACAGTTAATGTGAACGAATGAGAATAAATTAAGGATCTGATCTGTGATTTTTATTACTGACTACATAACATTTCACTTTATATCTTATCTACAAATCAGCTGCCTTACAAAATTATCTCAACAGATGGTGTAACAGTTCAAGGCTCCACAAGGTCTTCAGCTTCTACAAAGATATAACACCAGTGATTTGTATTCCTAGTTCCAGTCAATTAATGATATATTCCTCGACTTCATCTATGGTCATCAGTAGGTGACTACCTCACACCTGCTATGCTTAAACTGGATTAATATTTTATCAAACTCTTCATAGCATATATGTTATTTAAGGAGAAAACAGTATTATTTAAATACAGTTATCCATGTATACATCTTTGTATTATTTCTTAAATGATAATAAAATCATATTTTAAGTGTCCTAAAACAAACGAAATGGTTGAATTCTTGAAATTTCTTGGTGTCTAAGTAGACAATTTCATTACAATACTATGTTCCTTATAAAGATCTCAATGTTGTAAAATAAGACAAACAGTCACCACTAACTTTCTATTTATATAGTTGATTTTCTATATTCGCAATAATCTACACATTTACATTAAACAGATATTTCCTGATTAATGTATGTTTTAGCTTAGCATCTTTTCTAACACATAACTATCTTTCCAAACTCTACTAGTCCTGACTTTTCTCTTGAACTTCAAGAACATCCTGAAGGTAGTATTAATGAGATGATTATTACATTTTTCTGATGATCGGTATTAAGTTTAGTTAGTTGTATTATTTTCTAATTGATTTGAATTAGGTATCATTGAATAGACAGGAAGCATATGACAGCTTTTACGCTTTATTATGTAGTACAACAGCAGTAAACACATTTTATTGCGTCAGAAAACTGAGCTCTGAAACTTCATGTCACACAATCAATGCTTAAGTATCCGCACTACTAGAACTTTCAGAACATCCTGAATTTATTTACTAATCAACTGACTATTGTAATTGAAATGAAGTAATTTTGTAGAGCTAGATCATGTTTAGTTAATTATATAATTGGCTCTCTAGTGACTACGTTTAGAATGTTTTGAATGTTATAGTACGAAGTCGTGATTGGCAAGATTTATACACATCAGAAGTGAGATGGTTAGCACTATCTTTAATTTACATAATTAGCCTCCTAAAACACACATCGATTATTTACTTATGATACAATTAATTATCAGAAATATTAATGATGACATTGAACTGTTTAATTGGCTAGTTAAGAAATTTAATTATTTAAAGGTTTTAAATCCATGGAATAATTCATCACTCTCCAAAATGTATACTGTAAGCATAATGATCACTTCCAATTACATTTAATAATTCATATTCTTTAATAGTAAAGTAGGTATTTATTCTCCAAAGGGGTTTAAGAAGGCTTATTAAATTATCAGTTGATTAAATTTAGTTATTTAGCTATAACTAGCAGAGAATAAGTTAATATTAGCACAATTTACATAAGACAATAATTATGTTGCATAGCTAAACTATTGATAGATTGATTTTCAGTGACTATTATATAATTTTAATGAACAATAAGACATTAAGTTATTCTTTGTGATTAATTCAAATGTATGCCAGCAATACATGGTTCATCAGTAGTGTCTTTGTCTTCTATAAACGAGTAGTATAGGTTCAAGTTCAACATAAAATATTAGTTCTTATCACAATTGACGCTATACTTAACTGACGAGTACCTATATGTTTAAAACCTAGATCTAGAGATTTTTGTCTCTTACATCCTACCAAGAGACAGATAATACAGTGTACCACTATATCTAGTCATTTATACTTATGATAATACTTTAATTTCATTGATAGAACTAGGTTGGCACTTGATTCGTATATCCTCTAGATAAAACGCTTACATATCAAGTCCACTTATTCCTCAATTGTATGAAAACGGCAATAAGTCATTATATTTAATGTTTATTCTAACTAAATAATTCTGAATGTTTGCTACATTAAGACTCAGTCAATTTTTACAATCTTTCATGATGTAAATTACTACAAAACTGGGACAAAAATACCACAGTGCTTGATATGTCTATTCTTGATTATCTATAATTTCGTGAAAAAAATATGGGATTGCACTAAACTTTATGCATTATGAAAACGATATCACTAAAAAGGAGTTCCTTGAAACAGTATTAGTTATGTGCTAAGAACTCCTAACTGTAACCTAATACAACAATTTGATTCCCGCAGTTATTAATTTATCAATTACTGTATGCACTGCATAACTTCTCACTGAATGTAGCTTACAATTTATATTTCTTAGTTCACTTGGTAGAACATTAATTTTAGTGCTAATTCATGATTTATCCATCTTGATTCTAGGGAAGGTTATATATAGTTGCAGCTTTAAATTAAAAAAGATTGAATCAATCAAATGATTTCAAGACTGAAATATCCTAGTGTCTTTAATCCAAAAGCACCATCATTTGTAACTATGTAACAAACCTACAAATGAAACACTATCAAATAATTCAAAAGAGACAAGTAAGATGGAGAGATTCTACTCAGAGGAATTGATGAATAACATATAATTTACTACTCAATACTGACATCATTTCAATTATTTTTAAATGATATTGTAAATAAACTGTTAGCTTAGTTCAATCTAAAGTTGTAACTAACTACCACCTTTAAACAATAAACGAATAACTAAGTATTTTTGGGTAGGATGATTTATAGAGAGGTTTGTGTTACATAGTCTTCAGGTTGAAAATTTACAAAGTATTTGTATCTTTTAGTTGATTTATTATGGATTACAGTGAATTACTCTCTGTTAACATAAATGCATGGACACGGTGGTAGTTCACAAGCATAAAAAATCAACACAAGGATACAAACACGTTCAAATGTTATGTAAAAGCCCATGGCGTTACTATAGGCGCCTGAGTTCAACAGCCTAGTGGTAATTGTGGCCGACGCTTGATACGAAACGAACCTCCTCCCCCCCTCCCCGATCTAAATATCAGTAGTACTATGATTTTACTACAAAGCTACACAATTATATTTTCGGATTACTTTTTAATCTACATTCACTCACTTACTAGGGACTTTCCTCACAGATTATCATTTAATTAAACTATTCACTCAAAATTCCAGGCTAAGGCTTTACACTATTCATTGTAATCGTTGATAATTCACCTTTAGCTGGCAAATCAGTGAACCATAGTTTATTCAACTGAGACAATCCACGATGAAAATAATTTGAGAAAAACTAGATTTTAACTCATTAGTTTTGTTTAATAAATACCTATATATATATCCAATATAATTTTTACCTTTTTACCCATGAATTCCATTAAACCTGTTAGATTGTAAAGTGATCACAAAATAATAATCTCTACACTATGATATTCTTCAGTGAAAAAATAAAGTATCATTAAAGTGTAGTCACATGATTCATAAAATAATAAAGATGTGAGATTTGAGGTTTCTTGGTTTGACTGTCAAGATAAATCAAGTAGAATCTCACTATTAGACTAAATAGCTATTCAGTCTTCTCTGGTTTACAGTGCTACCCAGTTGATATCAATCTTTAACGAAAACGATCAACTAAACTTAATACATTTCACGATAAAACCACTTCAATTCAATAAAGAAACTTCACTATCTCTCATAGATTGAATCTATAATGTTTAGGCAATAATTTTGATTAAATATAAGTAGTATCATCATCAGTATACACTTTATTATTACCTTTTAAGCATCAATATAAATATATATTTTGTTTACAGCCAAACTAACCCTACTGTACTAATTATATAAATTCAGTTTTGTAGTGTATTGACAGTTAACTAACCTAAGATATTTTCAATAGATGACATTTACTTGTTACGTTATCACAGCAAGTAAAATCAGTTTTAACATTTATGTATTCAAGGTAAATACACATTCGACTTTTCATTGTTTGCATCAAATATAGGTAGAATCCATTTAGTAAAGCAGTAAAATGCTCACTTCACTAAACTACTAGTCATTATTTATGACAGTTATACACAATCATTCTTAAATTTATTCTGTCATTTTAAGATTCTTTTTATTAAGTTCATGAAATTATATATGAAGTGCATAGTGTTGTCATTTAAGTATAATAGTCAGTTATTTTTAGATTAAGGTGGATTTGTAGAGATTAGTATGTAATTTCATTTCTTTATTCATTTGAAAATGATCTTGCTTGAGCAATAATAAAGATCAGGGGATACTAGACTGTTGTTTCGACCTAGCATAGGATACCTCTGATCGTTCCAGGAATTCAAAATTAGAACACCCATATTTCGCAGCTAATGATTAACCACCTTCACCGCCTCCAATGGTAGAAGCCGTATTTTGGTCAGCACAATACAATGATTATTAAGTACCTTTTGTGAAAAATGTCACACACAAGATATTTAAGTACCACCAGTCATGGCTTTTGAACAATATCGCAAACGGATTAAAGTGGAATTGCTAACACTGGTACTAATGGTGAGGCTATTCCTAAAAAACTTGAGAGTTCGGGGCACAATTCCTTAATGGGATAAAGAGTGTACACTGAAAAAAATGGCCTTTCAGTGTATTTTGATTAGCAGTAGTGCTCATCCAAAACAATCTCTAATGAGTACAAGTAGCAAATCGTAACCATTTTTGTTAAGTTTTCGACAATTAATTCAAAATTAAATTGCTTCAACAATTTTTAAATGTAGAAGTTTGTCTGTGAAGAATATATATATACTAATTATTCAATGCATAAAATATGACTTTAGCAACTGCATGTTAGTCATTACACTGTGCTTTGATTTTAATCTAAATGAATGGTACATTTCATATGTAGCTAACAATGGAACTTATGGTATATATTTATCATATCTGAATAAGATGTGCCTGAATCTCTACGTTAATGCTCTTACCAAGACTTCATTCTTCAGATAGTAACCCGTTATCAGATCATCTAATAAATCCTGAAATACCTTACAAAATGAGTTAATGTAGTCATAGTTGTGTCTTCTTATTGATAATAAATTATATGCCCTTATAGTAAACAACAGTCTCATTGTAAACATCAGATAATTATGTGAAGATAATTCATACTCACGAGTCGTAAATAATAAAACTTGTGACTAAAATATCGACTTAATCTACAAAGGATGTGTACAATACAACAGAAAATGATCATTCGGCATCTTGAGTATTAATAACTTGAAAAGGCATACCGTTACCAAGTGTATAATAGTTTACAATACATGCAGACATATTAATGCACCTTTTCTCGATGAATAGAGCCAAGACAAAAAGCTAATCAAATGTAAATCGTTTACCTAAATCCAGGTAATTGCCACATCACAGTATATATTATTTTTATGGTATATTAGACCATAAATAAGATTTACTAATGTTAGATTGTGGCTAGTAAGTGGAATCCAAGATGCCCTATTTTTCCTATTTGGGACTCATTCATATTAGAAGTCAGTCTCATTTTTGTTTTTATGAGATACTGAAGTCACACGACCATACTTGTACAACGGGTATGTGTATAGAATTTCAGGTAGTCCACCGAGAATGTATATCAGACAGTAGAGATTTTAATTCATAATAACGTCAATGGGAAGATACAAATATTTATAAACTATGTATAGATTGGGTTACTTTAAATGGTAGTAGGAATTCACGAAAATAACAGTTCTACCTATACTCCCTCTAGCTTTTGTACTCAGACTGATGGTTTTCTAGTTAAAAGGTGGTGTTTCTCATGTATTAATGTCAGATGTAGTGCCACTAATAAGCAGAAGGCATTGAAATTGTTGTACTGTATGTCGGGACCATTCAACAGATTTCATCACTCAAAATGTCAAATTCAGGATGTTCAAATATTACATCGGGTACAACACCTTTAATCCATTGTATAAAAGCTCTATAGTGTTTATTCTCAACTTTGATCATTTCCCATCATGACAATACGATCACTAAATACTATCCATAACACTCGTCTCGCACATGACACCGCTCTGCAACATTATTCACGATTTCTTATTGAGAACACAAAAATCTTAAAGTGAGTAAGGGATTATAATCTAACTAAATATGTTAAGGTTAGTAAACGGCGGTTCATCCAAATGCATCTTCAATGAACTTCCATAATAGTATCAGTGTTTGAATTGAGCTAATGAATTTAAACCCGATTCAAATTAAACAAAATCTATTGATAGACTTAGGAATAAGTTGAAGTTTAGTAACAGAAGTGTGTAGATCCGTTGAATATTCAAACTCCCCTTGGATGAAAAACTGAAGTTACTTAAATGAATGTCATTTTTTATATCAATATGATGTCTAGTTGATATGGCAGTAAATGTTGAGCTATTACAAATGTAAATGCCAATTAATTATGTAACAAAATAAGCAAATGAATACCCCTATTGCTTGTCAATCGTCTAACTTCATTCAAATCTCTACATAAACATTTTAAGATATTGTATCAGAAGTACTCAAACTGTATTGACACAGTTTTTAAGATAAAAAAGCATAATCTACTTTATAAAGTTATGTGAGTTTACAAATGCGAAACAGGTCAAAGGTCAACCAAAAACCTTAATCTATAAGAATGTATGAATAAGTGATGATATTAAGTAATATGAAGAAAACCAGTTACAAATGAAACCACTAGAATGAAATGACTTAACATTTGAGTTGAGATGGTTTGTGAAGAATGGTATGTAATTTTTCGTTTGTAATCAACGTCGAGTGATCTGAGCTGGATACCACTGAGAACTAGGAAACACATGACAGCTATTTCGTCAAAAACACGAATTGATTGGAGTGAGAATTTTATCATTTGAAGCAGATGATGGTACCGATAATTGTGCAATAACTAAGAGTTGTGAAAATCCTGCTTCTAACTGCTTGGGGAGATATAAGGGGGGGGGCAATGTTAGAGAGATCCATACTAGGTTGAAACAAAAGCCCATTGTACTATGGTTTTCAGTAGAACAAAATCGAACTTAATCTGTGATGAATATGAAAGCACATTAAGACCAAACATCTAGACTATAATAATCAACACACTGAGGCCTGGCTTCATGAAGTACTTGAAGTTCTAAAAGTAAATCATAACTGATAGAATCCAGACATGTTGGTAGTAAGACGGCTGTCATCAATTATATTGATCAATTATCGTGCTATATCACAAGTGGATTAAAATGAAGATCCTGCAATTAAAAGTCATTTTTGACTTCATGATACTGATGTTTAAGTGCTCACCAAAAGACATAAAGATACTGGATTTAATTTCTTAATGAGTGAATACTATCGAAAAATCTCATAGTTATTGATCAAATTGTCTAGAACGACAAATGAAAGTACACAATTAAACTATCTAGTCCAAAATAAACAACATATTGAATGTAATAAGGATGAATTTGTATATTCCCATTGATTTGTTATAGACTGAAACTGGTCAATTTCTGTTGATATATGTGCATCCTGAGTGGATTGCCTCAATATAGCGATTATTCAGAAGTATTATTTACTTTGGATTGTGACTGGCAAGTAGAATCTAGAACGCGCGTTTTATTCTATTTAGGACTCGTCGGCTGGATGTACCTGCATCCCAATGTTGATGTTCACAGTGAGATTCCTAGATTCCTACTTGCTAGTCACAATCCAACGTAAATAATCATAAATATAAGTAATAAATAATTTGATTTATACCATTCTTATATTGTAAATTTACATAATAATGATTCTTTCTTCTCAATTCTTCGCTTTCATTAACTACATCATGAATAAACTAATTAAGTAGAAAAGTGAAGAAAACATTCATTTTACAACCACATTAACATTTATAGTCTATTTTTAGACATTTTTTTTTAAATTTCAATTTGATAAAATCATGCAAAAATTAAAATTTTCAATTAATTAACTAAATAATCTGATTAAAACAATTAAAAAAAATAAGAAAAAAAAGAAAAAAATGGCATAAAATGATTTTTCATGTATAAAATTGTAGCAATGAATTATGTAACCAGAATGGGGATAGATGGAAGAGAGGAGGGGAATAGCGGAGAATAGGAAAGAATCAATTTTCACTTTAAATGGAATGCTATTTTAATAATTATGATACTCAATATTATCTAAGTGACAATGGGTATAAGTTCAGTGGAGTAGATATGTTAGAGTTTGTTGAATTGATTATAGCTTGATAACCAATTTTAAACTTTCATGACTATTAGATATGAAATCGTCGGTTTTGAAGTTAAACGTTTGTTGCAAAGTTTAACTGGTCTTAAAATGCTGTTCAATGCGAAGTTTCACACTAGGCTCAAATAGTTGTTCATTACTTCTTACTTATTTTCAACTTACATCTTAGTTCCAAATGTAAATAATAAAGATTTTCATTTTGTTTAATCATAAGCGTTTTGGAGTATTTTTCTAACATTTTCTATGACATTAGTTGTTGAAACTTGATGAAGAAAGGAAAGGTATTCATTAATCAATCATTCTATGGGATTGTTATTCATATTTTCTATTTTAAATATACCACCGACTTATTAAGTATTGCTACAAATCATTTCATTTTAGTGAAAAATTGTCTCCTAGTTTTGTACTAGTAGCATTGTAACGTTGTATTAAACTTAAATGACTAACTAAGTTATGAGTTTACATAATAAACATTGTTATAATAGGTTATCTATCCATCTGGAGTTCTAATTGATAGTTTAAGAATGTAGGAAATTGCCAGGTCTATGAAGAATTGAATATACATTATAATGAAAAAGAGGTATTCTCTATTGTTTATGATAGAGATTGTAATACAGTATTAGTTAATGTTATTATTTATTTAGTATCAAGTGAGTTAATTAGTTATTCATTTACTTATGCTCAGAAATTATCAAACTTAGTCTGTTGAATTAAAAAGAAACAGTACAAAGTAATATGTAATGGCTATAACATTTTTCTGTATTAATGTACATATGTTCATATTGTTATCCTTTATTAAAGAAACAAAAGAAAACTCTAAAGAAATTATGATAAACCTTATTCATAACTGTCTTCTGAGACTGTATTCAATGTAATGCACCTTAACATGCCAAGTAAAAAAGTAAACATGCAACAAGTTAAGTCTTTGAAATAAAAAATATGATGTAATATAAAACATTAACTTATTAAATGAATGAATAAATTCTCGAAATTTCTGAATGAGACACTCTTGTTAAACATTGAAAACACTTTAGACAACTTTAGCCAAATTTATCTTATGTGAAAGAACTCATAAGTGACCAACGAACAGTTGGTCGCTATTCTTACAAGAAAGTCACATCATGTCATGAACTGATATCATTCAAGCCCAAAGACATGTTTCCATTTAATACTTTTTAGTCGTTATAGGCTCTATATATGACTTCCATTAATGATATAACTACATTTTGAAAGTCAATAATGATGATCGTCATATTGATTAAAGTAGGAATTCTATCATTGAATGCATTCTGGCGTAATAGTGCAGATAGTTAAGCTTTGACAATGATACCCTAATTTCTTGAGTTCAACACCCAATTATATTCAAGGGTATGTACTGTTGAGGTGTCTCATTCAAGGACGAAACAGCTATTTAGTGCTCCATGGTTTCTATTGGTACCCAATCAATATCAATCTGTGGTGAATACAAACAATCAAATAAGATTTATAGTTTAGAAGTTCTATTATCATTCATACTAAGCTACTGCAAGAGTAATACAATAAGTTAAGAAAGAAAATCGATGTATTTTATACTTCACTTACCTGATAAATCTAAACTTTTTATATTCACATTTTTTATCAAAGCATTGTACAATTCCACCAGACCATCTTTACGTAATTTACATTCACTTAAAATCTTCAAATAAATATGACATACAAAATAAAACTAAATATGAATCAACTAATTATTTATGAGGTTTAGTTCACTTAGAATTTCAGTAAAGTGATTCACAATGCAAAATGGAACTAGTCAAAAAGACTATTGAAAACGACTAGTAGAACTAATCAACAGTCTTGTTGTACAACATTACTATTCATTAGTGTTAACAGTATCACATTTATGGTCTAGGTCTTTAGGTCTCATTGCATGAACATGTCATTTAACCAACTAGTCTATAATATGAACTATTTATAACCAATGTGTATACTATCGTGTAACAGGTGAATCACAAAGAACGACTGTAATTGAGGTACTAATTTTTAGATGATTATTCCATATATTTCGATGTAAAATGAATTAAACATTTTATTTGTCATTCTTATATTCCTATCACCATATCCTCTCATTGACCAACTAACTAACTGTGAACTGTAAGTAATTAGCTGTGTATATATTCCACCCCCAACCCCGGTTTCCTATCATTGTTGCTTTTGTTTTGTACTGATATCAGTTTTTTAACTGGTCTTCTATGAAATCAGGCTTTATGCGCATATAAAAAATGTCTGGAATGTAAATAGACTTAGACGAGTGATTCATAAAATTTATGTTCTTCTAATTTTGCTCTGAGATTAGTAGCGTCAAAGCAAATTTGGCAACATAAAGCAGTCAGTCGTATTTATCCACGTTCACTGTATTGGTCTGAGCAAGGACATTGTCGTTAATAGATAGAACACTGAAAACATAACATATGCCATCGAAACTAAAAATGTGTAGATCATTAACTACTAAGGATTAATATAGTATGACCTCACAAATTGGTCCGGTTTAGAACGCCATTGAAGACCAGGAAGTAACCAATAACCGTTCCTAACATGGGACTCTTCAGAAGTGCTTGTCCACGACCTTCCCATAAAGAGTTTGTAATCACTGCCTAGCCGTAAGACCACTGTGCCATTCGTCTTTCAATGGCTGATATCCCTAATTTAGTCAATTCTTGAAATATTTATGCTACCCAACTAACTGAACTCGGTGGATAACTGTCTCACACTTGAAATAATAATTGAGCTTCATTGATAGCATCCTCTCACTAGAATTCCAGAAATTATCTCCAGAAGCTGCCCACCAGTTAGTTGATATTAACTGCAGTTATTCGTTGCAGCTATTTCTAAAGTGTCCTATGCTAAGACAAAACAGCTATTTTGTGCACCCTGGTTTTCAGTAGATGTCTAAACAAGACCATTTCGTAATATAAAATAAAAATTTACTAATCGCACAATACTGAATTAAATCTTTCCTATCAAACACCTAGATTTCAGTAATTTCTAATTAAGACTTAAATCATTTTTCTAAATAGCACTGTCTAAAAATTGCTTGTACTCTGTGGACATCAGTGGTCCTTAATCTGATGTTAGTTCATTACGAGAATCATGATTTTTTTGTTGTAGCTCATTTAATCTTTTCATTTTTACTAATTGTATTGATGATTTGTATCTCAGGAGAATGGTCATGGTTTGATCACGATCTCTGAGCTGGTTGGTTGAATTATGGAGTCTTCAACGCCATTATAGACGACTTCATCAGCACAAACTTCTGATAGAAATGAACTGTGTAAATTTCTCCACATGTGATTAGCAGCTTGTTTAGTCGACCTTGAATTTAATTAGTTATTATTGATTACCTGTTCTGCCGCCCTTGTGAAAAAAAGAGTTTGAAACTACTTGAATTCATAGATAATATATCTTGTTATTCATAGTCTGTTTAAACCATCTAAAACTAACTTACCAATGTTTGTATAAATGTGTTTTCACTTATAACCTTTGATAGAATCGTTAAACTTTCAAGTTCCAATATATTATATGATAAATCCAACCAAGTGACTGTTGTATTATGCTGGAAAATGAGTGAATCAGAAACGATAATCAAACATAATAACTTATAATAACGATTAAACGATGGTAAATAAAATTATGTAACTCAAGGGAATGGTTTTAGTTATACTACATACTCTGAGCTGTATAATTTTATGGTGGATACTACTTGTAAGATTTTATACTAGAAGTATATTGCGGAAAGTCATCTGAAGTGAAAAATTAAGCAGCGGATAGAGTTGGGCAAAACCGAAAGATGTTAGTTATGTGGAGAATGTGTAAGAAATGAGATGATAAGCAAACGAAGTGAGTGTAAAACCAACCAAGCGTGAAGAAGACAATAGTGTACTCCTTAGACAAGTAAAGTTATGTACACCTTATCAGTTTCTGTAATTTCATAAAATCAATCATTCCTTCCTTACACTTAATCATTTCTTACTATTTACTTGCATAGCGCTTATCTTCGTTTTGGAAAACTTAATTGGGGCAGACTTATGACAGAAGCCCGGCTTAGCAAATGCAATATAACTAAAATGATTAAAGATTTCGAGAAAGTTGTAAAAGTTATCAATTAAGGTTTTACACAGTTTTTTATCATTTTTCAATAAATAGATTGTATTATGAACTGTCAGTTATTTTCTTATTTGTTTAATAGATGCATACCACATATTAATGTGAAGATTATATCAAAGATTCCTGTACAAATGTTTTGAGTTATCAGCAACTTCAACCAATCAATCAATCAATGCTTGTTACCCCATGTGAAACATTGGCCGCAGACCAACATTCTCCAACCAACTCTTTATTCAACTTCCCTTTCCAGCCTTTCCCAAGAATTCTTCATTCACTTCATGTCTGTCTCCAATTCCCAAAGCAATATGCTTTTGGGTCTTCCTCTTTTCCCTCGGCCTTCATAATTCCATGTTAGTGCTTGTCTTGTGACAGTTTGATGATTTCCTCAGTGTATGTCCTATTCACTTCCAGCATTTTTTCCTTATTTCTTCTTCGGCTAAAATTTGATTTGTTCTCTGCCATACAAGGTTGTTGTTGATGGTATTTCGCCAACGGATCCGAAGTATCCTACGCAGACAATTGTTTATAAATACTTGTGTCTTATGAAGGGTGCTTTACTTAGTTCTCTAAATTTCAGCTCCATACAACAGAACTGTCTCCACATTTGTATTGAAAATTGTAACTTTAATGTTGGCTGATAGTTGGTTTCAGTTCCAGATATTTTTCAATTGTAAAAATGCAGCTCCTGCCGCCATTTCAATCCACGCCTTCACATGTGTATCAGACCCTCATTGTTTATTGATGATGCTGCTACCCAAGTATGTAAAGGTTTCTATATCTTCCAGAATTTCTCCGTTAAGTGTCATTGTTTTAGTGATGTTTGTTCTGTATTGAAGTGTCCTGCTTTTCCCTTTGTGTATGTTGAGGCCTACTTCGCTTGGAATCCCTCTAGGGTTGCTTCCTGTCCCAAGCCCAAATAAAAAAGAGGCTTGGGTATGGGGTTACAAACCTCATCCCGTAAAACAACAATCTGGCTTAAAATAAACGGTAACTAGTGAAAACCATTATCAACAACTTCGTACAATGAAAATGTTTATGTATCAATGTTTTACATATTTAGTGAAAAAACCAACAAAATTTAGTAACCGTTAAAGTATTCATTGGACATACAATCACTAATTAGATGAATTGTAAAGGTGTACAGTGGTGCTAAACTTAACATACCTAATTAAAAACGTTATGAATAATCTTAGTGAAATTGTTTCAACTGTTCTATATACGGCTTTACTTTAAAACGGTAATATGAATAATTCACAGTAAGGTTTATATTGTCTTGTTGAAGTCGATAAATAGCTTTTATAAAGAAAGTATAATAAATATTTATTTGAACTCAACAATGTTGTTTACTAGTTGAAAGAAAATGATATTTTACCAATGAAAGAGATAACTGGTTATTCATTGAAAGTTGAATGTTGTACAAAGATTCCTGCTTAGAGTTAATAAAATAAATAGATACTTTCAAGATACAATTGAGCATTCAAAGATTTCTTGAATTACCTATACTGTAAACATGTAAGCCTAATAATATACATTGATTATTAATTCGTAAAGCATTAAATGTGATATAGTTTGTTTATGAAATTATTGTTGATTGTAATTAGCGTCAGTGAGTAAAGGAAGACTTTGTCGTCATTGTCATTTATGTTACAATAACTTTCCATTAGTATTTGCATGAACTCAACTGAGACAGTTTATTGGAATTTATTAAGATTGCTTAATTTGAAGTATCACATTGTAAAACAACTTTCGTATGACATTTGTTGTAAAGTGCATGTGGATGGTGAATGAGTGCAAATGTTAACTATATCTATGTATGATACTTCTTTATGACAGCTGGAGAAGTTGGATAGAAGTTACGTTGGGTTCTAATAGTTAAATCGTTTTAGTACACGTAGTCTAGCATATATGCCTTTGAAATCACGTGCATATAGTAATGACCCGAAGTACGTGAAGTGAGAAGTCGTTACCTCAAGAGTGCATAAAACTATATTTAGAATCAGTTAAATCCAACAGGCAATCAACTTCCAAGCAACCGAGCTGTCATTAAAGAAGTGCTTTCAAGGAAACTGGTTTAATCACACCTTGAACATTTATACCACAGTAAAATGCATAATATGTAAACAAATATTATGTTAAGGGGATACTCAGGACCTTTACATATTCACTGAACACTGGTAAAAACTAAATAACTATTTTATTCTAGTATGAAAACTCTTCAGAAACGTTCACCCACTAATCCCACTGGCTATCAAACCGCTACTAAACAATGACACTAGAGGAAATCATAAAAGATCTCAAATTGTCGGAGGTTAAGAATGAATACTGCCGGACATCATTTCAGTAGTTGAAATGTTAAGCATCCGATACTACTTGAACGTTTTGGATTATATCTTTAGTAGGGTTTTAAATTTACACTGTTCAAGAGTCGCATATTAAAATGAAACAGTTGCCGAGAGCCTTCTGTTTTACACTGATTGTCTAACTAAGGAAGGTTCATGATATAAAACTTTCAAGACAATTTAATTCCTTTATTTTTTATTATGCTTTCCTACCAATTACTGACTTTGGATTGCACTAATATGTGACTAAGGTAGCTATAAATGAATCCAATATAGGTACGAAGTAGAACCATTCATGTCGGTTATTTCAAAGAACTGATTCTATATAGAAGTGTACACAACGCAATGAATAATTATGATTCAAAAACATTTATTTAATTGTTACATTCAATTATTAGGGTAACTAAATAATAATAAACAGGATAATTAGTCAAAGATTTCATCTAATATCACTATTTCACTGAATCTACACAAAATGTCATTTGAAATACAAATCAGCCAACTTGGTACAAGCAGACACATCAAAGATGTAGGTAATTCGAAATCAAAAGTACCAACATAATAATCATTTCACATAGAATTCATTAGAGCAATCAAAAAGTGATTTTGTTGTATGTTTATTATGTCATCAAATTTAGACTTAACAAATTTCAAAATTACAAAAGTAAGTAAAATATCGTAATCTTATCAATATGTAGAGATTCTACATAGTTTCTTTAAGATAGAGATAAAATGAATGATAATTAGAGCTGATATTTAGGTTTCACTTCCCGGGGATAACACAAAATCCTATAGGCAATCAACTACGCAAACATGGAATCAGGAAGAAAATTTATCATTACTGTGTATTCTCTGAGTTAAATGAGTTAGGCTGTAAAGCTTTATTGTGGTCCCCGAAAATAGCATTTAAGCTTGTGTCATTCAGAAGTGTGATGTTTGTTGATCCCACATGAAATCAAAGGTAAATCGTAATATATCATCAATACTGAGAATAGCATTATTTTGGATAAACAGGTAGCCAAATAAATTATATACTGTTGCCTACATACCCAGATAATCAGTGATGTAACTTCCATTAAAGAAACTCCATAATTCTAAATCGATGAAGTTTAAGGAATTTCATGAAACTTCTGAAAGCCTAACATTCAGTTAAATATCAAATCAGCAAACATATCCCCCAGTTTTTAAGCAGTAAGTCAACTAGTCATGTTGCGATACAAAATATTCTATAAGAATATGACAGCAGATGAGCATTTGAAAGTAGTCAAATATGAATATATAGCAATAATTCTATTTTACAGATAAATTCTATCATCCTAATGTTTGCATATATTAATCTCCATATTTGAATTGCATTATCCATCATTTAGGTATACTGACTAACAACACTATGAGTCTGACTAATTTAGTTATTGAAGGTAATGAATTTTTATTTAAGTTAAACTATGACTGGCAAGAGGAATCTACGATGCACATTTCGTTTCATGATAAATCAACGAAAAGATGCAAATTCATGTTAAGTAAAGAATATTTGCCATATCTTCCATCTTAAACAATCAATAAATGCAGTATATATATATATATATATATATATATATATATATATCGATTATTAGAATGTCTCTTTGAGTGAAGATAGAGATTCTCTGTCTCTAACACATAAAATTTATTTAGTATTATCCTACTTAGAAAAAAAGCGACATCTTTTTTTCCCACTCTACTCATCACCAATTTATCATTGGCAATATCAAATGTAAGTTTTTGTTTTAATTTTCTATAAAATGATGCAATCATTAGTTGAAGGAGCAAAGATGGAGTGGTGAGATAATAATAAGCAAAAATTGTATTAGTTTCAGTAATATCGATTAGTCTATATTTGTTTGTTCTTATTTTGTTTTGTTTGCTTTTATCTGATTACGAGTATCTAAAAAAGGGAACAATAATGTTCCATTTAAAAGGGAAAAAAAAGATACACCAATAGATGATTTGATAATGCAGTTTATCTACTTAAGTGATGTTAAAGTTAGATGTGAAATGTATATGGACAATAATCCTTAATGAACAGATTAGGGAACTACTTGATAATTGAGTTCATATTGTATATTATCAAATGGTAATTTATAACTGGGATTAGTTAAATTTATATCAGTTAACAAAGATACTATTGAAACTGCAACCAGAATATACAAATGGTAAATGATAATCTGAATTGACTGTTTAAATGACTCTTTAAACGATGAAGGAGGATACTTCAATAATACTTGAAATTTTCTGATTACAATGTAGTTCATTCAACAATGTATACTATAAGTAATTTCGATTAAATTACAAACAACATTTAAATCACATGGTTACTTATGTATGTCAATCAATCAATCAATCCATGCCTGTTACCCCATTCATGCATGTGGCATGTAAATGTTTTGGTTGTGATTCTGATTCATGTTATTCAGTTTTACAGTCAAACATACTAACATTGAGATGTTTTGAGAATGACTAGTTTTAAGTGTGACTAAGATATTCACATTAATCGATCACTAGATAATAACCGATACCATTTTTTTAAACTGTCAGTATTACTTCATAAGCTCAATTGACTAGATAATTATGATCTTAGTTATTACTCAGTGATCAGTCAGTCTAATATACATTTATGTAAATTTTATATTAATCGAAAGTAAGAGGAATCAGTGAGGTGAAAGAAGAGTGAGAATCGCAATGAGCTTGAAAGTAGTTATCTTATGACAGAACAAACTTTAGCTATTTCCTTAAATGGAAGTAATGAAATATATGAATGTAACGTTAAAACACAACTTAATACTTATGGAATTACTTGTTCAGGATACATGTATGACTATTCATGGTAAATATTTACACATAATACACAGAAAATTGTTTTCATGAGACAACAAATCAGACAATATGAAACCCGTTTTATGATATGATAGTTGAAATTGTTGGAAAGTACTGTAGAATATAACAAACAGCCTAATGCGAAAATTTAATATTGAATTACTTACGCCCGTTACCCCTCTCAGAGGAGCATAGGCAACTCGCCAGTATTCGCCATTGAACGCTGTCCTAAGCAATCCTTTCTAGTTGCTGTTCATCCTTTTAATGTCTGCATCCAATTCTTGATGCAGTGTGTTCTTTGGCCTTCCTATTTTCCGTTTCCCAACAGGGTTTCACGTTAATGCTTGTCTCATGATGCAACCTGATGATTTTCACAATGTATGTCTCTCCCATTGTAGACTGTTGCTGATGGTTTCCGGCCAACAGACATTCAGTATCTTTCGAAGAGAGTTGTTCATAAATACCTGTATCCGCCTGAGCATGTTTAAAATAGTTCTCCGTGTTTCAGCTCCATACACCAGAACTTTCTTGATGTTCGAATCTAAGAGTGTGACTTTAAGGTTGGTTGACAGTTGTTTGGAGTCCCATATGTTCTACATCTATAAGAATGCTGCCCTTACTTTGCCAATCCTTTCCCTTTCATCTGTATCTGATCCTCCATGTTCATCGATGATGCTTCCCAGATACGTGAAACTATCCACTTCTTCCAGAGTTTATCCATCAAGTTCAGTTGAGTTGGTGCTCCCTGTGTTATATTTGAGGATCTTGCTCATTCCCTTATGTATGTTCAGGCCTACTGATACTAAGGTTTATGCTACGTTGGTTATCTTCACTTGCATTTATTAGTGTGTATGGGCTAGAAAAGTTAGATCATTTACGAAGTTCTTATCATCGAGTTGCATCCTTCTTGTCGATTGAATTCCGTGCTTCCTCTCAAATGTGAAGGTTTTCATGATTCAATCAACTACTAGAAAGTAGAGAAAAGGTGAGAGTAGGCAACCTTGTCTGACACTGGTCCTCACTGGGAATGCGTCAGTCAGCTGTCTTCGATGCACGATTTTGAACTGTAGTCCGTTGTGAGAATTCTGGATGATGTTGACGAGTTTCTTTGGTACGCAGTAGTATGGAAGAAGTTTCTGTAATGTTCTTCTGTCTACATTGTCAAACGCCTCATAGCCAATGAAGTTAATGTTCAGTGGCGAGTTCCATTCAACCGATTGTTCAACAATGATCTGTAGTGTTGCGATTTGGTCTGTGCACGACCAATACTTACGTGAATCAGCCTGTAAATTACTTTATATGGATTGTATTTAGTTATAAACTATAATAAGAGTAATAATAATTTCAAAATCCTATGAACTCACTCTTAAAGCTTCTGTAATTAACCTGATCTCCAGTTTGCCTAATCCACGATGTTGTAATAATAATTTCTTTTTACCAAGATTTTGAATAACAGATCTTAATGGACTAACATGATTCATTGCACAAAAGTATAAATAATGCGAAATTCCAACAGTATCATGCTTTAACTGATCCATTAAAGGTATAGTTTTAGGATATGCTGCAGTTAGGTAACTATTTTCTTTATATGACTTAAATATCTTTGAATTGATATTTGACTCTTCTTCATTGTTGAAATTGATCTTTGTGTCTTTTTGTGACTGATTATTGATTCTTTCTTTTTTAGAAGATACTTTGTTATTCTTGAAATCTACTAGTTGAATCTGATCAGTTTCTTGAAAATTGAAATTTTCTACAGTGTTTACAAAATCCAATAGTGACAAAAACAATGAAAAGAACAGTAGATAAATATTTTTGAAAGATTTTTCACCATTCATTAACTATAAGTTTAAATGGTTTTAGGGATTGTCGAGTTGGTCATTTTACATCACGGAGTAACTGTTTAAAACACCATTTGAAACTAAGAAGTACAGGAAACTTCTTACCACCCAGTATTGGAGTCCTTAGTGGTATCAGTACCTTCAGGCCTTGGAACCAACATTTTACTTACAAACCACTTAGTTGAAATTCGTTGATTTATAAATAAAGATACTGTGCGATAACCACTCACTCTTATCGGTGACATCTATTTCGAGCGAAACATGAGCGGAGTTTACTGGTAATGATCGCTTAATATAACTTCAGGAATTACCTTGAGCTGCTACTAAGTTAATACGGAAAATTGGACATAGAAATGTGAACCCTCATCTCAGTTTCTTAAAGATTAAGTGTTCACCACGAGGTCCAAAATAACTAAAAACAATGTGTGCTAATTCCAGTTAGTTGAAGAATAACAATGACCTCATCATAACAAGTAGCCATTCGGTCAAAGTATAGAGAACTTACCATTATCAAGATCAGTTTCGTAATATTCATCTAGTTTTAAATCTATATTAGTGGATGAATTAGAATCATTATCAGTGGAATTTGATTCCATTGTAGTACATTTTGACCGAGGCCATAAACGACTTCTTGCTCTTGTTTTATCTAATTTTGTATCCATCCAGCTAGACGCAAATTGTGCACTTGACGTTTCTTGTATACTAAGTCCTTCAATATTCTCTGTAATAAGAAACCAGACATAAAAAATCGCCTTATTATTCTAAAAAAGAGATTATGTTGATCTTTTACTTGTTAATATACAAATCTGAAACAGGACAGATTACACAATCCACTTTAATGTTAACAGTGATTTACTATTTTAAGTTTGCATTATTATAATTAGTGATTTGATTTAATTTTAGTATAGTTTAACTAGAATTGTAGATACTATATAGTATATAGTAATACCTTTTAAATCATATTAACTAAAACGTAATTAGGTCGGCTTCAATCTTATTGTTTTACTGACAGTGGCTAAATTCTATAGTATCCTAATCATTGAGTTTAAGTTACATGGCATCTCCATAATCTGTTTAATGATGACGGTTTCTTTGATTTAACTAACATCAATCATCATATCTCGGGCCAATTTCCGCATGTAAATGAATCGAGGTCGAAATCAACACTAACAATATTAGGGGGCGGGTATCTGAAAACTAGAATAGTTGGCATCAATACAGTCATCATGCAAAATATCAAAGCCAAATAAAAAACTAAGTACAAAAAGTGTAAAACAGTAATGTCTTTGAATCGACCAAATAGAGACTATTGACATCTTACCTCATAAAAACAAAAGACCTATAGCGAAACTAAAAATAAGAGGTAAGAGCACAGTCAGTTTCTGCCAGCGAAAGGCACAACACAGTTGTCATGGACAAGTAAAAACAACTTTAGGAAACCAAATATTAATTAACTGACGAAAGTGGTAATCAACCGATGGGAACAAATTTTGCTCAAAGTATGGATGGTCAAATCAATATCACTCCCAAGCAAACTCTTTTAAACAGGCCATCCAGGCAAAACAAGATCGGAAGGTAACGAAATAGAATGAATGTATCATTCCTCGATTTTATAATTGACCTAAACTAAACAAAGCAGACATCTCTTTGCAGTCAATCGTCATACTTTCCCGAAGCCCGACATACAATCAGTCTGAACAAATATTAAAAGTGTAAAAGTATCAAGTAAGCTTATGCGACTACTCTATTAAATTTCAGATAGCCTCAAAGATTGTTATACCGTCAACAATTAAATGATGTTGCAATTCAACATTACAGCTCTAAAGACTTCATTTAAACCAAATCTTTGTTTCACACCAATAATAAAAATAACTGAGTACACCCCAAACTTTAGAGCTGACATTTAATATAAGTAATCAAATTGTGCTTAACAATTTACTTTCAATTCGACAACAAATAAACAAAAGGATAACCAGTGAGATTACCAATATATAAAATAGATTGCACATACAGTAATACACAGGCTGAAAACTTTAGCATTTTCATTAATAAATCCTAAAGTTCGGATATGTTATGTAGAAGACACGTTTCTTATGCTCAATAACAATCATCTGGAAACTATTTGTAATTTGATCAACCTCGTCTTTTAAAACATTATACTCATCTAATCAATAGAGTAAGACAAAAATTACCATACGTAGATGCATTAATCACTAGAACCAATACAAAAAACCACAACACTCAAGTAGGCAGACAGTCGGCCTATACTGATCATAACCTCAGCTACAATGACAATGTTTCAGTAACGAGTAGATTAGTCTATGTGCTAAGTACTTTTCAATTGGCAGAGACAATTCGCAGTATTTAAAGGGTATTGAGAACTAAAAATTAATACGAAATGGGCATCTATCTAAAATCTGACTATCCATAAGTTGCATCAATAAATACATAAAAATCCCTCCACTAAGTTAACAACAAAATTTAGAAAGATGACAATTTTAACTTACATAAAAAATATCTTACAGACCGTAAACATAGTATTAAGGCTGCTAGGAGCAGGTGCCTTCCACGTAAAGAAGTATATCTTAAACTCATTACTGTGCTAACTCAAGGACACAGAAGTAGAAAAACACAAGGCCAACCTCATCTGCATGATAAATCGCAACTACTGTGAAAAACACTACATCGAATAAAGTTTTTACCGACTACTCCTGGATTAGCTGTTAAACGATATGGCATAGCTTCTCTTATATTAAGACACGTTATAAACTATGAATATCAGTTCAACTGGGGAAATATCTAAATATTAAACAAATGAAATGAGAAACATTACAAAGAAAGGTCTATTTTTCATATTCCAGTAAACAAGTCTCCCAGCAAAAGATTTCATTAAATAATATTATTGGTACATTATGTACTGTTTATTGAGCATTTCAATGAAATTGTATGACCATAAAAACGTTAAGTCGTCAATTGACAAATAGAGCATATTGAGAACTAAACATTCGAAATAAACTGATGTGCGCTAAAGGACTATTAATATATCCATTGGGAACAGCAAGTTATAAAGTCAATGTAGTGGAAATTTTAATTTCACCTGATAAGAATGGAAGGATATTATCAAATAATTGAAGTTGAAAATATAAATCAATAAATTCTGACTTAATGCTTTAAAGTTAACCAGTCAATCAAGGCCTGTGACTCCTTGCAAAGTATATAGGCTGCTGACCAACATTCTTCAACCATCTTTGTCCTAGGTTCTCCTTTCCAGTTCTTCAAAAGTGCTTTACATTCTTTTCATGTCTATCTCTAATCCTAGGTACACTGTTTTTGTTGATTTTTCTCTTTTCCTTTGGACTTAAGAATTTCAAGTTAGTGCTTCTCTTATGTGGCAGTTACGTGATTTTCATAATGTGTGTTCTATCTACCTTTAGTGCCTTTTTTTCGGTTAACACTAACCAGAAAAATTAACCGGCCAATTACAGAACTCATTACACTTGTATTTAGTCTCGTACTAAACGAGATGTAACATCTTGTCAGTTATAGTGTTTTAAATTCAGTTGTTCTTCATTTAATATCATCCCATGATATAAATTACATTCAGAATGCATCATATGAATTCTATTAAACTACTCCATAAAACATTACATCTTACCATAACCTTCTAAAAACATAGTTCTAATGTCTTCATCTGTTAAAAAGGGACTTTTATCTTCAAACCAATTGAATGATAATGTATTATTGGTTGATGATTCCTTTTGATGAATTTCTGAAGGATTATCCATTGAACCAGTATCAATCTATTTCATCTCTCTACAAATCTGTTATTCACTATAATCTACTTTAGCATGAAATGAATTCAGTTAAAATTATCAAAATTCACTGAATTATTCTTTGTTTTCTTTTCTTTACTTTTCTTTCTTTATTTATTTATAAAATGAATCATCTAAAATAGCACTTTGTTATTTAACCTTGTTTATCACTATGGTGATAAATTTTCACTTTTATTCAACTTTTTTCGATTTGTATTTTATTTTGAATTGATTGGAAAAAAAACATTCGAATTATTGATATTTGTAAAAAAAACAAATTTATTGATTGATAATTTAATTTGTGAACAATACATTACAATATTGATTTAAAAGTACACACGTATATCTATAGAATATTAAATAATTTTTTTTCAATTAAGTTATTTGTATTCATTGATGTCGGTTTGGTACTAATGAAAACTAGATGACACTATTACGGTGGTTTTATCCTGGCATTGGTCTCTTTAGAGGTGTATACACTTGATTTTACTAGGAAATTTCACCTAAAACCTTGAAGTTTTATGATAAATTCTCAACCTATCGGCACCACTACAGCAATGTCTATGTGAAGATTTCCTATTTTCATTGATGTGTGACACAGTGAGATAATCATCAATTGTCACTGGTTAAAACTGTCTAAATCCCGACAAGTCTGAACTCCGCTAAATATTACTTCTAACTAGGAGTTCAGGAACATTTCGAAGTTAAATCATTAATAAGCCTGTTGTTGTAATTGAACTGAAGTGGTTTGTGAAAATCCTCATTTACACTTCTATCAAATCTAGTTCATTAGTGTCTGATTTATGTTCGTATCGGTTTACAAGGCCATAAGAAGTTACTTAGTGTAGTCTCCATTAAATGCGATCTTATCCAACTCTCCATTATGTTATCAATCTAGTTGCAGATTACTAATATCACTTAGAAAGTACTGACCGATTTTAATCAATATACTGTTCCCGACTAAATGTCTTTTGCCAAATATTTTAAGTAAGTGGCAAATTAATTAGTCGGTTATTTTGCAATAACCGAACATAAACAGTTTTCATTAGAATAGTTATAGAAATGTAAAGTGTGTGTGTGAACAAGCATAAATCTTGAAATGTATTTTTTGAAATCAATTTTCATCGTAATATGACATCAACTGAATGAATTTTTAACGTAAAGAAACATATTATAACTGATCCAGTATAGTTTGAGACTTCTGGTCATTCTATGTTCAAATATATTGAGGTATGTTATGAAGTAAAGACTATTAGATTTCGTTCTTAGTGGTTTAGAGATATCATACTCTTCATGAAACCTAAAGAAAGTTAGTGAACAAAAATCCCATTTCCTGGTTTATTAGTGAAAATTTTAAAGGATATCTTAATATAACGACTTGAACTATGGCCTATTACACCAAAGGAGACAGCAACCGTGACATGAACGAATACCTAACAACCCTAACAATAAGGCCATTGTTCTAGGAACACACGTCTGTCTCATGATTCTTAGCCCCCTAGACAGAGTAGACAAACACAAGATATATGAGCCAGGAACCAGCCACTTAAGTTTACATGCATACGAAAATTGATCTCATTATTGTCAAATAAGAAGAATATGGAAGGATGTTAATGATTATAAACTGAGGGAACGGATACCTAGTCAAATAATTATTGTTGCCAAATGAAAAATAATATAATTACAGTTCATGGGTCGAGGGAAATACGATAATGATAGGAATGAAATAATCGATTAACATGTGCTCACAACAAATGAAATAGTATTCTAAGAGACATTTCCAGAAGTGAATTGTTTTTCGGGAGTCGTCATTGAGTTACACACGTATTAAGTGAGCTTAATAATAATTTAATGAATTGAATCACTTAATATTACATTACATGATTTATCTGATACAATATATTCACTTGATAGAGAACAACAGGATTTCATCTTTATCATTTTATCTGGGATTCATGGATGAAAACTGCTTATCAGTTAGTAAATAGACTACTATTTAACAATAAATAAATAAACTTGTTTTTAAAGAAAAAGTATTGGAAGACAGTACAACAGAGTCCCATCTACCCAGTCATTCTCCCATTCATTTACTCATTGATTCACTATCTGTCTAACTGTTACTTTCGTATGGATAGGCGTAGACATAAACACATATATCAATCGTTTGATGTTATCAGTAAAAACAAATAAATTATTGGACATTACAAAAATACTTCATGTAGAGCTGATTACTTTTAGTAATTGTTATTGTTATTATCATTACTCTTCGTGTAAGTAATGCCGTCTCGTTGCAATGACTTTTTATTCAGGATGATACATTTCTATCTATAGAATGATCTATAGTAAATGCAACTAATGGTATTTATTCATGCGAAACCTGTTTGCAATAAAGGTATATTAAAAATAATGCTTTTCGTTACTTTGCATTTTTTTTTGGATAGTGTAAACGATAACATTTAAGAATAAAAACTCTAAAGTTCACTGATGATGTGCTAAAATAATAGTACTGTATAATAAAATGTATGTTCTATTCATATAGTGTAGGTTTTTCTATGAGAAATGTAAGTCATCAGCTGCTGCAACAAATTACAAAGTATTATTAGATAGATAGATCAGAAATCGGTAAATACATAGAGATGTATAAAGAAATACACTGACAATTGTTTTCCATTGACATTATTGAAGTAAAATTAGACAGTAATGAACCCAATTTAATGTTAGTTACTATTAGGTATTTGTTGAGAATACGCAGATATATATATATATATATATATATATATATATTAGCCTTATTAGAGGTCATGTATATAGAAGGTGGTTTTGAGAGTAGTTTGTAGGAAACCCCGGATGTAGGTTTTTTTGCTATTTGGCATTTGTCAGCAAGGTGTACCTACAGTCTTTGAAGTGCCTTATGCTCCCATACGGATTTGATCTAATGTCATCCAGTTTCACAGTCTACGACCGTCATCACTGAGCTATTCAAGTTTTGATTGATCCCCCCCACCTGAAGGACTGTGATGTATACTTTGGTTGATTTTCGGTTGTGACGAATTGGATTTTCGGTAAGTTCTTTATAGTCCAGGGTTTCCTGTTGACTGCCCTCAAAATCACGTTCAGTCTCAACATATTACTAAAAATGTCGAGTCACTTAGACTAGTGACTACATTTACAACATAACCAAAAGAATTCGATCAGTACTATAAAGGACTTGATGAACATTCACTTGTTCATTACACAGTGATCAACCAACGTAGTCATTAATATGTTGTTAAATTACCGAATCCTTTCCCAGAGAAGTAAATGAAATAACTTGGATTTAGTCGAAATATTCAAAAGTAAATTACGGTTAGTATACTACAGTGATTATATATCTGTCATCAATCTTCTAAAAACAATAAATTATGGATAGAATATACGTCTAACTAGGGGATATCTGAAGCTTCATAAGAGGCCTTAAAGTATTTTTATTCATTAGGTTCCTTAAATACACCTGATTGTTTAAGTGGAGAGTTGGTGAATACCTACATTACTGAATGTGTTAATAAACTAAATCAGCAGCTATGAATTTTCCTAAAGCTAGCAAACTGTAATTAACTACATACACACCATATATTTCTTGCTTATTCCATTTAAGCATTAATTTTCATAAAATAACAACTAAAGTTTTCATACAAATTGCCATAGTCTTAAATGCAAATATCAATTATAACTTGAAGAGACAATTGACTAGTGAAATTATCACTAATTGATTGTCATCAATGAATTATTTAGTTGTAGTTCAATTATTTATCACATTTTCATCAAGCACAAGAACGATCAACGCTAATCATAGTGTGAATATCGTTATGTCTTTTATTCTGACGTCAAATATAAATCTGCACTGTTACTTTCTGAAAGAAATAAATCGATTTATTGTTTAAATGACTTCAAGACTGTCAGGTTTTAGGATAAGTTTATACTATGAAATTGATCTTCGAAGGTTTTTACTAAGCTTTCAGATTAGATCTAACACAATATATCTGAAAGTAAACGAATGATTAAAGTAACTATATACGTTGATTACTTCTAAGTACTATGACACAATACTTATTATAATTTGAAAAATAACTTTCTTCGTTAATAAAAGTAATGTAATATTTTTAATTTTTGCAAATTATCTAATTAGTTTGTTTAAATTTTAAATCACTAATTGACCTATGATAACCATTGGTGTACTGAATAACTGTTTAGTACTAGTATGCTACTCCTCGACAGTATACAACCATGACTCAACTTTGAGCCAAGCCCAGAATATTCTAGTTTTGTTAAATCACAGAACCAGCATCAAATAGTTGATATCGTTGACTTCAAATTCAACAATCTATACAACATACAATCATTATGTTGTTTGATTCAATCAAATGAAAATGATGTAATTTCAACACTTACAGAAAACAGAACAATAAACATTTTGTATACAATAATAACAGTCAATATATTGTATCTAATGTATACGAATAAGTAGGGAATAACTAGTATTATAATTGTATAATAATGTCTACAATTAACTAAATTAATAAATTAACAAGTAAAGAAGATAGTACTAATTAAATATAAGTAAGTGTATATACATGTACAAGAATGAGTGTTATTAATTTAAGC
Organism: Schistosoma japonicum; assembly: GCA_025215515.1. Lineage (NCBI taxonomy): Eukaryota > Metazoa > Platyhelminthes > Trematoda > Strigeidida > Schistosomatidae > Schistosoma > Schistosoma japonicum. Next base: position 33,573,735 of record CM046062.1, on the reverse strand, counting down.
TTAGAATAATCTATCCATAGGGAATGTATCAAAGGAAGTAAAGTGAGATGAATACACAAGAAGAGTTGTAAGAAAATATCAGTGACATATTAGAAATGATTATCCACCTATTGAATACCAATACATGAAATGATTAACATCTAAAAAATTCTGGAAATTGAATATCTAATATAGAAATTTTTTTATAGATTGTTTTTTTCCATGATGAATTAGCATCACGTTCATTTAAAACCGCATCAGCGAATTCCCATACAGCAATTTGAATAGCTTCTAGAAATTCTTTTGGAGTCTACAATAACAATAATAATAATGAGAAGTATTAGAGATTTAATTGCATTTGTATGCTTTTCTATAATTGACAAGATCTAATTAACACTATCATGTGCATTTTAAGTGAATTACTTCAATAGATTCTTTCTATTCTAAACTTAAGGTAAGATTCCAGTCCAGTAGCTATCTAGTCAAATGGCAACACGTTATTCATCAGGCTGTTTAGTTTAGTTAGCCATTAATTTATTTAATAAGTATAGAATTTCGTATTAACGGCAAATTCGACCTAGGTTGGATACCACTGGAATCTAGGTAGCATTAGACAAATGCTTCGTCCCAGCATACGACTCCACAGTGGTTCTCTAGCAGTCTTCTCTTCCACCCTCCCTCCACAAGACAGTTGAAGCAAGAAAATTCAATGCTTAACCATTGGGATTACTGGGCCGAGCTTAAATGATAAATTTGGAACTTTTAATCAATTCGGGATTCACCTATAATTGCTTCACCGTTGACAAGTTTAAACTCTTTTAGTCCCAATTTTCTACTGGGATTTCGAAAGCAACTTGAAATTAGTCACAGTTGAGCTAATTATTGGACTTAATTTGAGATGGCTTTTATGTAAACTGACATTTAGTTTAATTTTATTACTTTTGTTTGTCACAAAACACAGCTGGTTACGTAACACTGAATCCTCTGGTGAAATCGAGGGTGCTGGCTTCTTAGTAGTTCCATACTAGAACGAAACAGCCCTTTAATACTTCATAGCTTTCAGTGGTACACAACCAATACAAATCTGTGACGAGTACACATAACCAAATATTATTAAATATTAGTCTCCTCAATCTACCTCAAATTAAATATGAGGTTGATTTTTAAGAGCATATGATTTCATTGCAAATATTAACACTGAAATGCAAGCACATTCAACAGATCCTAGATTACACCGACGGCCACAATATAAGTTCGTTAATTTGTTCATAGGTTTAGTAGTTAAGTAAGTTAGCAGTAGGAATAAGTCATTTCTTCAGAATGATAATTATATTATTTTTATCATAGAATATGGCTCAAAACATTTTTGAAAATATATATGCCCTAAGATGTGTAGACTTTAATATATATATAAAACATCATTAATGGATGGAATGCATAAGAACAGTAATCAAGTCCTAAAGATCAATCGTTATAGGTTTTAAGGATCCACAGGATGTCAATAGTTTACTTAATGTAAATACATCCATACTATAAATTGATGTAAGTGTGAATTCTCCCATTGGACGCCGGCCGATTGATGCGGTGAGCTTGACAATGGCCAACCTAAAGGCTCTCAATTCAGTTTTCTGAGTGAGGAGGGGGTGGGGGTCAAGGGTACACATTAATAAAAAATCCCTTACTAGAAAGAAACAGCCGTTAAGTGCTACTTGGTTTTTACTGGTACCTAAGCAACATTGATCTGTGACGAATACAAACAACAAATAAAACTCTGTTGTGAAGAAAGTTTCATCAAATAAATCAGTGTACAACTTACTTCAATATCATCACCTTTATTAAAATGTGTTTCCATACTACGTATTAATTCATGTTCACGCGATAATCTAATATCATCGGCTTTCTTTAAACCAGCTGCTTTCTGTTGACGAACATATTTTTCTATCTGTATGTAAAAAAACTCTCTATACACAAAATAATGATCATTTGTATTAAGAAAGAGGAAAGGAAATAGATTAGATACTGGATAAATAGAAGATGATTTAACCAATTTTTAAAATATTAGCATCCATAATACTGTTACTTGATATACCTAATGACTTCAACGGGTTATCTTAAGGATGTACTTCATGCAGGACATACATTTTCTTCTATCAGTAGTATAAATCAATTAACTTGATCTTTGAACATTTCGTTATCTACATAATCTATAAAGTACTGTAGATCTCTGCTATTAATTTATATACTAAGTGATATTAATCTACATCAGTTGCAATATTGTTATATGAAAGATGATCTAATCTACTCTATGCAAACTAAGTTTATCATGTTTAATTGAAGCTGACTAACATTGAAAACCATATAACATCTTAAACAAGTAGACAAAACAATTACATAATCAATTAATTAACATTTAAACACATTGAAAGCAAATAAAGCAAATCAACATTATACAACATTATACAATTATCACATTGCATACAATACAGTGAATAAGACATTGACAACATACTACTGCAGGAACAATACATCTCACCATTAATTTGTGCAAAAACCGATCTCAATATGTTCGATTCATCTCTTTCTTTCATTCGTATTTGTTATTTATCTATTTACATTTTTTTTAATTCAAAATGAAATTTTCTTTATTCCCCAACCCCTTCCCCAGCCCCCAATTTTTTTTGTTGGTTGGATGATATGAACATTGTCAATCGGTGATATTGTGCATTCACATGTTAAATTAATTTGTTTATTAGATAAAAGCTTACCGGAAATTACTAAACCATTTAACTAATTGTGCTGTAGATCCACGATTAAAACATACTTCAGGAAAATATGATTTTAATAAATTTGATGTTGGATAACGAGAATACATAAACATCATTTTAGCTTTTTTCAAATGAATTGCACTTAATGTTGTTGTCTAAAGAAATGATTAAAAACAAAAATGTTATAAATGAATGAGTACTTCATTTTGATAAACTACTACTTTAGATTCTATAATTATGAGGTTAATATTAATGATTATGTAATAATAGAAATAGACAACTTTGATGTGAATACATCATTTCAATATGAAAGATTACTGTATATTTACTTCAAATTGTATTGGAGAATGTAATTATATTCACAGTTAAAAACTTTACAATTTGTATAAGTTTAGACAGCAATTGAAATTATAAGGTCATTCAATGAATGTACTGATACATACAGGTAACAAGTGGGAGACAATGATTCTAAACAGAGAAAGTGTTTAGTGTTAAAGACTAATTTCTACTTTAAATGATAATTGATTAAGTTAATATTTTGTTTAGTGACTATCAAGGTTGAGATGAATTACTATGAAATCAAATGTTTTGTTTCAAAATTATGCCATGTAACACGCATCACGTCTAGTGACGACGCCATTGATATCCCATCTACCTGTCTACCTATTTCATCAATAAACATGGAATTAACATTCATGATAAATTTATGCTGTAATTCTTATAGCATGTCAATCAATTATTTACAATTAAATTAATATGTTTTATGAAGGTTAGTATTAAGTTTAATTGACTGAATTTGTCACAGAATGATATCGACAGGGTACATTTGAAAATCAGGAAGAACTGAACAGCCGTTTCGTCCTAACATGAGACTTCTTAAAATTTTTAGGAGTGAGACAATCATCACCAATCACAATGAATAGTAATCGCGCTGTATTACGAATTGATGGAAATGAGAATTTTTTTATTGGATGCCGGTCGGCCCAGTTGTGCATTAGGTTAGGCGTTCACCAACCTGAAACCCCTTAAATCGAATTTAATGCGCGTACTGGTGAGGATCACCTGACTATGACGAAACAGGTGTCTAGTCCTCACTGGTATTCACAATTAAATGAATAAAGTTTACATTAAAATCTATTGTTAACTCACTCTACTTTGATTATTCATTAATGTTCTCTTTAAACGTGTTTGTGAATGATTATTCGATGGCGTAGTTGGTTCTAATTGATTATTTTCTTCATGATTATTTTGATGAACTCTTAAATCTAATGATTCATCTAAATGTGGAATTTTATTAGGTGATTCTTGTAACTTATTATTCTTATCATTATCATTATTTGATTGACGTTTATTACAACTAGGTGATAATCTATTCAATTTTTTCAATTGATTTCTATCTGTAAACAGTTGACTATTGAATTGATGAATTCGTAATCGACGTGTTTTATTATTCAATCGTAATGATTTTATTTTTGTTGAATTAGATGACGAATCTGTTGAAGTTGTTGTTGTTGTTGTTGTACATTTCAAATTATTCGACTTTAACTCAGAAGATCCTGTAGTTTGTGTAGGAATTAACTTCATTTCATTCAATTGATTCACAATGATCTTATCATTATTGACATTTTCTACACTCAACTGATTGGTATTTCTTGTGAATTTTAAATTAAGCGGTGTTACATTACAATCTTGTATATTATCTGTTTGTACAGATTTCAATGAATTACAATAATCTAATATTGTTGGTGAATTAGGCCATTCTTTATAATGATGATTTTGTAAATATGTTTCTAATTGATGCATACTATTATCAATAAGTCGAATCATTTCACGACGTACTTGTCCAAGAATTTGATTACATATTTGACTACGACTTTCATTCAACTGCATACAATTGACATTATCATTAACATAATGATTGTTATTATCATTTCTATTAGTTTTAGAGATTTTTTCAACTTCTTTTGAATAATTCAATTGTTCATGTATCAATTGTTTATTGTTTAAATGTTGACAAGGTGTTTGTATTCAATGATGACAATAGTTTCGGATAATTTATTTCTTGTCGACTTATATTACTACATTCATTATGTTGATTAACTATAGATGGATAATGATAGTTTCCAATGTTGGATTGTAATAATGAAGGATATTTTTCATTGAATTCACTTAAATATGATGGTTGAGGTTTATTATTCTCTTCATTTATGCCTAAAATATTTCTATTCAATAATCGTCCACTACATGGATAATTTGGAATTAAACGAGCTTGATTAAGTAATTCCAATGCAACAATTTCTAATTTTTCTCTTTGATTAATAGAATTATGTATGCATCCTATAGGTGTATAATCTTTATATTGATTGATTACTTCAGATGTTAACAAATTATTTTGAATACCAGTTGGAGTAGAACTAGATCCAACTGATGAATATCCTTCATCTGTAAATGAAAAACATAGTGGTGTTGTTTTGCCATTTGTTGATCCTAATGATACTGGATGAAATGGTGTAGAATGAATGTATTTTCCTTCTGAACCATTCAATCTAGATTTGATATATTCAGGAGTTTGAAAATTTATTTCATCTTGTAAGTAACTCTCCATTTTATTCTATTTCAATGCACCTTTTGTAGAGTAAAATGCAAATAACGGTAATAATAATAATAAAGTTTATTGAAATAATCTCAAAGATTAAACGAATGTTTATTCTTATGGTATTTGCAAACTCCTAAAACCAATTTATTTTAATTCTTTCTACCATAGAAACGTTATAATGAAGTTTCCAAAAATAAAATCACCTTAAATTGAATTTGTGATTTCGTGGAGATAGGTATTAGGTACAGTTATTTGTATTCGTCGTTGATAGATGTTGATTGGGTACTAATGTAAATCAGGGATAGTTGTTTCGCATAGTATGAGACCTCTCAAGGGTGTGTTCTCTCTATTCTACCATGACTAGTGAAGCTTAAACTTGTCGAGAGTGAAACGGTAATCACTAGTGACAATGACTAATCATTACAATATATCACGAATTAATAGAAGTATGAATTCTAACATTGAATGAGGGCTTTTTAGTGCAGATGTTTAAGCTATAGTCGTAAAACTTGAACTTTTCGATTTCGATTTCCCACATCATCCCCGGTAAATCGAAGGAATTCACGAATGAGAAGCTTTATGCCAGGAGGGGTATAAATGTTTAGTGCTCCCTGGTTTTCATTGGCGCTCAACAGACATCAGTCTCTGATAATTATAATCAACAGACTTACAGTTAGGCAGTTCACTTAATGAGTTAGTGTACTTAATTAGTAAATTATTCACACTGCAGTTCAAATGATCATCTTAAATTGTATATTCACCATCATGTGAAATACATCTTCATATAGATTGATGATAGTACTAAACTAGCTATATCATAATGGTCAAACAGATCGGTTAAACCAATAAGCTGCAACTTTCTCTATTAAAATATAAATTCTGATGAAATGTCTCATACAAGACAAAGCCTACCTTCTCAACTAATGTTGTACTTTAGAATGCTTTCATACCGATTACTTTCTTAAATTTCATATATACTAACATCCATTTAACCCATTTTAAATAATCAACAAACAGATTAATATAATTCGTAGACATTTTATTGTTATGATCATACATGTATAAATAAGTAAGTGTATTGAAAAATAAATGGCATCTCTATGACAAGATTTCTATGCCAGTTATTAATTGTTGAGCACCTTTATATATATACATATATATTCTCACACTTTACTCACTTTCTTCCTCATGTCAACAAATAAAAAAACGTGCACACTCAGTTGAGTAATAGTAAACCTCAAGCTGTTTGACACAAACAAATTGAGTTTGAGTCCTAGTATGGGACAGCAACCATCAAATGTGGAAGATACATCCAGCTGATAAGCCCCGAAAAAGTTGATAAATACATCTTAGATTCCACTTACCATCCACAATACATGTGAACTATCGTTACATTAAGCAATCTTCTCATAGTCTATGTACAGCAGTGGCAACCTGAATTACATTTTTATGCACCGGTTCAATTCATTTTTCATTAGCATTAACTTAACTCTTTAATTAATGATAATACTCACTAAAGATTCTTACTATTTTTTATTTTATCCATCTTTCTAAAATGAAAATGATTGAACCAATTAGTTGAAAGAATCCGGTTCCTTACATTCCGTTTGCATATATTAGTCTATATTCAAATAAATTGCTCCAAATTACATTAGAAGATCTTACTGTTAATCATATCACACAGTTTAACTATGATCCAAAGATATTTGTCAATATCATAAAGTTTCATTATAATATATGAGAAGCATTTTAAAATAGGAAAACATGTATTAATCATATAGAGAACAGTATGGGATCTATTATTATAGAATTTGATACTTCTAAAATTGATCTAGCTCTAAAATACACTTTAACAAAACATTATTTCATATAATGCAAATTCATTAATTCCGTACAGATGGTTATAACAGATGGTTTGTATGAAATTAGTATTCATCAGCTAAATGAAAAGGCTACTTTTCTTACTTAACCACGACTTTATACCTCATTACTTAGTCTATCACTATCTCTATGAGTTTTCGACATTATGCAACAGTAATAAAGGATAATTAATAATTAACAAATCAAAATAGCAACATATGCATAACTTACTTCAGAAGTTGAATTCGACAAAAGGTTATGTTATATATTTGCTATATAACACTTGATAATTCGTATGCTCTTATGGTATATGGCAACTTCTTGTGAAATATTCAGATAGTGTATCTTTGTAGAATAAAAGAAATCAGTACTAGAAGATAATGTTGAAATTTCAGTAGGAACGTATTACTATGGAAAAGAAAAGGTAGATGTTCATTGAATTCAAATCTATTTATATAATTTTTGTCACTATCATCTCTTTCAAATGATTTAATCTTCTTTCATATTTAAGCGACCAATCCTAAAAGAAGATTAAAAACTGACACGAGTACACATCTTTTATCCTTCTTGTTAATCAAATCTTAGTTGCTGTGCTTTATGAAACACTGGTACACTAATAATTATTACCTTCCTATTATATGATTATTATTATTATCATTACAAAATTAAGAGGAATTCAAAAAAAAATTCACTGACTTTCATGTGTCTTATACATAATTCACATTTAAGAGAAGATGCTGGTTAACTAACCAACTCTTTTCTAAACTGTCTCCTTATTTTCTTTACGTATACTTTCATTAATCTGGGAGAATAGATTAGCTACATGTTGCCCTTTCCTTTATTCTTAATCTTTTAACACTATTAGACATCTATCTTCAAACTAAACGAAATATTATCCCTCTCTTTCTCCACCCTCACTCATATTTACACACGTATATAATAAAAAGCTTAAATTCTGTAACCACGTGCAGTTGACCTGTAAATAGAAATAAATTCAAAACATGATCATGATCATATGCTGATGAATTAGAAAAATGAGACATCATAAACAATTCTGATATAGGCCAACCCGTCATTTTTCTTCCCTTTCCCAACCTCCCTCCCCCTTTCCTACATTCAATCATATATGTATACATTTATTTATATGTATAAACTGTTCATACCCACTTTTTACCTTGAAGAATCTTTAAAACAGTAAAACTAAGGATTGTTATGAAAAGGGTACCCTGGTTTCAACTTCAAAAAAGAAAAAAAAACAGTGTAGTAGATTATGAAAATAGTGGAAATTAGCAAATAAACGATGTATATGCTGGTGCCACGTTCCCTTCTTTCTTATTTCCAGATAAAAAGTCAAATAAACGTAAGAGTAATAAAGAATATTGACAGAAATAACAACTTCAGTTTTAATAATGATGCTTATAGGAAGTTGGATTAATTATGAATTAATCTAAAGGTAAATTAAAAGAACAAACTAGATAAATAACATGAAAGCAAAGTTAAGATGAACAAGAAAGTATCCGTAGCCTTAATGTAACATGGAATTTTTACTACTAATCCAAGTAAACATTAAGTTTTCTAATTTAATCATTTCTAAGTATTTCAATAAGTGGGAATACACAAATTGAGTTGATAATTGTAATGTCACTTACTCTTGCAATAGATATTAAACCTACTGAATTCATTAGTCTCATTTACAGTGTCTATAGTATTATAAGTAGACAGTAGTTCAGTATTTAGTATTATATGCAAAGTTTGCAATGTTCAAATATCTCTCAGTTAATCACTGTATAAATAATAGCAAACAGGAATTCATTTCTTCGGCTTCAATAATGTTCATTGATTATTGAATCACAATGGTAATCACCCTACATCTTAGGATGAATTTTGTATATTCCCATTGATTTGTTATTGATTGAATTTGGTCAGTCTCTGTTGCTATATGTGCATCCTGAGCGAATTCCCTCTATATAGCGATTATGCACAAGTATTACTAAGTTTGAATTGTAACTGGCAAGCAGAATCCAGGCATCCCACTGTGAACATCAACATTGAGATTCACGTACATCCAGCCGACGAATCCCAAATAGAACGAAACGAGCGTCGTGGATTCCACTTGCTAGTCACAATTTAATTTTAGTAATCCTACATCATAATTCATATTTAACAATCATAAATATTATTTTCACGTACATCTTTATTATTTGTCTCGATTTCGTTTAACCATTTAACTATCCCGTCTACGTCTCCCTCTACATACTATTGATACTAATAACGGATCTTCCCATCCCCCCAACATGATTTCTAAGTAACAAATCAAATCCCTTACACCCTGAGTACATACGTAATTCATATTAATTTCGTTTTTAAGTTAATTTCCTCATTGATAACAATCATTTAGAATTAATGTTTTGTATTTCAATAAATTATTCATAGAACCAATTTAAAGTAAATTACAGAATGTTACACCAAAGGATTATGATATTAAATAGGGATGAAAAATTAAAATTAAACAAGTCATCACTTGTAAATTTTGTTGACGAACGTTTGACTTTACTTTGAGTTAGTTTTATCACTTTGTTACTTGAATGTTCTGGATTTGATCTTTGAAAAGATTTTGGGGTGTTCATATTTCTATAATCTGGTAGCTATCCGATTCAAAATGACCTACAAGTATAGAATAACTAGTCGATGTAACCCACTTAATAAGAATTGTTTTATATAGTCAAGTTTCAGCCATACCTCTTCATGACACTAGGATGTCAGCGATTCAAATACTTTAAACTGATTAGTCCCATATAGGAAAAACCTTACTTCTCGGATTCCTTTGCTAGCCATCATCTAAATATCATGTATTATAACCAAAAATGTCAATCCACTGTAAAGGTATATACATATCTATATTAGTATAGTATGGTTAAATGCACTGCTAAATACCAATAACGTAATATCGCATAACTATATTAATCCATTTCTAACAATAATGATTTCTAATAATCATAATAATACGTGATCTATTTAAAGGAATCAGTGCTAATGTCCATAGATGTTGGTTGAGAGTCCGTTTAATCGTGATACGTCAAAAAATAATGGTGATGGAATCTAATCCTAGTAACCTAATGTTGACTTATAGGCCATGAAATCTGAAGAATCTTGAATAAGTGAATTTGGATTTTATAGTGTTTTATAAATACAGAGATATAGATTTAATAAAATAGGTCTTTCAGATAACTTGTTAAGTAATATCGGTATGTAATGAATATTTTTATAGGGTATATGCTGAGTAACTTTTCGACTTTGAAAGAAACTGAACAAACAAGTGACCTCAGAATGTGATTGTTGTCTAATCAGTCAATGTCTGTTACTCCGCTCGGAGCATAAACCGCCAACCAGCATTCTCCAATCAACTCTGTCCTCCCCCATCTTTTTTACTTCTTCCTAAGTGCTATTCATTTTCTTATACCTACCTCTAATACCTGCCGCAATATGCTTTTTGCTCTTCATCTTGTTCTTTTTGCCTTTAGGATTTCATGTTAGTGCTTGTCATGTGAAGCAGTTTGATGTCTCCTATCTACCTTCAGCATCTTTTCCTAGTTTCTTCTTCGGCTAAAATTTGGTTTGTTCTGTTTCACAGAAGGTTGTTGCTGACAGTATTTGGCCAACGTGTCCGAAGTATCTTGCACAGGCAGCTGTTTACAAATACTTGTTATGTAAGGCAATGAAAATCAGAGAAAATGATGCAGGAAACTTGTAATGTATGACGAAAAGGCTGCATCGGGTAAGAAACAAATGTTCCTTCATGTATCAAACATAAAATAACTCATTTCAGAAAATTACTCTGTAAATTAATATTAGTTATCTCATCCAGTGATGTTTACACTAATCACTTAAGTAATAATTCATTTGAACAGTCAAGTTTGATGTCAACTGAGGCCCTGTTACTAGGATATTAATACAAGATAGCTGTTTCATTCTGATTTATATACTTCCATGACGTCGTCGTGATCCATATACAAATGAAATCGAAACCTCGTAGTGACTAAAATACATTTTTATCAGTGATGACCCGGAAAAATTTATTGGTGTCTGTTAATACCTACTGGAAAACAGTTAGTTACAAAATTTACTCATGATATTCAGAAAACATCGTCTTTTTCTTCAAGAATAAAATATTCTTTTTTGTTCCTCCATATATGATGATGATATGTGTAAGCTTGATTCAAGATATCGTAAGTAAGTTCAGTCATTTCAAGATCAATTAATTATACACAAACATACAGTTGTGTATACTAATGCTACACAGTTTCATGCTCATATAACAAAAATGCATTAAGTAAGCATAACTTAACACCGAATCCGTCATTTTGATGGAGATAGTTAATATGAAACCATGAAACTTGATTACGTGCTTGGTGGCACTTGTCAGCATAGCATACCATCAGCTTTTCGGGAATTACAGATTTTTTCAGGCGTCACCTAATTTCAGAGACTAAGAAGTCACTAACTGATTATCAGAATTATCACTTACCTTCCCAATGAATCAACAAACATGCGATGAATGATTACTGTGTAACAACTAATGTCTATGATGTACAAATATACTTTAGAGTATTTATTGGTAGTGCAACTTATAAAATCTGTTATATAGTCAACTTCTAACCTAAATGAAAATTAAATGGCTATTGTAAAGTTCAGTTTAAATGCCAAATGATATGCTAATCATATTGTACTCCCCAATAAAATCCATTAGGATACTCATTTCTCATCTGAGACGGCATTTCGAGAGAAAATATTTTTCAAACGGACCAATAACCAAATGGCTGCTTTCTTAGTGAAATCTTTAAAAATCGACTACCAGAATCTCCTAATTCCCAAGTATATACAGTTAACTCTCATATTCAAGTAATAATGTCGATTTTCATATCCACTAAGGTACATTCTTCTTCAGTGAAATACAAACTAGTAACACTTACGTCAATGTCAATTGAATAAAATTAAGCTCATTATACTGCTTCACTATCTGGGAAAAAAAAAGATTCTCCAACTCAAACAAATTAAACTTTGAGTACGATTGTTACTAGCAAAGAAACTCTAAGACTTACGTTTTGTACTGTTTGGGACTCATCAGCCGGATGTATTCGCATCCCAGTGTTGAAATTCACACCAGGACTCGAACTCAGTTTGTTTCGTACCAGACGCCACCTTGTTAATTTTTAGACAACTGAGTAAAGACAGCCAAACTTGTACAACGGGTATGTGTGTATAATTAGAATGTATGTTGGATTTACCTGTTGATTTATTTTGAAGTGTAAATCGGTTAGTCGTTGTTGCCATATGTGCATCTTGAACGAAATGAAGTTACATTCAACTGGCGAGTCCCAAATAGAACGAAACAAGCCTTCTGGATTCCGCTTGCCAGTCACAATCCAATTCAAATATACTTATGAATTATCAGTCTATCGAAGCAATCAGTTCAAAATGCATATATGACAGCAGAGATGATTAATTTCAGTCAATGACAAATCAACAGGATGATCCAAATACATTCTAATTAAAGTTTATTTTTCGCTTAGAATTTACATCATAATTTTGAATGGTTCTTTGAACGACAACTTGAATACTTTGAAATAATTTTCAGTACTAAAAAGAAAATTTTGTTTTTACTTCACAAAAGTTTTTATTATCTATGAATTCCATGATACAAAAGGTATAGCAATTTACTGAAATTATTAATTTAAACAATTCTATTGAATAACTTCAATTTAATTTTTGTTCAATAGATGATACACTGGTTATTTACAGGAAACTAGATAGACTGTTCCATTTACTGAAATGATAAATTCTTAGAAAACCTTAAGTAAGAATCCTGTCATAAATATTCTATGTTTCCATAAAATAAAGTAGTGGTCAAAGCAGTTGAGTGATTAGTCACAGGTTCAATTGATACTCTCAACTTCTTACTCTTTATAAGTTAGTAACTATTCATAATTTCGATAGAATACGTATTAGTGATGATCCAATATATGAATCCGAGATTGGTTCTACAGTTGTATGTACTTTATTACATCTATCTTTAGACTCTCAACACCTATCGACTTATACACTTTCTAACGCAAATTTAGACAATAGGTCACTGTCCACAAATCATTAGTCAATATTTTTATGATTAGAAAATTGAATGTAAATCAACTAATTTAATACTGTCAATGTATTTAGGATGCACTTCTTCCCTACTGAATGCAAAATGTTACTCTAGGACTGGCCTGCTTCTTCACCTAGATTAATGATAGAAAGTGAAGTAATTGAATGCGTTAACCACTACACTTATCTCGAAAGTCTCACCACCTCTGGTGGGCTGGTGTCAGGTGAAATCTCAGCACGGATTCAAAAAGCCATATCATCATTCGTCAATTTACGCCACTTATGGCGCAGACGAGATATCCGTCTTTCAACGAAAAGCTAGTTGTACTGCTCCGTCCTAACATATGGCTGCGTAACATGGGCCATGAAAACCCAAGATATACGTCGAGTTCAGATATTTGATCATAGAAATCTTCGTAGCATCTCTCGTATATCATGGAACAGTAGAATAAGTAATATGTAGGTTTGACAAAAGGTTCTTGGAAAATATGGTAAGTCAGTCGAAGAGGTCATTAACCTTCATCGACTGAGATGGTTAAGACACGTGTTGTGCATGCCAGACTACCGCCTACCTCATCGTGCGATGTTGACTAGGGTTGAAGGAGGATTGAAGAAGGGTAGGGGTGACAAACCAAAACATGGCATCAGTCTATGAAGTCCCTGACTGTTGATCTAAGCCATATTAGTAGATGTAGATTACATGGTTGGGGTCCGCGTTGAAGTCGCTGGAGACACTTGGAGATATGGCTGACAATTGGTCACAGTGGCGCAAGTGTATTCACTCTCTAACTTTATCTAAATCTTGAATCCTATTATTAGTTTCTGCAAAACTTTACTTCACTCTCCACTCTTGTATTCTGTTATTATGTTACCTCTGTAATTTCGTATTGCTAATTTGGTATGACAACTTGAACCTATGGGCTTATTTACCCGGTTCTACGTTGATGATGATGATACTATCAATGTACACGTCGTAAGGTGACACTTAGTTAGTTTCGGAAATCAAAACGTACTATACAATCTTAAATCATATAAACTAAAAAGTGATCCATCTAACTAAGTGATTATTTTCAATAGAATAATCAGAGATGATTACAAGTATTAGCGAAAATGCTAACTAAATAGGATTGTTTCTTATTACAAGCCTTTTTAATGAATATAAGTTTAGTGTAATGTGTATGGTCAAATTTCATTTTTTTAATGCTTTAGAATATTAAAGACGATGAAAATCAACTAGATATTAACAATAACATAGTAACTATTTTACAAAGTGTGTCTTCTTCAATATCATAAATTCATTATATAACTTATAAATATTTAGGTAATCATTTTATTATACTGTAACTACCTGACAATTATCAATTTATCATTTCTTCAGGAAAAAAAATTGTTTATCTGACCTTTGATCTCTAACCCATGGATAACATTTTACAGATTGAATTCATCATTATTACAGATTTATGATGAGAAGTTAATTGAGTTAATCAATTGTAGACGTAATCATACTTACACTATATCATATTATAATAAGAAAAGCAAGAGATGAATATCGTGAATGTAACTAAGTGATTGAAATGAACGACGAGTAGAAGTAGAACGTACAATGAGTTAGTGTATACAGAATGATTGGATATGAACAAAATTTTTGTTGAATGGAAAACAACCACTGAGTTATGAAAAACAAAAATTTCATTATGTGATCTCTTTTCGGCGATTTCATTTTAATAGATGTACAATTCGCATGTATATACGATAATAAAGTATAATAGTGATTGCTTATAAACGGTTACAAAAGGGAGAATGGCCTAAGTTAAAGAGATAATCACAAATAATAACAGAAATCAAAAAACACATTTGGTCCTTATTTAGACAATTTCAGTGAAAGCAGGAATCTTCAAAGTCAGAATTAATCAATAAGACTGTAGAAATTTCAGAATAGGCAAGGCGTTCATGATAAATAGATCGAAAGTAATAATTTTAAAAATAGGTTCACGTAGTAAGATAAATTAGGAAAGGGAATACATCTGTGAAATGGATGGAAACAAGTGTAAAAGATGTTTCTGTTAGTGTTCAAAAGAGATGTATAGAGAAGGATGAGATAACAAGTAAGAATTTAATGAAACAAACAAAATGTAATAATCATACGATATAAAGCACAAATAGAAGAAACTTATGTTCAGTGGATGGTAGAACCAAAGGTCGAGCCAACCTCATCTGTACGTATAGTTCTGGTTTATCTGTGATATACACAGACAAATAGCAAAATTGACGGTAGATTCCTGTCAATTATGTAGATAACTTTGTAAGAGGAGTCTGAGTTGAATAAGTGACCAATAACCACCTAGATGTTTAATATTGGCGTTTTTAGTGCTAATAATATTGTTCTTTACAGCATCCACGCTGGATAGTGTTTTCGGGTTCTCTTGGATAACATGTGCGTCGAACAACGAATGTATCTTACTCTAGAGGAGTAAGTGGATTGATAGATACACTTGGTAGAGGTCAAATATGGTATCTTGTTACTCGGGCTATCTTCAAATAAGGATGTTTTTGAGAACACAATTCTCATAATAGCTACAAAAACGTTAATTTTGATGGCATTTATAATTATTCCTGTCAAAATATCGGCAAACATATTGTCTATGAATCTGACATTAATGTGGAGAGTCACCTCAGTAGCACGATTTCCGATGGACTGTGGTGGTTTAATTTTATATTTCTGTCCATAAATCGTAGTGGAAATATGTTTCCGATGAGTGTTTTCTTGAAAAAATTTAGTTTATTATTGCTTAGACAGTTTAAATAAGAATCGCATTATAGACATTTTTGATTGTTCTTACTGGGTCCGGTTATTTATGGTTATCATCTTAACTTGCACTTCCGCCTGTTACCGCGTTTTGCGAATTACTATTATATATATATATATATATATATATATATATATATATATATATATATATATATATATGCTAATGTACAGTTACGAAAATGAAATCTCCAGAAAGAGGTCAATTTATGAAACAAGATTCTTCTTTGTCATTAATAATTTTATTGTATAACTTGACTGTATGAAGTGATTACCTTGAAAATAAAAAGGTCCTTCATCTTTATTATTTATTACTGGTTCATATTCTGAATTATTCGTACACTCAGGTGTTGTAGGATTAGCACGCTTGTTAGAATTCTGTTGACTTAGTTTCAGTGAAGACTTAATACCTTAAGTTATTTCAGTATAGCGCGTACTACGTTTCGATGTTAGGTGAATGGCAGTAGTAGTGAGGAAACTCTTAACGACATAGGTCATGTGTTAGTTGACGTTGCTAAACAAGGCATATATCCGAATATGTGGAAATAGGTGCAAAATTGTGCTCGAATTTTCCTAGAAAGTATCTGTTTTCTCAATAGTTCAATTGAGCCTTGTTAAAAATGTCTCAGTTCATCACGAAATGTATATCAAGCAGGGTTTACTGCTGAATACCTTTAACTATTAATCACTAATTCTAACATAGTTAAACTACACTGTATTTAATTACTTTTAATGAAATCTATTTTATTAAGTCTCTAACAGTGTATGACTTGATGACATAAACAAAGTATCTTAAATAAATAGGTCTACATGTTAAATGTTATTCAGCAAGTTTTAGTATACTTTATATATATCTAGCTAATGAGCAGGTGAATGAACTAAGCCAGTTTTATAAAGATAATTTCATTAATTAACCCGTAATCTTAAGATAATAACATCCGTTTGTGGGTATACTCTGATAGCTGAATGTCCTAGTGTATGGGGAACTTTATATTCAAGGCTTCAGGTGAAATCTTGAAAAGATAGAATGAGATAGCAAGTTCTGTTTGAGAAGAAAAAACAGAATATCCCTTTTCGAGATATACGACAGACTAAAATATAATAAAGAAGATAAGTGAAGTACTATCTACTGGCTGAATTATATCAACTGCAACAAATATTACATTGGAGAATGCAGACATTCTCTTTATTTGCGCACATATGATTACAAACTAATGGTAAAGCGACCTATTCACTCGTATCAGTTCACACAATCAAATTAAAGACATAATTTTTCTTAAATGGGATAATTTCAAAGTTCTCAATCGAGAAAATTCAATAAATGTTTAAAACATGATATTCAAGCCAATATGCAGTCAGTAGGCATAAAGACACGGACTGTATTTACTAGTCTGTAGCAAGATTGTTGACCAGTCATTGAGCTAGAGGTTAATTAAATAGTATAGGCATACAAAGTCGAATAAGGCTGGCGAAATCGCAACAGATGACTGCTGACGAATAGGACCATCAGGACAGTCTGCCTCAACACTTGCAAAGTAATCGAATAACTCGTTTCTACGTGATACAATCGATTATATTGAGTATAACGAAATTGAATGCGTTAAAATGAAACTATTGAGTTCAATGAACACAACAAAACTAAAGGACTATGCACAAAGGTAAAGCTGTCCAGTAAATTTCAACATTCAAATTCGAATAAACGATACTTACCGTTCATTCTTACGGAATTTACTGTTTAAAGAATAAATTTTTTGATACTGAAACAGACTTAATTGATATTATTGGGTTTTTGTGAAGATTGCTGAATTTAAATTTCATATCATAAAATGATATGGGTTAGAAAACCATTGTAAACCAGAATGCACTATACACCTACTTGTCGTAGAATGAAACTCCTCGTCATTGCAACATTATGTCCTTATCATAAATGAAGCCCAGAACTTTCGAGTCTCTTAGTAATCGCTCAAATGTTAATCACTGAGTAAGCATTTAATTGTTACAGTTTCTGACTACCGAATTCGCAACACATTAATTTTACTTCAATCTATTTAAGAACTTAATACTTAAAGAGACTGCTTGAAAGTTTCATAACTAAGACTAAAACATAATGTCTGATTATTTTCCTCGTATTCTTTTTACTAACAAACAACTTATTCTAGTGTTTTATACAAACATAATTTAGTCTTATTTACTTTGCAAACGAATATTTTCATTATCATAGTTAGTGATTGATTAGGATAAGTTGAAACTACAATGAACAATATTTAAGTACTTTATTATGAGTTGAGAATTGATGCATTGTAGAGTCTTTTAACTACCCTCTTTTCATTCATTTCAACTTGTCTAGTTGATAATTAATATAAAGATATTTAATCATTAAAGATAGGAATACAGCTTATCTTATTTAAGAAAATACAGGTACCCTGAATCATATGACAAAATGTTTTATGTAAATATAACTGCCAATCTAATGCTTTTTTCCTTCCTCTTCTTCTTCTTCTCCTTATTGATAACATTGAATGACTTTTACAATTAATTACTAAAACATACTTTCAGATAAAGAAAAAAATTCATAATAAATAAGCGGGTTAGAAAGATTTTCATCTTCTACCTTCAGTTCACTTATTCTTCATCTTGTAATCATTGAATTCATTTTGATGGGACTCTAGGTAGAAGTAACTTGACACATGTATGCTGTTGTTTTATCTTTGATATTATTTTTATTTATTTTACTTCAAGATTCACGTGTAATTATCAATATGAAATCTTGTTTATGAATATGAGTGAGTGCATATATAAAGCATTTTAAAGTTCCATCATACTGCTATTTGGTACTTGTCAGCTATGTGTCTGGCAATCTGAGTGAACTTGTACATTCCTTCTGATCCGATCCCAGATCATCCAGTTTAACAATCTGCAACCGTCACCACCGAGATGTTTGAAGTTTGACTGACCCCAATGAAAGACTGTGATGTATACGTTGGTTGATCACTTTGTAGTGACGAACTGGATGTTTGTGAAGATCTTTAGAGTCTTTATCGGGTTTCATGTCGTATTCTCTCAAAAATCACCTTTCATCTCTACATATTGCTAGTGATGTCGAGTCACTTTTAGACTAGTGACAACATTACAGCATGATCAATAGAATTCGATCAGCATTACTGGTCGCTACACTGTGATCAATCAACGTGCGAATTATCATGCAACAGAATGATACATGATTATGTATCAAGTATGTACGTATAATAGTTGTGTTTAATTTCCAAACAGGAAACGACAATGTACAATGATGTAAACTAAGTTATTATTACTTCAGCTTCAAAGATGTTTGATTTCCAAAATATTTCAATTAAAACATAAAAAAACTATATTGATATAAACCTAGTAGGAAACACAATGTGTCCCTAAATTTCATACATGTGCTTTATTGATCAACGTCAACACATCCATAAAACTGATTCTTTACTCAGTTTCATGTGGTTCGCCAAATCTTGAATAAATGTTTAATATTCATAAGAATTGATACTTTTCTGTTGTTGATATTCACAATTGAATTCAAGGAATCTCAACTGGTAGATAAACATCCTTAGCATTAACATGTTAATTAAAATCTTTAATTATGACTACTTACGTAATCCAGAATATGCACTACATTCTATTAAAAACTTATCAGATAGATGACTAGTATTGATATCTCTGAAAACGATCTAATGTTCCCATGCTTTAAATGATTTTTATCTAATATCAGTTTATAACATACACTTCAAACTAAAGTAATTAGTCAAAAGAAAAGGAGATTAATTAAATCAATTTATGTGAAGGGAACAAATAACATACCAGTATATCTTTAACTTAGCATTTCAATTCACTTAACATTAGATATCTGAATTGAGTGTATGATACTTATGATTGAATTACATTGATAGGAAACTCAAGTAACTTCTTAGTCTTAGGTTGACTGTACTTTTATTTTTTCTACATGTAAAGTATTCGAATAATTATCCACAAAATGTTATTTTGAAGTCGACAATGAATTAAGTCAACTAGGAAAAGTTATTCTTTCGTTTGATAAAATCATCTTTAGGTAGCTTCTTAGCTTTAAGTTTGTTATTTAAGTAAGATTATAATGAGTTTTCATAAACTCTATCTTTCATACAAAAATTGTTTCTTTTATTAATTTTAAGTGGGGAAGAACAATAAATTAAACAGAATAACATGAATCCATTTGATTTTGTTTGATCCTCATCAGCTACAAACAACCTACATCACTTCAAAAACGATACTTTAAATGTAATTTTTCACACTTGCGGTGATAAAATTGAATGTAATTAAGAGTATATCAATTTATCAACTGGGAAAACAAAGTTGAAATCATTGAACAGAATGCTGTAAATGTGTATGAAGAGTTAAAGGAGTTTCCAGTACAATAATGAAAGTAGTAATTTCAGGTTGTGGAGATTGCTGAATCTGAATTTGAATTCAGTAACTGGTCTAAGTTAGACAACCATTGAATACCATAAAACACTGAACAGCTGTCTAATCCTACTATGGAATCCTTTAGCACTGACAAACCACGACCCCAGCGTGAAATCTAACCCAAGATATTCAGTCTTCGCATTAAATTCATGACCGTTAGACCACTTATCTGGAAGGCATCTAACAGTTGACATTTCTAACTCAATCAATTCGTGATTTAACCGAACTAGCTCATCACATTCCATCGGTGGGTAACTGCCTCTCATCCCACATAGTTGAACTGCACTGGTTGTCTTCTCACTAGAAAGTAAGAAAATACCCACCCCCACAAACCAGTCACCAATGAGGTGACATTTATTGTAATTAAGTTTTGTTGGGACTGTTGAATTTGAATTCGACATCATG
This sequence comes from Schistosoma japonicum, assembly GCA_025215515.1. Classification (NCBI taxonomy): domain Eukaryota; kingdom Metazoa; phylum Platyhelminthes; class Trematoda; order Strigeidida; family Schistosomatidae; genus Schistosoma; species Schistosoma japonicum. The sequence goes on along the minus strand of CM046062.1, from coordinate 33,552,710 downwards.
AACATTTAAAGAAATTGCGTTATTCCGTAATGCGGTAATCAAAACAGCTAAACAGTAACATAACAGATTTGAGAAATACTAATAGTGGTTTAGTGAAGAGTTAACGAGGTCAGGAAAGTCGAACCAATAGTGTCTTCCTTTGGGCGTACATATAATACCACAAGCGTTTAATGACAACAGGTCTATCAAATTTTACATAATTCGAAGTTGTGTAATCATTAAGTACTTTGAAGGATTCCAAAATGTTTACCTAGTGTCTTACTACACTGTGATACCTGGTGATCGTACAGTTGAATGTTTTCATTCATTTTTACCAAACATTCTTTGAAAATTATACATGAAATATGAAATAACCTATTTTTAAGTTCTGTCAATGTAGCTCTTTTTCCAGTTCATTTAAATTTATAAAAACAAGTGGCGGTAAAAGTATAGCACCTGTTGGTTTCCGATTTTTTGAGAAAAGATGTTATTTTATGGAAGTTAACCAGTTTGACCGGAGAGTATGTTCCTATTAACACTTTCTCAGTACAATGACATTACCTTTAAAATTAAAATGAATAAAAACTGGCCGTTTGTCATTAGTTGCTCCTTTAAACTTTTCTCTTTTACTTTTTCCGTAAATCAATCCATGCCTGTTATATCAAGTGGATCATGGGCCACCGATTAGCATTCTCCAACCAACTCTGTCTTGGACTTTTCTTTTTAGCTCTTCCCAAGTACTCTTCATTTTCTTCATGTCTGTCTCTAATGCTCGACCCAATAAGTCCTTGCGTCTTCCTCTTTTCTTTTGGCTCTCAGGATTTCATGTGTGTGCTTGTCTTGTAACACAGTTTGATGATTTCCTGAATATGTATCCTATCCACCTCCAGCGTCTTTTCCTAGTTTCTTCTTCGGCTGGAAATTGATTTGTTTTCTACCACAGAAGGTTGTTGTTGATGTTATCTGGCCAAAGGATCCGAAGTATCTTACGCAGACAGTTGTTTATGAAAACTTGCATCTTTTGAGTGATGTTTTTCGTAATTCTCCAAGTTTCTGCTCCATACAACAGAACTGTCTCCACATTTGTATTGAAAATGCTGACTTTAATGTTGACTGACAGTTGGTTCGAGTTCCAGAAGTTTTTCAGTTTTAGAAATGCTGCTCTTTCCAGCTTTTACAATCCACGCCTTCACATGTGCAACAGACCCTCATTGTTAATCGATGATGCTGCTACCCAAGTATGTAAAGGTTTTTTCAACTTCCAGAATCTCTCCGTAAAGTGTAATTGGATTAATGTTGATTGTTTTGCGCCGAAGGATCTTGCTTTTCCCTTTGTATATGTTGAGGCTTACCGCTGCCGAGGCTGATACACTTTTTAGTACTCATCAGTAAATCTATCTACATTGATGTGTATTGTTTATTAGTTTTCCAAATAGTTTGTTCGAAGTAAATAGCGTTTTTGCTAATCGACTTTGTAACTCCAACCGATTGTGTCTCGTCCTTTTACAAGTCATGCGTTGTATTGATCCAGTCTCTCTCCTCTGTATAAAAACATCTGGAAACTAAGATTTAATATCATTTTGATAATCTACTGTAATTTGGATGTCACTAAGCAAGTTTTTTTTTTTGAAAGTCACACATAATAAACACACATATGTATCTAAATAATGTCTAATTATACACTAAGTAGTTTCATATGATGATAAGCATTCACCTGTGATATCCTCTGTTGATTTCAACTGTGAACTAAACTATAGGTACAGCTAAGGACATAGTTTACAATGATTTAATTATTAAATAAATTAAGCAGATGTTAGACACTTGTTCTAATGTCATCCATTTTTAAATGATTGTTTCTATTTAATTGACTGACATTATTCTATAGGACAGAATTATCATTCCTATTTCAGTTGAAAGTTATATATTCATCTCTAAACCATGTTTGAATTATTCAAAACATATAAAATTAATAGGTTTAGTGTTGAATCATGACTGAAAAGTGATATCTAGGAAGCCTGTTACTCAACACTTTGTTAATTGGATTTATCTACAACACATCGGAGCTCCATTCGCTTCAAATAACACCTATCAAATATTAACTTATGATAACCACAGATGTTCAACGTGCATATATATATATATATACTTCGTTATTGATAATTCCAAATGACCAATGCCAATTAAGGTAAAATAAGAGTACTGGATCCCATTCATCAACAGAACCCAATGTTTAACCAAAATCTGTGACTACAATCTATGTCAAGGCAATCCGTACATATTACACATATCGCAACAGACAGACTAACTTAAATTCAGTCTTAACATCAACAAAGGGGAAAAATAAACAACGTCAGATTATATTAAAGTCATGTTATTTATTTTGACTGAATGATGTAGCCTTAAGTGAAATTTTATTTCTGTCAGGTTTCTAAAGTATCAACTTAAAGAAGCTTAGATTGAGAAGGTTTGTGGTGACTGGCATTAAGTTTAGTTAATCGATGTTGGCAGGGTACCAATTATATCCATGGAGCATTAAACAGCTGTTTCGTCCTAGTATAGGATTCAGAAGTGCACAACCTAAATTCTGACGCAGGAGCTTTATGTTGACAAATACCTAACCCTCAAACCCACTGGGCCGGCATCCAATGTTGGAATTCAGACAGTTATAACTAATCGCAATCGGTGGTCACCGCGTTATATCACAAATTGAAGGAAGTGAAAATTTCTAACCTTGAATGGCTGCCTGTCCAGTGGTTCAAAGGGTTAGGCGTTCGCCAACCTAAAGCATCTAAGACAGAATCTGTGGTGTTTACTGCTGAAAAGTCCCATACAAGGACGAGCAGGCTACCCAGTGATCTTTGATTTTCATTAGTACCCTTCCACCATTAGTTTGGGGCGAATACAATCATGTAAACTTATAGTGGCTTAATTAACTCATTTTGTGGTAACAGCTTCAAAATTTCATTTTGACAACAGAATATGGTAGTGTAGTTTAAAATGCGTTAACTTATTGAATCGCTTAATTAGTGAAATTTGACAGACTTTAAATTTTCATGATTCACATGGAATCAGCAATTTACAGTGACAATGTCAATGACTTTAGATTGACGTTGTGAAATAATCTAAATTTCATAGTGAATGATTTATTATATTGTTGGATTAATCATTATAAATTGCTCAATCGCTTTCTCATTGTTTTTGTATGTAGTTTAAATCAAATGATACCAACATATGTATTTTTAAAGCTGACGTTCTTATCATCATACTAGTCCCTTCATATGAAGTGAACCTCAGAATAGCAATATCTCTAACATAGCTAGACACTTCTACTGTTAGCAATCAAATGTTCTAGTACTAATGTTTACTACTCTTTCAACATGATAAGTATATATATGAACTGAAAACAAACAATAAACATCTTATATTCATTATACAATAGGAAAATTATTGCATCATCATAAACGACAAAAGCAGTAGTAGGTTTATCACTGTTGTTACTATTATTATTATTATTATTATTATCTTCATAGTACTTATGTAGATTACTTAGTATCTACTAGAATGTGAATAAGCAGCAATATAATTTGTTCTTTTTATGCTTACTTAACTTTTCTAAAATATAAGTAATAAGAAACAATCATCTCAAATACCATTTCCTTTGTGTGTAGATTTTAATCCTAAATAATACTACATTAAAGACTATAAACAAAGTAGGCAATCAGGTGAAAGTGTATAGATAGGCTAAAGAAGAAAAGAAATATGAATAGATAAAAAAGATAGATGATACCTGTGGAGAGGAATCACTGAAAACAAATTAAGCCTATTTAAATTTAGTATGTTCATTTGAGATTAAGAAATCACTAAATAAAGTTAAGTAGGAGATCACTAATATCTATTTGACATCTTTTTATTTTATGATTAGATCAAATTTCTTGCATTGTTTTCCTAACTATTGTGGTGGATATTATTCATAAAGTCGTTCATAAGTAGTAGGTAGCGAAACGTCGCCTGAAATCGGAAAGAATCAGTAAACAGCGTATGAGGCGAGTTGCGAGGTGGTAAGGGGCAAAGTATGATTAGAATACATAGAAGAATCGTAGACAACCAAGGGAAGAAAGCCTACAACCGACAAGGATCAGAGAACACGAATTGATGATTGAAAGTAATATATGGAATATTTTATGACGTTCTCTCTTTTCGCCAAATATAAAATTGCTTGCCCTAGTTGGCCTTCTCACACTATAACCACCATGTTATTATTTACATTCTTACGAAGAGCATTTTTCATCAACTTTTATTTTACTAGCTTTCTTCGTATTGATGTCATCGGTAATATTCATCATTCTTATAGTGGAAATCAGTTTAATACCCGACATGTGTTTTAATAACGTGTATGTAACTCCATACAATGCATATTTAGTCTACTGCCACTAATTAGTTGTTTTAAATAGAATAAGTAAAGTAAGATTTTGACTTACAAATGATAGACTTTGACTGGCAGGAAGCTAAATGCTTTCTGTCAACCTTTCACTTTATTGTAAGCAGACATCTATAAATACGTATGCTAGTAGTAATTCCTGAGTACGATTAAGAAGCTATCAAGTAAAGTAAAGTAGTATATAGTCATCTAGTCGGTCAGTCGTGATAATGCAATGAAGCAGACCACATATATACATATTTATAAACATGGATGAATTCTACCATCAAAAATATCAAATCATAATATCAGATAAAAGGAAACGATTACTACTATCTAAGTAAAATACTCCCGCATTTTAAAGTTTGTAACGAATTCAGTAGTATATGGAAGCCTGATCAAAACCAACTACCAAGGAAAATCTATTTGAATGTGACATGCAACATGACGTTGAATAAATAAGAAATTTATAGATGGCGTATTTCATCTAGATTGGATACCATGAAACACATTTTTAAAATGTTTAATTGTTTGCGTTATAACTAACATCCAGTTGCGCATTCGTACAAATACACTCGTCTGTCTCGACTGGATGATCATTTAGTAATAACTAATGTCAGTGCTAAAACTCTATTGACTAGGCTTAGATGCGATAGCTAGTCTGAGTGACTGGAAACTGCATGTACTATGCTAGCACATTTTGTATGTGTTGTCTGTATTCTTGAGAGAATAGATGTAAGCCGGTGGATATAAGGCCAAAATATTCACTTTTACCTCCTGAAAGGTGAGCACTAAGTTAATCCAGCTGTAACTAACCTTTTGTAAAACAGTGATACCTAAATTAATCAATAAGTGGATGGTAACTAAAGCTAACTACCTTCAAAGACCTAACGTAATCACTAATTTATTCATCCTCTCATTTAACTTTTCATTCTACAGTCTCTGATAAATTATGAATTAATAATATTTTCACCACTAGTTTTTACGAAATATTATGACAATTACACAAGATATTCGATATTCTGGAACTACAGATAAATAAATCCATTTACTAACAACTACAGATGAATGAAACAGTTACGCATTGTAAAAGCCAATAATACTATTTTTCTGTTTAAACCAAAGTGAGGAAGAATTCGAGCTTGTGACTTATTTTGTACGTATTTGTTAATGAATGTATCTATGTGTGTATGTATATGTGTAAGTATACATGTTCAACACAGAAGGTGAAACCTAAGTGCATCGCTCCAAGTTGCCACATAACAGTAGCACAGCATGATGAACACCACTTTAGTGAAAAATAGTAATCACATCAATGACAGTATAAAAAAGGTGTGAACATATAAAATATTGTCCAGGGAGAGAAAATTATTTCATGGAAAGATATAAAACAAACGTGGACCCTCAACCAGGTAGCTTACATTTACCAACATGGCTTTGCAATCAGCTAGCTTAAAATCTATTGCTTTAACCACAAATCCACTGCACCAATCATTTTAAACTGACGACGAAGTTTAGTAGCTGAAGTAGGTGGTGATCATGGTAATGTTCGATTTCCAGAAGAAAATAGTTTAATAATGAGGCATTTTGTTGTCATGTAAACTTCGATGAATTAAATTGATGGTAAAGCTAATTAAAAACTTCTACATAAAAATAACTAGATTCCTACATTTGTCTTTAATTGAATACAAATAGAGTAATTAGAAAATGCAACATTGAATCTTCAGTTATGCATTGTACTCTCTGTAATATGTAATGACAACAATAATCAATGAATGTTGACATTTAATTTGTTAGGAAACTGAAAGATGAATAACATAGAGCTTTATACAGAAAGTAACAAATTCAAGTTGACAAACATTTCCGTAGAATGAAGAAACACAGTAACATGTAGCAGAACAATGTAAAGATTGTAAACATATATAAGACATATAAAAATAGTAGAATCATATTGTTTAAAAAACTTTCAAAACAAATAAGCATTATTACATTTGGATTATTGTTGTTTACATACTTTGAATTGTGTATTACATCAAGTTTATAATCAATTATTTATTAAATCATATCAGTTAGGGGGTTGTTGTGGAGATAGTTAATTTATCAATCCTGATATCACGAATTGATCTGAATCAGACGAGCATTGTTCACTCGGATGCATTGGATAGCTGTTTCATCCTAGTACGGGACTCCAGTAGTGCACAATAACGACTCCATCAGGGGTCGAACCCAGGACCCTCTGACTCCATGACGAGCACTTTACCACTGGACCACTGAGTCGGCTCCTAACAATTTATATTTTTAATTCAGTCAGGTACCCACCGATGACAATGGATGAGGTTGCGCAAACGTATCACGCATTGACTGCATTAGAAATATCAACCGATAGGAGCCGATTCAGTGGTCCAATGGTAAAGCGCTTGTCGTGGAATCAGAGGGTCCTGGGTTCGACCCCCGATGGAGTCGTTGATGTGCACTGTTGAAGGGTCTCGTACTAAGATGAAACAGCTGTCCAGTGCATCCGGGTGAACAATGGTCGTCTGATTCAGATCAATTCGTGATATCACTATCGCTAAATCATATTAATTATATTTAGACTATTTTCAATTACGTCATATGATATAAAGAGAATATAGTGAATTCATTCATTAGTATCCTTTTCAATCAACTCAATTATTCTTGTATTCTGGGAAAAATACTGTTTAGAAACATTTAGTCAGACATGTAGATATTCAACTGATGTAATAAACATTATAAGTCTATAAATACTATATATGACTTCTATATTCATAATTGTGATTATGAATATAGAAGTAACTTAATTTAGATCAGTATCAATTAAAACAAAATGAGAGTATATAATGTTAATATTCAGTTATTGATCGCATAATAAATTACATATATTGAAGTAACATCTTAGTTGATTAAATACGTGGTTATTTGTATTTGTCATAGATTGATGTTGGTTAGGTACTATTGAAAACCAGGGAGTTCTGGACAGCTGATTCATCTTAACTATTGTTTAGTATTTCCTAGTTTTCAATCGTATCTAACTAACATCAATGTGTGACGAATACAAACAATTAAACATTATATGCATCTCTGAAATTCACTTCATTTTAATGTTGAAATATCCTTTGGAACTTTGGGATTCAATAACAATAACAGTTTATTTTAAAATGAATCATCATACAAGATAGTTAGCTAGCTATGACTACAAATCATAAAGTTTTATCTGTAAATCTAACTTGTTAATCATGCTACTACTAAGTAGTATGTATTTCCTAAATTCATAGCATTTGGCATCAAAGTTTTAAATGAAAAGAAGTGTATGAGAAATCCACATGTTTATTTTACCTAGTTTAGTAGATCGACAAAATCACTACGCTAATAATAATAATAATAACGACCATATGCTTTCTAGTGACCGATTTGAATAGATAATATCTAAGATTCTAATGTGAAATCACAATAAGTGGAGTATAACTATACTAAATTTAATTACAGATATACCTATTGTCATTGATTGATTCTCGCCGAATATTGAGAATTTCCTAAAGTCAGAAATGTAGATCATCGGATATCAACTTATCATTCTGATGGTTAATCACTTACTAGGAGATCATAACGTCCCAAGTCCAACATATATTAGAGTTGTAGATATGAACTATTCGGGAGTCTCATATATGGACGAAATATCTATACAGGGTATCTTAATTTTCAGTTGTTGTCTACTTATAATCAATCGGTGATTAACAATTTTTGAAAACCATTCCTTCCCTCCCCATCATAATAGTCACTTATATCGAAATTTTCTCTGGATAAACATATTAATAATAACAATTTAGATAATAGAGCTAACTTCATGTCAATTTTTTAAAATGTTTTACAAATATGTGCTGTCTGTTATGGAAACATTATATAAACCCATTAAACTTTAATAATTTAAAAGTATTTGTATCTTCCCATTGATGTTGCTGTGGGCTGAAATCTATCAGTTGCTAATAGCATTTGAAAATCTTGAGACTACCACCTAGATACAGCGGTAGTTTACAAGTATGAATTGTTAATCCAACTTATTTCATACTTGTGAACCATCTCTCAGGATGCCCATATGACAACAGACACTGAGAAATTTTAGCTCATAACGAAAGCAACGGGATGATACGAATATTTTCATTTTATCTACACGTACTAGGTACTTATGTGGGGCTATCTGACGTCGGTAGCTTAATGGTGAACGCGTGGGCGTTTTATACGAAACGGACTGAGTCCGAGTTCAAGTGTGAACATCAACTCTGGGATATAGACAAATTCACCTGACAAATTCCACCTAGCACAAAATGGGTGTCATAAAGTTTAATTATCAGATACAATTCAACTTAATTTATACCACTTAAAGTTCATAATAGAATATCTTCGTGAAAAACAACAAAACTAACATTCAATATTTCACCGAATTCTCAAAGTATCAGAAGTAATTTTCATATTTGCCGAAAAAAAAAACACCAACCAATATCTTCAGGCGACATAAACAAGTAAAAAGTATTCTCATAATATTACATTATATCTAATTAAACTATGTATCAATGTGAAATCAACAAGATTTATCACAAGTACAACATCTGTTATAAACTCATTACAGTAAATGATAAGATAATGATAATGAGAAGATTTCAGTTTTTTTCAGATTAGAAAATCAAGATAATGTAAAGTAATTTTGATTAGATTCATTATAGTTTAATGCTGATAAAGTACCATTGATAACTGAGGAGCACTGGATGACTGTTTCATCCACGAACGAAACTCTTCAGTAGTAAAATATTTTAGTGAACAATCGATTTTAGGAAATTTTTCTGTTGTAAAACATTAATAAGAAATGAAGTAAATCAATATTTTCCCAAGGTACTCTAAATCACTAATGACAAATAAAAACTATTTACATTTATAATTTCATGTATACGTTACAGTGAAGATGAAACTGAAGCATCCTAGTGATTTGATAAATAACCTCAAATAATAAAATTAGATTTGATCAGAAAACTATTGAAAATCAAGAAGTATTCATTAGTTGTTTACTTTTAATACGACACTCATGAGTAGTTCACATCTATAACACTCAACTGAGGGTACAATTCTGGATTGAATTATTAAAATGTATTAAATAGAATGTTGATTGAATAATGAAATACAATAAAGCGGTCGAAATGCGACTACTTTCAAGAAACTGGATTATTGACTTGATTTATGAGTGACCACTAATTAGAAAGGTAGATAATTTAACCAAATAACACACTTATATGGAAACAGCATGTTAAACCTATGAGTGAGTATTGTTAAAACAAACATATAACTGAAGGAGATGGAAATAATGGATCACTCACTCTGTAGGGGATATAAAACTTCACTCTTGGGCTTAATTATCACCTGCCATATGAATGTTACATGTGTACTAGTGAAGAATAATAAGAGCTACAATCTCCACAGTAATATAAATTCAATCTATAGGTAAATGGTATAAGAGAAACATTTGCTTTCATTTCTTTCCTTTATTAAAGTTCCATATGTTCTTACACATTAGTATGCTTCATGAATTATCTTATAGAAGTACATACTTTAATCAAAACTATGAAGTGCAACATTGTGTAGAGAGACATTTCATGTAATTGTTTTGAGTGCTGTTAAAAGTAAAATTAAAACTATCAATTAACGGTTGTTTACTCACTAAAAAAAATACTTGCTTCTGAAGGATCAGAAACGAAACAGCCTTATGAATAATCTTTGTGATCATAAAATGTAATCACAATCCCAAGTAGATAAGTGCTAGAATCTAATAGCCATCAAATCAGTAGTTTTTGGTGTATCTACTTCGTATACTTCTGATCTTATCACCGATTAAAAAGAATCCGTGAGAAATATTCTTCTGAAATTATTCTTTGGTACAACTAACAGTATCACTTCTTTCTTGAACCTAAAGTTTTCGGTTTTTAGTCTTACTGACTGTGAATGGATATGTCAAAAGAAAAAAAAGAGTAGTTCGATTTGGTTATCATGATAACTTAGGCCTACTGACGTGGTAACGCAACAATTACGGTTAGGAAGACTTTGGTATTAAATAACTAAAGCTATTATTGATCTAACTTATAAGTTGGTAGCCAATAAATTCTAAAATTATTTTGCGCTACTTTAATAATGCCATTCATAATGAAGCTAGTTTTAGCTATGGAAGAAGCACACGAATGATTCCCAGCAGAATCGTTTATTGATACTATGTTTGCAACTGTTCCCGAGTTGGAATATCACTAATTTCATGAGTATAAACTTGTTAATGACCAAAAAGAAATATTTTTGAGCAGTGTATTCTTGTTCTTGTTACTTTTCTAGTTCATATCACTTTTAGATGGAAGTTCAATTAAAAAGTGGTCATCAGTTCTGATTTGAAATAATGCAAGAGGTCTGTTATTGAGTATTTCATTTAATGAAACTATCTACAGAAAGAAAACTGATGTTTACTACTAGTTCTATATAACTATTCATAACAAACATTATTTTATGTATGAAATAGTTATTTTACTTTAATCATATACAAAGGTCATACATTACGAATCGTGACATGAAGATCGATTGAAAGATTAAAATGTGGACAGTTAAATTGACCACAGTAAACATTTTGAATAAGAATAAACTGTCCAAGATAATCATAGCTGTGAAACTTTAGCTCTCATAAAAGGATATAATGAATTAAGTTATCTAGGTAGTAAATGACTTTCATCTCATTCATTAATCTCTAATCTAATCTGTGACTGATGTTGAAATTAGTCATTTCTTACTTAATAATCTATAATTTTTAATGAAGTAACGCAATAACAAACTATCAACTACTTGTTCAAGGCTACTCATGATGAGAACTTAATTTCCTAGATTCAATCTCTGGCAGGATCGTAAGGATAGATTACTATAAAGTCCAGTACTTTGATGAAATAGCTGCCCATTGTTCCTTAGGTTTTGTTGACAATTTAGATAACACTAGTTTCTAATAAATGCTATCAATAAATAGAACTAATATTCACATAAACCTGTCTACTAAATTATAAATAATATCTCTAATTCTTTGAAATACATTGATATACACAGTAGGTTAATCAATGCGTCTCATATAGTCTAACGCTGATTTGATTTAGGAGTCTGTTGTATCAATACACCAACTTCAATCATAATCTGGACGTTACAAGAATTTCACTATTATGTAGGTTCGAAGTTAAACATAATCAATGCACATTGTAAATAGTTCCAATCAATTACTGTATTATTGTGATTGGGTGTATAATTGGTTTAACTTTTTGACAACACAATATCATCTATGATAAATAGTTGAGATTCAACTGGAAGGCATGTAGCTACCAGTCAAGTACCCATCACAAATGGTAGGAATTTTCAGCCACCAAATGATAATTTTGAATGTACATGAAGTTAAAATAACTAAGTCTAATACATACAATTACATACTGATAAATTGACAATCAATGATATATAATGTCACTATAATGAAAGTAATCAATCATATAAACACCTTCAAAAAAAACAATAGAAAATCATTCTTAAAAATGGCATTAAGTCTACTGAAACAAATCTGATTTGTGTACTTATGATTCCTTTTTTTTTTATTCTACTACTATAGAATCAACCTACACATTTATTAATTTAAAATGAAATCACCATTCGAATTCATTAATTCATATAATCTAATTACATGAAATCAAACTGATTAATTTTTACAACTCATAATGATAGTTCATGAAAATTTACGAGTATATGACTAGTAACAGACGGTCGGTTAATTAAGAACAATATAGAACCTAGAACTTATGCGTATAGGTCAAAGTTATAGTATCGCATTAAAACGGTAAGATCAAATTTACAAGATTGACATGACAATAGAATACAGAAGAAAGAAAGAAATTAAAGGTACATATGAAAGAATGTCAGAGACACTGTATACATCAATCAAAAAAACATTAGTGACATGGATTATTCAGAATTACTTCTTAAGGAGTTGCTTTCTTAGAGTCCACCGACAAATGGATGTTAAACATAAATAGGTGAACAGATTGACAATAATAGGCCTAATGTAATCATAGTAACAGAAACGTGGCTAATCTAATTTATACAAAATATTTAGCACACTCTAGACTTCACACGGATAGGATACATAATCGTAATGGAGAAGTAGCACCGTCCATCAAAAAAAAGCCTCATTTACAGTTGTGGACAATATATCTCACGAAAGTGGTAAGTGAAATAGCCGGCTTCAGCCTATAATGTGAGGAATAAGAGCTGTTGCTCGGTGTAGTTTATCGCAGTCTGTATTGTATGCCAAACGAGGTTTCAATAACAAACTCAATACATGGTCCTTCAGTGGAAGAAGTCTAATTTTAGGTGACTTTAATGCATCCATTATTGATTGGAATAATCTACCCGTAGATTCATCAGGAAATTGTATTAGGCTAGGGAACCCTGTTAATAGATTTAACACAGTGTTCATACATTTAAAGTTTCAACATAAAGTTTAAGGAGCGATTTCAGGAGAACTCGGATAGCTCTTCGCAAACCAGAGACATTAGCACAAGTGTCACGTGTGACATAGGTGAGAGGGAGATGAAAGTTGGGGAGATGGAAGTAGAAAAAATATTAGTAGAAGGAACCTAGTAGTGAACAGAGTAACCTCAAGTATTGTTAAAAGTATGAAGGCGGCTACTACATTTCGGCTGCCCACACTGTAGAAAAGTTCTTTAACTAGTGGCACCTGAAAAAAGCTGAGTTAAAGTTGGCCATGAGAACCGAAGTGTATGACCATAGTACAAAACGGACAACTGTTTCAGTCCAATTAAATAAAATCCTTTAAGAAGCTGTTTTTCATGTGAAAAAGCCTTACCCCAAGAGACAGAAATCCGTAAGGTGAGGTATGCATTTTTAGGTTCGAACTTTTCCAATCCCACTTTTCTTTTACAGGAAGGCAACATATCTACCATTCTCGACGTCTGAGAAAAACACCTTACTATCGCCATACCTCTGTAGAGTCAGCATTGTAACTTTAATCCCCGACCTTGTAATCGCAGCTTTAAGACGCATCGTTCTTCAGCCAACCTATCTGAAATGGCAAGACCTTAGTGAGCTATTGTTTTACCCAGTATAGCCTGCTTGAACCATCATGATAAGCAAACCCGACCAACACGTCGATGTATCAGCAACGGTCAGGATAGTATGTATCTTATAAGATACCGGGATAACTAGTTATTATTAACCCATCATATCTGGACAAGATATATCAAATTGTTAGCTTATATTCTTAAATAATGTATTTGACTTAGTCAAAAAAAATAACATTTACCTTTTTCGTTTGATACAGAAGGATATACAGAGTGAATCAACACAAAACTTCTCTAAACTGAAGTAGTTATTGTTATTTGAGCCATAAAAGGTTCACTTTCCGACTTTGTATCATTTCATTTTTTATTTAACATCCATAAAAACTGATTATAGCACTTCACTTAAACTAAATAAGAAGCTAAAAAAAATGCCGTATCTTCTGAAAGGATTAGTATAATCTGTTGTATGATAGAGTATTGTACCGAATATAGGAAACAATTCATATAATTCCAGTCTACTTTGTTTAACAGATAATAATCAAAAGAAGGAAAGATCTAGATTTAGTTGGTTAGTCATTTCTATTCTGATTGTAAAATCCCCTGATTCTATAATAACTGAATTTGTAAATTTACTATAATCTAAAAAATATACGCCCAATTATCTTCAACTTAGAACGTGGATTGTTAGCAGCAATTAAGTAGTTGAGGTGAATTAAAGAATCGTAGTTAGCCAGAGCGTGTGATGAACAAGAATATTTGAATAGTCTGTGTTAGGGAGTCCGAAACATTCTTCAAAAGTCTATGGAGGTCCAGACATGCTAGGAAACGTTTCATCAAATTAGCATTTAATAGAACCGTTGCAGAAACATCCGGAAAATATGGAATCACGTGGCACTATTCTGGTTGGATATTTATTCATACTATATTTAGTAACGTTTCCGAGCTTCCATGGCGGGTCAAGGTCATTTGTAATTCCATAGATACCCTCATTTTTTTAAACAGAAAAGTTGCCTTAGAGTAAGATGTTCATGATGTGTTTTACGCCTTTTCTGTATCCAAGTCGTAGTGTAGATTTTTAGCCTTGGGGTTATCCGAAGCAGATAGGAATCGAATCTTGCGTCTAGTTAGTAAACTTATAAGTCTGATATTCGGTATATGAACCACAGATGTATTTGAACTTAAGTCCCATTTAATTTGCTTTTAACATATGTAACTCATTGGTTTAAGAAGCTGTTATATCTTTATAAAGAAAATTCATGGGAGTAGGTTGAACTGTGATGATTTGTAGGGCAGTTGACCAGTAGACGAAGCACGAGGTTCAAATCAATCAACGTGACTGTGAATAAGCTTAATAAGAATCATCGTGAGTTATTATGGTACAGTTTTAAAGACAAAAATACATTGAACTAATGAATACAATTAAATGACATAACATTCAAAACTGAAGTAATTGTTTAAACACAGATGAAGATAAAAACTCGCTTTGAATTAAGTGGAATGTGATGTAAGTTTAAATAAATCAAGCATATAAAAAAAGATTAATGCAAAGCCTTGTTTGATTACTAAATAATTGCATTTTGAAGAACTGAATTCTTTAACAAAAGCCCATTCTTAACAAGTCAGTTTTCTGTTCTCTACAATTTCAAAAACTATGTAGTATGATTAATCGACACATAAAGCCTAATGAAAACGACATGTAAATGTATCTTATGGCTACATTTCTTTCTATTAGTCTGAACAAATAATATTACTGTACTACGAATTCAATAATGTCGTTAAGCATTCTGAAATGCTAAATGAATAAAATGTAAGAAAGTTTATTTTATCCATTTAACTAACAAGTCAACTTGTCATATTAATTTATCATCTAATTGTGATTTACAAACACTGATATATAAGAAATACTGGATTCCCAAAATTACAATATTACCTTGATATCAGTGAAGTGAAAACAAGTGGCTAACATTACAATGAAGTAGAGTGAAGCTAAACAATCAATTAATATGAGTAAGAAAATGTAATTCTACAAAAAACCGGCAGGAAGAACAAACCAGTACACAACTCATGTGAATATAATTCAATAAAATTACAGTGATTATTAGGAAAATCATCAATTGAATAAACAAAAGAAAAAGAGATATGAACAATTACTATGCATAAATTACATTGAATTGATACCATGATTACATCGATTAAATTACAATCATTAAATTAATTGTACTGAAAGTCAACTTGCCTAAATCGATGCAAAGTTTATTCATTTTAGTCGTATTTGTCACAGTTTGATGTTGGTTGGTTACCACTGAGAAGTAAGAAGCATTGGACAACTGCTTCGTCCTAGTATGGGACTCCTCATTTGTAGACACCCTTAATTTCAACAGGGGATCCAACCCTATACCTTTGATCTTACGGGGAACACATAACATTCTGCCCAACTGAATCAAGAGGCGCCCAGTTGTAGAATTCCCATTTATATCAATTTGTGATATAAGGCTACGATTATCTACTGTAATTGGTGGTAACTGTTTTACTGCTTAAAGGTCTAAGTTTTATATTAGAACGAAACAGCTGTCCTATGCTTCCCGATTTTCAGTGGTTCCCAACTAGCATCAATCTGTGGAAAATACAAACAATTAATACTTATCTTTATAAAACCATCTCAATACAAAGTTCATTACTTGATTTTCCCAATAATTTATTACTTAAGATATCTGGTATCTCTAACATGAAATAATTAAATAAGTGAAATGTTATCTTTAAAGAGACAAATGTCTAATAAAACGTAATGAACTAATTCAGTAGTATATTTCATTTCACGATAAATTATCATTTATTATTAATTACAAATTGAATTTATTACTGAAATCACTTCATTTATTAATTAGTAGTAATCAATGAGAAATATCACTGATTGTCAATCAATACACTAACTACTATTGATTAACTTTAATTTCCAAAAATAACTTTCTCTTTTTTTGAAAAGAAATTCACAAAGGATTATCTAAATGTGAAAAAAAATCATTTAAATCGATAGATCGAAATCAATTTCAATTTTAACTGAGAATTTCCTTTTCAGAAAACATTGTTATCAGTATCGCCGCGGAGCCAGAGGGTCCCGGGTTCGACTCCTGACGGGGTCGTAGATGCTCGACGCTGAAGAATCCTAGGAAGAATACTAGGACGAAACAGCTGTCTAGTGCTTCCGGGTAATCAATGGTTGTCTGAATCAGATCGATTCGTGATATCGGGATTGATTAAATAAAAATTTGGAAAATAAAGTGAATGATAATGTTACGTCTCGTTCTTGATGCTTGACTAGTCGCGGACTACCTTAGCACCCCGAACGCTTGAATCCTCCTGGTCGCAAATCAGAAGACAGAAGACGGGTAGACAGGAACTTCATTCCAGTGAGATGGAGAGTAAGTTAGGTACAAAATATTCGTGTATTTATAGTTTTCTGAACAACAAAAATAAGTGTTATAATCCATCCAATCCGGATTAAGAAGTCTCAACAGTTACCCAATCAGAACGTGCCACGTCGAGATTCTGGAATGTTCTATCGATCAGTGGTTGGATGGAATGTCTTCGGCTCCTTCAAGGGATCTGGAGGCTTCGTTGAGTTTTCTGGGAGCCATCCCAGCACCTCCCCTCTTTAAGGTTCTGTATGTATGATTTTCTGCTTGGATCTACCTGCAACCTGGTTACCGTGTTTCTTTTACGATTCATTACTCGTGGTTGGATTGTTTTGGTTCTACATCTTCTGCGTTCTTTCTTACTAGGACTTTTTTGCAATGTGTCCACTAGCATTTGAAATGGAAGTCGGCCGTGTGTTCTCAATGTTCCTCCATTCTTTCTTATTTGATTAATATGTCTTATGCAGGTGCCGGAACGTCCCCGAACTAGGTATAATACTTTTCCAATCCGCCGTTCGACGATACACGGATCCCAGTTCCTAATACCTTGGTACGACTTGATAAGTACTTTTTCGCCCACTTGAAAACTACGAATAGTCATCCGTTGCTTTTCATCTTTGGATTCGTCTGTTCTTTTAGATGGAAGCATACTGTTGAAGATGGTCCGAACTTTCCTTCCGAACATGGACTCAGCAGGTGACTTCTCCTCCGGTACGGCAGGGTTTAGTGTAGCTCGATATGACATTAGAAATATGTCGATAACTTGCTTTGGCATACTATCTCCTCCCCCTTTAATGAGAGCTCTTTTTAATGTATCAACGAATCGTTCTGCTTGACCATTGGACTGCGGGTGATACGGTGGAGATCGCATGTGCGTAATTCCGTTTTCGCTGCAGAAACGTCGGAATGCGGACGACACAAACTGGGTACCATTATCAGTCACCAGGACCTCTGGGACGCCGAAGCAGGAAAAAAGTCTTGACAATTTCCGAATTGTGACCTCTGACGTCAGACTTGGCATATGGTATACTTCCGGCCACTTTGTGAACGCGTCCACGACGACTAAGTAATTTCTACCTTGTATAGGACCAGCGAAATCAGCATGTATTCTTCTCCAGGGGGCGTCTGGTTTTGGCCAAGGTTGCGGTTCAACCTTAGCCGGACTTTTTGAAGCCTGTAGACAGGACCAACAGCTTCGGCACTTCGCTTCTATATCCTTATCCATTGACGGCCAGTACGCATAACTCCGAGCTAGTGATTTCATCTTGCTAATACCCGGGTGCCCGCTGTGAAATTGGTTAAGGACTTGGTGACGAGGTGTTTCGGGAACAACAATACGGTGGCCAAACATGATGCATGAATCGACTATTGTCAAGGCGTCTCGCCGACGGAAGTACTGTAGAAGTTCGCCATGAAGTCTAGATGTTGGCCATTTATCGAGTATACAACGGCGAATAATTTCCATTGTATTGTCTCTTTCACTGGCTTCCTTGATGGCTTGAAAAGTAACCGGCAGTCCGGAAACCGCATCTGTTAACACTGTCTGGACCTCGGCTTCTACGCTGGACACGAGTATATCCTCTTCTTGTTTTGTACGGGAGCCGATTAATCTTGAGAGGGCATCTGCCTGACCAAAATCTTTCGTTGGCTGATACTTAATCTTAAAATCGTAACCAAGCAGCGTAGTGGCCTATCGTTGCAGACGGTTTGCTGTATACACGGGAATGCCCTTTTTGGACCCGAAAACCGTTAGTAGTGGTTTGTGGTCTGTCAATAAGGTAAACAGTCGGCCAAATAGCATCTTGTGAAACTTCTTTACCGCGAAGATAATGGAAAGAGCTTCTTTCTCTATTTGACTATAGTTTCGTTCCGTTGTCGTTAATGATCTTGCAGCACGGGTAATAGCCTTCTCAGATCCATCTGGGTAAACATGTGAAATCACCGCACCGATTCCGTAGTTCGCAGCATCTGCTGCAACCATAATGGGTAGAGCTGGGTCATAGTGTGTCAGAAGTAGGTTCGACGATAGAAGTTGTTTTATTTCTGTAAACGCATTCTGGCATTCATTTGACCAGATCCACTTGACATTTTTCGATAGTAGACGATTCAGTGGGGCTCGCAGACGGTGCAGGTCTGGAAGAAATATACCATAATGACTGACCATTCCCAAGAAGGATCGTAGGGTCGGAACATCTGTCGGTGGTGGCATCGTCTTAATAGCTTCGATGTTTTCTGGATCAGGTCTTCTTCCATTTTTATCCACTATAAATCCCAAGTATCGCACTTGCTGCAGATGGAAGTCACATTTTTCAGCACGTAAACGGAAACCGAAATCCCCAATTCGTGTGAGCACTGAATCCAGCTTCTTTTCTAAATCGGCTTGATCTACACCCATTATGAGTATATCATCCAAATAAGCAGCAGTACCAGGAATGTCTTGTAACATCGTGTCCATGATTTGTTGGAAGATTGATGGGGCTGTCTTCACGCCAAACGGCAGTCTGTTATAGCGAAACAATCCTTTGTGGGTGTTTATAGTCAAGTATTATTTGCATTCTTCAGCTACTGGAATTTGTAGGTAGGCGTCTGATAAGTCCAACTTTGCGAAGTATCTCCCTCCATTCAGCTTCGCGAATAAGTCTTCTGGTAGCGGCAACGGGTACTGATGGGCTTCTAGTGCTTCATTTAGACCTGTAGAATAATCTGCACATAATTGGATGCTTCCATTAGGCTTCTTAACGATTACTATTGGAGCTGCCCATTCGGAGAAATTTACCGGTTCGATGACACCACTTTTTTGAAGGCGATCTAACTCGTGCTCGACAATAGGTAAAGCAGCATATGGTACTGGACGTTTAGGTCGGAAAACTGGAGTGGCACCGTGCTTGAGGACTAGTCGTGCTTTCGCTTTATTACATTCCCCCAATTCTTCTGCAAACACCTTCTGATGTCTTCCTAACATAGTGTTCCTCATTTTTGTCTCCGACACCTCAGAAGTCCTGATGCGGCTGCAGATGTGGTTAATCGAAAAGTTCGCCAGATGCAGAGTTTCTATTAGGTCGAGACCCAACAAGTCTAACCCCGGACTCTCTGTGAGGTATACTGTTGCATTTGCTTTTGCGTTCCCCTGAGCAACTTCACAGCCTATCTCACCGACAATATTTAATTTACCTCCGGATGCACTGTGGGCTAGCTGAATTGTTGGGCACACTGGGGGTTCACCAATATGCCTCCAGGTTGCTCGGCTGATAAGCGTTATGTCAGAAGCGGTGTCAAGTTGTAGACGAGTACGACGGCCGTTGACCTTTATGGTAACATATTTTCTTCGGCTGGAATGTTGTGTACTAGTGTGAGCCACCATTATTTTATTGGTCAATACACGAGGTTTGTATTTTCTGGAATAAAGTTTCGGTGCATGACGACGATGTAACTTTCCTTTACAGTGAGTCTCTTTGTGTCCTTTACGATGGCATTTGCTGCAACGATGATCTTTGTATGGACAAAACTTCTTGAAGTGCCATTCTCCGCATAACCAGCATGGGGACGGAGGTTGTAAACCATATTGCTTTCGCGTGCTAGAATCTTTTCTCTCCGTTATTGCATGGACGTACGAAGGACGACTGCCGTTCTCAACCATAGAAGTATCATGTTCACTAACCTCTGGCATTCACTGGTGACTTCTTGTAGCGTGATGGTTGGACACTGTTCAATCTTACTCAAAATTCTGGTTCTAATGTCAGCATCTTCCGGTGATTGCAGACTGCATACAAAAACCAGACACTTAAACTGGTCCTCTGTCATTGATGAGAGTCTAAACCGCTCACACTCACGGTTCACTATGCCTGCATGCTTCACCCAGTCGTCATCACCTGCTTTTGATAACTTTAGGCATTGATAGCGGATATTAAATAAGGACGATTGTTCGCCAAAAATTTGCGACAGGATCTCAACTGTTGCTTCGAAGGAAATATCTCTTGGGTTCTTTGGAAGGATGAAGTTAGTATAGCGTTCATGTTCAACAGTGCCAAGCTTTCGCAGGAGCATTCTGACCTTCGCGGCATCATCAACTTTTTCCAAGTCGACCCTGAACAAGTCTTCGTACTTCTTAAACCATGAATCAAACGTAATACCAGCTAAGCCATCAAAATGGAACTCATTGATAGAGTTAATGATGAAGTCTGCGTGAGATGTACATGAGTTTTCTGACAGCCCCTTCTGAGTAAGGTTCATTTGCTGGGTCAAGGTTTCTAGCACGCGTATCTGGAACTGTTCGTAGCGTTTCTCTTGACGTTCCAGCAAAGCTTCAACTTGTTCGAAGGTAAATGACATTTTGATAGTTTACCCCGTCGCCAGTGTTACGTCTCGTACTTGATGCTTGACTAGTCGCGGACTACCTTAGCACCCCGAACGCTTGAATCCTCCTGGTCGCAAATCAGAAGACAGAAGACGGGTAGACAGGAACTTCATTCCAGTGAGATGGAGAGTAAGTTAGGTACAAAATATTCGTGTATTTATAGTTTTCTGAACAACAAAAATAAGTGTTATAATCCATCCAATCCGGATTAAGAAGTCTCAACAGTTACCCAATCAGAACGTGCCACGTCGAGATTCTGGAATGTTCTATCGATCAGTGATTGGATGGAATGTCTTCGGCTCCTTCAAGGGATCTGGAGGCTTCGTTGAGTTTTATGGGAGCCATCCCAGCAGATAACTAACTCCATCACGCTTATATGAGTATAATAGTAATAGTAGTAGTAGTAATAATATAGTGACAATAATAATAATAGAAGACCCAGATAGTAAATAGAAAAGTATTATCTACGCAGCGATCACTTAAAGGTGATGCAAACAGTGAAATATTAATGAGGTTAGATAGAACACTCTAAAGAACATTTAATATAGGAAATACTGCAACAACTGTTTTCTATCCTTTCGATAGTAACATTGAGATTGCTTTTTATATTCATCAGTTCGACTATTTATGTGGAGTAAATTACAATGAAGATTCTCAAAGAATTTATTGTACCTTTTTAGTGAGGACCTCTTAGTGTAGTTAAGAAAGAACATTGTCAAAAACATTGATATTTCTCTCCTAGACAATTTAATATGGACTGGTCATACAGTTTACTTGAATTAGATTCATAATCCACACTACAAATTAAAACAATTCAGAGAAAATTTTCCGTTTCAACGACCTCGCTCTCACTAGTTGTACAATCGTAATTTATATGAAATAAACAGGTTTTGTTTGTATTGCAGAGGGATAGGCAATATAAAGCCAGATCTATGTGCACAGAAACAATTCGTTGCTATAAAAATAAGGTCTTTCCATAAACTTCTACCATGTAGCATTCTTATTTTATTAATTTTTACCGTACTTTTAATTCACGTGTTATCCCACCCTAATATTCCTACATTTGAACATATTGCATTAGGACGTTATTATTGTTACATATATCACCATGAGTACTTGTTTAGAACGATTATAATTTACGTACTCGTGAACAAAAGCTCTTACCTTACAGTACAAATGAGTACTACTGATTTTCATACTTTAAGTGTGTTTAGAAGCCAAGTACATTACTCTGTATGCAGTAAAATAGTAAAAACGTGTACCAGCTAACAAAAAATCACCGATGAGAGAGAATGACGTCGCCACAAAACTATCCTACTCAAAAAACAGGTTTATATAATTAGCCTTGAACCATACATCTAATTATATAATCCCTCAGGATTTGAACTCTCAACGTATACGATGCATGTATCATTATATAACCATTTCACTATATGAACAAAGTAACAAACTAATGATTAAAATTAAGTTCCTTCAATTTGCAATGTTAAAACTTAACGTGTATTTAGTAAATACAGAAATGAAAAATACTCATACAATTAAGGATAAATTAATCATAATAATCATTAGATGAGATGATAGGAAGAAAAAATTAGATCCTACTTCTATTATCAACACAAAGTGAGTGTATTAACACTAGAAGAAACGAAGAGATTTATTTGTCTGTATCTGGCGCATATAGATATACATATATATGTTTACAGTAAATAACACCACTGATCAGAAGCTACAATTGTTATTAGCATTAGCATATCCTATGTTTGTACGATTTTCTCATTGGTAAACAAATCACGGAGAAAAAAGAATAGTATATAACGTTTTTTTTATGCATTAGAATAGGAAATAAAAACCAATTCGTCTAATCGAGAGACCTCAGACTTGCATATTGAACTGACATTAAGAATATTAACAATAATAATGATAATACTGATAATGTTACAATTTAATCAATATATCACTGAAACATCGAAAAATAAAACATAAAGGAAGGAAAAGAAAGTGAATTTGAAATAAAAAAAAACCTGTTAAATAAGGTTAAAGAAACTGGAAAATAAATAATGAAAAGATTTTAATTCATGCAATATATGTGTACGTAGTCATTCCTATTGAAAGATAATAAACACAGCAATAGAGGCGATTTACAGAGATAATTGAAGAATAGATACAAAGAAGATGGGAGAAAAAAGTGGAAAATAAAGTGAGATAAGTAAGTAAATAAAAGCAACTACAGCAAAATTGATAAAAAAACAGTACTATTAATAAGAGTAAAGCATATAATGATTATTTTGTTGCGGAATACACATTATTTACCAGTAGTTCAGAGTTTATCAAGAAACATTATGGATTTTTTTTCTCTTAAAATAATGTTTGAATTGAAGCGAGGAGAATATAGAAGAATGAGATCACAGCATTACTACAGTAGAATTTTCAGAAAATATATCTGATTGAGTAGTATAATTGCTTATTTATGCTTTTACTAGAGTGAAGAAAATATAACAGTTTTCTACCTCAATCATGTTATCGTTGTCATTGTCACTAACACTTTCAACAATGTCTTATTTAATAATGAAGGAAAACAAAGAAATGCTCTTGTGTGTATGAAGGAATAAATGATTGCAATCGCTATTTTTAGTGATAATCTTATCCTTTATATACTTTTGGTAAACATTAGTATTCAGTAATAAATTGTATTTAATGAATGGTAGAATTCACTTGAAGATGTTATGGAGTGTTTTGTGTGTGAAAAGATAAAGGAAAAGGAATAATTGTAATAAAGATCTACTAACCATATCACTATTGAAATAGTTTGTTACTAATCTTTGTATTGATAAAAAATATTATGTATTATATATACAACATTAATTAAAATTATGATTATACTGCATAATATGTTTAATTATGCATAGATGTATTTTGTTGAAGAATATTACTTCCATCACCATTTGTAATAAGAAATGGATTACTCATAATATCTCGTCCACCTACTATACTGGTCGGCACAACAGCTGTAGCTCTGTCCACCCAACCTAAATCGAATGGATCCGAAAGACAATCAGGCTCTGGAGGCAGAAGAGGAGGTGATAATGCTGGAGACGTTTGCCATGTACCATTGTTGGTATCATTCAATCCCATTGACCATGGATTATTAGTAGAACCCGAAGAGACAATTGGAACTATAGTGTGACAAGAAAGAAAAACAATCAAATGTAAAACAAGTGACAACAATAAAAAATAATGGCCGATTCTCAGCAATATCTCTAAATATTGATTTTAGTAACAAGGCGAAATTCAACCAACTAGTCTGCATAGACAGTCAATCACAATGAGTTTAACCTCCACATTGACCATTCGGGGATCACAACATACGAGAGCAATGATACGAAAATACCTACGACCAGATACTAATGTTTAAAGATATCGTCTACTTTTAAAGGGCATAATTTCAAGCAGGCACAGCAAAGCAGAACAGACAATTGAGCAGTGAACTCATTCTTCGAATAACACTAAAGGTGAATGAATCAGCAAAAGTTAAATGAGCTTTCTGAATCTGTAGAGATTTCGCAAGACACCGAACCTACAAGAAATGAAATATATGTATATATACATAATAAGAGTATTCGTACATCGTACCACCACTCAGTAAAGGTAAGCAATAAACCACATTTACTTGTATACAATAAACAGCCAATTAAATATCGATTCATTTTATTAGTGAAATGGTTGTAACCTGAATATTTTTCAACTTATTATTAAATCCTCAAAGTGAAAATAATATCTGAATCAAATTAATAACTAACGAGAGGATTTGAAAAGTATTTTCATCAGAAACGAATATTATCAGTTCTTAATGATCATTTATAGCATGTCCAGCTTCCTATATTCAAGTATATGGAGAGGAATTCGAATACCGTAACTCCTTTAAGTAAAATTTATTTGTCTCTATTGTCTTCATTTCTTATTGGAACAGATAAAGCAGACTAACTGCGTAATTATTGCGATCACTTTAGTTTTTTTATTATATATCTCGATAATTACATAATACACAATATGCATGGAATTATTACAGTTACTTATGGCGTAGACGAGGGATGAGTATACTGTATAGTAGTCTGCTCAGTATTAACCCATAGCTGAGAAACAAAGGTCACAAAAATAGAAGATAGGTGTAGGCTGCAGGTCATTGCTCACAAACACCTTGAAAGATACGCTCGTATATCCTGGAATGGCACGTAAGGATTGCTGATGGTAGGCACAGAGTATTAAGTAAAGTGGTAATTAGTTGTGAATCTACATTGACCGAGGTGGTTAAGATGTGGTTTTACGTACGCCTAATCAGTACATGCATCGATGTATGGTGTTAGCTGGTGTAGGAGTGGAATAGAAGAAAACTAGAAGCGGTCGAACCTGATCGTGGTACCAGTTAATGAAGTCATTGACTACTGGTCTGAGCCATTTCGATAACAAATGAGATAGGGTTAGTAACTTTCGACCTTATATATCTTAATTTCTATCACCCATTCACGCATACATTTTCATTCCTTCTTGATGACGTATATTCTGGTATTTATCTTGTTAATTTGATCATGTAAGCTAACTCGCATATTTATGTCTTAGGCACTGAAAGTTATCAAGATATTGACTTTATGGGAAGAAAAGCATTTCCTAAATCCTCATCACTCGTGTGATGATTATAGTTGTGAAATATTGAGGTCAATTAGTCATTGAGTTTTCTAGAAAACAACAGAGATACCTAACGTATTACAACTATCTTTCAGTCGTCGATGACTAAAAATAGTTCGATTCTATCAACTTTAACACTAGTAATCTAAAGTAAATATATTTGAAAATACTAATAACGATACATATTCACGTGAATATTGTGTAGATGTGATTTTAATAAACATACATGAACTGAAACAGTATTAATTCCTTTTACACTCA
Source organism: Schistosoma japonicum (assembly GCA_025215515.1). Classification (NCBI taxonomy): domain Eukaryota; kingdom Metazoa; phylum Platyhelminthes; class Trematoda; order Strigeidida; family Schistosomatidae; genus Schistosoma; species Schistosoma japonicum. The sequence goes on along the minus strand of CM046062.1, from coordinate 33,526,463 downwards.
CTTGACTTTAGAACACCATTTGTAGGATGACCTAAATTTGATGCAGAATTCATTGTACCGGTAATATGCGAATTTGATGAAATTACATTATGCTGAATAGTGGATCTATTAAACTGCTGTGTTTGCGGATAAGTAACGACCCATGAGTTAGGATTAAATGTAGTAGATACACTTGGGGCAGCAATCGGTGGTCCGCCTAAGAATGGTGAAGTTGGTGTGGATGTGATAACTGAGGCAGTCGTTTGGGCCTAAAAATATAATTATTATCATTACTACATACAAGAAACATAAAAATGTAGCTACATTGATAAAATTCTACAAAATAACTAAAACATTAAAGTTAATCATATTTGTCTAACTTCCGGCTTGGTTTTCAATGAAAAGTTCATTAAAAACGGCATGGTATCATAATGACTTATTGAATTCATGATTGAATTTTTAACATACATAAATTAATATTATATATAGATATAAACAACGATAATGACGTATGTTACGTATGAATCAATTATATCACGAGTTTTTGCACCAATTTATAAGTTTCTGTTTAAAAACACATTAAACTGTTGGATAGGGTTTGATAAACCTAACTTATTCCCCTTGTCACATCAAATAGCTAGAAGGAGCTTAATTAAGTTATGACTGACTAAATCAATAAGACCTGACCAGGAATGAAATTTAAATAAATACCCTATAAAACAGCATCATATGGCTTAGTAATAAACCACACTTACTTTGGAATTTAATAATGAAGAACCCATTATTGGCTGACTATGTTGTTGCTGCTGTTGCTGTGCTGTTTGATACTGTTGTAATTCTATCTGATGGTGTTGTTGTATAGTAGCTGGATTAACTGGAGCAGCAGAAAAAGGATCCGCAATAATTGGCGGTATAACCGCCTGTGAAGTCCTAGAATCGAAATAATGACCACTTGTAAACTGTGCTGCTGCAGGTGAACCATTCAAAACTGGAAAGTTAAAAGATGAGCTAGCCACTTTGAATTGACTCCAATTATGTGTAGAACTTGTAGTAACTGATTCAATTTTTCCACGTTGTTCATCAGTTTTACTGAATACTCCTGGTTTCATTGGTTCGAAGTCTGTGTCTGGTTCCTCAGCTATAGGAGCACCTTAAGAATAAATAAACAAAATTAAATAACATATTAAAAATAATGTGTATGGGGTAATTATAGAACTCACGAAATATAACATAGATGGCATATTGATTTTAGGACAACACGTAGTTAACTATGTGCTCGTATGTCCGTAATTGAAAAAAAACTTTTGAAAAACCATAAACAAGAAAACGTCGATAAGCAGATAACTACAACATCATTAGTGAACAGTTTAAGTACTGGATACACAATTTCATTATCTGCTGATGTCGTTAAGATATTACGAAAATTGAATAGTTTTAACGTAGGTTTTGAGACGAATGGTTGATAATATAATACTGAAACTAATGCAGATTAACCGCTAAGTTGACTTCAATGTATAACTTATTAACTAAATGTAGATTAATGCACTCTGTTTTGAGCTACACTGTATAAGCTTAAATGAGAGTGTTATTTTTCACCTACGTTAAAATACAACTATGATGATTATTATTAATCATTATTTTCCAGTTCATGAATAGCGAAATCAGTATGAATGTTAAGAAAACAACAAAGAATTAAACCAATAAATTAATTTTAATAAACAGCACGAATGTATTTACTCTTTGTCGCTAACATATATTCTAAGTATCGAAATTATTTTGTACTTTTTATTCTGCAAATTAAGTATTACTTTTCGAAACATATTTTCTTTGCCAAATAGTTTTACTACAATTGATATTACTACTAATTCTGGAACCTTTGTATTCATCTTGATAATTTCATCTATTGTGGCAACTTAGATCAATTCATATATGTATCAAGTGTTACGTTGTATACGGAGAAAAACAACAAACACATCTTAGAGTTTTCTATATGAACTGAGAAATATAATAAGAGTGATTCTAAGGTATGTAAGAATACATAAACATTGCCATTCTGAACTCATCTAAAAGACAGCTTAAGAAATGAATCATCCATTTAAAATCAATGGCCAGCTGCATAGATTTTTGATCATTAATAGAAAGTTCGGGTTACAAATTAGTACCCGAACTTTTGGCATAAACGCTAATATAAGTTATAATTATTGCCGCCTACCAAAATTCGGGTCATTATGTTAAATACATGCATATTAAAACAAGATACTAAAGTATTGTAAAAGCAAAGTACTGATCTATAAAAGAGGCATATATATTTTTTAAAGGGTAGGGAATCTGGTGAATAAAGAAAGTAACCCAAAGATATGAAGTGCATACTATAAACATGTTTGCGTACACCAACTTGAGTCACACTTTATATGTAAGCGCTAGTGATATTACGAGATGGTCAAACCGTAGCACAGCGGCACTCCAACCTAAGACCTAATGGTCAAAATTTAAAAGCTTTGAACAATAAGTCACCACTGTGGAAGCGAAATAATTCAACAATAAGAAATATTAAGTAATGAATACATCACGTTAAAGAAAATCACTGTAATGTAGTCAAAAATAAAATAGGTTATGTACATGCTGACGAAATGCTTATCTATAGGTAATACAAAGTGATATATAATGTAGCTGAATAATGTATTCATAACACAAAGTATCCATAGACTCAACAGTGGTGATGGAGAAAAGAGACGAACTCACAATGCCTATATCAAGTGATCAACTTCATCGAATTTTTCAACAAAAACAACAGACAGTTGTACTCTTAAATGAGAGTAATCGAGACTCTGATTCAAAAATCCCTAGATCAAGCACTACATTATCTACGTCTGTTGATACAATTCCCAGCATCATCCTGATTGTAGAGTTAATTCTAATATATGGTTCAAACGTAGGGAAGATACATTGATGGCATAACCTTTCTAATGAGGATGACATGTGGAAAGCATGCTTATTATAGTATAAGCTGGAGGAGGGACAACGAACACACACGCATTGCTGATCACATGCTTCAGAAGTTGAATTGACAGCTCTTTGAAGACAGTAATGTAGCAGCCAGAAATATTTGGTGAATCAACTTCATTGTTTAACGTTCAGTACAAGTGCCTCAGTTTGATAAAACGTTAAACCAGAGATTAAAAAACATTAGCAGATATCATCAACTGTGTTAAAGCCCCAAGTCAGGTTACCTGACAGACAACTAGTTCAAATGCTCACTATTTGTCGGAGCTTTCTAATGGATCAGAACACGATATTCGTCTCTTACCCAAGAAGAAACGGGTATCATAGAAATGGAATGAATTCATGCGAAAACGGATCCTAATAACAGACCCTATTAATCTGTTTAAAGAAAGTGTTTACTAGATAATATCCCGATTCGTGCATGCTCAAAACGTGCTTATACCAGTGTAAGTTTATCAACCAATCAACACCAATAAACAACCGAAAAAGTGTGAGAGGTCCTAAACTTGGTCCCAATGAGTAACTTAGGACCTCATAAGATACAGCCTAGAAAAGAAGCCGGTGAGATCTTGTTTCAGGATTTTCTTAAGCTCTTCATAAAAGTGAGATGATTTACCTCAAGTGGAAGTCATCCTTCGTTAAATTTCTATCAGAATTACATCCCCTTAATATGTAATTTTCTTGTTATCTTGCCAAACTTTACCATTCCAACTATGATTGCCTTCTTTTCTTTATTTCCCCGCAATATTTTGTTTATGATTGTTAGTGTCTATTTGTATTACATTTCACGCGTTTAAATTACATGAATAATAAGTGGGGAGAAAGTTCTATCCCCAAAACACTTGGGTATTAAAAAAATGTTCAGCATGAATAAATAATTAACGGACAGAATTACCCCAAACGGTATCATTAATCTCACAAATAATATATAACTCATAAGGTAGGCAAAATAATGTAGCCCGAATGTATGTCATTTTGCATATCATTACGTCTAATGTAGAACAAGCTTAAAATAGTATATTTTTATACATAAGAATTGATACAAGATCATTTATACCTACCTTGAATCATTCCAGTCAAACGTCGCAAATTTGAAGGCACACCTTCAAGACGCAATGAAAGATCTCTTTTAAAAGGGCTATTCTCTTGTAACTTGGGAAATATTCTTAGTGAACCCTGATAAATAAAACAAGGGTAAACAGAAAAATAATTAAATTCCATGATTCGATTCAAGTATACTTTAATTATAGGAAAAACCCTGACTTACGATAAAAGTTAATTTGAATCCTATTTTTATTTACTAAACGTACTAGGATTCTCAGTAGTAATTGCATATGTTGCATATGCTGACGACATTTGGGATTATAATTTGTAATGTTCTTATTAATACTTAGTATTTTAAATAGCAGTCATGAATTAATACAATCAGATCTCAGAAATAGTAGTAGTAGAATTGTATTGTAATAACCAGTAATAGGGATCACAAACAGTCAGCAGTTAGCGATGCAGGGACCATCAATTATGAGAATCCAGTAATCACGCAATCAAAGGAATAAGGAATTTAATTAGAAGTATATCTAGGCATACAGGAAAAGTAATGTCTAAAATATAAATAGACAAAAAGGAGTGAGAATTGGACAGTCAATGACAAGTGACGTCAGACTAATATACTTAAGCAAAATAATGTGACAAAGGAAATGAGCAGGCGGATAAACACAGGGGAGAAATACACGAATTACAAAATAACAACACGTTTATAAAAAGCATCGGGAATAAAAGTACACATGAGGCACGATTGTCTAAATTCACCACACAAATCATCCTTCATGCAATTTTAACTTAAAAATTTTTTAGAATTGTGAGCTGTGATTGGCAGTGGGGTACAAGAGGTACACTTCCATCCGATATTCAACTCGAACCCGGTACCTATTACATTATCCCTGAAACAACATAGTCCTAACAACTATTTAAGAAAATAACTAGTTTTTAATCTTCAGCAGCATTGATACACCCGTTCAAGGAAACTATATAGTCACAGAAACTGCTTAAATATAGGTTTTGAAAATCAAGAACGGGACACATAAACCACTACAAATGATAATAAAAACGATTACTGATTAAGCAGCATGGTAGATAATGAAGTGGCATTTGAAACCATTAGAGCACAATTTAGATCAAAGGCATATCCAACTAACGAATCCTACGTAAGACGAAACGTATGTTCTGATTTTCGCTGCTGGCTACAACTTAAATATATCATAAATATTAGAATTCTGTTTAGAATCACTTTTACTGATTTGCATTTATACGTATTTTTGGGTACAATGATTATTGATACGAAATAATGATGGCATAATCGGTGAAATTAACATATTCAATAGATTACCATGGTCTATTAAAAGTTTGCGGATCGATTCACACAAAAATGTCCTTTTTGGGCTTCAAATAAACTATATTTCACATAAAATTTGTATGGTAGTCCTCACCATAAACCTACAACTGATTTCAGATAGTTTGAGGTAATTACCAGGAAACTATAACCTAACATCAAAATACAATGCATGTGATGTCGAGTTACTCAAACTATTGATGGTAATGCAGCTTGATAGGTAGGATCCCATCAGTACTGAAGGACTATGCAAACATTACGTTGGTTATTACTCAGAAGTTAATCAATATAATCACTAATGACCAATTCCTAAATACCAACTGAGTAATGGAAACAGGATATATGGTTCAGTGCAGTTTTTTATTCGGAAAACACATTTCAAAACTACATGATTGAAAACACGTACAGTTAATCCCATAATAATAATCAATAATATATGTCAATAACAATAATCCCATGGACACAGTAATAACAAAGCATAAAAATGTTGTAACTGTAAATGTAGTTAATGGTGTCTTCAGTATTCATCAAAAGATGACAGAAATAAGTAGAATTAAAACTGTTAACAAAATGATTATGTGGCATGATAAATTTAAAAGATAAAATGCGTTCAGAAATGATTACAGAAGAGGCACAAGGTCAATAGAAAAGGGGTAAAAGGTGGTAGCTTTTGAAAAAAAAAACAGAATTTAAGACAAGATAGAAGGGTTAAATATATTTCTTTTGAACTTAAAGATGAACGAGAGGCAGCGACCTTTCGAAGTGATGCACAGCCACTTGCTAATGACGTTGGATGAAGACTAAGCTGTACAGTAAGTTAACTGGAAATAAGAATAAGGACTACAATCATTTAATTAAAAATCTAAAGGTATTTCACACTCAACAAGCCAATGATTTGCATGAGTTCAGTATGACAACAAAATAATCATGCAACCATTAATCAGTAGTTGTTGGAACGAAAAAATGCAAACGATTAGATTTGGTCTCTCGCAAAGATTAGAACAAAATTTATGAGGCATCTTAAGAGACCTCACAAACACCCTTGAATAGGTCTTCAGTCACACTAAAAACGCTCAAAGTATACTTAACTTTTCAGATATGATCATTATTAGTAGCTAATGTTTCTTGTGGGCTAGTCTTCACGTTAAGTCACATTCAATATACGACTGCACAAGAGATATTTTGATCAACTTTAATCATCTTAAGATGCTAAATATAGGCAAATTTTCATTAACTATTAGTAAGACATAAGTTAATCATCATTCTATTGTTTCACAGGTAAATTATGTTTTTACGCTATGACTATGATGTATAGAAGCCAAGCAGCATGAATCAACTTATTATCGCACTCTATTTCTTTAGGAACTTTGTTAATCTATTTACGTTGCATGTTCATTGTGACAACCTGTGATAATTGTATAAACCATTAACTACTTAGGATGAACTTGTATCTTCCCGTTGATTTGTTATGAACTGAAGCTGGTCAGTCTCTGTTGTTTAATGTGCATCCTAAGCGGATCGCCTCGATATAGCGATTATTCATAAGTATTATCTTACGTTGGATTGTGACTGGTAAATGGAATTCAGGATGCGCGTTTCGTCTTAGTTGAGACTCGTCCTAATTACCTATGCGCCCATTGCATAAGTGTGACTGTTTGGACTCAGCAGTTTAGTGGTGAACGCGGTGACGTTTGGTACGAGACGGACTGAGATCGAACCTAACTATGAACGTCAACATTGGGATGTAGGTACATCCAGCTGACGAGTCCCAAATAAAACGAAACGTGCGTCCTGGATCTCACTTGCCAGTTACAACCCAACTTTAAATAACTATACACTACGCTTAGGATACCACAGCTATTTTTTTCCTCCTAACCCCAGTTACTCCATAGGAAGACATATTGGTAGGGAACAAAAAACATTGAGTCCAACAAATACACACGCATTAATACATTTGCAATAACTTTTAAAGCAGATTGAAAACTTAGTGTAGTAAAAGCTCGGTGAGTCCATGGGCGATCAGCACTCTTTATCGCAGGAGAAATGAAGGATGGATGAGGTTGGTAAAACCGGTGTGAAAAAAACGGAATTCTCAGTATACAAAACAAAAATAGTAAAATACTCAGCTAATAAGTAATTTCCAGGAGACCAAACATCCCCAACAAGTAGACAACTCAAAACTTATTTGCAAGTAGTTACAAGTCACTTAACAACCAAAGTTTTATTAACCTCTATCTTGCTATCTTTGCTACTAAATGCCATGAGTAATCTGAACCTCTCCATAAAGCACAAACACATTATCCAGCTATAGAATTAATCGATTTTAACGTTTATAAAATATTGGATCAAAACAAAAAACTTACTTGACGCTCAATAATTGATGGGCTAGCGTGGGGTCGTGGGATAGCTCCGACATGGCTGACTGGTGAAGCCACACGATTCATAATGGTAGACGATGTTGGAGAGCTATTATGAGATTGTGGTACTGGGTCAGCCGTAATTGTAGACTGGGGATCCAGCAACCGTTCAGCGAGTGTAGCCTTTAAAAAAGAATTTCTCATATATTATATAAACAACTAGAGAATAGTGAACTACAATGATTACAATATTGAACAAATGAACAGGTAGTCGGTTGGTAATTAGTGTTAATATATATGACATGTAGCCTTAAAATGTAAAGTACTGTTACGATACTAGTAAGAGACCGTGTCTCCAGCTAATCACCAAAGCGTAAAGTCCGTGTATCTGGGCAGTTGTGAGGGTGCAGGAGGCGGTTTTGCAGATAAGATCAATCAACACAAAATAAAGTAACTCATTTATAGATCATTTATGGATCTGTCGTGATATTAATCAGATTGTGAAGGATAGGGTGAACAAAACATTAATGATAGGAGTTTTCCTCCATACTTGTACTACCGAGTGCTATTCAAATGCTTTGTGCTTTGGCGCCGTTGCTTCCGAAGGTTTGTGGAAATACAGTGTCACTAATACTTAAGTTTAGCAAAGCGTATTCAGTTACAATGACGGTAATTGAAATAAATACGCCATCATGAAACACTGACTTTGATTGTTTGGACGTGTTTATGAGCGTCAATCCAACAGTTTCACTCAATCGACTGAACAACGGCTCCATTGAATTACATGTATACAGTTATAAGATATAGTCTTAGTCCAGATGGTTGAAGGTAATCAAAGGAAGTTATTAAACTATGTAAGATACTGTCTGGTACTTAACAATGAGGTATATCCGTAATAAGGAATTCGTACTCTCAAATCAATAAGTTTCGCACTCTGAAAAATTACCCATAAGTTATTTTGGCCATAACTGACTTCCTGTAGGACCGAAATTTTTTTAACTTTATTACTTATAGGATAAATAACCAAAACGAACAGTCTGCCAATAGAATTTTGATACTAATAAGTAACTGTTCATTAGCTATAAAGACTGTAAAGTGCAAGAAAACTCAATCAAGGACAAATTTAACCACGACATGCATTAACGTATAAAATTTGTTTACAGGATTTTCGTAATCTAAAGTCAGTGCGAAATTACATCACTAATAACTAGTTTTTAGACTAATTTGAAACCGAGTAGTTGCGAGTTGAGGCGCTGACCTTGAAGATTAATTTATTATTGACAAGCACTTTTTCATCAAACAAGATATTCCAGCTAATATATATAAGTTGCATTTTCTGACACCCCCGACCGTAGCTGCTACCTTGTCGTGGTGGTCGGGCTTGCCTATCGTGATGACCCAACCGAGCTATACTGGCTGGAACATATGTTCCTGTAGGTTCTACCATGCTAGGTAGGTCGATTGGAGAACGATGAGACTAAAAGCAGCTACTCAAGGTCTGAGGGCGAAGTCGTACTGCTGACTGCAATGGGGTGTGACAGCAGTAAGGTGTTTCCCTCGGACAACCAGCATCTGCAGCGATGCTGCCTTCTCACAAGGAAGGAGGGGTTAGAAAAGGTCGGCCCTAAAAATGTCACACCTCACCCTACCTCACGGATTTCCGTCTCCGGCGGTAAGGGTGCCCACTAAGGGCTTTTAAGTGCGGAGCTAATACTCAGAAAACTTTTCATAAAAAGGCCGTGCGTGACAGGCCTCAAGCAGTTGTCCCTTGGGCTCTGCGGTCACGCTCTCAGGTCTCTAAGACCGACACTAATCTGCCTTCTTTTTCAGGTTCCTCAAGAAATACCCTTCCACGGTGTGGGCAGCCGGGAAGTGACAACTGCCCTCATACCCGCAAAAGCACGAGAGTCCAAATTGGTCAAAATCAAATCCTTTCTACACCCCATAATATCTCTCTTATCTCTACGACTAACTCTACTCACATTCCTTCATCTCACTGCACCGCTAATGCAAACGATGCGAGCTCACGAAAACTCATTCCTGGTCTCTTGAAACCCCGTTCTAGACTATATGTTGGAGCTTTTAATGTACGGACATTAAGTCAAATAGGGCAACAGGCTTCCTTAGCTAAGACTTTAGAATCTCACTCAATCGATGTATGCTGCGTCTCGGAAACGCGCATACAGGATCCTAGTAAAATCATTAACCTGATCTCACCGTATCAAAACAAAGAAGCAGCCCGATTTACTCTTCGTGTATCCGGTAGCCCGGATGCTGCTTCCCGGGGTCTCGCTGGTGTAGGTATTGCATTGAGTCGTAGGGCAGAACTAGCTCTCCTAGACTGGATCCCTGTAGATAGTCGCTTGTGCGCTATCCGACTGAACGGGACAGTTAGGACTCGGAAAGATAGGGACACTCGTCGTTACCTCTTTGTCGTATCTGCCTATGCCCCCACTGACTGCAGTTCAGACGAGGTGAAAGATGAGTTTTACAGCAAGCTTACGGACCTCCTCCGAAAAGCTAGGCGCTCTGATATAGTTATAATGGCTGGTGACCTTAATGCTCAAGTAGGTAAACTAAGTGAAAATGAGCGACACTTGGGTGGTTGTTATGGTGTCACGGCTCAAAGAACAGATAATGGCGATCGTCTGTTGCAACTATGCTCAGATAACCGCCTGTTTCTAGCGAATACTAACTTTAGGCATAAGGAAAAGCATCTTTTGACCTGGCGACCCCCAAAATCGTCTCAACGTTGGACCCAACTAGATCACATCGCCATCAGCCACCGAAGGAGGGGTTCGATAGAGGACTGTCGCTCGTTCTGGGGCACATGTTTAGATTCAGACCATGCTTTAGTGCGAGCGCGTATTTGTTTGAGGCTTACTGGACGTAGGAAAGACATAGCAATGAAGCCTCCTAGGGATTTACTTAATGATAATAAAGCTAAGAATATATTTCAGGAACAACTAGAAAAGCAGTTAGGCGACCGTGTAAGCGATTGCCATCCGGAAGCAGGTTGGAATGATATCAAAAATGCTGTGGAAACAGCAATGATATCTGCTAGTAAGGTAAATCATAAGGCTAGGATGAAGCCGTGGATTTCAGTAGCATCCACCGAACTGATGGATGCTCGTAAACTCATCCCACCTGGCTCTGAACATAATAAAGAGCGAAGTGAGCTTAAGCGCAGGCTGATAAAAAGCCTACGCAACGACCGTGAACAGTGGTGGGTGGCGAAAGCAAAAACGATGGAAAAGGCAGCGGCGATAGGCAACAGTAAGCAACTTTTTCGACTTATCAAGGAAACTGGTATTAGGGATCCGAACGTCAGTGAGACTATCTCGTAAAGGGATGGGATTACAATTCATTCTCAGTCCAGGAGATTGGACCGATGGGCGGAACATTTTAGGGATCAGTTCAACTGGCCTTCAGCCACACTTCGGTTGCCCACGATCCCCAGTCATCCTGAATGGCAAATCGACTTAACTCCTCCTAGTCTTTATGAAATTGAGAAGGCTATAGGAAATCTGAAGCGAGGTAGAGCAGCAGGTCCTGATAGGCTTACCCCTGAAATGTTTAAGGATGGTGGTCCAGTTTTAGCAGCTAGATTGACTGAAATCTTAGGTAGAATCTGGGAACTGGGCGTAATACCATCTGACTGGTCTGAATCCTTGATTGTCCCAATTTATAAGAAAGGACAAAAGTCTTCCTGTGACAATCACAGAGGAATCAGTCTGACTAATATAGTTTCTAAGCTGTTAGCATCGATTATACTTAGACGCTTAACTAGAGCTCGTGAAGAGCAGACTAGAGAAAACCAGGCTGGATTCAGACCTGGACGTGGCTGTATAGACCACATCTTCACACTGCGACAGGTCCTGGAACACAGACACACATTTAGGCGTCCTACAATAGTTGTCTTCCTGGACCTAAAGGCGGCATTCGACTCTGTTGATCGTGAGGTTCTGTGGCAGTGTCTGTCATTGAAAGGTGTACCAAAGAAGTACATTAACCTTATACAAGCTCTCTACTCTAAAACTACAGGTCGAGTGAGAGCTTATGGCGAACTGTCATCGGAATTCCTCACTTCAAGTGGTGTCCGTCAAGGATGTCCACTTTCCCCATTCTTGTTTAATTTTGTCATAGACATGCTCCTAGATATAACCATGTCTTCGTCTGACTTTTCAGGAGTTGACTTACTACCAGGAGCCTCGCTTACTGACTTAGAGTATGCTGATGACATAGTCCTATTTGGTGAAGACGCTGACAAAATGCAGAGTCTTCTGACTACCCTGAGCAACAATGCAAGCATGTTCGAGATGCGGTTTTCCCCCTCGAAATGCAAAATGTTGCTTCAGGATTGGGTTGCATCGGCACCTGAACTAGTGATAGGGAGTGAAGTAGTCGAGCGTGTAGACCGCTTCACGTATCTGGGGAGTCTCATCAGTGCTGATGGCCTGGTGACTGACGAAATCTCAGCACGGATACAGAAAGCTCGATTGGCTTTTGCCAAGTTGCGTCACTTATGGCGCAGGCGAGATATCCGCTTGCTAACCAAAGGACGAGTGTACCGTGCAGTAGTTCGCTCTGTCCTACTATACGGTAGCGAAACATGGCCGTTAGGAGTAGAGGACATTCGTAGGTTACTGGTCTTCGATCATAGGTGTCTCCAAACATTGCTCGTGTATCATGGGACAACCGAGTGAGCAATGCTGTCGTTAGGAAACGGGTTCTAGGAAAGGAGGGCAAATCAATAGATGAGGTATTGAAACTTCATCAGTTGAGGTGGTTGGGACATGTGTTACGCATGTCTAACTACCGACTGCCTCGACGTGCTATGTTTTGCGGTGTAGGAATAGGTTGGAAGAAAGCTAGGGGCGGCCAAACCAAAACATGGCAGAAATCGATGAAGTCACTGACAAGTGGACTAAGTCATGTTGGTAGATGTAGGCTGCGTGGTTGGGGTCCGCGAGACGAAAGTCACCAATGATTAGAGACCTTGAACGACATGGCTCAGAATCGTTCGCAATGGCGCAGGTGCATCCACTCTTTGTGTTCTCTCAAAATCTAACCTTCTGAATTCTCTATCTTTCTCCTTTCAAATTTATCTCACTGAATTATACTTTTCGAATCATATCTTCGCTCCCTAATTTTCTGCATTACTGCTAATACTTCTATTATCGTTATCACTCTTGGATTTGAACTGACAGTTGCGTCTCTGTGCTGATGTGGTATGGCGACCTGAACTGATGTACGTACGTACGAAGTTCTGCGTTGTATCTGTCTTGTGTTGTCTTGTCTTTTCTGACACCTGACTGTTACACCGTACCATAATATCATTTCGCATGGAACTTCGTAGTATTATATAACACTAAAGTTTAGGTTATAAAAAATTAAGACCCTAAGAAAAATCATTAGCTTATGCAGAAATAGATGCGACGGTCGTTCGAGATGCTCACAAAATACCATTTATTAGAGACTATTGAGTTCTATTTATTCTTTCTGCTTACTTTTAATTTATAGTACTTTCACCTTCTTTAAATTCGCATCACTTAGTAAATTAGCAGAACCTAAGTAACATCAATCAATTGCGCGAAAAGATGAAAATGTAATCTCGAAATCATAAATAAAAACGTCTGAGTTCAGTAGTAGAATGAATATGCATCTTACAGTTAGATATAATATACTACGTGCGCGAATGCATCGATCGCCTAGTTGTTACTAATATAATTAGAATTAAACTAAAATGTGGGATCGTGTTAGTGTTAAATGTAAAGTAAAATGAAAACACATGGACATACTGGACGGAATGATCCTACACGAGTGAAGATTGGACGATCATCTGAAGCCTCTAACTGAAGAGCATCTCGTTCACGTCTTTGTTTCTTCTCCAAACATATTGCAAAAGCACATCCAACTGCATGAGACAATCGCTCACCCTAAATTCAAGCAAGGATTTAAAGTCCATTTAATGAAGTATTAAAAATTTGGCTTCAAAGGTAATTTAATATACAAGACGTCCTAAGTCACTGGACGCTTACACATTATGTGTGTATCATGTCAAAATCAACTACTGTTCTTGATATTAGCAGTGGTTGGAGGGTTGCACTACTCGACGTGGCCCAATAGTAAGTACTATGCGAATTTATGCTATATGTTGCCCAAACTTCAACAGACTTTTATACTAGCTAAGATTGAATATTAGTGTAGACAATGTTTGAGCATGACTAAGATGATGACACAATTAACACTGATTATTATAAGAACTAAGGATAATGTTGTGAGAAGTCGATAGCAGTGGCATAGTTTGGAACATCCGTTATCATCATTTATATGTTGACTTAAGTGTAATTTTGGACATTACATCACTTGGTCGCATTTGTAACTTACATTACTTACGTTAAGATTTCGACTGAAATTTCAATTATTTCTTCTTCTTTGCTCCTAATATTGTTAATTTCCCATCTTGATGTGCTGATGTGTATGAAAACATGGATAGACACAAATCTGAGCTGTTTTACGATGACATTGATTAGGTAGATAGGGAACCATCTGTAGGGTTAGAAAGTTATCACTGTTGTGACAATTAGGTATGTATGATGAGCCTTAATGCTAGAAGTGCAGAGACCGATAGTACAGTTTTGTCTCCAGGTAAGTTTGCCGCATCTAGATTTAGACATTTAGCTGTCGACATAAACAGCTAATCTGCTTAGACTAAATCATATGATCAGTACTTAAATGTAAATACCTTGACTATTTGACAAACGGTAAGGAAATATAAGTAGAAATCTCTACCAAACATAGGGTTCATGACTAAATTTTTAATTCCAGTAATTAACGTAATTACCACACAGAAAAGCAAGCCATCTCTCACAAAAGTTGATTGAACTTTTGTATCAAGATGTGAAGACGGGACATCATTGACAGTCGAAAATAGCACTTAAAGTATTTTAAATTTGGGGATTTAGGTGAATAACTGATGCAACGCAATTATATATGATTATTATAACCAATTGCAAAGGAAAATAAAATCTCAAAAATAAAGCGTCTTAAGCTGAAATCAGGAAGTCAGTGGGCTTCAATTTTTATGAAGGAAACTGTCATATTTTCATCAGTAATGTTTGAACTTTTAATCATCTATTATTTTATTACTTAGATGTTCACAATACCTTTATTTTTATTTCCTCTCCAGAAACCACTACTTTGGTTTTTCTTATTAATTTCATTTACTTTCGTTATACAACTCTAATAAAGATATTTTCAAAAATATTCCATTTTACAACTGGATAGGAATTATATCTGGAGTAAATCAATGAGGAACTTTAGACCGTGGGATTTAAACCGGTATTACTGAAGTATTCGGGTTGCCTTTAGTTTGTAAGACTGAGATATTTACACTGAGTAACACTCGAAGGTATATTTTTATGCTTGGTGTTGACCTAAATCTGTTGATTGAATCATATTTCGGCTAACGGTGAACGTTATTGATAGAAATAATCTGATGAACACTGCAGCCTATTAGTTTATGAGCGGCTTGAGACAGAAACATAAATATATTTCAATGATACACCAATCCTGGTCAGCCAATAAATTTCCCGCTTGTGTCTAGGTTTTCTCACTTCATGTAGCGAGTGGTCGCGTCACTAAGCAAAATTATTGGTTTCACGTACCATATCAGTCGCAGACCACAACAAGAAGCAGTGTTAAGACAATACAGACATGACTAATGTATGTTTAAAAACCATGCCTACATTGACGTACACCGATTTGTTCATTTCCAACTACTCAGTACTAACGCACAATATAGAAAATGTTAGTTTAATGTAAACTGATTTTTTTTCACTGATATTTTCACCATTTTGCCGCTTTTATTAATCGAATGGATTTTTTCTCTGCTCAACTTTAGTTATAAATTGATGTTAAGTCAGTTAATTTGTCGCATCATAAAATATGAGATAGGCAAGAAACTTAACAAGGAGGACTAAGGGTGAACTTGTGTTGCCAGCTTTACTGGAGTAACAGAGGCAAGATGTTTCTATCGGGCGACCGGTGCCTTCAGCTAGTCTACTCTTCAGAATTGGGCGAGGTTAGAATAGTATATCTTACGCATCCCCAATAGATTTTCATTGCCGGTGATAAGACCTAAAAGGTGCTAAGCTATCTTATCGGGGACGACCCACAAAAAAGCTGTGGACGACCAACCTCAAGCAGTTGTCTCTTAGACTCTTTGGTCAAAATCTCAGGTTTCTAATACTTTCCTAACCTGACTTTCTTCTGAGGTACAACAAGAGATATCCTTTAATGGTGTAGGAAACCAGAAAGTGGCAACCACTATCGTAATTCCCAAAATGCTGTCTGACTGTGATGAAATAATAGAGGTAGAACCCCATGGGGAGTAGTATCCCCCTAAAAATTTAGGAAATGTTTTCCCGATAATTGTCACTTAGTTATGAGTTTATTGTCAACTTTTCTAATCACGTAAAATTAAATTTAGTTTACTGTGGTATCGGTTCACTAAAACTAGTGAAAACAATCTGACGTTCGACAGAAATTGGTTAGCACTAAGGACTAAACAAATGCTACTAAATAGTTGAGATAAATGTAACAAATCCTTCGCATCTTGGATGTTGCGTAATAATTAACCAATTACCCGATACTAGCCTTTTGCAATATGTTTGCCGTTGTATTACTAATAAATGTGGATTAATATTAACTCCTGAACTTAATCCAATTTAATCTCCATAATATAATTGCATACTCAACTCTGCTCTCATTAAAGTGATCATCAAAATGAGGACCACCGAATGCCGAAATTATGAGGATAGGCATGAACGGTATATTGCACTACCAAAATAGTGGTATCTGTGAAACTAAAAACAAAGATAATTACAGGTCATTTTAGAACGTTGAAATATAATAGTCAACAAAAAAATGAAAATGATGTATCTACATAAAACTGTTTTAATTTAATAACTCCCGAATTCCATAAAGTAGTCTTGTACTCTCATTTAAGTGGATCTAAAGGATTAGTAGTGACACTACTGATAGACACAGTCCGAACTTTAGGCACGAACTCAAAACAGTAAGATTTGAGAACAAACACTACTTCGAAAATGTGAAAACGCAACACATCAAGCAATGTTACATTAATGTGTGATCAAATACAGCAAAAGACCAAGCATAATAGGCGATTTTTACGAGCATAATAAATGTAATTGTAAGTAGTACAAACGCGATACTAATGCGACTCGCTTATGTATCAAGGTTCTACGAAGGAATTAATGCTTCATCATCATGCATAAGTGGACAAATTGGTTATACGTTTAAAAGCTTACGGATTCCTTGACAGCAAGAAAGGCATGACACATCCAACGGCGAGTAGCGCCATCGCGACATATATAGGCAAATCCCTTTTCATGGTTTCGATCAGGGGCACAGAACGAGACTTTTTCAATTGTCTGATCGACGATGAGGTGCTAAAACATAGAGAGATGAACGTCAAATTTACCTGACTAACGTCATCTGAAACGCGTAAAGCGTCGCCACTAACAGATAAGACGGCTTTTTGGGGTTTCTTCTAAATTTAAATGTTATGCTAACCATAAGAAACACAACAAACCTTTGATTTTCTTAATGCCTTAATTGCTTCTTCACACACTTGCATTCCTCTTGACTCGTAGACTTCAATGTTCCCTAAGTACTATAATAAGATGTAATGGTGGTGTATTTCAAACAAACTTTAACTTGAAAGCTACAGAATCCCTCCTTGATTTTCACTTCATCATCTAACCACTGTTGTGGTTTTGAAGAATCACCCGCCTCACTCCTATTCTGCTTTTTACGTTTTCGAAAGCTGAATGTTCTTCTCAAACGATTCATTTTTGATTTGGCAATTCGATGTTGTTTGTACACTGAACTAAATAAACCATCTAATTTTTGGATGATAATCTAAAATGTAAGCATTAGACGATGAAACATAAAGACAAGACTTAATCATTTCAATGCAAACTGTTCAAAATAAAAACTGCTGAAATGCTTTGAAGTTACGGTTCGTTCATTGAGACTTATTGACTATTATGCAACGTATTCCACTTTTCGCAAACGTTTTCTATTGACACCAGATATACAAAATATTTGTAAAATAATGAAACCAATGGTAGCTAAGTACTAAAATGAAACGGTAAAGCTTAATTACTCACATACGCACTAGAGATGGTTGTGTTTACAGAGAAATGTTTATTTCTATTACTGAATAAACTTAACCAGTAATATTACACAGGAAGTAAAAATGTATGGTTTGGGGGCAACCAAAAGTCTTTGAAATAGCTTTAATTCAATTCTAACAACAAAAAATATAGTTAAAAAAGATACAGGGTAAACCACAAATGATTCTTATGAAAACCATTTAAAATTTCACTAGAGAAGCACTAAATCAATTTGATTCTCATCGCGCACAAATTACCCACCTAATCTCATGACAAAGTTGGTTGCACTATTCAAAGCTAGGATATGAGTTTTCTTATTTTATGATTGATGGCACGAAAATATCAAGGCAGCGAAGCATATCGTGAAAAAATAAGGGTTTCAGCACTAGTATATAATTGGACATGGTAATGGCATGCCGTCGAGATGAAAAGCTTGTTTTAGTTGAGAGTCCCACTCCACTTTAATAATGGATGTAATAAAAAACAATAACAGTAACGCCTACATTGATACTTCTAGAAACGTCTTAAAGCTCTGGGCTAAGTAATTTCCAGGACCCCAACCGGAAGTTGTGATTAGTCGATAGTTCTATACAGCTATCTTTCATACCGTTTCAGGATGCTATAAAATGAACACGTTCATCCAATGTAGGAACTGTTGGGACGACATTCACGAAATATATTGATAACTGAAGTCCATAACCTAAAGTGAAGACTTTAGTCGAAATATTATTACTGTATAGCATACGTCTTAGAATATTCATAGCCTAATCAAGCGATCTGACACATTTGCTAAAAACGATTCCAAAAACTAAAACCACATTACGATGCTATGTTAGAGTACAAAATTAAGATCTTCATATCACACTAAGGAGTTTGTCGAGTTTACTGACAGATTACCGTTCCAAAAATAATGGCTTTCACTTGTTGTGCCTTCTAAAATTCAAGTTGGTGACTACAAATATATTTTATAAGCTTTAAACACGTAAGTTGACAGAACTGTATAATATTAGGAGCACTTGGCCTCTAACCTTGTCACAATCGTAAGCACTTTTAATAAACATATTTATATCGTCGTAAAAAAAGTAGACATGTATTGCTAAAACTAATAAGCACTACAACACTATTCACGTGAAATATTTCAGTTAGTAAGAACCGAAATTCAGACACAATGTGAAACCAAGCACAAATGCGTACTGACTAAGACTGTTACATTGTGTCTATAGACCGAGATTTAAGAAATTGTATTACCTTATGTCGGTATTGTTTAATTAATACACTAAGATTTAGATGGATTGCTTTTCAGAACAACCAATTAGTATCTCCCTACTCCTGTGAGTTACAGACTCATATAAACACATATTAAAGAACTTTATAATGAAAAACAACATTTTATTCCTGCAGACTGAGATACATGATACTGTTGATTGCTTTAATTAATAGCTTTCATTAATAATCCTCAGACGTCGAGTATTTAAAGTCACCATATCTAGAATGGAGCTAGATTTGAACACTGTGAAAATGGTGTTTGCACTGAATATATCTTACCCAAACAGCATTTTCTACAGATAATAATGTAAAGGCTGATTAAATATGATTGGGTTTTACATGCTTACCATTCTCCCCTATCTCTATTAGTCGTAGCCACCACGCAAACAAAATAAGTACGAACTGTGTTACGACAGATAATGGCTTGGTTATAGTAATGATAAATATAACCATTGTTATGCAATAATACTACTGCTTACTATCAAAGCATCACTTACCTCGGTACTTGGATAAAAACAAGAAAATACAGCACCAAATCAACCTTTCATAGTGAATCAGACTAGCTTTGTACTAGCTTGCAAGTTCAATAAACCGAGAATATCGTGACAAAACTAGCGCTTAAAGAACGACCTCTAGGGAAAATTCCAATATCCACTATATATGTAACTGGTGTGTCCTGTTTTGTTCTTCGATGTCAAAAAACAATTTACTTCTTTTCTGTTGATTTTACGCTGCCATTCTGTTTGTTTTTTCAATCGCTCAGCTTTTTTCTTGGTCCACTTTTGCTATCTTTAAGTACTCATATATATATATATATATATATATATATATATATATATATATATATATTCATAGTCCTTCTTGTCTCCAAACAATTAGGAAATCCGAAAACAAAAGCTGTAGGAAAGAAGTAATGAAGTCAGTGCATATCGCACTAAATATTGGCTCAGGAATCCTTCCTTGCCGAAGTATAAAGCTTGGACCGTAATGGGTATGTAGCGGTAATTAATCCCCAAAATAAATAGTTGCATAAGCTCTCGACATTGATGCTGACCATGTTTGTTTTAGCGGACACTACTAGTTGAAAGCGCGAGGTCACGCATCTTCACCAGATCACGACTCCAACCACCGTGGGTAGCATCTCTCTCTAGTTTGCTAGCCTAGACTTTGCTATCCCATTAAAGCTCTGTTTACGATCAAATATAATTTCGCTTCCATCCTTTATCGCCTTCTGATTTCTTCTCATTCGTAAGAGTGGGTCCATTCGAAAGAAGTATCTTTGGTTATACGACAAGCGCAACTTAGTCATATATCCGGGAACGCATCATTGGTGAGCAAGACGTGATCTGGAAACGATCATTTACTGTGAGTCCGTTCTCTTTTATAGTTTTAAACAGAGTTTCATTGGTGGTTTAATTTTTTTCACCACATATTTTTCACAAAAATTTTCTATTTGCATTCATTACTATTTTTATGATGTCAGACCAGACTCCTAAGCTAATTAGGATTAAAACCCATACGGCTCCAAACTTTCAGCTCATTCCTTTCTGGGGAGATGATGTCGAAGCCTGGTTCTGCTACGCAGAAGCAGAATTTCGAGACCAATGTGTGACTGATCCACGCGTTCAATTTCTGGCGGTTGTAAGGTCACTTCCGCGTGAATTGAACAGTTACGTCACCCCTTCTTTTTTAGTCCTGACTGCCTAGAACCGTACGAACAGCTTCAAAAGATCGATTCTTAAACGAGGAGATTTGTCCGACTGACAACGTCTTGATGAGTTGTTTCACACCATTGATCTTGGTAGCGGTTCTGCGACCGAAATGTTATTGCGTATGAAAGAGGTAATGGGTCAACGTGCTTTTGACGATGGTCTCTTCCGTCAACTTTTTTATCAAAACTGCCACAACAAGTGCAAGCACTATTGGTAACTTTTAACAACAACCCAGTAGATGAACTAGCTTCATCTGCTGATCGAATTCTGGAGATCACCGGAACTCGCCACAATGAGGTTTATTCTGTTACAGAAAAACCTCTAGAGACCGAAAACGAAATAACTAAATTGTATCATACTCTTTCTCGTTTCCTCGATCTACACGAGCAACGCCGACCAAACAATCCTCGATGACAAAGTCCATCGCGTAAAAGATCCTTATCTCGACCTCGGCGAACCGAAAATCCACATTGGTGTTGGTGCCACAACACCTATGGCAAGGACTCAAAGAAGTGTAGAGACCCTTGTTGTTTCCGTAGCCGCAAACCCACTGTTGATGTCTAGGGAAACTATCCCGCCGGCACGCGCTAGCGGCAACCGTAGCCAGTGGAAACAGCCACCTGTTATTCATCTCTGATGTAATAACGAAGGTTTGCTACCTCGTCGATACTGGCGCAGAAGTCAGCGTCCTTCCTGCAACTTCATCTGATCGCCAACATGAAGCTGCATTCGATCTACAGGCAGCTGACGGAAAACAAATGGCCACGTATGGAAAAAAATATGTCTACTTAAACGTAGGCTTGCGCAAACCCATACACTGGATTTTCACTATCGCCGATGTGAAAATACCTATCATTGGCATAGATTTACTTAGCCACCACAACTTGCTTGTGGACGCTAACAGAAAGAAGCTAGTCGACAGCAACACAAAGCTGTACGTGCGTGGAACCACTTTTACAGGTTGTAGCTTATGTCCTCTTCGCTTTAAACATTTAATTAACCCTTATTTTCGGCCAATACTTGACAAGTATCTGGACCTGAATAAGGCGACATTGAAGTTATCATGTGTAACCAGCAATGTTACACATCACATCAAGACTACAGGTCAACCTGCATTCTCCAAAGCACGCCGATTAGCACCCGAAAAATTAAGGATTGCTAAGAACGAATTCGACCATATGATTGACCTGGGAATAATCAGCCCATCCAGCGGCCCATGATCGTCTCTATTACATATGGTTCCGAAGAAAGACAGCAATGATTGGCGTCCTACCGGTGATTATCGACGTCTTAACGCACAAACTACGCCAGATCGTTACCCTTTACCAAACATCCACGACCTAACGGCCACGTTAAAGGGAATGACAGTATTCTCAAAAATTGATCTAGTAAACGCCTACAATCAAATACCGATGGCCGAAAGTGACATCCTGAAAACGGCTATTGTAACCCTGTTCGGTCTTTACGAATTCCTCCGAATGCTCTTCGGCTTGAGGAATGCAGCTCAAACATTTCAACGTTTCATTGACGATGTGTTCTGCGGGCTCGACTATGTCCATGCATATGTCGACGACTGCTTGATAGCAAGCCCAGATGAGGAAACACACATGAAACATTTGGACACAGCTTTTAAAAGACTCCAGCAATACGGAAGTACTATTAATATACAAAAATGTCAAATCGGAACAACTTCGTTAGATTTCCTGGGGCATACCATTGATGCTAATGGTATACAGCCTTAAAAACACAAGGTGGCGGCAATTCTGAAGTATCCGGAACCAAAAACCATTAAGCAGTTACGATCTTTCAACGGGTTGGTAAGTTTTTACAAACGATTTATCCCCAACAGTGCATCTATTGTAAAACCCCTAACGGATCAGCTTCGTGGAAATGAAATGGTGATCACAATGAATTCAGAATCAAATAAAGCCTTCATTGCAATTAAAGAGGCGATAGCCAATGTAACTATGCTAGCTCACTACACTACTGATGCTCCCTTCAACATTGCAGTCGACGCTTCTGACTCAGCCATTGGCGCAGTTCTGTAACAATAAACTGGCCAAGCTTGGCAGCCTTTAGCATTTTTCTCAAGACGATTAAACGACACTGAATCGAGGTACAGCACTTTTGAACGTGAACTACTAGCCATCTACTGTGCTGTACGACATTTTCAACACTCTATTGAAGGCCGGGAATTTATAATATTCACCGACTATAAACCACTGACGTTTTGGATGAAATCATCTTCAGATAAGTACTCTCCACGAGAGTCGCGTCATCTTGACTATATCTCCCAATTCTCTACGGACATACGACATATATCGGGAGCTAACAATGTAGTTGCTGACGCCTTATCGAGAATACATTCCTTGAATCGTATCCAAGGGATCGACCTTGTTAAACTAGCTCAACTTCAAAGTGAAGATATCGATTTTCATCACGTGTTAGCTGCAACAACGCTCCAACTCCAAACCAAAACGATTGGAAAAGGTAAGAACACTTTAATTTGTGATTCTTCTACAGGTATAGCCCGTCCAGTCGTCCCCAGGAGTTATCGACTAGTCACCTTCGACACGTTGCACAACCTTTCTCATCCTGGAATTCGTGCTACAAGTAAACTGATTACTGAGAGATTTCGCTGGCCAAAAATGGACAAGGATATTAAAGAATGGGCGCGCACTTGCATAGCCTGCCAGAAGAACAGAGTGATTCAACATAATAAATGCCCCCTAGGCACTTTCTCAACCCCTGACGCTTGATTCGATCACGTCCACCTTGATTTGGTAGGACCTCTACCAGAATCAAATGGATTTTCTTATCTTCTGACATGCGTGGACTGATTCACACGCTGGCCAGAAGCAATTCCACTCAAAGACATCACTAGTGAAACGATTGCTCGCGCTTTCGTCGAACGATGGATAGCCAACTTTGGTTGTCTATCCACAGTAACAACAGACCGTGGACGTCAGTTTGAATCTGGATTGTTTCACGCTCTGACCGAACTTCTTGTAACTACACGTTTCAGGACAACCGCTTACCACCCACAATCTAACGGTTCGGTAGAAAGATTTCATCGACAACTGAAAGCATCACTTTCAGCAACAAACATGCCTCAGTGGACCGACGCCTTACCACTAGTTTTACTCGGGATTCGCAGCACAGTGAAGGAAGATGTTGGATGTAGTGTCACCGAATCAGTCTACGGAACGACTCTTTGGCTACCAGGTGAGTTTGTGGAAACCGCTTCCACTTCGGCAAACCTGGATATGAATTCTTACGTGAACCGGCTTACAAATGCTATGCGTTCAGTTAAGCCAGTTCAAACTTGACAACAGTCGACAGACATCTTTATCCAACCTGCTTTAAAATATACTACACACGTTTTCGTACGTCGTGATACCGTACGCCGACCTCTCGACGCAACTTACGAAGGGCCATACAAGGTCCTGAAACGTGAAACAAAGTACTATACGATTGACACAAATGGCCACGAGGATTACGTCAACACTGACCGCCTCAAAGCAGCCTACCTAGAAGGTACACCTTTTAGTGTCGAATTCGCTGCAACACCTGCTAAACGTGACATGAACGAAGCCATTACGCCGCAAGCAATGACTAGCACGCAAGTAGAAGTATCGAAGAGCTCCGTAACGCCGAAAGCTACGCGTTCTGGTAGAAAAGTACGATTTCCAGAACACCTAAACGAATACTATGTCTACTAATTTCCTACCACTAGCTACGTACGTATAACATTTTTCTTGTTGTCTTAAAATAAATAATAACAAAGAAAAAAAATAAAAATCAATAAACCCATTATTATTATTTGTTTTTTTTTCTAAAAAAAAGTAATAATAATAATTTTACTGTGTGCATTTTATAAATTTTCGTATCAAAAAAACGTTTCATTATTTGTTGTCGGTGTTCAACACGTATTTATAGACGCATTGAGTTAACAATTGTTTTTTTTGTTGTACACAAAACGCACAGATTTAACTTTTATTTTTTTTTCTACTTCCAGGCCGTCTGGAAACAAACAGAAGAACGTGGAAGAAACAAGAATTTTTTATGTGCAAATATTTTATGCAACGACACCATAGTGTAAGGGCCAACGTCCAGAAGCTGCACAACATCGCAAGCTTTCGAAGGAACGTTTACCAATGTCTGACGCATTGGGTTTTGTCCTTTGGCTGGCACGTCTTAGGTTCCTCACGAACCCATTAGGGGGGGGGAGTGAGCTGTAGCGGTAAATAATCCCCAAAATAAATAGTTGCATAAGCTCACGACATTGATGCAGACCATGTTTGTTTTAGCGGACACCACTAGTTGAAGGCGCGTGGTCACGCATCTTCACCAGATCACGACTCGAACCACCGTGGGTAGCATCTCTCTCTAGTTTGCCAGCCTAGTCGTTGCTATTCCATTAAAGCTCTGTTAACGATAAATGATAATTTTGCTTCCATCCTTCATTGCCTTCTGATTTCTCATTCGTAAGAGTGGGCTCCATTCGATAGAAGTATCTTTGGTTATACGACAAGCGCAACTTAGTCATATATCCGGAAACGCTTCAGGTAAAATGGTGATTGGTGGACAAATTAGATTGAGAGGTAGGTAGATATAATGAAGAGTGGTTGTTAACAGACGATGAAATAAAGAATGGTGGATAAATTAAGATTGGTGAATAAGCGAGAGTAGTGTAGAAACAACCCTTACATACTGTATTTTCATAATGTAACCATCTGACTAAACATTTTGTTATGTAAATACATTGCATTGGTGTTAGAACATCAGACATTGTTTGATAATTTAAATTTATGATTATGTTGAGAGCACTAATATGTACTTGCGGCAGCTTAACTTTCATGTATATGTTTGCTAGAAGCTACACTAATAAACTGTTCATTGGCGCTTTTGACTTTAGGTATATGTTGATTGCTAACTGCTTACTATCAGTGTCAATCAGTCGAATAAAAAAACTTAAAGTGTTCGATGTATCAGCTGATTTACGCAGACTAGACATCTACTCTTAATTCATAATTTATTCCCGCCCTCCCATACTGGCATTGAAGTGGCTTAACAACGCATAAAAACAATCAAAACATGGCAGACATACTAAATCTGAAAGGTAGATTATATAAACCGATGGTTGGATGTAAAAATTATCACAGGATAATGGAAGTTAAGGAAATAAAAAACAATCAAAGATTTGATGGAAGGAATGTTAAAAAAATCTAATAGTGGAGAGAATATATGGGAAATTCTAAAACCAAAATGGTGACAACTGGAAAAGGAGAAAATATCAAAAATCTTTAGATAAAGTTAAGAGTTATTTTTAATTTTTCTGTGTGGATAAGTGAGCATAATTTTAAGAAAGATAGGTGCTAGAGGAGAATAAGTAGAGTGGAATTGGGTTGTTAACAGAGTAAACAATGAATAAGGGTTGAAAAGAATGGTTACGAGTAACTGTAAAAGTAATAACCGAATAAGATCCACGATGGCAGACGAAATAAACCCGCAGATCCTAATTAAGCGCAAACTAAAGAAGAATCGAATTGTTTACTGCGTGAATGTGGTAACACAAAATTGACATTTAAAACCTGCTGAATTATCCTGGAAACCAATCAGATGCATACGGTATGGGCGAGTTCTACAGTTTCTCCCATAATTTAAATCGTATTGAAGTGCACACTTTGTTCACTGTATTTTTTTGTCCAGTTTTTAATTTCTTAAAATTTCCTAATGTTACATTGCAAAAGTCACGGTTATTCCAGTAACGTTTTACGTGCTGACAATATCTTTTGCAGCTGAATAAAATGAATTTAGTGATTTACTGATATGAGGCACTGCTGCTTAAGTTAAGGTCAATGTGGACAGTCTATAAGATTAACGTGCTTCAGTTGTAAAATATCGATCGGTTTATACAGAATAATTTTATTAACTTCTTAAACGCAGCTTGGGGTTTTCACTGTTTAAAGTTTAAGTGGTTAGTAATAATTTTGCAGTTGGCATGAAGTCAAGAAATTTTCATATTTTTGTTTAGAAGACGTTCATTTTTTGTAGCCCATAGCATTTTAAAAAGACTTAATGAATGCTCCGTATTTTACGGTTCGTCAATGAGAAACACTGGTACATTTGGCCGATTTCTGTGTATGTGGATGAAAATAAATGGTAAATCTGTAACAGGTTTAACTAAATCTATAAAGTTCGTCGTGATTTTTAAGTAGGTATGCTACGCAAAATCTGGACTTCGCGGATGATCTAGCACTTCTATCCCATACACAACAGCGAATGCAAGTGAAGACAACCAAAGTAGCAGCAACCTCAGCATCAATAGGCCTGAACATACATAAGGGAAAGAGCAAGATCCTCAAATTCAACACCGAGAGCACGGACCTAATTGAACTTGATGGTGAAACTCTGGAAGAAGTGGATACCTTTACATACCTGGGGAGCATCATCGATGAACAAGGAGGATCCGATGCAGATATAAGGGCGACGATCGGCAAAGCCAGGGCAGCATTCCTACAGTTGAAAAATGTATGGGACTCCAAACAACTGTCTACCAATCTCAAAGTTAGACTCTTCAAATCGAACGTCAAGTCAATTCTTCTGTATGGAGCTGAAACGTGGAGAACTACTGAAAACATCCTCAGGAGAGTACAGGTATTTATCAACAACTGTCTACGCAGAATATTGAATGTCTGTTGGCCGGAAACCATCAGCAACAGCCTACTTTGGAAAAGAACAAACCAACTTCCAGCTGAAGAGGAAATCAGGAAACGACATTGGAAACGGATAGGACATACACTGCGGAAATCATCAGACTGTATCACGAGACAAGCACAAACTTGGAATCCTGTTGGAAAACGGAAAAGAGGAAGGCCAAAGAACACCCTGCGTCGAGAACTGGAAGCAGACATAAAAAGGATGAACAGTAACTGGAGACAGCTGGAAAGGATTGCTTAGGACAGAGTTGAATGGAGAAGACTGGTGAGCGGCCTATGCTCCTCCGAGAGGGGTAACAGGCGTAAGTAAGTAAGTAAGTATGCTACGCAAAAGAATGTGAAACTAATCCTTTAACAAAAACAATCTATATATAAGGCTACTGTCGGAATCTAGAATTCGTGGAGAACGTTTGTCGAATTTGTTCCCTTTATCATGAAAAAATCCATTGGTGATAGAATCGTTTAAAACCAATGCATCTGAAATCAGAAAGCCTAGTATATCCACCATATACACCTAGGAGCCATAATACCACTATACATACGACATAAATGATATCTCAAATTTCTAGCTAGTTGCAAACCGTCAAGATTTAATAGCAAATCAATTTAGCCAAATATAAAATGTTTGGCCAAAGTATCATTAATCCAACTAGATTAGTGTATAAACCTAGATGGTAATAGACACTACCGCTAAGGAACCGAAGTATCCAAATTTCGCACATTAGCCGTGCTTGTTGGTAAATCAAGCATAAAAACCACTGTCCACACTTTTTAAAGCAATAGCACCATCCTTCATAATATTCACTATACGGCATTCATTTCTCGTTTTTGTCAGAGAACTGTCTGAATCACAGTTTATGTTCTTAGATATTAAAGAGAATCGTTTTGTAATTTGTTGTCATTTGTTTACCACTGTTATCCAAGAACTTAGGATAACTTAATTCATCACTCAACAATAAGAATTGAAGGAGTTTTAGAAAAGTTTGATTGTATTTTAACTGTGAATGTGACACGTTTCACCAGGTGAAAATGCTTCAGCATTTGCAGACTGTTATTAATATGTTATGAAATTGCTTACAGAATTCATTACAGCTTAAAGACCGGATCAACAATGATATATAGCTGTTACTCGTAAATTCATGATTCCGAGAACAAAAATACATAATTGAAGGTAAAATAGCACACTAAGTGTAATGAAGACATTGCCATTTTAATTGCTGTTTTAAATTGATATCTACGCAGTGTCTATTACGAACAAGACCGTTAAAAATCCTTGTGACACGTGGGATAAAAAGGCGATGTAGTTTCAAGTCACTCTATCGAGGGATCACAATACGACAAAACATGTGAATGTTCAGCGTTTTGCGTAGTACAGGGCGACATATAAGTGCTTAGAATAAAGAAGAGTGTTGACAATTATTTGTGATAGATAACCATGTGTGGATCATCCACATACGCGTTCCATTAACGTTTGAACTGTAAATAGTTATTTTTATCTATATTTGATCGCATTCATTTCACTAATAGCATAATTTCAAGGCATTCACGGGTCACTATATGTCACATTGACTAATGCACACCAACAATCAATAGCATAAGTGTATATAATAGAAGTTATTAACGGAGAATTCAAAAAAAACTATACGTGAACTAAACATAGATTAAACAAGAAGGAATTCAAAACAACCACCGTAAGTTATCAACCTTCAAGTTTAGTTCAATCACGCATTGAGTTACATGCGAAAGAGGTAAGCAAAATTTATAAAACAGTGTGTCGACGGTTATGATTGGTTCTTACCGTGTTATCTTCTATTATCTGAGACTTTGGTGGCAAGGAAAGTGTGGTTCCTCAAAAATACAAATGACGACTGGTAGTAAACTGTTCTTGGACTACGGAAGACGTTTGATGAGTTAGCCTAACGTCCGATGTTCCTTTAATATTCTATTTTATAACTGTGTTTTTTATTGAAGGTCAAAAAACAGGCAGATCGTGTCAAAACACTAATGAATAACACGTTTAAAGTAACATGGGCATACTAAATGTCTTCTACTAAGCAGTGAAATACACACAACGCACCCAGAAGCCATTGACACATATTAGTTTCAGCAAAACCCTCCTTCCAACAACAGTAAATCCCGTGAATATAATAACTAACGATTTACAAATGTATTAATCTGTAGCATGAAGTTTTACAGTCTATGACTAAGAACAGAATGTCTAAGAGTGGAATTCAGAGTCTCTTACGTACTTATCTTGGAATGATGCGTGCACTATTAGATACTGACTTTGTCAGCCTTAATTCTGCCTGTAAAAGTACAACACTGAATTTCGGTTACAAAACGTTGCGTGGAAGTCCCTTCATTCGCTGATGCTAGACAATCGTTCACGTAAAAACATTTTATCTACCACATATCGCATGTCAGTAAATAAATTCTAAAACTGCACAAATTTCGTGCGTTAACAGGCAGTCATGATATATAAGGGGAAGTACTTAGGAATAACAAGCATACAATACGGACATACATATATTACGTACAAATAGAAGCATATTTACTATATACAGTTTTCATGTACTTGGAGTTCAGATGGTAACAGTAATTATTTTAGAATTGCTGTGTGGCGTATGCTGCAAGATATGACCTAGTGATTGTAACTGTGGAGAGGCTGAAACTCCAGAATCTAAACTGCTGAATGTACGAAAAGAACAAGTAAATCCATGTTAAATTGAAGATGCTGTTTTCCTTAGGAAGAACTCTGCTAGGCGGATCATGTTCGTTTTTGCGTTGAACCAATCAACATATATGATGAGGGACTGGTGAATAATCAGCGTCTACAAGATTCTATATAAAGTAGAATCGACGATGGTTAAGCCTGATTGAGAGTATACTTGTTTATATTAAAAGAAGAATCGGGTAGAAGTTCAAGTTTCGAAAAGAAATAAGTATTATTTCCACCTGGTTGGTTAATGCCAATCCAAGAGTAATTGTTGTTGATTCGCCCATAAAAATCTCTTGGCATTTTTGGTATTTATAGAGATAGTAGTGTATTAGACATATCATTCCAAGTACAAATGGGTATTACCGAGTTTGCACAAGTATGTTATGTATTGAGCAGGCCGAATATTTCAACAAGTCATTAGTTTATTCATTGCATTGGAGTCACTAAACAGTTGGCTTATTTCTAGTATAAGATATATAACGGTATCTAGCCCACAGATTTTTGCCAGTAAACTATTCCAAATGATGGTGAATTTGTCCACGGAAAACGTAGATCGTATTTCAATACTACAATGTTCCGCCTTGACTGTTCCTGTGTGGTTTCTAAGGCATTAATTAGATGCAACGATGAATCTTAATATAGAGTCTTGGCAGTATTCTAAACGGTGTACAACTTAGAAATAGAATGTCAGGTTGAGCTGACCTTGCCTTTTCCAAAGTGTTTTTGAGCCTAAAGTATCATACCGTGTATTGTAGTGTAGTTCACAAACCATCTCCAACGTCTTTTTTGTGAGGTATCGCTGTATTCCTTCAAATTTCAGCTTATCACATATTCAGAGGCCGATTAATGTAAGTAGGCAGTATTCAAGTGGCTGGCTTACACAGACCTTATAGAATACCAATCTCGACTCACGTTGGTAGAAATTATAGAATACACAGCCCATTTGTCTGCAGTGCCTTTGAGGTGATAGACGTTGTTTGTTCCATGAATTTCAGATCCTTAGAGTATCTTAAGCCTATATTCAGAATTGTTTCACGTTCGCAAATTTGTGCCAGACTACAAGTATAATAGCGATTTAACCCAATACTTTAAATGACTGCGCTTAGTTTACAGATGGGACTGAATACCGTTTTGGCTTACTAACCATCATAAGCCAATGAGAAAACTGTATTTATGATTGAGTAGTTTACAGGAAAAACATAATCCTATTACAGTGGATATAAATATTTGCATGGTAAATAAATAAGTAATAGTTATTTAAGGGCATTATCTACGTTAAGTCACGGGAACGATGCTAAAGTAATTATCTGTTTGACTAAAATAATTTTATTTAGAGACTAATTACAATATACCACCTCAAGAAAATCATCACTAAAGACCAAAGACTTATTTGCATACGGATACCCAACTCAGTGGTTTCAATCATAAACGAAATATGCATGGTTCTAACCATAAATTTTGTTTGTTGACAGTTTTTGTGGCAAAAGAATAATGTTACGCTTTTTACTCCATTAACGAAGCAAAAACATATCACTAAATAGCAATTTAACTATTCACCAATACTATTTTTCATGTAAATTGGACTACAACGTTAATTGTAACTTGAGTCCTAGTCTTAAAACAAATTTGACATCCCGCGAATACTAAATCTGGAATTCTAGGATAAGAAGCGAAATTCTAGTTTTATCTAGAATTTTTAAGTCATCTTTTAGGTATTAATCTATATATTAAATTTCACCCCCAGCCTTAGGTCCCAGACATATTCCTAAAGTCAAGTCCAACATTGCTATAAGACTTGGCAAGACGTAAGGTTACGTCTGTCAAAATAGAGTCTAAGGTCCTTTAATATCTCGGATAAAACGCTGTAGCATAAAAAACTGAGGGTATTGCACAGAGCCATGCATACAGTTTTCTCAGTGATTTAAATGCTGATTTCCATGATATGTTATTCGATACCAACTTTTGGCTTAGTGCGCTAAAGTTAATTCATTCTATAAAACTTACTTCTTGTTCTAAATTTTGACTCAAAATAGCATTCCCAACACCAAAAGTTGAGTACCGAATAAAGTTCCTAAGCTTAAACATAAGTGCTAATCCGAGCTATGATATATTGTCAGTAGTGAGCATTTCTTGTTTTGTAGAAGTCGGCGAGGAGATACTGGCTTTCTAATTAGTGTGAGTTACTTTTTAAGGTCAATTGATGTTCATAGTTCCCTGACATGCCATTTTTACTCACGGCTATAGAAAAATAACATCGTCATTTTGAACTCTGAAACTACACTTGTTGAGTAGGTTCTACTAATCGCCGTGATCAGAAGCTCTGTGCAGAATATTTCATTAGTGTCGACTTATCTTCGTGGTCCGAAATAACCATTCGTTGCCTCGTTTTACCTGCTCTCTTCTTCTGGCTTAACCTCACCATACAAATAGTGAGTTCAACAGTACGGCTTTATGAATAGTGTTGTTATTCTAACTTTCTTTTAGCAGCAATGCTTGCCAACAATACTTCACTAGGCGTAATAAAAGCTTAGCATCCGACAGTTTTGATATCGTGGATATAGGGGTTTATAAGAAGGACAGTACATAACTGTATCTAGACATTTGCTGTCACTGACGCAGAAACACAATTAAACGAAATCCCCAATCCTTGTAAGTGTACTAAGAGCTATGTTAGTGTGAAGCTCTTCTTTGAGAAGGTTGTGCGACCATATTAGTACCGTGCCTCCTTCGGGTTCCCCGCTACTTCTTAAAAATGTTGTGTTCTTCTCATCCATTTCATTCTTCGCCACCTCTGAGTCTAATCAGGTTTTGTTTGGCATGACGATACTCATCCTCCAGGTTAAAGAATGAACTCCAGGGTTTTATTGTTTTGATTTTTGAACTCCCTATGTTACGGATGAGGCACTCGATTACCTGTCATAGTACTTCTGGGTCTTGAGATACTATATATGTGATAAATTTCAAATACCAAACCTGGTGCAGAACTCTCTAATAAAGATTATGTTATCTGGTGCTGGCTATCAGTATGAGTTAGTCAGATCGTACAAGTAACTTAAAAAATTTTATTGTCTTACTTCATTTTGCTTCAGATTAACGGACGATTTGATGGTCCAGTTATATTTGTTTACATACTTATTCAGTTATGTACATCACTGTTTAGATAACTGTTGAAGTAGACTCTAAATTTACTCCCTTAACCAATAAATTATGGCTACATTTGTGATGTCTCAAACCTCTTTTCTTCGCTGATCAGTTTAGTTCTAATTCGGCTTTAAAGAGTATAACAGTAAATTTATACGGAGAAAAATTATGAAATCGACTGATCTTTTTTTGTCACACAAGTCATTCGGTATTTCGTAAACCCCTGCTCTTAGACCGAAGGGAATTAATTCAAAATACAAGATCATGCATAATCAATCGTGTAGGCTGACATCTTCAATCCGCATTCACATTTGTAACATGCAGAAATCAATCTGTAATTATCGTCGAAAATTAGCAAGAATACTTCTACCCTTAGCAGCTTAAAATTTTCTGGACCAGGCCCTGACGACCCAATCTCATTAACCGAAAACTCGCGTGTCTTGGTAACAGAATCATCATCTTTACCCGTCAAAGCTCAACACCCATAAATACGAAGTTAATGTC
Source organism: Schistosoma japonicum (assembly GCA_025215515.1). Classification (NCBI taxonomy): domain Eukaryota; kingdom Metazoa; phylum Platyhelminthes; class Trematoda; order Strigeidida; family Schistosomatidae; genus Schistosoma; species Schistosoma japonicum. The sequence goes on along the minus strand of CM046062.1, from coordinate 33,492,466 downwards.
CTGTAATTTCTTTTTCCCCCTTGTTTTACATGCACTAATGGGTCATATTACTGTATTGGCATTTAATAACTTCAAATTTTCAAAGTAAACGTAGTACTTCGTACTTTTAGTATCGAAAATGAAAATCATAGCATGTTCTAGGGAAGTTGTCGAAAAGCGAACGCTTATACACTAAAATAAACGAACGAATCAAATGTAAAATGATATATTGACAGTTGGCTTGATTACATTAGGCACGCTGAAAGTTCATATGAATACAATTTATTTGGATTAGTAACAAATATGAATCAGAAGACTGTATTAAAAAAAATACACTACATTAAATAATTCGTTAATTTGGTAGCCGAAACCAGTGTTGATGCTAGGCCAATGATAAAAACAATAATTTAACCTATATCTCGACTAAACATGAAGTTGATTACAAAAACTGTATTTGATGGCGGTGTAAACTATTAGCTGCATCATTGTATGAAATTTCGCACTTTCTATAGCTTCAAGGTTTGTAGGTCGCTCACAGAAAAGTGACAGATCCACGAGTTTTTCTCAAGGCTATAATGAATTGAAGGACGTGAATTTCTTCAACGAACGATAAGTGCCTTTTCCAATCAACGCAAAGAGATGTGATTCGATGTTATCTTTCAAATGTGACTTTGATGCATGTGTTAATTAACTCTCTTTATGATTGATATTCAATTAATTAGGACCTGGCTTTATCGTGGCGTCAACGAAATAATTATTTGAATTTGAAGTACTAACCCGAAGACAGGCTTAAGCACAGATCGAAAGACCTTGAACATAGGTGAATGTATGGAATACAGAATCTACCTCTTCAACATTGTTTACTTCTTTTCTTCACATCATGAAATGTTAGCCACCTTGAAGGTAAAGCAGGCTGCCTTCTATACAATTTAATCCCGAAGACACTTAGTATGGTATATCTCAGCAACCCCCACTCCACGCGAACTTCAACCCCCATTCATATTATTTTTGAGTGACAAACATGCACGTACATGACATTTTTGGTGGCAGTAATTATGTGGCTATTATGCTACTACCTCTGACTTCTGGTTATTTAATCAGCACCTTTATCCTTCGTGGTTTTTAACGGCCTTGAGTTTAACATTTCAGTGAAATTATTGAACATATTTGTCAATGTGAATAATGTACACTGATTTGATTTTGACATCTGCAATAAACCTGCAACCTCGTATATATTCTGTAATTAAAAAATGAATACAGTATTATCATATTAATAGGTGCCTTATGGAATCATTAAAACACAATATCATTCTTGAAATAATTCGAGCAAATTCTGTGAGGCAATTTAAAATACATACAATACTATTGTTATCTGTATGTTATTATTATAATTTTAAGTTTTGTTTATGCTAATGCTTAGTTTAGCTTTTATAATTAGAAGGTTGATTTTGGGTTAGTAATCTAATAAAATGCCTTTAAACCTTCTTTATTTTCTGTCAATCTAGTAAACGCATGCAATTGTATACAACAGGACAGTACTCAAGTAGGAATGCATAACAGGTTTTAAAAAGAATAACTTTATTTTCGTTGAGGTGATAGTTGCGATGAATAAAACCAATAAGTCTGTAGGTTTTAGAGATCTGTGATAAAGCTTGCTTGCCAAAGAACAAGCTTTTTAAATATTAAATTGATATGTCGGAATATTATAAATAAATAATAACGTCTACTGCTATGCAGGAACTAATCGCAACTCTAATCGGAAAACTTATCTGCGCCAACTGATACTCGCAACTGTGACCAACGACTCGATACTAATTACTCACCCCAAGACAAAATCAAGAAACACCAAAGCAGCACCAGGAAGATTCGATTCTATTACAATTCAAGTCTGTATATATAGATACAGAAACGACCTTGGGAAAAACAGAGTAATTAGCATACTAAAATGACATTACAACAAATCACAGTTAACAAGGTCCAGCGGAGGAAATGAAAAGCAGTACCGGTTTCCGCTCACTTTACAATTAAATAAAAAATAGCAAAATCACATGAAAAATAACTAGTTTCTTCTCTTCTTAGCACCTCCCCATTTTGAGGAAAGTTCGCTTTCTTGGAACCTCACTGTGGCTCTTCGTTTTCTTTCACTCCGTCTTATTGGCTGTTGTTCTTCGGATGCTCCTTTCTTGTTGTTTGCTGCAATTAATGTTGGTTTCTCCGTGGGGAGCTTGAAAGTGTAAAGAAGAAGTTCAAGCGCTAGGTTCGGTTCATCTGCTTTTTGTTCACAAAACCTTCTTCGCAGCTGGTTGCGATGTCGAATCCATATTCGTCCTCCCACTGCTACTTCATAGATCACTTTCCCTCTTTTACCTTTAATTACTCCGTTTTTCCACTTCTCGCTTCCCGGTCTGTAGTTCCTCACGTACACCTGCGTGCCGTTTCTGTAGATGTCATCATCCTTGCTTTTCACTTTTGATGGCCTCATTACCTCATTTATCGTTCTCAGTTTCCGTCCCATAAGTGCTTCTGCTAGTGATTTCTGTTCTGGAGCACTGTTGTTTGGGGTACTTCTATATACAAGTAGAAAACGCTGAATAATTTCCGCTAGGCTTCCCTCCCCCTTTGCCTTTAGTACAGCTCTTTGGAAGGTATCCACAAACCTTTCCGCTTGTCCATTTGATTGTGGATGGTACGGTGTGGAGTAAATATGTGTGATAGCGTTTTCTCGGCAGAAATCACTGAAAATCTGTGACGTAAACTGGGACCCGTTATCAGTGACTAGTGTCTCTGGAAACCCATGACACGCGAATATCTTCCTCAATGTTTCCAGGGTTTTCTGCGCAGTCGGAGGAACTACAGAATGGATCTCTGGCCATTTCGAATATACGTCTTCTAACACCAAGTAGTAGACTCCTGACATGGGCCCGGCAAAATCTAAATGTACTCTGCCCCATGGACTCGCAGGAACTAGCCAGCTTACTGGTTCCACCTTCGGTGGGTTTTTTGATGCTTGCTGACACCGGTCACACTTTCTCACCAAGTCTTCAATCTGGGCGTCCATTTTCGGCCAGTATGCATAGCTCCGTGCCACTGATTTCATTCGAGCTGTTCCAGGGTGTCCAGCGTGAAACTGCTTGAGTACTACTCGACGTAACTCACATGGTATCACTACTCGATCCCCAAACATAAGGCACCCTTCTACTAGGCACAGAGCTTGATGACGTTTATATAGCCTTCTCAATTCTTCATCTAGAGAACGTGGCCAATTGTGCTGCATATAATAGATTGCTCGTTGAATCGTTTTGTCTCTTCTTGTGAATTCAGCAACTTGCTGTGTGGTAACAGGAAGTGCTCTCACAGCATGAATGAAACTTTCTTTAGCGTAATCTCTCGTATCGATGGCGGCAATCACCGACTCTTCACTTGTTGTAGGATAGTTGCTTATGAGTCGAGATAGGGCATCTGCTTGACTGAAATCCTCACTTTTCTTATATTGTATATCAAAATCATATCCGAGCAGCGTCAACGCCCAACGTTGTAAACGATTTGCGGAATGCACTGATACTCCAGCTTTCGACCCAAAGACTGCCAACAGGGGTTTGTGATCAGTTAATATTGTGAAGTGTCGTCCATACACCATCTTATGGAACCGCCGTACTGCAAAGACGATAGCCAAAGCTTCCTTCTCAATTTGACTATAGCGCTTTTCAGTAGGTGTCAGCGTTTTTGAAGCGTGCATTATGGCTTTCTCATTTCCATTCGGAAATTTATGCAAGATAACTGCACCGACTCCATATGCAGATGCGTCCACTGCAACAATAATCGGCACCTTCGGATCATAATGCGTCAATAAAAGATCGGATGTAAGGAGCTTCTTCAAGCCATCGAACGCTGTTTGGCATTGCTGCGTCCAATTCCACTTGACATTTTTCCCCAGCAGATGGTTCAGCGGTGCTCGCTTCTCATGCAAGGACGGTAAAAATGCTGAGTAGTAACTTATTAGTCCGAGAAAAGATCGCAGAGTAGGTACATCGTAGGGTGCATGCATTTTTGAATGGCTTCAATTTTTTTCTGGATCTGGATGACGACCTGATTTGTCGAATATAAATCCCAAATATTTCACAGACGTAAGGTAAAATTGACATTTCTCTGGGCGTAGGTGGAACCCATGGTCTTGGATTCGTTCCAGTACAGTCGCAAGTCGATCATAAAGTTCGTTTGGTGATTCTGCGACAACGAGTATATCGTCTAAATACACGGCCACTCCGGTGAGGCCGGTTAAAATCGTATCCATTAATTGTTGGAAAATAGCTGGTGCAGTTTTGACTCCAAACGGTAGTCTCGTATACTGAAAAAGTCCCCGATGCGTATTTATTGTAAGTAATTCACAGCACGCTGGTTCAACCTCGACTTGCAAATAAGCATCTGCCAGGTCTAGTTTGGCAAAACAACTACCGCCATTTAGAATAGTGAACAAATCGTCTGGAGCCGGTAGAGGATAATGGTGTTGTTCTAGAGCATCATTCAGACCGGTCGAAAAATCGGCGCAGATGCGTAGTGTACCATTAGGTTTCTTTACGACGACTATTGGGGCTGCCCAGGCCGAGAATGATACTGGCATAAGAACACCTTGCTTCTCTAAGCGTTGAAGTTCTGCATCGACTTCTGGTAGCGAAGCATATGGGACTGGTCTTTTGGGACGGAAGACTGGGGAGGCATTCGGTGTCAAGCGAAGAGAAGCTTTCATTGTGGTACAACATCCTAACCCTATTGTAAATACTTTGTCGAATTCCTTTAGAAGCTTCATGAAATCTTTCTCGTTTTTCATTCTTACGATTCGGTGGCATACGGTGCTTAGTGGAACAGCATCTAGTTTCAGATCTGTAATCCAATCTAGACCCAACAAGTTAAGATTGTTGTTAACCACATAACATACTCCATCCGTGGTTATTTCGTTGAATGACACTGAGCACACAATTTTGCCAATGATCACCAAACGATCGCCTGATGCACTTATGGCGAGTTGTTCTGTAGGGTGTAGTACAGGTTTCCCAATTTTAATCCATGTTTTTCTAGAAATAATAGTAATATCAGATACTGTGTCAAGTTGGAGGCTTACCGTAAGACCATTTATCTGAACAGAAACGTACTTTCTGGCTGGTCTCTGATGAGCGTGATTCAGGGTAGATACTGAAAGTGACTCAGCCGGCTTATTCGGCGAATGGAATCTTCTTCTGGAATGTGAGCGAGTGCGTATGTCTTTCTGCCTGCACAAAGTTTCTTTGTGTCCCAATCTGTTACACTTTCTGCAGCGATAGTTCTTAAATGGACAAAACTTGGCAAAATGCCATCCATCACAGTTCCAGCATCTGGATGGGGGAGTATTATTCTTCTTTTCGGCTGGTTTGTCACGATAAGTTGAGGTGATTGCTGGAGTGACTTGATGAGAAATAGGTTTTCGACGAACAGCATGAACTTCAGTGTCACCATTACCACCAGACTGGACAAGTGCAGTATCATGCTTTAAATTGATCAGTCGTTGATATTCGGCGGCAATGTCATTTAGAGACAATGTTGGTTCTTGGTCAAGACGGTATAGCAATCGCGTTCGAATATCAGCGAATTTTTCTGACTGTAGGCTGCAGATGAGCATTAACGATTTAAATTGGTTCTCCGATAGGTCTTTTAATTTAAATCGTTCACATTCTCTGCTTACAACTCCAACATGAGTTAAGAAATCATCTTATTCATTCATTTTTAACTTTAGGCAACGATATCTAATATTAAATAGAGAAGAATTGTCACCAAAGTGTTGGCTGAGAGTTGAGCAGGTTTCAGAGAATGTTCTATCTCGAAGATTTTGAGGTAAAATGAGGTTGCAGTATTTGTCAAGTTCTGCTGCACCAAGCTTTCTGAGAAGTAGGCGACCTTTCCATGCATCGTCCTGTGAAGCTAAATCATACGTAAACAAATCTTCGTATCTCCGGAACCAGGTATCAAAAGTAACATTAGCTTCTGGATCATAATTAAATTCAGCAATATTATTAATAATTCCATCAATTGAAAGTGCAGAGTTGGGGACAGGAACGTTCGAGGATGAATCAAGCTTAGAATTTAGGCTCGTAAAAAGCTTCATTAGTTTGAGTTGTTCATCCAACAACGAATCCATTTTAGTAGGATCCACAGTCACCATCACCCGTCGCCAATTGATATGTCGGAATATTATAAATAAATAATAACGCCTACTGCTATGCAGGAACTAACCGCAACTCTAATCGGAAAACTTATCTGCGCCAACTGATACTCGCAACCGTGACCAACGACTCGATACTAATTACTCACCCCAAGACAAAATCAAGAAACACCAAAGCAGCACCAGGAAGATTCGATTCTATTACAATTCAAGTCTATATATATAGATACAGAAACGACCTTGGGAAAAACAGAGTAATTAGCATACTAAAATGACATTACAACAAATCACAGTTAACAAGGTCCAGCGGAGGAAATGAAAAGCAGTACCGGTTTTCGCTCACTTTACAATTAAATAAAAAATAGCAAAATCACATGAAAAATAACTAGTTTCTTCTCTTCTTAGCATAAATCACAGATATCACTTAATTGACAAAATTAATGTTTACTTAGGTGTAGGTTGCTTTCCGAGGTCAGATTCTTCGAAATATAGGTACCCTGACTTTTGTGTATTAAAGGCAAGAAACCATTTATTACACTATTCACTTAGTTTATTAGGATTTCTCTGTATTATGTCATGAACATTTCAACCTTCATCTGGGTAGGATGAAGCTTGACAGTGGTTTATATTATTAGCAAACATAATAAGCAACAAAAATTCAATGACTGAACCCTGAAGGAGACCAATAGTGATATTTTGAAGACGTGAGATATGTCATCCTAGTTCTATTAATGAAGTGCGATCTTTCGAAAATGAAGTTTTCCAGTCATGCAATTTGCCTGTTATTCCGAGGGCTTTCAATTAATGCAAGAGATATGAATGGAATGCTTTGTCAAACTCCTTGGTGAAATCAAAGTATAAAATAACAGTTAATTTTCCTTATTGCTTATTATGTAGTCAGCGCATTATAGATTAAAAGTTATGCAAGATTTTTTAGATATGAAGTAGTGTTGGGACGATATGATTAGTCTGTGATTAACTAATTTAGTGTAAGTCTCCTCCACTATAACTTTCTCCATGGCTTTAAATAAAACAGAAGAGTGATTTACTGGATGATAGTTTTCAAAAATAAACCTAGAGCCTTTCTTAAAATGAGGAATTATACATGTGCTTTACTATGATCTATGGAGAGTTTCATCGTTTAGTGAGAGACTAAGTATTTTGGTAAGCATAATTGGGAAAGCTAAGCTACCATATTTAATCTGATTGGCCGGTATTCCATCCTCGCCACAACTAACCAGAGGTTTCAGGGATCTTTTAGCATCTTTAACATTACTGACTGTAAACTACAAGCCAATTAATTTATGATGGTTGAAATGGCTGATCGTTTCTAGACATGGACTGTTTCTGGTAAAATAGTGTGCAAAGAATTTACTAAACACCTCACAGATCCCTATAAGGTTACTAGTCATTTATTTTTGACATTCAGAATAGTAGGAAGAGTGAATTGGGTACAAAGTTTCTTCCCAAGATTGGTTGCTAAATAGGCTATCTTACCATGCAATTCCAGATGCATTTTTCAGCTTTTAATTCTCTCCTAGACCTGTAGCTTTCTATATCCATGAATACTGAATGGACATCAAAAATTACAGAAAAGTCATGTTGAACGAATAATCTTGTTCGGAACTTTCTCAGTTTATTTTTAAATATACCGGGAGTGGCTTAGTCAATCTGACCTATCCTTATCACGGCTGCCAGGTTACTTTATAAAAATAAATTTGATTAGTGGTATTGTTTCAAGTGTTAATAATAGGAAAGGTTACAAGTACAATGAAACATGCCTGTTTGTAGCGAGCCCCATGACAAGTAAATTAGTGTGCCATTAGCAGCACTATTATTTTCTCGTCAACACTACTATCAGCAACACTTCCGTTTTGTTTGTTAGCGTCACAACAGAGACAAAATAATATTCAATTAATGCAATCAACGTTTCTTCGTTATACAGTTAACTTCTCACTAGCTGCAATTTGTGAATTATCACAATCTGGTAGTGTGGCCCTGTGTCTTAATAAATTTATCAAGATGTAGGATACATAAAAACATTTTTCAAGGTACGTTTAGGAAGTACTTGGGTTAGGCTTACTTATATGACTGGAATCACCACGCTTAAAGCTGTACGCTATTTTGGTATCATGTGCATATAGCTACAGTTTGCCAAAATCTGTGACTTTACATTTATTATTTATGTACATCAAAAAGAAGAAGGATTAGAACACTCTCTTGAACAACTCCGCCGGTGATAAGTTTAGCTGAATAAAGGTGTTCACTACACCTCACTATTTGGCTCTTTGTTGCAATGAATGAATAGAGCCAAGGTTCTTACTTCTGGAACACTTAAGTTTCCTACAAAGCTTAATCAAAAACATTCCTGAAGTAGGGAACAACAATTAATGCAACCATACCTTCATCACGTCGACAGGTTATATCGATAGCATAGTCTAATAGGCACGTGTTATATGACCTAAACATTAAAATCCATATTGTAAGGTATGGATCAGATTGAGTTTTGCAGGTATTAAGTTATTTATGGGTACATCACATTTTATGTCACTCTATAGCCAACAATAGTTACGTTAATTGGTCAATAGTTTTTGCACTAATAACTGGTTCATTTTTGGTTTTAGGGACTTTATGCATTATTTTCCAGTTGGAGAGGTTGCATGCAGTAGATAATTATATTGTAAATAATTTAAATTGTAAGACACAGAGGCCTTTATTTTCTCATTTCGGAATGATTGATGAGATACTATGAAGCTCTTCTGTATTGAAATGTTCTAAGGTTTATATTACTTTAGCAATATTTAGTGTAGCAAATGTTACATTTATGAGTTCATATAATAATGTTATTGTTGATTCGTAGTCATCTACAAAGCTTTTATTCGTAAGTGGTGCACGAAAGTGCTCACTAAGCAATTCAACCATACGTTTAGGGTCGTTACATACTTTGTTGTCACTGATAAATTCCTCCGAACATATTTAGAACTCTCAATTGTTTTCCGAAAATTTTAAACAGTGCAGATGGACTACTTTTGTTAAGGACAGCTTGTTTCTCTTGTGTAACCGTCCTTTGTATGAGCCCTATCTAGGCAATCACATATATTTATTTCATTGTGACCAGCAGTGAAAAATCATGAGATTTATAAAACCAGGCAACATTACCCTGGAGGCGTCTTTGTATATGAGTTAGGTTAACAAATCTCTGGGAATTCTGGGTTTTGTGTACGTAGATGGCGCAATTTTATTTTTCAAGTATCATCTGTGTTGTGGTAGAGAACATCAGTCGATTTGTTGGCGTTGATTTAACTAAAGAAAGTTTCCGAATTGTGATTACTAAAGTAAGTTGGAGGCCCACTCAGTCAAATTTGTGAGCGCCGACTTCGTACGGTCCTTAGATGCTTAGATTATGCAGTTTTTGTGTCGTGGATGGATATGACAATATTGTAGCCAGTGCCAAGGAAATTTTTCCAGTGTGTACAGCATTAAAAAAATAATATTTTCCAAATCCATAAACGTACCAAAAAAAGATTCAGCACACGCTCCTAGACCAGCGTTTATTGATTAGATCCTTTTGAGTTAGAATACTATGTTACCACCAGCTTTCGAGTTATCGCATACAATCCATTCAACTAGAACTGTTACTGCTAAATTGTCTACGCAACTACTGTCCTAATGAAAGTAATCAAATCGTCGTAATACAAGCATATTTCTACACAGATTTTAAATTTTAGCGGTATACTGGGTATCAACAAAGTTTACTAATAAATCCGCAACATAAAACGGTTTTTTATGGGTGATGCAACGAACAAAACCAAATCAGGTAAAACAACACTGGTGGTTAGTAGCACCAATAGGATGCCAACACTGATATCCTGCATTAATCTTGAAGTGGACAAGCTGATCTGACGTTTTTGAATGTAATGACAAGTGGAGCTATAAATACAAGTTAAGGAAAGGAATTCCACTTGCTGATTATTCGTTATGGAAGTCAATGTTTCGATTTAGGTGGCTGGTTTTACTGAGTATAAGTTGTTAAATTGTTCTAAAAAATAGAACAATATCACTTTACAACCATTTTATATACTATTGTAGCGGTAAATAATCCCCAAAATATAATTTCGCTTCCATCCTTTATTGCCTTCTGATTTCTCATTCGTAAGAGTGGGGTCCATTCGATAGAAGTATCTTTGGTTATACGACGAGCGCAACTTAGTCATATATCCGGAATCGCTTCACTATCACTGTATGGCCCTAATCATTGTCTTCCCGCGTAAGATAAAAGATGTAGGTATTTTTGAGCATAATAGGGAGTTTTCTACAAACCATCCCATGTAGATCCTTATAAATTGTCTGGTATTCTGACCACAAGAAATTTTGGCTTTTTGGTGTGCAAACTTAATTTCGTCTGGGCCCAGTAACCTAAATTATTTCCCTTCTACAGAGGTGGTAATCCCTTAATTTGAATAACGTTGTACATAATACTTTTGTGTGTACAATCTTCTAGAAGCCTCCTGAATAGCATTTCTATAGCGAAATGTAGTTCGCTCATACAGTATACTGAGAACTCTGATTGTGCAATCGACCGTTTGTTTGATTTCCATTAGTCCATCCTTGCTGGCTTTCACCTCATCGAAGGCAGTATTACGAGTTGTGAATACCCAAAATCGTATGACCTCTCTTACACAGAAGCGGTATGCAGCAGATGACTGTTGCATCACAATCACAATGGGATAGGATAAAATTTAAATCTGATAGCTCAGGGGATCTGTCTCAATTCGATGCCTCACTAACACATAGCATTATTGAATGTGTTAGTTCGACTAAAAGTTATTATAAAATTATTACCTTAGGCTTCTCTCTACGGACCGAAACCTCTTTAAACGTCACACTGACTGCATATTCAGAGAGTAAAAGGCCTTACCAGGCAAAGACTTTGTAGGGGAAAAAATTTTTTTCCAGCTCATTCGAATGCAACTCCGCCCGCAGCTCTTCTAGGGTTGTTGCCGGTCCCAAGCCCGGGTAAAGGAGGAGGGTTGGGCATAGGGCTATAACCCCTATCCCGTAAAACTCAAGTTTGCTAAAAAAACGCTAACCAGAATAAACAAACCTAACCATTTAAACTCTGCCCTGGAAGTGGAAGGAACCTATATGACGCTTCATGATGAAAGCCGAGATTCTTCGGAAGTCATGAGGCCAATGCCACCCCTTCTAACGACCAGAGCAAAAATTTTTATAGGTACATGGAATGTTCGGACAATGTGGGAGACAGGGAAGATCAGCTAGATAGCAGCAGAAATGAAGAGATACAATTTAACTGTGCTCGGGATCAGCGAAACGCATTGGACTCAAACTGGACAGAAAACATTAGCCACGGGAGAGGTGCTACTATATTCCGAGCACGAAGAGGAAAATGCCCCACACACCGAAGGAGTTGCTCTGATGCTGTCTAAGAAAGCGCGCAATGCACTTGTAGGATGGGAACCACATGAACCCAGGATCATCAAAGCATCTTTTAAGACAATGAAGAAGGGGATTACAATGAACATCATCCAGTGTTATGCACCCACCAACGACGGCAACCACGAGGACAAAGATCAGTTTTATGATAGGCTGCAGTCAATTATAGCGAAGTGTCCAGGAAAGGATCTGACAATCCTAATGGGGCGACCTAAACGCCAAAGTCGGAATGGACAACACCGGTTACGAAGACATCATGGGACGACAAGGACTAGGAGAAAAAAATGAGAATGGACCTGACAATATACCAGCCGAAGCACTCAAGTCAGATATAGACATAACGGCGAGGATGCTCCACGTTTTATTCAAGAGGATCTGGGAGGAAGAACAGGTGCCGGCAGACTGGAAAGAAGGATACCTTATCAAGATACCAAAGAAAGGGGATTTGAACAAATGCGAGAACTACAGAGGAATCACACTATTGTCAGTGCCAGGGAAAGTCTTCAACAGAGTGTTGCTGAACAGAATGAAAAACTCAGTGGATGCTCAACTTCGAGATCAACAGGCTGGTTTCCGTAAGGATCGGTCATGCACAGACCAAATTGCAACACTATGCATCATCGTTGAACAATCAATTGAATGGAACTCGTCATTGTACATCAACTTCATCGACTATGAGAAGGCGTTTGACAGCGTAGACAGGAGATCATTATGGAAACTTTTTCGACACTACGGTATACCAGAGAAACTCGTCAACATCATCCAGAAATCTTACGACGGACTACAGTGCAAAATTGTGCATGGAGGACAGCTGACAGATGCATTCCCAGTAAGAACCGGTGTCAGACAAGGCTGTCTGCTCTCGCCCTTCCTCTTCCACCTAGTGGTCGATTGGATCATGAAAACCTCTACATCTGAGGAGAAGCACGGGATTCAATGGACAAGTAGGATGCAACTTGATGATCTGGACTTCGCGGATGATCTAGCACTTCTATCCCATACACAACAGTAAATGCAAGTGAAGACAACCAAAGTAGCATCAACCTCAGCATCAATAGGTCTGAACATACATAAGGGAAAGAGCAAGATCCTCAAATTCAACACCGAGAGCACGGACCTAATTGAACTTGATGGTGAAACTCTGGAAGAAGTGGATACCTTTACATACCTGAGGAGCATCATCGATGAACAAGGAGGATCCGATGCAGATATAAGGGCGACGATCGGCAAAGCCAGGGCAGCATTCCTACAGTTGAAAAATGTATGGGACTCCAAACAACTGTCTACCAACCTCAAAGTTAGACTCTTCAACTCGAACGTCAAGTCAATTCTTCTGTATGAAGCTGAAACGTGGAGAACTACTGAAAACATCCTCAGGAGAGTACAGGTATTTATCAACAACTGTCTACGTAGAATATTGAATGTCTGTTGGCCGGAAACCATCAGCAACAGCCTACTTTGGAAAAGAACAAACCAACTTCCAGCTGAAGAGGAAATCAGGAAACGACATTGGAAACGGATAGGACATACACTGCGGAAATCATCAGACTGTATCACGAGACAAGCACAAACTTGGAATCCTGTTGGAAAACGGAAAAGAGGAAGGCCAAAGAACACCCTGCATCGAGAATTGGAAGCAGACATAAAAAGGATGAACAGTAACTGGAGACAGCTGAAAAGGATTGCTCAGGACAGAGTTGAATGGAGAAGACTGGTGAGCGGCCTATGCTCCTCCGAGAGGGGTAACAGGCGTAAGTAAGTAAGTAAGTCATTCGAATGCCATTTTATTCTATCTTATCCAAATTACTAATGAATTTACCACCAGGCTTCCTAGTCTGCAAACTGAGCTGTGGATATATCTACAGCAATTTGGCATTAACTAATGCATTGCAATTAAAAGTTTCATCGAAGCCAAATTATATTATTTCGATATTCATCATGTAAAGTGAATCAATAAAAGATAAATGTGAATAAACTTTTCATATAAAACTAAAAATTTACAATATTTTATACTGAATAACAACTAGCAATAATAATAATATCATTATTTTTGTTATAATTGTTTAAAAGAAGCAAGTTACCCTCCATTTGGTCGGCCATTTGTGGACGGCCCATCCGCCATATTGGATTTCACGTAAATGACCCCGCGCCATATTGGAGTGGGGCCAAAAGAATAAAATATTTAAGGTTATTGAGACATTATTTTCTTGAAATGAGTCTAGAAATTGGTTTAGGGTTTTAAAAAACTGTATATCTTGCTTTTCTAATGACACCAGAGCTAGATTTATGGTCTTTTACTGACTTTGCTCTTCTTGTTCTTGTTTTCCAGCTATGAGCAAAGTCTCATTTCGAGCTCGACAAATAGATTTTAACAAGCCTTTACCTATTCTGAAGCATGGTTCTGAATTATTTCTTGAAATCAGTGAGAATGCACTGGTCAATCGTGGCGTTCCACAGATTCCCAGCGGGATGGAGAAAGAGGAGGAAAATGTAATAATGTTTAGGCTTTTATGTAATATTACGATGTATGTTATTGTCCCTGTCTGTCTAATTTTAACTTATTCGCTTGGTTATTAGGGAATTCCGTTCGTGAGCTAATATCGTTTTTTAAATTTCCCCACCAGGAACACCATTTTCTGGAAGTTATTCAGGCCCTGCAGCTTCGTACTGACTCAGACGTTAAAATACCTGTTCCTGAAATAATTGACAAAGAGAATGACTACAAGAGGGTTTACCCAGATGGCTTTTGTTTGCCGAAACAGCTTTTGCATATCAGAAGTAAGTTGTTTATTGATGTTTCACGTCTTGTAAAGCTATTGTATTCTCAGAAGAAGAACCAATTGAATATGATATGGATAGTGAGGATGAGGAGTGGTTCCGAAAAAGTGATCTAGGTATTACTCCTGAAAAGTTCGAGTCTATGATTGATCGTCTTGAACGTGGTTGTGGTCAAAAGGTACATTTAATTGTTTTTGGTTCATTGGCCACAGGTAATGAACTTAGAAGAAGCTAAATACCTCCTCCAAGATCAACCATCTCTAGTGATTGCTGTATATGATTACTGGTTAAATAAACGTGTACAGTCAAGGCAACCTCTTCTCTACGCTGTCCGACAAGAGCGACGTGATGGTGGTAGTAATACGGATCCATATGTTGCCTTCCGAAGACGGAGCGAAAAAATGCAGACCCGTAAAAACAGAAAGAGTGATGAACAGTCGTACGAAAAGATGCTGATTTTACGAGAGCAAATGGACTCCTTAGGGTTTGACAAAATTTTCTTTCAAAGCATTTTCTTAGGGAGATACTAGGTCGGCTTGTTAAACGTGAAGCTTCAAAAGAAGCTATTGTTAGATGCGATTACAGATGCTTTCAACTGAGATGTAAATTATGTGATTGGGAAGGTTCAAGTCTTCTGGAGGCTGAGACAATGGCAAGGAATTATCACGACGAAGAAAGTTTAGAAATGTCAAAGTCCATAAAGGTAAGTCACTTAACTAAGAAGTTGATACCTTTTAGGATAAAAGGCGCCCTAATCGTAAGCGCAAGTTGACCAAAAGATTGGACAATCTCCCTCAGCCTACAAGTTCCGACGAGGCGTCTGACAATGATGATGACCAAAGTGGACCCTTCGCTTTTGTCCGAACTCCTGGCTGCCGATATCTGAAGCCAAGGTACATTGTTAGCCAACAAACCCGCCCTATTTCTGTACTAAACTTTTGTTTATTTGGTGGGTTGTTCCCTTTACCCATACCTTTTTTATCGTGGCTTTTCATAAGCTACATAAGTAGAACGCACGTAATTTGTGGTGTCATGATACGCATTGCAAACCACGGACTCTGTATATAAAATGAAAACTTGTTGATTTATCCCTTATAATTTCTTTTTACAGTATTTCCAGCTGCAAAAAATGGTTACTGATTTTATTGTACAGTGTTTGCGCAAAGGTCCATTGTTTAATATAAGTTTTTACTTCACTGATCTTATTTATTTCCGTCACATAGTTTCGGTAATGCCCTAAATCAGTATGGTTTCTTACATGATGGGATTCTCACCCAATAACGGTCGTTAAACATAACTTAGAGTGTCATTTTCTTTTTCGCTGAAATAGCTAACCCTCGAACGGCCTATATTGTTGTTGATTGACCAGAATATCGGACTTTCATGTTTAAGTAATAGAAACATTCTGTTTAAGGCGTTTAAATATTATGCATTGTATCGTTCCGTAAGTTGGTTACATAGCCACAGGAGACGCGTTGCAGCCAACTAGTAATTAGTTCGAATTGTGTAGAAAAAAGTAACATTTTCTCCCACTGGTTTACAAGTCTCAGTAATTTTTTGACTATAACCAATGGCCGTATTTTCAGCTTTGATCCCCACTACAAGCTTATCAGCATATTGCTTGGATTTACTTTTGCATCTCCTTCAAGTGTATCACAACTGCGTAATGTTTAAACTTAAGCTCTTGCATGGGAAGTAACTTGGGCATTACCTTCACTTCAATATTCTAATAAGTGATTTCCTTTGCCGAAGGTTTGTACTTGTCAGCGCACTATCAATTGTAAAAGACGGCTGTTTAGTCATAGGCGTCACAAATCTATGTAGTACCTAGTTTGAGATGTAACATTGTCATGGTTGTCTGTATTACGATCACTGTGAAACTAGCCTGATCTATACCTGATAAGTTTAGACTAAAGATGAGCTGTCGCTTAACTTTTTTTGCAGCTGAAGTTTGACCGTGTGTAGTCACTACTTCGGTCTTGGCATAATGGGATGTCTATGAACACTCCACTATCAACCTAAATACCACAGTGCTAAGTGATTACTAAGGTTTTATTTAGAACATTGATAGGATTATGGCAATTAAGACCTAACAGTCGATGAGTTGGCATGCTAGACTATTCCTGATTTATCTCATTTTCATGTGAGGTTTCTATGTCCGTGTTTATTTTCCTAGGCCATTAATGGAAGAATGTTCGACGTCACCAAGTTCCCATCCTTGCCGCCCACCTTACTCCTGCTACACGTTAGCGACAATTCCATGGCTGTGCCATACAAAGCGTCTTACCTATACCGGCTATGTAAGACGTCGCCTTGGTCGTGGCGGTCGGGTAATTTGTGATCGTCTCCCAGCTCCCACGGCACTTTCTTCATATTTCGAGTCCTATGATGCAAATTTGCAGTCTAGTGATTTAACTCATACGGGTTTTGTACCTTCGAGCTTTTGCTGGCGACAATCACAAACAAAAGACGTTGCTTTATTTAATAAATTAAAGACTTCCATTTTCAGTTCGCATCGTGGGCGCCCTTCTTTTTCTTGGCCTGTTTCTGAGACTGTATATTCACCAATATCCTTTGAACCCCTGCTTAATGAATCGAAGGGACCTGCAAATTCTTATTCCTCTCCCGCTTTGAAGATGGATTGTCCAACAACTTCAGCGAAATGTGAAGATAGTGTGATCGTAGATGAAGTTGCTCTCGATGCGGGACGTGAGTTAACTGGTATTTCAAATGACGGTTTGTTGATTCAGGAAAAACATTCTCCCTTACACCCTCTGAAGGATCAATCATCAAAGAAATCAGCTAATGCATCGTCAGTGGTCATGGTGAGCCTTTTTTGCTTGTACTCATTTTCGACTTTTTGAAGGTTTTATCTTCCTGATACTGAAGTGTATTGGCGTATCATGGTGTTAATGCAACTTGGTTTTATTCAGTCATGCAATGTAACTGCCCTGATGATTATTCATTTTTCTTATCTAAGTGATCAAATATTGTGACAATTTAAGATATAGGTTATAAATTGGTTTTACATTCATGTTGGTTAAGACCTTTACAATTTTTTTGGGCTTGCTTCGTACATATGTAGATTCCAATCACGAATCCAAATATGTGTCAAGCCTCCCAAGCGATGTTGGTGCCGAAGCCTAACAATAGTTTGGTATCAACTCATCGCCTCTGGCGAAAGCTGACACGACCATTTGAGGTTGCGCTTCAGCCTTCTGAGTTCCCCAGACCGCCCCGTGCTGACGTTACTTTCAGCAATTCTAATGGTAATGGTCTTCCTTCAACGGACAACAGAATGCTTTTGACGGATCCTTCAGTCTTACCACCTCCTAAAGTACGTTGTTTAACTCGTGACTGTGGATCTAGGGACTCGAAAGTTCCCGGTTCTCAGCTACGTGTTACGAACGGAGTAAGCCCAACACAGATCTTTCAACTTCCAACATGATCTTTTGAACTCTGAAATATGAGAACTGTCTGTTTTTATGGTTCATTGTTAGCATTTAACCAACTTTTCACAAGTATTACCTCATACCTTTTGTGAACAGTTTATTTGCAATCCCAGTGGTACGATCTTGTAGCTTTTGTAAAGCTTATTATTATTGCGCTTTCGCGCTTCAGTTGTACATAGGGCCTTCATGGTCACTCCCTTTCATATTCCTTGTACACTTTCCCCCTTCGCTCGACTGAGCTTGTACATTTTATTGGCGCAGTGTCATGTGTCATAATTGAATCAATGCATAATCTGAATGATTTGTTTTCTTTTCGTTATGTATAGTTATGATAAATTTGTTTGTACTTTGATACTTCATTGTATTATTGAAGTATGAGTTAGTGTATATTTTTTGAGAGATAAGCTCTGTTGCTATTGGTTAGCGGGTTGTGTACTTGGCTGTATATGATTGGTGGGACTGTTAAAAGGTCGAATCCAGAGTAGGCTGTGATTTGCAACGATATGTCGAGTATCCGTTCGTCAAGCCTCGTATGCCAGGAATGAAGTATTTCCCACATGTAGGGATTACAATTAATGACCCATGATAAGTTCATGTTGGTTATTAAATTTCATTACTAAGTCAGTGTTATCCGCGGTTATATATTTCAAATGATCATAGTTGCAAGCGTAAATGCCTAAAGTTATTTCCTAAATAGTTTTTAAAGTTACATGGTCTGTGAAAAGCTATATTGTCTGCAAGCTTGTCTAAATTGTTAATATAATTAACATAATTCTTGATTCCACCTCTGTTGTGTTGAGCGAAAGTATCCCTTGTTATGCTATTCAAGTATAGTAAACTGCAATCGTTGTGTATGTTTCTAAAGTTCGAATGACCAAACTTTTATCTTGTCCCTATCGTATGTAGATTTTACTTCTTCATTCTTCTTAGTGTTAGATGAGTCAGAATGAACACATGAAAAGGCATTAACAACTTTTCGGTTGCCAGCAGTTGAGAAGTCTTCATCAAAGCTTCACTTTCTACTTTTTATTATTTTTCCACTTTCCTCATTTCTTGTAAGGTGTGAATTGTTTAGTAGGAGTGAGGGTATCGAACCACTTTAGGCTTGTAAAACTAATATCTATATCTCATTTGGGAGATAATTCCAGTATTTTTTTTATCATCTGATAACCTGATATTTAGAAGTCAGTCAGCTACAACGTAGAACTTGGTACATGCATACATCATTTCAAGTTGCCATCCCCCAATTAGCAGATAGAGATTAGATTGTCGGACCAAATCCCAGAGTCGGGGAGGTAGCAACAGAGTAAGTACTAATAGAAAGGTATAGAGATCAGTGATAGAATTTGAGAAAATATGATTCAGTTAAGAGAAAATTATGATAAGCTCAAAGACTTAGAATTTGGAGGAAGACAAGGAGTGGATGCACCATTGCGAACTATTTTGAGCCATATCACCTAAAGTCTCTAACCATTGGTTTCGATCATCACGTGGACCCCAACCATTTAGTCTGCATCTATTAACATGGCTCAGCCCAATTTTCAGTGACTTCATGGATTGGTGCCATGTTTTCGTTTGGCCGCCTCTAGTTACACTTAGAAGCATACGTATTTTTCAGTATTTTTTTTAGATTAGTTAGACTAGTTGTTATTTAAACGCCTGACTGATTTTATTACTATCCAGCATTTACTTTAGCTTCAAAAGCTTCTGGTGACCATTGAATTTAATCACCTAAATAATGTCTAGTCACTTCCATACTAAGTGCCAAACATCAGCTGTTAGTAAATCACGTTTCATAAACTAGTACTTAGCATTTTGCAGAGTTATAATTATAGGTTGTGATTTTCTACATTGCCTGTTTATCAGCGATGTATCTCCTATTTGTTGATATTGAGTACTTCGAGAGTAAAACTTCCTGTTATTCTGTACCTTTTATCGTAGTCGCAGACTTTTTGTTTAATGAAAAAGGCGTCTTCTATTATTGTCGCTGTTTAGGCAGGTAGTGTATTAGTTAATTATAGTACCATAACAAAAAGGTAAATTACTGAATCATTGCATTGTATTGGTGGGCACGGGACTTTATATACGGAAAAGTTTGTTTGTCTTATAAAGGTCTGCGCTAATCTGCCAAATTACTATTCTTGTTTAGTATTAGGCTTTCACCAATGGTTAGAGACCTTGAACGACATGGCTCAGAATCGTTCGCAATGGCGCAGGTGCATCCACTCTTTGTGTTCTCTCAAAATCTAACCTTCCGAATTCTCTATCTTTCTCCTTTCAAATTTATCTCACTGAATTATACTTTTCGAATCATATCTTCGCTCCCTAATTTTCTGCATTACTGCTAATACTTCTATTATCGTTATCACTCTTGGATTTGAACTGACAGTTGCGTCTCTGTGCTGATGTGGTATGGCGACCTGAACTGATGTACGTACGTACAAAGTTCTGCGTTGTATCTGTCTGTCTGTATTAGGCTTACCTTCAATAAAAACTTGCTTTCATGACATACAGTTCCAATAACTCATTGAGAAGATAGTTTAAGATATAAATCAGCCTTATAGGCACCTGGTTCGTTAATAAGTTTCCACTTATAATCGTCTTTTTTCACAAATACACAATCCAATAAATGCTAGGCTTTTGTCGGTAAAGTTAACTGAGTGTCTATCGTATGAGGTAATCATAGTTCTACCCAGTCTTTACAACACACAGGATTTAAGTCCTATCAACAAAGAGGCAACGTCCACTGTGGTTGTGTCATTAGATCTTTATTTGGATGTGGATCATATGTGATTGACTTGTTTATCCAATTTAACGTGTTGTGTTAGAAAAATTTGATATTCATTAAATAGCTATTTGATGGACTGATTTTCTCTAGAGATGTTACGTAGATGAAGTGTAACCCTAATTCGACAGTGAAACAATAAATCACTATATAAGTCAATATCCCAACCGTCATCAACCTGGATTGTATGACTAGGAGAACTGAGAAACTGTTTCTGCTCAATCAAAGCCAGGCATTTTTGGTAACTGCTCTTATTGCAACATTCATATGCCATACACATTCGGATATTCGTATAAATACGTTACGATATTGATATTAATTTAAGTTGCCATATCACATTAGCACGAAGGTGTCAAATTAACAAGATCAATGCTACAATACAGTTCAGCAGGAAAGAATGTAACAAAAGTATGTACAAAAGAATAAAAGAACCAAAGATCTGGGAGGAGATAAAGAGTGAATACGCTTACTCCACTGACGCATTTTGAAAAATGCCACCTAAAGTCTAGTCATTTATCACAATTATCACTAGGCTGATCCCAACCAGGTAGTTTACACCCGCCACTATATTTTAAAGTAGTAGTCAAAGTCTTGGACTGATGCCATGTTTTGGTTTTCCTGCCCTTGGTTTTCTTTCCTCCCACTTCCACACCAGCAAGCATCATGCAACGAGGTTAGCAGTAGTTGAACATACGTAGTACATGTCTTGGTCACCTCTATCGATAAAGGTCCGCAACCTCATTGACTGATTTATTATTTTTCCCTAGTACCATATGCCTCATATCGATATTCCCCACTTAGTCTTTCGATGTTGTGCGGGTAATACCTCGAAGATCCTTAGTCTACGCTTGTCTTTTATTTCGAACAATCCAGGCGATGATGCAGGCACTGACGAACATCATTTGTATTTGACAACGCTGGTGATAGTTCACCATAAGTTCTAACTTGACCAGTTATGTTCGGGTAAAGAGCTTTCGTAAGGTTTATGTACTTCATTTTGGTACACCTAGTGCCGTAATGCTGTAGATTCTCTCTTTATATGGAGTCGAAAGTTGCTTTTAAATTAAGGGGTACTATCACTGTTGGACTATGGTTGATATGCCTAAGTTCTAGAATCTAACATGAACAAATATCCAATCAATTCATCCTTGCCAAGATCTGAGACCAGCCTAGCTTTCCCGGGTCTTTCACTTCAAATAAGCGTCGGATACGCAGTAAGAAAAATTTAAGTGAGCTACCAACACACTTAAACGTATACTATTTCATTATAACTTTTGATTACTATCGGCTCTTCAGCTAATTGCGTATGCCTAAAGAAATTGAACCAGGAATGCAATTCCATACGATAGTAAATTGTTTTTAGTAATAAATTTATTTGTCGAATTTATAATAAAATATAGTTGTCAATTTATACATATTGTCTCTGCCATTAGTGTCCTTTTCTGATCAAATTGATTATAATAATTTTCGTTGCTGGGATTCAGTACTCAGTATTTGTAATACACTTACTGGCACTTTGAAATGCTTTCCTGAGGTTTATTTGAATATTAGCTAGCAGTCGTCTTCTTTAACGTTCTCTGGCTACATGTACTTATACTTAACTGGCATCCAAATGTATCGTCTGCAAATAAGGCATTATATAACTTTGTGATTCAAAGAGTTATAAATTCAACAACGGCTTTTCACTTCAGTTTTCAATAGCGATAGGATGTCAACCCTTACGATTGACAATAATAACTGTTATACTAAAATCGAATACAAAGAATGGTGTATTACTTAAAAGATGAATAATTGTACTAATATTTCATGCATATTTACAGTTGTCCTTAGTGATCCAGATAATTGCATTTCACTTATCACAGGCTACGCGAATATCTCACTGACAATGGCTCAGCCACATTTTCTCTTCACTATACAATTTTATTACAACATATGAGTTGTAATCTGAAGGTGTCATATGTGGTGAGAATCGTCGGATCCTTTAGGTAGCTATGGGTTGTTCTGATGCCCAGATGAAGCCGGAACGTTCGTTCAGTGCTGTCGTAAAATTATTTTTACATCTGATAGCTATTGATGTTAATCACCTTTTCTGTTTTTTAATGGAATAATGTTAGTGGTGACGATTTTCATTGCAACGACAGGTGAAGTAATCATCTTTAAAATAGGGTATTGATTCTAACTCTACCTCACTCTGTATGGTTCCAACGGTCAGGGAATGTTAATAGCCCGCATAGAATAGCTTGACCCAAAGTTGAGCACATTAACCCGTACCTAGTAAATCATGTGTCCGTGGGTTTGGGCGGAATTCCGATTGATAGATCCCCAGCTAGTCAATGAACATGGGACTTGTGTGTTGACGAAAATATGTATGACTGTTAAAACTACTCAGTAATATTTAGCCTATCGTTAGTTTGCCCCTCTCTCAACGTTAGCCTCCAACCAGAAATGTGAAAACACGAGGTTGATGTCAGACCGTTAGCAATAAGGATAATGCTTAACTATTTATTTAAGCACAATCGTTTATGTGTCAAGGAAAATTACTGTGATTATTACTTAGAGAAAATCATCAATTCAATGCCATAAAAAATCAACATGAATAATTATTACATTGAACAAATTAATACAAAATGTAGCATCTTTCTCTAAAGCATAACTTACGTTGAATTAATTTAGTGTGATGAATGTTAAGTAAAATTAAGCTTTCAAAAAATCAAAACATGGTTTTATTTCTGGGTAATTGTAATTTTTGGGGGATTTGAGTTCCTCGACGAGTCACTTCTTTTGAAAAATAGGATTTACTGTAACTTCCTTTTAGGCTAGACATTTAAGAATTTAGTGAAATGATTTCAAATAGACAGATTACATAAACTTCACCGATTTATCAGTTGGCGTAAATATCTAACTTACACAGGTCCGAATAGGTAAGTGATAACGTCATAAGATATGAAACTGAGTGGTTTTGGTTCGAATCTGCTAGGAAGCATTAGTTTCGTCGAGATCGAAGATACACCTTTCAAGCACCATCTAACACAAAATGTGGTAATCTCGCCAGCTACCTTCAACCACAAAATCAACGTTATTTTATATAACCACCATAGAATGCTAGTGACATCGAAATTGTGGACTCAGTAGGTTATTCTCCCATAAATTCTTATTATTTCTGGAATGTTTGACTAAATAGCATAAGACACATCAATAATTTATATTTGGAAATGTGGGAAAATTCACGTTGCATAATCATTGGTTTATTCAAAATATCGTCTAGATGTACATTGATTATGATATACGGTATGCTCTTGACATATTTACTACCGATAGTGAGTGCGTCTTCGCATAGAAATCAATCATTTTGTATATCGTAAACGGTGTATCAAATGTATTTTAACTTGGGTGCCTTTAAAATAACAGATATTTTTCTTAGGAAACAATATTTCGTAGTGTACAAGATACTAGTGAGACTTTCAAGGTTACACTTCCATACTAATATATCATCAAAAAGGTTTGCTGAGTTATCCGTTTTTTTCGAAGTTCAAGAATGTCAAATACTTCATAGTATTAAATGAATCTAATTATCTACCAGCTGTTTAGAAGTCGCTATTGTCTTTTTAGATAGTAATTATACCGAGTGTTATTTTAGGTTTAACCTCCGTGCCAAATAATCAAGTCACTAATTTTCAATGGTATCTAACACTGAGTTTTAAAAGGGTTTCGTTTATGTTGACTTGCTTCCTAAAATCGAGTGTCCCAGTGATAATGTTCGCAAGGAATTCACAAAGTCAAAATTACTTAGGCCTATATTAATCATTGTGAACATTTGAACATTTTTTCAATAGCGATAGGATGTCAACCCTTACGATTGACAATAATAACTGTTATACTAAAATCGAATACAAAGAATGGTGTATTACTTAAAAGATGAATAATTGTACTAATATTTCATGCATATTTACAGTTGTCCTTAGTGATCCAGATAATTGCATTTCACTTATCACAGGCTACGCGAATATCTCACTGACAATGGCTCAGCCACATTTTCTCTTCACTATACAATTTTATTACAACATATGAGTTGTAATCTGAAGGTGTCATATGTGGTGAGAATCGTCGGATCCTTTAGGTAGCTATGGGTTGTTCTGATGCCCAGATGAAGCCGGAACGTTCGTTCAGTGCTGTCGTAAAATTATTTTTACATCTGATAGCTATTGATGTTAATCACCTTTTCTGTTTTTTAATGGAATAATGTTAGTGGTGACGATTTTCATTGCAACGACAGGTGAAGTAATCATCTTTAAAATAGGGTATTGATTCTAACTCTACCTCACTCTGTATGGTTCCAACGGTCAGGGAATGTTAATAGCCCGCATAGAATAGCTTGACCCAAAGTTGAGCACATTAACCCGTACCTAGTAAATCATGTGTCCGTGGGTTTGGGCGGAATTCCGATTGATAGATCCCCAGCTAGTCAATGAACATGGGACTTGTGTGTTGACGAAAATATGTATGACTGTTAAAACTACTCAGTAATATTTAGCCTATCGTTAGTTTGCCCCTCTCTCAACGTTAGCCTCCAACCAGAAATGTGAAAACACGAGGTTGATGTCAGACCGTTAGCAATAAGGATAATGCTTAACTATTTATTTAAGCACAATCGTTTATGTGTCAAGGAAAATTACTGTGATTATTACTTAGAGAAAATCATCAATTCAATGCCATAAAAAATCAACATGAATAATTATTACATTGAACAAATTAATACAAAATGTAGCATCTTTCTCTAAAGCATAACTTACGTTGAATTAATTTAGTGTGATGAATGTTAAGTAAAATTAAGCTTTCAAAAAATCAAAACATGGTTTTATTTCTGGGTAATTGTAATTTTTGGGGGATTTGAGTTCCTCGACGAGTCACTTCTTTTGAAAAATAGGATTTACTGTAACTTCCTTTTAGGCTAGACATTTAAGAATTTAGTGAAATGATTTCAAATAGACAGATTACATAAACTTCACCGATTTATCAGTTGGCGTAAATATCTAACTTACACAGGTCCGAATAGGTAAGTGATAACGTCATAAGATATGAAACTGAGTGGTTTTGGTTCGAATCTGCTAGGAAGCATTAGTTTCGTCGAGATCGAAGATACACCTTTCAAGCACCATCTAACACAAAATGTGGTAATCTCGCCAGCTACCTTCAACCACAAAATCAACGTTATTTTATATAACCACCATAGAATGCTAGTGACATCGAAATTGTGGACTCAGTAGGTTATTCTCCCATAAATTCTTATTATTTCTGGAATGTTTGACTAAATAGCATAAGACACATCAATAATTTATATTTGGAAATGTGGGAAAATTCACGTTGCATAATCATTGGTTTATTCAAAATATCGTCTAGATGTACATTGATTATGATATACGGTATGCTCTTGACATATTTACTACCGATAGTGAGTGCGTCTTCGCATAGAAATCAATCATTTTGTATATCGTAAACGGTGTATCAAATGTATTTTAACTTGGGTGCCTTTAAAATAACAGATATTTTTCTTAGGAAACAATATTTCGTAGTGTACAAGATACTAGTGAGACTTTCAAGGTTACACTTCCATACTAATATATCATCAAAAAGGTTTGCTGAGTTATCCGTTTTTTTCGAAGTTCAAGAATGTCAAATACTTCATAGTATTAAATGAATCTAATTATCTACCAGCTGTTTAGAAGTCGCTATTGTCTTTTTAGATAGTAATTATACCGAGTGTTATTTTAGGTTTAACCTCCGTGCCAAATAATCAAGTCACTAATTTTCAATGGTATCTAACACTGAGTTTTAAAAGGGTTTCGTTTATGTTGACTTGCTTCCTAAAATCGAGTGTCCCAGTGATAATGTTCGCAAGGAATTCACAAAGTCAAAATTACTTAGGCCTATATTAATCATTGTGAACATTTGACTAAGGTAGAATGTAGTACATCTACAGAGATTTATGATTCTATGCATCAACTGTGTGTTTATTTATTTTTGTAATGAAGCGTTTTTGAAGAAAAAAACATATTGCTCCTTTGTCATTTTTACCGAGTGACTTTGTGATCATTGTGTTCGATTTCCAGCCAATAAACCATAGAGTCGAATCTTACTCCACTTACTGAGAATTTGATAAGCAGTTGGTATAACTAGCATTCACATTTAAAATATGGCTCTAGACCAAGTGCATGGAATCGTGCTTTATAAGTCTTTTTCTCGTCTTAAAATTCATCAGAGAATCAAGTTACCATATAATCATAAAGGCATAAAATTTAACTAACATTTAGTTTGACTTGTTTTCGATGGGCTTTCACAATGATACTGAATTTTTTGAAGCCTTTCACATAATCATTTCATTCTAAATCGGTCGTTTATAAACAGGACAAATCTAAGTTCAAGTATTTTACATCAGTAAATCACTAATAGAAGGTTAACAAAATCAAAAAAAAGTCAGTCCAAATTATAATAATGACGTTATTGAGAACTAATTTTACCAAATATATTTCTAATATGAAACATGAAAGCACAGCAATATAAATAAAATAAAACTCATGACAATGAAGAAGGGATTCGCTTGAGTCATGACTGCTAATTTCTAGTTATTTCACATAGATCTTTTAAACATAGTTATGTATCATCACCCATACCTCAAAGTTATTTGGCCAGTAACAGATCAGCAGTCAGTTCATTAAAGAATTGATTCTCTCTCAAAATAGTTAACTTGTTTGCAAACTACTCCATTTCTAGCCAGTATGGGATGCTGTGTTCCATGGTAGATGGTATATGTGTAATACATGTCTCAATCAATCCAGTCAATAAATATTAACATCTAAGTTCAGCTAATATTTTCAATAAAGTTTGCCATACTTAACGATATAAAATTGATCAAAATGTTGAATACATCTTGGTGAACGTGCAAATAAAGTTTAGAAGGTTGTATAGAATATTACAAATGTATATAAGTTGCAAACGATGATTTCAGAACTACAATTAATGTAAATACAGATGATTAAATAATGAGTTGGGGAAATGCAGTTAATACTGATTGACAATGATATGAATTATACTCAGTTATTTAAATATGCCCACTGGATCCCAAGCCGAAATAAGGAAGAACACAAGCCAATCAGACAACACTAGTGAACTGCGAATTTATTTACATAAATACATCGATTTTTATATCAATCAATTTACAATGATTATTCATCAAGTGAAATCATTATCATTTAATTAATACAATGAAATACTGTCAAACTGTACTCAGCAGTAGGACTCACATTGAAATCAAATTAATGTGATGAAAGTGTACAAATGAAGCTTACAAAAAATCAATACAACTTCTTTCGTTTAATTAAATCAATCATTGTATCTTTAGGGATTAGGAAGGCCTAACAACTACCCATAAAAATTTATTAAAAAAACAGTGAACAAAAACCTGAAAAATCAAATGAAATCACAGTCCAAAAGGAGTCTATTTTCATACAACTCGATTTTAAAGGTGACGTTATTGACGTTAAACAACTAGAAGACTCAGCTCAGCATTAAATAGAACTTATTGCGCTGCAAAATTGGTTATATCATACATAACATACTCACTGAAACGATCAAAAATCGACAGGTATCCTTCTTATGTTACCACCAACTGTCTGTATAAATTTACGTATACTTGCAGTAGCAGTTACACTCACCGAACAGAAAGAAGGGCCTACTTACATTTTAATGAACATGTTCCAAAAAAAACTATGATTCACAGAAATAAAAACATTTAACAGTGCAATCGCTAAACATTTGATTGATGCAAGACACCAGATTGATACCACTGAATTATTCAAATTGTTCAACATACAAATAGCTTCAAATCTTCTAACATATGCTGAAGCGATCGTCATTAAACCATTGAAGCCAAACTTACGTGTCCTAAAGGAAACTGTTATAAACCTTTCTTCACCCTGGTAACCTGATTTGTGTGACATTATTTTCATCGTTCTTATTCTTAACACAAATTTGACCAGATTTAACGTTTTTTGTTACATCACCGGTTTCAGAGGGTTAAGTTCAACTTAGGCATTTAATTATGTCATTTTAAGTTTAATAATTGAGTTTAATTCACATTATTCTCAAATATTCTTAACTGCCTGTTAATTTTTTTTCTTATTGTGCAATCATTTCAACTCTGATCTCTCTATTTTGCCACCTGTTACTTTCCTTTGTATTGGATATATGTATGGTTACAGCATTTTCTTCAACATTTTAGTTATGTTCACATGTCTAACATGTTTATATAGTTTTGATTTCAACCAAGTTCAAGCATGAGTATGTTAAACTTTGTTTCAAATATTAATCTTGTAAAAGGATATCATTCTAGGTTGTATGTAGCTGATGAGAAACCAATGAAATAAAATGAATTCATCTTATTCGGCACAAATATTTATTCTTGTTGTCTTGATATCTATACTGTTTGATTTTCTAAAACCTTATTTTGCATTTTCTATATATTTGCAATAGTCTATTCAACCTTTTTAACTTTGGGTTACATCTTTGTGAAAGAAATTCATGGGAGTGTATTGAACTGTGATATCCTCTGCTGTGATAATTTGTAGGACGGTTGACCAGTAGACATGACAAAGTTAAACAGTTAGTTCATGAATGATTACAGATCGCCGTCTATTTTAGTCCATTTGTTTATATAACAATTAAATTACAATGACTGTGAATAAGGTTTATATGAGTCATCATGAGCTATTATGATACAATTTGAAATACAAAATTGTATTGAACTAATGAAGTCAATTAAATGACATAACATTCGAAACTAGAGTCATTGTTTAGATTTAGGTGATGATAACAACCCACATTGCATTATATGAAATGTGATGAAGGTTTGATAAATCAAACCTGTAAACTAGATTAATGGAAAGTTATA
This sequence comes from Schistosoma japonicum, assembly GCA_025215515.1. NCBI lineage: Eukaryota > Metazoa > Platyhelminthes > Trematoda > Strigeidida > Schistosomatidae > Schistosoma > Schistosoma japonicum. The sequence goes on along the minus strand of CM046062.1, from coordinate 33,462,884 downwards.
TATTTGATTTTTGGTTAGTTACATTTTTGGGGGCTGAGAAGGGGAGTTGTATTCTTTTATTGTTTCCACTCATTGTTTTTTGAAAAATAGTACTAATATCCATGGGGTTTTATGGCGACTGACTGCTTTCAATTGGAGTTACAGTTATTTTCGGTAGGCTTCAGATAATTATAATGGATTAAGAAGATAAAGAAAAATTACCTAAGTATATACTAAGTATTAACTGATAGGACATATTTTTGTTGTAACAATCGGTTGCATTGTTTACATATCTTTCATGTCTATTCGCATAGTTACATAAAATTTTAAGTCGACCTACCTATCCCCTCTTTAGGCTGAAGTATTGTTTTCACATTTGGCTTTAATGAGGAAGAGGCTTATGTAAAGTGATCCCCATGTGTTGAAATCCCAAGCCTTTTTTCGGCGTAAACAGTCAATTTATGATTTTTAGAAGTATGAAATGCACTGTGTTGAAAACCATTAGATGAGGGCCTTGGTGAACTCGTAGAATTAGAATTAGTTTGTAACTTCAAAAATATGTGAGAATCATTTAGAGAAAACAACGATGAACATTGGTTTAATAATCTCTCTCAAAGACTGAAGTGAATATGAATCATGAATTTATGATGAAACAGGGTTAACTGATAATGAAGAATTTATTCTTCATTACAGCATTTGAATCTACTAATGAGTTTATAATTTCAAGAGATAGATAAGAATGCATAGATAACAAGGAACTGAATGATCATTTGCACATTGATTTCGTGGGAAATATATAATGAATTAAAGTTCGTAAATAATGAGGGATCTGATGAGCATACCTGTATTAATGATTTTGACGACACGGATGATGGAGAAACTGATGAAAGTACAGTACATAAATTCATTAAGGATTTTTAAAATATTTGAAAACACTTCATATGGGAACTGGATATTGACCCTGTTGACATATAACAAGTTTCGACCAAATTTATTTCTATAAGTAAAGTAAACTTTATTCAGAATATTGATTTTGAAATAATACTGCTCTTACAGTTGTCGTCTACTAAATTGTATTAGTTTTGGAATTTCAGAAAATAGTCTTTAGAACTTAGGAAATTCTCATATTGATCAGATCAAATTACTATTGATATTGTAAAAGATAGTAACGGTGTTAAGTAGTTGCAATCAATCGGTACGAAATCTTGAAAGTGAACATCCACTTACTAATCGATCAATCGAAATTAATATCAATGATGTTTGTGTTTTAAAGCTTTGAAGAACTTTGGATTACATTTGATTTGTATGCGATAAAAAACAACATTCTAAATATAATGGCTTCATGTAACTGTTAATCTGGAAGTGCATATTTTTCCGAGAATGTCCGTTAAGAAGTTGAATGTATTTAAAAATTTACTTTCGATTCTAGTTAATAACGAAACATTATACGTCATTCGGTAAAAGCCATTCTGGATAGGATTTTTATGGCGTCCTATTCGATCGTATCACTTAGGTTAAAAAATTTACGGCTTCTTATTTTATGGCCTGAAGTTCCTGAGTTCAACAAGGAGGAGTTATGAATATATACCACTCAGTGTTTACTATTTTTTTCGATGATTGTCTAATTGGATTCAGTCTTTAATGTAAACTATAGAACTCAACAATCTCAACAAACTTTCTATACTAATAATGTTTTCTTTTTCATTCAGAAAATGTTTTGTCATTTTGTACGCGTAATCTAAACACTATAATCTATTGACTATCTCATCATTTACTGACAGTCATTGAAACCTTTTGTAAACAGCAACTGTTTCCTATGCATAATTAGCTTTAATAGGTGTTGTAAAGATTGTTGATACATCATGAATTGATAGATTATAATTAGTAGTGATGATCATCTTTTATCTGAGAATATCCTACATAGACAATTATAAATTGACAGTATCTAAATAGTAAATTTACTTTATCAAATGAGTAATTGACGTTCTGATTTCTAAAAATATACACACAAATGATTTCCTATTAGACGGATGGATTTAATGAAAAACTTTTTTTTCTTTCGTCGATATACTTTGATGTTAATGACAAGATAATCATCCATATACAATAAACTAATTTATTAAGAATAATGAATTAAAACTTATGAAGATTTTGAACAGTAACAACAACAATATTCATATCTGATAAGCGTAAACATTTAATCAATTGGTAAAGAATATTCATAATTGTAGCTAATATACAACAATCTAGTTGAATAATGGTAAAATTTAATACAAACAGTTATGTAATACAATTTCTATATTAAAAACCATTTGATTGTGTACTGTAGTGGATATAAACTATTATGAATACACAGATATTTGTAGGTAAAAATGAAGTATAGAGTAAATGTATACAGATTAACAGTTACATATTGGTAACAGGTTTATAATAATGTAAATTTAATTGATAAGTTCAACCGTGTTGGGTGTGAGACAGTGGATGAGGTCGCGCAAACGTATCACGAAATCATTAAATTAGAAATATCAACCGTTAGGAGCCAGCTCAGTGGTCAAATGGTAAGGCGCTCGTCGTGGAGTCAGAGGGTCCTGGGTTCGATCCCCAACGGGGTCGTGGGCGCACACTTCTGGAGAGTCCCATACTAGGACGAAACAGCCATCCAGTGCTTCTAGGTGATCAGCGGTTGTTTGATTCAAAACAATTCGTGAGATCAGGATTCATATTTCGATGGTTGTATCCAAATATCTGCCATCACAGTACATTATATAAGTTAATACAGTCACCTATCAAGTAAGGCGACTCCAAAACAAGCATCAAAAACACAAATTTTAATAAACTACAAGAAATGGTATATATGATGATGTTGTTGGTGGAATTCCATAATGACTTGTGATTTATGGAGTGTAGATGTTGAAAAGAAAAAACACGTTATGACTGGGATTTGTAGGTTGCATAATTCAGCAGATGACGATGAATTAAATAATGCAGTTTATAGAAATGTAACACTGAATAATTACAATTTATCTATAATTTGCACAATACTAGCAGAATTAAGAACATGGAAGCTATAGCAGAATCAGTTTATTAACCAACAGACTAGCGTATATGCAGTAACGTACAACGACAAGGACAAAGTACAGAAACTTGTATCCTGCTGACATGTTTAAACGAAGAGAGTCACAATAGGCATCGACAAGCATACTGACAAAATAGGTATAAACATAATATTAGTAATGTTGTAACAAAATTTTATTTTTTCAAGTAGAAATTCAGTAGAACTGTGTATGTTTACCTAAAGTTATTTTACATCATCTTTCGAGCCGTCGATAATTCCGTGAAAATGTTCATTTAGCATATTTTGAGAAACCTCTATGAGAACTTTAGAATTGCTGGTTCGTGGTACATTAGCTAATACTCTATTCTGTATATAAACTAATCTTGATAACAGCTTCTTTCATATTTTGTTTGACTTGTTTTCTTTTTGACATTTGCTATGACACAAAGAAATGGTTGATATATTGAACACCAATCGGGTGTGCCTAGTTTGTCACTGCGCGTCTACTCTATGCCCACTCGGTCCCAAGCTAGAGATAGAAGAACATAAGACGATATATCAACCGGACAGAATCATATATTTCAGGTATTCCTTTATATAAAATCAGACCGCACAGCAAAGAAATTAATGATTTAACAATAATGCTAAACAAAGGAGACATTTGAAGTCAATAGGGACAACTTGTACACAACCAATTAACTGTAGTTCATAGTAAGAGACAATATACTAATCAGGAGGATAGGATAAGAGGAACGTTACAATCATAGAAATGAAATGTTTACATCACTCACAGTGAAAATAATTGAAATAGTGTTCTAAAATACAGTTCTGAAAGTTCATCACTCTTCTTTCATCGCCTAACATAACAACATTCAACTATAAATTTTATAAGACTGAAAAGTGATGATTAACTAACTAACGTTTGAGCATTCAAACGCAAAACACAAAGTTCACATATTCAACGTCTTTTGCTACAATCGTCAAAAGTGCATAAACTTGAAAAATAACAAATTCAGTTTTCCCTTAACTTAATATTTAACATTGTTTGATCATTCACTAACTTCACTGTTCATCGTATGCCTCAACTCCTATTTTTCTATCCTTCCATCTTAATTGGAACGATTTTCCCGCTTTGAAACCTAACTAAAACTGCACAATTTTCGAAAAGATTTATTAAAGATAAATCACAAATTTCATAATTAGCCTACAATTACTTAGTGATTTACAGATTGACTGGTAAAGGTGATAATCTAACTGGATTTGCATACAATCATCGCCTAGAACGTAATGTCATACACTTTACTGCCTTCATTAATTGGTATATAACAAGAAGAACATCATTTACGAAATGCATTGAATTCAGTGCATTTACGTTGTGTTCTCATCAGTCGCCTACCACAGGCTGTTAATTTCAGATGGTTCAAAATATTGACATACACTAAGAAATGAAATATTCAACAAGTAATACTAAATTATTTAGATGGTGTTGCATGGAAGTTGAATTAGTAGTGTAAAAGAAAGTATATTTGAAGGGTAGATAGACGAGTGTCTTCATCATTTATTGAATATAAACTGAGTAAACCATGTCTAAGAGGAAAATATACTTTTGTAAATTAGACTTCAACTCATCTAGTAGATACGGAACATTTAATAAATAAAATGGAATGTGTGTGAAAGCTGCTAATAAGCAACACAAATCAATGTTATCAAGATTGACTGAGGCCATTACGATTAAAAGATTAGAACCTAGTCTTTGTATTCAAAAGGGGTCAGCGACTAACCTTCAGCTGCTTTGGTAACAAAGCATACAAATCTGTCTACCTTTCGTACATTTTTAATGAACAAATTCTAGTGAATTCTACTACTACATCACTGTTTAGCCCCATATCCTCATTAATTCATGTTCATAATTACAGTAATCGAATCTTTTACACTATTTTCTTCATTTATCATTCTTACGTAAATATTATATTCATAGTGAATGTTTGTCTAAATTCAGTTTGATTACAACTGTCATCTTCTAAAGAACTTAATGCTATTTTTTGAACATTTCAATCCTTAACGTAAATGTTTGTCATTATCTTGAACTAATTGAAATTAATGACCTGTTTGTAGCTGAATAGAATGTAATAGATACATTATAATTTAGTGTTGTGGAGATTGTTGAATGTTAATTTGGTTTCACGAATTGGTCTGAGTTAGACAACAAATTGATCGAATTAGAAATATCAACCGTTGAGAGACGACTCAATAGTCTAATGGTAAAGTGTTTTCCATGGAGCAAGAGGGTCTTGGGCTCGGTCCATGATCAGATGTGGATGAATACTACTGAGAATCCCATACTAGGATGAAAAGTTGTCCAGTACTTCATGGTGACCAAAGGTTGTTTAACCCATACTAATTCATGATATTAAATTGAGATGCATTACAGTTTGTGATGTAATGTCTTACTTGTTGAAGTTACAGTTGGAGGGTTGTGGAGATAGTTAATTTGTCAATCCTGATATCACGAATTGATCTGAATCAGACAACCATTGATCACCTGGAAGCACTGGTAACTAAATATCAGTTCACTAGTGATTAGTTCCTCGAGGTAATTCCTGGAGTTCTAGTGTGAAGACGTGACCAGTGGAGTTTAATCCGTGTCGGGTGTGAGGCATTTACCCACCGATGACTAATGGGTGAGGTCGTGCAAACGTATCACGAATTGACTGAATTAAAAATATCAACCGTTAAGATTCCGACTCAGTGGTTCAATGGATAAAGCGTTCGCAGCGGAGCCAGAGGGCTAGACTATTTTTTTCTTAGTGCACATCAGACACTTATTATCTTTGCAAACTTATTTCATTCTTTTACAAAGTATTTTTAACTTGACTGATTTATATGAAATTATGTCGGTTTGGTCTGTATAATTCCTGATGTAACTTTTAGTTCCGTCTTTTTAAATATTTTTAGCCATTACTATATAGATTACCGCCTCTTGGAAATTGTATTATTTTCCATGAAATCAACCTTAACTTAAAGTAGTCCTTTCGAATAATTACCATGACAACTCTTTAAAATACTCGTGTACTGTTACATCAAATATCATAAACAGAATCCTGTATGACTAGTTCTAAAAATCTCCCCTAATAAATATATCCACATTCTTCTCATGATAAACCATAGGAGAAAACATATGGTGTCTTTGGTTTTCTAGATTCATTGAGTTCAAGGGGGGGGATGGTTGAGTAGTAATAAGGGGTGAGGCATAATACAATTCAAAAGAAAAGTATTACATCACATTCATTTACTTTGATTATATCTTACACTTACTAATGAGTTCATATTTCAATTTGTGTAACTTAAACCGAATCATAATGCTTATGTTTTGAAAGTTGATAATAACTTTTAGAAAATGAACTTCTGAAAATCGGATTTATCGATTGAGTTGTCATACGGTCACATAATCTTCCCTGTGTTTTGATATTAGGTAATTGGAGGTAGTCGACTTGAAATTGTCATCGGCAAGACATATCTTCAATCGAGAAAAAGTCGACATATCCTCATTCTAAATAATTTGAATGCATCATTCACAATCTGAGACGTTGCCATCAAGCTATTTAAGCCCTAACTTACCTTCATTATAATCATGATATTTCTACAGATTGATCACTAAGTAATAGCCGATTTCAGGGATTCTTGCTAACCACTTTCGACTACTGGACATAAGGTTTATAAAGAGTTATAGAAAAATGTGCGTTGAAATGTCTGACAAGATGTATGGCAATGATAATTTTTAGTGATTTTCTACACCACTAGATTATTTATTCCAATAGTTATAATATGCTTTGGGCTAAATAAAGTAGATAAGGTCGTCAAAAAATTCATTGACTTTAAGATGATTATAATCATTCGTAAACTATTCGTTAATTAGTCAAATATATTTTTTTCACTATTGGAAAAGAGCAACATGCTATGGCTTATCTCCTTAATCTGAATTACGATTGTTGCTATGGCTAATAAAGGCTTTTAAAAATCGTACTATCATAGAGATTTTGAAGTGATGAAACTAATCAAGCATAAAATTCATATAAAAGATGAGATGAGTTTGCATTCAAACAACGTTATTCAAGGGTTAAAGTGTATGAGGAATGAATCTGTTACTAACTAACAATGCAGAGTGCTCACTTTAAATTGGAATATACAAATACACCTTGTCAGTCATTATATGTCAGACATTATATGGTGTCACAGATGGACAATCATTAGCGTAGATTGAATTTATAAAATGTCGAAATACTGAATCAAGGGAATTCGATGAGTAACATAAGAGTCCTAGAGACATGGTATTCATGTCAATCGGCAACCAATAGGCCCATAGGGATTGATATTATTCATCAATCTATAAAAACAGGTCAATCTATAACGTGATCATAGGTCAGTTTCAGAAGAAAGTCATCATGAACACTATAACAAATGAAGACAATTAAAACCATACAATAGAATAACTAACGAAGTTCACTTCTATATGTTGCAGGTGTCGATTATAATGTTCAGTAAAGCAATGAATGCCTTTTAAATGAATGGCTTATTTCAGTAAACTCAACAACACCAACTTCAGTGATATTAACTAGGAACCCTCCCCATAATTTAAAAACAGTTCTCTTAGGTGACAAATGTAGCGTTATTAAAAGTTTACATTATAGATTGTGTTGCTTACTTTAATAAGAACTTTCTACCACACATTATAATAAAGTCAACCAACCTTTGGCTTATATTCTACTAGTTGTAAAATTCATAAATTCATTCATAATTTTTGATTGTAAATTAGCACTAATGAAAAATTCCAAATGAAATATCTGTTAGTTGATCCTTAGTTTCAATCGATGGTTTGACAAGGATAGTTCGTTATTAGAAATCTCTTTCAAATCATATGAAATCCCAACTTCAACAAAGATTACTATAAGTTTGCTTTGTAAAATACTAATTGATTATTTATTATGTTTTTATAAAACAAACTAGTTGCATTAACAGTATCGTTTGTATTTGATTATTATTTTAGTAATTTAATCACTATCATTCAGTAGTCAACAAAAGTCTATTTTCATACAATTTTTTTGTTTATTGAGCTATAAAACTTTAAGATAAAATTAGAATAGCACTTTAAATGAAATTTCTAACAGTTCATTTAGTTTTAGTAGACAATATCAAATGATCTTTAAACCAATCAAACGTAGATCAACATTTATACAGTTACTTAGAGTTGATGTCATGAACTGGCAGGCATCTATGGTAGCAAGTTTATAAGACAAATGATGAGAGTAAGATTTCTCAAGTGCAAGGAATTATACCATCTCTGAAGTTTTCCAAAGGATTAACACAATGAACGCTTTACCAACATGGCCTACGTTTAACAGAATGGTATGATGTACTTCTTTTTCTCTTGGAGAACAGAATAGTAGATATTGGGTATTTACTGTAGAAAATAATGAATTTGAAGTTTCACACCACTAGTTGACCTTGATTAGTAAATCACTGAAAATGGAAAATTATCGGATAGCTCTTTTGCCCTATTTTGGGACTTATAAACAATACTCTTCCATGATTCTACCAGGGATAAAGTTTGAGACTATTAGTCCTCATGGAAAAAGCTTAACCTACGAACCACTAACTTCAGCATCTGGTAGTTCAAATTTATTACTTCAGTCATTTCACTATATCACACTACCGTCATATAATGCTACGAAATTCGATAATAATGACATCCATCAGGTGCTTACTAGTGATTAACTATAAGAGTGTATTCAAGAAAGTTCTGTTGAAATGATGTGATTGCTAGAATTTAGTTATATCAGATAAAAGTAGTTAAACATTAGTGACAACGGATAATTATTGCTCAATATCATAGACATAACTGTTATGAAGTTATTTTGCCTAGTTCTTATTCATCAACATTAAAACATTGATTATACAACCACGTATTACTTTGTAAGATTGAATGTTCAACATATTAGTATTTACTAGTTATAACCATTAGTTTAATTTTATATTTTGTATCCATTTCCTATAAATTCCTATTTCATTTTAAACATTCACATTAACATTTTTGACTAAAGTACATCAAGCTTTCCTTTCCAAACAACATTATTCTTCATAAATGTAGACTGTTTAAAATTGATGAAACACTTTAAAATAGAATAGATTCATTCTGTACTACTTTATTTAAACTAGGAAGTAGTTTATTCACAGTTAGAAATTCGTTACATATGAAGAATTCAACATACACATTGTCTACTTTCTTTTAATTTATGAACCATCTCAATTCATTTAATAATTGTATACATTAAATATAACTGGATTGCATCATTTACAATAAATAGAATGAATGATTAACTAATAAATACAATAATATCACATGACTGATGTTATTTCACGTGATTGTCAATCTGATTTGTAAATGTTATCTATGTGTTTTGGGTAAACAAAAATAAATAATACAAAGCAAGTTAATAGATAAATAAACAAACAAAACAAACAACTGTTCAATGTTCCACGTACTATAAGCAAATAAACACATGAATTGGTAAGAGATAATTTATCCTTGTCAAACGGTAATGTTGAATAAATCTAAATGTAGTACATTAGTTCATTAGTTTCTTTTTCTGTATAAAACATTATGTGGATCTATTAATGTGTTCTTTATAAATTGAAAGTGTCTGTAAAAGCATACATTTCTACAGTGATTGTTCAGCCTTGAACTAAGAATCAGAAAATCATAATATGCACGCATGCTTATTTCAATCTATGTACAAACTTAACCTGACTTGTAAATTGATTGTAATTATATACCAATGTTTTTGTTTAGTATTACCTAGATTCCATTTAGAATAATTCGTCCTTGTGGTTACTACCAGTCCCAAGCCCGGAGGAAGGAGAAGGGTTGGGTCTGGGATCAACAACCGCATCTCGTGAAAAAACAACATTGCTAAAAAAATGCTAACCAGAAAAACACATTTTTAACAATTTCAACTCTGCCCTGGGAGTTGGAAGGTCTTCATTTCTGATGAGTTATGGTGCCTCATTGTGAAAGCCGAGTTTCCTCTGAAGTCACGAGACTGATGCTCGTTCTGACAACCACAGCAACAATTAGTATAAGTACATGAAATGTTAGCACGATGTGGGAGATAGAGGGGAAGCATCCAAATAGCTGAATAAATGAAAAAGTGCGTTGGGAATTGGAAAGAGATATGAAGTAGATGCACAGCACTGGGGAAGAATTGGAAAGGAAAGAGATGGTTGGAGAATGATGGTCGGCGGCATATGCTCCACCAAGGCAACAGACATTGGATGGTTGATTGATCCTTTGAATTTCATTGGTAAAATCGATTATTCTATGACATCAAACTATTATAATACTGTATGCCACTTCCGTTTGGTGTCTAAACCCATTAAAATTACAGAAAGCTTGTTTTAATTGGTTAGAATCCCGAGCTACTGACTTGTTGGTTGCAGAATCTAACTTGTCTCCACCTACCTTAGTTTACTCGGGTGATTAGCACGACTTGTTTTTAAATAAGCTATGTGATTTGTAATATGAAATATACAAAACTGAACTTAGTTACTAAATTACACAGCATAACTGTTAGAAAACTGTGATAATAATCGAAATAAACTGTATTACCTATGATCTACAAAACTGAACGAAGCACTTATTTATTTGAGGTGGTTTGTGGAGATCGGTATTAAGTTTTAGTTGATTGATGTTGGCAGCGTATCATTAAGTATCATGAAGCAGTGGAAAACTGTTTTGCCCTAGTATGAGACTCCTCGAGAATGTGAACCCTAGATTCTCGCCCCATCCAAGGAGGTTTCAAGTTGGCTAACACCAAACTTTTCGCATCACTGAGCCGGCTGGCATCTAATGGTAGGATTCCCATTTCCATTATTTTATAGTGTAGCACAACGACCGTCCGTTGTTATCGTTGAAAACTGTCTCACTCTCTGTTTTTCAATAGCACAGTATCAATATCAATCTGTGACGAGTTTAATTAGCTAAAACTTGATACCTATTTCCACGAACCACCTAAAATCAATTGCAATAATCAGATCACTAGTGACTAGCTTCAGAATGTTCCTGAATCTCCAACGAAAAGTCGGGATTGATGGAGTTCAGACTTCTCGGGAGTGCGATAGTTATCAACTATAACAACGGATGGTTGTTATGCCACATCTCAACATAATGAAAATGGGAATCATACCATTAGATGCCGGCCGGCCCAGTAGTGCAGAGGGTTTAGATTCTTTAGGATTCTCTACAAGACTGTGGGTGGACATCGTTGATGAAACCTTAGTTTATTACATTAAATACAACTGTATTATAAAGGTCAACTCCTAAATATCAAGAAATGGCTTGATGTTTAAGGGACTTGACATTTAACTAATAGATTATAGATTTTAACCCGCTCCTTCCCACTAGATTTCACATCCAAAATTAATAACATAAGAATGATGTATTAAAATGAGTGTATGGCGGCCACCAAATAACGATCAAAAATAAAGATACAATTAAGTATTCATGTGTATATTCATCTATTTAATACAAACAAGAAGTAGGTATAACTGTCAGGTCACAATTGATTGGTAGGCTAGTACCCTATACAGTTGATAGCTTCCAGTCGTTTGTGATATTTAGTCATTTTATATACCTGTTAGTAGCTAGTATACAAGCGTGTTATTTTGTTAGATAGAAGGCTTACTTTTCTGGTTAAGATTATTCTATGACATTAGCTAATTTAGGAGAGAGAGACTGGTATTTGATTCAATAATCTAGTCTCATGATCAGCCATTACTCGATCAAATGGGATCTCTGAATTTCATCTACAATTTTACCAATCTGAAATATGTGAATCAAACTTTAAATTTATAACACTTTTAATTATGGTAGGATGAATTTGTATATTCCCATTGATTTGTTATAGACTGAAGCTGGTCCGTCCCAAATAGGACGAAACGCGCGTCCTGGATTCCACTTGACAGTCACGATCCAAATTAAATGATACTTGTGAATAATCGCTATATCGAGGCAATCCGCTCAGGATGCACATATAGCAACAGTGACTGACCAGCTTCAGTCTATAACAAATCAATGGGAATATACAAATTCATCCTACTACCAATTCGCCCATTGCACAAACGTGACTGTCTGGACTCAGTAGACTAGTGGTGTACGCAGTGGCGTATGACACGAACCGGACTGAGTTCGAATCCCACTGTGAACATCAACATTGGGATGCAGGTACATTCAGCCGATGAGTCCCGAATAGGACGAAACGCGCGTCCTGGATTCCACTTGCCAGTCACAATACAAATTAAATTTTTAATTATAATAAAAAAGGTGAATAGAATTGAAATAGTCGAATACTTCATTTAGTTACTTAATAAAGTTTTGCCTTACAATGTTTAACTTCTGCATTATAATGCGTGCTGTTAACTGTGAATAGGATTTATTTGAAATTACTATTGAATGCATACTTGCTGAAAGATGTGAGTGCCTTTTAGTTTAATTCGTGATATATTTGCATGACCTCATCCATTGCCGTCGGTTGGTAACTACATTTACGCCCAAAACGGTTGAACTCCACTGATTATGTCCTCTCACTTAAACTTCAGGAAATATCAGCTATTCCAGTGGTCCAGCGGATGATCGTTTGCAGCGAGGTTGAAAGTTCTGAGTCCAGTTTCCTAGTGGGTCATGGACGCTCACTGTTAAAGAGTCCCATAAATAAACGAGACAGCTATCCAGTCTCAATTTCTGGTTTTCAGTGGTTGTCTAACTTAGACTGATTAAAGATATCAAATTCAAAGTTAACAATTACCGAAACACCCCATTACTGTCTATATCATTCCCAAATCAGATGGCTTATAACCAATAAACTGATACTAGTTGTTTGGTTTAGGTAGAGCTCACTTTGGTATGTGTTCGGTAGGCCTATTATTGATTACTTCATCTGCTTTATTAATGAATTGTTGATGTTGGATGGTTAAAATCAATCCTTAAGAACACCTGGATAAAGATTTAATACTCGTTTGGACTCGTTTTTCAGAAGTTTCACTGTATGTCAGAAGTTGTTTAACTTAATATTCCCCATAAAATTTGATGGCATACAACGTTTGATCTATATTCAACCGGTTGGTTAACTCTTACAGTGTTTCTTGTCAGAGCCATTGGATGAAACATGTAGGAAAGCAAGGTGCATATTTTGTCTCATAATTGCGTTGACATTAACTGGCCATTTAAAACTATAAGATGAAATCCTACAAATAATAATTGAGTGAATGTTAAATACAACTTCAGAAATAAAGCTCATTGATTCTTGTGTAATGTGTTATTTGTTTATCTTTAAGTTTATTTATAAGTTTAGTGGTGTGGCTGACATGTAGAGTTAACGTCTTACACTCTGAAACACCATAGATTGACTAGTTCCCTTAAAACTGGAGATGAACTGTGTTAACTAGCACAAAACCTGGGTTAATAATTTTTTATCGTCTACCTTTAACCACTTAACTTTTTGAACTAATCTGCAGAAATTCAGTTCACAAAAGAATATTACCACTTTAAATGACATAGTTTATTCTCCGATAAACTGATTCAGTGTTGACTGGTGTTGAAAGATCACTACAATTTGAATTAAGTTACTTTCAGTCATTATATATGACTTCACAGGTTGAGAATAACTGTGAACTAAGGTTTACTAGACAACTACTTCTTGTTCTATGACTCATCATTATTATGTAATTGAGACGTCGTTAGGATGTGAACCAAAAATAAGCAGGTATCTCGGCAATTAAATTCGCTATAAATCACTGAAACTGGTGTATTAACTAGTAGGGGTAGAATAACACAAACCTTCATTCAACGATTAGTTCACTTACGATTTCAGTTCTTCATTTCGTAAAAGTATTAATGTGAACATTGTTCAAGTAGCTCTGTTGTTTAATTTTTTCAAAATATTCAGAACGAAATTTAAGCTGATTAGTTGAAGATTGGATACTAATGTTAATCGACGAAGGTGTGATACGAAGACTAAAAACAATAATTCTGTTAATAATCAAAGATTTAAGTAGTTTGTGTAGACGGTAAACTTGTATCTTTAATAACAATCTCCAAACATTTGTGACAATATAAAAATCATGAGTAAGTAAGTATCATCAAAAAAATTCACCATCTGGATATCATGGTCAGAATACCAAGCTCTGAAATTCGGGAAAACAAGTACACAGTAAACCAAGCCATACAGATTAATGTGTAATAGTAATGAGTAAACATCGCATGAAAAGAAACATGTAAATATAATATTTTAGAAGAGCTTAAACTTCTTGAACCATTTTTTCTTCACCAAGAGATGATGTAGAACATCTGCCCATCTTGCACAGAAATTGTCAAGATGGTAATTTCATCAAGCAATATCTAGCAAACCACCGTGTCAATAAAATGCCATACCTAATCATTCGATAACAGACCGTTTTACGTTTCTTTAGGCTTTCGGGGAATTATGTTAAAAAATCAGTGATACTAACAAGTAAACTTAGTCGCTTTAATACGTCATATGAATAACAACATTGAAGTAGATAAAAACGACATCATCATACTACCTGAAGCGCTACATTGGACAACTTCTTCTACTGACACACAAACCTAGACTGTCAATTAAAATGACACTTATGCACACAAAACAACTTCTGACATGGATTTCATTGGGAGAACGATTAAGTTCTGTGACGATGAAATTTTAGCAACAAAGAAAGTTTGTAAAATCAAACCACTAAAATAAATCTGTAGTCGTCAGACTAGTAAACAATAATTCAATTTACAATTTTAGACGTAAAAGGTCAGTCCATCCCAAAAGTAGAGGTCAACCGGACAATTAACGTGTATACAAAAAAATATACGACAATAGTGAAGTCTGTGAAAACAATTACTACAAAATACGGTCACAAAAGAAAGCAGTAGGGTTTTGTTAAAATTAGCTCATCTCTAAATGAATTAGGTGTTGATTGTGTCATCATGAATGGGAATGAAAGCACTTTAATTGAATCATATAAGCAAGAAAATACAATCTAATAAGAATTACACATTTTATCTAGTAGTTCAAATAGTCAACACAAGGAAAGACGACATAATTTGTAACATTTATATCACACGAGTTACTTACAAGGGTTAAATAGTGATATTGGCCTTCCAATAAAGTGGAGGCTGTAAAATGTCAACATAGGATCAACATTTGCGACATTGTTTTCACTTGACATTAACTACTACGTCTAACCTTCCCTTGACTCAAATAAAAATTAACTCAAATATCCTCATCACATTCCTATCCTACTAATGTAGTAGGGTTACAGGATATTGACAATTATTGAATTGATGAAGACGATTTTTAGTTCAAATGAATGAGTTGGTCAATCGATCGTATAATCAAAGATCAATCAGAAAACACAGAGAACATGTAAAACAACAGCACACAATGATAATATATCCTGTTATGACACCTAGTTGGAAACATAGTAATCATAATACATTAACTTACTACTTGTAGAATAATAACTTGAATCACCACCTCTACTCTAAATATACACTAATTATAATATCTAGAACGACAACGAAGGATTCATAATTCAATCAGCTTACTAGAAAACCCAGCATTACAAACAATCGGATGAGGTTCATAGTGAACGGAAGATTGAAGGAAATGTAATGAATATCATCGAATTAATCATTTGAGAATATCTCCATTGAACTTATGATTTCACAACATAGTCAAAGTAAAACATAGAACAAGTATCCATAGCTCAAGTTAGCACATCATATTAACACAGGAATATGAAATCGACGAGATCAGTAGCAAAGAAATAGTATCAACAAAAGGATGTTTGATCAATTATTATAATGAAATATCAATTTCTCTTCCACTATCGGATATAAGACGGCAAATGGTAAGTTGAAAATATTTTCGTTTATTTAGAGATGGCGTGGTATTCATTTATTGATGTGGACATTAAACCCTCTTTCAGATTTTTCATACTTGCTAATAACCTTCTGTGGGAAACGACGAACTCTCAACCGACTTTTAAGTACAAATAATTCCACTTCAATCTTCTATTCTGAACATAATTTTTGTAATCGATTAAATATTATCCTCAACAAGGTCCATTTGAAGCTCATTATACAGAAACTGTTGAAGTTTGAATTTAACCCATTCCAGCCTTATAGATGTACCCCTATAAGTTTTTTGAAATGCAAAGAAAATGTTTTCGTATTATAGAAGGAAATTAAAAGTGTGATATCTGACAAATACTAATTACTTTGGTGATTTTAAATAGAATTTGATCTAATAACATATTGCTACAATTTCATTTGGTCAAAGTAAAACTTCAAAAAAATTACTAACTTGATAATTCATTGAATAATTGATTAATTAGTAAGGTAACAATCCTAAAGTAGATTACAGTTTGTACACATGGTTACTTTGTATACTTGTACGATAAAAGTTCTGACACTAACATTTTAGCAAACTTGTAGACACTTAACAATCTTCTCAGTAGAATCTATAAAGAAACCTATTCGTATTCATGGAAAACAGATGTTTTTCACTATATGAAATTGTAATAAATGACAATAGGGCATGAAATACTTTTACGTTTCCTAAAACTGATATGATCTGATATGTTATGTAACTTCTTTGATGAAATGCACCTAATCAACACAGAATTTATACTGTCTGTATTTTTTTTAAGATCACAAGATTACACTTTACACCACTGAAGGTTATACCAATTAATGTCATTTACATTGAAATATTGGCTACTACATTGTTATGACGTGAGAAATTTGGGGGGTTATGGGGTTGGCCGAATGCCAATTGCTGGTGCCTAGTTGGTTATTGCGCGCCTGCACTATGCCCACTGAGTCCCAAGCCGAAATGAGAAGAACAATAGCCAACCAGACAACACTATCGAACTACCCATTTATTTACATAAATACATCGATTTTTATATCAATTAATTTACAGTGATTATTCATCAAGTGAAATCATTATCATTTAATTAATACAATGAAATACTGTCAAACTGTACTCAGCAGTAGGACTCACATTGAAATCAAATTAATGTGATGAAAGTTTACAAATAAGCTTACAAAAAATCAATACAACTTCTTTCGTTTAATTAAGTCAATCATTGTATCTTTGGGGACTAGGAATCCCCAACATACATCCTCTTATAAACCGAATACCATGAATTTTCCTGGTTTTCATAAATTTCATGAATAAATCACAGAGACTCAACGACTCGTATACATCATATTCTATTTTTATGGATGCTTATGACAATATGAATATAGTCAACCCTTATCGTGGCATCCATTTAAAGAATATGCATACCAACAGACGCATTATATTTACTTGAGAATTTCATACCTCTCCACTACTAACAATAAATTTCATGATCATTACCCAAATGAGTGCCTTCCTAGAACTAATAAATCAGCAAAATACTAGTTGATATTTGAAGTAATAGGTATAGGATTCATGTCACAACACTTCGCTAACGAATATACTCGTAATAATTGGAGTTGATTAAAAAGTAATTATTTCTTTCTGTCATTATTACCAATTAAAAAAACACTGAAAGATGTATGAGCATTACCAAAATGGATAATACATGTAATGACTTTGGAATGTTTACTTCAGACATGCATAAATCTTATGGAGTTTGTCTACTTAGGCATAATTGTGACAAACTATCATCTGAACTTGTAGCTTAAAGTAATGCTCATGAAGCCTGTTCATTTTTCTCATTTTTGTTGAAACTTACTACTACAAATAGAACTTTGCTCGTTTCAGTTGCGAGGCTTTCCTCCAGTCAAGAGGCTCACTTATTAGTTTAGGATGTGCATATAATATAGTCTTATTCAGTGAAAACTTTGACAAAATGCAGTCATTTGACCTGATTGAGTAAAAGTGTTACTTTGTTTGTAATACACTTCCCCTCTTTGAAATGCGAAATGTTACTTTGGAACCCGTCTGCATCAATGTCTAAGAGTAAACTAGCTGAGGAAGTTTATAGCTTCACTGATTTTGAAAGTCTCATTTGGCATATTGGGCTGATATCTGATGATACCTTGGTAAGGATTTAAAAAGTTTGTTTGGATTTTGTCAACTTACATTACCTAAAGAATAGGCTAAATAACAGTCGGTTCAGTTGTATTTATGAATTTGAAAGGTTATCTTTAGGAGTAAATGACATTTGTAGTTTACTAATATCTAATAATAGATGTCCTTGAAACACCACTCGTGTTGTTTAAAGACCATTGAGCAACATATGCCGACTTTAGCTGCATGATACTAGTTAAAGATCGGGTTGAAGATATTTACCGACTGACGTGGTTGAGATGTGTTACGTAAGCTTGACCATCACTTATCTTCACTGATATTGGGTAGGACAAATTGATCTCAAATTCTATTCATTCCTTTATTGTCGGTTTCTGATTCCCGACATAACATGTCATTTGATCTTCATATTTCCCTGTGGCATTGAGGACTTCATGTTAGTGCTTGTCTGGTAAAGCATTTTGATGATCTTTCCAGTGTATGTTCTATTCACCTCCAGCGTCTTTTTCCTCGGCTGAAAGTCGGTTTGTTCTCTAATACAATAGGTCGTTGCTGATGGTGTCTGACCAACGGATCTGAAGTATCATGTATAAACAACTGTTTATAAATACTTGTATTTTTCGAATAATGCTCTTCGTCGTTCTCCAAGTTTCGGGTTTATTCAACAGAACTGTCTTCACATTTGCATTTAAAATTCTGACTGTGAGGCTGACTGACAGCTGGTTTTAGTTTCAGTTGTTTTTCAGTTGTAGAAATACGACTTTAAATGCTATCCATTAAACGGGTCATTTTTTATATCGTTCTGTATATTATGGAAGTTACTGTAAATGATGAAAATACATATAAATCGTATTTGATTTCTTATTTTCTACCCAAATAAAAGGTTTATGTGATGTCTTGTTGGTAGATATGGATATACCTAACCCGCCTTCTAATTTTTGCCTTAGAAATAAGGAATTTATAGTTACAATCCTGTATGACTGACCTTAACTTCTCATTTCATTGTTTAATTCTTATTGTGAATATGATTGTATCGAAATAATTTTTCTCTTGCATCTTTTCAAATTCATTTAACCAGTCAAATAAGCGGTCTCATTATTGTTAAGAATTAATTTATTATTGATTAACAAAATCACATATGGAAGTATGGATGATAAAAATAAGTTTGAAAAGTAAAACTAGAAAAATATTTTTCATTAAAATGAAATGAAATTAGAGATGCAAACTATACTTTCCCTACTTTATAAATGATCCTATGTATTGATCTTTTGTGATTAAATTAATTCATTACATGAGATTTTACTTGCAGCCTGTGATTTCCCTCTGAGTAAAGAGTTATTTATATCAAGTGTGGTCAAGCAACAAACATGTGATACATTGAGTAAATCTACCATTAGACTACATGGTATCACATTCTGACGTTATCCTCAGCGAATCAAATAGTAGAAATGTACATTATGTTCAAAACTTTCAGTTATTTTTCGATTTATTTAATGAGTGATTCATAACTTACGATGTATAGGATTGTATTACACTGACATGTTCATAAGAAGCAACTGATGATGATTCAAGATGTTAGAACTGATATGTTGTACGAAAATTGCACTAATATGTAGCCTTAGTGTTCTTAGTAATCATCTAATCCTACTCGCCACGAAAGTTATAATATTCATATCGATTATGGTAGTCTTAATGACTAGTAATCATTAGGACATAATGAAACTAAAGAAGTGAAAATAGTGTACAAAATAGTTGCATTACATTAACTTAAGTGGTAGCAATGATTATCCAAGTACCCCAAGCATAGGTCGTCATGAATTCAGAATTAACGGAAATCTTCAAATGAACTCGAAGTAAAAATGTATTGGAACATTGGACAGAGTATAGGGACGTGCTGGAACAGCTCATAAAATATCTGCGATAACTATTCATTTTAGCCAATCAGCATAAACTTTGGAAATCCGAGTAAAGAAATGAGCCAATCAGTTTCATGAATGCATTACCGGTTTTAGCCAATCAGGACTAGGTAATTACAAATGAATGTTTTATTAGTGAAAAAGTGAAATATTGAGTAAGTTTTCACACATAATTATTATAATATAGGATTTCCTATTGGAGTTTGATCGTCGATCGTCGATACCTATCTGTAGTGGTTGTTCTTCAGGAACAGTTTAAGAGTCGCTGAAGATCGCCCATATAACATGCTGAAAATATAGTCATAACCCTGGATTATCCTAAATAGTAATGAAATAAAATGCTGTAGTCTACAAATGTCACTAAGCGTCCAAAAGTACATCCATATCTATAGCAATATTCACTAAAAATATAGAATAATGGAGTAAATGCAGTGGATCATGCACATCGATAAACATTCGCAGGTAAAGGAAGGTATAGCAAACAAAGTACAGAATTAATCATAATAAAGTGGACTGAATAAATGATAGGAGTAATATAACGATACAAAGATCCATATAAAGTTCATATGGGTCAGGGCTTGTATAAACGTATTTTTATGAAACCCTAGCAATGCCATTCACCGACATAATGAATGGATGCAACACACTCACTGAAGGATTTGGCTATGTTGATAAGTTATATGAGTGTAATGAGTAGAGTGTGTGGGAATTATGGTTTGAGTGAATCACAGGTAAATTTAAGTTACCATGGCAATATATCGAATAACAAATCTGTTTATTAAACTCTGAAAACATTGTGAGTAACTCAAACCATTTCCACGAGAAAATGTATAGTTATATCAGTATGTTCATAACTTTCATACATTTAAATTATTCATGAAACAAAAATGAACAAGTGTTATCTGTCAGTAATTTTACACTTGCTTGTTATTCGTTCAAAAACAACACCATAGGTCAGTTAGAGCGAAATTGCTTAAGTGAGTTTAAAATAAATAAGGGAGCAAGGTAAAATGTAGTTAACATTCGACAAAACAACGGTTTTAAAGCCTATTTCAACTGAAATCTCACTCTCAATAACCTTATGGTTCTAGTGAAGTCAGTTGCTACAAGAAAAGTTTTAACAGGCGTATCTACCATTAAAGGATCGATTAATTATCATCTACGGAGTATACTGTGCTGTCATACTTTTATAGCATAACATTATAGATGTGAATGGTTATAAGTGAAATTTTAGTTAAAGTCTGCATTAATACCATTCCCTTAACAAGACTACTGTTATTAACCGAGTTTTCGGCTTTTGATAAGTGTGCCATATTCAACAATTTCAGTTATGGAGTAATGTTCATTTAACATTTAGTCTCTATGTTCTGACAGTTGTTCTTAAGTAAGCTCTGCAGACACCTCATTGTTGTACAGGTTCAGGTAAATTGAATTGAGTATAAAATAGTGTAAGTTAAATTTTTCACTGAAATCTTTAGCACCCTTTAATCACCCATTAAATGGATTGAAAATGGATCAGGCAATAGTAAATACAACTCACTTATTGAATACTGAAAATACTATGGAGAACGAAAACTATCACTTAAAGTTATCTAAATTTGATTGCATGTGTCTTAGATTGATGTCTGAATGGTAACATTGGGAACTAGGCAGTACTGGACAGCTGTTTCATTCTGATGTGCCCACCCCCCTCAATCTCCATATTCAGCTTACTAGTGACTAATTCCAGGTGTTTTCTAAAGCTCTAGTAAGAAGTTTTGACTGGTGGTGTTCAGACTTATCAGGAGTAAGATAGTTATCACTAGTGACAATAGATGATCCTCGAACTATATGTCACAAATTCATGGAAGTAGGAATTCTCCTATTGAATGCCGACGTAGTGGTGCAGAGGCTTAGGTGTTCACCGTCGACCTGAAGCCCCCTGGATGCAATCTGGGGAGTGGATTGCTAAGAAGTTTCATACTAGAACGAGACAATTGTCCAGTGCTCCCTAGTTTCGAATGGCACCCTGTCAACATCAATCTGTGACATATTCAATTAATTAAAATACTAATCTCCACAAAAATAACCATCCCAAATGAATTATCTTAAATTATTATGATTTTTATGTATTGAAATTACATAACTGTAAAATGTGTTCAATAAATAATTAAGCCCTAATCAATACACTATAAACCAATAGTCATATGAACAAATATTCGTAATTCTAACATCTAATGAAATTCACTTTTACCATCAAATTCATCAGTTTATTGTTTTATACATCATTTTTTCTAAGATACGACGTAGTGAATGATTCATATAGAGGGTCGATGAAATAAGTTATAACTCCTGGGTATTAGAAATGTTATTATCTAGGTATTCATTATTAAATAGTACTAAAAGAGGGCTTTCATTCATTCTCTCTTTATCTATCGATCATTGTGGTGTTGTAAAATGTTTCATTAGTAATTACTCAGTGACTGATTTATCATGATTTATTAATTTGTAGTGCTATAATTGGAATTCTTCAAATGAATAATTATTTTTCTTTGTTTTCTCGCTAATGGTCAATATTTACATAGTATTTTCATTTTTGTTTTTATGATTACAAAATAGTCATAGTGATATCATAACACTTCCGAGTGTATTATTTATGAAAGATTTTATTTTATGGCCTAACTTACCATACTTTTGTGTTTTGCCTCCCCACCCCACCTCATTCTGATAAAACTTCACTTCACTGGGAAGTTTGTAGAATATAGTTATGGATAACCTGTAGATGTTTGAAATGTAATGCACAATGTTAATCATGTTAATATACATCGTTTACTCCCCTCTAATTTATTACGTTTAGTGGATACAATCGCTATGCATAGGCTGAAACCGATACAGTTGTCAGTTGAACATTCTCCTGGTAACTTTGTTCACAAACATTTGATTAGTGCAACATCTTAGTTTTTATAACTTCACTTATTAACTCTGTTTCCCCTTTTTTTACGTCATATTTTTCTCTAGTATTATTGATTGTTGTTCTGTTAATTTATTTATTTCACAAATGAAACGACCTAATTCTTTCGATATCAACTTTAATTATCTATAAAACTTGTTTCCATACACTTTCAACATTCTTTTTATCTGGAATGTCCATATAAGTTAATGTATGACATGACTTCCAAAAGATACAAATTATTTATAAACAACTATCTGCGTAAGATACTACGGATTCGTTGGCCAGATACCATCAACAACAACCTTCAGTGGCAGAGAACAAATCAACAATCAGTCAAGGAAGAAATCAAAAAAAGGCGCTTGAGGTGGATAGGACACACACTGAGGAAATCATTAAACTATGTCAAAAGACAAGCACCAACTTCGAATCCTGTAGGCCAAGAGGAAAGAGGAAGACCCAAGAACACACTGGGTCGAGAATTCGAAGATAGACGTGCAGAGAATGAAGAACACTTTGAAAGAGATGGAAAGGAGAACCCAGACCACAGATGATTGGAGAATGCTTGTTGTTAGCTTATGCTCCAGATGGGGTAACAGGCATTGAGTGATTGGTTTGATGACATGGAAGTATTTCGAAGAAATTTTTATAATTTCTGCATATTTTGCTATTACCTTACTTCTATTACACTGTTATTATGACATGAAATATGCACAGTGATTTTAAATAATCCTTTTGTACTATTGTTTCTAGGTTATAAAAAGTCGAAGGGAAACCTTGAAATAAAATGAATTCAACTTATTCTGTTACTTACGTTATTTGAATATTATTGTCATAACAAAATATCACTACTTAGTAAACTTTTGGAGACAAGAGATTACTATACAGTTGTTCATGAACTCGCCATCGGTGTTAACTTATTACTTAAGAGTGTTATCATGAGTACAATACTACTTAAATCATTGAATCGAATTTCACTGATTTACATTCCATCTTGCAATCACCACAATCAATTTATCTTTTTAGATCACCCATTTGATTAAGTGTATTAACTGACTAAACATTGAAGCCCTTTGACTATAAGTCAAATATAAAGACCTTATTATCGATTTACTATAGTTGAAATTCCTAACAATTCTTCAGTCTATCTAATACCATAAATCAGTGTGCTGTGATAATGAATCATACACTATTCAACTATTTTCAAGTACTAATCATTATAAAATTAATCACGGTGAAAAGTAGATGATGTAAAAGTTTATGTTACACTTTGATACAATTCATATGCCTAATCAATCGAAAATTCTAGAAGTATTAGCGAAATATCCATTATTTTTATATCAGCAAATCAATACATACAAGATGAATTTGCTGAATTTCGTCACTACATAATTCTAATTAATTGTAATTAGAATATATTCATATCATTCCTTTGGTTTGTTATGGACTGAGGCTGATCAATCTCTGTTCGCCATATGTGCATTCTATGAGGATTGCCTTAATATAGTGATAGTTCACAAGCATTGTTTGAGTTGGATTGTGGTTGGCAAGCGGAATGCAGGACGCGTGTATTGTTCTATTCGGGACTTGTCAAGTTGGGTGTACCTGCATTCTAATGTTGATTTTCATACCGGGACTCGAATTCAGCTTGTTTCATGACAAACGCCAAATACATTCTATTTACATATACATGTCCGTCGCACAAGCGTAGTTGTCTGGATTCAGTAGCCTTGTGGTGGACAAGTGTAGCTTGTCACAAAACGAAGTGAGTTCAAACCCAGGTGTGAACATCAACACTGGATGTAGGTTACTTCCAGCTGATGATTTCAAATAAAACGAAAATGGCCTCCTCAATTCCGCTTGCCAACTATAATCTAACTCAAATCAATCAACTGTGAGTACATTTATGAATAAAACTAATTTAGTAAAAAATTAAGAAACATGTTTAGACATTCTGACATTTGACTGTATATATTTTTTTCTTTATTCAGGACTCGTTTATTGTATAGCCATTATGTGTCAACTCACTTACCGGTAATTGGTCTCAAAATGCTCTCTACTTTGTGATGGCTAGTAAGACCAGCCAGTTGTCTAAACTGTAATACAGATTAAAAGAGGCTCAGACATGTAACTTGTTAGCTGAAAGTCAAACATCTTACACACCGTATCTCCACTCCACAAACTTGATGTAGCTGCAATACAGTATTCAAGTTTGCCATGAGACTCGAAACTAATACCTTTGCTCTTGAAATATCAATTTCTATTTGCTAAACAGATAAGTTAACTTAGCTTGATGATGTGGTTTTCATAATTTATTTCTATAATAATTTTTTGTGTAGAATGAAGGTTATAACTTCCAAAAAGGGTAACAATCAGTAATGGTAGATTTTGACAACAAATGAAACCTAATGGTTATTTGTTTGATAATAATTTGATATCTAAGACTAAATTAAGAGTTGCCAGGACCTATTTCTTTAAAATCTCTACGTAGGCTGAAATCACTGATAACACCTACAGATAACTTGGAGGCTAAAAGCATTAAAAATAACCCCAGCCTTGAAATAAGAGTGGGTGTGTTAAGAAATATGTACTAATTTTATCATGGATGGCATTTAAATTGTAGTTGCTAATATTGTATGTGGTCTTGTTGAACATTCAGTACTTTTATGAGAAGTTCACAAAATCAATCATCTAAATAATAATATTTCAATTTGTGTGTACACACAGATCGCCGAAATATCGCTTAATCACGTACATTCTTGAAAATTGTATGTGCTATTTGCCAATCATATTACAAAAAGAATAAATGCATTGAAACAACATACACTGACTCACCACAAATTTATAGCTGTAGTCCTAAATATCTCATAATTTCATAATTTAAAAAGTTATCAAACGTGGGTCAGAAGGGAGTTTTATTCATCTATGTGCTTGTTCTCAGTTATAAAACTGCCGTGTGCACCATTACATGGTAAACTAGCCTTTTTCTACTCATATAGCAATACTAATAAGGCTACATATAGCTCAATTTTGAAATTTTAGGGAAGTTTATGACATCTGTGTGAAGCCTTCGTTTCTGAATGAGTCACTAGAGTTGATGAGGCTCTCAAGATAACTTAAGGGACTATTGAGCTGAACTCCTGCACATTAACGTTGATCATTCCTGACATGAAGTGGAAAAATCCTTCTTTAAAATACTTGCATTATCACTCAAGACTTTTAGAAGTCTATTTGAAATAAAGATAGAGATACGATAGAAAAATCACAGTAACTTCATTAATGGCTTCTATTTTTTTATCCTTAAAAATTACAACAAAAAAATAACCAAAGAACCACACAGTTGAAACTGTATCTGCAATCATGTATACACTTAAACAGTTTCTATCAAAATATATAGTAACCAACGCGTTTTTTGACGCTGATATTGTCATTAAACTGTATTGGTTAAATTGAAACTGATAGTTTAGATCAAATATTGTTTAATGTTTAAATAGAAAATACTTACTTCAACAATATTACTAACTAAAGTATAGACATTAGAGACGATTACTTAATTGATTTCTAATAGTCTAATTCGTTCTAACCAGCTTAAATAATTATCATGTGAAGATCGATTCAACTTTAATCACTCTTCCCTGTTATATTTTTTCTAGCCCTGTTTTTCCTTTTTTATCGATTTTTGAAGTCGTTTTCCCTTCGAAATTCATCCTAGTTCTTTTTTTCTTATTTCAAAATATTTTGCCTTATTTAATTTATATTATGTTGATTTAACTAAATGATTTATTTCAAGAATAATTTGTTGATATAGTTTAGTTATTTAGTTATTTGAACTCTTACTATTTTTATTATAGAAACAAATCAAATGAATCCTATCAAAGAAAAATGGATATAACAGTCTACTATCTCTCAGTAACTAGGAAATCGTCATTGTTATTAGTAACTACTTACTTGAATTTTGTTGAACTGATCACTTTATTAACCATCAAAGTGGTGACAGAAATAGCAGTGTTATCAGCTGCAGTATTACTATTACTATCATTGTCAGTGCTGGTAGTAGTAATAGTAGTAGTAGTGGGATTCACAAAACAATATAATTTCCATAATTACCACAGTGAACAAAGTTAATTTGATTATCCTTTTTAAGATTTCTAATAAGTAGTGTTATTAATTTGTTAGTTACTAATCAGGTTGATCAATAAATTTTTGGCATACTAGAAGAAGTTTACTTTAGAGACACTACACTTGTATTTTATACCACTTATTATCATTCGATACTGTAACATTGTACATCTAACTAATATTTCACCGATTGAATCAATCAATCAGAATGACTTTACATAATGTCCGTCTGACACTACTACATCATTTATTGTTTAATAATGTAAGTAATACAATAAATTTTCTTGATGTCTGCTTGTATAACGTGAATAATTACGATGATTTATTGTATGCATTTACATGGATTTTATTAGCTAACAAGTTATTTCAATGTTAAGTACAGCAAAAATCATGCGAAACACCTCTTAATTTTTCCCTTAAAGAAATAAGAGGTGACTGATAAGATTATAATTCATATATTTACTAACTGACGAATTTGTCGATTCTCGGAGTTGTAATGAGATGTGACCAATGGAGTTCAACCATTTCAGGTGTAAAGCAGTTACCAACCGACGGAAATGGATAAGATTGTTCCAAAATATCGCTAATCGACTGAGTCAGAAATATCAACCATTGGAAGCTGGCTCAGTGGTCTGACAGTTAAGCATTCACTGTGGAACTTCAAGGTCCTAAGTTCGGTTCCCTAGTGGGATCGTGAAAGTGAGTTTCCGAAGAATCATATATTATAACGAAACAGTTGTCCAATCTCAGTTGCTGGTTTTCAGTGGTCGTTTAACTCAAACTAACTAATGATGTCAAGTTAAAATTTGAAAAATATTTGTAACAGTTAAACTAGTAGAATACTTTCATGAGCAAATGTGAATGAAAGTAGCTGACTATTGAAAATTTTTTTAAACAAAATACCTATTCAAATGATTATAAATGGAGTGTATGTTAAAGCTAAATAACACAATTGGTGTGCAGCATTCTTTGGAGTTACCATTATTATTATTACCGATGTGATTTTGGTTATTTAAGCCTAACAGCTTAAATTCTAATAGTTTTATTGATTAGAATTATCATGTTCACTGATCACTAATAATCAGCCAGTGTTATATCACTGTATTTGATGTGAACTGATGACCTTACTTAACTGAACAGTTTAGTCGGTATTGGCACACAGACCTAGTAATTCAAGTATTCATGACATCCACATAAATGTGTTTAGTTTAATGAATACATGCATGTATATTTGTGTCATTGTAACGAATATTGACATTTAGTCAAAAAATAATGGAACAATGAATTGTGTATATATCATTTAGGAAAATTTCCAACATAACCTAATTCCTTACCGTTTAGAAATCGATACTGGATGTACTTGGGTGATTAGATCAGAATTTCCGAACAACTTCCTAATCCCTAGAGTAACTTTTACACATGAACGGTAGATAGGAAACAAAAGTTAAATGTACGTAAGAAGGTTTGTTTCCGAAGATAGTTTAGTGCACAAAAGGCAAGGTAATCACTGTGTCATATATGACTATAAAATCAGTTAATCAGCCTCTGAAATGCATGTTAAAATTAATATCGAAATCAGAAATTAACCAATTAGATTATGAAAATATGATCCATTTGTTTTGTCCGATTTGCTCAGAAATTCCCAAAGAATACTGAATAGTAAGGGTACCTTTAGAATATTACTAGTTACTAAATATTTCTTCGAGAAATTATCATAATTCCCTAGTGTAAACATTTTGAGATTACGAAGTATGTATGCTCATTTTCTAAAATTAACACTGAACCATATCAAAAGAAAGGAGATCTTAGTAAGCATAAAAATTGCAGACGTATTAATCTTCTTCCTGTTACAGGAAAAGTTCCTAAGAGAATATTGTTGAATCGGAATGAAAAAATCCATTGGATGATGAACTTCAAAATTAGCAGACTAGATTCCGTAGGGGTGGATTATGTACCGATTAAATTACGGCACTATGAGTCATTGTTGAACAGTCAGTTGGATGGAACTAACCACTTTAGGTCAACTTCCTTGATAATGAGTAAGAACTTGATAAGGTGAACATGAAAAGACTATTAAGACTTACTCAACACAATGGTGAACCTGAGAAGACAGTCATACGCAATTCTTTCGAAGAACTACGCTGCAAATCGTGCATGGATTTATTCCAAGTGAAGATCGGTGTCATATAGAGCTACTCACTCTTACAACTCTCTCTTCTCGTGGTTGACTGGATCGTGAAATTCTCAACATCTCAGGGAAATCACAGAATACAGTGAACAGTTTGAATGAAGTTAGACGATCTGGATTTCTCAGATGACCTAGTTCTGTACTTCTACACTCAGCAACAAATACATATAAAGATAGCCAGTAGTCTCTGGAGTAGTAGACATTAGCATACTTAAAACGGAAAAGCAACATTCTTAGATACAACACAGGACAACAAGTGCCAAACAAACCACAAATGACGGAAAAACTGTGAAGGATGTGGAAACTATTACATACCTGGGCAGCAATATAACTGATAAACAAAAGGAGGGAAGGTAAAGGTAGCATTTCTGTAAGTGAAGAGCATCTAGAACTTAAAAAATGTGTCAGGTAGTGTGTAATTCAAAAGTCTTGGTACAAACGTCAAGACAGTTCTGTTAAATAGAACTGAAGCTTGGAGAACTATGAAAACCACTGTTCACAAGATACAGTATTTGTGAGCAGTTATTTACGCAAGACACTTTAATGCCGCTCACCAGACACCATCATCATTAAACTATTGCAGGGAAGTACAAAATATCATCCGGCCAAGGAAGAAGTATTGTAAAAACTTTGGAGGTAGATAGTACACACATTGCCGAAATCACCAAACTACGCCACAAGACAAGCCCTAACTTGGAATCCTCAAGGCCATATGAGAAGTAGAAGACCAAGGAACATATAGTTCTGGAAATCGCGGACCGACATGAATAGAATGAATAGCACTTGGGAAGAAGTGTAAGAAACAGCCAAGACAGAGTTGGTTGGAGAATCCTAATCAGCGGCCTATGCTCCACTTTCAAAAACAGGTAAGACGTCGGCCTTTTCATACACATCGACATCGAAGTTTCAACAGAAGGTAAACACCGATACAGCCACAAGTCGTGTAAATACAGGTATCTTAGAGTTGCTTAATAGCTTTTAATGATTGAATAATGAAAGTAACCATCATCTGTATTACAACCAATAAATGAATGACATTAAGAAAACCCTACAAGTAAATCAGTTTCAAGTAAGTTACTTATTGTTTAGATTAAATTTTAGCTCTAGGATTAGTGTTCAGAGTTAGGGATAAGGCTAAGGTCAGTACTCTTAATGTTTTCTAATCTAAACACAATATGAGAGCTTTTACGGTACTGTTTTCATTACTGTTACTATTATTCTTTGTTATTAAATGTAGAAATTAGGTAAAGAACTTCGAACCTAGATTCTAGTTATTTGGCAACGGTCAGCAGGACATGCCTATAAAGAACAAATACACACTTACAGATTCCAAAGCTACCGAATTTTAAACTCTAAAATCATCACTAGTGATCTATTCAGGCTACGACTAGTCATTCGCAGGACTGATATATAAACATCAAAGTATTTAAAAATCTAAGTCGATGTTATCATTTGTACTGGTTCATTTGAACGTTAACTGTAGACATAAATTACCATGTGTATTTCATTTTTTTTATGATTGACATTTCATAAATTCACCTTTTTTTTTGCCCACCAACTGAAAGAGTAACATAATAATTTTCCAAATAAGAAAATTATAATAAAATCTGTCACTGACTACATTTCTTATGCATATAATTACGACCTCAAATCATTCAAGATCATAAATAGATGATTCAACATTAACCATTAATGACATTTGTTACAAATATCATAATGTCTAGACAGATCTTAGTTTACTTTTTACCATACTTATTTGCATAAATTCATAGTCAACGTTTATATCCTACGTTTTCGGGAAAACAAATCTACTAAACGTATTATAAAACTCATGGAAAACAGTTGTTTCTCAATGAATCGTTCCATTTGTCAATAAACCTGTAGAATAGAGATGGTAGTAAAAGAATAATAATAAAATTAATAGAAGTAGTAGTAGTAGTTACTGTTATGGTAACAGTAATAATAATAACAATAACAATAATAATAATAATAATAGTAAAGTTAGTGTTTTGTTTTCATTATTAAAATTATGGTGAAGTAACGAGTTATTACTAATGGGTCCAATACATCATCACATTACATCAACATTCTAACTATCTCCTCGTCCATAGAAATCTACTACACTTGCATTATAAATAGGAAACAAAAGGCATAAAGTATGAAAAAGCCTATTATTTTAGGTTAGTTTAAATCTAGGAAATAGTTTATGTATTACTATGATATTATAGAATATTCTAAAACTTAGCAATAACAAAAGTTAATATCTAATCAGGATTCGATACATGACCCATCATTTTCTAGAATTCTCTTAGTATTCTACAGAGACCACTGGTTAGTCGAAGTATTTTCAACACATTTGCAAATTTCCAGATTCCTCACTTCATCACTTATATCATAACATTATTTTCTGGTAACAGAGCATATCAATAGTAATTTTTGCTAACTCTTAACCGTTTTATACATTGCAAACATTTATATAACAGACAAAGTCTAATTATCAAATAACAATACATGATTATCATTGATCATATAAAACGAAAACAAGAACTCTCTGTGCGAGAAACTACGTAGTACAAAGTTTATCAGTATCTAAGTATATCAGAGAAACAAAAGACAGACAATTCTAGAAACCGGTCACAACCAGTCACTGTTTGTTACTCCATGTGGAGCATAGGCTACCGACTAGCATTCTCCAATCACCGCTGTCCTGGGCTTTCCTTTCCAGCTCTTCCCAAGTGATCTTTATTCTCTTCATATCTGCCTCCGATCCCCAAAGTAATGTGTTCTTTGGTCTTCTACTTTTTTCTTGGCCTTCAGGATTCCAAGTTAGTGCTTGTCTTGTGACAGTTTGATATACATAAATTTCAGTGCTAATATTACTGCTGAAATACAAACCAGGTATTTATTATCTCTTAAGCAACAAAGTTATGTAGCTACTAGTTGTTTTAACTAGAATGTTAATTATCGTTTGGTTTAAAAACCCGTATAGCTAACAGGTTCCAGTCTCAGAGTGACCATCATTATGAATGCAGTTTTATCAAAATTAACGCCGATTAAATAAAAGAAATCATGTCTCCTGGAGACCCAAGAGTACACTGAGTCGGGAATCGGAGACAGATATGGAGAGGAATGAAGAGCTCTTGGAAAGGGGTGGAAAGGACAGCTCAGGACAGAGTTGGTTGGAAGAATACTGGTTGGCGGCCTACTCCCCATATGGGTAAAAGGCATTGACTGATTGATCGATTGGACTTCATTGCTTATTTTATATATTTGTTATGTAAATAGTGAAAAAGAGCTAATTAAAACCACAATAACTGCTTAATTTGAAAGTATTTGTATTCTTTTTCGCTTATCTTGTTATGGAATAAATTCAATAATTTTCTATTGTTATATGTGTATTTTGAGTAGATTGCCACGATACAGCAGTAGTTTATAAATATGACCAAAGTTGGATTGTGGTTGATAAGTTGAATCCATACCTGTAAACTATTTCATTATCAAGGCAATCCTCTTAGACAACATAGATCAATCAATTTCATTCCATAACAACATCAATGAAGAGATACAAATAATTTCAAATTAAATACGTACATAGTAGTGGCACATCCTTGACTGTCAGTATTCAGTTGCTTAAAGGTGAACGTTGTGGAGTTTAACGCTAACTAACTGCGTTCAAGTTCGGGTGTGAACTTCAACACATGAATGCGGACACATCTATCTGATGCTTATTCTAGAATTCACTTACCAACCACAATCCAACCTTAACATTATAACTATTGAATACACAAAAGTGATGAGCAAAGTTAAAATTTATTTTATTACCCAATAACTAAAACTCTACAATAAAAGAATAGTTAATAATTATTGTCTATATTGAATGAATAAACTAATGTAATAATACAAATATTATAAAATACTCTGATGTAATAATTATCGGCATGAAATCAACAAAAACGTATTTCGAAATAAAATTACGATGTTTTCTTAGATTATGCAAAACTAAAGCTACAATAGATGTCATACTACAATATAGAGACGGACCAATCAGGATTAAGAAAAACACATTCAAGGTTTCGTACGAAATTTAAAAATAATGCGTGACTTATACAATATCTTATACAATCCAAAAGGTGTGCTTAAAACGTTTAAAATTATTCTGATAAAAGTAGTTTATATTGTCCTAAAGTAATGATGATAATATTAAGCGTATCAAATTTTCATAATCTTCCATGTAAATTGTAGGTAACACGTGAAAGAGTGAGTTACGTATTCAATGAATTATACAAAGGGAACACAAAAACGATTTTCGCCCATAAATATACCAGTATTGTTTAGCCATCTCCCCCTCATTTCATTAATTCTTCAGGAGATTTGTGAGTAGAAATTTTATGAGAGATGATGATTTTTCTTTAGAAATAATGTTGTCTTTACAATATTGGAAAACTGATAATAAGCCACTGACAAACAACTAATAATCACTAGTCACTAATAGATTTAACTGATTCTATTTCAAATTACACTTAATTTTTACTAGCTTACTGCTGATTTTTTTAAAAAAGTGACTTGAAAATTACATGGTTGTTGCTAATGGTTCATCACTTCATCATAGTCTGACCGCGTAATTTAGTAAAAACCCTGTTTAATAGAGGCAAAATACTACGTTTAAATGGAGAAATTCACGAAGAATCGATAATAACTGAAGTATCTTATAAACAGTGGCTATCATGAGAAATTTATTAAGAAATATGGAAAAACGCCTCTTAAGATTGATAAGCATCCTAATGTGAATAAAAGTTGATCTTCATGTGTCTGGATTTCAAAGGAATTGAGACCACAAAAAGAAGTAATTAAAAAATCAGGACGTCATTGAAAAGAATCTTTCCTGCTTTTTAACCGGTTACCTCGTTAACCAACAAATGCTCATTAAACCACTCAATGGTGAATCAATAATTTTCAGACATCAACTCTAAATGTATCTACAAATTCATAAATACTCGTGAAAACAAATATATAGGAAGGACTAAACGAAAAAGGAACACAATTATTACTACTTAGCTTAACTATACCCATTAAATGAAGTTTATTCAGCGAAGAGATTTCTTTCCAAAAAATTCGTTATTAAGCTGTACAGTCGTATATATAAAGGTCAATGAGTAAGAATTTTCATTAGTTATCATGTAACCTTTTTAATTGCCTAGTGTTTTGAATAATCAATTAATAATCGAAGAAGGGGGTTCGCGAAGCAAATAAATTGTACAATCACTTGGGTGAAGATGTAGGATCTGTAATTATCATTCGATTAAGGTGAAGATTTGTGGATGAACATCGAGAAAATTTGGTTGGAAACAGACTTTGTGATAATACTATGATAATAATAATGATTGCAATAATAATAATAATAATAATAATAATAATAATAATTATATATATATATTATTATTATTATTATTATTATTATTATTATTATAGTGGTAGACGTGAAAGGAGGTAGAAATGAGATATGAGATAGAGAAAAATTCAGATAAATGAATAAGTACATACATAAATCAACTAACTGAATACAGTCACAGAGTTATGTTGGCATGGAACCACTAAAAACTGGGACAGCTGTTTCGTTCCAGTGTGCAACTCATCAGTGATTCATACCATAAACTCCATTCCTGGGGCTTCAGGTTGGTAAGCATTTAACCCTCTGCACCACTAGATAGGCATCTAATGATATAATTCCCACTTCCATCAATTAGTGATATGTGGCTCGACGATTATATTTTATCATTGGTGATAAATGTCCCACTTCCAACAAGTTCGAATTAAAAATACTAATCTTCCGTATAAATAACCATCTCAGATCAAACTAATGTAAAACTGTCAACCAAAGCTTTTGTATGCACAATTCAGGCTTAAAATTGTGGATTACCTTAATTCATCATCATCATGTATATATATTCAAGTGTGCAGATTGATAATCAATTATTACTACGTTTTACAAAGGCAATTGCCTTCAAACGTTTTTAACCTGATCCTAAATGTACAGAAAGACTGGCATGTTAAACCTCTAATTCCCGTTGTTTAACATATTAATTTTCTAATCTTATGCAGTCATACAGATGTTCATAAATTTAGTTGAATTCAATTCAAACTTTATTCAGTAATACAGTTATCTATTTTGAATTTTCATACAATTATGTATATACTCGTATAATTGTACAAAGATTACGTTATCCTCTCCTGTCCTCGGTTTATTAACTGTATCCACAAGGATCTACTAGTAAGTTGAAACATATAAACTTATGTCAATTTTTTATTTTAATTATTATGATCTTCATTTCAAACAATCACTTCAATCTTAAAATAGATAAAATATGCTTAACATTTAATTCTATATAATTGTTTGTAATTTTAGACTGTTTGGAATTGATAAGCGATCTCAAAATATACTAATGAATTTTTATTCTATTGTGAAAGTCTAGTTCTTCTTGTACTGTTCAAAAAATGTCTAAATTTTGATCAGTTCAGAAGCTAAGATTGGAGATCAATGTAAACTCTATTACATAACGTCAAGTGAGTAAATCATTTTTAATCTGCTACTAAACTATCTAACGAAATATCTGTTGTAGAGAATATATATGAAGTTAAAGAAATGTGTATACTGGCACAAAATGTTTGACAACAAATTGCTCTTGTTTAACATTTTATTAAACTGATGATTAATAAACAGTGTGCCTATTGTATATAATTCCACATTAGCTAACATTTTTTTATTCACAGCCTCTTTAATCACCTATTCGATATAAGTTGACAAGGTAACAAATGAAGCTGGTACAGTGTTTAGTCTTTTTGACTGATAGTTTCCATGCCAGATAAATAAAATAGACAAATTATAATTTTAGTTTTATAAATTATCTTGTAGAGAGATATTTACTCTCAGAAATAAAAGATAAAAATAATTAGGTTGCGATATTTATTCATAATTAATAGCCAATAACCATTAATATACCATATTTATTTACACCATATACTAGTCATTTGTATTAGAAGTGAGGTACATTGAACTATGAATAAGTGATATATGATGGTGCTGCTTCTCGTATAGTGGCATTAGACTGTTTGTTACAACAGAAAGAGACAGTAGTAATAATAAAACGGGTCATAGTCTCATTATGTTACTGTTAAAATGCGGGACTATATACTTATGTGCCTAGTGTTCCGAATATCCCGTGCTTTAAACAAACTACTACTAAAGATCTAATCTTCTTGTTTCATAATTGTTAGTCACTAAATAAAAATTGTGTATGTCCACCTTCCTTTAGTAAGATAAATAATCCATATAGGTTTACATAGCACAAAATGTAATTTATGCTTTTTGTATTATTATTTGCCAATCAAGTAATCATAAGTGCTATTAAATTTATAATCAGTTGTCGTCAGAAAATTGATATTTCACATTGGTGTACATAGGTATAGCTAACTTTTATAGCATTGGATGATCCTGAAAGAACCATTTCCAATCTGCAAATGGTTGCATCTATTCGCTTCTATTGGCTTGCTTCCATTAAGTGATACTTTTTAAGTATAGTGAAAATTTACAATACGGACTTTACAGTTGTTTTAGTATCAGTAGTTCATGCTGTCATTATGGCAACAATGTAAACAAATTGTATCATAGTTATAGAATGTGTTTGTGGATTTTTTAATTTAGAGGTTTGTTAAATATGATTATTAAATTCATATAAAAGTTTTGCATAATAATTATTCTGTTAACCCTGATTCAGAAGAAGAACTCATATATCTGGAATTTAAGCGACGAAACATATATCTTCTAATACCTACTGAAGCAAATATTTAGGACACTACTGTGAAAATAAAATTCAAATAAGCGGAAACCATTAGGGTTCAACTTTTACCCAAAGAGAAAGTGTTTTAGGCAATTACTTTATCAAACCGAAGGCTCTGCGTTCAGGTTCCTGGAGGAATCAAGTGCGGGTACTTCGAATAAAAAAGTTCCACACTAGAACAAAACAGCTGTCCTGTGGTCCATGGTTTTCAGTGGTACCCAACAACATCAATCTGTAACGAATACAAGCAACTAAGCTTAATAACTATCTCAAAAAAAAACAACCTTCAATTCAACTACTTAATCATTTTTCGAATTTTTAGAAATGTTATCGATCTGTTGAATTTATACTTACCTCATAACATAAAGTAACGTAGTGCAGTTGAAAACAGGTATAACCTATCCAAATCGTTTTGTCTACATGCTGATGGGCTGATTTCTACAGACTATGGCTATCTTTTGTAGACAGTACGTCTGGTCTTGTGTTTCTTTGCCCTCAATTAACAACTAGCAATTATAATTCTGAATTAAATTTGTTTACTTCGTACACATTAAAGAATATTCTGCCGACGGACATATTTGGTATTTTAACTAATTCTATTTCAACAAATAATACGTAATTGATGTAAGTCATTGGTTCTAGTGCATTGTACCACTGTTCAGTTTAGAATATACAAGATTGTGTTGATTCTTCAGTTATATCTACCAGTTTCTATTATCTAATTTAAGACTATTTACATGGAAATTAAATTCAAGCTATCACTTCATAGGGTGCACATGATATAATTGGAATGTTAGCTTGTGAAAACGTGATCTAAAAGAGTTAAACTACAGATCAGTATTAACCGGATATCTATAGTGAACAAGAAATCATCTGGCAGTCATCCCATCCCTGTTGAAATACATTAGCTATTCACAACCTTCAGATCATGAAAGCTGTAACGGATGGTCTTCAGGTTTCTTCATAAAGTTATTACCATCTAGAAATGAAATTGTATTCTATAAACATTATTTACGACTACAAATAATTTATAGTAGACATAATTACTTATTCCATTTGACGTATTGTGTACCTAAGTGACACTAAAATACCCCACTAGATACTAGGAGAATACTATCAACTCACTTGTGACTTTAAAATTCTTGCTCCCAAACTGAAAGATATTTAGAATGATGTCGAAACCTGAATTTATAAACTTCAATTCCGATTTCGATAATGTATCAGCGAATTCAAGGAGTCATGAACTGTGATGAAGCGACTTTTCAATTTCAAATTAATGTATTTATTAATTAAGCTGAGGTTACCGTAATGTTTTCAATGAATTTGTCCTACCCTATGATATGTCTTGAATTAGGACCAATGACGAAATACAGGACAATAATCTTGATAAAAACCAATACCACAACAAAACACAAACACTGATTATCCTATCGCTGTAGGTCTGCCCTTACAATGAAAGTCCTCCTGAGCCTCCATTGAACAATACAATACAAGTGAGCCAACTAAACCAACTCACACATTTCTAATATTATTTCATGTACATCAATAAACATGACCAAACTACCAATTAATTGGGAAATTAACATCTATACAGAACAAGGATCAACACTGATAAGGAACTGAGTAAACGTTTAAACAATCAATTAATTACAGTTCATGAATGGAAAATGACACAACAACAGTTAATATGTCAGATGGGAGGTTACAGATAGGGTAGTATAAATATACATAACCGAAGTATATAAGAAAATTTTCTGGGAAGTTAGTCACTTAACTTTATTCTCCCAAACTATTTAAAATATCAGTAAAAACGTCATTTAATACATGTGCATTTAGCTTTAAAATACTATAGTAGAAGTTTGATTTTAGACCCTTATGAAGCTTTAAATAATCCACGCTTGGAAATAATAGTCGTTGTGTCCCCAATATAACATTATCCACATTATTAAGTGAAATGATAATTACATATTGAGTTAACGTAAAGTGGCAACTTATTATCAACACATTCGCAGTGAAAAGACATTTTCGATGAAATTTTTCCCTGAATTTATTAAACTGGTAGTACACTTGGTGAAACTTCGTCTAGCCAGTGAGTATAGAGATGACATTCTGATTCTGAATTAAGTCAAGAGAGTGTAAATTTCAAACATCGCCTATAGTCTGCCTTAAGTTGGCTTACTGGATGTTAGTCTTTGTAAATCTTCGATCCAACTAAACATCAAAGAAACCAAATGACTAGCTCCCTTTCAATTCCAGTTTGTATGTAACTTAGTTGTAATAATAACTGAATTCATGTAGGTTATCTTTAAGTTCTCTGTTTTCATCATGAATGATGAAGGTATAGTTGACATATCTCGTTTATAAATGCAATTTATCACTCTTTCTTCAAAAAGAGGTATCTTCTCGGGTTGATCGTTTTATTCTTGACTTATTGGTTGTAGTCTACATGCGACATTTTATGAGTACTAAAGGATAGCAAGTAATTAATCACATGAACCGTATATACATTACTAAGTTGAAGTTGCAAAGTAAAAAATAATCAGAATCTGCCCCCTTCTGATGTGAATTTCTCGACTATTTCATTGACCGTAAATCAATAGCTGGAAGTATATTCTTTAAATTCATTCTTTAAACTTATTCCAGTAAACACTATTAAATAAATTATTTAAGTTACTGAAAAATTTGATTGCAAATCACTCTAAATCAGTCATATTGAAGGATACATTTGAATATCCGTCGTGTCGATAGGTTTGTAACATGCAATTTCAATTTACTGGAACTAGATTCCTAACTCTCATAACTACACAGTTGTTGAATAGCTTAGGAACATATGGTTTAACCTAACACCTATATCATATAATAGTGAATTACGAAGACTGCTTTATCAAGATGTTTCATTACTATGTACAAACTGTAATCAAGCAAATGTCTAACTTTAGACAGAATAGCTTACACTATTAAGTCAAAATAGCATATTTCTACTAGTTAACGAGTGGTAATGGATAATTTCCAAACAGATGTCTTATACACGTAAACTTAAACACACACATTACTACCAGGTGATTTTCTCTAGGTATGTGTGTGTGTGCAAATTGTAGAGTTTTCACATAAAGTACACAATGTCATATATTATGCATGACATTGATCTACATTTGTGAATCATACCGACGAATTGAATCAAAGCTAATAAATCATTTTAAACATGTTTATGCTAGACATGAAATTCCTACACATCTTTTGCATGATTTAGTTACCTTAGATTGTTAATGATTTTTTAGTATTGAATACAAGACAACATGATGATGTTTTTGTTATTCATTTTTCAGACTTAATGTTAGTTTTGTTGTCAGATGTTTGTGTTCTTGAACTGGTTAAGAGATTTTCTTAAATCAAGAAGACTTAGTGCCTTCTTGCATAGTAATTGTCCAACTGATATAACTAATTAACTACCACATGTAGATAATTGATAAAACTAAACATGAATGGTTAACTAATTCAAGATCAGTAGAATAAAGTCCAATAACAAATGATTCATCTTTGTGTCAATTCATGGAGTACAGATGAATTGTTTACACTTAGTATCGACTACTCATGTCATTCATATATACCAATCTAACGCGAGAAAAAATCAATATAGAATTCAACCAGTTATTACTTATTGAATAACACTGAAATTCATAATGGCAGAATGAATCCCTTCATTCATTTGTAGTCATTTATTGTTATCTTCAGTATATATTCCTTGGATAATTCTAAATTATTGGTTAATATCTAAAATATCAGTTATTTAACGAGATGGAATGCAATGAAAAATCTAGATAGAAGCTTATTTTTCCAAAACCAGAAAGGTCCAGACAATTGTTTACTTTTGGTGGAAAATTAATCAGCAGTGCACATTACCTACTCGTCTAAAGACAGAGCTCATATGTTAAACATCACTCAATTAAGTTGAAATCCATTACATTCGAACTTTTAAATCCAACTATCATTTACTTGATCGTTCTCAATAGTTTTCTAGATAAAATCAGTTCATGGTATAAATGACGATTTAGTTTATAAATAAATGTTTGATAAAACTGTGAATGTGCACTGCTAAAACGCTGGAGGATAGAAGTTGATAGCTACCCATTAATTCCTGATTTTTAATGGTCATCTAACTTATACCAAGTTGGTGAAACATCATTCAACTTTGTTAATCTTCAAAACACACAATCATAAGGTTCATTTCACAAATCACTATGTATGAATAAATTAAGGTAAAACATATGGATAGTAAATACCTTAAAGATAATTTACTTCATTAAGATATGTTAATCAGTAAACCATTGAAATTAAAGAATATCTTGTCTTCCTTTTCTGTCCTAGTAGAATATGCCTAAGTAACGCCTATTAGATAGAATTTAATTCATAATGTTTAAGGTTCTTAGTGAACAATTTAGTCCAATGAAATTGATACCAAATTACTCACTTCAGTTAAGGTGAATGGGTAAAATCGTCGACCCTAAAATTAAACAATGTGGCTCACAATCGATACCATCAAATTGTATTTGATATGTAGGCTCACCATTTTCGCAAAACATAAATTCCTAAATGTATTACTCAAATTAGATTATATTAGACAGCATTACCATGTCTATCACAATCTACTAACTATATAGTAACATAAATGTTTTACCTTCAGGATACATTTACTGAACACAATGTATCTGAAGTAAAATATCACAAGCTACAAAATTTGAAACTTTTGAAAAAAATATATATAACTGCAACCATTAATTTAAACAGACTTTATGAGTTTTTAAGCCATCAAATTTACTCTAGATTTACAGTTATTAACATGATGATCTTATTTCAGTAGAGTGTTGAATAGCCTTTAATTTGGTCATATACCTCATTTTATTGATTTCATTCTTATTTATATAATAAAGGATCTTGTTAATTAACAGCCGTTTCAGAGCAATAAACTATTACTAAGTGTAGATGAAGTGGTTTTTTTATGGAGATGGGTATTAAGCTTAGTTGTTTGCGTTCGTCACAAACTGATGTTGTTTGAGTACCCCTGAAAACGAGAAAGAAAATCAACAACCATTTTGATTCTAGCGTGAAACTCATCAGCAGTGTACACCTTCGGAATTCTCGAGGGAATGGAACCCAGAGTCTTTAGATTGAAGAACACTTATACATCGAGAACACTAGTGCCGGCAGTTCACTAGTAGAATTCCCACTTCTACCAATTCATGCTATATTTCTGCTGATCATCCTGCATCATTGGTGATAATTGTCTCCCTTCTGACAAGTTTGAACTCCACCAGTTATATCGAAACAGCTTCCCAGTGCTCCTTGCTTTTCAATGGTACCCAGCCGATACCTATCTCTAACGAATACAAACACCTTAATACTCAGTGCAGTTGTAGATAAATAGATTTCAATACTAAAATAAAAGTTATTGTATGCCAAAATAACTGGTTAAATATACCTCTACTGATACAAGATCTGTAGGTCCACCGGTTAATTCTTGATAAACTTATGAATACATTCTACTAATAATACTCAAACCAGGATGAAACATGTGTTTATCAATTCTTAGTTTTCAATCATTCTCTAATTTATTTCAATTTATGATGAAACCCATTTTCAATTAACTTCTATAAACCTTTCATTTAAACTAGTTAAATCTGAGCATGGATTTCAGAAAGCCCGATTGTTATTTGCCAATTTACGCTACTTGTGGCGCAGGCGAGATATCCGTCTCTCAAAAAAAGACCGGGTGTACTGCTTAGCAGTCCGCCCAGTCCTAACATATGGCTGCGAAACGTGGACCATGAAAACCCAAGATATTGCGTCCACTTAAGGTATTTTACCATAGAAATCTTCGTAGCATCTCTCGTGTATAATGCAACAGTCAAAATTAGACAAAAGGTTCTTGGAAAATATGGTAAATCAGTCAAAGAGGTCATTCAATCTTCAACGACTGAGTCGGCTGCGACATGTATTGCGCATGCCTGACTACCGTCTGCCTCGTCGTGCTATGTTGGATAGGGTTAAAGTATGATAGAAGAAGCGTAGGGGCGGCCAAACTAAAACATGGCACCAGTCCATGAAGTCTTTGACTGTTGGCCTAAGCCATGTTAGGTAGATACAGACTACCTGGTTGGGGTCCGCGTGATAGTCACAGTCAATGGCTGGAGACACTTGGAGACATGGCTGAGAATCGATCACAGTGGCGCAAGTGTATTCACTTCTTAACTTCACCTAAATCTTGAATCCTATTATTAGTTTCTGCACACCTTTACTTCACTCTCTCTTCTTGTATTCTGTTATTATGTTACCTACTGTAATCTCGTAGTGCTAATGTAGGTATGGCTAACTTGAACCTATGGGCGTATTTGCCCAGGTTCTACGTTGATG
Source organism: Schistosoma japonicum (assembly GCA_025215515.1). Classification (NCBI taxonomy): domain Eukaryota; kingdom Metazoa; phylum Platyhelminthes; class Trematoda; order Strigeidida; family Schistosomatidae; genus Schistosoma; species Schistosoma japonicum. Next base: position 33,419,309 of record CM046062.1, on the reverse strand, counting down.
ATGATGAGCTAATTGAAACTTCATATTATTACTATATGCATTGTTATAAAGTTGATGAAACCATTTGAAAGTATAACTTCGATTTAGTTACTAATATTATTTTATCTAGAACTTTGTGCTAAATGTAACTAATGAAAAATTTTAACAAACTAAATCTCATTATTCTGTTTCATCTTTTTTTGTTAAAAATTAATTGCCTACTTATTTCAATGATAATTTAACATGTTTCACATGTAAAATAATGATGATTGTACAATTTTATGACTCATTTTCAATAATTTTCATAGCATGAAACTAAAGTACACTTTATTCAGTTTAATAGAATGATAGTTGTTATAGTGTATGGTTGAAGTGTAGTTCTATATTTGTAAAGTAATAAATTATCTAGACTGACATAGGTATCAACATGTTCAATTGATTAATACAGATAATATTGTTTTACTAAACTTAACAACAACAAATTGTCTAACTATGAATTAGTCGGTAGTCAATAGTTATCATTATCTACCTTAATATTCACTATGTTCCATGTAGTAATGCTTATTCAATTATAAACTTGACTGAATCCTATATATTAAAAAGTAATTTTCATTGAAGATTTCAAATGTCTAGAGATAACAAGAGCTATTCATTATGTACATGAAGATGAAGCACAATCCCACATCTCTAATGAAAAGCATAAATATTATGTAGTTAAACTTTAATATACGAAATTCAAGCGTCATTTTGAGCGAATCAAAATAAGCTGACTAACTTCCGGAACTGTTTCCCAGAAGATTATTTAAGATACATTTTTGCTATAATTTTCTATAATTTTTATGTTCCCCTCACCGTAACCTCCTATCTGGCATATTAACTGTTGTTGTGTCATTTTCCATTCATGAACTATAACTAATTGATTGATTGTTTAAACGCTAACTCATTTCCTTATCAATGTTGTCCTTGTTCTGTATAGATGTTAATTTCCCAATTAATTGGTAGTTTGGTCATGTTTATTGATGTACATGAAATAATATTAGAAATGTGTGAGTTGGCTTAGTTGATTCACTTGTATTGTGTTCTTCTATTGGACTTGGGGGACTTGCGTTATTATCAGAACAGACAGTTAGGTATAGAACAATCAGTGTTTGTGTCACTGTTGTGGTATTAGATTTTTATGAAGATTATTGTCCTGTATATTGTGATTAGTCGTAGTTTACGATATATCAAATTCATAAATAAGTTCTCTTATGAATGTTCATTCAATAATAATGACAGAATTATTTAATCATTCACTGGTATTCATTTATTGTTTAGTAAGGTTGACTATAGCCAATAATTATACTCTGAATAAATTGCAGCTACGTTTGCTAATATTCGAACTCCACTGTGAACATCAACATTAGGATGCAGGTACATTCCAGGCGACGAGTCCCAAATAGAACAAAACGCACGTCCTGGATTCGTCTTTCCAGTCATAATCCTACTTAAAATAATATTCAAATTGAATTGTTTATAAAATAGTCAAATCTTAGAAAGGTAGAATAACATTGGATATTTCCAAATTAAGTCTTCTGTTGTATTCAAAGAAATATACTTTTATCCACGTTTGAATTGTTGATCCTCTATGCTCTAAGCAGATATGGTCACCATTACATCAAAATTACTTGACAACTTATTATCTAAAGTAATAAATTACTATTCAATGTATTTATCTGTGGACACTTATCAACAATGAGCTTTCAGTATTCGTAGAAGACTTCGACATTTTATAGTTTAAGGCAATGAATGAAAACGAAACTTATTAACCGAGCATTTATTCATGCACTAGGCTACAAATTATACTTCATGCATTAGAATGTATTATAAAAACCCTTTGTGCTAATAAAATCTGTAACTTTATTGTTGAAAAACAAGTGATTTAACCATTAACATATGTTTTCCAGGTGAATAAGTATACACTATGAAGGATGATTTTAAAATCACGGTTTAGATAATTATCAAGAAATCTAAATATAAATAACACTCGTAGTTAGCATTTTCAACAAAAATGAAAGACTTGGATGAGTTTGTATCTTTCGTTGATTTGTAATGGACTGAAAATGGTCAGCTGCTGCTGCTATATGTGTATTCTTAATGTATAGCTATGAATCACAAGTATTGTTTTTAAGATGGATTGTGACTGGCATCATTTTATTGAAATTATTTAGGATTGTTAATGTACGCATAATGAATTTCAAATATAAAGTGCTTATTATTAGTGTAGAAAGTTAAAGCCTGTTAGTTTTGACCCAAACTAACTTGCTTTATATTTGTATTCATTGTTTTAAATGTCCAGGTGACTATTATGTAATGACGTCTTGACCAGCTTCGTTAGTCAAATAATTATCACAATCATTTGAAACTACAGAGGAGTGAGAGAGACTGTTATGTAGTCATTGGTAATATTATATGTTCGAGTAGAGAATGTGTAATGTATAGAATTATGCGGACTAAAAGGACTAAACAAATCTCCAACATAAATATTGTACGAGACATCTAATACTGATGTTTTCATTCCTAGTATAACCTAGCTCATTAAGTGAGCTCACTATTTCTTGGCAGCCTACTCACTCAACTTTCCTCTCACGCACTGCGTAGCCAGGTTATTAGTCCTACTTTTGTTGATCTATGTGCACGAAAAAATATATGACTTTTTGTGTGCTATAAGTCGTTTCCATTTGGTGTTATCTAATAAGCAGCCGCTTAATTTCACTGTCTGATGACATATTAAGACCTTATATATGTCGAAGAACCCAAATTTTGTTATGATTGAGTCTTTGTCATCATAAATAAAATATGTATGTTTTTCTTCGTATGAAGGATTCTGCGTCTGTGAGGGAAACTGTTTCTAAAACTAGATGATTAAATTGATTAGTTTTCCTCTTCCTCCGAATTCGGTTGAAAGCTATGTACTAACAGTGAACTGTCTTCAATATGAATGTAAACCACTACTTAATCATACACAATGGCGTCTAGTGGCGTTGAAATGAAAATTCATCAAATGTAGTTGGTCTAAACATTTAAGTTGATGCTTCTGTAGTATATGTAATCACTAGTTCCTTGTGTCATCAAAAATGAGTGTATTGTTCTACTAATTTGTCTATAGTGATGTCCTTTTGATATTAATTACACTAAATATTTTATTTATTACAAACAACTTTCACTGGGGTACAACTGAAAGCAAATGAGCATTAGCATGAAACTCCTCATTAATATACATTCAAGGTGTTATCAAAGACAAATACAATTTATTCATCATCTAATAAGTCATTCAATAAAATTACTATTTTTAACCAATAACCAGTTAGAAACGTAAATAGAAAAGAACTACTAAATCTCTGTTTAGTCTAGTATAGAATGAAGAAGTTGTCTACCTTCTTTTTTATAGAATTATATGCATAATCAATAGCCTATTAGCAACCGGTGATATATTCTGTAAAACGAATCTAATCAGCCATGACATATCACTTCATATACAGGTTTCTTTGTATGTTTACTAATAGTAAACTATTTTTCATACCAGAACAGTGAATTTCAGTTACTCTGCATAGTCTCATGTCAAATAAATGCAGTAAAATCTAGCCTTAGCAACTATTTAAACAATAACAGTAGAATAACAGTCGCTGAATGCTATCAGATTATTTAGCTATTGTCATTTCATAATTACATCTACCGTTGAAGTTTACATACAATCATCTGATTTAATAATAATCATATGTTCAATAATTGTAACTAGTTATTTTAAGATTTAAAGTTATAATTAGAAGCTATAATCTATAAAGCTAATAAGGTGAGTGGGATTTCATACATTTTTCACCATTTATAAATTTGAACGATGACCAGAAAAGAATAGTATGAATTCATATAGTTTGAGTTGGATTGAGACCAGTAAGCGGAATTTAGTAGCCTAGTGGTGAACTAGATGGAATTTCGCACTACATGAACTGAGTTTGAATCCCAGTGTGAACATCAACACTAGAATGCAGGTGCATGCAGCTAACGAGTCTCAAATAAGATGAAATGCGCGCCCTGGATTCCACTTACAAATCACAATCCAACTTAAACAATACTTATGAACTATCGCTATATCGAGGTAATCCACTCAGAATGTACATATATCAACAGAAAATGGTCAATTTCAGTATATGATGAATCAATAGGCAGATCGAAATATACTTTAATAATAAATTCATATAGTTTGTAGTACTTTTATCAACTCTTTCGCATACCTCATATCATCACAGCAGAAGAGTTCTTATGAATGAACAACATTTATTACCATAAAAATCATAAATTATGATCATATGATCTAATGTTAATTTGTTGAGTAATACTAATATTTTTAAAGAAAATGTTGCACAACAGACGAAGACGGGCCAGAAAATTGAAGTTGAAAGATTGAGGAGGGGAGGAAGAGGTAGTTAGCAGGAAACCCTGGACCTAGGTTTTGTGCTGTTTGGCACCTATCAGCAAGACATACCTTCAATCTTTGAGGTGACTTCATGCTTACCTAATGATTTGATCCCAGATCACTCAGTTTCACAGTGTGCAACAGTTGCTACCGATTTGTTCGGGCCTGGACACATTCTTATGATCAATCGATTTCTGTAACAAAGGTGATAACAGTTTGTCTAAAGAGTAGGACGAAACGAGAAAATGTAATTTATGATTTTGAGCATAAAATGAATTTAGCTGATTGAATATGCCACAAATTGATGTTGACAGGGTACAATTAAAATCCATGGAGCACTAGACAGAAGTTTTGTTCTAGTGTGGAGCTCCTCAGTAGTGCGCGCTTCAGATTCCGCACCAGGAAGCTTCAGGTTGACAGTGAATGCCTGACCATTTACACCACTGAGTCTGCACCTAACGGTAAAGTTCCCGCTTTTATCAATTTGTGATATATAGCGCGATATTAATTTGCTGTCAGGTGGTCGGGAGTCAGATTGTTATCACCGATCACAAGTGGATTGTCGTCACGCTATATATCATTGATTCGTGGAAGTGGAAATTTTACCACTGGATACCGACTCATTGGTGCAGATGGTTAGGTGTTCGCTGTCAACCTGAAGCTCCCGGGGCGGAATCTGAAGTGCGCACTTCTGAGGAGCTGCACACTAGAGCGAAACAGCTGTCCAGTGCTCCCTGGTTTCCAATGTTATCATGCTAAAATCAATCTGTGATATATTTGACCATTTAAAATACCAATCTCCACAAAAATAACCAACCCAATTGAATTATAAAATGAATTTTTATTTGAACAATAGTTGACAATATGAAATCACCGAGGTAACGCAAGAATAACTATGGTAATTAAAATTAAGTTCAAAGTTTTTGATGACGATGACTTTGATAAAACGTTACAGGTAAGAAGTTATTTGTTTATTAATTATTTAGAATGATTTTAAAATATCTACGTCATGTACACTATCGCGCAGATGGCAGACAAGTGAGTCAATTATTATCTGACAACAAACGAATTAAACTCAAATTATATTTTTAATTGAATGACAATCTTAAGTCAAAAACCATAATTGTGATAAATGAGGATAGCCTTTAACTCGATACATTATACATCTAATAGCGACTTTTTCCAGTTGAATTGAGATATGCTTTATTATACTTTATCATTTTACCTTATTTATATTCTAAAGCTTGAGTTCAGACTGTACCCTTATCTTCAGAGTTCGGACTTAGGTATCTAGACTATAATCAATTGTGATATCAGTTACATTTTGAATTTGAATTAGAGTCTAAAACGTTTCGATCAAACAACTAATAAATCAATCCTTTAAAGATATTGTACAGACACAATGACATGATAGATGAGAATTTGATTTGCAATGAGTTAATTACTTGTGTGAACTAGTGTAGAATGTCAGACTAGGATAAAAAGTGTGTCCGAATCTTCCTAGGTCTAAAATGAAGTACTTCAATAGCCATCATTTATAATTGACGATCCTATTCAAAGTAAAAAAATTGCAGGATAGAAACAATCGATTCAATAAATCATCAACTTGTTTTAATTCAAATATTTATGGCAGAACAATTAAATTTCACGTAACATAAACACTGCAACCAACAATATTTATTTTTAACCAAGAAAACAATCACATTAATTTTGTATCAAGCGACTCATCACAATTTATTAATGAGTTATGGAAAACATCAGAGTTGAATGTACTACACACGGAATCAATTATTGGATGGTTGATATCTCTCGAGGTGTATCTCACTTTAATGTGAAACAAGTTTATCTACAATATCCACCAAACTCAAATTACTCACTCTGAAATTTCAAAATTTACCCAATTCACCATCAATCAACCAAACAATCTCAAATTTCATCAATCACTTAATCCATCATTAATTGATCAACCATTCAATCAACATATATTTAGAAACATCAACCAACATATCACTGTACAATCATTAGTTCGTCTCATCATTAATATTCATTCAAATTCATTCAAACATCATCTGCACTCATCTACACAAACAACATCAACTCACTCACATCTGTTGATACATTCCATTTCATCGATACAACAAGACTATCATCAAATTCACTGATCATTAGGGTTCAATCAGTGATCACTCGGATAGGCAATTATTCATCTAACTCTATAACATACACATCTAAAATGCATGTTGATTATTCCAAACGATTGTGTTATTCGTCTACCTCATCAACCATTTCAACTCATTAATATAAATCAGTTTGCATGCAAATCAATATCAATCATCAGTCATGAAATGCCGATAATCAACATTAGCCTTATTAATAATATTATCGTCATTGTTATCAATAAGTGAAATTGAGGATGTTGGCAAACAGAATTCTTATCACATCAACAATATTGCTAACAATAATAACGACAACCACAATAACAATCACAAATAACCACTGGAAGATGGTCAATGAATAACAAGTTGAATGTGAAATACAAACCTGTGGAACGAATGAATGATTTCCACATAAGTTATTTTGATCATGAAACCATTCAGCAGATTTTGTTTTCCTTGATTCAGCTTGATCATTCTATATATTGATTATATCTTGTAATAAATAAGGTGTAAATGAATGTAAAACTAGATGGGAAATTGTTATTGTTAATTTGATTGTCCTAATGAGGCCTGTTCAAATTAAGGAGAATAAATTTATTTATGCATCATACAACGTACACTTTTTAGAATGACTAACATTTTGATACGACCTTCTATTGTCATCTCTTTGTACGCCTTTCCTATCAATTAAGTATGTAGTTTTTATGGCTAATCCAATATTCACTCTAGAGAAGTAGAATTTTTGAATCTGGATTTCATGAATTTATTTGTAACAATCACTAATGTCTGTATTTCGGGAAGCTGATAATGTTTATATTGATATGTTTGTAGACGTTTGGTAGAATCACGATGTTGATTAACATCTTACATGATTTAAGCTTTCTGTATTTCATGATACACAGCTGACATCGAAATAGCAGTAGATTGAAATCTAAATATACTTGGTGTTTGAACTATGGTTATCATATTTGTTTAGCTAGTACGGTGAATAAAGGAGACAAGACTTACAAGAAACCACTAAAATGGGTAATTCTCAAATAATATAGAACGATATTTAATGTTCCTATCACAATAACAAGAATATGTAATGAAAGAACTATAACTGTAGAGCATATAACTGAATACTGTAATCAAAACCAAGTAGATAGTGGTGATTCAATTAACAATACATTTGATTCTAAATGGGTGTTGTGGAGATAGCAAAATTTCCATTTGATATCACGAATTAATCCGGAGTAAACAACTTGGATATCTGTTTTTTTCTAATATGGAATTCTTTAGAAATGGGCATTCACAATTCATCCATAGAATCGGGACCACGATCTACGAATTTTGTGGTTACCTGGTCCGTCCTCATTGGTATAAACACTCACATTCGGCATGATTAAACTTCATCAGTTAAGTATTCTTACTAATGCACCGAGTATTATTTATTGAAATGGTCATTAGTAAGCTAGCTGTTTAACTTGTGTCACTTCGTGACGAAAAAATAGCCATAACTGTGTTTAAGAACATTTAATCATAATTATTATCAGCTCAATAGTGACTATCTTCGTAAGGTAATTCCCAGAGCTGCAATGAGAAGACTTGGCTAGTAAAATTTTTAATACAGATTTTTTAATGACTTATTTCGAGAATTTTGTTGACTTTATTTTATTAAGTAAACATTATTGAATGACAAATAAAGCTAATGTTTTCAATCATCCTACAGTAATTCACCGCTATACATTAATCAGTGTGTAAACAATTCACTAAGTCACACTAATGTCACACTGAAACACATTACAATGTATTTATTTATTATTTATATTTATTATAGTAGAACTAATAGAATTCAATAAATTCACGATCATTCTGTTTATGTTTGATTGATGGTTATTACGTAAAATGATCTAGCTGATTGGCATAATATCTAGTATTGTTCTACTAAGAAGTCAATAAGACGAATCTTATAAATCCAGAACTTGATTACATTAATATTTATTGATTGACTAGAAACTATTTAATCAAAGTCTTCAAAGTAGAGAAGTAATAACAACAGTGATCTTTCATAGACTATGTTAACTTACAATGTAAGATGAATGATAAACTATAATGAAAACAAATTTAGGGAATTAGTACTCAATAAGCAGTGTAATAGATTTATGATTAATTTACAGCTTACATGAACAGGGAAAATAGGATGTGATACAAGTTATTAGGTCAACGTGCAGCCTATAACAAAGGAAACGAAAGCCCTGGTAACATTTAACTTAGCTTCATCAGATCGTTTCATCTCATTGTATTATTACAGAGTACATTTAAAAAGCTTCAGTTAATGATAATATTTTAGCCTTTTAAATTATTCTAAGCCTATTGCCTTATTAAGTCCAAAACCTTCTCTATTCACTTCATTCATTTGATTATTCTCAAGATATTTTTACTACCATTTTGTGCTCACTGTTTTCGCCTTATTTTTTATAGTAGCAGATGGTTATATATACTCTATAAGTGAACTGTAATCCTTCTATGATAGATTTCGTTTTATCTTCTGTATATAATATTGCTTAACTATTATGAGTTTCTGTGTTCCTCGAATTATAGATACAATGAAATTGGAACAAAAAGTTGTCACTTTAAAAATCAGTCATTATTCATTAAGATGAAGTCATGATAGCGACTAGCTTGTATAAGTGATGCAATGTTTATTACAGATTCTTCGTCCAAAGTCATTTATTATATTCAATAAAAGCCTATCAAGAATAGTAGTATTTTATATACTTTCAATCTGTAAGGTCTTGGTTATACACCTACTGAGGCCACAATTATGTATGGGAAAAAACTTGTTCAACCTTTACTTTTACATTGATCCTATGCTCTGAAAATGTTAACTAAATACCCCTACTACTTCCTTCGTCTTCTTTGTTGGACATTTTACTCTGAACCAACAAATTTTCATTTCTGAACACGATTCATCTCAATAAATTGAAACTATTCGTGGAGATTGGTATATAGTGTACCTGATTGAATTCGTCACAGATTTACGTTGACAGGGTACTATTCAAAACCACGATGGGCACTGAACATCTATTTTGTCCTAGTATGGGATTCGTCAACAGTCCTAAACTAGTTTACAGCGGTGCCATGCCAATATTAATCTGGACAAATTCAATCATCAATTTATTTCATTTTTCCAGGAAAAAGTTACACCCTAACATATTACACGACTTTTTTCACATTCACTAGTCTTTATTCAGCTTTTTCGACATTTAGATGAATACTCATCTACATTTTCAGATTCATATGAATATTTCTTTTAGTGTTGCTATGCTTGCTTACTTCATGATTATTATTACTTTAAAAAAATACTTCTTATTGTGATAGATTAGCTTTAAAAATAAATTCTTCGAATTGAGAACTTTTCAGTGAGAAACACGGTTTTATTTCATGTTTGCCATTGACTGTAAAATGTTGTATTTTATCACTACTAATATTCAGAATTGAGTTCTATCATCCTGTTGGAATATAAAATTCTTGAATGAATCAGACTATTACTGGTTATTATAACTCAATCATATTTTAATAGTGATGTCTGAGTGAATCTATCTGAAATTCCAACCTAGGGATCGGGGAGAGGGAATATAACTTTTTGCAATAATAGTATATACAACACAACCCATGAATATTAGGTGAAATTCATTTGGTCATTGAAAAGACAAGAAAGAATTCTGATTAAAGAAAATGCTCTTTCTGACAATATCGCCAAACTTAGATATGCAATTATGTTCATACTAAACTCTACATGTATTACTCTGTTATATAGTAAAAGAAAGTGTCATTTTTCTCTTAACTATAGTTGTCAAAGTGATAAAGAATCAAAAGTTCCTAATGATCAGTTCAGCTGGAAGATAATAAGAAGTCGAAAGTAGGTTAGTTGAGGAATCGAAAATATTATGAGACGCATCCACTGGAATGTACTAATAATCACTAACTATTAGGAAAAATCTAAAAAACAAAAATAAGTGATTTCGTTACTCTGTTTATTTTTGGGGTTGAAAGTGTTTGAAAGAAATAAGTTCATGTATTGTCAACTTATATGAAGTAAACATTTTACTGATTGTGTTTGTTAGTTGTTTCAGACTGTTTGTTCATTCCTTAGTTACAGTTAATTAATTGTAAAAAATCTTTTGGTAACTATAAATCACTAATCTCTTAAATATGTATCTGCCAAGATTGATTTTTCAAGTCCGTTAGGCTTTCATATTTTACATATGTAGTCACAATAAATTTTGAGTTAGAAGTACAAAATGTCTTTTTCTGGTGTTTTGACTAGTCGATTAGAAATGAGTGAAGTTTACCTGAGGCTATCGATCATTATTGTATGCAGCAACTGAGTTAGCGGACACACTATCAAGTGGGCGTAGGCAAATTTCTAAAATTACCCTTAAATTGGCAAAAAATGACAATACAAAGTTATTTATTTTGATTCACATTTATGAACTCGGTTAATCATGATCAATGCAGGGACTAGCATTATATGACTTAGCTGAAGTTGTTAAACCATACCAATACGAACGAAACGAAATTAGAAAGATCATAGAGTCAAAGTTACAGAACACATGACATGCGAAAACAGAGTATAAAGGTATGACACAAGGAACAAGCGAACTCAACAACTATAAGAACATATTCAGTGAATACACCTCGATTAGTGTAGCCGATTCTGATGCATGTGATCTAATGTCTGCAAACACTGAACGTGATTATTTCACCGAATACTTCCAACTAAACATAACTCAGACGAACAAGTGGTATTGCTTTCTAGTCTGTGATATCCTAGTTTTCTTATTACTCTCTTTTGAGTTAATCAACATTACATCTCGAGATAAGTGGTAGATGGGCAGACGTAAAATATGTTCAAGCCACTTTAGTCATCGAATAATTCCAAGCTAATCAACAGATTCCACATCTTGCCTTATCCTTTTCCTTAGTTTCCCTAATGAACATGTGATTGTTAATCAGCAGGTCATTAATGTCTCTAAGATACCTTATAACAGTAAGTCGATAGCATAGGCATTCATTTTACTAAAGCTTAACGTTCGTAAAGTAAAACCAAGAGATCGGTTGTGCAGCATGCTGATGTAGTCGTTGATATGAGGATGCATAGCTTGTACTATAAGTGGTATAAGTTGGTAAAAACTGAGCGAATGTATTTAATCTACGCCAAAATTTCAGCAAACACACTAGAGAAGACAGTCATGATAAATAAAGACGCCAACAAACTCATGAACTCCACCCTCTATGACCAACCTATCCAACGAAGGAGACAGCTCCTAAATCAACATTTTACATGTCAAGGCAGAGAAATGCGTCCCAAACAAAATTACATTGATACTCATGAAGTCAGTATTTTAAATCCAAATAGTTCTGGATTAATACAGTGCAGTAGGTCGAAACTTAATAGTACTATTTCGATCACTCTGGCAAAAGACCATACAAACATGGTCTCTATTACTGCCCAATGATCAATAAGTGTAAATATTTCAATCCTGCAGGAGGTTAGTCGCGGCCCAAATAAATTAGTGGTAATATCTCCGACTATTAAGCTGAATGGTATGGGTTTGATGAGCATCAATTATCGCGAAATTTGAGTGAAGCAATGTTTCCTAAAAGCTACATCCAGTCACTAATTATTAGGTTATAGTGTGTATGATAATGACTCATCCACATCCCTGGTTATATTATTCTATAGAACTAGACAAACAAGACATCTGCCACTATTCAATGATCAATCAATATAATTCCCACTATTATCTGGCTTTTAATAATTCATTAGCATGATAACATGATAGCATTAACATGATAAGGTAATAAAGCAATTCTTTATAAATCAGTTAATTATGAAGAACCAGTTGCGCAATAGGGTGTAAGTAGTTTGTGTTTTTTAAAGAAATTCAACTGTCGATCATGGTATTGTAAATAGATTTTTTTGTAGGTTAAGAGTATGCAAAGCTTTTTCATTGTTTATTGGGTAAATTGTACCACATAAATTCAGTTACTTTACCCTTTTGAATAGTAGAATGTAATTTCCATTGTAGTCGTAATAGTCTACTGTATTTGTTTTTCATCTGGCATATCAAGATGTTATACACCAAACATGCTCATAACTCCAAACTCTTGAAATAAAATTTTCGATGAAAACTGTACTCTAACATAAAGCAAACTGCTAATAAATGAACCGAAGGCCTATCAATAATGCTGTTTACAAAATGGTTCGTGAATTACGAAAATGTTAAGGGACATGTCAATTAAATTGTAAGCATTTACAATGTTTATCTTTAAATGAATGAATTTTAATTGACTAGCTTGAATTACAGTAATACATTTGATTGATTAAATGAAAAACATGAGTTCTTTTTATCAAGTTTTCACAATAAAATAATAATTCTATCAATATTCCCCACCGTTGATTAAGGCAGAGGGGTCGAACCTAAGGCCTCTAGGACAGACGGTGTATACTTAACCGTCTGAACTACTGGCTGGCTGTCCAATCATAGAATTCTCAATTCATGATATAAAACATTGATCATTTAACCCCACTAGTGATAACTTTCTCACTTCTGTTATGTTTGAATTTCACTAATCACGACTGCTTACTAGTGACTAACTTCTGGAACATACTGAATTTGGTTACTAGTCGGTTGACTACTGTAGTAGAATGAATATGATTTAATGGAAATAGATTTGTATTAAATTTGGCTGTTTCTATTCGTCACAGGCTGACACCGATTAGGTACGAATAAAGAGCAGGGAGTGTCGGACGGCTGTTTGTCCAAATTTGTGACTTTTCAGGAGTGCTTACCTTCGATTCCACCAGGAAATCGAAATTATTCCCTCCAGGTTCCCCACTTAATGCCTAATTATCAATAAAAACTTAATATATTTTCATAAAACCACTCAATACAAATCATTTTCTACTAAGTCACATATTTGCAAAATAAGTACTTATTCAGTCTTTTACCGATACATCTTTTCTTAGTAGTGTTACTAGGTAGTGTGTTTAGTAGTCACAGTAATAAAGTTTGTTTGAGTTAAATTGTGGTTGGCAAGCGGAATCTAAGAAGTGCCCTTAGTTACATTTAAGACTCATCAGCTATATGTATGAAACGCACATCCTGGATCACGCTTGCCAGTCACAATCCAAAAAAAAAACACTTGTGAATTATTGCTTGATCAAGGTAATCCACTCAGGATGCATGCATGATAACTGAAAATGATTAATTTCAGTTCGTAACAGATCAACGGGAAGACCCATATACATCCTAATTATAATAATGGTTGTGTGATGCATCAATCTTATTACATTAAGGAAAGTTTCCATTTGTGGTAATACGTTTGTTCAACTGCTATAAAATTCTACAGAAATCACCAAAAGTTGGATCTTTTAACGTTTATGCTATTCATCATTTTTGACTTACATCATATATACACACTTTTTCTTGCCTGTTCCTTCAATGATCATAAAGTACATATTCGATACTTTCGTCAGTACATGAAATTGGCAATTATTCTGGTATATCATTATGTCTACGATCTTTAAAGTATTTATGGAAACATTTAACTAACTTGAAGAACTTCGTTTCTTTTCTAAGGTGGACCATGTACATTCAATAACCCTATGCAGTAAATTGATAAACCATGCATATACGTTCATAAAATTAAAGTTTCTTATTGATTTTGAAGAACCTATTTAACTTAAATTGGAATTAATCAGCTAATTCTTGAAAAAAAATACTTATTGAACTAAACAGTTGTTTTGACCAGTGCTTGAATGCCTTAGTAGTAAATATTCACAAATGAATCATATGCTATGGTTTGTGTAGTGTAAACATTAAACATGTGAAATATCACACTGTATAGTAAGTGATTAGATGTATCATGTTATCCGCAATGTTTTTACTGTTTACTAAGTATGTTGTACCCAGTAGTTACGGTCATTTTTTCCATTCATTTAATGTATCCATGTTGTATAACAAAGTGTAACTTTGTCAAAAGTTTCTAGTAACTGGACTTAGTAAAAATGATCTCTTATGATAATGTCAAAGTAAAGTATTCCAATATATTCAATGTAAAACATAATTACAGTAAACTTTGGGATTTATAATTTTATCTTCAATGCTGACTATCCACTGGTATTCAGCACTTATCCATAAATAACAAAATAACAAAAGATAGTGTTGAATACATCACTGAAAGTGGTGTAGATACCCTAAACGGTTAAATGTTTGAAAGTAAACTAACTACAATGTTAAAGTAACTTATGTATACCTGCACAAATTCATAGATTACTAATCTAATTCTTATCACTTGAACAAAATGAATTTTACACAAACTTATTCACACAGGATTAATCATTTTAATTCACTCTTATACAATCAATCGAACCAAAGTCTGTTATTTCAGTTAACATGTCAAAAATTTTGTTATTGAATGTGAATAATATCTGTTAATAATGCCAGTAAAGTTACACATAGTTGGGTGTTTTGAAACCATAGTTAGACCTTTATAAATCAGGAAGTAGTAAACATTTATTTTATCATAGTATGAGAATTTTCAATTTTCAGCATCTACAGTCTTATTGTAGATCGAACCAAGTAACTTAATGCTACGCAACAAGTGTTCAAATTTTATACTGTCAAGTCAAAAACCATTAGTTTACATTTCTAACTTCCATCAATTAGTAATTTTATTGTGCTATATATTCCATTCCTGTCTTTAGGGCGACTGTCACACTCAAAATGGCTCAACCCTGTTTATCCTGTCTTCCCAATAGAACGTCAGGATCACCTTCTGAAGTTATTCTGCAGTGGGAATATAGTAATAATGAATGAATCTTATGAATTTCATTAAATTTTAACTATATATCATGGACTACCAGCTGAGTTCAGTCATGTCAGGTCCGAAATAAATATCACTGATGACGCAGTTTGAAGGTTTTCGGCTTGATCTCCAATGAGATCGTGGGTAATCACTGCTTTGGAGTACTGTTTTATAACAAAACAGCTATCTTGATTTTGATTAGCATTTTAACTATGATGTACAACACAAATTTATCTTTATTTTTGAAAGAAATCATTTGTTTTATTAATACATTTTCATATACTAATTGAAATGATGTACAATGTTTAAATTGAATAAATTTAATGTGGTTTATTCAAATTAAATGTCTACTATTAAAATTATTAGTCCAATGGAAAACAAGCTAATCAATAATTACACTAAACAAATGGGAAAAAAATAATCAATAAGTAATCAATTTAAAGCAATAAAAAGTAGATAATTCAAAAGAAAAATGACAGATGAAATACACAATACCGACAACAGGAATTTGTTTGTAACATTTTCACTATTCAACAAATAATGATGTATTTAATACATTCAGTCAATTGCATGTTCATTCAGTGAATGAATAATGCATAGTACAGTGTAACTATGAATAAGTATTTTAAATCAAAATAAAGATGTTTCAGTGAAGAAAGTTATCTTGTCAACGAAATCATTTACTAGTGACATAGGTATCCAGTAAAATAATTGTCTATAATGTAATGAAGTGATATTACATTATTTATTGAAGTAATAAAGCATTTATCATATTCTCAAGTATTTAACTGAGTAGATGATGAGAAGGATTCATAATTTCTTGAAGTATTCATCTGAAGAGGTATTGCATCATCAAATAACGAAGTTGACAAAATTTAATAATTATACTTTACAAGTAACTAGTCAGAATATCAATCTTTAAAATGTTATAGATGAAATATAAAACATAAATATCTACTTAACGGATAGTAAGATAATGAAGAATAAATGGTGATTTTAACTTGTAAAATGATTAGAACATATGAAAAAATAAGTAAGAAATTAAATGGAAGATTTTAAGATTATGGTAAAATCAATCATTGAACATACTTCTTTGGAATTCAAAGATCATACTACAATTATTGAATTGTCAAGCCTTAGTTGTATGCAAATACTTTACCTAAACTTCCTTCGAGCCAGTTCTTCTTATCAAATAAATGGGTTTGAAGGTCGATTCATGGAGTGATATATTCTATGATTAGACTAAATGGTAATTATTCTCCCGCTTCAATTTTTTTTTTAGGTTCCTCTCAATGAGTATGAAGTAATGGTATTTCATTTATAGCTTCTTTATTCGTAAACTACTGTTTTTTATGAAAATGTTATTGTAGCGGAACCTGATATGCTAGATGGAAAATACTCATTTAATGGACGTTAGTACTTAGGTTTAAAATGTCAATATAGATTATACTCCACTATTTAACACTAGGTCAGTAAATGAGTGGGAAAATTTTGGAAAGTTTTGTACAAAATATAACGATTGAAAAATTAAAAAGATTTCAGATTAGTGTAGTAATTCATTTCCAGAGTATGATAGATTTCTAAACTTTCTTTAGTTTTACTGTATACCTATTCGATTGTTCACTAACAAAAGATTTTAAATGTTTAATAAATAGTATATAACTCTTCAGTAGTTTGTTGATAGTTTTTTATAATTCTTCATTTATTGTCACGTATTTACCAAAACTATTCTTACAAATTTAACCAAACTTCATTAGGACAATCAAATTGAAAATAACAATTTTCATTTAGTTTTACATTCATTTACACCTTATTTATTACAAGATATAATCAATATATAGAATGAACAAATCGAATCAAGGAAAACAAAATCTGTTGAATGGTTACATGATCAAAATAACTTATGTGGAAATCATTCATTCGTTCCATAGGTTTGTATTTCACATTCAACTTGTTATTCATTGACCATCTTCCAGTGGTTATTTGTGATTGTTATTGTGGTTGTCGTTATTATTGTTAGCAATATTGTTGATGTGATAAGAATTCTGTTTGCCAACATCCTCAATTCCACTTATTGATAACAATGACGATAATATTATTAATAAGGGTGATGCTGATTATCGGCATTTCATGACTGATGATTGATATTGATTTCCATGCAAACTGATTTATATTAATGAGTTGAAATGGTTGATGAGGTAGACGAATAACACAATCATTTGTAATAATCAACATGCATTTTGGATGTGTATGTTATAGAGTTAGATGAATAATTGCCTATCCGAGTGATCACTGATTGAACACTAATGATCAGTGAATTTGATGATAGTCTTGTTGTATCGATGAAATGGAATGTATCAACAGATGTGAGTGAGTTGATGTTGTTTGTGTAGATGAGTGCAGATGATGTTTGAATGAATTTGAATGAATATTAATGATGAGACGAACTAATGATTGTACAGTGATATGTTGGTTGATGTTTCTAAATATATGTTGATTGAATGGTTGATCAATTAATGATGGATTAGGTGATTGATGAAATTTGAGATTGTTTGGTTGATTGATGGTGAATTAAGTAAATTTTTAAATGTCACAATCAGTAAGTAAAGTTTGGTGTGTATTGTAGATAAACATTTTGGACAGTTGTGAAGTTGAAATGCACTTTAGAAATTTCGATTATCTGACAATTGATTTTCAGTGTCATTTAATCAACTTCAGTTTTTTCATGACACATTAATTTATTGTATTACAATTCATCCTTATGATGATGGCAACATTAAAATTTGGCATTTATGCAGTAAATTAATCAATATCTGCTTGAAATCATGGTATGCATTACACGTCTTCAGCACTTAAGCCATTACTTATAACCTTAGCTAGAATGCAGGTATTTAATTTTGATCGTTAAATATGGATTTGAACAACTACCCAAATTAATTAAACATCAACTACTTTCTCTTTTGTCTTTACACCGGGTTGTTTTCTCTATTGTCAACAATGAAGAAATTATTAGGTATATAAATAATCAATGTCTACTGATCTGAAACTTACAATGGTAGAAGATAATGACATTACGTGTTTAACTTTAGCCTTATATGCGGTTATATTATCTTTCTGAGGTCTATTAATTTGTAAGTTAGTTGTGTCATTCAGAATTTGATATATTTTATACTCATAATCTTTTCGAATCATTATGACCTCACGTAATTCTTTGTCTGATCGTATCATTGTAACTTTGTCATTGTTTTACAAAATTTTAACTGATGAAATATTCATTTTTCTTATTGTCTTTTGATTATGGGAATTGCGATATATGATAAAGGTTCGAAATATCAACTAGTTTAAACCAACTCTTTCTGTCTTCCTTAAAAGGTTTTAAGCCGTTGAGTTGGTAGTACTGGTGCTCGAATTGTATTTGTGTATCAGTTTTGTTAACCTAGTTGTCCGGAATGTGAAAATTGAATCAAAGAGATAGAGCTTTGTTTGATTTATTGCCTAATAAAGTAAAAATATATTTCTAGAGGGAGTGAGGGAATTCTTCATACATTTCTTCTTTTATTAACGATTTCATGATTTTTTTTCAAGTGACTTGAATGTACTTCGCTGAACCTCTTGAACACAGTTGGCAAGCTTATTTCGTAATACTATGTTTAAATAATCAAGAATTCCACTTAACACAGATTATTCAGATTTCAGTGTTAAAATAAACTTATTGTGTGGCTGGATATGTGATTTCGTTAGGCAATGTAGGATTTTTCTGAGTTGATGTGACTTTGGCTGAGAGGAGTAATTTTGTTTACGTTTAGTAATGTCTAAATTATTAGGCATATTGGTAATCCTTGTCTAATGATCTATAACTTTTCATGATTGATAGTAATGACACTAACTTAATAATCTCGGCTAACAAATAAGGCTATTTGTTGAATGTCAAATAGACTGGTTTTCATTACTCGTTTACACGTTTAAAGTTGAATGTACAGTATAGATTGCATTAATGAATTCATATGGGACGAACCTTATTTAATGGAATCATATCACCTACAATTCAACCTTGTAAGGATATTCAGTCTTTATTTTTAACTTGTAAGAGATTCAACTTTCTCTATCGTATTGTGAGTTATTCATTTAGTTACCATAAAGATAACAAAAATATTAATGAGTTGTAAAAAATATCAGAACATGTTCGAATTTCGCTTTTAACAACACTAAAATGAGTAACTAGAATATGTTTGTGTCTTCTCGTAGACTTTTTATGAACTGAATTGATCAGTCTCTGTCGCCGTATGTGCATTCCTGAGTGGATTACCTCGATGTGACTGATAGTTTACAAGCATTGTTTTAGTTGGATTCTGACTAGGCAAGCGTAATTCAAGACGCACGAATCATCTTATTTGGGATTCATCGGTTGTGTGTGTCTGCATCCAAATGTTAATATGTACACTCGGACACGAACTCAGTCCGTTTCGTGCCAAACACCATCTCGTTCATCATCAGGTCACTGAGTCTGGACAGCTACACTTGTGAGACGGGTATGTGTATATAATTAGAGTATGTTTGAATCTTCTTAGTGTAAACACCAACACCGGGATGTAGGTACATCCAGCTGATGAGTCTTAAACAGAATGAAACATGCTTCTTGGATTTCGCTTACCAGTCACAATTTAACTCAAATAACACTGAAATAAGATGAATATGTTACTTAACAACTTAATCAAATCATAAAATTGTAAGTGAAGTTCAAAATAAGTCGTAAAATATTTGTAACTACTTGAAATCATTTGATAGATTCGTTATTTTTTTAAAAATCAAAGTTTCTATCATTTGACTGTCTTTTTATTACACATGTAAATTTAAAGGTTATAGAGAACAAAAACCAGTTGATTTTTTTTCCACAAATTTCTTCTTCTGATTCATTTTACTTACTGCTAATAATAGTAATCGTTTTGTTTAATAACTTATGTTTGATGATAGTAATGAATTCTCAGCACAAAATAGACAAACAGTCTTTCTTTGTCATTTTATATATTCATTTAACACTTTGACATCTGAGTCTCACTATAAACATTGGTACTAGATTGGCTCTACATTCTGATAACTGATTAAAGATAAATCTACCGTTATGATGCGCGAAAATTTGTTGGTGGGTGACCGAATGCCAAATGAGGTGTGCATAGTCGATGAATGCTCGTCTGCACTATTCCCACTTAGTCCCAAGCCGAAATATGGAGAACACAAGCCAATCAGACAACACTAGTGAACTGCGAATTTATTTACATAAATACATCGATTTTTATATCAATCACTTTACAATGATTATTCATCAAGTGAAATCATTAACATTTAATCAATACAATGAAATACTGTCAAACTGTACTCAGCAGTAGGACTCACATTGAAATCAAATTAATGTGATGAAAGTGTACAAATGAAGCTTACAAAAATCAATACGATTGCTTTCGTTTAATTAAATCAATCATTGTATCTTTAGGGATTAGGAATCCCTAACATCTAGAAAATGATAATGATCGTTAGTGCTGACAAACTAGAAGAAAAATTAACGAAACTTAAGAAATATTTCAAGGATAATTGGTATCCACATTTATTCATTGAGAAATACAACAAAGTGAAGGAGATGAAAAAAAAACCTACTGGTAGTAAAAAACCTATTTTCCTTTAACTTTGATTTTAGGATGACGTTATGTAAATAACAATCAAACGAAAACTGAAAATAGCCCTAAGCAGCAATTATCTACGAGCCAGACTGATCACTGTATGCAAAACAATGCACTTTTTATCGCAATCGAAGGTTGATAGACATTCATTCCATGTTAACACCAACAGTATCTATAAACTCACGTGTACTTGCCAAAACAATTACTTTGGCAGAACAGAAATACAGATCTATATTACGATTTCAAAGTACATATTTCAAAGAACCTTTCATTAAACATTTAGAAAAGACTAAATAGTGATACCTACAGACATCCATTGACACAGGGAACAGGATTGATACTTTAAAATCCTTCGAAGTAATTAATAAGCAATCAAATTCATCTCTCTTAAAATTTTCCAAAGCCATAGCCACTAAACGACTTAAACTAGATATGTGTGTTTTCAAAAAGAATCGGTGGTCAGTCTCAACCTCCCATGGTAATATCATTATTTGATTGCACTATTTAATTTTTTGCCCCTTGAAGTGTTTCATGAAGTTCGATTGCATCATTTTTAAATTCTATCAACTTTCACAATCTCACTTCATGAAACTTGACTGATCTCAACTCACCATTCCCTTGTATCCAACGCATTTAGTTATGTAATCGATTAAAATCTGTGACCATAATTTTTGATTGTTTTAAATATCGCATATTTAATTGAAACAGCTACTATTTACTTCTAGAAACTCTACTTTCATCCTTAATTCACTATATTGATGGTACATAGGTAATTATTTCTGAGTAGTAAGTATGCTGAACTTTTATTTAGTAATTCTGATGTTAAAATATTTCAGGTTGTAAGCAGCTGACGAAAACTAGATGAAATAAAATGATTTTATGTTATTCTGCTTATATGTTTGTCTTTTCTCTCTTCAGATTCGATGTAAGACGAAATTGTTTGTCACGAATTTGATTGAATATCATTTACCTAAATCATGTCAACAAAAGCTTTTCGTTTTGTCAGTGTTTGTATCGAATAGGACTATGTCATTTGTGCATTATAAATCGATAAGTGAACCTTTTGGTGGGAGATCAACCTCTGAAAACCTAAATAAGAGAAGTATTTTCTCCTATTAATAATTTCGTAACCAAATTGAACAGGAATGGAGTGAATAGCCACGAGAGGCAGTGGTATAAGTTAAAACTTCAAATTTCATTTCACCGAAGCTCTTACTCAACCAATTTGTTCAAGGAAAGAGCCATCATACATTTTCTACACTTCTGTGGTAAAACTTTCAAATATATTGCAGACATTATCTATGATGACAGCACTCATATATATGTCAATGTTTTCTTTATCCTTTTTAGTTACACAAAAGGTATATGTCATGTTGTGGTGGCAGATATGAAAACAAATATCTGATCTTGCAACCAATTCAATTTATTGCCAGAATTTGTGTTTTGAGAAGAATTAAAGATTATTTCTGGATGCAGTGTTGTGACTGGGATTCAACGCATGGCATTTCAAACGTCAACCCGTTTTCTAATGATTCAGGGAATCCAACTGGTTCAAATCTCCACATTCACATATAGCAAATCAGTGAGTTGCATCGCAATTAAATATTTTATCTAAAGATTATTAAATAACTGTAAGAAGTATAATGTATAATGAAAATCTCATCATTCTTCTACCTGGTATATACTCTGTAGTAATGTTAATGTATCAGGACATTTATGTAAATGAAGTTGAAATAATTCTGAATGATTCATTAAAGTTCCTGAATAGTCTCACAAAATAAAAGATTGTGACACCTGGATACATTCAAAAAAGTTAACAGATCTTTCTAAAAAGAAATTGATAGAAAAGAACAAATATACAGCATATACAATCTCATGGATGTCAGTAAACTTACTACAGCATATGAACCTATCAGGCTAAGATTGTCTATCGTAAACTCACGTGTTCATAAACACACTAGTTGGTTGTCAAATAAACTAGAACTAATTTACTCGAACATGGCTGTTTACAATTTGAAAAGCACAGTTTACTTTGACCAAGTACCTGAAAATACCAAGATCTCTGATAAATGTTTGGTTTCATTTCTATTTGTCCACTGTGTTTACTACAACCCCATCTAAAGAAACAATACTGTTTAATTGTCAACATTGTCAACCAATCAAAAAGCTCAGACGTATGTGTACTAAGGATATACAGTTTCAATTTGATAATATCTACTATTGTTAAATTGATGAAATTGTCATTCGGATTACGATGAGTGCTATCTAAGCAGATATATGTAATGCCAATTTATAAAGAATTGAAGTTTATAATTTATGAAACAGTATTTTACTTAAGATATGTTGATAATAAATTCGTTTCCTGTAACAATTATATTTCTTGAATCATTTCAAATAAGTACACTTCAATAAACGATTTACAGTGTAACGAAACCACAATAGCAAGTTCTACTTCCCCAACACTAGTAGTCACCTCCGCGAAAACAACTAATTTCGAAGATTTATTTGCTAAAATGACACCTGAAAGAGGGTTTAACGTACACATTAATAAATAAATACCACGCCATCTCTAAATAAACGAAAATATTTTCAATTTACTATTTGTCGTCTTATATCCGATAGTGGAAGAGAAATTGATATTTCATTATAATGATTAATCAAGCATCCTTTCGGTTGATACTATCTATTTGCTACTCATCTCGTTGATTTCATATTCCTGTGTTAATATGGTGTGCTAACTTGAGATATGCACACTTGTTCCATGTTTTACTTTGACTATGACTGTTGTGAAATCATGAGTTCAATGGAGATATTTTTAAATGATTAATTTGATGATGTTCATCACATTTCCCTCAATCTTCCGTTCACTATGAACTTCATCCGTTTTTTGGTAATATTGGGTTTTCCTAGTAAGCTGATTGAATTATGAATCCTTCGTTGTCGTTCTAGATATTATAACTAGTGTATATTTAGAGTAGAGATGGTGATTCAAGTTATTATTCTACAAGTAATAAGTTAGTGTATTATGATTACTATGTTTCCTACTAGTTGTCATAACGGGTTATATTATGATTGTGTGCTGTTGTTTTACGTGTTCTCTGTGTTTTTTGACTGATCTTTGATTATACGATCGATTGACCAACTCATTCATTTGAACTAAAATTCATCTTCATCAATTCATTAATTTTCAATATCCTGTAACCTTACTACATTAGTAGGATAGGAATGTGATGAGGATATTTGAGTTATTTTTAGTTGAGTCAAGTGAAGGTTAGACGTAGTAGTTAATGTCAAGTGAAAACAATGTCGCAAATGTCGATCTGATGTTAACATTTTATAGCCTCTACTTTGTTCAAAGGTCAGTATCATCAAATAATCACAGTTTATTATTAATGCTCATCAATTTACTTTTCTTTATTTTGTCTTGTATTTTCAGGCTATAAAGTATCATTCTGAAGTCATTGGTAAAACATTGATTCTATCTAGTAGGGAAATACATATTTCTGAGTATGTTGATTGAAGTACTGAAATCATAACAAAAGATTTCTTTAAAATTACTTTCATAAATAGCCATAATTGCAGAGGGCATAAAATGATCGCAGTTATTCAATTGTAGTTAAGGTAGAATTATTTCACAGTATATATGTCTAAAATATTCATTTCCGCTTGTTCTATGGATTAACTCTACACTTTACAACGAGAAAATACTGAATTTAGTTGAACGTTTTTATAGCCTAACCAAGCTAGATGTGCACGAATTATGTGTATTTTTACATTTGTTCACATTAACCCAGATAATGACAATGGACTTAGATAAGAAAACGGTTCACTTCATCCAGTATCCTAAGTTATTTGTTATTTACAGCCCGCAGTGAAAACTTAGCAAAGCTCTGTATCTCCTCTCATCTTGCAAAAACTGTGATAAATCTAGACTTCGAACTGGTAATTGCTTACTTAATCTGGAATTATTTGGATTGAAATTCAGAATTTAAATGTAAGTTTTCTTATGAGTAGTAGGGAATCGATTGATGAAACAAACGAACTAGTTTGTACTTTATATACTGAACCATCTCCTACTCTGAATAGCAATGTCATCTGACACATGGGATATCTGGAAGAATGTTATCATCAGTCAGATTGAAATGATTCACAAAGTCAATAGTTAGTTATTTGTTTAATCTGTGTGTATCAACTTAATTTTTTTAAAATTTTGTTTATCAATAGTTTGTCACATCTAATTCTCTTTGAAAACTACAGTAAAAATAAATTATTCTGAAAATTATAGAAAATGCAAATATTTTTCTTTACGTATTTAATGAAATTCGTTATCTCTTTCATTATGTGCTGTCTTATTAAATGATTCTCATGCAAAGAATAAAAATTATGTGAAATGTAAGTCACAATTCTCAAACGTATGATAATTGATTATATCTTTTTTCGTTCATTTAAGTTCTTTAAGTTGGATGGTTTGATGAAGGAGCAAAAAGGTCAAGCAGTCATTGAATGTGAGGTCAATGGAATAAAACTGTCAACAGAACCATAGGAATAAATAAATATAACCGAACTTACAGAGGTCAGTCAATCTCTGTTGCCCTTTGTGGAGCATAATCCACCGACCACCATTCCCCATCTAACTCTGTCCAGGTTGCCCCTTTCCACTTCTTTCCAAGTACTGCTCATTCGCTTTATGTCTATCTCCAATTCTCGACGTAATGTGTTTTTGGGTCTCTCTCTTTTCCTTTAGTCTTCAGAATTCTATGTTATTGCTTGTCTTGTGGTACAGTTTGATGATTTTGTCAATGTGTGTCCTATCCACCTTCAGCCTCTTTTCCTAATTTCTTCGTCTACAGGAAGTTGATTTGTCCTCTGCAATAGGAGGTTATTGTTAATGGGGTCCAGCCAACGGATCCGAAGTATTCCACGCAGACAATTGTTTATAAATACTTGTATCTTATGAACGATGCTTTTCGTAGTTCTCAATACAAGTTTCAGCTCCCTACAACAGAACTATCTTTACATTTGTATTGAAAATTCTAATTTGAATGTTGGTTGACAGCTGGTTTGAGTTGTGGATGTTTTTCAGTTGTAGAAATGCTGCCATTCGCCTTCCTTTGTCAATCCGCGCCTTCACATCTGCATCAGACCCTTCCTTGTTTATCGATGATGATGCTGCCCAAGTATGCATAGATTTCTACGTCTCCCAGAACTTTCTCCGTCAAGTGAAATGGGGTTAATGTTCATTGTTTTGATTCCAGGGATCTTGCTTCTCCCCTTTGCGAGAGTTGAGGCTGGATTCTTTCTATAGCTGCTGCTAGTCTCAAGCCCGAATAAAGGAGGAGGGTTGGGTATGGGGTTAGCAACTTAATCCTGTGAGTAAACAACCTTGCTAAATAAACGATAACTAGGTAAGACTTTTATACAGAGGTAGCTCGCCACAAATAACAATCTGATATTATACTTTATGAATAACTAAGAATTTTAATTTTACATAAAATAAGCTCTGATAATACTGTCTGAAATGATAATGAAATACTTTACAGCTGAACCTTTTGTCTCCAAAATTCCCACACATCCAAAAGCAACCAACTGAGCTACAGATCTTCTTCTTACTAAAATGTTTCACAAAATCTTACCATTTTAACTTAAACATTAATTTATGCATGTGGATTGATCTGTTAACTAATAATTAAAGCATTTACTTATACTTAAAAGGTTATGATTGTATTATATTATTTGTAATATAGTAAACATTGCTTCTAGAAACAGTTTGGCAAAAATTGTTTTAATACATTTTTTCTTCACTATTTGTTGATTAATCTAAACGTTCAATAAGTGTCCATTTTATGGATTTTAAATATTTTAATCTTCTACATAAGTGTCGTAATTATTGACGTAATCTGATACAAACTCTGCCACCACCATTATAGCAACAGCAACAATAACAATCGGTAAAACGCGCAAAACGCATACTTGAATTTCTTCATTTTGATTGGTTAAAGTGATTATATTAAATATAAAAAAAATCTAGTAAGAAATATTCTGATTGGCCATTAAAATTATTATTGGTAAACTTAGGCAGGGGCAAAAACAAAGATAAGATGATCATCGTTGAAATTTTGATCTAGAAAAAATACACATGAACTAGTTTCTGACAGAATTTTTTTTCAGATTAAGTTATCAATCAAAAATAAAAGAGCATTGATTCATTGTATTTAACAAAATAATTTATTTATAAAAATAAACGAATCATTCAAAAAAATTAATTAAAATTAAAATTTTACAAATTCATGTTTCCCAGTTTATGCAGTGTTATATAATTTTATGATGAATTCCTTCTTGATATCTACTGAAGCTTAGATTACTGTTTGTTAATCTTTGCACTAGTTTTTAATTTAACTCGTTTCTTCTATTATAAAAAAGGTAATCAGAGTTGACAGATTAAAAGAATGTCATTTTTAATTGATGACTTTCAACTCAGAGATAATCAGTGGATTAAATCTTAATTAATTTCTGGCCAGTAACTAATGTCAAATTTGTCTAATTCTTAATACCGGTCAAAATTCGTCTAAATTATTATTTGACAAAGAGTATCTACAGTGACGATGTAGTTGATACCATTTAGTTGGTTCAAATATAAGTTGTCCAGGTACCACTGGTTAGTCCAAGATTCTAGATGTATCTTACCAATGAATGTTAAGTAGCAAAACACCTAAATGGCGTAGGATTTTGTACAAAATCTATGAAAACTAATGTACCTTTGGTCATTTTTATTTTCATAACTTTCACCACCTACTAGTTTCAGTTAGAAAGTTACTTGAATTTTCTACTGATTTATCCAAACTAATATTAATTACAATTGTTATAAAATCATATATAGGAACAAATATATCCTAGATAATCTTGACTGTCACTGAAACCTTGATGTGGTGGTTATGCCTGCCTGTCATAAAGAATCAATCTATTTATTCCAGAGGAATCAATTGTCTCTTAAGGTTCTACCAAACCAGCCAGATCAGTTAAAGAGCAGTGAGATTACAACCAGAAAACTTAAGGTCACAGGGTAATGTCATACCATATACTTCACAGAGTGAAGACGTAAGTAATGTTTTTCCTTTGGTAACCAGACTAACAGCTATATTGTCATCATACAAATAAAGAGTGGAGTCAGAAAAGATCCTACTTAAAAATATACATTCCAATTTTCTCCATTGGTTCCCTGCTCCGTCATCAAGGCCTTAACAGATACAGAGCTAGCATAATAGAAACCATGCATAAAAAGGTCATGTGCAACGGGCCTCTGGTAGTTGTCCTTAATGGGCTGCAGTAACACACCCAAGTTATTTAGACCAACCTTAATCCGAGTTTCAGTTCACCGAGAGGATTAAGGAGACTGTATTCTGTGACTTTGTTCAGATAATCGTTTGCTTCTAACAAGTACCAATTTTAGGCATACTGGTGAACATCATCTAACATGACAACCCCCACTGCACCTACCCAATGACGAACTTAAATTGATCACGCCGCCTTCATTAATCAGTCGAGGAGCGTCGATAGAAGACTATTGGTTTTTTTAATGTGCAATATTTGGATTTCGATCATGTGTTTGCTTAGGTCTTACCGGATGCAGAAAAAACCCTATCAAAATGACTAACTAGAATTTAGTTTAGCGATTAGAAAATCAAGTTTAAATTTTAAGAATAACTGAATGCTCAGTAAATAAAAAAGGACCAAAGTAACTTGTGATAACCAGAGAGAAATCAGTTTGACCATTATATTGTCTATATAACTATATTTCATAATTATCAGATGTTTCACTAAGATGCATGTATTGTCAATGTAAGAATACCAGGCAGGTTTTCCAAACCAGGTTGTGGTTCTAGCAGCCAAATATCCACCACTCGTCTGGATCTTAGGACATAGGCGTATTTATCGGCATCTGACAATGGCGACTTTCCTGATTTCAATGCGACATTACGCTCTGAAGATCATTAATTTTTTGTGGGGTTGTCTGTCACTGAAAGAAGTACCTAAGAAGTACATAAACAATGTGACAGTTCTTTATGCTAACACTTATTCTAGTCAGACCCTATAGCAAACTGTCCCTTGAACCTATAACCTCAAATGATGTTAGCTAAGTGTGTCATTTTTATTAAATTTCATGACAGATTTGCGAATGGAAATAGTGATTTTTGTCATAAGTTTTAGAGGCTGATCTCCTACCGGAAATCCAACTAATTTGCTTAGAGTAGGCATATGTCACAGTCCTGCTTGGTGAAGACGCTAAAAACATGCAGAGTCTTTTGATAGCATTGAGCTACTGCGCAATCATGTTCTGGATGTGTTTTTTCCCTCTCTAAATGCAAGTTTCCACTAGTCTTTGCCAGCACTTCAACAAAGGCGGGGGGATGAAGTAATTGTGCTCTCTTCCTCACTTATCTTGGACATCTTATGTCATAATGAGTTGATGTCTAAGGAAATTTTGGCATAGATTCAGAATGATGGTTTGGCTTTCTCCAACTTATGTCACCTACTGTGTAGGCGATATATTTGTCTATCAATTTAAATAAAAGTATACTGTACAGCAGTCCGCTGTGTCTTACTGTACTGATGTAAAACGTGGCCATTAAAAGTTGATTAAAATCCGCAGGTTATTGGTATTTGATCAACGGTGTCTTAGAAACATTACTCGTGTGTTGTGAAACACCGGGTGAGTGATAATAAATTTAGACGATAAGTACTGAGAAAAGATGCTAAGCATGCTCAACCATCACTATCCTGAATGCCCAATACTTACTGATTTTGAAAAAGATAGAATTAAGTTAAAGAAGGATAAATGCCACACTGGTCCATAAATTCACTAGCTACTAGTCTAAGAGTGTTGGCTGATGCAAAATACTTGATTTGGATCCAAGCAACTGTTGCAACCAATGGTCAAAGACTTTATATGTCATTGTCCAAAATTGTTTCGAGTGGCACAGGTGAATTCACTAATTGTCATTTCTTAAACATTTTAAATTTAATCAATTGAATACGTCACAGACTGATATTGGCAGAGTACCACTGAAAACCAGGGAGTGCCTGACAGCTGTTTCGTTCTAGTGTGGAACTTCTCTGAAGTAGACACACAAGATTCCACCAAAGGGGCTTCAGTTTGACGGCAAACACCTAACCCTCTTCACCACTGGGGTGGCCGACAAAAGCTGTCACAATTCAGTTTTTGAAATCAGTTTGCATCAATCTTTCAACGAAATAGATTTTTACATTGTATTACATTCTTACAAGTTCACACATATCTTATTACCAGTAAAGTAGCTATAATATCTACTAATTTCGTGTACCATAAATTATTATTGTATTTATAGAAAACCGTATATTTATTTATGGGACTGTTTGAAATATGATAAGGATTTTCACTTACTCAGCTCAAACTGACTGGTATTTTTCCCACTGATGTTAAACATTTTGGAGGCATACTGATAGTCAATTGAAGATATGTAGTCACTGTTTCGACTTTGTATCTCTCGATCACTTAATTACCATATATCGTTAGTCAGCTGATCCAGTTTCATTAAGATTGACTTAAAATCACTACAAGGACAATAATAATATGTAAAAAAAACAAATAAATTTCAATCAAGATTAAACCTAAAGTTCTTTATGACAATTACAGTTAATTGTATGCAGTAATTAACTTCAGTATTAACAGATTATCTCTAAAATTATCAATTTTAAGCAGCTCAATAAAAGAATATATATTTAGAGTCTTCAATATGAATATAAACAGGAGTAGTTTATTGTTAGTGTATCAAAATTATATATCCATTGAGATATATGATCAATGTGGTTATAAAGGTTTTTACTGGTTAGCGCATTATTTAGCAAGGTTGTTGTTTATAATGGATGAGGGTTGCTAACCCCACATTCAGTGTCTCACAGAAAAGCTTAACTATCTAGAAAGAAACAAGAATTTTCCAAATATTTAGTCAGTAAAACGATTGGTGATGATTATTTAATGTATATTGTTGTAATACTGTTGAAAATAATAGCCATTGTTATAAGTATAAATCTTTGGATATTCTACTTCCAATAGTCTACTCTCCTACGTTAACCTACATAATATAGTTGTCGCAGGCTCTGCCTTATACCAAATCCATAAAACAGTTCCTAAAGAAAGTATTTCTTTCAGTTGAATTTCGACATATTCGTAACACTACTTATACATAATTTGTTTATTTTGTCCTAGTCATTTTGGTTTCCTTCTTAGTTTGTACTTATGAACTGCGGATGACCAAAATTTTTAAGGTTTAAAGTGATTCATTACTTTAAACTGTTGTAAACGACAGATGTACTTAACAGGTTAAATACTAACTTATTGTTTAGTTGTTGCATTTCTTTTGTTTAGTTTTATTGGCGCTTAGGTACCAGTTCTGTCGAAATGTATCTTCATCGCGATCCGTCTAGGATTTTGAATTTATTAGTAATGCGTCTAAATTATTTGATTTACATGATGTTTTTTCATTTAAAAGAAGTACCTTCGATATCTACAATTACAATTTCCAACGATGTTCTTAATGATGCGTTGTGGGTGTAATATTTCATCATAAAAAGGTGATCTCAACATGCGACATCCAATACGTAGAAGCAATTTGTTCCTTTTTTCATGTCTAAATGAATTGCATACGTCACTGTCATGCATTGAGACAAGTCATAGTTCAAATTAATGAAGTAGCCTGTTTACTACGACAGATACACTTGTCACATTTTGAGATTCAGTGCGGAAATTATACCAAAAACTGAAACGAGAGTACCTTATTAGTCTACTGGTGGATGAAATTTTTGTTTTCACAGATGGCTATCCTCGGATGATTGGAAACGACATATTCGACATCTATTAGGAAAGTTATTTATATTTTCATTTTCGACTTCAGTTCTGGAAACTCTACGGGTCTATTAAACATTAAAAAGCTAGCGTTCTCCTCTATCAAATTATATCAGATATCTCTAACTCAACATTTTTGAATGGTTTGGTTTGATATATGTATATTATAATAAGATAAACAATACAATTTTTAAACTTATGACAAGGTCTTTAATATATAACTAGATTTCCTACAAAATTCTCTTTGCATTATTTTCATCCATAGTCAATTCAATGCAACAAGTTAGTTTGCGACAGGCGCTGAACAATTATGGATTCTAGATCAAATATACTACAACCATATGAACTTTATTTTGAATTCTTATCAAACATTCCTATTTAAATTGAATCCTTTAGAAAGAAAATGAATGCAAAGATACTGTATATATGTAACACAAAGGTTTATTTAGTCGCATACAGTATAAATCCAGTGATAGAGGGCCTGTAAATAGATTTCAGTATCTGCCTCTCAGTTATATTAACTATTCTGACTTATGGGCTAGTGGCAGAGTAGGTGCTACTTTCACTATGGCAAGTTACGATAGGTTCCTTGTTTTATTGGTTGCTTTATTATCCTAGTCATTTAGTTTCTGTTATAGTTATTGGTTTTTCAAGTTACTTAAGTATGTTTACTTGTAGTACGTTAAATGCATCGACTGTCATTTACTGTAATTTAGTCTGAAGATGTCTTGATTTCTTCCTCATGGTACAAGGTAGTGAGCTGATAATGCTTCAAGCTTTTGAGATATGAAGAATAACAATCTGTTGATTTCCAAGTAATGTATTTATTTATCATAATTAGTTGCCAATTTACGGTGAATGTATTCCTCATCTGTACTTATTCTGATCGGGATATTGTTTCTACTCGATTTTCCGTTGGTAAGTTTGTTTAGTAGTTTCCTTCAGTTGTTGAAGGTTACCAGCACTATGAAGAAAACTTTTATGAACTAATGTTTAGTTTACTAATGATTGTGAATGATTTAGCTTTAATTAATGTCTTATGACATAACTGGTATTTAGAAATTTAAAGACAACAGAGGAATATGATTTAGTCCTGACATTGGTCAGTAGTTCATATCTGACATTATGTAGACGGCAATAGAGACATAAGTTTCACAATAGTTTACAGTGCCTTAAAAAACTTCCGCTACACGATCGAATAGCGTCAAGATATCGCGGAAAAGCACAGATTTAGCAGCACATGGGCGTATTCACACAATGTTTTTCATCACTTATAAACGAACCTGGTGAATAAAATGTTTACATCTGTCAGTAGTTTTGTATTCACTGAGTAATCATAGGTTAACAAATGTGTTCAGAGTGACTTGATTAGCATAATTCAGGACCCTGTTTATCGAAATGAACGCGTGGCTGAACAGTATGATATGAATTCTACGGCAAGTTACAGGTCTACACAGAATACCAGGGTGCCTTTTTACAATCTACCTTCGAGTCATTCTTAGACAAGTATCAGTTTCTTCATTGTTAGTTTTCTCGGATCCATATCAATCTCGTAGTGTCAGTTGTTAGGATGCAATATGCTATGATAACGAAGTAATTCAAAATCTCTTTAAGTCTATACATAAAGAAGGATAACGAAGTTAAGTCCAGTACATTGTACTTTAAAGTATCAGATAGTGTTATTAAATTTTTCCGCCGACTTTACATGACCATAAGATATACAAGAAAGTGTGAAAGTTATTTTATACTACTTATTTGTAGATAGGTAAGCAGAGTAGTTATGAGAAATGTTTTGTGACACTTTAAAGTGGTCATATAGTTAGTATTGACTATTTATATCGTAAGTTTATAAATAGACAGCAATATGTGAAGATCAACTTGCAGTGTTAAGAAGTATATTACCTATTCTGAGGGGCTTTTGCAATACCCATTTGGGCTTATTTCGAAATAAATTATCAGTGTAACATTGTAAACTCGCAAATTTTAAGCTCACTGTAGGATGTTAGACTTATTGGTAAATTTTAAATGACATTTCGTTCATTATTGAAATCTTTACAATCTATTGAAATTGCGTAACGTACAACTGCGTGTTTGGCACTGATATGGAGACTTTTTTTCTTAGTAACAGCAGGTTTATAACACTGAGTACATGTCCATGAAAGTAATAAGAACTTACAACACACTGTTTCTATTCCTCAGTGTATTACTTGAGGCTAAGTAAGTGAAATCGATTTAAATGAGTTTACTCAGACCAGTGGCAAAAGACTTAGCCAGAGTCAGGTCGATTTAGTAAGAATACCATGTTCTTAATAGTCAGTGGGAGGTGATCATTTGCAAATTTACATTGTCGTAGGTTCAACGTTACAAAATGTGTTAGTCACAAACACATCAACAGATATGTCTCTCTTTCAGTCTTTCTGACATTGGCACAGTGCCTGTTGCGGATCATAACCTGTTTGATATTGAACACAAATAAAATAAGCATACTGGGTAGAATCAAATGTACGCTTGTTCCGATGAAAATGCTTTTAATGCAGTGACAATCTCGAATGAACACCATACTATTTCGATAAAATACATGGCTATTTCAGGTTAATATTGAGTCTAGGTTTAAAATCTAGGTTATTGATTGGGATTTATATTTAGTAATACATTTGGGCGTGATGATTTAAGGTTAGAATAGTTTTTGGATTATATATAGGAATAGGATTTAGGTTTCAGTTCAGTTCAAATAAAGATTACGATCATATTTTAAGGTAAAGGTTGAATTCTAATTACATTTTAAGCCTAGATTAGGTTTAAGATATGGTCAAGATTAGAGGTATTTCTTTAAAATTTCAAAACAATTGTATAAGTATTCACCTATGGTGTCTCCTTATTTTAGGATAAACCACTTGAATTTTATAGAAGATTTAGGTAATGAAGCACAATACAATTAGTCTCATATAAACCCCGAATGCTAATGCTTGCACAATGTTTTAATCCTCATTATTTTTTTCTGTTAAACAGCAACCATTTTCATAACATGGTTCTGATTTAACAAACTAACTGCAAAGTATTGTAGCAGTTGATTGACTTCGTGTATTATTTTTTTGGTTTAATTGATAAAAAAATTTCATCAAAGAATAGGATTGTTAAAATGGGTGTAACAGTAACGTTAAAGCAAATAAACCGCTAGCTTAATATTAGTAGATTAGCATTAAATTATATGTCAACACTGCTTTTATAGAGAAAAATGAAGATAAACGAACATGTAGCGACATTAAATCATAGTCAAATAAAAAGTAGGTGACGTCAGGGGATGAAGCGGAAGGTTTTTTGATCGTAGACAAAATATAGATTAATTCTTAATGTCTTTACTAACTATCTAGAAGAAATGACAGTTAACAGTGAGCTTTCAGTTAATTGTATCCACTATAACTAAGAGGGACAGCATCAATTTCAAATGTTTACATACATATTTGTTTTGGGGATTTATTTATTGCAGTGAACTAACCCAAATTTTTTGTATCACTGTTTGCATTTGTAACGCTTGGTTCATCATATTGTAGATTTGTATTAAAAAGTGCATTAATACGTTTTCATATCTAATCGTGTATGAGCATTCAGTGACCTGATGAACAATAGTTATGGTAGACTGTTATTTGAATAAAGCTAATTAACAATGTTAGAGCAAATAATACGGAGTTTCGGTTATAGGACCTGTTGTCAAACCAAGCAAATGTAACTATGATTTTCAAAAACTAGAATTCGTATATTCTGAACTCAGTACATCGGAATAGCTTAATAACATTCTCGATAACCGAAAATCTGATTGTGTTTAAATGATTTAACAATATGCCAAAGCCTCAACGCAGCAACAGATGAATAAAAACCTGTTAAGGTTTTGCAAATTTAAGGAGACACCTCTACACCTTCTAACGAAGGTAGGACAACAGGTAAGCTAAGCTATTTCGTAGCGCCCCAGTTAACTAGAGGAAGAAGTTAACAAAAAGCATTTCACTTCACAACTAGACTGGCAAGCGGACGGGCAACAAACACATATCTCATGCGTATATATACAAAAAAGAGAGCGTCCTTGGAATATCACAAATAGCGTACTGAAATAAACAATGAATTAATCAAATTTAGCGTCTTGTTAAGTGGGGAACATAAACTAAAGGTGAAAAGGAAACTTTAGCGCGAAAACGAGAAATTTAAATTGATATAAATAAATCCCAAAAATAATAGGTCTACCAAAAGAATTTTGGGAATCTAACAACCCTAACAAAAACACAAATATTCATTATTGAGAAAATTCAGTTATCATAATGAAAAGTGATTTTAAAAAATAACCCTATTGAGAGTAGAAAATAAATAGATAATATAGTTGATTGGATATATCACAGAGTGATGTTGGCAGGGTATCACTGAAAACCAGGAAGCATTAGATAGCTGTTTCGTCCTAGTGTGGAACTCTTCAGAAGTGCTACACTCCAGATTCCGCACCAGGGACTTTAGGTTGACGACGAGCGCCCTAACCCTCTAAACCACTGAGTCAGCATCCCCCGGTAGAATTTTCACTTCCATCAATTTCTGACATATATATCAAAGCATTCTTTCCCCATCAACCTGAAGCTCCTGCTGCGGAATCTGGGGTGCGCACTACTAAGAAGTTCCACACTAGGACGAAACGGCTGCCCAGTTCTCCCTGGTTTTCAGTTGTACCATGCCAACATCAATCTGTTATATATTCAATCAATTAAATTACCACTCTCCACAAAAATAACCATCTTAATTGAAATAGACAATAGTTAAATTAGTGAAGATGGTTTCTTTCAGTGTAAAGTCATTGTTTACTTATATTATGCTAGAAGCGACTTTTAAACGTATATATAGTTGCACTAATAATCTTGACTTTATAAAGATTAAGAATTGTTGTTGCTATGCATAAAATGGTGCAATTTCAGAGAGTATTGACGGACACAGTTCCTGGACTGCTAGTTATATTTAAACCCATTAAAGAAGTTAGTAAAGTTGGTGGTACTGTGAAAATTGTTTGTAATTGTATACTCAATAAGTGACTAACACTTCTACTTCAGGGAGAACTTTCACAACACTTCCATTGGTGAGACTCCCTGTCAATCGTTGATTCATGCATCATGTTTGGCCATATCATTGTTATCCTAGAAATTCCTTGGCAACAAGTCATAAAATAGCTACGTACAAAAGATCTGATAATACATAAAGTGAAGTCACTTTCTGGAATGACGATTCCCTGGAACTTATCTTCTTCCCTCAAAACGACCAAGGATTAAAGTTATATACGGTATAATCAGATATCAGGCGAAAGATATGCCCGTCAAATTAATTTCAACAGCTTTGAGTGATCCACTAAGTCTGATATTTGACGAAATTTTTGTATTATAATCAATAATTCTACAAAAATTATCTTTTGAAAAATTTCATGATATGAAATCCTGAAAGATTTGAATTTAGTTTGCGAATAAAATCGGTAAATAATTATTGGAACCTTAACAGTTTTGTATCGCTTTGTCTTTGATATTAATGAATTGTCGCCTCATGATTGTTTATCATCTACAAATATGCCAGTTGAAAAAACCATAAACGTCATGTATCAGTACCTTGACCCCAGTGTGAACTGAGAAGGTTTTAATTACAGTGTATAAAAAGGATGTCATTTCAATTTAGTAAACAGTTATACAAGCAAATCGGCAGTGGAGTCTTGGACCGGTTTTCGGAAATCATAAATACAACAGAAGATAGGTTGATGATGCACTTAGTGTTTGCAATAACATTAGCCACGCTTATCAACAACTTGTTCAGTTCAACGATGCACTTAGAAACCTTAAATTTATAACGGAATACGAGCATCGTAATCTATCTAATCACGTATACTTTAACACAAAACAAAGTGATGATGGGACGATTGATAAAAGTATATTTAGAGATGAAACATGGACGAGACAGTAGATAAACTATTATAGTTTAGTCCCATTAGTCGTAAATGATGGTTATTGAAAACTTTATTTAATAAAATTAAAAGATTATAATCAAAAGACAACATCTAAGAATAGCTTGCACACATTGAAATTGTTACCCTAAACAATTTATTATGAAGTACAAAAAATAGATTACAGAATACATTCGAAGCCCAACTGTGGAAAAGAAACCCGTGTTCATTCAACTTACATTTAAAGATGATGAGATATCCGGTAACATCAAC
This sequence comes from Schistosoma japonicum, assembly GCA_025215515.1. Lineage (NCBI taxonomy): Eukaryota > Metazoa > Platyhelminthes > Trematoda > Strigeidida > Schistosomatidae > Schistosoma > Schistosoma japonicum. The sequence goes on along the minus strand of CM046062.1, from coordinate 33,381,085 downwards.
AAGATTATAAAAGTGTCACTAAAAAGGAACTTCCCCGTACCACAACTGTTAAAAATCTATAATACCAAATGTTCTTTTAACCAATCAAAAGTAGACCATTATCCTTCTAAAGTCGCCTTCAATTGTAATGGTGAATTTACATGCAATTGTGTCGTTAAGTACAGAAAAAAGATTGAAAAAAGTGTATTCACAAGATTTATTGAATATATTACTCGTAACCTTTACTAGTAGAAGAGTAAAGTTTATACGAGTGCAATTACTAAGCACTTAGTCGAAATTAGGCATGTAGTAGATATCTTAAAGGCGTTTAGCGTGATTAATCAACAAAGAACGTCGCTCTTATCAGGCTTTGAAGAGGTAATCACCTTTGTGCAATTTAAAATTCACCTTAGCATGCAGAAAGAATAATTTTGCAATGGGAAAATAGTTACGTCATAATCATTATTTCTAATAATATTATATTCATTGTTATATTGGGCTATTAAAGAAGAGTAAAAAACTCTCAGTACTGTATTTTAGAATACTCCTTCAATTATTTTAACTGTGGGTAGTATAAACATTTCATTTCTATTATTATTACGTTCCTCTTAATCTATCCTCCGGTTTAATATATTTACTGTTTGTATAATGTCTCTTACTATTAACTACAGTTAATTGATTGTGTACAAGTTGTTCCCATTCACTGTAATTGTCTCCTTTGTTCTGTATTAATTTTAAATTCTTTAATGGTTTGTTGTGTGGTCAATGCCTAAAGAATAATATGATTCTTTCTGGTTGGTCTGTTGTCTTGTGGTTTTCTTATTCCGGCATGGGACTCAGTGGGCGTAGGGCAGAGGCGTAATTATCTACTAAGCACAAGTAATTGGCATTCAGCCAGTTAACCCAAATTTCTCGAGTCACAACATTTATACATGATGATCTCTTTATGAATTTAAACAATACAAGAACAATAAGATTTCTAGAATAGAATGGACTCATTATATCTCACGGTTACTCATTAACTGCAGATGGCCTGAATGTACAGTCATTATTATTATTATTATTATTATTATTATTATTATTATTATTATTATTAAAACTATACATATTTCAACCAATCGATAGCATTGTTTAGAAAACGGAACACAAAATTCTTAAAGATAAGAAGTGAATATCCTCTAACCTCATTATTCTTCTTGGATTTTGTTTAATACATAACTTTAAGTTTATCTCATTCTACGAATTTTCACTCTTAACTTATCGGAAATGAGACAGTTTTAACAAATGATAATTGATGATCTACGCACTACACCACTTATTGACTGAAGTAAGAATCCTACCATTGGATTCCTACCCAGTAATGCAAAGAGTTAGGCGTTTGCCAACCTGAAGCCTTTAAGGGCAGAATCTAGGGTATACACTACTGACCAGTCTCATACTGGGACAAAACAACTGTCAAGTGTTCCCTTATTCTCATTGGTACCCTATTAACATCAATCTGTGACAAGTTAGATCAACTTAAGCTTAATAACAGTCTCGAAAAACTAACTCACCTCAATCATATTATTTTCAACTTTTAAATTGTATCCATGACATCACTTACTCACCCCTTCTGGCTTTTACATGACTCTTTCAAAACAAGAATACTCCTTAACCTTAACAATTGTGTTAGACTAGATTATTGTTATACAATTGTTGTTATATTCTGAGTTATATACATCTGTGTCAATTCAACTTCAATGACGAAAAAGTTTTGCGCTATTTATTAAATATTTCAATTAAGTCATTAAGAACATAAGTTGAAAGAAGAAATATTTCGTTGCAGCTGATTTCTAATCTGATATAACGAAATGGGTCAAGAAGATTCTCTAACTTCAAGTTCCGTTATCATAAAATTATTCCATTTGCTTTAATATCATATGTAATAGACATTTCGTCTTTAGTATTTTCATATTCCCCTATCACAAACCTCCCATTTAACATATTAACTGTTACTATGTTATTTCCCGTTAATAAACTGTGACTAATTAACTAAGTGTGTTGCCTCAGACTTCTATCATTGTTGCTATCATAGAGTTTGTTCCATTGATGCATTTTCGCAAAGCAGGAATAATTAGCATTGTGTAGAAGGAAGTAGATTCATTTTATGTCGCTTGTTCAAATGCATCCACATACGCACGAAGTTGTGTAGATTGATAGAATACTTTACAAGTGTAACGTTGAATGAAGCTTAGTTTGATAGCACACAATAATAATATTTAAGTTAATGAAACGAGTAAGAGAGAAAGAGGTCATTATGTAATCCAGTAAGAGAAACACGTATAAAACTGCTACGTTGACAACAACAAAGATAACGAAAGGTGTTCATGATAATTATGACAATAACAATAGTTCAAGGTGGTGGGGAAAAAGAACACAGCTACATGGAACACTAAGTTAATTAGTGGTCAAATGCTTCAGTGAATAATGTTAGAAACCAACAAGACTAAGTTAAACATACGAGTTGTAGTTGCAGTAGGAGTTGTAATGTATGATGAAAAATATTAAGAAGGGGATAATTAAAGCCAACAAAACGAAATATAAAGATTTTTGACGTTTACTAAAAATATCAACTAGAAAAACGAAAGGAAAATAGCAAGAATTTACTCATCATGGTAGTTCCAAGTGGATTAAAACTTTTTTGTACAGGTAAGTTTGAATTGATAACATGAATAGCAGATGCTACTGTATAACGTAGAAGTTCCTCTAACGCTCTTCTCTGATGGTACCAGATAAACATCGCTGTAGTTATCCTAGTTCTAAATCTGTATCTTCAAGCGAGATAATTCTACGTCTTATTGTTACTGTTAAACTTCCTGTCTGTTTTTTTAATGTTTTCGTATTAGTTCTATTGGATATCAGAATCAATGTATACTTTATTGTGATAATCAAACTGGCAAACAGTCTTATGATTCAAGTCTTAATGTTACTCCAAGTAAACTTTGGATTAATCTAATGAACCCATATTAACTATTAAGATAAATTTAGTCCTTACCTATGGCTTGACACTTGGCAAGCAATATATCGATTTTATGGATTTAGTGACCGGTTGAAATATAAATGGATTCCTTTGATGTGTAGAGATTTTTCTAAGGTGAGATCAGATTAGTTGAAAATATTACTCTTTAGTGCATGACTTAGTCATCGATGAAATGTATTCAGGTTTATATTCGGCTTAGATTTATCTATTCAACTAATTACGTACATCACTTCAACTGATGCATACATTTATTGTAAGTTAACAATTTAAACAGAATAGTCATTTTATCACTAATAATTTTACTTTACCTAACCATCCTGAACCATCCTTGCCTTTGAAAGTTATCTCTGCACTTACAGTATGCTATTCATTAGGGTTAACAATCAATTTCGATTTCTGTGTGCATGATTTGAATAGAGTTTAGAGAAAAGATTGTTCTGCCTTACTTTAAATTCTCGATTTATAGAATTGCCATTAACATAATGAGTAAGTCTCAATTTGATTATGTATAACAATAGGGTTTTAACTATGTTTCATTTCACTAAGGCTCCCTTATCTATCTGATCTGAGTTATGGAAAACAGCAATGACATATTATACAGCTAAACAGACTACTAGCATATCTTGATAATTATCAATCTCAGTGACTATGACATGTAATGATAGCACATTTGGACTATACAATATACATTGTTTGAAGACATAAAAAGTTGAAATATTTTGTGAAAGGTGAAAACTGCTTCCATTCTTCGTGAACCGCGAGCGTATTTCCATCTTAAACACCAGAAACTGTCAATTGTTCACCTTCTCAGAGAATCAACCACCAATGCCCATTAATAATCTAAAACATGTTGGTTGAGTGCTGGAATATATACACAGTATAAATACTTAATAAATTTTTATTTCTATCTAAGTTCACTGATATGACCTAATGTGATTCACGGTTCAATAAACTTTACCTAATGGAAAGGTATGAAATGCATACTTTTGTGATTAGACATATTGCATACTAATAAACCACCGTACTATAAGCATAGTATCAGTTATTTATCACCAGGAGTCAATAACTACAATGACTCCGCAACCAGCGTTAACGTTCTTAAATTAAATTCTAAATAGACGTTACTACTCGTAAACCGGATCCCATAATATTGCTTTCACGATTATTACTATTCGTCATTAAGAAAAGATAGAGCATTTTCAGGAATGAATAGTTTATATACCCCCTCACCCCTTAAAATCAGTGATTCGAATCCAAAGACTGTCAAATTTTTATTGGACAAATTGAGTTGTGTGCAGGAGGGGGGGAATAGACTAGAATTGGTGGGAGGTTAAGAAAAAATGTTTATTCATGCAAAAAATTTACTGCACACTAAATGATTATCCAAGTTTTGTAACTTTATTTACGTGTGACACTTAATTGTTCTTTACGGTAACTACGGTACTACTGTTTATTTTATTGTCAGTCATTGCAAGATGGCGGTCGACTAACTTGTCTGTACATATTATCTATTTATAAATGATATTAAAAGTTTATTAAACGAAAACAAAAACTTTTAGTTAACATTACAACAGATTATTTGATATTATTTTATTAGAGCTAACATTGACAGTGTTATGTCACTAACATGAACACTTTAATAAACAAACAAGGAATGTTACCTTGATTTTAGACATTTTCTATTATTTTCAAGAATCATGTGTAACGCGTCTAAGATACGACTTAGTTTATGTTAAGCTTATTTTAGAAATCATTTGTTAACTATCATTATGACTTTAAATTACTATTTCTATTTGAAAAAAAAAGTACTGGCGATTGAGAATGTAATAAAATTTCCACTAGGCAAACCAGTTTGATGGATGGTAGTTACGTTAGGTTCTTATAATTCAAAATATTTAGTGAACTTAATTCGTCGTATATCACTTTGACTTTACGAAAATATATTGATGATACCGTGTATGTAAACTGAGAAATCGTTAGACCAGTTTGTATGAAGCTATATTTGTAACCGGTTAAATTCAACATGGAATCCATGTTCAAGCAACTAGCCAGGCAGAAAAGAAATATCTCAAAGAAACCACTTCCCTCGTACCTTGAATATGTGTACTAGAGTGAAATGCACAATTGATAAAACCATGCTCTCTATAAACCTGTTTATAAAGTTTACACTTCTTTTATGCTTATTTAACCTGTAACTTTCAGAAACATTTTTCGTCTTTCATAACATATGTAGCAGTTAGTAACAATAACCATTATTACATCTACCGGATGTACAACATTTTAAATATATTTCTTATAATAATTGACGTTATGATCAATATGTCACTTGTTACCTTAATTTAAAAACTGAACTCATATTTAAAATTCATATAAATCAAGATTATGTTAAACCTGTTACTCATTCAAAAGTTAAACATTAAATTTCCTGGAACCTATTCACAGATTTTATATTTCACTTTGCTTTTTGGCTTACTAACTGGATAATCACTATCAATTATTTATAACTACTGTTTTATAATTAAAATGTATTTTAGAATAACAAAACTACACTGAATATGTTCTGCTTCTCATAAAACATTGAGTAACTTGTGTTCATTCAAAAAGACTGATGATTATACTTATCATGCATATTATTCAGGCTAAGAATGGGGGTTACTTGAGTTGGATTGTGGCTGACGAGCGGAACCCAGAATGCATGTTCCGGTTTATTTGGCACTCGTCAGCTGGATTCGCCTTCATCGCAGTGTTGATGTTCCACTGGGACTCAAACTTATTTCGTTTCGTATCAAATATCATCGCGTTAACCACTAGGCTACTAAATTCAAATAGTCAATGGATATGCATGTATACTTGAATTAAATTCGAATATTTCCGTTGGATTGGTATGGACTGAAATTGATTAGTCTCCATTACTATATGCGCATCCTGAGCCGGTTGCCTCGATACAGTAAAGTTCACAATCCATCTCAAATTCCAGTAACTGTAACATACGGCACAGACTATCGCTAAAATTTCTAACTCTAGTCTCTTTACTTATAACAGGCATGATCTCAGAATGTGGTTCATCCAAGCAGAAGCTCTGTTCTAGGTTACATACTTGAAACATGAAGCCACTTGATATCCACATAAAGTCGTATGATTACAGTTAGAAATGACTGTTGGAATCAATGATCTCATCAATCAAGTACTCGAGGATCTACATACAAAGTGAAAAGCAGCGTTTATTTAGAGGAATTCATTGTTTAGTGAGAAATACTTGCAACAATTACTAACTGTCTGCTTATCCAACTACCGCACATGATCTTATCTATTAAGACATATTAAGCAACATACGGGACCTTATAAGTTTGATGAGTCAGTGCCTAAACATATGTGGTTGCAGGGACTATCGTCTCATATTCAGCAGATGCTAAGTATTACTGTTTAGTAAATCACCTAGATCAAATTGTCTGAAGGTTACCCTGTGAGACAGCAAGTCACTCCTATTCATGATCCTTATTTCTGCACAGATGCGAATATTTTTTTTCGAACCTTTAGCATTAGTTAGCTGATTCGACTATGAAGTTTGCTTCACTACGTAAAACCATCTCCTGTGCTAACAACCGCCATTCAACCTCAGATAAGCACTGTCTCACAACCCATGCTACGCTTCAGAGATGTGCTGATCCCACCAGTGATTTAGATATAAGATTAGGTGGTGAACGAGACCATATACATTATTTGCAAGTAGCACTAATTCTTCAAAAAAAAAGCCAGAACCAGACAATGAGGAAGGCTACTGTTATTGACACTCCGTCTAACTACCTACTTTGTATTTCGGACTGATTTTTCAGTATAAAATTTCTAATCGATACAAGTGGTCAATGGCACAATTATTCGTACTTATAGCAAACAATCTTTAACGCTGAATTCTCAGACTTCACCGTCTCGACATGCGAGTTTTTTAATCACTGAAGTCAATATTGTAGTTTATGAGTTGAATTTCCCTCAACAATACAGTTTATCCGTAGGCATCAAAAATTGTCGATTAATGGATTGCAGCAAACAACTTCATTCGATTGGTGCTATTCCAATTTCAGAAGTTCACAGCGTATATCACATTATGGTGACTAGTGACACATTCGCTACCGTACTACGCCAATATACCACTATCACTAAATCGAATTGCCGAATGCAACCAGTTCTCCTCCACATTGTTCATTCTGTCACCACGAGGAGTCAGCCGAAGCACAAATATCTTCAATGGCCACCGTCTGGTAAGCACATAGCCGCTAAAAAGAAATTCGAATATATGATATTGTGCCGACTGACTTAAAGACTTTATATTTTGTAAAAGTTTACCAGTGTTACGTACGTAATAAGTTTTTGTAATAATACGTTGCTGACACATACTGTGCTAACATTGTTTAAATGTATTATTGATATGATTGTACACACATTTTGCCTTTGGCACTTTGCACCTTTTGCTGTTTAAAGCGTGAATATATAGTCGCCGCACTATTTTTCGTCTTGAACTGAGTCTCGTTCATTGATTACTTGATTTAATAATTGGCCCTTTCATAGAATCATAACCATGTACTCGAAGCTACTATAGTTTCTCTCAGCTGAACTCACCAGAACAAATCTACTAGACACTTGAATTTATACATACGTTCGGTAGTCATCTGGAGAGCCTATCATTTGCCTCGAACATTGTTATTAATTCAGGTAAACTAAACTCTAATAAACTTTGCACTCATTATATGTATTTATATTGACTGTCAATCTAGTATTCATCCCCGTTTGTGACTGTTTGTATGGCGTAACTAACTCGGCAACCACAATACATATTAGATCTACCAGGCCATTGAATAGCCCATGGGCCTCGCCGCTTGCACAAGATGTCTACGATAGGCCACGATTGGTGCCCATGTGATGATTATAGACTTCACACTAGTAAAATTGTACCTGATCAGTCCTTGAGTTCTCACCTACACAATTTTGGTGTATCTTCTTGCTGAAAATTGGTTTTCTCCAAGATTGATTTGGTGCGCATTAGTAGTCAAATACCTGTGGCATTAGAAGATATAGACAAGATCGCCATTACAACACGCGTTTACTAACACTCACGTCCACTATCGGTATGTATAACCTTCAATTTGGTCAAGCCTCATCCACAGTTCTTCCTATCAGTCCAAAGCCTCCAATCTCTAAAGGTGCCAGTAGTCTCAAAAAGAACCAGCGTCACAAGTGGAAACTTCAAGAGCCGAAAATATAACTTTTACAAACTCATCACATTTCTAAACTACTATCCCCTTAGAAATATTTTATCACCCAGACATTGATCACAAGCTCAAAAGCTTTTGTATAACCACATGATATCCCACCTGCATCTTTGATCATCGCCAACAACGACTTAACTCCAAATCTGTTATTCTATTTGGCGTCAAGGAAAGCAGTTGCTCTTTACTCACAGATAGGGGTGGTCATGAGCACTCTAAATGGTTGTCAATCTTTGAACTACTAAAGGTGGACTCTGGCCACCTTGTAAACAGAAGGTTAGTTTCTGTCCATCTATTTTTCAAAAAATATATTTTCTGTTACCAAGATAACATAGGGTGGTATGAGCACATGCTACTTACCTCAAGCTTGACTGAACACTCAAGTTTTGAAATCAGGTCAAAACAGGATGATAGCACCTCCAGGTAATCCACCCTCAAAGAATTAGGAATAAAAAAACACAGAGGCCAGTTTACTGCTCGTAGTCCTTTCTCTTGACTGTTACCGACACTCCATTACTATTAAACGATATAACTTCTTTAATTTCATTTGTCTTTACAGTAATGTGGGGAGGGTTGAGATCGAAACTACCCAACATCAGTGAGCCATTAAATTTCAAGCGACCTAGTATGATGACTTTCCACGAAATATGAACCAACAGTAATGACACTGAGACAGAACTGTATTTCAATGACTTCTAGTTATTCCGTTATAACGACCCGTAATATGAAACTATATATTTCATTTCCCTTGATGTCCATCAAGTCACTACTCCTAGACCTACCAATAGTGAGGCTCTGCAGTACATTATGGAGAGAAGTCGTGGCTCCTGTTATGCTGAGTTTCATACATACCGTCCGAATATCCAGATTGCCTGAACAAGTCGTTTGATTTTGTAATCTATTCAGCTCCTCACTTACATTTTACCTAGGTTCCGCTTGTAGGTGACTTTAGTGTCCCTCATTTCCTTCTTGCCAAACTAAAATTCTAATTTAGTATACTGCAATGGACACCTGCAAGCTGATCGTGAGATGAGTGATAAAAGATGTTAATGTGTCTGCTAGTGGAGCCGAATGCATATGCTTCTAGATTTGATCCAATTTTCAGTAATCCACAAACTAACGTCATGAGTCTAAAAAATTCCTAGGCCACTAGGTGATGGTGACCTTGTCTTCCTATTGTTTGAACCATCTCTTCCTTATCTCCCGACGGAATTCACAGTACGTAAAAATTACCTCAATACAAACCATAACGGGATAGCAGCAGACCTGGAAAACGTGAGTCTTCCAAAGTGGACGAAATGTGGTTCTAAATTTGAGATACTCTCGTTTACTTCACTAGTCACCGTACCCATCTTTGGCCGCGTCGTATTCAACCTAAGCTTATACCTTGAATAAGATAGAACATCCACTAAATCATCGACAGTAAGTCCGTGGCCTAAAACCTATGGCGACTCTCCTAAGACCCGGTGGACTGAATGTCTTATAGAGCCGTACGCAACAAATTCAGCCCTAAAATATAATGAAATAGAATAAACCAACGGACTTTCCTAACGGAGCTTACGAAAAGACGTGACAACCCGTTAATTGGCTACATGAGGAGAACAAGAAGTTCGAAACTTAGTTGTTGGATAGGGGTTTAATGATGGTACACAGCTCCGATGAAATTCTGATACACCTCCACGTTTACTAACACCCAGACACCAATTTTCAACCATCATATCATCTCTTTTGTTGACCAGAGCAATGTACAGATGAAGTCTGCAATTATTAAAGTGATACCCTCATGTCTAAATCTATATGCACCTCCTGGTTTAAATGGAATTATCCCCAAAGTCCATAGGTAATATATGGATTTGCTTAGCCTCCTTCCATGCTATCCTCTTCGAGTGCTCATTACCTGTTGACAAGCTATCCTTTGAATAGAAGAAAAGTGTGGTTATGCCTGTATATAAGTAGGGAAGAGTAACAAAATGGAGGCTCCCAATCAATTTCCACCTTCTTTGCTTTCTGCACTAACGAAGGTCATGGAAATATAATACATAATTAGACTTCTAGTAGCCTAAATCTTAATATTATTAAGTACAAAATGCTAATCGTAAAAATAGTAATACATTTTTGTTTACATACTTGATGAGTTGTGTATTGCTCCTTCCACCTTATGAAAGTACATTGGAGTAGTCCACCCAATTACAAGGGGTGAATAGGAGGAAGCTGGCTGTAATTTGGTATTCCGCAGCGAAATATCCCACTCAATCTTGGTATTCTTGTCTAAAACTTCAGATAGTTTGACTCTCAAAACTTTTCGCTAATCTTTACAATTGGTTTCAAAGACCCTGCCCATAGACAATTCATATATCAAACACCCCATCTTTATTTTAAAAGGAAAAAACGTTACATTGGAAGGTGTCCACAGAAAAACAACTAATTGGAGTAAGAAGACTTAAAACGAAATCCTACACTGCCTAACTTAAGGAAATAAATTTACACCCTATAAGCAAACTTAGGGACTCCTAACATTAGAGGGTTGTATTGACACCTTCTACTGAAATTATCAAAATAAGACTCAGTGCAGATATAGATTCTGTAGGCACTGTAGAACAATAGTGTAGAAGTAACACATTACTTACTCCTATTTTTAACTCGTAATTTAATCTTTTCTATCTAGGTTTGAGAATCAGTGAAGCTAAGGCTGTAGTCTGCGAAGCTGAGAACACTTCTACCGTCTAAAATCAGATACTAAGAGACATCAGCTGACAAACTATTTGGAACTGTTTGAAATTCTGCCAAGCACGGTTGAAGGCTGAAAGTACTGTTTAATAGTGTTGATTATGAAGGTCTATTGGCTGAGCAAAATTTAGCGGTAAAACGATTTAACTTGTAAGTCTCATAAAACAACTCCGATGGTTTCTAGAAGACTGGGTTCAGTGTGTCCTAACTTATCATTTTTATAATGTCGGATAAGATTTAACTCTACTGACGAGCTTAGACCACCCTAGTTATATATTGAATTTATCCACATGATGAAGATAACCACTTTTAAAGGTGATAAACGACAGAGAATGCATGCAAATGTAATTTTATGTTCATTTTGCGCACTCATGGAGCTTGTAAAATGAGCCAAGACCTACTGTGATGTGTCTTTCATAGAAATTTCTGATAAAATCAACATTCCAATATATGTATGAACAGTCGAATCATTGGTTTAGAGATAAAGTCGGAAATTAAAGTGGCGACCGAGGTTAGGATTACGGCTGTTTAATTTTAACACTATTTTTAATGCTAACACAATTTATAATTCGAGTGCTCATGCATTTGCTGTGAAAAGTTTCTCATTTTTATTAACCTTTAAAAGATATGTGTTGTACTAAGTCTTATCGTATTTCCCTAACGATGAAAGGAAATCATATTTTTGATTATTTTCCCGCATAGTATCTCAGTGCTTTACATGATACAGTGATTTTTTAATGAACTCAGTTTGGGAATCATTGCCGTATCCGAGGTTTATTCCTGCCCTGTTCACAAATTTCAGGCATTTTAGTAACTAAAGATTAGTGGATGTTACTAAGGCTTTAATGAAGCAAGATACATTTATAACTTTGTTATCAATTTAAGGGCCACTTTGTTTAATATGATTGGTTCTCCAACAAAATTTGGTTTCACTGACACGTCTTAGTGAACGTTTAGTAACGATGTATGGATTCGTAAATTAAGTTTTTTGCTTAAAATAATCATTAATTACCTAAACTGGAAAGAGGAGGTCGCATGGTTCTCTACTTGCCCATTATTACTTCAATCAACTCCTCCTACCCAGTGATTCGTTTTATTTTACTGTTTGGATGCGAACAGTAGAGATTAAAAGATGACATTCTTAAATTACTGGTATTTGATCATAAATGTTTTTGAAACATCGCTCGCATTCGCTGTAACCACCGGATAAATAGTACTAAGCTAGACTCATGGTATAAGAGGAAGAGGATAAGTCATTTGATGTGGTCTTGGATTCTATCGATATGTATTAAGTATTCTCTACCACCACCTGCCTCGTCACACATTTCTGACTGGCGTTGGAAGGTATAATAAGTTACGGGAAGCCTAATGAAAACGTTGCCTTAATTTTTGTAGGCTTGTTAATTCCAGATGGATTCTCAACTAGGATCTGCGATTAAGTAAAGTTTTTAATTAAAATTTACTTGAAGTTTTATTCTTTGAAATGAGTTGTCGAATAATTGGGCTTATTTTGGCAAGCACCTATATGCACACAGTTAACGATGTAACATATTTTTTATCACTGAAATTCCAACAATCGTCAGTTTAATACTATTTCACATCTTCAGGAGTAAACAACTAGATCTCTTAGTTTGAAATTTCCAAGTACTTTATGTGACTTGTTATTGGTGAAACTCCATGTGAAGATTTTTCCTCAAATAGCTTTTATTGTATTTTGAGAATAAATGCATTTTACTACGATCATCGTTACATAGAAATAATTTTTTGATATTAAGGTCTTTGGGAATGTTTTAGTTGAAAATAAATAGCATTCGTATCAGGACATTTCACAACATCTCAATACTAATCGTAGTAACTGATTCTATAGAATGTTAGCCCCAGTGGATTAAATAGAAACCACAGCTGTTTTCCTAGCCTGGTAAGGGAATCCGCATATCGTAACGGTGCAGTCAATTCGCGTCGTATGAGTCACTTGTTTTCGTTAGGTTAAGCTATGTCAGTTAAATCAGTTAGATGTCTGTAAGCTAGAGTGCAGACAGTTATATAAAACTAGGATGTCAGCAACTTTTCTCCTATAGATATTTTTTCTTCCCAATACAGAATAGGGGTTTAGTAAAGGCTAGTACCAAAAGTTGAACTCCACTTCGTCCTGCCTATTTTCAGCGCTGGTGGTAAAGTGTAGACTAATGTGGTAAAAGTAACTTAGAAATACCTGTTTGGCTACCTTCACGTATTATGATCTATGTATTGATGATGACGGCCTGTCACTACTTTATGTCCTCGGTTCAGTAGTATCTTTCTATGGTATCAGAAAGTGGGCAGTCTTAACCTGTTACAAATCTTCAATGGTGTCATTGACTATTTATTATTTACAATAAAGCTTGTATGCACTCCAACATCACTTCTATTCTCATCAGTAACTCTCACCTAGTCCCACATCTTGTACATGTAACCAGTGCTATCGAGTCAATACTATGGCAAGCTACCCCTAGCTCTGTGGAATCGCATCACAAATCGCATACTAGAGCTTTCAATTGTTTAGCCTTATTCCGCGTCGGACAACAGATCCTACCATCCGTGGTCTTATAATCGCATTTCGCTGACATGTAATGTGTCTAAAATCCACATATCGTATCTAAGTGCAGTCATATATTTGATATAGTTTCGCCAATTTTACGAACCAGAACAATTTACTGTCCACGTATCTGGAGACTTAGCAACATCTTTTGTGGTCTTACTGACATAGGTGTAGTATTAAGTTTGAAATCAGGATAGGTACTTTTGTCTGGATGCTTGTTAAGCGTCAGCGGTACGCTATTAAGTAAAATGGCACATTGAGGACTCGTAGAAACAAGAATTAAACTTTTAGGCTTCATTAATGAAATTTCATAGAAAACTACTTTGTCCCTTCTGCAGCATATGTTTGAACTTTGATGCGAGTGCTTTTTATTTCCGCATGCTTAATAAAATGGTCTTTTTGAGTCCTTTTTAAAGGTTGTTTAAAGTAAATCTAGCGTAAAACTTAGCCAGTTATGAAGTAGTCGTTTATCCTGGAGTCATGATATGTTTTATTTTGAAAAATGATAACGACGTTTGGATTAAAATGTAGGAGACACCAGTCAATATCTAAAGCTTCTTTTTGACCAATTAATATTTATGGGCTCACCTCAGTGAATTGTAAAAACGACAAGAAACGAAGGAAACTTCGGTGCCTACACACAGAATGTTCCCATAGTGATTAGTTGCAATGGTGGACAACGAAACCAAAGTACATGTAAAAGGTAGTGGATATAGGTGATCCCAGACAAGTTTAAAATAATAAGGGAAATTGTAATATAGTGTAAAAGTCAACTGGCAACGAGCTAGGCTTGGTTATACCAGGATGCAGTATCATTATCTGAATGCGTTGACTGGCTTTAAGTCATTCTGGCAGTTTATAGTTGGGATCTACTAACTACCCATAACCAATAGTTAGAAGAAGTGGATAACAAAGTTAAAGTTAGCTACAGTGACGCTTTGAGCCAAATTTATATCTTGTTTTAAATACCGAATTATTTGTCGTTCTCAATTTTTGATTATTTCATTTCATTTGTTTTCTTTTGAGCTGCATCTTGTATTCTTGAATTCTGATTGTTTTCAATATTATTCCAATCCGATACATTTCGTGTTGTTTTGTTCTTACTATCCTGCTGTAAAATGTACCAGCATCAACTTGGTATGAAGCATACTCGTGCTACTTTTTGCGTTAAAATGATTGGCTGATTAAATCCCTAGTGCAAGCAACCTACAGAACTCTATTAACTGAACAGGTTATGTATATCCTTCGTTAATAGTTCTGCGTACTTTATATATTTTTCACAAGGGTGTTCATCTCTGCTATATCATACTAACCCGATAATATTAAAAATTTTGCTGTAATAAAGTAGGCTTTTTTCTGAAATCCACTCGGTAGCTCTGACTTATTCTGTTAATTTTGATTCCTATACTTCTGTAATGATGATTTATTTTCTAACTTCTGTCCAGATAACTAACAAAAATGAGTACAAATGATTTGGGTGAATTATTTGAAGAAACATCAGTAAATATAAATAGGCTGATACAACTTTCTAATTCCAAAATGTATGATACAGAGGAATTCGAAGAGTCGTTGCAATCGTTTCATCTTAGTTACAAACCTGATGATACGTCAGTTGAAATGACAAAATATCGTACAAAAGTTGCCGTTGATATATTGTCAAAACCGCCAGTCTTCATAAATCTTGTGTCTATTTATCGTGAATTGGGGAGAATGGCCATTCCTCTCAGTTATTTTATGTTGGATCCCCTCCCTCATGATAAATGGGTCCCCAAACTAACCAAGTTGCAACATTGTCTTTCAAATTATATGACTGTCAGTATAAGTTTTACACGGAAGCTGATTAAATCTGATATATATTTGACGGAAGTACGACGTATTTTATATCTTGCTAAAACCATGAAAATGACTGAGGTTCGAAACAATTTGTTTTTAAAATATAATTTAGTAGCTCGTATGTTCATTAGTGGATTTTATTATTTCTGGACTGAACACTGCCCTACGCTATGAAAATGAATTCATCACACAAAGACTTAAAGATTATAGTATACGTACTGCTTTCGATCGTTTTACCTGTCGTGATCCAAAAATTAAGGTTTGCTACATTATTTCTAGTTAACATTTTATTTCTCAGTTGGCTGTAATCATTTTTCAAACATTCACTTACACTGATATCGACCAACTTCACCTAAAGGATGAAGAAATTGATTTATTCTTGAATTGCTTCAATTATTCTATTGATGAAGGAATCGGAAAGTGGTGATTTGTTTAGAGCCTTTCAATTCAATAAAGGTAAACAATTTTCACACGTTTTTTGTAGTATTAAGTAGTAGTTTTACACTCTTTCAATTAATACGAAATATGCAGAACAAAAATATTTTAGTGTAACGAGAATTATTCGTAATCTAATTCAAAACTATAGAATTCAGATCAGTTTTAATTTAGTTTTTCATTGCTTTCTGATGTTAATGTTGAGTTTAAGGTGATTTTCATTAAAAAGAAAATACTATTTGAGGAAATCTACCTCTATACTACAATAGCTAAAGTAACCGGAATTAAACGAGAAAATATGCATGAAATCGCTACTCCGTTTACCAAGGTTTAGTGAACATTCACATAAGTGAAGCACAAAACCTAATTTACAAACTTGCACGTGTCTAATCAGTGTTATTATTATATTATTTAAACTGTTATTTATTTCATGGCTTTATTTGACTCATCTTTTTACTTATTTCTAAGTTGTACCTTTAAAAATTACTAATTCTCATAACCAATCTATCACTGGACTTATTGAATTAGTAACAATTTTCTTCAATCTATACATCAACGGACCAATTTTTCTCAATGAATGTAGATGATATTATGACTGATAGCCATATAACAATCGTAGAACACACTATTTCTAGGTTTGCGTATAGATTGATAGTTGATTTTGCATCTTAATTTAGGTAGAAAACTAGTGTGTCTTGTCTGTTCGTTATTCTGGAGTTCTTGTTAAGTGTTAGCCCACTAGTGAACGAATATTCCTGCAGGACTTATCGAACTTATAACTCTATCGTTGTAATAAGAGGAATTTCTTCCTACTCCGTCACCTGTTTCATCCGTCGCCGCCAGTCCGTTGAAATTGAGTACACCCCTCAATGTTACTGTTATTAATTATTAAGTGAAACTACCAATTCAAAAGGGGCTATCAGAATCCACATATTGGGAATTCCTCATCAGTATTCTATGCCTTTGTGGATTTTTGTAATATGAGCATTTGGAGCCAAGTTTATAAATGCATTCGTCATATTTGGAATGGATAGTTTGATAGAAACTTGGCAGCCAAATGTATAAAAGATATTATATCTATTTGAAAAATGTCAGCAATTCAAAAGTAAATAAATAATGTCACTGTTTAGCTCAACGATTTTGCTAGCACGATACAATCCTGAGTAAAACACGTTCAAACACTGCTAAATGGTCCCATACTAGGACGAAGCAACTTCAAGGTGGTTCCTGATGGTCATTAATTGTCTAATTCAGACCAATTTGTGATATTAAATAAACATTCAACAATCTCCACAACACCCAATTACGATCTAATGTATTTATTTACTCTACACTCTTCTGTTCTTACTTTTTAATATATTCTACTACTTGTTCAAGTCTGTGAAGTTGTCATGTTGTAGAATACTATATGGCATAGAACGCGATAGTACCTCTTTAATAGGAGTGACTTCGCAACAAATCTCATCTGAGCTTCTTCCTGTGAAATAGTCAAACTTATCAAAAATAGTGTTAAAAACAATTTTAAACTTGATACTTGTTTAATCATGCTTTATTGTGTATGGTTAGTATTGTAACATTTAAAGTATTTGATGACATGTTAACGTGTATGTGAGCTGTATAAGTATCTATATGATGTTGGTAATAACTGTTCAGTGAACAAATTAAGCCTTAAGTTATAGTAAAGGTCAAGACAAACTGTTTTTATTTATTAAAAACTAAAAGTATATATGAGTAAAATATGGTTGTTAGTTTTTTTATTGTCAGCCAGTATCAACATTCTAACTGAATTAAACAAGCTATGAGTTTAAGATTCTTGTAGACGTTAATAGTCCTTGATAACTTCGTGAAGGAGCTCGGATGAGACTGTCGTGTGTAGTGTTGGAAATATTTATTTAATTTTCAATTACTTAGATTTTTCGAATATACTTTTTTATCCAAAATTTGAACCCTAGTTTAATTGGCAAAAAATATTATTCTTATTCTGTTATTAAAATATATAAGAACGTCTACTGAAACAATAAGTTTGTTTAGCTAATACTAACACATTTAACATTGATTTATTTGAGTTTAATAAATGTAAGCCATATTGTAATGCAAATAATCAAGTAACTGTATCATTGATAATGTGTAAAACACAGATCAAATACAGATGAAGATGGACAGTATATCTGCAGCCTCGGCAGCAGTAGGCTTTAACATGCACAAAGGTAAAGCGAAATCCTTTTACATAAAACTACGAACATTATCCAATAATACTTACCGGAGAAATTCCGAAAGACTGTAGAAACCGTTGACATACTTGGACAGCATAATCGATAAACGAAGAGAGTCTGATGCAGATGTGAAGGCGCGGATTAGCAAGGGAAGGCGAAGGCAGCATTTCTACAACTTAAAAACATCCACAACTCAAACCAACTGTCAGTCAATATTAAAGTCAAAATTCTCAATAGAAAAATGTGAAGATAGTTCTGTTGTATGGAGCTTAAACTTGTATTGAGAACTACAAAAAGCATTGTTCATAAGATACAAGTATTTATAAACAACTGTCTGCGTAAGATACTTCGAATTGATTGACCAGATACCATCAACAACAACCTTGTATGGCAGAGAACAAATCAACTTTTAGCAGAAAAAGAAATTAAGAAAAAGACGCTGGAGGTGAATAGGACACACACTCAGGAAATCAGCAAACTGTGTCACAAGATAAACACTAATTTGGAATCCTGTAGGCCAAGAGAAAATAGGAAGACTTAAGAACACATTGCTTTGGGAATCGGAGGCAGATATAAAGAGAATAAAGAGCACTTGGATAGAACTGGAAAGGAAAGTCCAGAAGAGAGTTAGTTGGAGAATGTTGGTCGGTGGCCTATGCTCCACATGGGGTAACTGGCATTGATTGCTTAATTGGCTTCAAGAAATAATTGTACTATTCTTGATTTTGTAGACAAACTTTCCACTATAAAGCGAATAAATTCCAATGCATTCGTTAAACAGATAATGAATCAAGTTTATCAATTTAAGTCGTAGATTCACGTTTACTTTTTACAAACATCACTAGATTGATAATTGCTTACCAATTTATTTTTAAACAAATACACTCCACCTGATCATTACATAACGGATGTTATGAAATAACTAAGTAAATTTACACAAACTTGAATTCCACATTAATTGATGTTTGGTGTATATAGTGATTTGCGACAATTTTACTAAACGAAATCTCATCAGACAAAGAACCATTTAAAGCATATACTAAACCAGGCGGATATGTAAACTGGCATAACTTTCTTTACTCAAGGTTGTTAGAACCTATCGATTTGTGCAGGTACGTTAGAATTCACTTGTTTTAAGTTTCTACTGATAACTTTCGTTATATTGAGTGATTCTTAGTCGTTATTATCCTTCTTTTGTATAAGTGTTATCCTTCTTATTGATTCGCCTTATGGTCGGGTTTTAGGTGTTGGTTGGTTGTTTGCTTAGTTGTCTTGTATTCTTCATTCTGGCTTTGAGGACTAGAACTCATGGGACAGACGTGAGGGCATAGGATAACGACTTTAGTGTTTAAGTTTTCTGGTATTGATTCCTATCAAGGTTAATGTCTCCATACATCATGACAGGCAGTAGTTCACATCATAACAACTCGTAGAATGACGTCAAGAAATGTACAATTAGACAACAATTCACGTCCCATCATTTTGACATCATACTACTTATTTGACCGCACTACAAATGTTTACGTTTTCAACTACACATATTCTGCATCCTATCATTATCCTTTTGTCAAATCCACTACTAATATTAATGATTTTTTTTCTTGAAATAAACTTCAGTGCTACGTATTCTAGCTCTTAACCGTGAGAATAGAAATAAGTTTATTAAACGTGATGTCGTCAAGCGCCTGAAGTTGTTACCTGATTCCTTGCCTCATTGTACAGAGGAGATATCACTGACCATACGTATTTTATCTTCTGAACTTCCCAACGACGATGCTATTGTAGAAATGCGGTCACTTGCAATGGAATACTGCAACAGTGTGAGTGAATTGGAGGAAGAAGTTGGGACATTTTGTGGAAGTTGTAGCGATGATGAATATCTTCCTCAATATCCATCTGAACATGAAGATAGTGACGTAGGTATGTAATAGTGAGATCTTAAATATGTTGACTTAACCTTATTTATTTAAACATGTACACTAAATAGTAAGCTAACGTGGTACTTAATACATTAGGGGCAAAGCATGAATTCTACGTAGTAATGACTAACATCTAATAGGAATAGTGGAAATTCTGTATTTCTTGGAAAATGGGAAAGAGTATATCAATGCTATTACGAATGATGTAATAGCATCTTCTCTTTCTTCCGATCATTACTTTGGATGTTTGGTTATTGTAGAGTCCTGTTGCTGTTAATCCACTGCATTCATTCTAAGCTTTACAGCTTAAATGGTAAACATGCTCCTTACAACTGAACCACCGACTTCAAATCTACCATCTGTAGTTTGATCTCGTCATGTTAATGTGATGTGGTAAATTGGAACCTATGCGCCAGGTTCTACGCTGTCCATGACTGACTAATGTTAAATCTACACTTAGTTTGAAATCGTTAATATTATATTATGATGCAGTCCCGGTTAGTTCCCGGAATAAAGCTTTTATTACTTGAAATTTTATAGTTTATTTTTTATTTTTCACGTGTCATGTTAGAAGCATTACAGTGGTTATCATTTCCAAGTTATCCACACCGTGAAGTGATAATTTTTCTTGAGAGACCTGAAAACGATCTGTATTAGGTGTGATCTTAACTATCTAGGAGCCTAACTTCAGGGCCTAAGTAGCAATTGCTTCGAAGCTGAATCTTAACTGTATTCATTCTGAAAGGTTTAATGATCCTACAAAATGATGTTGACTTGCTCATATACCAAATGCACATTTTATGTACTCAAGTTTTAGCCGCACCTTAGTTGTATGGCGCTTAACAGTGCTACCTGGTTACCACAACCGAAGTAGGTGGACCATGTTTTGAGGCTGCCACCTACTTTTTACAGGCTAAGCTCATTTACCGCTGATCCCGTGTTCCATAGATGGATGTGCTTTGTTCGGGAATAAATTTAACTATTATAAGTTAGGATATGATTAGAGATTTTCGTGCCAGGATTTCATTATAGTAAAAGTCACTAATCATGTTTACTTAAAATATTGTTACTTCACTTAAGATGAATCACCCACTGACGTGAAAGAAGAAAATACTAACCGATTTGATGGCCATATTATGATTAGCTATAGTCATGATGATCAGAAAATGGCACTTAGAATTAAAGAAAGGTTAGAGGAAGAAGATATTAAGGTATGCTTTTTCATCCATATATGTATAACATTTTATGCAAGTCATCGCATATATTCTAAAACTTGAAATAGTAGTAACGCTTTTTCAACATTTTCTAACTACAGCAATTGCTGTATTTGTCTTAGTCTAGTCAAAAACTGAAATCTGATCGAAAACTACAATGGAACGATTTGGAAAAACATGGAATGAAATGCCATTCTATAGATGTCATCGAGTAAACTTATTCAGATTTATGTATTTCGATTGCTTAGGTATGTTACTGGCTTGTAACCGAAATAGATGAAATAGTTTCAAACAAGTGATGTTATGACATTCAGTTCATTAACTGATGTAGCATGAAAAGATTCGGTTTGTCGATAAATTTATAGAACTGTGTATAACCATACAACACGATACGTTCTTACAGGTATAACTACGTTGCGCTAACGCACATAATCTCAGATATTATCTGACTAACTGAATGAGATTACACATAAGTGTGTTACTAAACTATTCGAATGTATTAAGTGGGGCTTTAGAAATTCGCCATGATCCCAACTAAAGCACAAACAGTTGCACATAGAAGTATTACAGTGGGAATAGTTTGATAGTGAAACCAATAATAGGCACAATATCTCAATACATAAATAATTTCTATTCAGCATTACTCATTATGTCTGTCTACACCATTGACTAGTCACAGTTTGTTTAAACTGGGCACATTATATACACTAGTAGTTATACTACTATTTCACTGGATGATATGACAGCGACATCACCAACTTAAGTACTTTTTCAAAATTACGGAGGAAAATACAAAACAAAATTAGCTAAAAAGTAAAATGTACGTTAATAATTATCATACTTGATAAATATTTGGATTATATATCATGTTTTCTGTAAACGTCTTGAATCAGTAGTATTATTGGTTCATGATACGACGTTGGGTTTATTTTAACCACATACTTTAACTGTACACATATTACTTCAACTGAAAACAAGTAGAGCCATTCACAATGGGAAACGAGTACGTAGTGAGGATTGATTATGTGTATAGTTTAGGCAGATTTTGTTTAACCTCTTATAGAAAGAATACCAGCGTCTTATCAATTAGTATGTCCAGTGTTATGAAATGTCATTAACAAATTAATTTAACATTTCTTATGTCTTTATTCTCTCAAACAAATGACATCATGAGCCTCTTCGAAGTGATTTTTGATACGTCCCATCTCAATGCTAGCTTATTCTTAAAAGATTAAGTTAAGTTTTCAGAACAAATAATTTGAAAACGTTCTTTACGAATCCTCTTGTTTTGCTCTAAGCTGGGAGCATTTCTAAAATGTAATTGATTAACAGAGTGGTCATCTGAATTGACTACATTACGTGGCATTACTTATGCTCTAAGTCTCAAGTTATGGTATTTCCAAACTTCAAGATTAGTCTTCATTGATTGCTTATTTCGACTGTAGAAAGTATAATGCATAGATATATTGACTAATCTTTTGATAGGGGGCCTCACTTCTCTGATCGCTATCGGGAACTTGTAATGGTTGTTAAGCTTACCTTTCGTGGCGAATGCAGTCGGGCTATACTATTTAGGAACAGTTGTTTTTTAGGTCTTATCAAACTAAGCAGGCTGGTTTTGAAGGGCGGTAAAACTAAAAGCGGCAAACCTAGGTTCCGAGGGCGATGTGATACTTCATATTTCTCAGACCTGTGACGGTACTAAGGTGTTTCCTTTAGACAGACTGCATTCATGCCACACCACTTCCACCCAATAAGATAAGGTCGACCTTACAATTCACATCTGACCTTATTCCATGGAATTTCTGTCCCCGTCAGTAAAGCTCTAAAAAGCAAAGGAACTGACATAAAAAATGTAGCTTCTATAGATATTCAACTAGTTTTGGAAATAGTGGTGATATCTATGGGATTTTAACCAAATGGTTTATCAAAATCAGTAGATTTCAAGCGACGTCTTTTGAATTAATGAACTCCTGGAAACATCTCCACCAGGACTCCAAACACGATAAGGAGCGAAGACAAATTGGATCTAGGCTTTAAAAGAGTCTGTGAAGCAATCGTGAGTACTTGTAGGCAATTAAACCAAAGAGATAAGAAATGGTAGCAGGAGTATATAACATTATGCAGTTTTTCAAGCATATTCGAGCACTAATGGTCGGGTCAGAACTTGTACTAATCTGTCATCTGAGCTGGTAACCTCAAGTCATGTCTACCATAGCTATCCATAAACCATATTTTTGCTCAGTTTCTTCATTAATTTGCAGTTAAAGGTAACGCTTCTCTAGTCTGAACTTTCAGGGAGTTGACTTCCTACCAGGAGCTCCACTTATTGACTTAAAAATACCGAAAAGATTGTCCTACTTGGTAAAGACGCCGACAAAATGTATCCATCTTTTCGATAGCACTGAGGAATATTGCAAGTATGTTCAGGATGCGCTTCTTTCTCTCTAAATGCAAATTATTATTTCATGACTAGTCTGTGTCGATACTTCAACAAAAGATGTGGGGGGAGAAAATGAAGTAATTGGGTGCCTTGTTCACTTCACTTATCTTAGATATCTTATCAATCCTAGTAAGTTTATGTCTAAAGAAATCTTAGTATCGATTTAGAGTGGTATTTCAGCTTTTGCCGACCTACGTCACCTATTGTGTAGGCAAAATGGAAGCTTTTAAATTCTGGTTTGCAGTTTTTATATACCTCTCTTGACTCAAATTAGTTCTTTCTTCTCGAATCATTTTATGTTTCCCTTTTTTATTTCTACTGATATTATTACTGCTTTAATATTTGTCTTACTGTGCTAATGAGGTACGACAACTTGGACTAATGCACATATGTTGCAGATGTCTAACTGTCTATATCATTTCAGATAAGGTGAACTATGTGTCATTCAGGTCTTGTTTTTACTATCCTCTATTATTTTTTACCTTTATTCTAGCATCTTCATTAACAATATTATATTTTGTTTAATGTTTTTTTGAGTTTGAATTTTACACTGGATTCACTTTAAATAAGCTTTGGAAATCATATAGCACTACATAACACATCGTCTTGGCATAGGACTTCTCAACTGTGCGCGTCTGCGATTTCACCTAGTATCGAACTCCATACCACTCAGTGATAATCAACATTTGCTTTTAGAAGACTATTTCTATGATTTTTAGTTGTGTGTAGTGTAAACATTGTATTCCTATCGTTGTTATATTCCCCTTGCCTTATCCTCCCATTTAACATATTTACTGTCAGTATATCACCTCTTATTTATGAACTGTAGTTAATTAATTGTGTACATGTTACCTCAACTCACTGCCACTGTCTCCCTAGTTTTGTATTGATCTTGAATTCTTAATTGGCTAACTCTGTGGTCCGGTCTATGTGTATGTAAAAGAATTAGTGAAATGTAATGCGATTTGTTTCGTGGATTCACTGGCTTGTGTTCCTCTTATTTCTAGCCTCAGATTGAGTGGGTAGACATATAGTGACCAACTAGACACTGTCATTGGCGTTTACTATTGTAACTTCGTGGTCGTACGCATCAGTCATAGCAGCTTTTGTCGTCATAGCAGTTAATCAAGATATACTGATAAGAAGCTTTAGATTAGTAATATTTTGATATTACGAATCGGTCTAACATTTAATTAACTTTCAATAATCTCTCAAACACCCAGTTATCATAATATTTTGTTGTATAGTTCAAATCAATTGTAGTCATGAAAGCATATTATATTATGTGATCTTCTTCCAAGATTGTCTCCTGTATGTCTGCTTTATTTCATAGATTTGGATAGATAAAGATCATATGGTTCAAGAAGTTAGAATTTTGGATGCTATGGCAAATGCTGTACAGAATGCTGCTATTGTATTGATACTTTTCTCAAAATCCTATCAAGATGGAGAAAATACTAAAGCAGGTATATACAAAATGTATTTTATGTTATATTTTAAAAAATACTTAACAGGTATCTAATTAATTTTTAATTGTAGTGAAGTGTTATTGGCTTAGTGGTTTAAACTTTCAACTATGGGGTTTCAGATTTGGAACTCCATGTATCTGCCCATTTCACTAGCCTTTAGTTGTTAGCACATAAACTGGTACCCAGTAAATGAATCCCAATATTGTTTATTGTAATATAATCTGAACAGTGTTTACACATTTTTATATTCTGCACCACTTTCAGCATTATCGAAACTTTGAGCGAAATAAGGGACTTATATGTATTACTCGTATTTTCCACAGATTGATCTAGGTTGAGTTCCATCGGGAACTAGGATGCACTGGATAGCCTGTTCCTTTCCTTAATAGGTAGGGGTCTACTTACTCGGCCATCGGCCAACCAGTAGGATATTTAGGTTTGACTGTAAATGCTTAACCTGTCACCATTTCAATTTATCTATTTCCTAACCTATAATATACCGCCAAACCATTCACGAACATGGAGGCTGTTTCAAGGTTATCGTACATATCTTCAACTGAGCGAATGTCAGTTAAACATAAATGAAGGTTAGAGTTAATATTAGATTCTGTACAAGAGTCAATATTAGGTTTGTGTTGAAAGTATTGTTGCATATTAATTTAATTTCATTTACATATTAATCCCTAACTCCAAATTCTATTCCTCGATATAATTTTAAGAGTATAAATTGGAGCTAGGTCTTGCGGGTAGGATTTAGGGTTTAGTTTTAGAGCTTGGTAACATCTGTTAGTATTTATCATTATAATACCGAATTCTATGGGATTATGTGTAGGTTTTTGTATCAGTAATAAAATATAACTTATTTTATATTCCCCCCCCCTCGATGGGAATCTCTAGTAAAATTAAATGTACCATGAGAATTCAGAATTTTTCGTTATAATTAAGGCTAGTTTATCTACAAATTTTGACTCTGTACAACATCTGCACATGAATTCCCGCTCTATGGTTATTGTTTTCTTGAGCTAGGCATAATTAAATGTATCTCATTTTATTATTAGCATTAATGACCACAAATCTCGTTTAGTTTTGTTGTTTTCCAATGGGCTAGAAGTTTTACGTGGAAATTATAGGTTTGATCATATGTTATGAGTTGGTCTATTTGCTGTACATGTTTAACTTTAGAGGTTCGTGTGCTGTAAAATGTTATCTCTCAATCGTTGAACACATTATTAACGTACAGCTCTAGGAATGGTCTTTCCAGGAGATGCGATAACTTTGATCAGTGGTTAAGATGTATAAAGTGGCTATGAATAGATCACAGTAGTGTTGGTACATTCACTCTTGATCTGCCTCCATATATTAATTTTCAGTATTTCATCAAATAATAATATCTTTCCCTTTAGTCTTCTCAAACCATATTCCCATTGTTTCATCATTCTCACTATGATTACAACTACATTATTCCGATTCTTTTGATATGTATCATGTTAATTACACCTCATCGTACTGACGTATGGTAACTTAAATTAATATATATTTGTTCTATGCTCTATAATAGTATTACTAACTAACTGACAAAGTGAAAAAAAAGAAATATTTGTATTAAAACTACTTTTGTGAGATCCCAGTTTATTTGTAAACAAAATAAGCCGTAGTTCACATATTTTGGTATTATCATAAACTTTGACATATTAGCTGTTACTTTCAATTATGAAGCTATTTTGTAGTGTTCTGAGAAGTACTGTGATTTATGTAACGTTAATGGTTCAAAGCAAAGACGTTTAAGAGATACCTGTAATACAAAAGTGGATATAAATCCCATTACATTGGTCGAATGACTAATACACAATGAAACTTTCACGTTGAATATGACTCTTATGTAAAAAGAATGAATCTAAATAAGTAAACATCATATTATTAATATAGTGGCTTGCAAAATATGATGATCAATAGATGCAAGTATGAATTACATGCTGCTCTCACATTTCAGTGATCATTGTAATATATAAGATGTGAGAGGTCATAGTAATAACTATTATTTTGGCAACCTCAACAAGTCGTAATCACTATTAAATTGAGTCGATACTGACCATAGGCATTTTAAGAATCCAATCCATCATGTATGTTTGGTTTACAATGTAATTAGTAGTTGTTCTGAGAGCCGTTAAAAGCGTGATAAATTTGATTTTTCAGTTTCTTATTTATATCATGAATAAGTTAGTGTCATAATTAATCCGGCACCAATCATAAATATAAGCGTTTAATCTTTTGTAGT
The DNA here is from genome assembly GCA_025215515.1 of Schistosoma japonicum. Classification (NCBI taxonomy): domain Eukaryota; kingdom Metazoa; phylum Platyhelminthes; class Trematoda; order Strigeidida; family Schistosomatidae; genus Schistosoma; species Schistosoma japonicum. The sequence goes on along the minus strand of CM046062.1, from coordinate 33,353,720 downwards.
GCTGATCGAATTATAGGAATCAGGTTGTTGTATGGCGACTAGTCTAAGTGATGAAAGATGGTTTGACGATATTTGGCAGTATATCCTACTTCATCTAACTTTCATGCTTGTTAACACTTGTCAACAAGTTGCATCTGCACCCTTGAGAGAGCTAATGCCACGTGGCGGACTCAATCGATAGAATTCATTTAGCATCATAAAAAGCTAAGTAAATCAGGTTAATCACCACGAACAATCAGTATAAATATCTGTCTTATAGGGTGTCAGTGGCAACCTGGCTAGTAACGGTCTCAGACTACGAAACTCAGTGATTGGAGACGAAATCTATCAGGTAACATCCGTGGTTCTTTAAACATTGCAGGCAAACTTTATTGCTTTTTGTCAAACCGTAACCTAGATCGAGAGGAGTTTCCTGCTGTATGTCAATAAGCCACCTTCTACTATAGTATAAGTGGATATTGTATATTCAGCGTTTTTCAGAAGTTGCTAATTCTAGTATTGATTCTGTTTTGATATTATGCTATTTTCCTCTGTCAAATGCCATTATGTTCCTATAACTATTCCAAAGAAAAATATGCTAACGAATATGAAACTGTTAGTCTTATTTTGCCTTTTTACATTGTATCTGATTTTAAAGAAGCTGAATATACTCGAAAATTAAAAAAACCATCTATTTTTCTACGAGTTGAGCCAGGATTCGCTCCAGATAGTTGGTTGGGTTTCATGATAGGTGAGAGCCGTTATATTGACTTCTCAGGAAAATATCCATTTGAGGAAAAATTTAAAGAATTGTGCACTACAATTGTAAGTTTAGATATTTTAAATATTAAGTCTTTAAAATATTCATATTGTTTTTTGACCTTAGAACATATTCAGTCTGCATATTTTTAGCTCGCGAATATTAGCGTAGTAGAAGAAATATTCAATGTTAATATTAACAAAGAATTCAAGAATGCCTCCACATTAGGTATACCTTCAAAATAACTGACTTTAGTAACCAGAACTCTTAATTTATCGCCATAGGAAGTGTGCAGTTTTTTCAAACAATTTATGAGACCATAACTTGGTTATTTACTTGATCTCATACTGTCTATGTGATCAACCCCTATTACTGACTACTTGAGTATCCAGGAGTTTACTGTTTTTTTGTCGTAGGATTTAAACGTACCTTAACGTTTGAAAGATCATAATTAACCTGTGAATGACAATACATTTTATAACTGCCTTCTCTCTGTCTATTTGAATTTTACTGTAAGAAACCGGGTAGACAATATATGGATTGTCGTAAATGCATAAACTGTTTCCACTCTCTTTTATCTATGATCTGATACAAATTTACTGGCCTTTGACAAGAAACCAGATATTCAAACATGGTTTTTGTCGTCGGTGACTTTAACGTGGAAATAGATAGACTTAGGTATTTACATCGATTGACCATTGAGTAGTGGTGTTAAATCCCATGTTTGTCTATTCCTTAGTGCAGTTTGGATTGCATCGAACAACTCTCCACTAGTGGAGGTGACTTAGCATTCCGTAAATTATAATTCGTGATCAGTCAATGCGAAAATATGAATCCTGAAAGACGTTAGTTACAGTCTGAATAGCTCACTGGTGATGTTTCAGACTGTGAAGCTAAGTTTGATGCCTGTTTGAATCTCATGGAAGTACCAATTCTTTCAAGACTGCTTCTCCGATAAGTACTAGCTAACACAAAGTGTCTCATGGTTTCTTTCTAACTGTCTTCAGGTACCTAACGTTAAAAATTTGCTGTGCACAGAAACCAGTTAACTGACGCTTTTTTTCAATTTTACTTCAAGGAGTATATGATATAACTTTGATATGGTCGGCACACTTAACCATACCAGCCGATACGTTCTCTCAGTAAAAGGGTTACTAAAATATATTACTGAGCACTATTTACATCATACCTTTTATTTTACAGTTCGTTTGTATCTTTACAATATTAATCGAATTCGGTTGCCTCAATCCATATACATACTTATTGTTTCTTTTTTCCTAATTGTAGCATAATATTAGTCGAGGAACCATTACTATGGAACGCGTAAAACCTATGTATGTTCATTGCATATCTGCCAGTTAAATTGTTGACGTATTTTTTACTTTCCTAACAGTTGATTCGAACCAATTAAAATTGTGTCTATGACTCAGTCACCTGATGTGGCTTTCGTTTATTGTCCAATGTTGAATTCTAAGGGTCTTTGAGACCTATATACCTTTCCATTATTATATTTCAAAAACACATGATTGTATACATTGATTAGAAGACTACAGCTCACTGTAAATATGAAACCATAAGTTTTGAATTTATAGCATTCATCTGAATAACAGGCTTATACTTAATTGATTATCATTTAACAGTAGCCGAATATCAGTCATATGGAAATCTACTGTTAGAAGAATATAAAATTCTCCTAGACTATATGTTTCATAAATGCACGTTAAAAATCTAAATACTTATCTTTTAAGGATATTAGCTTCCCAACATCTGGATGTTTTAAAATATCAAAAATTCTCATTATGTCAATTAGAAATAACACATATAAGTGAACAATATTGTTTTCAATTCGATCAGTATCAGGCTTTACTCTGATATACAGCATTATTTATATTCGAATATGAAGATTATTCAACCAGTGGAAGCAATTTTGAGTCAATGATAAAAATGAAACGGGTGGATTGCATAACTCATTATAATAGGTGAAAGGTGTAAATTAGTAGTAGGATGATATATGCAGTAGTAGTGATGATATGCAGATTAATAACAACATAAATACATATTTCAACATAAATATCAACAATTATAAGTTGGATGTCGATCTCCTCTTCTACACATCGCCAAAATCATATGGATTCGAGTTAAAAATCTAGGTCTATGTGCCCAAAAGAAATATGTAACACCTCTATCCTTTCTATGGCCTTATAAGACTTAGTAAACCACATAAACAGTTCTTTACACCCTTTGGTCTTTGTTTGCTTTTACTTCACTCCCTATATACCTCTTCTCCATTCAACTGATTACATTATTTTCTTAGCTAGTTTCGAACGACTATTATTATCATTATTATTGTTTAATTTCACACCATTTTGACCTACATACAACTTACACTTACTCGTGTTTATCTTAAGTTGAAATATGTATTCATGTTGTTGTTAATAATCTACGTATCATCACTGTTAGTACATATTGTCATCCTACTACCAATTTACACCTTTCATCTATTATAATGAGTTATGGAATCCATCTGTTTCATTTTTATCATTGACTTAGATATTGTTTTCACTAGTTTGGTAATTTTCATATTCGTATATAAATAATGCTGTATATTAGAGTACAACCCGATGATGATCTAATTGAAAACATTATTACTCACTTATATATATATATCGTACCTGGATGTTTTACCCATTGACTTCATTATTATGCTTAAATATAAGATTAGTCTTGTATATATTTCTTCACTACTCTATTACGTAATCTACTTACATATCTCATAATGAAATATAGTTACAGTTAAAATATATATTATCATTCATCTTTTGCATTATCCATATCAGCATTTGGTAAATTTCCATAAGTTAACTACTCATGTATACTTAATTCATGTGTTTAAATTTCATCTTAAATTTATTTCATTTAATTTCTTTTGTTGTTGTTGTTTATTTACTTTATTTTACTAGAAAAACTAAAGAGAATTTATGTGTTGCCATGTAATAGTATACAAGTCTAATTGTAATCTCTTATGAATGTATCGTTTATTTTACATATTTCGTAAATGCTTTCTAACATTAAGTCATTATACAATCAAATCAATTGATATTAGTCTGTTCAGTTGTTTCTTTCTTTCTTTCTTTTGTTTTTGTCTTTTTTTTTTACATCATATTAATACAAAATATGATTTGTATTATTAAAGGTGTATTTCTTTCAATGTATTTTGCATGGTGTGTTGTTTTTTTTTCTTTTATTCATGTTTATTTATTGAATTTTTATTATTTTAATTATTTTTCATAATGAAAAATATACATTTTTGGCGTACAATTTTTTTTTCTTTTGTTTTTCTTAAATTACATTAGAATATTTTAAGTAGTGATAATTTCAGATGAAAATATTTGTATCTTTAAGTGGATGTTGTTTATGGTTTGGAAATGATCCATATTTGTATGAATTCTCAGTGAATTGCCTAGATATAACGATAGTTCACAAAATATGGATTGTGATTATGGATTATTTGATTATGGATTGTCCAATTCCACTTAACATTTTCCCCAGCAGATGATTCAGCGGTGTTCGCTTCTCATGCAAAGATGGTAAAAATGCTGAGTAGTAACTTATAAGTCCTAGGAAGGATCGCAGAGTAAGGTGCGGCATTCTTTGAATGGCTGCAGTGTTTTCTGGAACTGGACGACGACCTGATTTATCGAGCATAAATCCCAAGTACTTCACAGATGTAAAGTGAAATTGACATTTCTCGGGACGTAGGCGAAATCCATGGTCTTGGATTCATTTCAGTACAGTCGCAAGTCGATTGTACAGTTCGTTTGATAATTCTGCGACGAGTATGTCGTCTAAATACATGGCCACTCCGGTGAGGCCGGTTAAAATTGCATCCATTAATAGTTGGTAAATCGCTGGTTCAGTTTTAACTCCAAAAGTCACAATGTGTATGAATTCTCTTAAGGTACATATATGGCTACAAAGACTAATCAGTTTCAGTCTATAACAACATCGACGGGAAGATATCAATATTTTCAAATTATACCTACTCACTGCATAAGTGTAACTGTCTAGACTTATTAGCTTATTAGTGAGCACAGTGGTATTTGACATAGACACGTTCGTGTCCCAGTGTGAAGGTACATCCAGCTAACAATTCTTAAGTAAACCATAGCATTCTTCCTGGATCGCACTTGCCAGTCAAAATCCAACTTTAATCATAGTCTTTGTATTTGTCCAAGCGTAAATATTTATTTAGTGAATGTTGAAGTTTAGTACATTAAATAGTTCCGGTGTAAATTTCAAACAGAATTATAGTAGGAATTTTTCAGTTTTAGTTCAATACTTAGTACTACCGCTGTTAAATTCTTTAGTACTAATACGAGCTTGGAAACTTAGGCTTACTTAGACTATAGTTCTGATTTAGCTTTTACATGCGAAAAAATTGTTAATCACTTAGTTGGGTCTCGAAAGTAATCGCTCTTCGACAAATATGACTACTTGATTAAACATATCACAGATTGATTTTGGCAGAGTATCACTGAAAACCAAGGGGCACTGGACAATTGTGTCGCTCTAGTGTGGAACTCCTCAGCAGTGCTCACCCTAGATTTCGTTCCATGGGGTTCAGCTTGGCAGACATCTATCCCTTTGCACCACTGAGTCAGCACCCAATGGATGTTTTAATTGAATAGTCGAGAGTGTATTCAAATTGGTAGAGTATATGCCATCAACAGATTACCAAGAGGTAACGCAAAGTCTCTTGCTGAGCAGATGCACACTGGGTCTTGAAACAAAGGTCTGCAGACAGGAAACATCTATCCAGTGTAAGTACACTTAAGGGTTGAATGACACTGGGTTCCGAGTGTCCAGATAGATCAGTACATAGTCACATGGTGTCAGCGTTTGTGTAGTCAATACGTCTCAACTGAGTTCAAAGGTAAAAATCATGAGTCTAACTCAGTCAAAGAATCCCTGTTACTCCTCTTGAAGCATAGGCTACCGACCAAAATTATCCACCCAACTATGTCCTGAGCTCTCCTTTCCAGCTCTTACCAAATGCTATTCATTTTTTCATAACGACCTGTGATTCCCAGCGTAGTGTGTTCTTTGATCTTTCTATGTGGCCTTAAGGGTTCCAAGTTAGTCCTTGTCTTGTGAGGCAGTTTAGTTATTTTTGCATTGTGTTCCATCCACCTCCAGCGTCTTTTCCTAATTTCTTCCTCAGCTGGAAGTTGGTTGATTTGTTCCTTGCCACATTAGGTTGCTGCTGATGGTATCTGGCCAACGGATCCGAAGTGTCTTATGCAGGCACTGTTTTATAAATATTATCTTTAGAAGGTTACTTTTCGTAGTTCATCAAATTTTAGCTCTATATAATAGAACTGCCTTGATGTTGGTATTCAAAATTGTAACTTTAATGTTGGCTGACAGCCGGTTTGAGTTTCAGATGTTCTCCAATTGAAGAAATGCTGTCCTTTGCCGATTCATGACTTTACAAGTGCATCAGATCCCTTTTGTTTATAAATGATGCTGCCCAGTTTTGTTAAGGCTTCTACATCTTCCAGAGTTTCTCCGTCGATTGTGGTTTGGTAGGCACTCGTTGTTCTGTGTTATTTTTAAGGATCTTGCTTTTCCACTTCTGTATGTTGAGGCATACTACCACACTATCCATCTTCATTTGCATTTGTTGCTGTGTTTGGGATAGAAGAGCTAGGTCATCTACAAAGTCTAGATCGTCCAGTTGCATCCAAGTTGTCGATTGTATCCCATGTTTCCCTCGAGATGATGAGGTTTCCATAATCCAATCAATCACCAAAAAAAAAGTAGTGTAAGTGTAAGCTGTTCTGTCCGATACTGCTCTTCACTTCGATCGAATCTATGAGCTATCCTCCATACACAATTTTGCAATCTAGTCCGTTGTAACAATCCTTTATGATACTGACCATCTTGAGTACACCGCAGTGTCGAAGAAGATCCCATATTGTTAACGCTATAAAGTGCTTAATTATAGTCTAAGAAGTTGATATGAAGTGGTGAGTTCTATTCAGTTGATGGTTCAACAATGATCCGTTGTACCACGATTTGGTCGGTACACAATCTGTCCTTACGGGGTCCTGCCTGTTCATCTGGAAGTTGGGCGTCTTACATTCGGTTCAACAACACTATGTTGAAGACTTTCCGGTGCTGAAAGTAAAGTAATGCCACTGTAGTCCTCACAATTATTATGATCTCCTTTTTTGGTATTTTGATGAGTTGTCCTTATTTACAGTTTGTTGGCATTTGCTCTTCCTCCAAAATTTTTCTGAAGAGAATGTGATCATTTTCTCAGTTACTTCTATATATAATTTTAGTGCCTCAGATGGCCCTGCTGCTTTTCCACTTAATTTGTCGGATGGCCATGTTGATTTTTTCGACCGTTGGTGGATTGATATCTGTAGGAAGGTTTGTAGATCCTACTTTGATGACCGGTGAGCTCAGTGGTGCTGGTTTATTCGAGAGTTCTTCGAAGTGCTCTACCCAGTTGTTTCGCTGTCCTTTTGTCTCAGAGATTTGTTTGCCGTCCTTGTCCTTAAGTGATCGTTCCAGTTTACTATGATTTCCAGCTGGCTTTGTTGTATCACATAGGTGTTTCACGTTTCCTTCTCTTGCAACTTTTCCTGCTTTCATTGCTAAGTCGTCCACATATTTCTGTTTATCAACTGTAATGCTCCTTTCACTTGCTCGTTGAATTCTGTGTATTCGACCTGTGCCTCTTTTCTTGTTCAGCTGATATTCATTACTGTCTTCTTATTCCTCCTTTCTTGGATCTTACTCAGAATGCTAACGGAGATACATTACTTTTAATGGTGCCTCTTGTAGCCCGAAGTCTGACATGTCGAAGGTACTACTTCTTTAAAACCTTTCCATTTGCCCTTCATGGTAGTTTCCTTTTCTTCCAGTAGATTGTGGAAGGCCTGGAACTTATTGTTGACGATTATCTTGAATCCGCTAGGTTTGTTAGTATCTAGAATACAGACCGTATTAAACTTTTGTAATGATGTTGTTTCAGTTGTCCAGTTCCTTTTTAGCTTCAGTTTCATTTCGGCCACCATTATATATGAGCACTATTTTGATTATGGTACACTAAACACTTTGGCCATTGCATTTATATATACATTGAACACATATATACTTGTAATCGCTTAACTTTCGGATTCAAATTCGTTGGTCGTTACAAAAATCAACATTATCTATACTTTCAGTCCGAACTTCTTAGATGCATCGATCGCTCTCTATACTTGATTGATGTTAGTCAATGGAACGACGAATCGTACATCACGAAGATTATATCACCCTAACCACATAGCCTTTCCATTGTAGCATTTTATGCTTGCTGACACACAGAGTACTAAATTTCTATCTTCCTTGCAAGCTTGTAAGTTAACAAGTTACTATGGTCTCTAAATTAGCATACCAATTCAAGTCAGACATATATTAAGTCTGTATTAATGTACCATATCCGCCACGCAATTTAATTGTAAAGTCTGTTATCTCTTCAACTAAATTTCCTATTTCTTATCAAGTCATTTATAAGCGTGCAAGCTATTGAATGTTCTTGCTCAAGCAAGGTCTTCCTATTTCTTTCATAACCATGATCAGAGAACGACGAGACTTAACCGTTAATAGAAGTTCTAACCCTTTCCCTCATAGTAGTGTAGCAAATAGGGAAACCTCTATTCTTTCTCAACTAGTTTACTTTCAGTGACTTACCTAACCTCCAGGTATCGGCTTGGTTGGTTATCAAGGTACATGATATCAGTTCAGGAAAAGTTAACATTATTAATAATGACAATAAAAACCTTCATTTCACAAGTTTCCCAGTGTATCAGCTCAACACTCCTTACGTGATATAACAGGTCCTAGATATTCTCCAACTTTTTAGTTCCTCCATCATTACTTTTGAGTTGGGACATCTTGTCTTCAAATTTCAAAGCTTTAAGCTCTAACTCTTCATACTTGACTTCCCCTGGACATCTAAAATCTTTAACTCTAAGTTAAGCATTCAATGGGTTATGAAATTGATGGAGACTTTTAATATTTTAATTTCTGTATTGTTATACAATATCTCATCAATCATAAGTAGTGGAGAATCTAATATATAAGTTCATCGATTCACATTACACTAGTACAGCATTATTTATACATTCTTGAACTGAATGATTTATCTTAGTAGGGGACCGAGTAATACTCTACCTTTAACAACAAGTACATAATTCAAATGATATAACAACAGTTCATGGATGTGATATGAGGTTAGGATGATGCAAATGTAAAGTGTTGGGAACAAAACATCCAATACATGTGGAATAAAAACGAAATAGTCTCATCAAAAACCACCTGTGGTTAATTGCAACAAACAAGGAATTCATCTGTGCCACTGTTACTGATTCTAAATAGGGTCAGTCGGCGTTTACAACCAGTTGTAGTTATTGCTTAGATGGCTACCGGCCTAGCCCAAACCAACAGTCAATCACGTAGACTGACCTTAAGTTTTAGTTCGACCTCGAATTTGTTTCATTTATCCTACGCCAAGCATTATTTCGCACCAAAGATACGTGATGGTTGGAAATGCATAATAACTATCCTAGAATCCACCGATTTATTATATTTTCCTGCCACCCTGCCTTCAGTTTCATCCCTTTTTTTCGGTGGTCACAACGTACATGAACTATGCTTCGAAGACAGTTACCATCATATACTACTATCCTACGAATGTCCTCTACTTATAATGACCACGTTTTACAGTCACTAATTATAACAGCTTACTGCTAGGTTATTCGATGAACAAATGAACTGTTAATCTTAAAGTTGTTTGTTTACCAAGGTAGTTGAGTTAATACGATCTCTGAAGTATAACTGACTTCTAACTGACAGGTTACAGGATCACTTGCCCACTGATTGTGTTCTCAATTAAGAATTAAGTAGTTGGTGCTATTGTTTATATATACATTATTAAGAAATTGGAAATATAATAGTAACTAACTTCGACAAATAATTCTTATCGGAATTCACGACTACTGAAGTTTAGTCATTGCGTATGTCAGTCAGTTATCTATCAGTTGTATTGGGTATTGGACAAGCAATATAATAAACTAATGGAAGGTTAACATCCTAATAATTTGATGTCAACACAGTGGCCACAGTTAGGCCTTTATATCATAAATGTTATGTGAGAACTATGCAATGTAAATTTGATATCTCAAATCTTGTGGAGTTCAGCTATGTAGAGTAAAACAGTTACCTAACTACAACAGTGGATGAAGTTGTGAAGCATACCATAGATTGACCACAGTTAAGAGTGTTAACCGCTGGATACTAGCTAGCTCAGTGGTCTAACGGTAAATCGTTTGACACAAGGCTTGAGGGTCCATAGCTCAATTTCTCGGTAAGGCCGTGGATGTGAACTACTGGAAAGTTTCATACTACAAGACAGCTGTCTAGTGTCTTCTTGTTGTCACAGGTTGCCTAACTTATGTAAAATCATTTTATTAAATTCAAAAATTTTAACAACACCAAGTTACTAGCGAAATGTTGATTTTGTATTTTTGACCGTTACATTTAGTAATATGGAATAATCCATTTCATTATAAACCACTGAATTCTTCGTTTCTCATATATTTCGTATCGATGATATGTTGAATGTCTTGTTTCAGATGAACAATTATCTAATCTCCCAAGTGAATATTACACGACTATTAATTAAAAATTGAGGAATACTTCAGCGAAATAAAAATTTGTTTTCTGATAATCCCTAAATGAAATGAGATTTTCATACAGCATTCTACAAATCAATACTCTATGATTGATCAGATATCCCTAGGCTTTATGAAGTGACACTCTATTTTAGTTTGGTCATGCCCTTCCTCCCAGCTTTCTTTTATTCTACTCCTACACAAATCAAAATTGTTCGTCGAGGTAGTCACTAGTTGAGTATATGTAATGCATACGCCAAACACTTCAACTGACGAAGGTTCTTAATTTTTTTTTAACTAATCTGGCGTTTTTTCTGAGTGCTCTGTGTGCTTAACATTAATCTTACTTAGTCGATCTTTTCGTGGTATGCGGACAATACTTCAAAGACTTGTTCGATCAAAGATCCTTAGCCTTCTCACGTTTTTTATTTTAGTAGTCTATATTTTTCACCCGTATGTTAATACTGAATAGACTACTGTTCAGCATACATTCAACACAATAACACTCAAGTCTATTTTAAAAATCGGTACCATCTTAGGATGTAGTAAACATCTAGAAACACATCTACCTTTTAATTTTATTCGTACTATAATCTGTACCGTTGGAATGTGGTTTTCAAATGAAATTAATTATACTTTGTTTTTCTTTAAGATAGTTGTACAGAGTAATTACTTTCTTTAATGTAATGTAATATTATCAATACAGTAACTTTTTTTATTGATTACATACAGAGAAATATTTCTAAATAGTAACAATAAGAAATTGAAATTCAACTCATTATGATTGATGTAGTATATTCTTTTCAGTTAGCTCCTATCAATTGTAATACAACTAATAAGTTAAGAATCTTTTATGTAAAACGGAAGTTATATAAATCATATATTTAATTATATATCTTGAATAATAATGATTTTAACAGTATCATATAGTGATCATTTCTCGATAGACTAATTGGTGTAGGTGTAAGTTGTAATAAGACTAGAGATAGCTAAATCGAAAAATGTCATAAGTCCATGAAGTTATTATTGGTTTCAGCATTGTTGGTAGATGAATGATAATTGGTTGGAGGGATGCTGGGGGGGGGGGTTGAAGACACTACGTAACATGGTATGGAGTCGATCTCAATGGTACAGATGCACTCACTACTTTTCATGCTCTGGACCTTCCTTTACATTATTCCTTGAGCTACAGTATAAATGTATCAGGTCTTACACTGTTCAGACTGATTGACTGTAAATTGAATTTGCATGTTAATAAGAACTACTGACAAATACGAAAACTAAACAATCAACCATGGAATGACTGTCATGTTCCCCTTTTCTGTTTTATTTTAACGAGGTATATAAAGAAGTATGAAACATAAAGGTGATCCAAATTAATTAACATATAAAATGCAGTTGAAACGATCTTAGTTATTGATGTGAAAGATAGACGTAATTGACCAGGATAGCCAAACTACATGACCTATATTAATAATAAGCCAAAATGATTCACTTCAATGAACTGCAACTAACTTACTCTAATACTGATCAGCATAGTGACGGACTGATGAAAGCTCTCTGTGTAAGTAAGCGAGTGGGTGAGTGAGACCAACTACTCTTAAATATTATATGATAGACCGAGTATTCATAAGTAAAAATACAAAATAATAATGACTTGACAGCGGAATTCGTGTACAGGAAACGGAACAATGCATTTAAAGTAAAATCATAATAACTCCATCCCAAGGAAAAGTACGTTAACCGTTAATGAATACATGAAAAGTTTCCAATTTAGAGAACGTAAGTATCATATTTACTAAGTGTTCAGTTAGTATAATTTAGCAGTATAGGTTCTAACATCATGAAAAATAGATTACAGAGATTACTATTCTCGTTCTTATGTCTCGTCATAACACTGATAAATATTGTAAATTGGTAATGCCGTCAGTTTGGCATTCGTTATGATGATATTGCTGTTTACCTGGTGATATAATATGAATGAAGCGTTGTATGATTAAAGTTTTTAGTTTTGTTCATATGACCTTTTATGTCTTCATATAGCAATGAAGAACAATATGTTTTGTGCATTAATCATTATTGATCATAACTTACCACTCATTGATAAAATTTGTTCATCAATTCAGAAGTCGATAAAAAAAACAAAAGTTAAGGTTGAAAAAAAATACAAACATCAGACAACCTTGGATACAGACTACATATTTCACTACAAATGTGATTAGTATATTGTAACTTATTTATTTGTATGTATAAAAACATACTTTCACTTTTATAAGTTCAACGTAGCATTCTCACATTAACGAAATGATTTTTCAAGCCAGAAATGATAAGAGAAAAGCTCTTTGACACTTAGTTCTTTATCTGGTTTTACTGCTAATTCACTATCAATTTTTTTGTAGTTATATCTTTGTAGTGCGATTTTCAGGGAGGATTTATTTTGGTTTGATTGTGTTCTCTTGAACTAGGATTCCTTTCTGCCATTTCAAAAAGAAATAGATATATCTAAGTTACTCATCTATTTTGATTGATTAATGAAAGCGTAGACAACTAGAAGACGAATGGATAGATAACTTTGACTCTTTTATTTACTTTTATATTTGGTATATGTAATTTATTCCTTGGTATCCGTGTAATATATATGGAATATGCTTAACCTATGGGGTTCCTAATCAATCAGTCAAATTTGTGTCTTAGTATAGCTTAGATCTGGCTAAGAATAACAGTATAATGCAGCATCAAAAAGAATAATTCGGCCATCCACTGAATATATAACAGATATATATATATTGGTCAAACTGAAAATGGAAATAAGTAATGCATTCTAAAAATGCAATGCTCTCAGGATGGTTTACAAACTATTCTAGAATTAAAGTAAGATGCTTTGTGGAGATTGGTGATTTTAGTTGATTGAACTCGTCACAGACTGATGTTGGTAGGGTGACATTGAAAGCTAGTGGGAAATGGAGAGCCGTTTTTCTTAGCACGGGACTCCTGGAGCGAAATCTAGGGTGCATACTGCTGTGGAGTCCCATACTTGAACGAAACAACTGTCCAGTTCTCCCTGGTTTTCAGTGCCACCTTACCATAATCAATCTGTGACGTACTCAAGAATTTTCAAAAATTCAATGCTGTTCAATTAATATTCCATTCACAAGTTGATTGTTGATAAAAGATGTATATACTTGATTTGACAGAATGAATGAAAATGTGAATTAAGAGTAATTCTTGTATATTTTGTTCTAGACGCACATATATATTACTTTCTGAATAATTTACGTCAGTATTTGTATAGACTAACTGAGATTTCAAATCAGTTACAAGAATATCCTTCAATTTGAACCATATATTTTTAAGAATGCTAAAAATTCATAATTATTGTACTAAGACTTCCACAATGGTCACATTCGTAATAATCTAATAAGAAAACTTTATATAAAGAAACTGCTATCCATACGGTCCCAAAAGCAGACTGGAAAAAGTTTATACGTCTAAATATAAGTATCATAGATGTGAATAAACTTAAGAAATGAAACTCAGAAGTCACTAACATACCAACAATATGAAGGTCAAATTGATTAACTAGTACCTTGGGTTAGTATAATAAAGGTAATAGGTTAACAGACACAACCAATCATACATAAAGGTACATATGAATAATCGTTTTGGTAAAATATCATGTTACTAAGCTATTCAAATGTTACAATTGGGGGGGGGGGTTGTGGAGATAGTTAATTGTCAATCCTGATATCACGAATTGAACTGAATCAGACAACTACTTATCACCTGGAAGTACTGAACAGCTGTCGTATCCTAGTATGGGACTATTCAGCAGCTCACATCCATGACCTCATCTAGGATCTAACCCAGGACACTCTGGCTCCGAGGCGAACGCTTTACCATTGGACCACTGAGTTGGCTCTCAATGGTTGATATTTCTAATTCAGTCAATTCGTGACACGTTTGCGCGACCTCATCCATTGTCGTCGGTGGGTAACTGCCTCACATCCGACACGACTGAACTCCACCAGTCACGTCTTCAAATTAGAATTCCAGGAATTACCTCAATGAGCTAGTCACTAGTTAGCTGATATTTAGTTACAATTAAGGGAGTTGTTGTGGAGATAGTTAATTTTTAATGAGCTCATTAAAGGAAATGCTTCATTAAATTGTAATACCCATGCTGTCAAATCTAACCAAAGCAATAGTGTTTCAGTGAATGATCAACGTCAAACTAAATTATTCAAACCGTCTTTGAAGTGATGGTTTTGTGGATCTTGACATTTCACGAGATTTTGCCGTTATAAACGTCACAGGTGCAATATATACTATAAAGTTGGTCATAAAGAGACCGTGTGTCGATAACAGAATTATTTGAAATCTAGACCATGTATAAAATTTTCCCGGAACCATAAGAGTCACATACGTAGTATATATTCAACATTCACGTGCAGTCAGCTGACAAAAGAAGGTATGTAGATCTATTAGTTAACGATGTCCAGATTCGTTTGCAATGGGATACAACATCCGATATCACACTTATTTCTAAGAAAACATGGGAATTGATGGGTTGCCCTCCATTACTGCCTACTGAACATACGGGGCGTAATGCATCTGGAGATATTCTAAAACTCGCTGGAATGATAAATTGTGTTGTTAAATTCGGAGTACATTCTTTCATTGGAACTTGTTATTTAACAAACAGACATGATTTAGACCTTATTGGTAATGACTGGATTGGCAAACTAAATCTTTGGAAGGTGTCACTAGATGCAGTATGTACATTGAAAGATCCACATGTTCCTAAAAATCTACCTGTATTAAACATACCATCCAACTACAATGTCTTGACTACAGCTCATCTTTTTGAAAAGCATTCGAATTTGTTTTAAAATATTTTGGGATGCTGCAATATTGGTAAAGCCAGATTATATTTAGGTCAAGGAGCTAGGCCAGTTTTTCGTCCTAAACGGCAGGTACCCTACGTTTCCATCAATAGAGTTGATACAGAACTTGACCGACTGGAAAAGCTTCAGGTTATACAACCTATTACTTTCTTATCATGGGCAGCTCCGATTGTAATAGTTCAGAAAGCTAATGGTACTGTTCGTCTATATGTTGATTTCTCTATTGGACTAAATAATGCTCTACAAAATCATTCATATCCATTACCATTGCCCGAAGAACAATTAACTAAACTCAATGGTGGACGTTATTTTGCAAAACTGGATTTATCTGATGCCTATTTACAAGTAAAAGTTGATGGTGATTCTAAGTATTATCTAACAATCGATACTCATCGTGGACGTTACCAGTACAACAAACTACCATTCGGTGTAAAGCTAGCCCCTGCTATTTTCCAACAGTTGATGGATATTTTGATATCAAAACTTGATTGTGTTCCCGCTTATCCTGATGATATTATTGTTGTGGGTTCCCGTTTGGATAAAGTACTTACACGATTATCACAATCTGGTTTTCAGCTGCAGAAACATAAATGTGAATTTTTCCTTAAGTTTATTAAATACCTTGGATTTATATCTGACAAACACTGGCGCAGTGCAGATCCGAATAATATACGTGCGATCACGCAAATGCATGCACCTACCGATGTAGTAACTCTAAGATCATTTTTGAGTATGATTAAATATTAGTGTTTTTGTTCCGTCTATGCAAAGGTTACATCATCCTTTGAATCAACTTCTAGAAGCGAATGTGACATAAAGTTAATCAGAACATGCCAGAATTCCTTCGATGAAATCAAGAAAATTTTATCTTCTGATTTACTATAATCCGAAATTAGAAATAGTTGTCGCTGCTGATGCTTCTAACAACGGTATTGGCTCTGTTATTAGTCATCGCTTCATTGATGGTATAGAAAAACCTACAACTCATGCATCTAGATCTCTAAATTCTACTGAACGGAGATACAGTCAAGTAGAAAAAAAAGGATTGGCACTGATTTTCGCAATAAAGAAGTTTCATAAAATGATTTATGGTCGACCATTAACGTTGCTGACAGACTATAAACCTCTCCTTTCTATTTTTGGGGTAAAGTCCGGCATTGCAGTACATACCGCAAATCGTTTACAGCGTTGGGCAATCATGTTGTTAGCTTATGATCAATAACGACTTTTGGTCAAGCTGATGTTCTCTCCAGATTAAGTGCGACTCAAAAGTTTGAGAACAACGATGTTATTAATGCTACTGTGTCACTGGAAGATGATATTCATTATATATTGCCAGCTTCTATTCAGGCTACATCTTTGTCAGAAATGGATTTAAAATCTACCACTAAGGCGGACGATGAGCTTTAGACAATTATTCGCTATCTTTGTGTGATTGGCTCCTACACCTCAACGCAACAGAACGACAATATTTCCATCGGCGATACGCCCTTGCTGTTGTTAATGATTGTCTTATGTTTGGTGACCGTGTAGTTATTCCCCAATCTTTGCGCCACAAAGTCCTGTCACAGTCGCATTTCGCACATCCAGGCATCGTCCAAATGAAAGCAGTGGCCCGCAGTTACGTATACTGGCCAAACATTGATAATGATATCATGAATTATGTATTAAGATGTTCGAAATGTACACAAGCTGCGAAAGCCTTTAGGAAAATTGAACTTTGTTGCTGGTAACCAGCCACATATCCATCGTCGAGAGTTCATGTAGACCTCACTGGCCCTTTTAATGGCAAATACTACTTAATGATCTTCGATGCTTTTTCTAAATGGCCGGAAGTACATTGTATGGGGTCTACGTCAACTAAGGCTACATCAGATAAACTACGTCAAACACTCAGCTGTTTTTGAATCCCTGAAGTACTTGTCTCCGATAACTGTCCACAATTCTAGTCTTCAGAAAATCTGAAGTTTTACTTTCTTAACAGGATTAAACAAATCAGAACCCCCCCCCGTATCACCTACAATCGGATTAGCAGATTGAGAGATTTATCGACACCTTTAAGAGAGCGTTAATCAAAGCTCAGAGGGAAGAAAGATTAGAAGAGAAATTGTGTAGGTTCCTGCTTACTTACCGTTCAACACCGAATCTTGAAACAGTCGGTGAAGTTTACCATTGGGAAAGCAATGTTTGGAAGAAAAATCAGAATGATATTAGACAGTCTGAAGCCCACTTTTATAGCGACTATTGAATGCAACACCAAAATCAAAGCACAATACAACAAGGAGCATGGAGCTAATCCCAAAAGATTCTTACCCGGACAAAAGGTTTAGGTATGCGATTTTCATTGTAAAACAATGGAGTGGGTACCTGGAATTATTCTAAGGAACAGAGGAAAAGTTATCCATGATGTCCAAGTAAGCAATATGAGATGGTTAAGACATGCTCATCACATCAGATTGTCTAGATGTAAAGGCGGAGACGAAGTTAATATGAGAACTCCGATAACGTTTAACATGTTACTTGATTTGGATAACAGAAGCAATCAGAAAACAAAGATTATAGAGACAAGAACAGCAAGATTTCTAAGGAAATTACATAAGAAATCAACGGAGAACCAAACAGGATCAAAGTGAACCCCTATGATAAATCTAAATAATGATATTTTCAAAAAAAGGGTAGGTGTTATGATAGGCACTTAAAGAAGATTGATTATCCTCTAGGACTGTTCTTCCTGTAAACGAATCACTATTTTTGGTTGTCTACGAAGTAAGCATTTTATTCTTATTATTGTTACGTTTGTTATGACGCGAGAAATTCGGGGTTGGGCGGCCGAGTGCCAGATAGGTGTGCCTTGTCAATAATTGCGCGTCTGCCCTACACCCACTGAGTCCCAATCCAGGATAAGAACACGAGCCGATAGACCAACCAGACAGAATCATATTATATTTCATACATTCCTTTATATATATATATATATATATATATATATATATATATATATATATATATATATATATATATATATATAAGCAGACCACAGAGACAACCAAATAGGAAATTAACATTAATACAGAACAAAGGAAATAGTGGCAGTGAATAGGGACAACTTGTACACAACCAATTAATTGTAGTTCCTAGTAAGAGACAATATACTAAGAATAAATATGCTAATCGGGAAGGACAGGGTAAGAGGAACGTAACAATCATAGAAACGAAATTTTTACATTACCCACAGTTAGAATAATTGAAATAGTGTTCTAAAACACAGTACTGAGAGTTTGTTACTGTTCTACAGTGGTCCGGCATAACAACGTTGCCCTCTCCCTATACTTCCGTTTAAGGCATTAACTGTTGTTATATCGTTTCTAATTTATGAACTATAGTTAATTGACAACATATATGTTACTCAAGTTCACACTCACTATTACTCGTATTTTGTATTAATGTCAGTTTCTTAATTGGCTGACTGTGCGGTCTGATTTTGTTTATATATAAAGGCATGATTGAAATATAGAACTGATTCTATCTGTTTTGCTCATTAACCGTTGTTTTTCCTCTATTCTGACTTGGAGAATGGTAGTCGCGAGGCCGACGTGTCCGTACACCAATTGGCAATTATCAAGGGTACTGCATATTTTCACAATACATAATAATTGTGCTCTTCACGTTCACTAAGTGAACTATTATGGCCAGGGTTATCAGTGGTTGCTTCAAATCAATTTATATTTCAAATATTCCTTTATGTATATATAAAACCTAACCACACAGCCAAGAAATTAGGGAAATATAACTAATACAGAACAAGAACACCAGTGATAGAGAACTGGAGCAACGTGTATCCGATCAGTTGATTAGAATCCAACATTGGGAAATGACACAAGTCAGATGATAAGTATATGACAAGAGGAATATATAAATAAAAGAGGTAAAGCATACAATGTAAATATCACTAAAGTATGTAAAATAGTCTTCTTGACAACAGTTCTAGAAGTTAGTCATTTAACGTGAATCACCCGATCTATTATGCAAGTTGCATATATTTTTGAAAAATGCAATTGATATTTTAAGAAATTTTAACAAAACTAGTCATTTTTGTTTTCGTTTACCTATTTTACTTACCCTAATTTTTATTAACAGTCCATTATATCTGTAGAAATAGCTATCATGGAACAACCAGAAAACCACGTATGACGTCTGCTATGAGAATTACAGATGCTGAATCGTAGTTGTATTAAATCCAACTAGCTATAAATTCTATAAGTATGTAATCCTCGCATATCAACTGACTTCACGCATATACACGACTAAGCCAACGCAAGTAAATAAAGAATGTATTTTGGGACCTAAATAATCCAAGAAATACCCAAGATTCAAACAGATCGGAAGAGGAGGGTTCAGTCCCAACCTTAATACAAAGAAAATACACAAACAAAAATATATTCATTTAATTTGTATTGTGACTGGCAAGTGGAATCCAGGACGCGCGTTTCGTCCTATTTGGGACTCATCGGCTGGATGTACCTGCATCCCAATGTTGATGTTCACAGTGGGATTCGAAGTTCATTCTACTACAAAAATATATTCAGTTTAAAAGCTGATATGCTCAGGGGATAAACTTGGCCTCTACACATCTATCAGTGCACATTTGTGTTAGTGGGATATCATTCGTGACATTGAACTAAATTCTTCACTCAGTATCTTTAGAACTACAACGCAAATGCGAAAAATACTTTTTTGAATGATTTACGCATTTCTCCGAAGATCTACTTGCATACTACATAAACATTGTCAGGATCTAGGTTCTACTAACTCTTATATGTCGTAAATTATGTCTAGCCTGTATTCCTGGCAAATTTATCGGTAAATATATCTCAGCTGTTTCTGCAAAATCGTTAATATCCACTTTATTTCTTAGTTGGAAAGAGTTTTATTGCTATAAGTCGATAAGATTACATACTTTACATATTTAGTGTATATGTACGTTCAAATTAACCGAAGAGAAACGTGAATGTAAATATAACTACTGTATGAAACTAACCATAACTACATGAAAATCTCTAGCAATTTAAATTACTATAGAACATGTTATGTAATGTTGACTGTTGTAGATTGTAACATTCAGTTTATCTCTTTAACGATTAATTGACACTTCTTTGGACTTACACATTTGTTGAAATTATTTTTATCGGTTGTTGGCCTTTATACAATAAACATCAACACTACCAGTTTTCTAGACTTTTTATTATGTATAGTGATGTCAATATTCATGTCGTCTATACCTGTGAAGTAATATGACAAAGGACAAGCGGTCTTATATGCAACTGTTCATCCAACTAGTTGAACAGAATATAGAATTACTTCGTTTTGTATAAAAGATTAATTTTAAAAAGCAGAAAAGAGTACCGAAGAAAAGATACGTTAAGTAAAATGTAACGGAAGAAACATCCTTACATTTTAAAACTGAAAATGTATTTAGGAAACTTATCAGTGAAGTTACTATCAATCAGTTTATATGTTATACTGAATTGTATCTGTTGTTCTCAACTTATTTCTTACTGTTTAATAAACAAACGAAAAGACAAAAGTGTGATCTGTTTCTTTCTTTGCTCACGAGTAGTCTGGTTAACTCAATTTTCAGAAGCTTTCACACAATGATATAACAGAAGATATAGTGATGTTTGATGGCTAATTAGTGGTCGTGTTGGGGGAAATGATGACGTTGTTAGTTTTGTCTTATGTGGTGTTCAAAGTACTTTGAGCAGTTTATTTTGTGAATAACTTATACTTTGTCTTCTTTTCCCATTTTATGTTTGAGGTTTCGTAGAACTAATTAAAGTCATTTTGTAAGCCTTAGGAGTACACCATGGAATCCAAAGATACCTCAATCATTTTATTTTACTCGCCATTATTTTTCCTTGATGTTTATCCTGCATTAATAAGCTTGTTTAAAGTTTCAAGGGACTAGTTTTCTAGTTCGCCCTCTGTTCTATGGTAGACCCATTACGACAAATATTTTGACTTCTAGAACCTCCAGAATACGGTCTTTCTATGGAAACTTCAAGGATATTGAATCATTTGATGGATTCCTGGGAACATTCGATTGTATCTTTCAAACACAGCTATTGGATAAAATTAAGGTCATTAAAATCAAAAAAGACCAAATGACAGTATTCTCCCACGTTACAGTCCTGTGTACCACAACTGTACGGAAGCTGGTAAAAGATACTATATTCTTTTCAGCACTAATGACCAAAATCTTTTAATCTACATAATGCTTTAATGTTAAGGTCGACGTCTTCATTTTATTGTGACTTACCATACTTCTCACCCCTGAAAATTTAAACTTTTACACTGAACATGTCTTTGTGCATGTACATTCGGTGTACAGCTGAACCCCTGGTTGGAATCGTGGTCGCTTGTTGAATTATTTTGGTTTCAAAATGCATCTCTATCCAATCTTTAGTA
The DNA here is from genome assembly GCA_025215515.1 of Schistosoma japonicum. Lineage (NCBI taxonomy): Eukaryota > Metazoa > Platyhelminthes > Trematoda > Strigeidida > Schistosomatidae > Schistosoma > Schistosoma japonicum. The sequence goes on along the minus strand of CM046062.1, from coordinate 33,331,884 downwards.
TCAATTTCTTTATTTACGTGCATTTGATCAACCGTATGTCTGCTTGAAGTAAATTGATATACGGGGATTATATGCACACAGGAGTTATATTTAGTTCAGCTCGATGCAACCAACACAAGTAGTTCATGTAACTACTCATATTAAGTGGATTTAGCTTATGTTTCATCCATCCACACAGAGGCATTTACAAAAAACTAACAATTATTTTTTGTTATAGTCCGTCCGAAAAGATTATTCTGACTTCATTTTATGACAACCCTCAAATTAAGCTCTTTGAATACAACATTCCCAGCTTTATAACCTTATGTCTGTGGATACCACCTTCTTTGCTTCCAAAATCTGGTGTAGCTTTTGGAATACAACCTTCGGATTCAAGTTTGCTACACCCTCAAATAAACTATGTTGACATAAATTGTCACTATGCTTAATGTATTTATACTGACAGTTAATATGTTTTTACATTTAAATGTTGACTGTTCACTTTTGTGTACTAAGGGTATTTTATGTACACCACGACTTCCACTACTATTCGTTTTGACTTCTAGTATACACTGATTATTGTCTGTTTTCTGTTAGTGTCAGCCTATTGTATTAATGAGGTGTACCAAATGTATTATATCAGTCAAACACGTAACCTGAAATATAGACATAAACTACTTTAAGCTACGATTATATTATTACTAATTATGATAGTTCGTTTTGTGACGCAACAGATTATCAAACCATTGGAAAAGAAGTAACGAATTTTCAGCTACTTAACATTTCTAAGTAGTAGTAATGCAAAACACATATTATCTCCTCATGTCTATTTTTCATCTAGTTTAAATTCTGAACCTTAATTTCTTCCTCCCTTTATGCGTTTCATTGTGTGCACCAAGCGGCCACCAATCCCTCTGCTATATTTTTGACTAAGTGAAATGAATACATAATTCTAGTAACAAATGTCTTGACGACTAGCTATTTTATTATATTAGCACAGCATCCGGCAGCGGTAGAGGTTTGTGATTATTTGGTCAAGTTATATAAGGTTTATATAGCAGTCGGTTACAGTAGTCCAAGTGAATGTCTTTTCGAAAATTCATTTTTCGTATTTTCTATTCACTCACTTTTCGTATTCCTTTTTACTCTGCAATGCAGTTTTCTGACAGTCAAGGCACTTAAACACTAAGCAACGGGTTGTTTGACTATCAGCACCTCTAAACGGAGCTGGTTTGTTGATACCGTTGAGTCTTATTAGATCGAATTTTAACCTTTGTCTGGAATAGTTTCTGTAGTTAGTTAAGTAAAATCTTTCACGTTGTTATCAAGAGTCAAAATCGTTCAAAAGTATATTCCTATTTAATGTTTGCTTATTTATTAATACTAAGTTAGACTTCCATAACGTTTAGACGCTGGTGCAATAATCAGTTTTACTGTGTTAATATACTGCTAACTTCGGTCGTGATATTTTAAATAAACTGTTTGCAGTCAAATGTTTTGGTTTTACAGTTGATTAAGTTAGAGTGTACATAGTATTCTGCGGCTCAGTTTTTCAAATAATCACAACAAAATATCTTGACTAACCTGATAGAAGCTTAGGCCATGAAATGAATAAAATAGAGCTTTTTTAAATAGTGGGTTCAGTTTATAAACTAAGAAAGTTTGAAATAAAGAACAACTATCGAGGTTTACTTGGTTACGCGTAATCTTCCCCAGTCGAAATTCTGAACAAATAATCAGATGAGGAACGGTTCTATATAAAGTTATTTATATAATTGTACATCACTACCTAAACAAATATCATCAACGGTTATTCATCCAAAATCTGTCCAAAAACTGAAATAATCAACTTAATTTCAAGAAACAGGAAACCACATTATTGTATCATTTCGGGATAGGTAACGTACTGTCTGTTCAAAAGGCAGTGTTTAAATTTAGAGAAATATCAATAACAAGGTATCGAAAGTTACTTGCTACAACACAAAACTGGAAGTTATGAAAGTGTGCTGCAACTCACAATCAAAAAATGCACAAATTCAGTCAAAGGATGAAGGCATATACTTACTTTTAAAGTTAGAGTACACCAGATGCAGGAGAATGTGTGGGCTGGGTTTGGGTTGGCTATGCCATCTGCTTTTTGGGAAAGGACGGTGAAATCAAAATTTAGTTTCTCTTTCTATGTTATTTATCTAGGACGCGCCACTATCCAGGTATGTTTTTTTTATAGAAAGTCTATATCGCCATTCTATATCAGTGATGCTGTTATACTGTGAGGTGACAGTCTAGTATACATTTTAAATAGCATTAAGATCAAATCTGGGTAAGTGATCCAGGCTACTCTCTAATAAATTCAAGATTACCCTTATATTCAGCAGTCACATATGTACACTATAAGTTCGCTTTCGTGAACTACTCCAACGCAGTGAACGAACTTAGTAGGAGATCCCAGTAGAGGCTTTATATTTGGCGAAGTATTCCAAAAGACGGAGAAGGCTCCCAATACTCGGCTGTATTACGCGACGGCATTTTCCCGCTGCTGATGAAAGTGAACAAAGTATTTAATTTTTCACTGATTGTTCTCATTAAACTACTTTGTTCTAAATGAATCTCAATATGCTTTTTATACACAATCTTCATACTTGGTTTGTTTATCTTCTGTTCTGGACGCTTTGGAGTTGTTCTTGCATTTAACTTCAACAGTTTGCTTCTGAATTCCGGAAAACCGAAAATTATTTTAGTAATTGGTTAAGAATGGGAGCTACGTGGACTTATAGAAATATACACTATAGTCCAGGCCCGGAGGTCATTGACAATGAACTGTACTGAATTTGCTTAAACCACTCTGCAATTTGCATATTAAGGCCTTTAATGTACGAACTCTGTGCCAAATCGGGTAGCAGGCCTCGCAGTTTAAGAAATTAGAAACTTGTTCCATAGGTGAACGCTGCGTCTTTGAAACACACATACAATGTCCAGTGTGATAAAACACTTGACTTCACTTAACCAATATGGAAAACCTATGTGATATACCCCTTGTTTATTTACAGACCTAATAGTAACTTCCTGTGGACAAGCCTGTGTAGGCATTTCGTTGTGGATAGGGCCAAAACAAAATACTTGTTCATTGGACGTCTAGGTCCCAGACTAGCTAGAATATTCCTATATAATGCTTTACCTTTAATGCCTTGGTAACAGCCATTTAGTTACAGCAACCACCCTGAGTGTCGGGTCTTTAAAAAAAATCTGATTGCATAAGCTGCCTGAAAAAACTACTGAAAGTAAGATGGTGTGGCGGCCACGGAACACTACCGAGTAAATAAACGCCTTACAAACAGTCAGATAAGAATAAATACTATATTAACAGTTAATACAAGTACATATAATTAATTCAATGTCAATTAGAACTAGTTTACTTGGACTAACTGCGCTGTTTGGGGCGAATGATAGGTTCTCCAAATGATCACCACATGATATATATATGGACGCGAGCGTCCAGTGTAGCTTTATTCCAGTCGGTTCAGCGGAGAGGAGCGGCAGGGACGTGGAGTGTCTAGTTCTGATGCTGTAAAATGGGAATCATTTATAATTCCAAGCAATCAGTGAATAAGACTCAATTCAAAACGAAGAACGTTGCCACGATAGTGTATTCGCCACTCGTACAGCAGACAATATCAGGCGCCAAGGGCGGAGCGTGTGTATTGTGGTAGTAGTGTACAATTATGATAATGATACATTTAAACAATATTAGTACAGTATGTATTGATAACGTTTAACGCAAAAACTTATTACATACATAACACTGATGAACTTTAACAAAATATAAGGTCTTTAAGTTAGTCAGCACATAGCTCCCCCCCCCCGATGTGTCCAGAGGAGACACTAGAGTAACAAGCTGAATTAGTGAATTAGGTACAACAACAAAATATGTATATATGTATATATTAGCAACTTGACGGAAATATTTATGGAACGTTTAAACGACATTAAAATATGCAAACAACGTGCGGATGGCTGAGGAAGGAGTTAATTTGAATATAACGAAAGTTAGAAAACCGAAAGTATTATGAATATGCACATTTAATGTGGAAACAGAGATTGCTAATAACACATATAATTATAATAGCAATATTTTGATAATAATAGGTGTATGCAACATGATGTTTAAAGTCATGTGTGGGCATAATAACAAAAGGAGGTAAAATTACGATGTTATTAATATTAGTAATAACATAACCACTACAAAAATGTCCGTAACTAGGTGCGAATTCACATACATATATCTGGAACTCAAATGCATGACATCATGTCTAGAAATAATCAGCTATGTTCGTGAGGGGTAATTTAAATTCGTGCAAATACATGCAAAAATAATGAGTCATGCACAGAAACAATGATAATTACTAAAGCTTGAATGCGAACATTAGGCAAATATAGGAAACATGCTAAGTTCACATGCTTGAGTATTATGAATGTGTGAAGCATGCGTAATTATGGCTATTTATGAATATAGCAATCAGAAAATACAAAATAGCAATAGAATAAGATGTTTAGGTGGGAATCGAAAATGGAACAGTAACTAACACATGTTGCCAAAATCTAAAGCATGTGCACATGTTAAAAAAAAATCAGACGAATATATGTACACTACCCAGTGGTTTGGAAATAATGTTACAAACCAAGTAAGCCCAAGGCTTGCGAAACATATAAAAAATACCAAATAGGTACTAGTGTAAGCATTGGCGCATGATAAGCTAAATGTTAGTAAAGCAGATATAGTCGTAACTGTGTTAAAGTAATTGAAATGGAATCGTCACGAAACAAAAGGTAACTTTAATAAAAGTGTCTACGGTTCGTATTAGTCGGCAAAATGAACAAATCTCTTCGGTTTTGTAATAATTCGACCAGAACGAGTTGCATAAGGTTTGGTAGATGGTGCGGTAGATGACTGTGACGCTGCTGGGGCAGTAGATTGATGATGTTGAGCAGAGTTCGAAACTTGGGTTTGGTCGCGAGTAGTAAGAAGTGGGGTGTTTCCCACTGACGTATCAGTTGATGAATCCACGAAAGCGGTTTTAAAGCGATCAATCGACATAGTTTTAGGTTTACCGTGTTTATCTACGGTGAAAAATTTATCTGCTCTTTTAAGGACGCGGAACGAACCTTCGTAGGGGGGCGTCAGAGGTCTGCAAGTAGCATCAATCCGTATAAAAACGAAAGCACATGAAGCTAGATGTTGAATAATTTGCTCCGGCCGACTGTGCATACGGGGCGAAACTGGCTTCAGTTGTTGCATAGCTCGTATAAGTTGACTAGCGAACTCTGTAGTACTACTGGAATTCTCTTCAGGGGGGTTTACGAGCTGTCCAGGTAAGGTGAGTGTAGTGCCGTAGACAAGTTGCGAGGAAGTATATCCGATATCCTCCTTAATCGTATTACGAATTCCAAGGAGAATCATAGGAAGTGCGTCGCTCCATAACGTCGTGTCAGGCTGTGACATCAACGAAGCTTTTAGCTGACGGTGGAAACGTTCGACGAGGCCATTAGCCGCTGGATGATATGCTGTCGTACTGATGTGGTGGATACCCAGAAGGCGGGTAAACTCGCGGAACAATGCTGACTGGAATCGGGGACCACGATTAGTAGTAACAGTTGTAGGGACCCCAAAATTGGAAATCCAGCGGTCTAGGAAAACTGAGGCGATGTTCTCAGCCGAAATATCATTAATCGGGCAGGCGATTGTCCATCGTGTGAAACGGTCAATGGCAGTCAATATATGGGTAAAAAATTTCGACGAAGGTAGAGGATCGACAATATCGATGTGGACATACTGAAAACGTCGATGTGGTACGGGAAACTTGGCTGGTGACGTAATTGTATGGTGCTGGACTTTGCTTCGCTGACATTGTAAACACTCGCGAGACCATTTACGGATATCCGAGTTCATCCTTGGCCAGACGAAACGTTCTGAAATCAGTTTGACTGTAACACGAATGCCAGGATGTGAAATAGCATGCAGATGTCGAAAAACAGCTTTCCTGGAAGGCGCTGGTACAAACGGTCTGCTAACACCAGTGGACACGTCACAGACAATCGTAGAATCGGAAGACGGTATATGTATGCGTTTGAGGACTAACGCTGAGTTCTGCATACAACTCCGAAGTTCTGGGTCATCTTCCTGCAGGGAAGCGAGCGTGGATAAGCTAATGTCTAATTGTGTTATAATGGCATTTAATTCACGTCTAGAAAGGGTATCTGCGCCTCTCGCCATACAGTATACGTAACCCTCGCCTTTGGTTTGCGCAGGCGGAAGCATTTTTTCAGGCCAAACGCATCAGCACTGAAGCCACCCGCTACGCCTATGCAGTAAGTTCATTACCGCCAGAGGTAGCCACAGATGTGTTAGACCTCATTGTTCAGGTGCCGGTAACGAACCCTTACACGAAGCTTAAGGAGGCCATCATTCAGCGGACTTCGGTATCTGACGAACGACGTTTGCAGCAGTTATTCAACGTCTTGTTCCCTCGACGACCGCAAGCCATCACAACTCTTACGTCTTATGCAGCAGTTGGCAGGTCCATATAAATTTGACGAAGACGTACTTAAACACATGTGGTTGCGCCGCCTTCCATACAACATCCAACAGATTCTCAGCATTTCCGTAAACTCTGCTCCCTTATCAGAGTTAGCAGACAAAATAATTGATGTCTATCCGACCCATCAGGCGATCGCAGGCGTTCACAATCCATCCATATCTGGAGACTCCAACGTTTCGATAGAGACACTTCAAGCACAAGTAGCTACCTTGACTACAGCCGTGGTTAAACTACAATCTTCCATCGCCAGCTTCACAAAAAAGTGCCGCATTCTATTCGTCGCCGCTGATGCTCCAGCACGCACCGACGCAGTTCATCGCATGCGCCTCAAGTTTGCTGGTATCACCGTAAGTTTGGAGGTGAAGCTAAAATGTGTTTAAAACCTTGTAGTTTCGTTGTGGGAAATGGTAATCCCTTCGGGAAACCTACCTGCCAGGCAGTAGTGGCGGCTACTGCTAATGGCATGACACCCACCCGCCTCTTATACGTGCTGGACAAGATTTCAGCACACAGGTTCTTAACTTGACACCGGAGCTGAGGTTAGTGCCGTCCCTCCAACACACAACACAAAATCTTCCTCAGCCAGTTCCACCACGCTTCAGGCGGCCAATGGCACTACGATCCGCACCTATGGTGAGTGTTCTTTGACCTTGGACTTAGGTCTTAGACGACGTTTCACGTGGGTTTTTGTGGTCGTGGACGTCAAACATGCAATCCTAGGTACCGACTTCCTACAACACTACAACTTAACTGTTAATATGGGTACACGATCACTGGTCGATGGCACCACGAGCCTGGCCACCACAGGTGTAGTTAAGCCGGCCGTTATTCACGGCATTCATCAATTTTTACCGTCGGATAACAAACTGGTTGACATATTAAGACAATACCCATGCCCTTTCAGACTGGTAGGTTTCCCGAAGGGTTACCATTTCCCACAACGAAACTACAAGGTTTTAAACACATTTTAGCTTCACCTCCAAACTTACGGTGATACCAGCAAACTTGAGGTGCATGCGATGGACTGCGTCGGTGCGTGCTGGAGCATCAGCGGCGACGAATAGAATGCGGCACTTTTTTGTGAAGCTGGCGATGGAAGATTGTAGTTTAACCACGGCTGTAGTCAAGGTAGCTACTTGTGCTTGAAGTGTCTCTATCGAAACGTTGGAGTCTCCAGATATGGATGGATTGTGAACGCCTGCGATCGCCTGATGGGTGGGATAGACATCAATTATTTTGTCTGCTAACTCTGATAAGGGAGCAGAGTTTACGGAAATGCTGAGAATCTGTTGGATGTTGTATGGAAGGCGGCGCAACCACATGTGTTTAAGTACGTCTTCGTCAAATTTATATGGACCTGCCAACTGCTGCATAAGACGTAAGAGTTGTGATGGCTTGCGGTCGTCGAGGGAACAAGACGTTAATAACTGCTGCAAACGTCGTTCGTCAGATACCGAAGTCCGCTGAATGATGGCCTCCTTAAGCTTCGTGTAAGGGTTCGTTACCGGCACCTGAACAATGAGGTCTAACACATCTGTGGCTACCTCTGGCGGTAATGAACTTACTGCATATGCGTAGCGGGTGGCTTCGGTGCTGATGCGTTTGGCCTGGAAAAATGCTTCCGCCTGCGCAAACCAAAGGCGAGGGTTACGTATACTGTATGGCGGGAGGCGCAGGTCCGTAATAGCATTGACAATTGATGTCGACTGGATAGGTGACAGGGTATTTTCAGTGGGTTGCGGCGAAGGGTGTGATCCCATGAAGTAATAAAAATAGTGCCAAAACGATGCAGAAAATAGAGGGCAGCAAAAAAAACGTGCAACTATAGTGACAGATGCGCAAAATAGTCTAGTGCAAATATACACTCAAAAATAGTGGAGTAAAAACCAGTGAACAAAATACTACACGGTAAAATGAAAACAATAACTAGAGATATGCTAATGTCTATTAATGAGTCCCAGTTATAATAACACAATAAAGCACAGAAAAAAAACTTAGAAGTATAAACATATGCGTGACAAATATTATCAAAAAATAAAAGACGGGCTCACCATTACATGTGGCGGCCACGAAACACTAGCGAGTAAATAAACGCCTTACAAACAGTCAGATAAGAATAAATACTATATTAACAGTTAATACAAGTACATATAATTAATTCAATGTCAATTAGAACTAGTTTACTTGGACTAACTGCGCTGTTTGGGGCGAATGATAGGTTCTCCAAATGATCACCACATGATATATATATGGACGCGAGCGTCCAGTGTAGCTTTATTCCAGTCGGTTCAGCGGAGAGGAGCGGCAGGGACGTGGAGTGTCTAGTTCTGATGCTGTAAAATGGGAATCATTTATAATTCCAAGCAATCAGTGAATAAGACTCAATTCAGAACGAAGAACGTTGCCACGATAGTGTATTCGCCACTCGTACAGCAGACAATATCAGGCGCCAAGGGCGAATTGTGTGTATTGTGGTAGTAGTGTACAATTATGATAATGATACATTTAAACAATATTAGTACAGTATGTATTGATAACGTTTAACGCAAAAACTTATTACATACATAACACTGATGAACTTTAACAAAATATAAGGTCTTTAAGTTAGTCAGCACAGTTGTCAATCGTGAAGACTACTCTTAATTCGCTATAGTGTGACATGAATATGGATGGTTACGGCCATCAGATTTATTGTTAGTTTCGCTTTTGATAATCCTGCTCCTATGTCGGCTTTGTTCCCGGTTATGGTTCACTACAGATGTCAACTTCCTTATTGATGATTAAGAACGGAGGAACACATCAACTTCCAGGCAGAGGGCCTATTTTAGAACAAACCGAGAGTTGGAAACGCATAGTTTTAAAAATGGTCCATTTTTGACTATGAAAATTGCTGTCCTGTGTTTTACCTAAGAGACAACGTTTCTTTCAGTTTCTGTTACCTGTACCTGTACTCTTGAATATTGAAACTTTACATAAGAACATTTTATGTAGGTCAAAAAGCTATTTGGATTTTCCGGCAATTCGTCGTCAATGAATAGAGATGGAGGATTACCTGTCTATATGATTGAACAACAAAGTTAAACTGTTATTGACAGTATTACTAGTTAAAAGTCTTGGTTAGCATCCCAAACTAATCACATTGACATAAATGACTTCGCTCTATAACTGTTCTCAGTTCGTATACTCTGATTTTATCTGCAGTAAACTTTGATGTTCACACGGAATACTAACTGAATTGGATTTATATAAGAAGAGCCTACCATGTATTTGGATCAATAAATACCTGTTATTCTACGTAGAGCCGTAGCTGCTGATCAGCATTCTCCAACCAACTCTTTCCTGGGCTTTCCTTCCCAGTTCTTTGAATGTGCTATTCATTCTCCTTGTGTATATCACCATTTCTTGACGCAATGTGTTCTTGGGTCTTCCTCCTTTCCTTTGGCCTTTAGGATTCCATATTATTACTTGTCTTGTGACAGTTTGACGGTTTCCTTAATGTTTGTCCCATCCACATCTAGCGTCTTTACTTAATCTCTTACTCGGCTGGAAGTTGGTTGATTTGTTTTGTCATTCATTATGTTGTTATTGATAGCATCTGGCTAACGAATCCGAAGTATCTCAAACAGATATTTGTGTATCAATACTTATATCTTTTGGATGATTCTTTTTGTACTCCTCTAAGTTTTAGCTCCATACAACAGAACTGTTTTCACATTTCTCTTAAAAATTTTGACTTTGAATTTAGCTGACAGATTAAGTTCCGGACATTTTTTAACTGTCAAAATGCTTTTCTTGTCTTGCTAATCTGCGCCTTCATATCAGTACCTAGACCCTCTTTGTTTATCGATGACACTGCCCGATAAGATAGAATTTTCCATACTTTCACAGATTTTCCGTCAAGGGAAATTGTGTTATTGCTGATTGTTTTATATGTCAGGATCTTACTTTTTCCCTTGTGTATGTTGAGGTCTGTTGCTGCCGTGGAAGCCTTTTTATCTTCCTGTCTTCACCTGCACTTGTCGCTTTGTGTGGAATAGAAGAACTTGATCATCTGCCAAGTCCGAATTCATCTATTTGCAACCATGTTGTCCACAGTATTCCGAGACAGTCTGGAGATGTTGGAGTTTACATGATACAGGTCAACCACTAGTAAAAAAAGGAAGGGTGAGAGAAAGCATCCTTGTCTGATACCAGTCTTAACTTCGAATGAATTAGTGATCTGACCTTCATGAACTAATTTTACAATGTAGTCCGTCATAGGAACTTCGTATAATATTGACTATCTTTTCGGGGACACCATAATGTTGACGAAGACCCATAATACTCTCACATCCATGCTGCTGACTGCTTTTCTCGTAATTGACGAAAATGATGCAAAGTTATGGATGACATTCAAGTGATTGTTCAATAATGAACAGTAAAGTCTCAGTTTGGTCGGTTAACGATCGGTCCTTAAGGAATCCAGCTAATCTCGGAGTTGGACGTTGACTATACCTCTCGTTTGGTTAAATAACACTCTGTTGAAGACAGTTCCTGGTAGTGAAAGTAGAATGATGTCTCTTTAGTTCTCCCATTTGCTAAGATCTCCTTTTTTGGTATCTTCATGAGGCACCCTTCTTTTTAGTCTCTTGACACTTGTTCTTCCTTCTAAATTTTTCTAAAAAGAATGTGTAGCATATTCGCAGTTGCTTCTATACCTAACTTCAAACCTTGGTGAAATATCTAGCGCCATGGTTATACCCGGAATCACTAAACGCAACTTCAAGTCGTAAACTTATCTACGCCGACAGATACCCGTAACCGGTGACCGACGATTCGACTACCGATTACTCGCCCAAAGCCAAATCAAGAGGACACAAACACAGCACTAAGGAAGATTCAATTCTATTTCGTTCCCAACGCTGTATGTATAGTTACAGCAGCGACCATGCAACAATTACAATACTCAGCACACTAAAAATCACAACGACCAATTAGAAATAGCAATGTTAGTGAGGAGAGAATAAACGGGAGAACTGATTGCCGCCTACTTTAAGACTAAGAAAAAATAACAAAAGTAAGAATATTTACAGGAAGAATAACTGTTTACGTCTTTTTTCACTACTCACCTGGTATGTTGTCTGGCTCTGCCGGCTTGTCACTCTTAGTGTGTCGAATGGCTATTACAAAATCTCCAATTGCTAGTGGGTCAGTATATATAGTGAGATCCGTGGATGCCGCTTTGATGGCTGGTAGGTCCAGTAGGGCTGGTCCATTCACAGGTTATTTAAAGTGTTCTACCTACCTGACTCGTTACTTTTTTCGAGTTTTAATGAATTGTTTACTGTCCTCGTTTTTAATTAGCGTTTCTGGTTTACTCTATTTTCCAGCTAGCTTTTCCGCTGTGTCATATAGATGTCCCAATATTTTTCCCTTGTAACCTTATAGGCTATTATTGCTAAGCCATTCACATATTACCGTTTATCCGACCTGTTGCTTCTCTTTACTTGCTTGTTGACTTCTGTGTATTCGATCTGTGTTTTGGTTCTTTCTGTTCTTGTCCAGTTGTTATTAATCGCTAACTTTTTGCTCTTCCTATCTTGGATCTTGTCCAGAGTACCAACAAAAATCCATTCTTCATTATGTTGTTCCTTGCGACTTAAAACCTTCTGATATGCTAAAGTTATTGTCTCTCTAACCTCTTTTCACTTGTCCTCCATATTAGTTCCACCCCTTTTTAATAGGTTGTGAAATTCCTGGAACTTATTGTTGAGAGTTATATTGAATTCGTTGAGCTTGTTAATATCCTGAAGAAGAGCTGTGTTAAACGTTTGTACTACTGCTGCTTCAGTTGTCCAGTGATTCTTCAGCTTCAGTTTCATTTTAAACCACTACCAGGTGGCGAGTCGAAGCTATGTTAGCTGCTCTTCTTAGCTTCCTAAGTCTCCCATGAAGCTTCCGAACTCCTTATTGATGCAGATGTGGTCAATTTGGTTCTCCGTAGTGTGGTCCAGCGAAATACGCGTAACTCAGTGTATGCATTTGTATAAGAATATGTTGTCACCTATAATCTTTTTGTTGAAGGCAAGTAAGTTCGCAAATCTCTTACCGTTTTTATTCCTTTTTCCCAGTCCATGTTATCCCTATATGTCTTCATATCCGATGATGTCCATTCCGGCCTTGGCATTGAAGTCTACCAACGTGATAAATAGGTCCTTGGCTAGCATTTATCGATAATTAACTTCAGCTTTGCATATGACTGGTCTTTATCATCCTTTTAACTCTTAGGGTAAAGTTAAAATGGCCAAAAAGGATTTTCTTGGTTAGTGGTTTTTGCAAGGTTGGTTTTTCTCGGAATGGGGTTGCTAACTCCATACTCGGCCCTCAGCATTTATTCTGGCTTTGAATTGGTAGTAGCCCTAGTGCGATTCCAGGCGGAGTTAAATATTCAAATGGAAGGATATCATTCAACAACTGTCATCACCGTAGGTCAGATTAAGGTTTTGATGCTTTTTTCTGTATTATTTAATTAAAATGCATTTAAACATTATTCACTTGCAATGCACTTCAGCGATGGTTTATTTTTAACGCTTACTAATACATGTGATCATTTTCCTTTAACCAAAGGCAGGCTGTTAATTAGTTATCCAACAACGTAAGCTTAACCGAATCCTGAATTCGGAAATAAACGACTCTAGAATAACTCTACATCTACCATTTCTCATTCCGTACCCTGCCTAATATTTTACCAACTGTAGTCAACAATACATATGGGACATCCCAGAGTATTACTCCAGCCATTAGTATTAAACTTTTAAATTTTCATTCGCACAACAACTCTGTTATCACCAACTTTAAACTCACTCTACTAACAAAAGTAAAAGCAGCTATAACACAAGTTATGTGATGATTGGCTCAAATCATTCCATATTAAAGCATACGGCAGCCCAACTTCTCTGGGAACAGTACATACTGATACTACTGGCAAAACAACTTGTCGTCATGATAACTAGCTTAATGTTATACCTTCACGATAAAATAAGGAAATGCGTGTATAAGCATTTCTCCCGATTTCAATATACTTTTGATAAAAGTCCATACTAAAGTCCTTTAGATTCAATGATTCTGTAATGACAAATGATTCCTTAAATAAATAACTGTATAGGCCCCCGTCGTTGACGCTGATCATATTTCTTTCAGTGAACACGACTAGCTGAAAGCGTTTGATCAAACATCACCATTAGATCACCAAAAAACACGGGCAGCAGAGTAAACAGATTGAATAGAGGATAAAATGATAAGAATTAAGATGAATTTGTCATGGTACGCTAAGTGACTAGATAACTACGTAGTTAAATCCTTTACTAGGATCTATGCCATCGCTGAAGACTACTGGACAAGCAACAAGGCTGAATGGAGAAAGACAGAGATGTAGAGAATGGTGGGTAGGTTTGATCAAAGGAGATGTGGCACAAGGTAATAATGGAAATAAAGCAAGAAGTGTAATATTTAGAAATATAGTTGATTTAATTTACTAGTTATCATTTTGGTATATTTTAATGTTATCTCCATATTTGTCGAGAGTGTAGGAGCATATGTATGCGTGTCTTTGAGTGTAAGCAATAGCCATAGAGCAATTAATCGTAGTGAACATAATCATTTACCTTTTATTTAGTGCTTTACTTATAATCAAACTATAGACTCAAACAAAATGTTCTACCTTGCAAATACTGGTGAACTTAAAGTTGTTGCCCTCAAAAACATGTAAGCTGGTGGCTCGGGTATTCTACTAACAATTAGTATTTCAATTAATAGAAGAACTATCTATGTTTTTTTTCACGATTCGCTGCTCTTCACTTTCAACTCTCATGCCAGACGCACAACACCCTGTATGTACATCTTTATTACCTCCTGAAATTTAGAATCTCATATTTTGAAACGTTTAATTACTGAACCTACCTGTGTGCAAACCGCTTTACTTATGACCAGTTTCCACAATCATGTATGTTTCCACTTTATCGTTATGCTCTTTAACCCTGAGAGTATTTGTTCTAATCCACTTTGTTTGGGAAAGTCACCTTCGTCGAACTTATTTATTTTGTTTTATATTTCTGTACGTGATTGTTCAGTTGCGTTAAGCGCTTGTTGTTATCATGAACTTTACATTCAACCTCTTGCAAATTTAAGCACGTAGTTTGTTGCAGTCCTAAAACTTAATCTGTTAAAATTTCCTGGATATCATTATACAATGCTCTTTTTATCAAAACGATCACGCTTGTAAAATAAGTGTGGACCTGTTGTCAAGATTAAATTATCATTAAACAACAAGCATAACTTGGCTATAAACATGGTATAATTCATTGGTGGGCACAACGTGAAATGGGCACGATGAATCTGTGAGTTCGTTCGTATTCCACAGTTTGTATAGACTATTTTCGCATATCTTTTTTACACATTTTGCACTGTACTTTGTATTCATATGCTTTTGTACTTAAAATTAAAATCCCCACACCTCTGGACTTATATGACACTTAGACCAATTTATTTATTGCAGCGCGAGGCAGTACAGCGGAAAACGATGGTCATCAATGATCGCCGAAATCCTTTATTTGTGTGGTTGTTCAGAAAATGGCCCTCAAATATACCCCATGCACATAAACAATACGTGCAGAGTTATACATTTTGTTGTTCCATGATAACTTGCTGATAAATTAAAGAATGATAAGTAGTTTTAGGTCTCGAAAACATTTAATGAAAGCATTTTGACATCCTAGAGAATCTCGGCAACCTATTAAGCCGGAACCAGAAATGGTCACCGAATCCAGTCACAGCGAATTATGGAATTATACACTCCTAGAATTGTGACAATCAAAACTAACTTAATGAATCTAATACTTAAGCCTCAGGCACTAGTTACAAATATAATTTAAAATATGCAACCACGAATCTTTCATTTTATCTGGATCGAGTACACTGAATCCTATCTTGGAATGCTACCCATTTATCTTCTTTGTTATAAACTGTAGAGACTCTAAAGGAGTTTAAAATTTTTTGAAGAGTCGTAATTCGGCTCTAACTAAGAGTTGCCCAAGTGATTGTACGTTACCCTGCTTGGAACTTCTGTGAAAAAACTGCCTCAGAAACAACTTGGGGTTTTTCTATGAGTTGATTTACGATATCTCTCCGGCTCTATCCTCCTGGGAGATTACACTACCGTATAACTCATATATTTATGCGGTATCAGTTATGCTGTTAATATGGGCCTGATATAATTGATGCCTAAGACTACTTGACTGATGTGAACTTGTGCGCTGAAAGATACAATAGCGAGCGCCACTGGGAGTTTCTACCTAACCATCGCACGTCTACCCGATGTTTACTGAGTCCTGAGCCGACAATAAGATAACATAATGATGAATGAACAAACCGAACAGATTCATGTCATATTTCAAACATTTTTTCATATATATGCATAAGACCAGACTACACCGTCAACCAATTAGATAACTAACGTTTGTTCAAAATCAGAGCAATAGTGAACGCGAAGTGGAGTTAAGCATGCACATTAATAATGAGAAATGATACAGCGATAGTTGATGCGTTAAATAGAGAGCAAGGCAAGGAAAACCTAATAATAATGAGAATAAAATGTTTACTTTGTGTGCAACCAGAAATAATTGAACAGTTCTCGAAAATGACTAATCTTCTTTAGGTGCTCGGCATATCACTATTACCATGCTCAAAAATAAATACAACAGTTACAAAATAATTGTTTACATCACTCTACGGTCACTTGTGAAACAGGTTGCTAATTTACGTATACCAAAATACAAAGGCATTATGAATTAACCCTTAATTCTAACAACATGCAACCTTTACTTGACCTACTAGTTAATCCTAACACAAAATAGTGGGCCACTTGTGAAACACGTGTTCACAACTCGCTCTATGTCCCTACGTTTTATTAAAAACATACATTCACTCATTATTTATAATAACCCATACATTTTTTATTTACTGGTACTCAGAACCGAAGGGAATAGGCTTTATATATCCGAAGTATTATAATTTCCACCCCACTAATCACATCTACGTTTACTCATAATAGACTTTTCAATATGTCTTTATGAAGAATAATTCATTGCTCTGTATCTGAAGCGAATTGGCAATACGGAACATAATTGCTGGCTGCAATTAGCACTTACCAGTATTATATGTATTTACCGAATTCCACTGACCACTATTTTCGACATCTTCAATCAGTTTTATAAACTGTATAACACCTCACTGTTTGATATGATCTTCTGACAAAATGATATTTACTGCTCTTCATATCGACATTTGTTTCGTTACCCCAAATCTGCAATCTCATTCCATAAGTTCTTTTATGAACACTGTATTGTTACCTTACACTTGATTTTACAGCTTAGCTGTCTAGTCTGATTACACCATAGTACTTGAGAAAAAAAAGACCAATTTTAAGAAGGAGTACAATGTAGAGCTTAGAGTCTAATTTATTTCCTAATAATGCAACAAATCAACTTAAGCCTGCAATACAGATGGCCGTGTGTGGTGTCATTGATTAGTGAGGGCGATAATGTCAATCCACCAACGCTGTCAAGCATAGTCTTTATTTAGTAATCCCTACTTAAGAGGACCACTCAGTGCATGCGTAAAACACAGAATCGCACACCATTGACCGAAACGCGGACAACAAGTGCCTGAAATACCTGGCAACATCAGCAACTTTTATACCGAATCACTTATAAACCCCAATATTATACAAACGGCAAATATTCTGTTAAAATTTTACGGTAGCTACTCCCAGGCAGAATAAACGCATAATTTCTATATGGGTCTATTAAGCAGTCAAGCGTTAGATTTTAACAGTTTTATAATTGACAACGTCTACTTTATAAATTATTATCAATATACCTTTTTCTGTCATAAATGACAATGAATTATTCCTTGATCTGTCAGTCAACTTTTTCAACAAATATCTCACATATGTATTTATTAAAATTTGTCTTTTATAATTTAACATATTATTGCCTTTTTATATTAAATTTTACAAAATATAAAGTCTAGATAATACTTGGTGTTGAAGGCCGCCGGTCGAGATTGAAAAGCACATTGGTCCTAATCAAGCTTATTTAATCGAATCTACTACTACTGTCGGGTGGCGAATTTTCGGGTTTACCGAATATTGTACTTGTTCCACTACTGAACGTAAATATCCCCAAGGAAAAAAATAGTTTTTAAGTTTCAGTCTACCAAAAATAAGTCATAATACAAGCCAAAACTTTTGTATGTGTCTGGAAGTATCTGTACATCCTAAAACCTATTACTATTCTGTGCTATACACTACAGTGAGAGCACGAGTCAAAAAGTCATTGCAATAGTTGATTATAGTATTGAATAACAAGGCAAATCACCTAATGTGATCATTCTTGTTTCGTTGCTTGCAGAAATTTGAGCTAAGCCAATCTAAAACGTTTTCAGTGTTTAATTGATATGCTATCTACGGCATTCCCGTTGATTTGCACAGGCAATAAGATGATAGAAGGCAGCAGCAAATTAGATATATTTAATTGTAAATAGGGCGTGAATAGGTTTTTAACTTCAGTGATATCTGTCTACAGAAGAAGTTGCTTTTAATGCCTCACTGTGTCTGATATAGTGTGACTAAGTCTAAAGGTTCCAAAGACTGATTATCTGTATTTAAATGTTCATTGCTCATCTTACTATCAATGTAATCAAGTTCAAATTGTCGGTAAGCTTTTGTCGAGGTATCGTGGTTAGAAAAAACTCAATACATTCACTTGATTGTAGGAATTATGTAGAACGAATCGAAATGCCGGTTGATTTTCCAACTAAAATGCAATGACGTCACCTGTCTATTCATTTGGCATAAGAGTAGTAACCCATTAACGACTGTATCCTCGAAATCTCCGTTGAATGCACCCATCAAATTAAAAAGTCACTGCACGGAGTCAAGAATGTTCTAGATGCCATCAAGTCTCGTTTTTTATGTCTTCCTGTAGCGTTTCCGACGACTAAACTAAAAAGGACAAAATGTAAGCGGCAACATTGGATAAAGAGGAAAATGTGTTTGACTACGGGTAAAATGTGTATGAATCACAACATCCACAATGAAAATCAAGAGGGGTAAATGGCTTTTGTAGTGTCAGTTTGTAATTTGGCGATGAGGTTTGATTGAAGAATTATTTATTGTACTTTCCTTTCAAATTATCATCGTGGGCGATGATGCCGAATACAGACATAATAATTTATTCAAGGGATTTATTTACCACTACTAAGTGTCAGCTATTCTGACATCGTGGTATGCCACCATTATTGTGCCCACCTAATTTCCCGGTCATTTATGCCAAGCACTAAGTTTTGGACAGTTTTATGGCTACCGCAGAACAAAATATACTAATGCACTAAAATAAGCAAAAAAATTAAGTGTTAAAAGATATATTGATGGTAAAATAAGTGCATCAAGTGTGTTCAAAGTTTATATAAGTATAGTTCTCAAATAGCGACAAACTTAAGTCAGACTGTAATATTCCAAGAAGCACACTGCGTCATATCATCCATTGGTTCAGCTACCAAAACCAGAGTTGATGAAGCAAAGAACACTGTAGCAGTAAGTAAAAGGTTCAGCAGACGACAACAAACGATGTGTTGGATTCAGCTGTTTATTAGGGCCCCAGTGGAAATCAATCAATCATGCATGGGATAATTGCAGAAGACACAACTCTGAACAAACGGCAGCATATGTCTAGGACTGGCGGAGAAGAGAAACAAACAGAAGACTGTATAAAAAGTAGAAAAGCATAAGGACACAAAGTATCAATCACATATTCACGTTTCCAAACAACACTAAAAAGGGTCACACTCATTACTGTTCTCTGGTTTCGAACACCAACTAGATAAATGAATCGAAACATCTGCAACAAAATCGACTTTGGCTTCTTACAGGCTACTTACAGCCACATCTTATTCAGTAAATCATGTTGATTAATTATGGCCCAGCGAGTACAAATAGAAAGTTCGGCAAATTCTTAAAAGAGAAAAAGAAAATTACTAAGAAATACATTATCAGTTAGAGTCGCTTTACATATGAGTAATTAACTGGAGTGCAAATCGCCAGTTTATTTGCAGTGACAGTTTTTATTATTAGACTGAATAGAGGGTAACGAGTTGATAGCAGTACAGTCTTCATTGTTAATTATAGAAGAGGATCAGGAGGTAATATTTTAAATATGTATCAGCTACATATGTCAATAAGTAATTTTCCTATCCGTTATAACGAGCCCAATAAAACGAAGTACACACGGCAGCAAGTTCAACACATGGTGATGATAAGGCACCGAATTCTTCTGTTCGAAAATGTGATAACGTAAATTAATTATTAGTCAGCAGTGTCAACAAAGTAGACATGACTCAAAACGATGATTAACGCAGATGATAAAAGTGTATCGAATACAACAGTATTAATGCTAAGTTGAAACACTGTCGACACAATATGCATTACCAGTGTATTAATAGAAATCGACTACGCAACTTAAAAAAGCTGATATAAACGCACACTCTCTCCATTCCAGACTACACATATCAACCAGGAAGAAATAATATCATCTCTATGTAGTTTCTTAATATTAAAGACAATAAAAACACACTTGAGCAAACACACTTGAGCAATGCATAAAAAAGCTGTTGTACTTCAATATAAAACAGATAAGCTAATAAATGATAATGTTTAAACAAACAGAAAGGTACGTGTGCCGTACTAGTGCCGCTATAAGCTTCCAAACTCTTTGGTAAATACGTGGAGTCGTTAGGAATATTAGTGCCAGGATATGTTTGATCTCGTACACTGTATTTATAAGACCGGAACCTGAATATTGTACACAAGCAGCTTATTCTTATCTAAAACGATGCCGAACTATTAGAAAAGATTCAAATAACCGCAACTAGGTTGATCCCTGCAATCTCTTGGCTTCTGTAAGAGGAGAGGTTGATTAAACCAAACTTCTCATTGTCATAAAGAACTAGCGACGACCTAATAACAGTCTTTAAAATATTTTTTGGTATATTTGGCCTTGCTGTACTCTTTTATTTTTATTGTCTTTCAGAACAGAGGATTAATATGGACACTCCAAAACTATTCATAAACCCAGAACAAATTATCTCCCAACTGATAACCAACTACAAACAGAATAATCAAGGAGTGAAACTCTCAACATAAACACGTAGTTTCAGCTCTATCAGCAGACATATTAATAACATTTTGGATCAAGCGAGAGACTCTCATCACTAGGGCTAACACCAGCATACCACCCTTCTATAATAGTAAACTAAAACTGGAACTGATAAACCTAAAGTAAATTGTCCATCATATAAGTCTTCTCACACCGTTTTGACATAACGGTTAGGCGTTCACTTTTGATATATTTTCAAGAAAAGAGAAATACGATATATTTGTTAAACTTTTTTCAAGATTTCAATGCTTTCTGAAAAGTGAATTTGATTTCAGCTCCAAGTAAGTAGGCCAATAGCAGGCCTTCTCGGCACTGACTAAAGTGCTGAAGTCTTTCAAGGTCAAGGCTGTGGTTTGTTATCGCGTTCCGTAGACAAGATGTCTTAATGATAGTCAGCATGTTTGAAAGTCTATGTAATGACCTTATCTCGATAATTTTGGAAATCTATGAAGACAACAATTTTTATGATCATCATATCAGGACAATAAAAGTCATCGAGTTAGAAATTAATGGACTTCATGATAGTCTACGTAAATTGAGTTGGTTTTATCATCATCTAAGAGCCAGAAACGTCTTACGTGCACTGAAGCTTAGTGATTTCGTGGATGTACTTGGGTTTCCATATTGCTCATTCAGTACAATTAAATATGAGTTACCAGCTAGTTCTATTCGTAGTTCATTCATCGAATTTTTCAGATTATTTAGAAAGAACCCTCTGTTTATTGCGGAGTTATTACATTACTACAGGTTCAGTGTTCATGTAGCTGAAAGTCTGTTTCGTTCAGTGTGTTCAGCAATGTGTACAGACCCTATGAATCCTCCCAGTAACTCTGTGCAGCTTGTAATTGCTCATTATTTACAAAAGTGCCTAAATATTATGAAGTGTGCAATTCATACTAAGTCAGATCTAATAGTTTTGGTGCATTTACTTGTATTTTGTACTCCGGATAGTCCGTTTGTTTTTAAACTCAATTTTTCAAAATATATTCTATCGTCTAACAAACAATTGCTCTACTCTTCCGTTTAATATTCCTGAATCCGATGAAGATCCTACTAAATCTGATAGCGGCACTTCTAATTCCGGTGTTTCCATGGTCTTACTTGTTAATATTATAATTAATAGTTTGTCTGATAATATTTTACTATTTCCCCATTCACTTCTTGTTCTACTGGGTAACATGCGTCATATTTGGTCTACTGCTGGCCTTTCACAAGAGGATATTCTACGTGCATGTATGGACTTTGTCTTTAAAGATTTAATTGCGTCTGCTGTTGAGAAACCTGAATTATATAACATCAACTTGAACTTCGTTTCGTTTCCTAAATTTCTCCAAATTTTGAAAAAAGCGATTGAGGTACGTTTTATTTAAGTTCATTTTTGTAGTTTTCATTCCAAATGTTTAAACACTCAACTGTAAGACGGTAAAAAAGTGTTGCTACTGTCGAAAAATGTATTTGATTTATATATATATATATATATATATATATATATATATATATATAAAACCTTGTATGCAATTATAGATATATGTACTTAGCTTTAAGTCATGCATTCTGTATTGCCTGATTATACTACCCAGCATCAATACTAGTTTGAATCTGAAACGACGTGGTTAAAAGCCACAGCTTCATAATATTATGCTTTTCATTTCTTGGACTATGATATCGCTATTTTTTTCATTAATTCACCTGTCGTAATATACCGATTGGATAATGTTATCATTTACATGAATCCCGTAGTTTGAGTTTAAAGCATGTTTAAAGTTGCTGATGGCTTTTACTGCTGGTTGCTGATTGCTTTTCAACTCATAGCTACTAGGAAATGTCCATAAATTGTATATACTTATGTCTCACAAGTGGTACAGATCGTTATCATGCTTCTAGTTACAACGAAATGTTCTAATCATGCAAGCTTTTTGTGTATGTATGTACAACACAGGACCTGACACGTGTATATTGGTCCAAGTCTCTACACCTCAGCAGCATAACAAGATTAGTACCAATTTAGTAAAAGTATTATTTACTCGGCACGACTCAGATCTGGAGTCAGTGGCTTCATAAACTGGTATCATGTTTTGGTTTGGCTGCCACTAATTTTCCTCCATTCTATTCCAATATCAGTCGTCTCGCATCGAGGTAGGGTGATGGTTAGGGAGATGTAAATATATCTCAAGCACTAGTCGATAAGGTTTAGCAACCTCACCGACTGATTCACTATCTTTCCCCGATAACTGGAGTCTAACTTCATTACTACTTACCTGATGATCCCAGTAAGGGCAAGCGACGTTATGAAAATGCCTATGATGTATCATATTATTCCACTGTTTTCACTGAGATTCCCTTGATTTGAATTCATTTATTTTTGTTATGCCGGACCACAAAGAAGTGTAATAAACTTTCAGAACTGTTTTAAGAACACTATTTCATCTATTCGGTATGTAATGTAAACATTTTGTTTCTATTATTGTTACGTTTCTCTTACCCTTTCCTCCCGTTTAGCATAATTACTGTTATTATATTGTCTCTTATTATGGACTATAGTTCCTATTCACTACCACTATTTCCTTTGTTCTGTATTCATGTCAATTTCCTAATTTGTTTGCTGTGCGGTCTGATTGTATGTATATATAAGGGAATGCCTGAAATATAATAGGATACTGTCTAGTTAATGTATTGCCTCGTATTCTTCCTATTCTGGCTTGGGACTCAGTGGGCATAGGGCAGACGCACAATTACCGACTAAGTACTAGTGATTGGCACTCGATCAACCAACCACCAATTTTCTCGCATCGTAACAATTTTCTAAAACTATACAGCGAAGGTAGTTCTCAGTGATTTGTGTTCAACTTTACGTTATTTCTTTCATTTTGGTTTTCTGGTTTACAAATAACATTTAAGGTGCATCTTATTGGCAATAAATTTAGTTTCGGATGCACGGTACAAATCACATAGGTGGAATAACATAGCTATCGTTTAGAGTCAGTCAACCAGTAACAACGTAGAACTTGGTACGTGCGTACATCAGTTCAAGTTCAAGCCATGTCTCAAATAGCAGATAGAGATTAAATTATCGGATCAAATCCCAGAATAGTGGAAGTAGAAACATAGTATTAATAGAAAGGATTAGTGATCAAAGATAAGATTCAAGAAAATGTAATCCAGCGGAGAGAAAATTTGATGAATTCAATAGCTAAGAATTTGAAGAAAACAAGGAATGGATGCACCTAAGCTAATACCAACAATTTTGAACCTTGTTACCTAAAGTCTAATTATTTGTTACGATCATCACGCGGACCCCAACCAGGTAGTCTGCACCTGTTAACATGGCTCAGCCCAGTTGTTAGTGACTTCATGGATTGGTGCCGTGTTTTGGTTTGTCCACTTCTAGCTTTCTTCCATCCTACATCTACACCAGACAGCAATGTTTGTCGAGGTAAAGGGTGGTTGGGCATATGCAACACATGTCCTAATCACCTCAGCTGGTGAAGATTCACTACTTCATCAATAGACACACCGTATTTACCTAGTACTCTATTCCTAACCCACGCATTGCTTACTCGGTGGTCTCAGCAAACACGAGCAATGCTTTGAAGACATCTATGATCGAATACTAGAAGCCTACGAATATCCTCTATCCTTAATAACCACGTTTTACATCCATAAAGTAAAACGGATTGAAACTGCTGCGCAGTAAACGCGTCCTTTGGTCAGTAGACGGGTGTCTCGCCTACGCCACAAGTGACGCGAATTGGCGAGAGCTGATCGAGCCTTCCACATACGAGCCGAGATTTCATCAGACACCAGACTAGCGGGACTAATGAGACTTCCAAGGTAAGTAAGGCGGTCCTATATGTACGTGCGATATATTTCATAAGGTTTAAAACATTAGATTTCTGAGTACTATTGTCCATCCTATATTATTGTTTTCAGATTTTACCTTCCGTAGTTATTGAGGGTGAGACCTGTCAAATAACTGCTAGTGTAATTAACCAGAACGATTTGAAAATTGTTGATAATGAATGTACAAAAATAAAATATGAGCAACTTCGAACATTTACGCAATTTATAGTCGGTGCTTCTGATTCTATGGCTTTCCCACATAGTTTATTTGAAGTACATCCTAAGGATTTGTTAACTGAAGACCTGTGAACTTCAGCCTACTGAACCAGATGACTATATTCAAAAGGATTCATGTAAATGTGATGTCATCGCAATAACGTCAAATGATTTGAACATTTTGGTAAGTATTGTTTGGGAACTGTTCACTCATGCAATGTTGCTGTTACATATAACATTAGAATTATGATGCTTATTTCTATCTCGTCTTATAATCTTATCAACCATGACTGTCTAGTACTTTTAGTTGTGTACTTTTTAGTTGTGTATTATATTTAGTTGCTCCCACAATCCTGGGTAATGTTTGTTTACACCATTTCATTTTTTTGGAGAATTATTGCTTTTTATATATCCTGATAATCATGAGATATATAAATTAATGTACATTAACATTCCTGCTGTCAACGAACAGGTGGACCAATTAATGTAGTTATACTTCAACACGATTGTAACTTTGACAAACTGGACAACTCTAAGTAATCGTGGTTTGAAGGCCATTGTCTGTACCTAGTGATGTCAGTATGTAGTTCAATAAACTTCATTTATCATAGGGTTTGATAGGTTTGTACTGAGTATAATTCTAATATATCTCACATCATTGAACATATGCCAACTTTTGTTGCATTCAAATTATTATTCCTTTAAAGTTGACTTGAGTTTCAACCATTGTATTTCATAATCCATATCTATCAGTTCTTGGTGTAATATATGCCTCATAACACAATGTTTTACCTATATATGTATGTATTTTTCCTGAGTGTCTCCTTTTTTGTCCATGTAAATTATCTTTTGAGATAGCACACTGACTAACATTCACACTTTCAAAGCAACGATGACACTTCATATTAGGGTTCGATAGAATATAGGTTACATTTCAAAGACGCTGGTAATTAATCCTACAACTTGAACTAAAGTGTAAGAATGAGAAAACTGTGATATGACTGACTGAAATTGAATTGGCTCTACACAAGGAAGAAGAGAGATACGACTGTCTTTTCATAATTTTTCATGATCATAATCTAGTTATTTGTCGGCATGCCTTAACTAAAAACATTCCTACAGTTGAAAAATATATGGGAGTCCAAACAACTGTCTACCAACCTCAAAGTTAGACTCTTCAACTCGAACGTCAAGTCAGTTCTTCCTTATCGAGCTGAAACGTGGAGAACTACTGCAAACATCCTCAGGAGAGTACAGGTATTTATCAACAACTGTCTACGCAGAATATTGAATGTCTGTTGGCCGGAAACCATCAGCAACAGCCTACTTTGGAAGAGAACAAACCAACTTCCTGCTGAAGAGGAAATCAGGAAACGACGTTGGAAATGGATAGGACATACATTGCGGAAATCATCAGACTGTATCACGCAACAAGCACTAACTTGGAATCCTGTTGGAAAACGGAAAAGAGGAAGGCCAAAGAACACCCTGCGTTGAGAACTGGAAGCAGACATAAGAAGGATGAACAGTAACTAGAGACAGCTGGAAAGGATTGCTCAGGACAGAGTTGAATGGAGAATACTGGTGAGCGGCCTATGCTCCTCCGAGAGAGGTAACAGGCGTAAGTAAGTAAGTAAGCTTAACTGAAAACGATCACCGGGGCTTTATATCAAAGCCATTACCTATAATGCGATTTTTCACATTACGACGGTAAATCTTTTTTGTTCTATAAATGAATTTGAATGATTGTTCCTGTATGAGTTGTGATATTAGTTGATCTGTAAGTATTTGTTTTTGTGTTAGGGGTGGAATTCTGAACTCACAACTTTAGTTATGACAACTTATTTACTTTAACGTATTTACCTTAAATGTATATCGACCCAATTTATTACAACACAGCGAACGAAGAAATCAAAAAGAAATGATAGCATGATTTTCAGCAAATGACTAATTACTAAAAATATTAGAAAGTAACGAATTAATTTGATTAGTGAAAGGTATGGAATGAAAGTAAACCCATAATGAGTGAAGGTAATTACCAATACGATTGTTATTGATCTAACCATTGATTGAAACACTTTCAGCTTGAACGAGAAATCCTAGATTTGTCACATGAGTTAGATTAGTAGTTAATGGCTTTGTGAATTGGTGACGTGTTTCTGTTCGGCCTCTATCAGCCTTATAATTAATTTCCTGTACATTACAATATTTAAGTATACATGCTAGGAATTAATCTACTAAGCAGGTCAACTAAAAATATGATTATTAGTAGCCATTACCCGATAGATGGTTATTATAACTGAGGAGAGATGTCTTACTTCTACAGCTACGAGCGTTGGGCTCCAGCTCAGTTGAGGGCGTCACCATTCAACTGATGGTTGGTACGTCAAACCGACCAATAGAAATGTTTAACTTTCATATATTTTAGTTATTCTACAGTCAATTAACCTCAAATTATATGATCCTGGGATTTTTCATAAATCCTTTCACTTAGGATGACAGTTTCTTGATACTATTTTGATCATGAACACTAAATTTGATAAATAGTGAAAATATCATTTCTGCTTATTAGACTATCAATCTTTTTGATTATAGGTTGGTTGTATTCGTTTATTCTTGCAATCAACGTCGAGTCGTTATCCATTCTTCAAAATGATTAGTCATTTACCACATTATGTTCCTGGCGCTACTGTGGAAGTAAAACGAGCTCTGGATAACGCACCATCTGGGGACTCATCGTGCTCAGGTATTTTCTTTATAAAGCGTAATACTTATACTATGTTTTGTAAACTGTTATTGTTTGGTTAAAATTCTTTGTTATCTGTAGTTTCATAAAGTAACATCCTATTATCATTTACTGAGAAAAACAGTTGTTCACTATTAGTGTTGTTCCACATCAAAAACATTTAGTCCTTGTTTGTTGATTCTTTTGTTGATCAAATATATCCCACTAAAATGTTTATATAGTCGTTATTAGCTTCTTGTTTCTAACAGATTGTTTTGGTTATAAATTTCCTGTTGAATACATTTACTAGCCAGTCACGTCAAAATGCTAAACGGTAAGCAACAAACTTGATGTCCATTACGTTTATGATGTATTCACGTTTTGAAGCTAGTCCGGTACTTACTTTTCCTCAAATCAATACCTTGAATGTAAAGCTCCTACAGAAACTAGCAAATAATTTTTCCAGGAAGTATTGTGTATCTTAACTAAAACGTGCCCCTAATTAATCTTTATCAAATATCTTTGCTTTTCATTTAACTTCAAATGCAATACAACTAAGTTTAGAACAGACTGTTTTTTTTTAATTATTGTAGTTAGTGACAATAATTCCGGTCTAATAATTTTGATTAATTACTACACAAATTTTGCAGCATATTCTTATACAAAGTGTTAAATGGCATTCAAAAAGTCATCTATTTAGTTATTTATTTATACTTGTTACATGAATTACACAACTCCTTTTTGAAGGTGGCCGTGCTTTGTAGTTATGGGACATCAAGTCCTTCATTCTTTCTTGAACAATACACCCATCTTTTTGAATAGAATGTCGATTCATTCTTTATGAAGAACCAGGGTGTAGGTTGTATAGACAGAGTTTTCTATGCTATTTTCATATTTGGAGCTCTGTCCCAACGTCTCCATTTATTTGGATATACTGGTGAGGATTGATTTTATGACAGACTATCAGAATAGTCTTTTGAAGTGCTCCCTCAGTATTTGGTGTCTGTGCAGATTGTTTCTCAGTGTCGTGTGCCTTGTGTATTATTCTTCTGACTTAGGGTTTATTGCTGTAGGCTTGTAAATTTACGTTAAATGATAATTTTGATACTTTTACAACTAGCTTCGTGTAATCTTTGCAGTTTATAATTTGAAATAGCAAATACAGCTAAGGGAGATACTTTTAATACAAAGGTGTATCTAATATGAGAATTTATTTACGTGTAAGTGATTTTATGCTCTTCCAGATGCAAATGTGATCTCCGCTGTTCTGGTTAATGTATCAGAAAATATTGCTGCTAAAACGTCAACTCATGAAATCAAGTGGTCGAACAACAGTACACCTTCACCACAAAGGCGACGCAGTCGTTCATTAAATCGTTTATTTAATGCGAAACATAACTTCTCTAGTAATTTCAAAGGCACCCAAATTAATAGTGTTGATGGTGTAAAAAATTCAAGTCTACCAAGAAAAAATGTTATATCTAATAATGAAAACTCAGAAGTTGTCTATTTATTCGATCTAAATTCATGTAATCACTCTTACCATCATAATATTCATTTCGAAAATCAAGTTAGCAGGTCATGGAGAGTAAGAAGAGGTAAAAATAAAACCGATCACCCAGTGGTTAAGTCTACAAATTCACATGGTGATGATGGAGATGTTACGATGAACCATGCTTATCTAAATGTAATCAGAAAGATCAATTTGAACGATAATAATCATAGTGTCTGTGATGTTGTTGCTAGCAGTGTAAGTAGCGGGAGTAATAGATCAAATCATCCACATTTTGAACAATATCGTCCTAACAATGAAGTTCATTCCATTGAGAATATCAAGTAAGTTTCTTGTTTTTGAGGTCATCGGAACATAATTTACCCTATCATTAAGACAATTTATTGGATAAGAATGACATGACCTATTCACTTAACCAGCAAAGTAAAACGTAATTCATTCATTTTATTTATTCGTTGGTCGAACTCAAATGTCGATGTTTGAAGTCAAGTTGAAACTTAATTAGCAGTCGAATCCTTTAACTCAAGTGATAAATCACTAATTTAGTAACCTAGCCTTATATATTTTTTCAATTTCAGTATTCATCCCTATTATAAGTATTAGTTAAAATAGATAGGGATCAATGAAGTAAAATCCCGAATGACCTTAAGGTAAATAAAATAATTAAGTATTGATTTACAATTCGGTACGCTTATTTACGGTTAAATCATATTTATTACAAGTTTTTTGAATGTCACTGCAATCACATCAGTTTCTCCTACTTAGAGTGTTTTATCCCGGTAGTTCTGGTTGCAATGGTAATTTACATCAAAACAACGATCTCTACATTCCAAGATGATGAAGCACTTCATTTCCTGTTTAGGTGGAATGAGTTATTAGTTGATAATTATTTGCATTGAATATCGCATCGTTATTTCGAATTACGTTGTTGGAGTCAGGTCATAACAATTTACGTTTAGAAATTGTTTTGGATTTCACTTGGCCAATCACAATCTAACTTTAACCATGCTTATTGCTTAATGCTATATCAAGGTAGTTGTCTCGGGATGCACATACGGCTACAGAAATTAGTCATATTGCAGTCCAAAACGTCAACAATGTAGAGATACAAATATTTACAAATTATACTCGCATACTTGCTATATAAGTGTAGCCGTTCGAACTCACTGATTAAGGCGATGGTTTTCAAGGTTAATCGACTAAGTTCTAGTCGTGGTTCGAACATCAATACTGGGATACAGGTATATTTAGATGATAAGTCCCGAATAGGACTCAACTCCTGTTCTGTATTCCATTCGTTAAACATAATCCAACTTTAGTTTCTAACTATCTAGCATGTAAATACCTACATTGGTAGTATGCTTAAAATACTTTGTGTTTATCATTCGATCACATTTAATTAATGTTATTGTATATTTTATTATTTCAGTACAGGCGATGGGAATTATAATGTCTGTGAACCTCAATGTTCCCCATTGGAAAGTGCTACCAGTAGTTTTAATATAAGAAAACAATCATCGATTACTTTTTCTAAGAATCACTTTTTGACTGGTCAGCGTTCCAGCGATGAATCAACTTCACAAAACTCTGATCCCAGTGGTTGTACAAGTTTGGCTAGCAGTGCTTGTGCTCTAGGACGACGTATACAAACAGTTGTATCTGGAAATGAGTCATTACAGAATAAGAATGTAAATAATATGCAGTCGAGTCAAGGAATTTCTCATCCAACTTCAGTATCTGGCCCTTCAATTAATTCATCGTCACATATTTCTTCATTTTCTCCACCAGCTTCTCCAAACCATAGTTTCAACAATTCACTAAATGGCGATATTAATAATAGGACTACACAGTATGTGGCATGTAGTTCACTTTCTCATGGAATTGAAAAACGTACTCGATTTTCTATCTCGGTTCTACCCAGCAGTAGTAGCTCAGGTAGCACTTTATTTTCCATATTAAAACCTTTTTTTCCAATTATCTTCGTTTTGCACTAAGTAGAATTTCATTTAGTCTTATTTTTCGTATTATGGATAGTGATGCCTCTTAGTTTCATTAACCGAAATAAGTATCCAATCTGTTAAATTATATGACTTCAGAGTAAGATAAAATATGAAATACCTGTATTTTTATTTTTCATTTATTATTATTAATCAAGTGTTAATTCTGATTCTATTTTCCTTTTGCCCATATCACTTGCCAAAATAGTTAATTTTTCAAGCTGTGTGAAAGTTATTATTGTTTCTGTTGGGTAAAGCCAAAAAACCCCTTGAAACAAGTTCAGAAAGGAGTAGAAATCAATAGAGAACATTGTATCCAATCAGTAAGCAGATAGTTTTTACCAGAAAACTCTAGACAATGAGAAGTCACCTGATATATTCTCCGATTGGACAGTTATCTTACTACTACTGTGTTTAGTAGGATATAGAAATCTCTAGAAGCCTAAAAGACATGATAATATAAATGCCCTAGTTTCTGTACATAATTGGAACCTTGCAGTAAAGTGTTATTTTGCCGTACTTTCTGTCTTCTCTCTCGTGTTCACGTTGGAGTGTAGTTTTAGCCTGGGGGTCGAGTCAAAGCTTTGGAGTCGAATCAAGAGGTCCACTCAGACGAGATAATAATTGACGACAGAGATTTAGCGGTCGAATAAAGAATCCAAACTACTCGTCACAACAGTTTCCTGGAATCATTTTATTGTTCATTGTTATTTCGAACATGTTACGGAGAATGTGATTCATTATTAAAATTGTTGTAAAAACGAAAGGGTAGAAGTTTATCTCCTATTCTACTTGATTGTTGAAGATAAGCAAATGAGCGAATATTTTATCGGGATTCTTTAGATACTCGGTAGTGTGTGCTGTTAGTCGTACTGGCGTACTTGCAGTTTATTCTTAAAACATAATTAATCATTTAATATATGTTCCTTTGTGCATCTCTATTTTTGTTATTATTAAAGTTCGAGGATTCGGGAATTCACCTTACATATCTAATCGAACTTTTCTGGTCCAATCTAAAGTATCAGAAACAAGATGTGCTAATGGAAGATCTTCTATTCATCCTTCTGTCGTTAGATGCAGTTCAATTGATCTTTCCAAGTCTGGTCTAGTCAACCATTCGAATCCATCAACTGAGGGTGAAAACAAGATTAATAATCATAAATCGCAAATAGATTTCGTTTCTTCCTTACCTACATCAAATAAACTGTTGCATAACGATAATAGGTCTACAATACAACCGCGATGTTCATCTCTTACTTCCTTGTGTATGTCTACTGGAATCTCTTCACTTTCAGCTCATCGGCACTCGGAAAAACTCTCAAGTAATTCAAATCAAGATATTGAGTGTCAAGGTGAGTCCTAAAGTTTGGGAACGTACACATGTGTGCTAGATGAAGAATTACTACTAATATATCAGTTACAATTTTATAGACTCAAGTAATTCACTTCTGTTTGATGATGTTGATGTTTTATGAGATTAATCTAAATCATCATTGACTACCACAAATCGACATAAAATATGAAAGAATACGTGAATTGATGTCATAATTTAAGCTTCTGTAGGAGTTGTGTCACCAGATTATCTGAAAATGTTAGGAAGTTCAAGGAATTATTTGGAAAAATGTTTTGGAATAGCCTGCTCTTCGACACTTATAAAAAACCAAAAATTTGAAGTCGATCACCTTGCATCCCATGTAGAATTCACCTTTATTTAGTTATCAAGGTGTTTACAATAGATAACCTTATCTATTCTGCTATTATGCATTAAGTTTTTATAAATTGGTTAAATGTTCTGTATCGGATTCAACATCGCTTTTATGACCTAACACTACTGGAATGGGATTATAACTTTACGGCTATTCTGAAACCATACCTTAACACTAGTTATTTATGCATCGAATTCCGTTACAAATGGGCACCGAAAATACTCGCTCCACATAAGTGGGAGGATGACATTGAAGAAGTCGGAGAAAAAAACAGCTTTAATTAAAGTGTTAAAATTTTAACAAGAGGACAAAAAAATTGCAATAGGAAATGCAGTTCACTTAGAAATTCGATCAAGAAAGTTTTTTTTTCAATTGAGGAGACTCACTGTACACGTATGAGGAGTTTAGTAGAAAACCACCGTAAGATCACTACTAGTTCCTACTCCAAGTTCATTAACTATATTAAAATTGTTTGTCAATTGTAAGCTCCTACTTCTGCATAGAGATTCTGCAACAACAAAGTGCTACTTTCTGGATGGATAGAATGTCGTTTAAGATTGGCTTTCTAGTATACTGTTTGCGATTGCTGTTTGTTGAAGCCTTCATCTGTTTACTCGGTTTTATAAAAGTTATATAGCGTCGATACATTTTATTTTTTTTCGTATGAATAATTAGGTACTTCCAGTTTTTCAGTGGATAGCACGTCAAGTGACAGTGATAGCGATAATTCTTTAATAGGAGCTGCTGTTTCTCAGCATAGTACTGCTTCATCTTCATGTCATTTAAATTCTTCATTTTTACAATCATATCAAAATTCACATGATCAGACGGATATTCGCGAAGTCGATGAGCAGTCTAGTTTATTAACATGTTCATCATGCGGTGTGCGTTTAGGTGAGGATGTTAATCCTGATCCGATACCTGAAAATGTTGAATCTGAAGATGCTGATATTAGTAGTGGTCAAATTGGGACACAAGTTGACGAACAGTCTAGTTACCCAAGAGATGAAGAAGATGCTCTTTCTGATTTACCTCTTTCATCAGCAAATATATCTGGTCGTGTTACACCGCTATCTCTAACTAGTACAACATCTCGTGGAGTTCCGTTGACTCAATCAAGTATTCACTGTGCAGAAAGTAATTGTCGTGTTGCTGGAATGTTCCCCCAATCTGGTCTCATCCTTCCTACTGGAACAATGTTACCATCCAATGCAGCTCATTTAGGACTTACAAGATGCGGTCCTCCTGAATTTCCAACAATTATGTTTCAGAGACAGTGTACATCAGATGTTACGGAAAAGTTTAATAAATTTCGACTTACCTCCATCTCGAATGACTGAGAGTAAGCTTTTTTGTATTTTTTCTTTAAATATATAAATCGTTTACTTACGGAGTCACTTACATTATAGTGTCAAAATTAATTCCTCACTAAGAAAGAAGCATCTGCTAGTGAGTTTTTTACTTTGGCTTATGTGTCATTTACATTGGGATTGAAAACAATTCCTTGTCCATAATATCGAGTTAGAATTCCTATATGCCTAAGTGATATATCTTGCAGGTTGATTACTGATAATACCACGTACTATCTTTTGAACTTGAGCATGTAGAACCCCTGAGTCACAACCCAGAAGGCTGAAGATATGAAATGAGTGTTTATTTCAGTAAGTGTCGAATGTGTACAAACAAATACGGGTATCTATGTGAAACTGAAATCATCATTGCAATTCATCCGATCTGTGAGTAGAGGGAGTGGCTAAGTTATTTTACGGTCGAAGTATGCAACGTCAGTGGTTCTAGGAATTTCGCCGAGCGGTGATTAAATGGTTCCTTTCGAGCTTCTAGTGGCTTCATTTTGATTTCTAAGAGCCATCTCAACCCTATATTTCACTATTCCTACCCTTATATTCACATTTGGCGGTTCATTAGTGAGTTGTTGGCTTTTAAAACGTAAGAACCTTCGTTATATTGTCTGACAAGGTATTGTGGAGTATTAAATTGAAATAGATAATTTTTTGGTTTGAATCCCACTGCGATATTGCTGCACAAAAGTAATGATAGAACTTGGACATGTAAATATGTCATCACAATCGAATAGAATTGCATAGGTATGTTAACATTCATGATAAATGTGCATTAGTCGATATAATTACTTTGTAGATAGATGGTCACACTTAGAGAACAGGCTTTTTTTAATGTTTCTGATGTAGTCTATAATTTGTGTTTGCGCAACATATTTATTCATCTTTGATCCAAGAGTTCAAGCGTTATGTAATTAGAAATTTCTGTTACTGTACCATACCCGATAAGTGTATGTTCATTCGTACACTAATTTGAGTAATTCCAGATATTTTCTAGGTTAGAGGTAAGTTGTTAGGAATATAATTTTCCCGGATTTTCCGAGTTTTAAAAAATAGGTAGTATTTTATTCGCATAGTCGTTTGTAACAATTATTTAACCGATTAATACGTCATATTACTAATTGGGGATTAGCTATTTTAGTGATAAAATGTTGACTAACTGATGTCATAGTAAGTGAATTGATTATAAATGTATTTTACCTGTTTAGATGAAACCAGATCTACTGTAAGTGAAACATGGTCTACTGATGTGCTTCCATCAGATACAGAGTATGCTGATCTTGGTCAAGAATTCTCGAATTCACAATCCAGTTTAAATCCAGAAGTAGCTGGTAGACGTCTTTCAAGTCATAGTATAGCGCGTGTCTCTCATAGACACGGTCATCGTCATCATCATAGGAGGACACCTGCATCAGAATCATTAATTAATGAATCTTCTGAGAATAACTTTCGATCATTGAATGCTGCCTCAGAGTCGGAGAGCAGAGAAATTCAATTAAGAGTTCAACCTGACTCATCACTGAATGGAGTAGAAAATGCTGGACAAAATGGGACTGATTTAATTTCTCTCAATGATCATGTTCATCCTAGAGTTGCGAGTCCACCATCCATTTCTCAGTACCAGGTATCTAATTACATTTTCTTCACATCCTGTATAATTTTTATTTCATCAGTCCTGCTTTATCACTGCTAATATCACGAATTAATCTGAACAACCTCCTTAATAGTCCTGCCTTAGTTTGATTTTAAATTATTCCATTCTGTTATGATGAGCTTCAAATAAATACCATTTCTTAACATCGAATTATAGTGGTGCGTTACTGTAATTTAATTGGTCGTGTTTAACTAATATTATATATTTTCGACACAGAAAGTAAAGGCAGTGAGTAGAACTGTCTTGAAAAGAAATTTAAATATGCTGTTTTATTTTTTCAAGAGAGAGAAAACTATCCAAATCCTTGTCTGTATCACGAAATTAGGGACTCAATATGTGAGTTGGGAACAGCATATCTGTTAATTTGTTCTTTTTGTTCTGTGACTATTTATAGCGATGCAAGTTTGAAAATCAGTTTGAGTGGTGTATCTACTACCATCATATAAGTCGACCAACTTTTGACTGTATCTGAAAAGTGAAATTCGGCTAACGAATCCCTAGAAAATGTTCACCTTGAAGCCTGAACTTTAAAATTATTCAAAGTTGTTTCATAAAGCTATAATTCATGTTTATTAAACACTAGTGCAACGATCAGAAAAGTCAAGATTAACTAACGTCGTACTAAATCCTATTTTAGTAACACATGAATTTTAGTCTTAAGCAAACTGAGCTTGAAATAAGTGACATTCTGAGTTTTTCGAAGTAAGCTGACAGGAAACCCTACTTTAACTTAAGTTTCGTGCTAGTTGACATTCGTCAATATAGCACACTTTCAGTTTCGAGGAAGTCGATATCGGAAAACGAATTACCCAGCTTAACAGATTGAAACTTTAAAACTGATAAATCAGAATAGTCGTTTTGTTAAATTGCCAAGTTATTTTGGAAATCGTCAATACGATGATTGTATAAATAAACTTTTACAAGTTTATTATTACTTAGTAATTGGTTAGTATAAATATCTCAACTACTGGAGGTCAATCATCAATCATCTGTGAACAACGTTAAGCGTTAGCTCAAGTCGCCACACTACACTAGAACACTTAAATCAAATTAACAAGATTAATACCGAAATATACTTCTACATGAGAGAATGAACACCCGTTTGATAGAGTAGTGGAACTTGAGATCATAAAGAAGGTAACGAGTGAATACATTTGCACCACTGTAACCTATTGAACCAGTATCTAACCACTGATTGTGATTACCGCTTGATGCGTTTTAGTCAGTATGATGTGCACCTACGAAGATGACTCAGTACAACAGACTTTAGTGACTTGACGGTCTGGTGCCATATATTGGTTTGGTTGCCTCTAATTTTCTTCCGTCATATTACTGCACCGGAAAAATCGAGCGTCGAGATAGGTGATTGTGATTAGGGTATAGGTAATACATATTTTAACCTATGAAGTCGATAAAAATTCACAGCGTTACTAACAGATTCGTGATTTTTGCGTAGTAGTGGGTGCCTAACGTGAGCGTTACTTACTGGTTCGAAATTCTTGATAAATCGTTGGGAACATCTGTGCTCAAATATCTGGAACTTACACGTGTCCTGTATTTTCATGACCCATGTTTCAGACCTGTAAGTAATATATATGAGAATACTGTGGGTTTTACTCGAACCTTGTTCGGCAGATGGATTTCTCATTCACACTATAAATGATGTAAATTGGAAATAACTATATATACATTATGATTCCATGTGTTTTCGTCAGACACACAACTCGCCGATGCTGATAGGACATTAGTGCCTTGATTAGCTCACTGGTTATGTCTCAAATAGGAAGCTAGGTGAAGTGAAATAAAAGCGTACTTGGAGATTAGGTTCCTCTTGGATTACATTAACACTATACAACCTAACTTTTAAGTTGTGTTATCTCTTATAGTCCAGGTAATATTATGTATTAATCCCGGTTCGACAACGACAGCTACTTGATCCCCAAATAAGAATAGAGCAGGTAGCAAGATGTATTGATAAAATCACAGCAGGAGGCAAAAGGCAAAGTAAAGCAAATAATTACACTAGAGTTTATTTAAACGTCGGTATAGAGTATTCCAGAATCTTCCCGACTGTTTGTTAGCTCTGGTTGGCTAAGAATGGACCAATCATAACACAGTTTCCTGGGCATGCTTTAATCAGGCTCATTTTGTGCTAACACTAACCTTTTCAATTGCGAAGCCCTATCTTAATTTAGCGAAATTCACATGACGTATTACAATTCATTCTTAATAGTTAGTGAATGCTCTTTGGAATTTCTACTTCAATATTTTATTATCGTTATGTTTGATTGCAATATAGTACCGCATTATATTTACTGTCTAAATCTGTAGTCATTTATATTGCGTCGAACAAGAAAAAAACAATTTAAGCAATTTATGATATGTAAATTTGATCTAGAAGTTGTCTTTTGGAACATTTAATTAAACAGGATAATCTTGACGAACCGCAGTCCTATAAATTCTAGTCATTCAAATCATCATTGTTCTGTATCCATGGTTTCCACACTGGGTGCTACTTGTCATACTGCATCTATATCGACTAAGTTGAATGCTACAATTAATATTACTGGTGATGAAAAATTCGGTGGTGGGCTTAAATCCTCAGATGAACGACGCAATTTGAATACCAACCGTCTTCATGGTAGTGCATATGCTTTAAAAGAGAGTTTTTCACGTCTTATGGAAAGATTAGGTAAGCATTAATTAGAGGATGATAATAAAGCTGTATTTATTTACTTTATTCGTAGTAAATTTATTGATTGTTGTTATTAGTACAGTTAAATTTAACTATCATAAGTGTCGTTTTCTGACCAGTAGTCAATAAGGCGTTAGCTTCAAATATAAAGCAAATCGCTAGCTGGTCTTTGTAAAAAGTTTACGACCTATTATGAGTCATTCAGTTAGATCTAAATGAAAACACCATGGTGGCTGGCAACATATATGAATAATTAAAGCTGTTGCTAAATTACAGAGTAAAGGAATATTTCTATTTCGTAAATTAAAGGATGTCGCAGCATGGAATCATACCAGAATGAAATATGATCAACAAATTATTAGTGATTCAGTGAATCGAGAACTACCTGAAACTTATGTTATCTCACGGTATATAACTAATCCATATTTATTGTGTGAACGTAAATTTGATTTACGTGTCTATGTTCTATTCAATGCAATGAAAATGTGGGTTTACAGAGATGGATTCGCTCGCTTCTCCAATACACGATTTTCATTTGATTCTATTGATGATCATTACATACATTTGACAAATGTTACTGTACAAAAGACTGCACCTGATTATGATTCTGAAAACGGTTGTAAATGGTTAGTTGATCGTTTACGTGAACGTCTAGCTAAATATGGCTATGAAAAGACGTGTACACGGTAAAAGAGTAACTTGTTGTGACACTGTATGGTGAAAATTCATATTGTACTAAACATACTGTTGAATAAAACTATTATTATTACTGCTATTATTATTATTATTATTATTATTATTATTATTATTATTATTATTATTATTATTGTTAATTATTATTATTAAACCAAGTAGTCTGCATCTACCAGCATGGCTCAAACCAACATTCAAAGACTTCATGAACTGATGCTATGTTTTGACTTGACCACCTTTTTTCCATCCTACTGCTACCCTACCCACCGTAGCACGATGAGGCACACGGTGGTCAAATATACGCAACACATGTTTCAACCATCTCAGTTGACGAAAGTGTATAGCCTCTTCGACTGATTTGCCAAATTTTTCTAGTACTATGTCTAACATCAATATTACTTATCCCATCATTTCATAATTTACGGGCGACACTAAGTATATTTCTATAATCTAAGACCTGGAGCCTACGGATATCTTACTTTTATGGCTCATATTTCGCATCCGTAGGTTGAAAACAGAGCGGACTGCTGTGCAGTACACTCAGCCTTTCGTTAGGTAACCGATAACTCACCTACGCCACAAGTCACTTAAGTTGGTAAAAGCCAAACGACCATTCTGAATCCACGCTAAGGTTTCGTCAGATACCGACCCATCAGGCGTGATGAAACTTCCGGTGAGTTGTAAACATATCAAGATATATACTCGTCCTTCTATATTATTGATTCTACAGATTGTCATAATTATCTTTAGGCTTTCTAAATAACCTTGTAAAGGTTATTGGTTACAACCAGCATTCCGTTCAACTCTATGCTTTTTTGGCTTACATTGGTCCCGTCTTGTTAGGTCACATGCCACCTCATTTAGCTAATAACAATTAAGAAGTTAGTCAGGTTCGCGTTTCACAGAGCATTTACTCAGGCTCTTAGGCACACCCTGCTGACGTGTGTCAACCAAGGTTGGTCCATAGGTCGGGATGTAAGTCTGTGGTTTCGTGACGACTACCCCTGACCACCTAACATCAGAGTATGGTGTGTACTACCCAGAGTAACCTCGATTATTGGTCACATTGCATCTTAATCAATAGAAATTGTTTATCTCTAAGATCTAGACCAACATGGCATTGGTCACTATTCAGCAATCAGTTAGTTATTATATTACTAAAGGATATTCACATATGCTAAAGAAACCTTCCCTATTTTATATCCTTTATGTCGGTTTAGAACAGTTTTACTTGAATGACTCACCATTTGATAGAATGAATATCATACTGCGTAGTGTGTAAAACTTCCTTTACCATGCTATATCTATGATTTTTTAAAGAATCGTTTAGAAATCGAAAAGTTGCCTCAATTTCTCCTAGTCAGTGAACTTTTTCAGAAATTTCTCAGAGAATTCTAGAAATCACCGTATTATGTTCTCCAACAGGATCGATCAACCATTTAAGCTGTCACTATATTATTTTAGAAATCCTGAGTTACCGGTAACTTTATAAGGTAAAATTTCTTCCCTAACCTGTGAAAAGAGACTTGCTTCATATTTCTACTTTCTGGTTGTAAGGCGAATTCAATTTCTAAAGATAGGAAAAGTCTATAAGACTAAGAGATTATATTTTAATTAATCGGTTCTAACTTAATTCACTATTTTGACATTATAAACTCAGAGACTTCAACTGTTCTGTCTTAATCTGATAAATATCTGGTATACCGTCTCGTACTTAAAATTTCGTGTCGAAAATTTTGTATTTAAATCGATATCCTTTTTGTATGAAATATATTTTTTCTTTTCAAATCTTTTTCTAGATCTTATTGCTAGACGTCCACGGATATCATCGAATCCATGTATCAATAAACGTCAGATTACATCAACTTCTCAATACAATGAATCCCAGTCTAATCTTGTATGTTGAGTATAATTATGTTTGGTGTTATAAGTATTCCTTCTGTTGTACAGGAGATATATATTTCATTAATCATTTGATATACCTTTTGTAATTGGCTTTTCTGTCGGTTGTTATAACTGGGAATTTCTTGTGTATTATTTTGCGAGACAAAAATCATCATTCTAAACATGAAGACTAGAAATGTATTAACCTAGTTGAGTAATAATTTCTTATGGTACTTATTCATTAAATAATAATGATTGTTAGTTTAATGTTCATTCTGCGTACAGTATCAATTTCTTTCTTTGAAATCAAGAAATCAAGTACTATGAAAGTTGATTGATTCTTTCATAGACCATTTAATTTCAAGTTTTGTTATATTGTTTATTAATAAGGATATTGACACCTCTTGTATTTGAACGCTTAGATACTAACTACGAAGATGTTTCCTAATCCTCCTAGATTTACTCTTCAACTTTGATATGAAATGGAAAACGGGGAGTATGAAGCTTTACTTCGATGATTAGTTTATTTACAAATATCAAATCTCATTTTTAGAACTGTATATGACCTGGAGATTCTTGAAGCTTGTCGAAAGCTTGCCAAAATTAGTTGAAAATCCAACAATTGTGTATTTCGGAAAATGAAAGTATAATCAATTGTTTTTTAGAATCGCACTGGTAGTTTCCAGTGAATACTGATTAATTTCTTGACTTCTAAAACGTTTTTAAAGAATTATTAATTTCATAAAGCAAAAGCTGTTTGCATAAGTTGTCTCAAAATACAT
Organism: Schistosoma japonicum; assembly: GCA_025215515.1. NCBI lineage: Eukaryota > Metazoa > Platyhelminthes > Trematoda > Strigeidida > Schistosomatidae > Schistosoma > Schistosoma japonicum. The sequence continues at coordinate 33,290,000 of CM046062.1, read as the reverse complement.
AAACTTTAATACGGTTGTTGCAGTAATCATAATCCGTGATTCAGTGCGTCAGTTGCCGCAGTTGATAATTCGAAATTGTGGCCTATGCATTCATTCATACATTTTATTTCTGATACTGTCGCTCTTACCTTGTTATTTTTGTCGTTTTGATTTGGCACATCGTACAAAAGGTATAGTGAACAAACATGTAAATGATTCGTTGTCTGAGCTAAGTAGCTCAGTGAGATGACGCAACGCTAAATGGACCGAACCCAAGGCTTTTCGTGAACATCAATATTAAGACACCGATACACTCAGCTGACAAGTCCCAAAGAGGACAAAATGCGTTTCCAGAATTTCATCTTTTGGCAACAATTAAATTAAAAGTAAATGTTTCGTCTATGAGTTACATAAACTCTTAGTCCTAATAACAATATTTTTTCGAAATAAATGCATATGTCAAGTATGCATTTGCACACATTTTTACAAGTGGACAAGTTGTAGAAAATTATGGTAATGATACAATTTTTATATGTAGTGTTTTTGTGTGATCCATCCTTGATATATGCGGATTGATTTCCGCAATAAGTGGTATTGAATGTCACAAAATACGCATAAATTAAATGAAGGTATATATATATATATATATATATATATATATATATATATATATATATATATATATATATATATATATATAACAGAATAATAATGTGCATATATTAGTGCTAGTTCATTTTTCATGTTAACAGATAAAGATCATTTAAGTTTGTCTAGAAATGCTGATATAGAGTGTTGTTGTCTCTTGTATAATTAAGTAAAGTTCTGAGTTTGATTTCTCCGATATCTAAAAGCCTATCGTTATGATCCGGCTCTAGTCCAAACATATTATTTCAGTAGTGATTAATGTAAGACTTAATACACACTTAATAAATATGTGCAAATACATTTTAGTAAAACATTTACTTACTTTCCTTCTCCACAAATTGCAACTCAGATATAGTTAAGACACAGTTTATTCCTTTCTTACGACTGACTATAGTATATAGAACAATATATTTGTGTACATTTTTCAGTTGTGTTTGAGAAATAGTCATTTGTACTACATGTTTACGACTGAATTGCGTATCAGGGAAAGAAGAGTTATATTGCAATGAATATAAATATTTTCATGGTCGATAAATGAATCATAGTTTTGTAGTGGTCTGTCGATTGTTAAGCCACTGAGACGTTAAAAGAATCCATTTATGTAACTGAAAGCTGTTAGGTTATTTTTCCAATATTTTGAAGTGAAGACTAATTATGAAAATTTTTACTAAATACGAAGATTCATCCACAAATGGATGCTTACCACAGTGGTTCTAATCATAAACTATGCATATATGTGGTTACCATCATAAATCTTATTCTACTTAAAGTTTCTGTAGCAAAACTCATGCGCTTTATTTAATTAACGGTGCAAAATTCACAACTCTGGTTACTAATTCTGGAAACACATTACGTTTTGCTCAGTCTTACAGCACTTCTGAACTTAAATTCAAGAATAGGATTGGGACTTAAAGCTGGAAATAGCATTTATCATATGGATTGATATTAGCAATAGGATTTAATAATTCTACTTGAAAAAAAATTGTAATGCTGTGACATTAGGCAAAAAGTTGTGTAAAACGCTGTAGCCAGAAAAAACTGGACAGTGTTGCGTTTTTCATCCATTTTTCCTGATATTGTGTATAGTGTTTTCCTCAACGTTTATATGATTTGGCATTAACCTTTCGGTTTCAATGTAATTGAGAGAGAAGGCTGTATTGCCTGTGCTAGTCCTGGAAATTGGAATCTCTCAGTTGATCCAACTTTTGAATGTGTCGACAGATATATCAACAACTAACTGTTGAGGTGGAGAGTTCCACTCATCTACTATTCTTACTATAAGACCTATTTCTTACCCTGAAAGATGGCACCAAGTCATATTTCTAACACTAAAATTCCTAATCTCTAGCTATGATATACTGTTTATAGTTAGGGCGTTTGACGTTCACTTATGAAGTCACGGGTCTGAACCCTGTTCCATCCACTTCGGTTTAGGCAATTGGCTAGTTTTTCTAGCCTTCACACTGAAGGTTTGACTCAAGGTAATGCACATGACGAATTATTCTGTCAATCAAGTGGGTTAACAATGTGTTTTGAAGTGGTTTATAAATGCTCAAATGTTCCAAATTATTCTTATTCGATCACCAGCTAATTAACCCAGTGAAATACATTTTAATTATTCACCTATACATTTTATTCCATTTTGTCTTAATACTAACTGCATTCATATTTTGTACTTATTTGTCATCGTCTTAGTATCCAATTCTCCCAGATTTAATTGAATCAACCTCTACAGAACCTGGAGCTTATTCTCACGATAATCAACAATTTCCTTAATCCTTTACCATCTACTTCTTTTCTACCATGGGATTATAATACAATGTCTAGTTCTAATCAATTGACGCAACTACCTGTTAAATCACTAAATTCCAATCAACAAACAGATGGTTGTGTGGAAAAGGGTAATTATCGCGATTCTTATTATTTACTGAAGATTTGTGTAAAATTGCCAATTTTTATTTGGAATTATTGACTATAGTGAATGTATTAATAAACCTATAGATAGTAATCACTACTTACTATTCATTCGCTGTAAATATCGCATTCCTAAAGAAGGTTAGTAGCTGCTCAAATTGCAGACTATGAAACCGCGTGATACCGACTCGTTTCACAGAAAATATCAGTAGTCCCGTCAAGAATACATTTGTTGTGCTGATTAGCGTGGAATTTAGGTCACGAAGGATTTCGTGTCAACTACCTTTTACTATTTATTATCATAAAGTAGTGGTATCGAGTAACTTAGACTAGTGGCCATGTTGTTACTTAATTAATTGAATTTGATCGTTTTTAAAAACTATACAAACATGACATTGGCCACTACTTAACGATCAGTTAGCATGAATCAAATTAGTGTTAACAGTCTTAACCACGAAACTCAACGGTAAGTGAATCAGATTAACAGAAAAAACTCTCCATGATAGCGATCGTTTTTAAATAATGTATCTGCTTATTTGTAAATTATAACTCATCAATGATACTTAAGTTATTTTCAAAAAGTGGTTAGGTTTACCCAGGTTGTTTGGACTTGAAGTTACTAAGCTACTTATAAATGATTTGCCAATATCACTCTACTTGGTGAGAATTTATTTTGAAACTTCGACTGTTAATTTATTTAATATAAGGTATGTCGAATCACATAATATTGAATAAATTGATAATTATTGTTGTTATTAAGTATTTCTTGGTCAGTTGTTTGAAAAAGACTAACGCTTCGCATTTTCTACATGGATAACACTATTTCACATTATCTCAACCCAATCATCGTTAAGTTTTCTTTAAATCAAAACTGCCGACTATTTAGCGAACAGTTAGAGATAAGAGTGCACTAAATAACTAGAAATCCAGAAAATCAAGATTTTCATGTCTTGTAGAGAGCCTGATGCTGTTTTTAATATTTGAATCCAATATCCAAGTGGTAAAAGCATCTTAAATTTAGCATATTATTAGTCAGATATTAAAGAAATATCTCTTGTTGGGTGTTTTATTTAAACACGTATGTTAATATCTACTTAATTTTATTATCCAATTGTTTAGAGGAAACTGTAGATGAAATGATGGAACGCTATCGTCGACAAACAAGAGTTATTTCACCGAAGAATTCAGTATCTAATCATATTTCGAATTGGCATCATTCTCATGACAAAAAACGTGCTAGTACTTCAGATTCCATTAAAAATGATAATAATAATTTGAATAGGAATTTTTCGTCTATCACTCCACCTCAGTCATCATCATCTTCTACCTCTTCATCACCGTCTTCATCTCCTGTATATTTGCATCCACGTAAATCAATTCCTCAGTTATTCAATTTAGCCTTACATGGTTTACAAGAGGTATTCTCTAATTCAACATTAAATATTATTGCTTTAAATACTGTGCAAAAACTTAAGTCAACATGGCAAATGACACATAATAATCAGTTGTTATCAGAACAAATCAACGATGATAATAATAATGTAACTTCTGTATTTAATGAAAATCAAATCTTTTTCCTTTTGTTAAATTCAATGCTTTCTGGACTATTATATGATGCACAGGTTAGTTGATGCAGTATGCCTCTCTGAACTTATCTGTTTATTACTTTTGTCAAGATTCTTGTCAAAATATTTTGGTTGTTAAATTGTACAAATTATGTAGGGTATTTAATTGATTTGTTTTTTTTTTAAGTAGTTTGTGCTAATACTTGGTTCATTGTATTTTAATCATGTACGTACCACTGCTGTATGTAATACTTCAGAAGTTGAAACTTTTGGTTCAAACTCTAATCTCTGCCACTGCTTGTAAGCAATCATTAACACTGAGCCATACACAAATAATGTAATGCTGAAATACGAGTAGATAAACATATATTTTCTGAATGAGATATTGTAATGTTCTTTGTAGTTAATTAATATTACTAATTTTATTACACTGGTTTCCTGAATTCCATTAATGCATAACGAACAATCAGATTCGTAATTCAATGTATTAATAGTAAATATCCAGGCACTCATGTAGATACAGCTGAAATGTAATGAATTTTGGCAAGAACCGAGTTTTAATAAGAAGGAATTGAACACACAGACTTGGAAGAGGAATAAACAGGAATTAAATTGACGAGTAATTGTATTCGAATATGTTAACACCAAGTGGAATTCCGGGCTTCGAACATGTGACATATTGCTAACTTATTGATATACAATGAGGTGAGAATATCTTAGTCTAGTTCAAGTGAATTATCATTGTGTTCAAATTGCTGAGCAACATATCATGTCACTAAAGCTGAATTGGGTTTTAATTATCCTTCATGCTATTAACACATTCAAAATGCATTTACTGGAAAGTATCGGAATTCTTGTTTGAGTAAATTCCAGTCACATTTAAATGGATTGTCAACATGTTGCATATTCAAAACTGTTGAATGACATTAATCATCACTTGGTCATTTATCCTATAACACAGACAACGTCAGACAAGGCCTTTAAAATTATCACGAGAACATTGTTTCTTCGATTAAACCTCAAATTACTTTTGTTACATTATCCTTATCGTATTTTCTTATCTTTCTATCCTAAGCGAAATTCGACAATCATTAACATTTTGATTGAAACAAGAAATATTTTATTAGAGCTAAGCAATCTGTTAGAGAATCATACCATGAATTCTGGATATTCAACAATGAATGCCAATGATAAAATTGATTCAATAACTACTGAAGAGGATAATTTACATCAACACTGTTTGCAGTTCAATTCAAATAATGAAGTATCATCGTGCTCATTAACTAAATGTTTAATTTCTAGTCTTCGTCAATATCTCAAACAATATCGTGACTATAGAATTCAGTTAATTAAAAATCGTGAACAATTAAATCAATTGAAATCAAATTTAGAATTATCTGTCAGTTGGTATGTTAATATTTGTTTTCTGTAATTTTCTGTTATTATTCATCACCGCTAGTGGTTGCTGTATGTCTATTCTGAGCTAAACGCACCGATTTACTATTAAGCCAATTGTTTTTAGTATATATTTAGTGTGTGACTAACAGTAGAATTCAGTACTCTTGTTTTGTCTTAGAATAAATAATACATGTATAGGTATATGATTTTGCCATTGTAATATAACCTGTTGCACCTGTAGATGAAATTGTCTTGAAGTTCATATATTTCAGTAATGTTAGTAGGATCTTATCATTAATTACTATTTTGATTATCTTTAAAGATATCTAAGATCTAACGCTAATATTATATGATTGATAATATAATAAAGAATTAAATAAGTAACAATGAAATCACCGTTTGAATGACCTAGTTTATTTGATTGAACTTAAGTGACTTCCATTATAGTAAAAAAAGGAAAAAGGAAATATAGTTCACATTAAAAGTATACAAATATTTAGCCTTTTACAAAGTAGAACCTATCGTTTGTGTACACCGATCCAAATTATTGCACCTCATTATCACAGCTAACGTAAAAGAAGTAGTAGTGCCATATGAGGATAAAAATACTTCCTAGTTTTCAATAGTTGTTTAATCTTGGTCAATTTGTAATATAAAATTTAAGTGCTATTTTTTTACCCTTTATCTCTCATATCAGTGTACTCTATTTTGAAATATTGGGAACATTTCCTATATTTTTGAAGTGAAATTTTTACTGGGAACTTCCCTCTGATATACAGCACTCATTCACCAGTTGAGCAGAGAATGGTCCGCAATTTCTATGTACATCACACCTAGCAAATATTTGAAAATATTGTTAATAAACTTATCCCATAAAATTTATGTAGATTCTTAATCATATGATAATTGTAACGTAGCTTAGGAAAGAGTATAACACAATCACTGTTTTTATACGCTCTTAAATTTAAGAAATCAAAATGATCTCTTTGATATGCATTTTTATTTTGAATTTCTTTCTCTCTATCAAGGTTACAACAATCTATACGCCTTCAACAAGAATATATTACAAATAGAAATTTATCTGAATTAATTAATCAACATAAACAATTGTTTAGAGAATTTCATCAAAACTTTACAAGTGAAGAATTCAATTGTAATTCAAAATTACGTATTAAAATGGTACAAAAACTTGTAACACAATTAATAGATAAAATGAAAGTGAAATGGCGAGAATCGTATTTTTTTGATGATTGTTTCACTTCATCGTCAATATCATCATTATTAGTCAATAGATCTGATGTAACTCAATCACCAATGAATAATTCAATGAAAAGTAATAACGATGTAGAGAGTATATTTATTCAATTGGAAAGACTTGTCATGAATGAAATTTATCCATATGTAATATGGATTAATAATCCTAGTATAGAAAAAGAACGTGATGAGTACGTGTATTTATTATATTGAACTTTATGTATTCTCTGCGAAAAAAAATATTGTTATCCAGTAGCAGTCAGCTAATTATTTGAATAGATACAGAGAGAACAACAAACTTTGCAGAGTGAATTGAACTAACATCACTGCTTCCGAACGTACAATCCCGAATCTCATCTTTACTAACACAGTGTTATCAGGAATATTTGAGAGACAATGATGTTCAAATATCGTAGTCGTAGAAAACGCTTGTCTGGAAGAGACTAAGTTTTGCAAACATTATGCGAAACTTCTCTCATAGATGGATTGAAGACCCGACCGTTAACAGCCAGACTGGCTGAATTCGTCGGTGGGCATATCAAGTTGAAACCACCGGTTTTCGTTGATCACTAGTATCAACTGTGAACAGCCAGTCGCAATTAGTAGTTTTATTATAAATAACTAAATTTGTACGTACGTCAGTTGAATGAGGTTGTGCTTGTGACGTTACGGAAATTCATATATCAACAGCAGGAAGACAAAATATTCAGCACATTTATGAAGAATGAGTATTGATAACTGACGTGTATGAAGTAGTGTTGTGTCATACATAGTAATTAAGATATGAAATAAGCTTAGAAACTCTTGATTAAATAGTAAGGCCACATAAATGTAAGAGTAGCATCATGTTTAAACTAAAGATGAAAGGTTACGTAATAGATACTACTACATCATTATAATTATTTTACTATGGTTTATTACACTTTCTTTGCACAGTTGTCATATTCTAAGCGTTTGGTAGCAGTAGCCTCTATGAAACGTAGTAAAAACAGCACCTATTGCAGTTTAGTTATTTTAAACGCCTTTGTGATACCCACTTTATGCTCTAGTGTCCATATTTGTAAGTTATTCATTCCGCGACTGACCCCTCTGTATTACAAATGTTTTCATTGATTAGTCACTAAATGGTTGTTACCAACGTCATATTTGTACAGTTCTTAATGCAGATCGAATTCTTTCGGTTGTGTCGCACTGCAGTCACGAAACCAAGGTCATGGTTTCTTAGCCGGTTACATCCAATCACCTAATAGTTTTTTCGATCAGAATTACTATGTTTAATGTCTAGTTTTAAATCCTTTTCTTTTGACTTCATTCTAAAATCTCTAATGTAACTTCGCCGATCTGAAGAATATTAAGTACTTGTTTCTAACATTTAGTTCATTCACTACAATTTTAGGCTGTTTCCACCTATCGAGAATCCTGAATGAAGTAGAATAAATTCCATTGTATTTTGCAAAATCTTACTGTTCGAATTTTTTCATATTTTATCAAAGTAGCTAAATGTGTTTATTATACTAGCAGATTTAATCCTAACTTAGAAGTGTCTTAGTTAATACATTAAATATTAATACATAATGGGGATTGTGTGTACACATTGCTCAAAAGTCCCATACTAAGATGAAGTAGCTGTCTAGTGCTCTTTAGTATCTAACTAAAATTTGTGCTAAGCATTTGTACATATTACGCTTTATTGTTTCTTTCAATCTTAGATTATTTCATCGAGAGTTAACATTTCTACAAGACACTATAACGCCAACAGAATTACGAATTTCTGAAGCATATCATATTGTTTTACCATTGAAATCTGTACAAAATGAACTTTTACTACTTGACTGTTATCATGTAAGTGTGCTCTTTCATGCTTTTTAAGAAAAAAATATTACTGTACGGGTTTATTCATATTTTTTAAAACATATATAATAACTATTCGTTGTTAGTATTAGCTTTACTAGAGCTGTTTTTACAAGAACCATCCTATTTGTTTGTTACGATGGTCAGGGGTAATTTATTGCCTTTGTTCATGCTAAGAAGAGAAAGAACTAGTTATTTTTCATGTAATATTTTTAGTTTTGCTATTTTTTATTAATTGGAAAGTAGGCGGTAACCGGTACTACCTTTCATTTCCTCCGCTCTAACCTTGCTGTTTGTGATTGGTTGTAGTGTCTTTTTAGTGTGCTAATTACTCTAATTGCTACAACGTCGCTTTTGTAACTATTTATACACAGTTGGGATATAATACAATTGAATCTTCCTAGTGCTGCGTTCAGTGTCTTCTTGGTTTTGGCTTGGGGTGAGTAATCAGTTGTCGAGCTGTTCGTCGCGGCTTGCGATTATCAGTTGGCGTAGATAAATTAACAGATTAGAGTTGCAGTTAGTTCTTCGCGTATAATGTAGGCGTTTTTTCCGTTGTATAAGTTCATTTTTGTGGTTTTATGATTTTATATGGAAATTCGTCAATAATTTACCAAATATGTTGATAGAAATTGGTCACCGAGTAAATAGAAAACATTATAAATATAAATTATATTTGCAATCATCTCAGCGACTGAAATTTTAAATATTCCAAAGTTTTACCCGACAAATTAATCCGATCTTCTTCATGGAAATTAATAAACTTCGATGAAGCTACAATGCTTCAGAAATGTTTCACTGTATATAAGGAAAGATTAACAGCTGAATCTATGTACATATGCAAAGATAAAATAATGTGAATAAAATGCAATCAGCTACACTATAGCAACTGTTGATTAACAAAAAATAACGTGGTCCTCATCATCTGTCTTATCATTAATACCAAATAGGCTAACCACAACCACAACTACAATTATTAATTAGTCAATTATTATATGGAATTAATCGCCAATCATTTTCTTTCAATACAATGTTACTTACCCTTTGACTTCTGTCAATTATCATAATCATCGGTATATATAATTTACGCAAAGGTTTTTATTATACGCATAATTGTCGAACTAGTTCTACCCATAGTTCAAATTTTTACCATACTTAGTAACAATCAAAAATTGAATAAACACTATACCACACGATTTAGTCACTTTCGTTCATATTGATACACATACACATTTTAACATGAGATCTTTATCACAATATGCTTTTCACATTAGATAAGTGTACATTGTGGATTGATTGGTTGATTGATGTTATGCAGAAGTTTGATAATTTTAATTTTGATGAATTTACCTAAAGGAGGTTTGACCAGTTTACAGGCGAGAACGTTGGAATCCTTAAATTGCAAACGCTGAGATTATTTTAAATATAATTTAAATCTATAATATTTTCGCTTTATATGTTTCGTTACCTTTATGTGTGATTTCAAGGAATAGGCAAGTGATTTTCAGTTAGAAATTCGCAATGTGTAACGCGCTTCATATGTCCTTCCGATGTCACGGAATCACAGTAACATGAAATTAACAAGATACAAATACCAGAGTATCAAAGTAATATTACTATTAATAATAAATAAATTAAACAAACTGTAGTTGGTAGTAATGGTAGTAAAGTTCTTTCCCTAGACAACCAGCATTGTATGTTCTGAGCTAGCGCATCTAAAACGACTTATAGAAGTATTGTGTGTGACCAAACTCAAGCAGTTGCATTTTGGGAACTACAATCGCATTTTTAGGTCATCATGACGACCTCTTTTACAAGTACTTCGTGTATGAGCAACAAGGATTCGATAACTGTCTACTATACCTCTAATAGCCCCGTCTTTTAACTGTAGATCACATTAATCTTTACCTACGTACCTGTTGTCACAAGTACGTGTAAATTGATAAATACATTCTTTGTATTTAGCCTCAGACAGATATTGATTCATTTTTATTTGGTTTAAAGAATATCTAGCACCATATATTAGAAAAAATAATTTGTAGGAGAGCTATTTTTCAGTTTTTTTTCTTTTATTATAACTACTCGAAATCTTATTCTCTTTAGAATGGAAGACGAGATGAAAATAGATTTTTTTTTGCAGTTATTTAAGAATTTCTGTTTTTGAAGAATGTGTACTTTCTGTTTTATTCATTTTGTATATTTATCTACTGCCACTGAAACATGAATTCTTTTTCATTCATTTTATATCCTTTATTTAATAGACGTCATCTGATAAACTTCATTGTTTAAAACGTGTAATAAACCATATTTTAGCTGCTTTACAATTAGCCAACCCTACATCAATACCATGTGCCGATGATCTTTTACCAGTGCTCATTTATTTAGTCATACAAGTAAGTCAATTTTTATTTCATATAACAAATCGGTTTGAGTTAGGGAACCGTTGAAGACTAGGGAGCACTAGACAACTGTTTTAACCTTGTATGTGACTTTTCAACAGTTAGTATTCATGACCTTACTAAGGAATCTAGCACCGGATTGTTGGCTTTGCGTCTATTCATTAGATTACTGGGTTAGCTTTCAGTGCTAGGTATTTCCAACTAACTCAGTAAATTCGTGATATATTTGAGCAACGTCCTTCATTGCCATCATTATGTAACTACCTTTATATTTACATGGTTGGACTCAACTGGTCACATCTCACTAGAACTCCAGAAGTTAGTCACTAGGTTACAGACAGTTACCCACTGATTGCGTTGTATAAGGTCAGGTAAATATATCGCGACTTAACTAAGAAATATCAACCGTGAATACCTGCTTATTGAACTAATAGTTGAGTGTTCATTGCGAAGCCGGAGTTTGTTGGGGTCGACTCCTTGGTGGAGTCGTGGATATTTGTCGCTGAAGGGTTCCATACTGAGTCGAAACAAATGTCTAATGCTTCTTGGTTTTCAATCGTTTTCTAGACTTAACCAATTCGTGACATTAAATTGAAATTCAACAATCTCCGAAGCACCCATTTACTATCTGTTTGCATTGTGTTCTATAGTTTTTAATGCATGATGTTTATGAACACATTGCAGTTTCAATACTTATGACTAGTCTGGGTTCGTTTCGTTAACCTTCAAATGTACGAATCTGTCTAACTTATGGGAGTCTTACTTCTTGTTAATATGATTAATTTTTCAAAGTAGTATGCGGCGATTTAACACATAAATAAACTTGATGAATGTGGGGATTGTTATTAATTTTTATTAAAAATTATCTATTTCTATAATAGCTCAAATAAAAATGAAATGTTTATTCTGTAATAGCTCATTCTTTGGTTTACTACGTAAAACGTAAAAGCATTCGTTGGATAATCTAGAAACTCATGATCTCTAGAGTTTGACAAATAATGATAACATTTACGCCACCACAATCGATCTTGAGCTATAACTATCATTGTTTCCAACCACTGGTCGTTTCTGACCCAACCTATTAGTCTGTATCTATCAAAATGATGGTGATCAACAATCGGTGACATTATCAATTGATGCTGGGTTTTTAGTTCTGTCGCCTCCTATTATTCTTCCAGCCATCATTTCACATCAAGGTGGGGATGTATATGACATGTATGGCCAAACACATCAGTCATTTGATGTTCACAATTTTACTGACCATATATACCTTCAGTAATAGGCATTGACTTTTTATATTTTTGTATGTATGTAAGATGTATAACATTTTTAGTGAGTAACCTAAGAAATGATAACAATAAACTTTCAAGTTTAGTGAATATATATTGATATTATTTAGTGGCACGTATTGTTCTAAAATTTAAATTATAATTGCCTACTGTTACAATGCCTAGAATAATGAGGAAACGTTAGTTGAATCAGGTGTTAACAACGTAGAATCTAACCTACGTATCCATTCATTAGCTAAAATTGTCACCACATTGCCTGTTACAATGGCCAGAGAGTAGGAGTGTGATTAGAAAAAAATGATCTCATTCGCGGAATAAATAGTACAAAATAGTCTAGAATCTCTGGTTACGAGACGTAGACGAACAGTGAATGCTTCTCTACCATTCAGACTGATTCTGAGCTATACCACTCCATATATCCAATCTCTGATCACGTGATAGGTATCGTGCGTATAAGAAAACCAATATTATGAAGCAGTATTACTTTTAATTCAGTTTTACGTCATCAGTCTAAATTTATCCCGAGGTAAATAACCTAGACAATACAAACTAAATGGCATGCTGTATCATAGTAACAAACAATATTACGAACTCATGACACGGTGGTGTCATCGGTATTCTAACATCACATGATACTTTTGCATATATATATATATATATAATTGTCGCATTCTGTTATTAATTGTTGCACATAAATGTGTAGTCTGGTACAGGTATGCTTTAACTCAAGTTGCCATAATACACTAGAACACTTAAATCAAATTAACAAGATTTATACCGAAATATACTTCTACATGAGAGAATGAACACCCGTTTGATAGAGTAGTGGAACTTGAGATCATAAAGAAGGTAACGAGTGAATACATTTGCACCACTGTAACCGATTGAACCATTGTCTAACCACTGATTGTGATTATCGCTTGATGCGTTCTAGTCAGTATGATGTGCACCTACGAAGATGACTCAGTACAACAGACTTTAGTGACTTGACGGTCTGGTGCCATTTATCGGTTTGGTTGTCTCTAATTTTCTTCCGTCATACTACTACACCGGAAAAATCGAGCGTCGAGATAGGTGATTGTGATTAGGGTATAGGTAATACATATTCTAACCTATGAAGTCGATAAAAATTCACAGCGTTACTAACAGATTCGTGATTTTTACGTAGTAGTGGGTGCCTAACCTGAGCGTTACTAACCGGTTCGAAAATACTTGATAAATCGTTGGGGAACATCTGTGCTGCAAATATCTGGAACTTACACGTGTCCTGTATTTTCATGACCTATGTTTCAGACGTATAAGTAATGTATATGAGAATGCTATGGGTTTTACTCGAACCTTGTTCGGCAGATGGATTTCTCACCTACACTACAAATAACACAAGTTGTGAGTAGCAAAAGTGGCTTCCTTAATCAGATGTTATTTAGTCGTTAGGAGTATTAGAGGTAAGGTGGATGTATTATTCGTCACAATTTATTCTTAAGCGACAGCATACTGCATAATATGTAAGTTAGTGACATAGTCAAAATGACACTATTGTATGAATTTCGTAATCTGGTGGGTTTAGGTTTCAGCACATCACTGAATAGAATGGAATGAATGACCCAGACGAATTATACATATATTCAAAATGTGAATTTCAATTGGTTAGTGATTAATTTCATGTTAGAATTTTGTAAAGTAAATTCCCACCATTGATTAGATAATTTATATTGCAATTTCTTTCTGTTATCTTTTCGTTTGTTTCGGAAAGGCGAATCCTCCTCGACTACTTAGCAATATAGAATTTGTAAACAATTTCGGTGGTGATACTCTAGACGGTGAACTTCAATATATCTGGTGTCAATTTTGTTCTGCTGTTGCTGAGATTCGACATTTAATGTCTATCAGACCAATGAACGATAACACCAATCATAGTACTAATAATAATTCTAATTGTTGATTCCTCTTTTACTTTATTCACAATTCTGATTCTTTTTTTTATTTTCAAGGCGAGCCCTTCCCCACAACTTAGTAAATTATAGTTATTCCACCACTGCCCACTTTCAATTAATTCTGTAAGTAGCAAGTGATATTAGTAGGACAGTATACGTTTTTTCTTTGTGTACAGCATCAGATTGATTATTACTCTTGTTTTTTATTGTTTCTTTTCAAAAGAAAAACAAGTACACTATAGTGAATACAAGTATTTTGTGGTGCTGGTTACCTTTTGTCTACTGTGATCACTTACTAGTAGTGAGATATTTTACAGTAGATTTCATTGTAATCGTGTTACTACTAGTATCACTACTATATACGTTACTGGTTGTAATTTCATGGTGATTTATATTTCTCTCTTGATTACGTCATCTACTATACACATTTTGAAAGTGTAATAGTTAATTGTGCCTTTAAAACGAAAATGCGCACAATTTCCACTAATTCATCATACAATATAGTGTAAACAAGATACCTATTCGTATTAACACTTTTTTTTTCATACTCGTTATTACAATTGATATTTTGCAAGAATATCTCTGAATTAACACTATTGAGAATAGGTTAATTTGTCACTAGTCAGTCACAAACTACGTAGAAGTTGGAACATATGTATCGATCTCAGTTTCCACAACACTTCGGCAAAGCGAGATTACATTGTCAAGAAGAATAACAAAGCATTAGAACTATTAGTAGTATCTGTTGTACTAAAAACCAATAGGCATAAATAATGTTGGAAGTTTAAGAGCTTGTATCATTTGAGACTGATCCTAAGCCATCACTCAACGTCTTCAACTATTGATTACAGTTATTATGCAGACTAACATGAACCATCAGTTGATGGCCTAATGGATTGATGCTACGTTTTCTTTCAACTCGTGTTGTGATAGACTTGAAGTACATGCACATCTCCCAATCACTTCAATCTATAAACATTCTTACTACTTTAATAATCTTTGTTTCTAACTGGATTAGGAAGATTTTAGTCTGTTGTTATATACATTTAACAAGCAAAGTTATTATCAACTAATGTAGTTTATTATGGAGTTGTTAAATCAATTAATGTAACCTTCGTACATGGTATACAAAATATTATTTTAAATAAAAAAAAATGAGTAATTTACAATTTTCTCCGTTTTAGTATTTAGAAAATTGACAATTTATAAACAAAAACTTGATTACAAATTTACGTAATTGTTTTCAGAAAATTTATCTTTATAAGATGTAATAATAAAGAATAAGAATAAATATTGAAACTAAATAAAAATAACTTTTATTAGGTTAGCAAGAGCTATGATATTGAGTGTTTTTTTATGTTTATTGAAATCTGTGTAGTATTCTAGTTCTCCGAAAGAAACAAAGTTAATTTTCGACTGTATAAAATATTTAATTTTAGATGATTACTTAGAATGAATTTGTATCTTCTCGTTGATTTGTCATGAATTGAAACTGGTTAGCCTCTGTTGCTTTATGTACATCCTGAAAGGATGGCCTCGAGGCTGACAAGTTTTAGTACATGACATATTTACGAGAAGATACAAATTCACCTTAATTACGTTTACTTGATGCACAAATGTGACTGTCTGGATTCATTAACCTAGTGTTGAATGCGATGGCATTTGGCACGAAGCAAACTGAGTTCGAATCCTAGTGTGAACATCAACATTAGAATACAAGTACATCCAGGCGACGATGTCCCAAATTAAAGGAAACGCGCTTTCTGGATTTTGCTTGTCAGTCACGATCCAACTAAACACATTATTTGGTAATTACTATTTAAAATATGGAATTAATACCAAATTTACATTGTCTGCACACAGTGAGTACTTTCAAAACGTATCTTCGAATATTATCCTGCTTGATTGTCTTGATTATTATTCAGATCGACCAATACCTATATTCTTAGACACCTTACTACATTTGCTCACGCCACCCCACCAGAATCATTCATAAAATTAAAGGGAACCACAGCATACAGTGAGTACAATTCAAAAATTCATGTATTGCGAAGTTTTAGTTATCTGTCAATTTAAGCCATTACTCCGTAAGTATTAGCATTTGTTGCATTATTGAATTATTTCTCTCTTCAAACTACTCTGTGAAACTATATACCGTCGTCTTCCAAAAAAACGTCGACAGTTATTTAGACTAATACGTAACCTACTCCTGTCTTATTTTTACTCTTAAGACTATCAAACAACACATTTTATACTTAGAGCCTTTTGATTTCGATAATTTTCTTTCTTAAAAAAGCTAATATGATACTTTTATTTTATTACGAACTCTACATTGTTGTACTAGTGCACAGCTAATGTAAATGACATAGTCATGCGCTGAATATTTTGTATTCTTCTCTCAATGACGCAATGAATTTCTTTATTTAGTTGAATAGGCTTGTTTGGATTAACAGATAAGGAAATGTAAGTAATTAAAAACATGTGAACAAAATGTGTTGTTTCGACCTAAGGTTAGCTCACAACTATAATAAGTCTATATATAGTTGTTTATTAGCCCCACTACTGTGAGCCTTTGATAGCTTGTAGGCAGAAAATCTAATACTGATTATCTAAGTTGCGTGTTCTATAAATGAAGAGCTGTCATTGTTGTTTGATTATGTAGTATTATAACTATAGTCAGCTCAGTAAATTATTTATTTTATGCCAACATCGATCACAGTGACGATTGTGCATAGTACGCGTATGATAAGTTAATGACGACGATTGAGATAGGATTCTTCTAACTAACTAAACAAATCCTATAATTAATTAGGAGATCGAAAGTAAATTTCATTCAACTATACCTTGAACAAGTGTATTATTAAAGAAATGTTCGATGAATAAACTATGTTCAAGGGTGAATGGAGCTTCAAAAATGGTACCGATTATAAAAAGGTTGTTCTGGAGAAAACTCAACATATATATTCAATGGATGTGTAAACAAAGTAGTTGCATCAATTCAATGCCTCCGTGCATCAAATTTTCAACTACTTGTTGATGGAAACATTCGAACATTGTGCAATACACTTGACTCCATCCAACAAAATCCATGTGATATGTCAATATGAAATATGATTTGTCAGAGATTAAGATAGACAATGCTTGAGGTTATCCGCAGCTTTTAATACTTAATAAATGTGCTTTATTCTAGTTTCTTCCCGCTCATTTGGTGGGGTAAATGCTACATATTAGCGTAATTTAGAATAACCTATCCACAGCTAACTTTTAATAACATGTCAAAGTAGCTCAGTTCAATTACGCTGATAGCTATACACAAATATAGTAAAAATTTTAACTGGGAATGAAAGTTACACAGTAAGCATTCACCAAGAAAATAAACAATTAAATGACTAAAAATGTTGGAGACAACACATTTGATGAACATCGACAATCTTTTGGACAACTTGATCCTAAAACTAGCTTCTTGATTAAACTATTAGATTTATCAATGTACATATGAAGGAAATGGATAGGAGATACATTGCGGAAATCACCAGACTGCATCACGAGACAAGCACTAACTTGGAATCCTGTTGGACAACGGAAAAGAGGAAGGCCAAAGAACACCCTGCGTCGAGAATTGGAAGCAGACATTAAAATGATGAACAGTAACTGGAGACAGCTGGAAAGGATTGCTCAGGACAGAGTTCAATGGAGAATACTGGTGGGCGGCCTATGCTTCCCCGGGAGGGGCAACGGGCGTAAGTAACATATGACGGTGTGTCATATGATCCAGCTGCAAATAGCTTTAGAAAAAAATGTAATTTCACTTTAGTTCATTGTTATCTAATTAATAACATTTATTAAATACCAACTTTACTTTATTAAAAAATAAGGTTTATTCACAATTATTAGATTATAAGAAGTTTCTTTTGTTATTGAAGAGATTCTTAAATACATGATTTAGAAGAAGCACAAATTATTCTGTATCTAATTGTACAATAGCTTGAATAATATCACGTAATTCTTCCGCTATAGAAAGTTGATTTGTATTTTGTGGTAGATGCTGTATTACATAGTCAATAAGAAATGTTAGTGTCATTATATCCATTGAATTTGAAGTGAGTTGAACATTTTGATCAATTTGGAAATTTTCAGATAGTAAACCACGAAGCCATGATTCAATTGTTAATGGAATAAATACACGTAAACGTAACTGTTGTTTTGTACTCGAACTTGAACTATAACATCGATAGGCTATGCGACGTCCAATAATGAATAATAATCTAACAGCTAAACTACTTGGATCTTGAACTTTTGATAAAAACTACAATAAAAGTTAAGAACAATACATAACTATGTTAATTTAATGCAGTGAATATGAATATACATATATTTAAGAAATGAAATGGAACTAAGTAATAAAATAAAGAGGTTTGATGTGTGTTTACGTATTAGGATCCAACTATTACTTAACTGTGTTTATGTATGTACTGAGAACTATACTTTCTATGCACATGTCACTTGATGCATTTAGCAAGCTTCCCAAAAATCTTTTTGATACTAATGTCACTCATTGTAAAAAAGCCATGAGATTTCTGTGAAGTAAGCTTGGATATGAGCCTCCTGTTATATTTTCGACATCTGTGGACACTAATTTACAAATTTCCTTCATATATACTGTTGGAAGAGGTCTCAGAAATCCAAACGAAGTCTCCAGAAGACTTAATAAAGTTGAATATATTCCATGTAACTGCCATTTAATAGAACTTCTGAAAGTTCTAACATGGTATACTCCGATCGGGTTATAATTCAAATTATCTTCTCACGGATTAGGTGAATTATAATGACGATTTCAATCTTACACACGACTGTAAGTAGCTATGTTTTATTGTACATATTTGACTGCTTACCGAAATACACATTTCTTCTGTTTTTTAGTTTGCGACTCGGGAGTATCTTGTGATGTGGTTCCGAAGTTAGTACACAGTATTATCAGTTATCAAAGCATCAGACATACCACACATCTTATCATTAATGTCTTCAGTTTAGTCGTCATCATGATCTTTGCTACAACAATATTCCGGCTTCTTTTGTAATCCTCCTATTAATTTCATCTCGTCCTAGTGATGTAACTACATGGACTAAAGAACAATTGTACTAAGCTCTATGCTATGTACTAATGAATAAATCCCTACCCGTTTTCAGATCTTCAAATGCCAGTGTAAACTACAATGTTGTATGGAACTGAAACTCACACACGAGATTTCGTTTTAAAATAAGGGTTTGTGGTCTTTGGTGGTGTTTCTACAAAATTTCATTGTTCAAAATTTGACGAACGACTGAGTGAACAGAGGAAACAGTATATTTGATGAAATCACAGATGATGTATACATTGTTTTCAGATTGTATGTTTTCTTCACTATAAGTTAAATCTACACTAGTTTCGATTGTTTATCATTCCCATCTCTTATACATTTCAAATGCGCATTGATTCCTGCTAACTAGAAATTTACCTCGTTGACTGTCCACTTTGCTACTTCGCACGATATTCCACTATATACTATTTGCGAAAAATCTTGCAGTAGGAATCCACAACAACTGGACAATCGTGATCACTTTAAATCAATATCTTCTGATTGTGATATTGAATAAATAAGTTATCACTGAAATATGCAGTATTAATATCTAAAAGTTTCGTAATAATACTTAGTTGATAACAACAGTTCAAATGAATACTAGTCTAATGAACTTGAGTTTTGTATACCGAAAATTCTGTAAGTGTTCATCACCACTGTACTGCTATTATATAGGAAGAAAAGTGTTAATATATACAACTGCATCATATGCTTTCAACATAACATTCTTCACAAATATAAGAAACATAAAAGTACAGCTTACAAGCTGAGCTTGATCGTCTAGATTTGCTTCGTATAATGATACTACGTGCTGTATAACTACAGTATCCTTTGAGAAACCCCAATGATTAGCTAAAGTAAAAACAGCAGAACTAAATCGACGATATATTTCTACAGCTCCAAAAGTACGATCGGATTGGCGATTAACGGAATGAATTATATCTACATCTGAGAGAGTTGATGCATTACAGCGTTGTATAATAGGTAACAAAGCAAGATGTGCAACACATTTTTCAATTAACCAAGAAAGAAAAAATCGTCGCCTTATCATTAAACCATCATCAACTTCCTTTCCAATACCTGTACTAATCCAATTTGGATTATCGGGTGACAGTGTAGCATGCAAATCCTTTAAGAAAAAAAGAATAAAAATGTGCTGAAGGATAATACTTTGAAAACAATACATTAATGAAGCGAAACGAAAAGAAGTGCTGAAGACATCTTTTTATAATGTTTCAGTTAAATATGAAACACCTGGTGTTGAGAAGTAGTATTAAGTTCCGGGTTTGAAAATCATATAATGGATACGACTGTCAGCCGTATATGGGGTGTAAGTGATGGATAGTAATACGATCCGTATGCTCAAACAGCGAAGGGTGGAGTAAAGTTAAAAGCTATGAATTAGTGACTGAAATTAAGCACCGTAACTACTGGTCCGCTGCTAAATAGTTGAGGCGTCACAGTATCCTAGTGTCCGATACTGAAAATTTTATCCACTATCACAATTTACATCCATCAACTCCATATCAAAAGAAAACCAAATACCATGGAAATCTAACAAGTCAGCTGTAACAAAGAATTAAACCAAGAAAAATGTGTATAAAGACAATTGATCCACGAAAAATAAAATAACCAGGTTACCTACATACTTGTAGTGGAAAAAAGTCGATAGGTGAATATAATTTCAGATCTACTGTTTGTCGACTTGGTCTGTCAAGCCTTTCAGGTCGACCAAAAATAACAAAAGCTGATGCCACAATAACAAGTTGTTCCCATGAACTAATTGAAAGCTTGTTAGGAACAGGTTGATTTACAGCGTCTTGTGCCAAAAGTTTGTGACGTGGATCATCAGCTGGAACCTTACCAAGTATAACATTTGTAAAATTCTCAAACGTTGAAGACTGGGCATCTAAATCAACTGAATCCGTAGGTGACAATTTATCCTGAGATGTTTTGTCATTAAATGAAAAGGATGAATTATTACCATACTCATAAGTTTCCAAATCACTCCATTCAGTTTCCACTGAAAAAACTGGTACTACTTCAGCATGCTGACAGGCCTATGTGTATATGAAATTAGGAAATAAAGATAATTACAACATTATGTAAATTAAAATCTTATATTTTAATCAAAGTAATTACTATTAAGAGATATCTAAAGAAAAGAGCTTAATACTGGGTAAAGTTTTCATGGTTGTTAGTTCCTTTGAAAACTAGTACAAAATTACCCAGTTACACAATATATTAATAATTATGAAGTACTAGGAACAAACTTATAGTTGTTGCTGTACCAATCACTCAGTAGTAAATAAAGTGTAGAAGAACAGGATAAAAGATAACGAATATAATCAGAGAAAGGGCGATAAATTGTGGAAACTAGTGAATTTAGAAGCTATGGGAAAATAAAATGTATATTTGATGAATATTTTCTTAACAGAGATCGAAAATATCTGAGGAAGTTAAATGTATTAAATAAATTCATTATCGTATCGCTTCAACTTGTCAAAAACTACTCAACTTAGAAGATGTAGAAATCAGTAAGGTTTTGACTGATTTATAGTATACAGTAAATTGTACAGTAAAAACAGTAGTTATGATAATTATAAAAAAAAATTACCAACTGGGCATCCTTATAGTATTCATTACAACGTGAACTCCTCCAAAAGATAATTGACATTTGTGTATTCAATGGATGTGAAACATGGCCTTTAAGGATAGAGGATATTCGTAGGCTCCTAGTATTCGATCATAGATGTCTCCGAAACATTGCTCGTGTTTGCTGGGACAACCGAGTAAGCAATGCATGGGTTAGGAATAGAGTACTAGGTAAATACGGTAAGCCTATTGATGTAGTAGTGAATCTTCACCGGCTGAGGTGGTTAGGACATGTGTTGCGTATGCCTGACCACCGTCTACCGAAACGAGCAATGTTGTCTAGTGTGGGAGTAGGCTGGAAGAAAGCTAGGGGTGGCCAAACAAAAACATGGCACCAATCCATGAAGTCATTGACAATTGAGCTGAGCCATGTTAATAGGTGGAGACTACCTGGTTGGGGCCCACACGATGAGCGTAACAAATGGTTAGAGACTTTAGGTGATATGGCTCAAAATCGTTGGCAATGGCGCAGGTGCATCCACTCCTTGTCTTCCTCCAAATTCTAATTTCTGAGCTTATTATAATTTTCCCTTTACTGAATCACTTTATATCTCAAATCTCTCATCTCTGATCTCTATCCCTTTCCATTAGTACTTACTCTGTTACTACCTCCCCTACTCCGGGATTTGGTCCGACAATTTAATCTTTATCTGCTAATTGAGGCATGGCAACTTGAACTGATGTACGCATGTACCAAGTTCTACGTTGTAACTGACTGACTGATTCAATTGCCAAACTTTTAAAATTTGTTTCGCTAAACACGTGCTTACATATGACGGTAAGAAAGAGGGCTTTATAGAGATACATCAAATAAATGAATTCCCTTCCCTCCGAAAATTCACAAACATGTAGATATATCGATGTTTAAGCTCTACATCGCGAAATAACGTTAGTCAGACAACCACTGAAAATTATGAAGCACTAGATAAATGATTCGTCCTAGTGTAAACCTTCTCAGTAGTGAACATCTACGACCCGACCGATGATAGAACTTACAACAGGCAGGCTTCTCGAAGGACATTTAATGTTTAGATTATTGAAATGTAAGCAATTGGAAACCAGTTCAGTGTTCTAAATTCTAAGCACTCCCCATGAAGTCAGGAGGTTTTAAGCTCAGTCTAAACAGGGGACGGAACATTTGTTTAGCGCTTCCTGGCTTTTAGTGGTTGTTTAACAAAGGTCAGTTTATGATGCCAAATAATATCAATGTTTCCTTGGAACAAATTTTCACTGAAAAAGGTACAAATGACTGATTTCTGAAGTAAAACATTTACAACATACTAATAAATTTACACACATTTATATCCATGTTACTATAACCCAATAATTTTAATCTACGTAATACGTTTTAAAAATTGTTAAGGCTACTTATAACATATGAAATGTAACTAATAGGTTACGATTTAGTAAAGGACTCCTCAGAAGTGGGAACCCTGGATTCTGGTAAAAAGATGGAATCACAGTCTTTAGGTTGGCAAAAGCTGAACCATATGCACCACTGAGCCAGGCATCTAACGGTAGAATTCACCCCTTCCGACGATCATCTATTGTCATTGGTGACAAGCGCTTCGTTTCCAAAAAGTCTAAAGTCTACTAGATATAACTTCTCACTAAAACATCAGAACCATCCTGAAGTTGATCACTAGCGAGTTGATGATTGCAGTTAAATTTTGGAGATAGGCACTGAATTTAGTTAGTTGTACGTTACAAAATTACTTCAATTCAACTACATAAATCAAATCGCTAGTGATAAACTTGAGGATGTTCTTGAAGCTTTTGTGAGAAGTCGTGACTAGTGGAATTCAGACTAGCCAGGAGTGTGGAAGTTATCACCAATGACAATGGATGGTCGTTGAGCTATACCACAAATCAGTGAAAGTGAGAATTCTATCAGTGGACGCCAGCCTAGTAGTGCATATGGTTAACCCTTTGCCAACCTCAAGGATTCACATTCCTGAACACAATGTTAGGACGAAATAGTTTGCTAAAGTTTCCCTGGTTTTCAGTGGTACGCAACCAATATCAATATGTGTACGAGTACAAACAACTATACTTTATGCTTATCTCTACAAAACCACAATTTATCGAGTTGAGTTCGAGTTCTCTAATATAAGTACTTCAATAGTAGTGATAATAATCGATTAAACAATAACAATCTTTTTCTAAATTTATAGAAAAAGAGGATAAATGAACTTATTATACAATTTTGTTTGAACAAATTAAATAGTATTTAACAATTGGAATTAAAAGAAAATACTTACATGGGAATATATTCGGAAAAATTGAATCAGACATATAGCAACGTCTGATATATGCGGAAAACAGTGATGATATTTGACAAACTGAGATTTATATATAATTCGAATAAAAGGAAAAAAAACACAAAAGTATACCAATACAAAGAATATGATTTTTAAGATTAAAAAAATTCACTAATTGGAAATATTAATCAAATATCGGGTAGTAGTAATTTAACCAAAGAGATTGAATCTGATGATTATAAACTAGCTATTCTTGATTGTTAGAATGAAAGAAGATATGACAACAGTCTTAAAACTAACATCTGAAAATTAACGTATTCACTATCCACAAAGGTTAATGCCACCAGAAATTTGATTATTGAAAGCAATCGTCTTGTTATGGAAATACTAAACAAACAACATGAAATATGGTCCTAGCAAAACTTAGGTCTAATAACTACATTATAGATTTTTTCTAAAAAAGACTAACAACGAAAAGAACAGTAAATGAGAACCAGACATCAAGAAAGTAAACAAGCACTGCAATGATCCTATGCCGAAAAAAAAAAACATCGCAAGAAATTAGGAGGATGGTTAACAGTTTATTTTCCAGCAAGGAACACCATACGATCAGTTTTGATGTGAGTTAAAGTAAAGATACCTATAGAGGACAAACAAAATAGTGTCTATGAAATCAGGTGCAGTAAGTGCAATGCGATTTATGTGGGAGAAACATCTAGGCAGCTGTATGTTAGGTTGAAGGAACGCAAACTATATCTGAAACATGTTTTGAGATGACCAGAAGATATAAGAAAGCTTGAAAAATGAATCAGCTATTGCATTACATTTCATGAAAATGGGACATACAATTAACTTCGATGGTGTTATAATACTTCAGAAATGTTTCACTGTATATAAGGAAAGATTAACAGCTGAATCTATGTACATATGCAAAGACAAAAATAATGTGAATAAAATGCAATTAGCTACACCATAGCAACTGTTGATTAACAAAAAATAACGTGATCCTCATCACCTGTCTTATCATTAATACCAATTAGGCTAACCACAACTACAATTATTAATTGGGCAATTATTATATGGAATTTATCGCCAATCATTTTGTTTTAACACAATGTTACTTACCCTTTGACTTCTGTCAATTATCATAATCATCGGTATATTTAATTTACGCAAAGGTTCTTACTATACGCATAATTGTAAAACTAGTTCTACTCATAGTTCAAATTTTTATTAAACTTAGTAACAATCAAAAATTGAATAAACACTATACCACACGTGTTAGTCACTTTCGTTCATTTTGATACACATACACATTTTAACATGAGATCTTTATCACAATATACTTTTTACATTAGATAAGTGTACATTGTGGATTGATTGGTTGATTGATGTTATGTAGAAGTTTGATAATTTTAATTTTGATGAATTTCCCTGAAGGAGCTCGGATCTGTTTTCAGGCGAAAACGTTGGAATTCTTAAATTTCAGATGCTTAAATGATTTCGAATATAATTTATACTTATAATGTCATATATTTACTCAGTGGCCAATTTCTGTTAATATATTCGAACGAATATTGACGAATTTCCATAGGCATTCAGTGATTTTGTTTAAAATAGAAAATATATGCAGAGAGTTATGTCAAAGATAATTAGTAGGATTTCAAATTTATTTTGTCGGTAGAAGTAAACAGTAGTACCAAACCAATTGGATTGAAGTAAAATTATTGTAAATTATTTCAAGAAATTCAAAACTTAATGACAGTAAACTTGTATTGTATGTAGAGCAACATAAAATTTACTTAGTTATCAGGGCTCGCAATGATCTTGAATTATGTTAGAGGTACGCGGCAGATTATCACTCAATGGTTGTCCACACCGTAGAAAGGCTCTTCCTATTGATGTACTTGAAAGGCAGACTAGGTTAAGATTGATATTGAAGACCTGAGAGCATGACCGTAGTTTCCGAGGAACAACTGCTTGATGTCGGTCATACGCGGCCTTTTTGAGAGATTTAAGTTGTGTTATATCCGTATTTGTCAAAAGCTTACCACCGGAGACGGAAATCTGTGGAGTAAGGTGAGATGTGCATTTTAGAGTAGACCTTTCCTAACCCCACTGTTTCTTTGTGAAAAAGCGGTATTGTTATCATGCTGGTTGTCTGAGGGAAACACTTTACAGCCATTACACTTCTATACAACTGACAGTAAGACTTCGCCCATGGATCATAGTTTTACTCCTTTGACTCTCATAGCTCTTTAACCGACGTGCCAGGCATGGTAGAATAGTAAGAAACGGATGTTCCAGTAAGTATAGCCTAATTGGGCCATCAGGATAGGCAAGCCTGATCACCACATCAAGATAGTAGCGACGGTCGGGTATCAAGGCGCGAAAATAACGAAGTGAAATCCCTAAACCATCACAAACAAATAAACATTGTAAATCTAATTGGGAGAATCTTAAACATTCTAATGTTATTTAACTAACGTTTATTGGTAAGATTATATTAATCATATGTAACAATATATTTTTAAAAATAGCATCTAATGCAGATTAGACACCATTGACAACGCCACTCACTAATCTGTAATAATTCTAGAATATACAGTTATTTAAAAAATGATCAAGATTTTTACGATCGAATGTATGGTATGACCCAGTGCATTGGGGTTAATTTAGAAATTTTCTTTTGATAGTACTGTAAATACATTTTGATGAGCCATACGTTGAATGAATGTAGAATGAAGAACATTTAAAGAGAGATAATATGACAACCCGAGCAATGACAGAAAGGTGAAATTTTATCACAAATCAACATGGGACTGAGAAATGCAAAGAAAAAAAGCTATTATGAGTGAACATATTGTTCACTTAGCTTAAGTCACTGCTCACTTTGTCTGAATCACATAGACAGATTACACAGTCTTGTTTGTGGAGGACGCTGAAAAAAATTGTGATATTTTGATCCTCTTAGTGTGTTATGAGGCGATAAATTTTTGGCTGGTTGACCGAATGCCAATTAAGTATGCCTAGTCAATAACTGCGCATCTGCCCTACGCCAACTGAGTCCCAAGCCGGAATAAGAAGAACGCAAGACGACGTACTAACCAAAGAGAATCGAATTGTATTTCAGTCATTCCTTTATATATACACAAAATCAGACCACACAGTGAACCAATTAGGAAGCTAACATTAATACAGAACTAAGGAAATAGTAGTAGTGAATAGGGACAACGTTATCATACCTAATCAACTATAGTCCATAATAAGAGACAATGTAATAACAGCAAATATGCTAAACGGGAGGATAGAGTAAGAGGAACGTAACAATAATAGAAATGTAATCTTTACACTACTCACGACCAGAGTAAATGAATTAGTTTTCTAAAACACAGTTCTGGGAGTTTCTCACTCTTCTTCAGTGGTCCGACACAATATAGTGTAAATGCGAAATGTTGCTTCATGACTGATCTGTGTCAACATCTACACTGAAAAGCACCTGGGGGTGTCTACCACGCCACGAAATCACGGAACGGATTCAAATGCATATCTAGCTTTTGCAACTTTCTGTTACCTTATATTGTAGACGGGGTTTGTCATTTAATCAGAGGACAAGAATAATCCACAAAGTCTTTAATGCTACACACTAAACACATGAAATCTAGTTTTTGAGAGTAAGTGCTATCCGTAGGCTACTGTAATTTGATGCTAGATATCTCTAAAGCACTCCTTGCTTTCGTTTGAGCCAATGAGTAAGCGTTGACGAGGTTAGACTAAGTGTACCAGAGATATATAATAACCCAGCTGATCACAATGTGGATCTTCACCGACTGAGGTTGGAATATGTATTACTTATTCCCAATCATCCAGTTACGGTCTGGGTAACATGGCACAGAAATGGCCATTGGGGCACATACATTCACTGCATGCACTCGTTTAAATCATGAGCAGTGAAATTTTTACATACCTTTATTCTGCGAATAAATTCTTTCTTCTAGAATCCGATTTTATGTGTTCAATCAATGCAAAGAGAACCGATGTCACCAGGACTTCACTATTTATACCCCCACCCCCAGCGCTAATGGGGTGTAGAAACTTGGAAAAATAAATACATATGTCAGGTCTAACGTCGTATAAAAGTGACTAATTGATAATTGGATCACGTGTTATGAAGACAGTATACTGTGACTGACCCGTACATCAAAAGTAAAAGAATATTTAGTATATTACTTTCAATGTTAAGTAAATAACTGATATAATTAAACACTTACGACGTGAACTGAAACTCTTCTTAGTGAAGACCACTTTTATCTAATGACTAATCATAGAGCCGTACCATCTTTCTAAAAATGACTGCCACATATAATTATTTATTTCGATGCATTTTCCACCAGTGTCGGGTACATTATTTAATTTTAACTCAACTGACTATACCGCTTATGCGGCTTTAAACAAATTATGTAGATCTGCATTTTCAAACAACACAAAGTTTACAACAGGTTTGCCTGTTTTGGATATACTTAAGCCAAGACTTTGAATCGATAATCTTGAAAAGAAAGCTTGAAAGGTTAACTGTAGGTAAAAACAAATTCTACATGTTACTTTTATCTAAGCGAAACAATGTGAAAAATTTTGCCGAACGTACTAAGATAAAAAGATCTATTTGCAAATGAAATAAGCTCACATAGAGAAATTGTAGGTGGCATAATGTCACTGTTTTATGTGTAACATACAAGTACTTACTGTTTTGTCGCCATTCGCAATAGCTAGAATGGGCTTAATCCAATCCATGAAACCTTTATTCCACATTATTGTTCCCAAGCCTTGAGCAATCATAATACCAGCTGAACTGAATCGATCAAAAAACTCAATACAAGAGATCAAATGATTTATATGCTGAAAAGATAAGACATTAAATATTATGACAAGTTTGAGGCAAAAATCCAACCACGTTAACACATGACGTGTGATCGGAAACAATATTTTAAGACAAATGTAATTTCTTCACGTAAGATTTTTATGCACTTAAGTTTGACTTATCGTTTGTAATGCTTTAGACTCACTAACATGGATAACTTAGTATAGGCAAAGGACGTAGACCAATAGGTATAACTAAACTAGTTGATACACCTGATATCACACATAATATCCTGATTATTGATTGAAAATTAGGTAAGAAATATACAAAAGCATATTGACACTAATTAGAAGGCAGTCCCAAGTAGTGAAAGCAGAAACGCATACAAAGAATATAAGTTTATAAAGCCTTATTAATTTATTTTTGAAACGACACCTATATCTGCACTCTCACTGGCCAATAATAACTCACAAAGAATGAGTATGTCGCTTCCCCTTACTCCCGGTATAAACTCAGGAATGTAACAAAAACACAAAATGATACTGTGAATTTGTAGAGGTAGACAAAAATGATTCAAAACATGTCTATTAAGTTATTTACCAGACACATATTTGTGTAATTGTAATCAAGGCATACTCTAGGGTTGAGAACTGATGATATTGCCCCAATATCTAAACTGAATCAGGGTGAAGTCCGAATATGTCATATGGTGACTGAAAGTCAAACGACTTACGCATTAAACCACTGTTTCATGTAAATAAGAATAAAAATGGTACTGAAGAACTTGTTTTACTAATAAATACAAAAATACAAAGACAATTTGTGAAAATAGTTAACAAGAATCTTAGGCAATAAATATAAAGTGATATACGGAAACACAAAGTTTCACCACTGGCTAGATTAATCAAACACTACTATCATCGTTTCAAGTATCTCAGTAGAAGCAAACGCGTCTGGGATATGGACTGGAATCCTACGTCCATCAAGTTACAGATTTATGCATCACGTTAAACCAAGTAAAATAACACACCCGAAGTCAGTAGAGTCAAAAAGACTGGTTTAGGTTCTCAAATATTTATATAATGTATTAAATATATTAATAATGGTGATTTCATACATTCAAGGTAGCTAAACTACTACAACAGTCAAATTAGACTGCTGTTTTTACAGAGGAGCGTAAAAATGATCAAACTGAGATGTCTAGACAGAAAAATTAAGATTCATTCACTAGGAAAACAACTAACCAGTTGAGTTATGAATAACCAGTAAGATATACGAAGCAATCATACAATAAACATCTGATTACTTATGAGTAATATCGTTATCACAACTAAATCTAAAAACAAGATTCAAAACACAGGGCTGACACAAAACCCACGTTTAGAACATTCTGCTTACAGCTAATATTATACTTAGAAGGATCAGTGTGTTAGTGATAAAAAAATGAAGGAATTTATGCATTTACTTATAACATAGAGCATAACACATGAAAGCGTTTGTCAAAATTGTCACACCTCAGCAGCACAGCTAAAATGAACACCAAACTAGTTGAACTGGTGATTACTTTAATAACAAAAATAATAATCACAATAGAGTGAGCATATAGAGCATAGTCCAGGAATAGTTAGTTAGTAGAAAGAAAGGTAAGACGGAAGAAAAAGAACTAACGACTGAAGGCAGGAAATAGGATGTTATGCAACTAGATGTTTGAGAACAAAGTTACTAGGGGAATGCCAAACTGATAACTGTGTCCTTTTGAATACATAAATTCAGTTTCAATCACTGGCAACACTTAATAAACGAGATTTTGATTGAGTGCTTATTATTTTGAACGATTTTTAAATATCAATCTCATCTTCACTAACAAGATGGCGTACAATGGTACTATTGAAATTACATTGATGCTTTAGTTTCAATTATTGCGATGTGCTCAGCAATGCGGAAATCAACCTTACATCCTGATTTTCCAAAGTACGTGATTTGGCACTAGCATGTAAAGTAGTAAGCATAATTTGAGGAGACATAAAATGGGAATTTATCTGTCTTGATGAGCAATTTGTTTCATACAAAGAGACTAGTTCAGTATCTGGGATGGTTGTTTTATTTTTCAAACAATTTTCAACAAGGGATAATTTCAATTCAATCTTGTATTCTGGACATAATTTCCTGAACAACTGAATAGCGTACTCGAAAAAATTCGCTGGTAGCTAATTAGACGGAAACCGTTGACATTCAAATAAAATTGATTCCAAATGATTATTGGTGTATGGACTTTTAAAGTTGGTTATTTGTGGCGCAGTGAATACTGGTATATAAAGCGTAAAGTATGCTACTGAGTTCACGTTCTATTGTAAACAGTGCACTTTGTTAAGAAGATTCAGTATATAAATGGCTTGTTTGTTTGTTCACGCAATGATCGCAACTGAATAATAAACGAAAACCAAGCAGGATCGAAAAATAATACTTATTAGCACGAATGACTATGCAAGAAAGCTAAGCCAAAAGACTACATATGGACAAGATACCGCTTGTTAAAGATATTCCCGTAACTATTTAAGTAAATGACAGTGGTATACATACTAGCATTATGCATTAAAATGTTATTCTAATACTTTTAATGGAAATCTAGGTCCCGTAGAGGTAATTGAAAATCGAAAGTGAGACTAAAACTTACTAAAGACATCACTTGTGAATGGTGCTATAGAAAAAAAAGGACTGAAAAAATGAAATGCTTCCAGGTCCTAGATAGGGGTTTGTGTGAGATTATGGATGTACACCTCCTAACAGTTGTGGACTAGTGGAAAACAATTACATAATGGACGTTGGTTTTTGATAGCTCTGTTCGTGATAGAAATTGTAACTTTATTAAAGTAGCTACACTATCTAATCCACAAAAATACATAAAAATTTATCGGGATATATTGTACAAAAGTAAACGTATTAAATCGATATAGAAAAAAAAAGAAATGAACTGATCAGTAGCAAAGTTTATTGCCATATCATATGACAATGTAGTTAGATCAAAGGTATGTTTAATAAAAATGTATGTGTAGATGTTTTAAGAAAGTTGGAATATTAAATGAGAAAATGTAAAAAAGTACGAGATACAGGTTATTCCGAAGACACCTAACTTTCACTAAAAATTGTCTTAAGCTGTTAGATTAACAGTGAGAAATGAACATTAAATGTATCATGTTAAAAGCAGGTAACCGCCTGAAACTCTCTAGGGGTTACTGTCGGTCCCAAGCCCGGATAAACGAGAGTTGGGAATAGGGTTAGCAATCCCATCCTGTAAAAACAACAACCCTGCTAAAAAAAGTGCGGATCAGAAAAAACCATTTCAATCCTTTAAATTCTGCCCTAGGAGTTGGAAGGTCTTCACTTCGAAGAGTTATGACGCCTCATGACGAAAGCCGAGTTTCTTCAGAAATCATGAGGCCAATGTCCCTTCTGACAACCAGAGCAACAATTAATATAGATGACTGACCTCAAACAGTTGTCCCCTAGGCACTGCGGTCACACTCTCGGGTCATCAAGACGTCCTCTAATCCACTTTCTTTTTCAGGTATCTCAAGAAGAACCCTTGTACGGTGTGGGCGACCGGGAAAAAATAACCGCCATTATACATCGAACAGCACTCGAGATCACTTTGTTCATGATCAAACACGTTCTTCTTCCCTTGTTTATACTATTTGCACTTCTCCCACTACATCTTCTATGCGTGCCACTTGTACTGGTTGCTCGAGTTCCCGAAACGCCACATCAGGCCTCCTGAAACAGCGCACTATACTTGGTGTTGAAACTCTTAATGTAAGTACGTTGTGACAAATTGGTCAACAAGCTGCTTTAGCTAGAACGCTAGAATCTTTTGCAATTGATATATGCTATGTCTCCGAAACACCCATACAGGAACTCAGTATGGTCATCCGTTTGATCTCAACTATTCAATGCAGCGGAACAGCACAATTCACTCTACAGCAGGTTCACGTGGCCTGACCGATGTAGGTATAGCACTAAACTTAAGGGCAGAACAGGAAATTTTAGAGTGGATTCCTGTAGATAGTCGTTTATGTGCTGCCCGTTTAAATAGCACAGTACGAACTCGGAAAGATAGGGACACACTCCGATGCCTTTTTGTCGTCTCTGCTTACGCCACCTCACTGACTGCAGCACAGATGAAGCGAAAGATGAGTTCAATATGAAGTCCTCTAGCCTCCTTCAGAAAGCTAAGGACTCAGACATAATAATTATAGCAAGGGATTTTAATACCCACGTTGGTAGGCTAAATCAGGCTGGAAAACATTTAGGTGGGCCACTCGGCATTCAAGCCTAACGAACGGATAACGGATATCATTTGATGCAATTATGTTCAGACTACCGTTTATTTTTAACTAGCACAAACTTTAAGCTTGAAGAGAGACATTGTTTAACCTGGTGACCCCCAACATCAACACAACGATGGAAGCAAATTGACCATATCTGCATTAACTATCGTTGGAGAGGTTGTATAGAGGACTACCGCCCATTCTCGGGCACGTGTTTATATTTTGACCACACCTTAATGAGAGCACGTATTTCAATGTGTTTTGCTGGTCGCAGAAATGGTTTGGTTCGTCAGGATCGCCCCTTTTTCATTTAATTTCGTCATAGATGTACTCTTAGAAGTATCACTCACTTCTTCAAACGCCTAAGGAATTAATCTCATTCTAGGAAGTCATCTCGTCGACTTAGAATATACAGACAATATAGTCCTATTACGTGAAGACCCTGACAATATGCAGAGTTTCCTGATCACCCTGAGTAACAATGCAAGCATACTCGAGATGCAAAATGTTACTTCAAGAATGGTCTGCTTCTTGACCTCGATTAGTTATAGGGAGTAAAGTAATAGAATGCGTTGACCGCTTCACTTACCTCAGAAGTCTCATCACCCCTGGTGGGTCAATGTCTGATGAAATCTCAGCACGGATTCAAAAAGCCCAATTAGTATTTGCAAAGTTACGCCACTTGTGGTGCAGGTAAGATATCCAGTCCCTCAAAAGAGGACGGGTTCACTGCACAGCAATCCCCGCTGTTTTAATATATGGCTGCGAAACCAGGACCATGAAAGATATGCGTCAACTTAAGGTTATTGACCACAGGAATATTGATAGCATCGCTAGAATATCATGAACAGTCGAAAAAGTAATATGGAGGTTAGACAAAAGGTTCTTGGAAAATATGGCAAATCAGTCAAAGAGGTCATAATTCTTCAACGACTGAGTTGGCTGGGACATGTATTGTAAGTGCCTGACTACCACCTGCCTCGTCGCGCGATGTTGGCTAGAGTTGAAGTAGGATAAAAGAAGCGACGGGGCGGCCAAACTAAAACATGGCATCAGTCTATGAAGTCTTTGACTGTTGGTTTAAGCCATGTTGGTAGATGCAGATTACCATGGCTGGGGTCCGCGTGATAGTCACAATAAATGGCTGGAGGACACATGGTGACATGGCTCAGAATTAATCACAGTGGCGCAAATATATTCAATCTTTACCTTCATCTAGATCTTAAATTCTATCATTCTTTTCGGCACATTTTTACTTTACTCTCCTCCCTTGTATTATGTTATTGTGTTACTTCTATAATCTCGTAGTGCTAATGTGGTATGGTAACTTGAACTTATGGGCGTATATGCCTGGTTCTACGTTGTTGATGATGATGAGCCGACATAAAGCAGTTCAGATATCGATTGCCCATCGTGAATTTAGTTACTCAAAATCGTTTTGGAAGACAGGGTACGGACATGCGTAGTAAGCTAGTCCAAAGACTTCTATGATAACGAAGTTATAGAAATACAAATTTATAAAGTGCGAATCTACGTGAATGAAACTTCTAGCTACATGTTACATGTGGAGCATAGTAACAAAAGTACTAAGACAAATTTTTAAGCTACTGCGTTACAAACGAAGTATGATGAAAATACTCAATTGTTGTACACGACTCAGTGAAGATTTCTAAACAGTAGTTAGTTAGGAATGTCATGTTTATCTAGTCCTTAATAACGATAAAATCCTATCAATAAAATTGTAGCGCATTCAACAATTTAAGTGACTCAGAATCACCTGTAAGCCGTTAGGATATCCAATGGTTGAAGATTAATCATATCCCAAACAACTAATGATAACGTCTTACATACAGAAGCGAGTTGATGCGCGTATGAATCCCATAAAGTCAAAGTCTCATCAAGATTGCAGATACATTTTGGTAAAAAATTAATCTAGTACAAATAAATCGCCCACTGACTACCAGTCTTAGTCACTAGTCATAAGGAAATTATTTCACTATACACTGATACCACTTGAAATAAACTTATGTGAGGATATTCATCACAGGCAGCATATCATTAACGCTGATACATTTATAGACCTGCTCAACTGCAAATAATTTTATAATTCCGAAAAAGCATTGAAAACACGAAATCAAACAGAAGGATCTCTTCTCAGCAAAAGTGGTACAATCATATATATATATATATTGGAATGTTTTCCTTTTCTTCCTGTTGTTAAGGTCCGAAAGTGATCAATGTCTGTTGTAAGATGTGCATTCTGACCGGAAACTGCGTTAATTTGCGAATATGATTAAAGATGAATTGTGGCTAGTAAGTGAAATCCAAGACTTGCGTTTCATCCTATTTGGGACCTGTCAGCTCGATGGATATGTATTACAATGTTGATGTTCATTGTGGAACTCAGATACAGACACAATTTAAACTGGATGTACAAGAGTGGTTGTCTGAACTCAGCTCCATAGTAAAGAACGGAATGGCGTAGACATGCACACAAACATTGAATTGCAGGTAGATTAGACTGACAAGTTCGCAATAGAATGACACGTGTGTCCTTTATTCTATTAAACAGACATAACTCAATTTTAATAATAGATACATACAATTTTTTGAAAACTATAATCCCATGAGGAATATATGAACACTTAGTAAACATGATAATTCAAGTTGCGATAATATAGGGGTAATAATACAATAGAACATTCTAATGCAGTTGAAACGTTGTCAGTCAGTCAGTCAGTCAGTCAGTTACAACGTAGAACTTTGTACATGCGTACATCAGTTCAAGTTCCCATGCCTCAATTAGCAGATAGAGATTAAATTGTCGGACCAAATCCCAGAGTAGGGGAGGTAGTAACAGAGTAAGTACTAATGGAAAGGCATAGAGATCAGAGATGAGAGATTTGAGATAAAAAGTGATTCAGTAAAGTGTAGATTATAATAAGCTCAAAAATTAGAATTTGGATGAAGACAGGGAATGGATGCACCTGCGCCATTGACAGCAATTTTGAGCCATATCACCTAAAGTCTCTAACCATTTGTTACGATCATCGTGTGGGTCCCAACCAAGTAGTCTACATCTATTAACATGGCTCAGCCTAATTGTTAATGACTTCATGGATTGGTGCCATGTCATCGACTGAGATGGTTGGGGCATGTGTTACGTATGTCCGAACACCGGTTACCACGTCGCTCAATGATGACTAGTATTGGGGTGGGTTGGAAAAGGGTTAGGGGCGGCCAAACCAAAACGTGGCATCAGTCGTTGAAGTCACTAACTTCTGGTCTGAGCCACATTGGTAGATGTCGACTACCTGGTTGGGGTCCGCGTGACTGCCGTACCCAGTGGTTGGAGACTCTTGGTGACATGGCTCAGAATCGATCACAATGGCGTAGGTGTATACATTCTTTGTCTTCACGTACACCTTGAGACTAAAATTACTCTACCTTTCTTCATACAAACTAATTTTTTTTTCTTTTTTTTTTCTCTACATATTATATCCTTATATGCAATCTTCCTTTTATATATTACTACCATTAAAGTAACTGATTCTATGAATTCGGTGATCATCTTGCTATGCTGTTGAGGTGTGGCAACTTGGACCGATGCACTTATGTGCCTGGTCCTACGTTGTATCTGTCTTGGCCACCCCTAGCTTTCTTCCAGCCTACTCCCACACCAGACAACATTGCTCGTCGAGGTAGACGGTGGTCAGGCATACGCAACACATGTCCTAACCACCTCAGCCGGTGAAGATTCACTACTTCATCAATAGCCTTACCGTATTTACCTAGTACTCTCTTCTTAACCCATGCATTGCTTACTCGGTTGTCCCAGCAAACACGAGCAATGTTTCGGAGACATCTATGATCGAATACTAGGAGCCTACGGATATCCTCTATCCTTAAATGCCATGGTTCACATCCATAAAGTAAAACGGATCTGACTGCTGCACAGTAAACGCGTCCTTTCGTCATTAAACGAATATCTTTCCTACGCCACAAGTGACGCAGGTTGGCAAAAGCCGATCGGGCCTTATGTATACGGGCCGAGATTTCATCGGACACTAGACCGTTAGGACTGATGAGGCTCCCTAGGTAAGTAAGACGGTTAACGCATTCAATAGTTTCACCCCCTATCACTAACTTTGGTGCCGAATTAGGCCAGTCCTGAAGTAACATTTTACATTTGGATGGGGAGAATCGCATCCCAAACATGCTTACGTTCAAGTTTAAGGTAGTCAAAAAATTCTGCATTTTATCAGCATCTTCACTCAGTAGAACTATATCATCGGCATATTCTAAGTCAGTAAGTTTATCTCCTGGAAAGAAGGTCAACCGCAGAGAAATCAGACGAAACGTTGTACAGGAAACGATCCTTAATTTATTATCGAGAGGTCTTCCTATGGCAAATGAGTAATGTACACTCGTTAGAACAACCATGTATAAATAGGAAACTTGGTGAAAATTAAAAATGAATAAATTTATATATGTGAATTGTAGTACTGCTAATTACCAATACGCGTCAACTTACCTCAGGATTACTAAGCCAACTTTGAAAATGAATCCAGCAAGCAGTTGATAGAATAGTATCTAATTCCAACGTGAAAGGAAGACGTTTATAGGCTAATGAAAAAATAACTGGAAAATAATTGGAAAAATCAATAATAATAGAGTATCTCACAAGAATGTAAACAATAATTAAAGGAATTAAATGTTTTTTTTATAATTGTATCCACATATAATCACCTTGAATTCAGTCCATTAGTAATCATTTATACGATTAATAAACAATCTGAATGCACGAGAGATCGTGAACGTGGTGGTCAGTGGTTAAGGCTTCCAATTTTCAGCTATTAAATTACGAGTTCGAGCCTACTAAAACGAAGCCAAGTATTTAGTATATGAGTTGTTTTGCAGTTTTTGAACACGTTTAATGTTTTCATCAACACATGATGTCAACAGTCGACCGGGTTCGGAACTTTCATTGCAGTCATCGTGACATTCACTAAAACTTTTTGTATACATAGAAAATGTAGTTTTCCTCAATGCATCATCTTCATTAAAAGCATTCAAAATTCCATGAATTTACGAAGAGTTTTTCACAAGTTTAAACTGGAAGCCGTAGTAGCTCGAGTTTTTATATTTATGAATATAGTATATACAGCTATCAAACTTAAATTTGTCTGCATTTCCGAAATATACAAAGTGGTTCATCAAATTTCAATCGCTGTAGTGTATCCGCGCAGGATGAGTAGGATTTAACAAAGTGCAAGGTTTCGTGTTACATAAAATGCTTGAGTAGCGAATAAAATTAGTTAAAAGTCAAATCCAACAGAAACAGAGAATTATTACCAAAATTACAAGGTTAGAAAATTAATAAACTGGGGTTTTGAGTAAGCTATCATCAACTGAAATGTAACAGGTTTAAACCCTCCTTCAGCTCCTTCGTTCTGAATAATTTGGTTACATCACATCAGGATCAGGACTAAACGCCAAGTGATAAGTGTAACTAATTTCTGAATACGTATTTAGGTACTGGGCTTTGAGTCACACTGTCGTTAAGACCGGAATAAGTGGAGCAAGAATCGAGTTTGGGATCTACTAATTAAAAATCAGGTGAATTAAGAATTAGGTCATGACTTCTACAGACTTTACATGTGATAAATCTCATTAATAATTTTCATAAGCAGTAAATGATAGAGTATCTATGTTACCTTGTCTAATATGTGCTGGATCACGAATAACTAACTCTTTTGTATTGTCATCATTATCTTCAATTGATAGCGTTTGCAAGCACATCCCTTGGTAGAAATTCAAGACTTGTTCAGGTGTAATGGCTGTTTTCACGATCCATGATGCGAATGCTTCAGTTAAGTAGCCTAATAAATAATTATTACAACAAAAAATGACATAAATCATAAAAATTTATACTATTACTCAAAAATTAGCTAAAAACAATCAGGTAAAGAGCTTAGTTACTTGGCCTTTTAGATAAAAGTAATTGGAGTGGCTTGAAACTTATACATAAGGTAACCGAAAATTGAATACCGAACTTAATAAATAATGTCCTTAGGAAGTCATAAGAAAAAACAACTACATTTGTGGATGATATTCCTTACGAATTTGATTCAGTTGGAACAAAACTAAAAAACGATAAGTGGACAGATGTTTCGTCATCGTGAAAGACATTTCGATGGTAAATACAAATGACTCACGTAGTGATGTGTCGAGGAGCTAAAGAAGATTGATTATCTTCGAGAGCTATTTATCTGTAGACTATTTCAGTATTTTTGGTCATATTCAAGGTGAATAATTTATTTCTACTGCCATTCAGTTCCTCCTTCCCTATCCTTCCATTTGATACATTAACTGTAATTATGTCATTTCTCATTGATGAACTATGGTTAATGAACTGTGTATACAAACTCCAGTTCACATTCACTATTACTCCTATTTTGTATTAATGTTAATTTCCTAATTGGTTGACTGTGCAGTCAGCTTTTATGTATATGTAAAGGGATGTGTGAAATATAATATGATTCGATTCTGTCTGGTTGGTCTATCGGCTTGTGTTCTTCTTATTCCGGCTTGGGATCAAGTGGGCATAGGGCAGACGCGCATTTACCGACTAGACACACACCCAATTGGCATTCAATCAACCAATCAGATTTCTCGCGTCATAAAAGGTAGAGATTCAACTTAATACATCCAATTTTCGCGGCAAACGCTTATTCGTTGGAATCACTGGGTTGGTATCATGCGTGAGACTTGAAGCTTACAAGTTCAACATCCTATGGGATTGTAGATGTGTACAT
This sequence comes from Schistosoma japonicum, assembly GCA_025215515.1. Lineage (NCBI taxonomy): Eukaryota > Metazoa > Platyhelminthes > Trematoda > Strigeidida > Schistosomatidae > Schistosoma > Schistosoma japonicum. The sequence goes on along the minus strand of CM046062.1, from coordinate 33,249,735 downwards.
CTTAGGAGATGAAACAATTATCTCATTCTTTAAGGTTAACGATAATTTTCTGAGATCAATCCACTATATCACCATACCCCCCCCCTACTTCGTTCTACTGCTGATAATATTAAATATGGGACTACTCTATATCGCTCATTCAAACTTACGCTCTATATGACTGAACACTAACAACAGCTCGGTTGTTTATCAATAAATTATCTGAGAGCACTAGAAAATAATATGAAATAATTAACTTACACCTAACTTCATAATGAAATAAAATCCATACCTTTTCCCATCTTAAATAAGAATTTATAAGACAATGGCTGCAATTGTACAGTATAAGGTTTTAAATGTTGAACTCTCCGTCAATTATTTCGGTTCAGGAAGTATTATCAGTTCTCACAAAAAGTGACTCAAAAACGAGTACATACATTTGTATCTGGTACTTTAGTATCAATTAGTTGAACTTAATTCACTCTATTCTAGTGTTTATAGATATCTTTTTACTGATCAATGTTCACAACTGTGGCAACTCAGTAGTTAGGGTATTCGACGTAACCACTAAGTCATAGGTTTAAACCTCATACTATATATTTCGGTTCGGACAACTAGATGAAAAGGCTAGGCTTAACACTTAGAAAAAGAAATGAAGCCAAGACTATGAATGTGTACATGATAAGTGATTCGCCAATAGCCTAAATGCTTTTCTCCACTTTCTTATTAGCCAAGCACCGACTTATAGTAGACACCTGGTTATTTTGATTGACACACAAAATAGTGGTCTGAAGTTAGAGATTTTTGAGTAAAACTTGAGATTTGTTTGTCCCCACAATCAATTCGCCTTACATACCACAAGAAAATGATACTTTCAAATATTTACAAACACATCCTACTGCCAATGCGATAATTTGGGCACCATTAAAATAAATATAGGCGTACATTATCTCAAGACATTGTACAGCTCCTTGCATATATTTTTTCTAGGTTAGGAATCTCTGCATTAGCATAAAATTAATACGAAAAAGTAGTGAAGAAACTAGCGACGAAAGCATACCATGAATACGAAGACGAACAATAAAAACCAAAACTTACAACGACCAAGAGTTAACACAAGCCTCAAATTAAAGTCAAATGCATGATGAGAACTTTGAGATTCATTCTTTAAATTCATAGGACATAACAGCATAAGTCCAACAGTTAAAAGATCTTCAAGTTGGGCGCAGGTATGATGCCATTTATCAACAAAGTGTTGCAAATTTGACGTCAAATAGTTGAACAGTGTTGGTGACATTTTTAAAGAGGAGATCTGGGTATTGGTTGTATTTTCATTAAATTCAAATCTTTGGCTAGAACTGCCTATTGTGAATTCTGGACGCTGTAAAGCATACATACAATTAATTTATACAAAACTAGGGGGAAAAACAACAGGCAAATAAATAAGGAAAGATGCAGTACTAATATTTCGGTCACTCTATAAGTATTAATCGATAGTCTCGCATAAGTGTAAGATATTCCCCTCAGTTGTCATATCAAATAACCGGGTTAGGGCCCTAACCGGGCCAGAAATTAATATAGCTTTCGGAACTTTAGGCTATAGAAGCCTTCAAATTAAATGTATTCAGACAATATCCCAAATATTCTAGCATACTAAACGTATGTATTAATCGTAAGTCAGTGGTATTTTCTTATCTTTTGGTTTGCTGTACCTATCATTACCGGTGGCGAATAGAGACATTTTTTATAGATTAAGTCCTATACACATCTCTAGTGAATGTATTGAAATAAAACTTCAAAATCGTAATTCAGACAAACTATGGCGCAATCCAATCTTCTTAAAAGAGACCGTTTAGAAAAGGATGAAATCAAATCAAGTACTATTTTACTAGAGTTTCTCATTCTGTGCTGTTGTTTGATCGAAAAAACTTCTACTGTTCGCATTTCTAGGCAGTATCATCAGCACAAACAGTGAATAAGAGTGATTTTCTATTTATCGCACTTAATGAGATCTGTTTCAATTTATTAATTAAAAGAAAACTCATTTATCAATCGATATAGTTCAAACGTAAGTAGGTTGGAACTAACTGATGGACGATGACTACAACATCCAAATTTCATCAAGTAAAAAACTTTCTACATAGAAGGTTGTGAGTTTCATTAAATTTGTAGCTCCATATCAGACTGACTTTAGTTAAACAGCGATTGATAACCAGGAGGTATTAGACAGCTGTTTCGTCCTAGTATAAAACTACCTAGCAGTGAGTACCCCACCTCCCAATTTCATCAAAGATCGAATACTGGATTTTGGGACGTAGCATCAAGTGCCTGAGCTTAAAACCCAAGGTGAACATCTAATATTTCATTGATTATTTTAAAAGCATCAATGTAATCATCAAGCAACAATAAACAGGACATAATATTAAAGGGAATAAAAGGAACTTACTTGTGCATAATCATATAAAACCTTTAAAATATTTTCTTCTGATCCAAATGTTTGCCATATTTGTAAGAGTATGCTACGTATGACTAATGCAACTGAATAAGCCGACGATAAATGATAACTATCTAAACAGTAATAATAAACCTGTTTGAATGTTAACTCGAATTCTGAACAAGATTGCTGTTTAGAAGCAACGATATTTTTCATATCAAGAAAAGCACGGAAATCTGTTTCGTTTTTCGAATTTCCACCTGTACATTCATCCCTTTCATCCATTCCATTCGATGGTAAAGAAAATAATGCAACTAGAATTTGGTAGATTATATAACAATAAATACGATGTATTCGATCAACTAAATTTGGGAAATTCCAATAGTTATCTTCATTTAATATGAACAATGTGAAAGAAAACTAAAAAAACAATGTAAGGAGAGAAAATTATAGTTTTATTTAAAGAGCCGTAAGTAGCTGTACATATGTTTCTTTACTGCTTATTTTCCAGGTACTCGGCTTTGAGCCATATTTCAAAAGTTAGGGTTATCTATGCAACTTGGTTACCCAAAGCGAATTAAGTGAAGTGGTGTTTGAATATTTAATTTAGTGGCTAGAAATCGTGATTATTAAGATACAGCTCCAATAGGGAATATGTAATAGTTGTCAACAGTAATACAGTTCCTCAGACTAGGAAATTGTAAATGTATTGTGTATGCTAGCATATGCGTTACGTAATTGGAATACGTTTCAACATGTATATTGATTGATCACTGGTCAAAGTCGATTCTGTTTACAGTGCGTGGTGTTAAATTACTATGAAAAGTAGTCACACTGAAGGCTAATTAATAGAAATTAATCTGTCGTAATGAATAAAATAAAGATGACACTGGTAGCTACTCAGTGGTCAGTCAGTGAAAATATCTCAGTTTTGCGAACTACCAATTGTAACCCAAATAACTCCGTAGAAACGCTATGTACTATGAGGCAAAGATAAAGGGACATGAATCTCACAGAGAGCGAAATTTCGCTTGAGATAGTAAGTAGGTTCTGATGATGAGTGCAAATCGGTACGAAACTCAAATCAAGCAGAGTTTTCTGTCGATTACTTCCAACAACCTTATATCAAAATAACCGTGTATAACTCATACGATCTACACAAATAGCAAAGAAGAAAGTAGCAAACAAAATTCCCATGTTGAATGGTGCTTTCTTTAGTTAAAGGATTCAACTTCTAATCAGTAGATCGCACGATAAAACCTTGCTTCACCTGCCTGAAGTCGGAGGGTAGTATACTAACCTACCCACACAAATAGTATGGTTCAAAACCAGCATATAAGTCTCTCTTAGATATGTGGGTTACGCTAAATCTTTCTTACTAAAATCCCAATATTGACAATACTTTTGTTTGTTATATTTTTTGAGCTCTATGGTCTATTTCGTAAGGTTTCACTGTGTTGAACATCGGCACTTATTTAATGTAAAGGTGAGCCGTTTAATTAGCGCACAAGCGTTAAATCAACCTGTTTTGATGACCCTATATGTTAGTGGTTTTCTTCGAAGGTTTTCTCAGTTTTATATATCACTATATCCCACCTAGTTAGTAGTATACAACACATCCGAAGGCATCCATTTGAATCCCATATCTTCATCATAAAAAAGCTCTCCATTTACTGATAAGCTAATTTTACGACAGTTTTATTGATAAAGAATGGGTATTTCAAATAGAGAATACTCTGAAAGACGTGGTTAAACGAAACATACCAAAAGTAATTTTGGATCCAAATTAGAAGACTCAATAATAGTCTGGAAAGAATTGAAATTTTGTAAGCCATTAATATAAGGTCTGAAAATATATGATCCTAAAATCAAGAGAAAAAACAATAAAAACGAATCAGTAAATACGTGCTCAAACAGGCTTGACCTTATGCTACACAACACTGCAGCTACTAAACTAATCATTCGCCATATGATTACTGTAAAGTTAGAATAAGTACACTGAGCAGTGAGGTCTAAACAACAAGTCTATGTTTTCCACCTATATAACATCGGGTTAATATTTTTTATAATGATTGATACAATACAACACAGTATTAGTAAGCGCTAAAGACTCCGATAACGAAAATCCTGTTAGTATAACAGGATGTGTAGAATGCGATTTCTTAATTTTGCATAACGGACTAATTTCATTTAGGAATCTATGCAAAACTATGAAACATTAGACAGCTATTCTGCCTTAGTACGTAGCCTCTCAGCGGTGGATATCTACGATCTCAAACTACGAAGTCTACAACCTCCACATCCCCTTCCCCCAGCCTTATGTTAACAGATCATGTCCTTGAGAATAAATAGCTTTCAGCAGTGGGATAAAAATTATGAATAGTTATGGATGATGGTCTAGCAATATTTCGAATTAACTGAAACTAGAAATGGAAACTACTGAAGGCTAACTACAGTCCTGGGGTGTCGCGGTTCTATAGCTGATAAAGTTGTAGATATGAACTGAGTCTTATACTAGGGTGAGGTGTCCAATGGTTCTCTAACTGAAGCATATTGGTGATAGAAAATTACAGAAATCGCTCTACCAAGGGGAGGATGCTACAGATTCATAATCTCCTAAACAATGAGAGAAATACAATGCCTCATTAAAGAAAAAACAAAAACAACCGAATGGAAAGTACCAAAGTAAAAGGAAATTATATTTGCTGGTGTTTCTATTTCTTTTGGCTTTAATCAAGCATCATTCATTTTTAACATCAACTAAGATTTATTTGAATACTTAGTAAAAGTTTGACTACCTAACTGTTCTTCACTTATTGATTAGACCAAATGATATAACAAGACTATGTAAGATAATTTCAACTAAGAATCGATATACTGAACAGGAAACTAACAAATCTGCAACGGGAAAATTGGCAAAGCTTACCAAAACTTGTCAATGTTTTACGACAATTATCTGAACGAATTACTGGCAAGTGAAATTGTTTCATATACTCTGTATCGTGTTCCGGTGAATCTGCGAGTGCATTTTCAATTTCATTATTTTCAACTAAAGTATATTGAAATGAATTAAGAAACATCTGTATAGAAAGTGGTTTCCCATCAGAACTAGTAGAACCAGACAGAATTGAACCGCAAATTGCATATAACTGTAAACAACGCTCAGCATCGTCAGGATCCCAACTTAGTAAATCAGCTACAAACTAGTTTTAAGCAATAATAATGAGGGATAAAAAAATGTTGAATAAAGACTCAGATTGTTATAAAATATGATGTTGGTATGTAATTAAAATTGCTACCTCAAGAGTCCTTTAAAACCTCTGATATCAGTCCTCCCTGAAATGAAATGTTTGTAAAGGCAAGTTATAAAACTGCATTCTTGTTTCTATATCACGCAGCAATCGGTTAGAAGAACCAGCTGTAGACGGATACAGCAATGAGACTGATGAATATATTAAACAGATGGCAGGTAGGTAAAGTAAATATTGATTTAACGAGAAATCACAACTAGTGCCTTACTTTTTAATGACGATGAAGATTAGTGGCTAAATAACTTACGGTTATCACAAGTTAAAACGATCAAGTCAAACATTAACTGTGGTTACTATTTGAATCAGACATTAGCGTTGTTGACCGGAATTCCTATACCTTCTCAAGTACATGTGAGAGGTAATATCGAACACCAATGAGAAAATATGAGGAATAATGTATGCTAAACTCAACTAAGATGTACAGGCATGTGCATTTGGCTTCGAGTTACATTCCTTGTATGAGGATTAATGACACTATTCGGCTGTCTAAATCAAAGTAGGTGGAATGGCGTTCGAAACAGCGACTTACTTGTTGCAGATTAAGTGCATTTATCAATAAATCGCCACCCCACTCAAGTGCACTGCCGAGATTCCTATACAGAATGATCGAACAACACCTTCCCTGGTTTACTAAGGCTTGAAACATATTCAATATACAACCATTTTATAATAAACATCGGACAGTAATCAAAGAGTAAGTAGAACAAAATCATTTGAGAGGCCTAGAGTAATTAGCAGCAGACAAAGGTCACGGAAATAATGCAACGTAATACAAATGTGACAGTAACAACAATAACAATCTTACCTCCACACAACTGCGAAGTGAATTTTCGGTGAATTCACATTTTACTTTGACCTCGTTACTATCAACATCATAAAATGAATAAAATGTAAGGTAGAATTTGACTAAATGCTCTACATTGGAACAGATCATTAGATTCATGTTCTTCATCTGACTACTAGTATTATCATCTAAACGTATGAAATCATAAAGATAATAGAAAAAATACAAAATTAAGTTTCAGTCGACAGTATATGCTACTTAGCGCCTTATTGTACCTAAGGTGTTATCTACGTGAATGTACGTATTGATACATTGTTGTACCTGAACGCTTAGATATCGATTTCCCAACAATTTTCTAGTTCTCAGAAAATCTAATCTTGAACCATAGATAGGAAAACAAAAAGCGTGATGAGTGAGAGAAGCTTTACTTCAAAGGTTGGTTCATGTATAGAAAACAAGAGTAATTATAGGCGAATATATGACCTTGAGACGTTAAATCCTCGAAGCAAGCTAAAATTAATAGCAAAATTGGTAATTATTCAATCAAGATTTGATACATAGTTCCATCTACAATTCTTTCGTATCTAAATATGTCTTGTGCATAATTTTTATGGAGCTAGTCAATTAACGTAAAACGTGTTTCAATACTTTAAACATAATGATACCATGCGCGGCCATCGCTTCAAAATTGTGTTGAAGAGTGTAAGGAATCGACTTAGGAATTCGATACTAACCTTTTCTTATTAACTGAATACACGATGTAATAATGTCCAAAATCATTTGAGGACTGAGGTCTGGATAACTGAGTATATGAGTAAGTGCTCTTTCAAACCACTGAGTAGTTTGGAATCGGGCCAACAAATCGCTTACAAAGGAACAGGATAAGTCTACAAAAAATAAAGCTTCATTAGGAAATAGCAAAATTTATTAAAATAAAGTCAATAATTTTGGACAAATGTTATAAACAGAGACAAAAACTTCTTACCAACAGATGGTGTAATTCATTTACCAAGTACAGAATCGCGTATTCAACTTAGGCAACACTTTCAGTATGAAGGATAGTGATACTAACAGAACGAAGCATACAGAGCAGGACTCGAACATGGGGATTACCATTCGAAAATCGAATGTCATAACCATTAAGCTACCATTCCAATATACTAATAGAGACACACTCCATGTTTAAAATAACTAAATGAAAACTTGACATTGAAAGTTGATGGCAGACTTGATGGTGTATTTGATGGGGTTACGCAATAAAATGAGGCCAAAGGTTAGGTAATATCTATCTGAAGTAAGTCCTGATGATGTTGTCTAAAATGATAACAGTTATGCAGCTAAACCATTCAGATCAGAGAACGAAATACCAACTGAAATGAATAACTTTACCATCATTTTACGATATGATAAAGCATTATTGAATATTAACAATTGTAACCGCTAATATAGAAACTGACAGCAAAAATGAAGATGTTGTTAGAAGAGAACTAGTTAGGTCTTGAGCGTAATTTTAAATCCGCTGTCAATAGCATTAATATTAGACTGTTGTTAACTGTAGTAATGTAATGTAATGTTTTTTTAGAATAATCTATACTTGTGGCTAGTGTTCATAACTGATTAGTATCACAAAAATAAGTTATGTCAGACTGGATTTGAATTTCGATAAATAGTTCCGTTGAATTGCAGCCAACCATGGGGGGGAGTAAAGTGCTCAGTAGATCACCCTGTATTAATTTATGGGTGTGAAACGTGGACTTAGAAAGTATATAACATTTGTAGGTTACTAGTGTTTAATCATGTATCTTTAAATAATTGATCGCTTATGTTGGTACCATTGAGAGAGGTATGCAGAATACCAACTAAATAAGGTAAGACTGTAATTCATCACCGATTAAGGTAGTGATGACATGCACTAAGTATAAACAGCCATCGCCAAGAGCTAAGTGTGATGTCAGCTGAGAGAAGTTAATGAAGCTACTGATTAATAGTTTCAGTTATGTTGGAAGGTGCAAACTACTAGATTGAGGACCGCGTTAATAACGCTATCAATGATTGGAGACGATAACAACGACGACTCAGAATACAACTTAATGGAAGGGATGGAATTATCCCTTGTTTTCTCTTAGATCCTGAGTTTGAAAACTTCCTGAGTAGATTCTTGTCGACAGTCACTTATGTTCCATCCGTTTAAATAGTACAGCAGAGAACTAAGAAATATAGTGACACATTTCGATGCCAGTTTTTTGTATCTGCTTATGCCCCCCCCCCACTGACAGCATCTCGAAGAACGTAAAAGATGACTTCAGAAGGGAGTTCACTGATCTATAAGAAGATAGAGGCTCAGGCAAGGTAGTCACTTCCTGTGATTTTGACACTTCAGTTGGCAGGCTATGTGAAGCTGAAAAACTCCAAGATTGCTTTTTTAGCAATCTAGCCAAATGAATGGGTGGTAATTAAGATCTTTTCTAACAACTATATTCAGATAAATGATTATTCCCAGCAAGCACGATATTTAGGCATAAGAAGAGATTGATCACAGAGAGTAGTTGAGTGCACTGACCACTTCACTTACGTTGAAAGTTTGATTAACACCGGAAAGTTAGTGTCTTTTAAATTCTCAATATGGATTCAGAAAGCTGACTGGTTTTTATCAAACTACGTCACTTGTGGCGTAATCGGGATAGTCTATCTGCTAAACAAAAAGTGAGTTTACTACAAAACAATCCACGCTGTATTAACTCATAGATATGAAAAATGGGACATGAAAACAAAAGACATGTATAGAGTGCAAGTATTCGGTCAGAGATATCTTTGAAGACTCAGATCATGCCTTAGTTCGAGCGCGTATTAGTCTGCGTCTCCCTGAACGTAAAAAATCTACGATAAGGATTCCACTCAGAGTTCAACTTAATGATGAAAAAGTCAAGAATACATTTCAGGAACTACTAGAAAACCAGTTAGTCAACTGGGTAAGCTGTACTCATCCCAAGTTAACTTGGAATAATATCTACAAGTAAACAAAACCGAAAAGTTAGGATAAAATCAGTGGATTCCAACTGTATCAACTGAACTTAGAGATGCTCGGCAAAACATCCCGTCTGGTTTTGAACACGATGAGTAACGAAGGCAACTTAAATACAGGCTGGTTAAAAGCTTACGCAATGATCATGAGAAGTGATGGGTGCCGAAAGCTATAGAAATGGAAAATGAAGCCGCGAGAAGTAACAGTAGGCAACTGTTCAGACTTATCAAGGAAATGGGTATCAGAAATCCGAGTGTAAGTGAAACTAACTCAGAAAAAGATAGGACCACTATTTACTGACAATCCAGAAGATTAGACCAATGGGAAGAACACTTTAGGGGACAGTTCAACTGGCCCTCAGCGTCAACCCTGTTCCCCACCATCCCCAAAAAATCTGAATGGCAAATTAATATTGGTCCCCGAAGTCTCAGTGAGGTTGAGAAGGCTATAGGGAACGTAAAGCGAAGGAGAACAACAGGACCTGATGGATTAACCCTGGTTCAGCTGAAGCAACGAGATTAACTGAGATCTTGGATAGAATTTGGGAACTAGACGTAATCCCATCTGACTGGTCTCGAACACTAACCATTCCGGTCTTTAAGAAAGGACAGAAGTACTCGTGTGAACAATTATCGAGGAATCAGTTTAACGAATATAGTGTCTAAAATACTAGCTTAAATAATACTACGACGCCTAACTAAAGCTCATGAAGAGCAAACCCGAGAAAACCAAGGTGGTTTCAGACCCGGACGTGGTTGTATAGACCAAATATTCACACTTAGACAGGTTCTGGAACATAGGCACACTTTCAGACGCCCAACAATAGCTGTATTCCTTGACCTCTATTTATCGTAAGGTTATGTGGCAATGTCTGTCATTGAAAGGCGTACCGGAGAAGTACATTAACATTATGCAAGCACTCTACTCGAACACCACATGTCGTGTTAGAGCTTATGGCAGATTGTTGTCGGAATCGATCACTTCAAGTGGTGTTCGTCAAGGTTATTCACTTTCCCCATTTTCATTTAATTGTATCATTGACATACTTTTAGAGTTAACATTGTCATCGTCTGATTTCTCTGGGGTTGACCTCCTCCCAGGAGATAAACTTACTAACTTAGAATATGCAGATGATATAGTTCTATAGGGTGAAGATGCTGATAAAATGCAAAATCTTCTGACTACCTTAAACATGAATGTAAGCATGTTTGAGATGCGATTTTCCTCATACAAATGCGAAATGCTGCTTCAGGACTGGCTTAATTCAGCACCGTAGTTAGTGATAGGAAGCGAAGCAGTTGAATGTGTTAATCGCTTTACCTATCTTGGAAGCCTCATCAGTCCTGACGGTCTGGTGTCTGATGAAATCTCGGCTCGTATACATAACGCCCGGAATGCTTTTTCCAGTTTGTGTCACTTGTGGCGTAGGCGAGACATTCGTCTACTGACGAAAGGATGCGTTTACTGCGCAGCAGTTAGATTTGTTTTACCTTATAGATTTGAAACATGGCCATTAAGAATAGAGGATATTCGTAAGCTTTTAGTATTTGATCATAGATGTCTTCGAAGCATTGCTCGTGTTTGTTGGGACCACCGAATAAGCGATGCATGGGTTAGAAATAAAGTACTAGGTAACTACGGTAAGTCTATTGATGAAGTAATGAATCTTCACCAACTGAGATGATTAGGACGTGTGTTGTCTGGTGTGTGAGTAGGCTGGAGGAAAGCTAGGGGTGGCCAAACGGAAACATGGCACCAATCCATGAAGTCGTTGACAATTTGGCTGAGTCATGTTAATCGGTGCGGACTACATGGTTGGGGACTGCGTGATGATCGTAACAAATGGTTAGAGACTTTAGGTGATATGGCTCAAAATCGATTGCAATGGCGCAGGTGCATCCACTTCTTGTCTTCCTCCAAATTCTAAGTTTCTGAACTTATCATAATTTTATTTTTACTGAATCATATTTTCTCACATCTTATCTCCGATCTCTATACCTTTCCATTAGTACTTACTCTGTTACTACCTCCCCTACTCTGGGATTTGGTCCGACAATTTAATCTTTATCTGCTAATTGAGGCATGGCGACTTGAACTGATGTACGCATGTACCAAGTTCTACATCGCAACTGACTGGCTGACTGTTGCTCTGTCAAAAGTGGTTAGAAATAATATGTAATATGCTGGAGATATGACTATAATGGTGCAGATGTATTCATTCGTTATCTGCTTCTAGACTTCAAGTTCCATCATTCTTTAATACATACCTTTACACCCCCACTTGTGGATATGAATTCTAGTACTTGATATTATCGTGTTAATGCAGTACGTAAACTTAAGCCAATTTATACAGATGTCAAGTTCTACCTACTTCTGATTAACTAGTTTTACTACTACTTTAGTATTCACCTTGATAACTCCATCTACCAATAATGATATGAATTGGAAACTTGGATCGATGCACGCATGTACCAAGTTCTACGTTGTTTATAACTGATTGATTAAGTTATTGTTCAGTTCGTAGTTGAAAGGCCTTTCAATGAAAGTATACTATAGTTTAGATGAAGTAATTTTACAGAAGATACTTTAATTTATAGTTGGTATTCATTATGGATTGGCTCCAGTTAGGATAACCACGACTCCACATTAGTTTAAGTAAACAATTTATTAACAACCACTATTGTGACCATTATAATTGTCTTAAATAAATTCTTTGTAAATTATTAGAGATAACGAACTAAAATAGTTTATAAAGTATAATTACTATGCCAAAGATGTTTACAACACGGTAGTTCTGAAAATCAAATCAACCCAAAAAATATACCAAACTTACCTGATACTGTGTTATTACTGCACTGGTCGAAGGCTTCATATACCGTCTGAAGAACTTTATACTCTTGATAATCAACAGCTGCTTGAGTATTAGTATCTGATAAACATAAACTTGCATTCAAGCCAATTGCATAAATGCATCCAGAGGAATCGATTAAAACCACTTGAAGGTACTTAGGACTATAAAAAGTGAGTAAAATGGTACATGAAATGTAATTCCGACTGCTTGATTGAAACTTATAGCTTTGGTTTAGTAAAAAAAATAGCCGTTAATCAACAAAACTGATAATTTTAAGACTACATTTGCAAAACTTAGTCGCTATCCGTCGATGGAATAATTAGCCTCAAGTCGTATAATACGCTCAACGGAATTCCTGTTTGTTGCCACCACTTATGTGAAATCCTACTGGTTACAGACATGAGATAGTAAGTAGGTGGTGAAAAAAACTGGTGAATACAAAGTTTCAATTTTTCTGTAGACCTGTAACTCGAAAGTGAATATTTGATTGCTGTCAGTGTTTTTAGAAGATATCGTGTAAGAGATACTGGATTAGAAGTGTGTTTACTCACGATTAAATATCAATCAGCAAATAAGATCATTTTACAGTACCAATTTTAATAGGTATGACTAGTTATGAATGTGTAGTCATCACTATATTATGACATTAATTATAGAATAGGGGACAGGGATCAACATACAAAACGAAGTCTTAAAATTGAGCACAAATCTCATAAATGGTTTATCTATAGCGTTTTATAGTGTAATATTAAACGAGTCGTATCGGGAAGTTGTTTGGGGTAGTTGGCAGGAAACCTTAGCCGTAGGTTTTGTGCGATTTGACAACCTTCCATCGATACACGGTGCTAGTGACGTTGAGTCACTGAGACTAGTAACTGCATTACGACTAAATTGATAGGATTTGATCAGAACTGTAGAAGACCTGACAAACACCATATTGGTCACTACACAGTGATTAATGTCAACTTTATTTAAATTAGCGATCAATAAGCAGTTATAATAGCTTTGCTGAGACAACTGTGAACAGAGAAAACGAAACAAACATCAGCTGATTGGATTCATTACAGATTGATGTCGATGGAGTACAAACACTACTTTTTTTAAAACAATAGGCAAGGAAATGTAAACTGGTGAGTAAATTTTTGCACTTACTATTACGCTTACACAAAATATTAATTCCGATTCTAGTTCGGTCAGAAATGACTATGACTAACACTGTCTCAAGGGTCTGAAGCACAACAGTGCATATGAGTCATATACAGAATCTTAGTGAACATCCCCAACCACAAAAAATGCCCTAATATTATTTTGATGGTTGTGTTATGATTGTTTATCAAAGTAAAAAAATATTTAGTCGAAATATTACAATACGAGTATTCACCTTAATTCATTTGACTTAAGAGTATTTACATAACTGTTATACTCAGTTTTGATTAGACGGACTGGTTCTACAACATCCCATAAAACAATACGCGGTCCATGAATTAAGCACCACAGTTCTAATGAGTGAAGATGTGGGGCATGAATTAACAGACAAAGAGTCTTTCTAACTGGATTATGTGATTGATTACAGTAACCAATGGATGGAGTTTCAGAGTCACATACTTCGAGAAAAGCGACTTCAGCGTCTCTGTAACCTAATAAAGGATGAAATTCGGAAATGCAAAATCATAAATCTGCTTGTTAATATTTGTTTAATATATTCTTTACTTACTAACACTTATTAAAACACTTTAAATTATAGTAGAAATTCGATAGAATAAAATAATTACTAGTAGTGATGCACTCGGGCTAACTTAGATTGTTTCTCAAACTAGCTTAGTTTTATTCGCCATTTGTTTATCATATTTATTTGTCGCATAGTACATCTGTAATGTTAGCAGTAGTAAAGATATCATACAATTTAGTAAAAGAACTTTAATTATCAATGATTAAGTTTAGTGGAATTTCAAGACTAGATTTTCTCAGTTGTAAATCTCTTAAATAACTCATGAAAGATTTAAACAACCTAATCACAAAATACTATCAAATTTACTATAAACTGCATTAAAAAGTACAACTGTGCTCTTTTCTCAATAGTGTCTTGATGAAATTTCAACCCTGTTGCATTCTCATTTCTGCATATTTTCAATTCTATTATTAGATGCATAGCAACTCAAAATGCAGTATATATATATATATATATATATATATATATATATATATATATATATATATATAAAACTCCAAATTTATATGCACTGAAACAGCTGAAAAACTAGTGAATAGATTTAATAGTGAGTGATACTAGTGCTAGATTATTCAATTGCCAGGCGTCCGTTGTCGTGCTTGGATATAACATCAGTGCTTATTTTAAATGCTCGAGATTCAAGTTTCAATCATTTTTATTACTGGTGTTAGATAATAATAAATATACTAACAAAACTATGAACTTATATGCATTATAAAGAACTGAAACTAGATGCATAAAGGTATTATGATCAAAACTCTGTGATCTTCTCCTGCAAATTATTTAATGCCCACTGGACATTATTTAGTATCGAGAAGTAATATGTTATGATGTGTATTTGTTACCTTACATTTTAATGTGCAATAAGATGACTTCTTCATCAAACTGAAAAAAATTGTTTGTGTGGGTGTGTGTACAGCCAAATGTTTAGCTTATTATGACAGATTAGCAGAGAACCATTACACAATGTGAGAGGTTAATAGATTCCATTTGTGCTCACTTATAACAGAGCCAAATTTATTACTTCGCATAGTCAATCAATCAATATTCTATGCTAACATTCAGATTGTGTAAATAATAGTCAAAACAGCAATTACAACGTATAGGCATCCGTGGAAAGTTACACACTTAATATTTCAAATAATCCTAAATGTAGTATGAATCATTTAGTAGGTTAAAATTGAAGATCTCAAGTAAAACAATGAAAAGTATAATAAAACAAAAAAATTGATGTACATCTTTCATAGAAGTTGACTACGTTTTAGTATAAATCAAACCGAGTTCTGTTTTTATTGTTGATAGAACCAGGTTTTAAGCAAAAACCTTTACTGAACGAGATACCATCTAACTAGCTAAGGAAAACAGATCCATGGTGTTGGTGTTTGTTTTGAGACTGTTAAAACGATGAGTAGAATGCTGACCGGTATACGACGAGCAATGATACAACGACGTCTACTGGTAACCAGCCGACAAAATCGGATTATCAAACTAGGTTTCTAGAAAGAAGATATCAAAAGAAAACGTGACTTCCATGAACAAGTTCTTTTCTTCTAGTAAAACAACATGCCTATCAAAAATAGTAGAATGGGGAAATAAACATGAGCAGATGTTATTTGACAGAAAAGTGAATGACCGATGAGAGTTTAGTAGGCCACTAACTCACCAAGCTAATTAAATCCGGCCCATCATATCACACTAATATCACCGAATAAGACTGAATTAGGAACCATCACCATAAAATAACTACGATGAGTAGAAATAATGTGACACTCCACCTGGAGCCCCCTAGGGTTGCTGCCGGTCCCAAGCCTGGATAAAGGAGGGTTGGGTATGGGGTTAGCGACCTCATTTCGTAAAACAACAACCTTAATAGAAAAACGCTAACCAGTAAAAACGTTTATAACTATTTTAACTCTCTCCTGGGAGTTGGAAGGTCTGTTATGACGCCCCATGGAGAAGGCCGAGTTTCTTCCGAAGCCAAGAGGCCGAAGCCCTTTCAGACAATAAGAGCAACAATTATTATAGACACATAGAATGTTTGCACGATGTGGGAGACAGGGGAGTAGCATAAAAATAGCCGGAGAAACGAAAAGGAACAACTTGAAGATACTTGGAATAAGCGAAACCCATTGGTTAAAAGCTGGACAGCAATGATTATCCTCGGGAGAAGTGCTTTCATACTCCGGTCATGAATAACAAAACGAATAACACACACAAGGAGTACCACTGATGTTTTCCCAAGAAACATGAAAGGCTCTTATAAGATGGGAGCCTCATGGACCTAGGACCGTCGAAGCATCCTTCGAGACGAAAAAGGAAAGGATTACAATGAATATCATCCAATGCCATGCTTCCACCAACGACAGCCACGAAGACGACAAAGACCAGTTCCATGCGAGGCTGCAGTCAACCATCGATAAATGCTTAGCCAAAGACCTGACCATTCTAGTAGGAGACCTAAACACCAAGTTTGGAGTGGGAAACACCGGATATGAAGACATCATGGGACAACGTGGACTGAGAGAAAGAAACGAAAACGGTGAGGTTTGTTAACCTATGTGCCTTCAACAAAATGATTATAGATGATACCGTAATCTCCCACAAACGCATACACAAAACCACATGGGTTTTACTGGACCACAATACGGAGAACCAAATCGATCACATCTGCATCAATAAGAAGTTTAGAAGGACCATGGAAGACGTCAGAGCAAGGAGAGGAGCTGACATAGCTTCAGATCACCATCTGGTAATGGCTAAAATAAAACTGAAGCTGAAGAAGCACTGGACAACTGGAGTAGCAGTATTACAAAAGTTTAACATAGCGCTTCTCCGGGATACTAGCAAACGCAACGAATTCGAAATGATTCTCAACAATAAGTTCCAGGAATTTCACGATCTACTAGAAAAAGGTGGAACTAATATGCAGGACAACTGGAAAGAGATTAAGGAAACAATTACTTCAACATGGCAGGAGGTTTCGGGTCGCAAGAAACAACATCAAAAAGAACGGAGTTCTGTTGATACTCTGGACAAGATCCAAGAAAGGAGGAGCAAAAAATTAGCAATTAATAACAGACGGACAAGAACGGAGAAAGCCAAGGCACAGGCCGAATACACCGATGCCAACAAGCAAGTAAAGAGGAGCACCAGGTCGGATAAATGGAAATATGTTGAGGACCTAGCAATGACGGCGGAAAAAGCCACAAGAGAAGGAAACATGAGGCACTTATACAATACGACGAAGTTAGCTGGGAAATTCAGTAAGCCGGAATGATCAATCAATAACAAGACTAGCGAACCAATCACTGAAGTGAATGAACAACGAAACAGGTGGGTAGAACACTTCGAAGAGCTGTTAAATCGACCAGCACCACTCAACCCACCAGTCATCGAAGAAGAAGCAACGGATCTCCCCACTAACACCGACCCACCGACAGCCGAAGAAATCAAAGTGGCCATCCGACAAATCAAGAGTGGCAAGTCAGCAGAGTCAGACAAATTACCAGTTAAGGCATTGAAAACAGATGTAGTAGTAACTGCAAAGACACTCCACATTCTCTTCAGGAAGATTTGGGAAGAAGAACAAGTGCTAGCAGACTAGAAAGAAGTATACCTCACCAAGATACCAAAGAAAGGAGATTTTAGCAATTGCGAGAACTACAGAGGCATCACTTTACTTTCGATAACAGGAAAAGTCTCCAACAGAGTGTTATTGAACCGAAAGTAAGATGCAATCGACGCCCAACTTCGAGATCAACAGGTTGGATTCCGTAGAGACCGATCGTGTATCGACCAAATCGCTACTCTACGGTTTATTGTTGAACACTCAATCGAATGGAATTTACCACTTTACATCAACTTCCTCGACCACAGAAAAGCATTCGATAGCGTAGATAGGAAGACATTATGGAGCCTTCTACGACATTATAGCGTACCCGAAAAGACAGTCAACATCACACGGAATTCTCACAACGGACTACAATGTAAAATCATGCATGAAGGTCAACTTACAGATTTATCCGAAGTGAAAATCGGTGTCAGACAAGGCTGTTTACTCTCTTTTTTCCTCTTTCTGCTGGTGGTTGATTGGATCATAAAGACTACAATATCTCAAGGCGATCTCGGAGTACAACATAGATGGAACATCTTGGACAACATTGATGGAACTAGATGACTTAAGCTTTGCAGATGATCAAGCTTTTTTATCCCACATACAGCGTCAAATGCAGACAAAGACGGACAAGGTAGCAGCAGCCTCGGTAGCAGTAGGTCACAACATACACGAAGGAAAAAGCAAAATCCTTCGATATAAAACAACGAACATTAACCCAATTACACTTGCCAGAGAAATTCTGAAAGACGTAAAAACCTTTACATACTTGGGCAGCATCATTGA
This sequence comes from Schistosoma japonicum, assembly GCA_025215515.1. Classification (NCBI taxonomy): domain Eukaryota; kingdom Metazoa; phylum Platyhelminthes; class Trematoda; order Strigeidida; family Schistosomatidae; genus Schistosoma; species Schistosoma japonicum. Next base: position 33,231,226 of record CM046062.1, on the reverse strand, counting down.
TAAACAAGGAGGGTCTGATGCAGATGTGAAGGCGCAAATTGTCAAGGGAAGGCAAAGGCAGCATTTCTAAAACTGAAAAACATCCACAACTCAAACCAACTGTAAGTCAACATTAAAGTTAAAATTCTCAATAGAAACGTGAAGACAGTTCTGTTATATGGAGCCGAAACTTGAAGAACTAAGAAAAGCATCATTCAAAAGATACAAGTAAGATACTTTGAATCTGTTGGCCAGATACCATCAACAACAACCTTCTGTGACAGAGGACAAATCAACCAACTTCCAGCCTAGGAAGAAATTAGGAAAAGATTCTCGAGGTAGATAGGACATACATTGAGGAAATCATCAAACTGTATCACAAGACAAGCATTAACTTGGAATCCTGAAGGCCAAAAGAAAAGAGGAAGACTCAAGAACACATCGCTTTGGGAATTGGAGACAGATATGGAGAGAATAAAGAGAACTTGGAAAGACCTGGAAAGAAAAGTTCGGGACAGAGTTGGTTGGAGAAGGCTGGTCGGCGGCCCATGCTCCACATGGGTAACAGGTATCGATTGATTGATTGACTTGAAGAAATAATTGTACTATTATTCATTTTGTAGACAAACTTTCCACCATAAAGCGAATAAATTCCAATGCATTTGTTAAACAGATATGAATCAAGTTTATCAACTTAAGTCGTAGATTTACGTTTACCTTTAACAAACATCACTAGATTGAATGCTTACCAATTTATTTTTAAACAAATACACTCCACCTGGTCATTACATAACGGATAATTTATAAAGCTTGAGAACATTTAAACACGTACATAAGTTGGACACGTATTTTACAAAAATATTAACAGAGTATAGAACATTATGAACAAGCAAAACATCAGGATGAACCTAGGTCATTTACCTTTCCACATACGCACAACACGCTCTTTATAAACATCCACAAGAAGAACTCTTCCAAGGCTATCGGGAATTGCTAACCAGTGATGGTCTGGTGAAACAGCAACACCAGAAGACAGTATATAACGACGGCTATCGGCCAATCCATGAGATAAATTAAGGGTTTTTTTCAAAAGAGGGCTACACTGAGCAATCGGATACGTAATGTCATCTTTTTGTTGTGGCCATGTTACAGTCAACAATGCGGGATCATTATTAGAGAGTCTGTCAGTGATTCAATAAAGCAAGCAGCGACAAACGGTTAATCAAGTAATTAGTCAGTTAGTCATAAAAAGTAAAGAGCCTAGCATAAAATGTACCACAGCCTGTCGATATATCACAACAGAGTATACATAAGAAATTAACGAAATAAATAGCGAGAGTTGATAGTGTAAGTATCAATGATACCAAGAATAACTAAACACTATAGATTACAGTTCGAAAATAAAGGGATGAATCGGTAGGAACAAATGGTATAAAAGAACATTCAACCCAAAGGCTCAAATGAGGTTAAAGAAGCAGATGCATCTGCACAAATGTGACAAATTCTGATATATTTCATTCAAAGCCTCCGATCACTGGTTAATTAAATTGTTATTTAGAGAAAAATAAGTCACCAATCACTATAGATTTATCGATTTAATTTGTATTATATTGTAAATTTAGAATGTATGTGATTTAAAGTCGAAGCACAAACATTCTGGAAATACAATCATAGTTCACAGTGATAATCAACTAAATGTAGAAAGTATACATGTTGGCACGAGACGAGCCTGATTAAAGCACGCTCAAAGCATGCTCACGAAGCTGTGCTGTGATTGGTCGATTCTTAGCCAACTAGAGCCAACGACCAATCGGGAAGTTTCTAGAATACTCGATACCATTGTTTATATAAACCCTAGTGTAAATCATTATGCTTGACTTTGCCTTTTGCCTCCTGCCGTTATTTTCTCAATATATCTTGCTACCTGTTCTACTCTTGTTCTGATTTCGGATCCAGTCGCGGCCGTTGTCGAATCGTAGAATACTAAGCGTGTAGGACAATATATATAACAGTGGCGACGGGGAAAAAGGAAAAATACATTCAAAATGCCGATATCAGATGACCAGCTCAATCGAATACTACAACAACAGCAAGCACAACTTGATGCACAAATGCGGCTGTTAGAAACACTGACACAACAGCTGAACATCCACTGCTCGAGTTCCTATGCTGTTTCAAGCACTTCTTGTGATGCAGTTGCCAGCAGCATACCAGAATTCTATTATGACCCCGAAAATGGAAATACCTTCCTCATGTGGTTCAAGCGTTGGGAAGATACATTTAGAATAGAATTCTGTAAACAAGATGACGCATGGAAGACTCGATTGTTGACTCGTAAGCTGGGAAGTAATGAATATGCACGCTTTACTGACCATATATTGCCAAAGTTACCTCGAGAGCTCAGTTTCGAGGAGACGGTAGCTCAATCATCAGAGATATTCGGCGAATCATCCTCATTGTTTAGTATTCGTTATCAGTGTCTTAATTTGGTGAAACGCGAAACCGATGAATATGGTGCTCTAGCAGACATGGTCAACAGAGAGTGTGAACGCTTCAAGTTACGCTCATTGCCAGAAGACCAATTTAAATGTCTTATATTCATCAAAGCCCTTCAGTCACCACAAGGTGCTGAGATTAGAACTAGACTCTTAACTCGACTGGATCAAGATCCTAACATCACACTCAGAACATTGACAGATGAGTGTAAGCGGATACAAAACATCAAACATGACAATCAGCTAATAGAACAGGTAAATCCTAATTTAACCTACAGTAGTGTCAATGCTATTACTAGGTTAAAAGCTCAAAAACCGAGAACAAGTGGTAGTAAACCAACGACTGCATGTTGGTTATGTGGTGATTGGCACTATGTACGATTCTGCCCGTTCAAGAAGCATAAATGTCAGATATGCAAGAAACGTGGACATAAAGAAAATCATTGTCCACCGAATCGTACGTCTCAGCCCAAGAAGAAGCATAAACGTCCTCGACACGTGGTGAAGCCAGTCGAATCTCAATCACTTTCTCTGGTAGCAGCCTTTCAAACAGATCATAATATTCGGAGAAAGTATGTTACTATCCAGATTAACAGCATATCAGCTCGTCTGCAAATTGACACAGCATCCGATATCACCTTAGTGTCTAGAGAAACATATAACCTGCTTGGAAATCCTCCAATAAAGCCATCTAAGAAAACTGCTAGAAACGCATCAGGAGGAGTTCTGAAACTGGTTGGCGAATTACAGTGTGAATTTTCCTTCAATGGAAATAGCTGTAAAGGAATATGCTATCTAACAGAGCGACCATACCTTGATCTTCTTGGTCTAGATATGCTAGAAAAACTTGGAATAATGGATATGCCAATCAACAGTGTTTGTAATGTGTCATGTCCATCATTAGACACTCCTATACATGCACAAGAAGATAAAGTGGTGGTCTGGCTACAATGCAAGGATCCTACAGTTTTTCGTGGGGGAGGATATCGGAAGCACAAACCAGTACAACGGTTGCAGGTGAATCCAAACACCATATCCTGTGAATCTTTTCAAAGGGGAGGTGTTGGCACGAGACGAGCCTGATTAAAGCACGCTCAAAGCATGCTCACGAAGCTGTGCTGTGATTGGTCGATTCTTAGCCAACTAGAGCCAACGACCAATCGGGAAGTTTCTAGAATACTCGATACCATTGTTTATATAAACCCTAGTGTAAATCATTATGCTTGACTTTGCCTTTTGCCTCCTGCCGTTATTTTCTCAATATATCTTGCTACCTGTTCTACTCTTGTTCTGATTTCGGATCCAGTCGCGGCCGTTGTCGAATCGTAGAATACTAAGCGTGTAGGACAATGTATAACAATACACTTAACATAGTAAGGTGGAGGTATTACTGATACCACTTTTATTGCTTGATTTGATAGTAAGACTGTCAAAGCGGCATACTGATCAACTGACTTTTACATAATTTCCGAATTAAAAACATAAGCGTCTTCTAAATATATTATACAAACGAACTTGAAGTGATATGAAATAAATGGTAATCAAAGATACAGATTTGATTATTATTATTATAAAAGAACATTTCACCAAGAATCAATGATCAGCCATGTAAAAAGTAAAGATATAAAACTAACTTTCTGATCCCAAACATGGCACGTTTAGCCTCTTGGTAAACAAAAGATGCAAAATGAGAGACTCCAGGATCTGTATTCTACAAGCAAAATAACAAGTAGAAAAGCTTAGTGATGTGTAAGTAAAAGTGAAATGAATTAGCTACATGCAATTCCAACATTTTATAAATACTGTAATAAACAACTACACTAGCTATGAAGAAATCAGAAGTTGAAATTACCTCATTCATAAAACTGAAACTGACGAAAGGATTTGAGCCGGATGTTATCCACCTAGTTTGAATAAGTGGAACGCATAGCTTCCCATTGCACAGATGTGATTCAAAAGCAAACCGTCGGACTAATAAATCAAAAGTTCCTAATTGATATTTGGCTACAACAATCCGTTTTAAAAATCGTTACCTACATAAACAAGAAAAGTGCTTCTTTTCGCCATCTGTTGGAATCACTAACAACTGATAACGAATTGTCTTTGTGAATTGAAAAGTACTGTTCTCAAAAGATCGTAGAGTATGTTCTGACAAGTGAGTACAGCTGATTAGCAAGACACTTTCCAAATCCTCAAGATTAAGGCAGACAATTGTTGATCTGCACAAAACACATAAATTTTTCTACTGAAAATGAGCTAAAACACTATTCTTACACAACATGAAGTCAGTTGAATAGAGGTAACAGAATCCAACCCAGTTCTGATGCATAAAAGAATTTTGTTATTCTGAAAAGATGTTATCATCAAGGTATCGGGAACCGGTACCTCATGTAGGAATAGTAATTCGCCATTATCAAGGCCAATCGCATAAACATGCCAGCCACTTTTAGAATCCCCGTTATTTCTGAAATTAAACTAGCAATGTTAAAAAGTTTACTTACGATGAAAAGCACAAGCAACTGATTGCCTTGATGCAACTACAAATATTTAAAATGTTATACTTATTAATACCTTTGAAATTTCAGTTCACTAAGTAAAGCGAAATTATCAGTTTTCCCAGATAAACCTATAGCAAATGACTAAAAATATTATATCATTGCCTCCGAAGACGAGCATCCGATTCTGCACACCAATGACGACAACCTTCAAGTTAGATGGGATACAAAACAGCACTTTCCGTATCCATCCAGAAGGCAATTCAACCTCAGAAAAATCACATTTTAAGAGTACATCTAGAGACATTTGGTTAAGATAAGTAGGTGAGTCTCTGCTGTGAATTTTTGTCAGAAAAAAACATTAGTAGAGACAAATTGTGCAAGAAATTGATCTAAAAACAAACGAACGGTAATGAAAGATCGATTATGAATTTCAAACTAAACTAGTTAAACATAAAATGCCCGTGCAACTGACAAAATATACGATGCTTATAGACATACAGTATAGGAAGTTAACCAACATGATAAACGATTATCAACAGTAGCCAAAATAGGTATAGAGTGGATTTTATTACTAGACCCACTCAATAAAGATGTAAACCTCATATAAAAGCACCAGAGAAGCGGACAGAGTTTGAGAATTTGGCATTGCGACTTTACGCGCACAATATTGTGCACTTGCTAAAGCAATTAACTCTATTTATTAGTAAGCAATGGAGTTACCCAAGTAAATGTACCTAAACCGTTGGACAATGAAACTATATTACCTTGATGAACGCCTTGAATGAACGGCTTCTCGGCAAATCTTCCAGAGAAATCACATTGTTGCCTTTACTTATCGCCGTTTATGATATTCATGTATCAGGCTGCTAGACAATAAATCGATAAGTCACCTACGTATAAAGAGCTGTTTTTAATAGTGATTAGCTAATATTTTACAGATTTCTTAATACGTAAGTAAATTAGTGACATAAATAATGTAAGTTCGGTGCAACTGGATGGGTTCAATTCTGTCTAGAGGCCAGAAATCAATAGCCTTGGAAGATGCAATACGAGACAGAAAGACTTTCATAAACGGCCAAAAGATTTTTCGTTAGTTTATGTTTTAATTCCACCCGTTAATGAAATCCCATTCATAATCACCATTGTGTAGTTGGTAGTCGGTAAGCGTGTAAATTAACACTGAAGATTAACCCAAGGAGTGACATTGCATTATAATAATGCCAATGTGAAATGAAAATTACGGTCAATACGAAAAAAATACCAACAAAAATAGCGAAGTAATTATGAAGAATACATAGCCTTAAGTGAAATGGACCGAACATTGGCATATAATCAAATTTGTAGGAAAACGGTGTATACACATAAACTACTGTAATTGCATTTAACTATACCATCGGTGTTTTACTAAAGAAGATAGTAACTGGTCAGCCTAAAAACAGAAAATCATTAAAGTAGGCAGATGAAACTACTAGAACAATTAGCGATTGTCAGGTTATGAACTTCAGAGTTGTACGGCGAAACGTAATGCAGCACGAAAAAGTAGACATAAAAATAGAGGCAAGTATAGCAACGTCCACCGTTTGCCGTGCGTTCCTTTTCAAATTTATATATTATTTAGCCTTACTTTGATCGAATTATCACTGGTGATTACTGACTTAAAATCACTAGGTTTAAACACACACTACTTTTTTCAGAGACATACTGATGAGCCGAGGAATGCTTAAACTATCTCTGAAGACCGTAAATCAAGTACACTACCTCCTGACTTACTAATGAACCGACGAAAGTACCGCAATAATACAAAAACACCTCGTTATTTGTCAAATTGAACACTTGCTGAGAACAAGTAAAGATTAGTGATTTCTTTACAACTACTTCATAATGCTTAGGTCCAGTTTACATCATCGATATTGTTTATTGGGAATTATCTAGTTTCTCAAGTGCACTAATATATTTACTTTGATATTGAAACACTAACTTCCGTAAATGTAAATAACTTACACCATACATAAGCTAAATTTTTATAAGCACAACTATTTCAATATATATTAATAAAGGCTTTGCACCCTAAATACTCTTCTATCGGTTGTTTTGTTACCAGAGTTATCCGTTTTCATAACCACTCCGTTGCATTTGCAATGTATTATTAATTGCAATTTGTTTAATAATGTAGTTTTATACCTCATTCGCTGTAAAGGCTGGATCACCGAATTTAAATAAAGTCACTCTGAACCTGCGTTTTTTTAAGAGTTATCAGAACACGAAACAAAAGAATACACCAAATTTGCTGTACCCAGGTTAATTATATAAGCGTATAACGTTTAATATTTGCATCGACTCTCTTAATTGATACTGACCATGTTTGTGTTGGCGAAAATGACTAGTTAAATGTGCTCGGTCAAGTATAACCACCAGATCACGAGACAATATGCCGTATGAAACATTTTTGACTCTAGTTTAAAAACCGAGACAATGAAATCCCGTTGACGCTCTACACACGATCAAATGTAAATTCCCTTCCATCATTCACTGTCTTCTAATTTATTCTTGTTTGTACATATGGGTTTATTCGTTAGAAATTGCTTTGCTTATACGAAAATGCTCCTTGATCACATCCAGGGTGTACTTTAAGAGTATACAATCAGAAGGGATATTATATCGTTCACGTGCTAAGATTGTGATCTTGATTTATTGTATGTATCTGTATGAAAAACTAGATCATTTCTCCATCCGCTATAAGTTTAAATCCTTAACTCCGTATTTACAAGTACTCTAGTGGCGATGCTTCAGTTATGTTTGATAATATTTCACAAACCGAATAGATGGTACTTATTGACCATCTTTATATTAAGCACACAGTCTGCTAAATATAGCGTTAACCTTTTATTTGGCCTGAGTTTTAATGCTAAATCTCGAACAATCTAACTTGTCATTAGGCTTAAGTCTGCGTTAAAAGCATCGAAAATGAAAGTTTTTACTGGTACTTCACATTACATTCATTCATCTATTGTTCATGTGATGCATTAATCTAATACTTTGACCTCTCCAAAACTCTGTGTTGACCAGTTTTGAGAACCATTATTTAGTGATCAGATTTGCTTATCATTATTAAATTAGCCAGGTTTTCTGTACGGTGGTTTATACAACAAGCTGCTTTCTTATAGTTCAAACATTAATAGTATCTTTTTTGTTTTCAAGATAAAAATTTATTTTTGAGGGTCTAAACTTAAAGATGCCACCACCAGATTATTTGCTGTTCTTGTCTTTTTACCTGTGTTTATTTTAATTCATTATCCACTGTTAAGGAACGTTTAAATGAGTCAGTTTATCACAAATAAACTAGATCTACGCTGAACACAGATAGGCGTAATTATTGCGAACTTACCAAAACTTCTATTATCTTAGCTTGTTCTGTCTTTTAAGGTCTCAGAATGGAGAAATTGACGATAGATATTTATCAGACATGGAAGTCTGTTATGCGGATGCATTCTTAATTACTTTTTTAGGCAGTTTAATATTGCTGTAAACTCCATAAAAAATGTCTATTTGTATGGCTGAACGCTTTTTGCAATCTTTAACTGTACTTTACTATCAGATAATAAACAAAAAGTAAACAAGGTCAGTCACTGTGAAAATGCAGATTGCATACCTTGTTTAAATGATTAAATTTACGCTTTATAACCATAACAACCGAAGATCGCAAATATGTTTTTTTTTCTATATAATACTGAATGGCGAAAAGAAAGAAAAGCAGAGAGAAGAAAAACTCATCCAGGGAAAAAAGATGAAAACTCAAATGCGTTTATTACGGACAATTACAAACCGGAAATCTATGAAGCACAAATAAAGACACTGAGAAAAAAAATAAAGAAGTAGATTATTCACTGTTTATGTCCATTAAAACAATTAGTTATGAGTATTTGATTGACAATTTAAAAGACTTTATACTTCAAGTGACATTCAAAGTTCATAGCAGTGATTCTGATACCGTGGTATTAACCACATATTTACGAAACTGTATCGATAATAAAGGTTTATTGCACTACGTTTCAGTGAAAGTGTGATTTAGACAAAGATATAGATGTTTTGAAACAAACTCTAGTTTCTTTGAATGGAAAAATGAGTGAAAAACAGAAAGAACACAACAAAATTGTAGTCACATTAAGACTTGAAATAGAGGCAATTGAAGAGAGGCTAAATTCAGAAAAAGCAGTGTTAAGTAGATTTATTATATGTATAATGCAAATTTTTTTCCTACAGCAGGAAAAGTAGAGTCTCTGGAGAACTTTAGCGTTGAAAGGGTTCAACTACAGAGTAAAACAGTTGAGATAGAAAATTTAATTGAAGAAACTGCTAAATCAAATAAGCTTCAAATTCCACGAGAAGGACTTAGAGTTAACCGTATCTCAAGATCAGTAAGTGTTGTTTGTATGTGGCTATCGTTTTTAATTACTTACTGTTTATTATTCTACTTTTGTGGTACGATTTCGCAGCATATTTTCTTATTTATTTACCTAGAATATAACTGCTACAATTTTATATGTCCTCTAAGTGAAATGAAATCTCTGCTAGAGATAAAATAAAATGCTATGATTATAAATCTAACCAAAGACATTAAGAAAGTATTAATTTCATCGTCAACAGGAAATGATTTTTTTGTATCATACTTATTATTTTAAAGCTTACGTTGTATTCTAAATCACCAGTCACACACTTTACTCAATTTCATGTTACATCACTGTTCTTTTAACATATGCTTATATTACAGTAGAAGGACAGACTTCATTTTAAATTACATTTTTCATGAAAGATAATATTACAAACAGTCGTATTTATCCTAAATGTTATTATTTGAATGCTTTTGCACACCATATGCCTCTCACTATAGTTGATCACTGACAGAAAATTTACTTGCGTTTAGTTTCCTCGAATTTTTATTTTGTGCTGCTGTAAAATGTGAAGTCCAAAGAGCTAGAAGAAGTATTTATATAACTGATAAAATCCTCTTTACTTAAAAGGGTTTTCAGTAATAACCGATAATTACGTCACAAACTGACTAGATTATGTTCCTGGTGACTGATGAACAATAATGCGCAACACATATGGGCATCTTTGAGTTAATTTAGCCATAAGAACTGTAAGGAAAATAATGTAGCAATTCAGAACAAAAAATTATCAAACATTACTTCTACAAATTTATGTTTAGTCACTAGATAAAAATTGCCAAATGCTTATTGGTGTTTTGTTAAAGAGAAAAAATTGGGATAGGAATTAGATTTAAGGAAACTCGTTAAATACCTAAACCCATTTGACTAGCTTGACTTCGTATATAGGTACCATCGTAGAGTTTGCTTAAAACCGGAGTTATTGATCGATTTCATTTTATTTATAGAGTGTTGTCTTTTAAAGTTTACCCTCATTTCCTATGCATAGACTCTGACTTTAATATGAACAAGCTAAATGAAATTATGGGACAATTTTGCCGTTTTAATCAATTTAACTACATTATCAGATAAACACAAAATATGAGTTCATTGGTTTGTTAATGACCTTATTATAATTAAGTAAGGGCAAAAGTATAAGCATTTAAAAACTATGATTTACTTAAATTATTCTTTCAGGACTACTTGTTTTGACAGTTAGTCTATAAAAAATGACATACGAAACTGAAAAACAGTCCCCATCAAATCAACAGATGACGAAATTTTGAAAATGTCATCCAGAAGAGTCGTTGACTTATTTAATTTGAGTGGGCAAGGAGTCATGTAAGCATTTTAAACTGAAATCACAAAAAAAATAAGAGGACTTAGTAAATGGTAGTGTAAAATTTGAGTTAATTAAAATAGTCTGGCTCTATATCATGAGTGATATAGTAAAAATAAACATATCAATCATAAAATAACTAAAGGCGGTGACACAACAGAAAAAAGACTAGAAAGAATTCAAATTTCAGTTAGCAGTGAATTTTGTTATATAGTAATGTATTTAGTATCTACTAAAAAAGAATATTGAAGGCTTTGGGTCACTGCAGAAAATCGTAAGCCAAATGAATATTTTACCAATATTGAATTATGTTTACCAGCATTTTTTTTGTATTGTGTTTAAAAGCAAACACTGATTTAATAATCGATTTTATATTAATCATATATGCAATTTTTACAACAAACTGTCAACTGTATTTTTAGGAATTATGAATCCCTAACACCTCCCCTTTTTGAAAAATAAGATAATGATGGTGCTCCGTGCATTCGTTTGATTCTGAGTGCGGTTTGTACGACTACAAAAATTATTTAGAAAGAAAAGGGAAACATGATTAATTACAATTACGTAAACAACTACTATCTACCACTGCTCTCCTCCTCCACGGAATGTTGTGGGATCCTTGCGTAGTAACAGGAACAAGATTACATTGTATTGAACATGCATGGTTTTTAAGCAGGCATTGATATAAATTGTTTGGACTGGGGAGTCACGGATTTGATAACATCTGTAGCGTACCTTGACAACAGTGACATTTCTTCTAGGACTTATGCATCTCTTAGCTGAAGACTGCGGCTTCTTGGGCTGAATAGACGGTCTGGATACATTTCTCAAACTGACTTCATGACTCGGACTAGTGGTTGTGCTGTGCACACGTCTATTAGGAGAAGTACTTTGTAATCCTGTGGATAACGGTGAAATTTCCGTTATCTCATCACCCAGGTGTTCCGCCTTTGGACTAACCTGGGCAGAAGTCTCAATTGCTTCATCTTGCTTCTCTGGAGTAGCAACACTAGGCACGCTGGAGAGAGGTACTTCTGTTTCACATGCTGTCTGGGTTTCGGAGTCAATTGCGGATGTGGGCTGAAGTTGTGATTCGTCTACTGACTGTAAGCTAGTGCTGCTGATCTGAATACCCGTTTTTTCCAGCGCTAAATCAATTAATCGCTGGTTTGCAATTAGAAGCTGATGTAGTAACATGTTCGTACGCTCACTTAAAATCAACATGCTGAAATATTGCCTCAGTTAGCTGCAAAAGTGATGCAAGGTCAATAATTAGCTTGTGATGCTGATTGGTTCTTGATTAGACGAAATTACGGACCGATGACCTTAAGAACGCTGAGTTTGCACTGATTCGTTGATTTTCACCCTGTCGCCAACTGTTGTGATACGCGAAATTCGCAGTTGGCTTTTCACCCCGTCGCCAATTGTTGTGTCGGTAGGATTTTGAGGGTTTCGTGAGCGAACGCTATTACCGATACTTGTACCTCGGACGTATACCGCGACTTGTTCCCTTCCCAGCCAGCAGCTATTACAAAAGACTAAGCTTGTAGGAAGATTGTATTGTGTAGCAAGAGTGAGACGAGAGAATAGTGAACTAGCAAACCAGTGAATTTGTATTTTCAAATACATCGATTTTTTATATTAATCAATTTACAATGATTATTCATTAAGTGAAATCAATAACATTTGATTAATACAATCAAATACTGTCAACTGTATTTTTAGGGATTATGAATCCCTTACATTACCACATTTAAAACACCAAATAAACAGATTATATGTGCTTACTAATTAATTTAACTACCTAAATTTGAATTGCCGTTAGTACCGTCTACCAAAAGTGGTGTTTTTTTTATTTCTTTTATACTTTGACTAGTATACTATATTAATTCGACTTTTAACGGATAAAACATTTTACCATAATCGTGCTGGATATAAAGAAACATATTTCATGACACTGAATTTATAAAATTTCAACGTAATATTCATCTAACGAAGTACAATACACCATAAAGTTGCAGATTATGTAAAGTTGTTACGTTAATTTCTAAAACGTAAACTAGGTATCCTTAATTTTATTTTGTTATTTATCTTTCTAAATAAAACGAAATTAAAACTACAGGTTATTCAAGGAAATGTTGAGCAGAATTTCACATTTAGCAGAGAAATTTCGGATTGGAACAGAGAAACGAATTAATAAAACAGAACGTCGGACACTAGAATACAGTTATATATTAAACGAAAAATTATCAAACTTAAGCAATAAAATATTAGATATCATGGGTAAAAATAAATCTTATAAGCAAGCCACAAATCAGTTGAAACACGATATAAATGTGTTACAAGATATTAGCGATCAAATGCATAAGGACTCGTCAGATAGACTTCAAGTAAGTAAAATTAAAGATGTTTTTAACTTTGTTTAACTTGCAGATTTCTTGTATATTATAGTTATGTAAGCCTGTGCTGTAGACATTTAAATCCAAGTTATTTTGAGACACTGGTTTGAATCCCAAGCATGGCTTTATTTAAAGAAAAGGTAATAGTATAGATAAGTAACAACAGTCCAATCCAATAAATTACTTAGTCGAGAATCTTTCTGTGAAATAATTAATTGATATAGTTAAAGAGAAACTCAAAAGTATTTCAATATTAACAACTGATCAAATATCTGACACCGACAGTTAATGATAATAAGTGATAATCTCTTTTTAGCCTAGTTTAATTTTCCTTCATGTATGTGTTTGTTATTGTTTTATATTGAAGATACCATGAATATTCCTTTTTATGCACAATTGTACTAATATCACTACTCTCAATATTATTAACAGTCATCACTTACGTAAATTACATATCAGTAACCTGATTTGATCCATTTTATATTTACTGTTTAAATATGTTTTCAAAAGTTTCTATTTAAATTCATGTTTTGTATTTTTGAAAATAAAAATACACAAAAAATCAATTTTCTACTGATTGAGATAATACAAATATGTCATATTTACAACAATCTTAAAAAACCGTAGCTTTGAATAAAAAAAAAACACTAACTCTTAGTAACAAACCAGTTAGTAGTTAACAATATTCTATTTTTAGAAATATACATATAAGTTGTAAATTAGATTGTTTTCTTTTAAAATATTGAAACCTCATTAATGACTTCATAAATTTATTTTTTTTTTTTTATTTTTCAGTTACTAAAAATTTCTATCTCGAATTGTTTAGAAAAAGAACAAAAATTATCTTCATTAATGGAATCATTGACAATTAATAAAAATATTGATTTATTGAATAATGATTTATTTGATGAACAAATAAAATGTATCAATTTAAAAGAAAGTAAACTAACTGAAGATTTACAAACATTAAGGTGATAGTTATTGATTTGGTTGTTTAATTTTCTTTCTGTTTTTTTCTTTGTGTATGTTAATCCAGTGAAAATATTTTTTTTAATTTTCTTTGTAAATACAAAGATCTTTATTATAATTAAGTTTAAAGTACTAATTATTAGATGATCAATTTTGATGTTTCACAGTTTGAGTCCAGTGAAACATTAGATTATAAAGAAATTTTAGTTGTAAAAAGAAATTATTAAGTTGTTTATTAAACAAAGATGATTGAAAAGTAATATTTATTTAGTATTACTGTTAACATTATGATTAGTCTTTGTTGGTATATGTTCATCTTCAAGGAATTATAGGCATTTCATCCTATGTCTTCTTGAATAGATATATTGTGAGTATAAGCTGAATGTAGAATGTGCTTTTTTAATATTTATGATTTATCAACCAACTATGTCGATGCGGTCTGTTAAGGATGCATGTACATTGGTAAAAATTGATCCTAATTCAACACTATATATTAAGTACGGAATTATTGAAACCGAAGTTTAAAGTGAAAGATAATGTGTTCTAATCTTACTGTGATCGACTAGGTCTGGATGCCAAATCCTAAAGAAGACGATACAAGTACTTTTGACTTCACTGCAAGCCGAAGTGTTTCTAGCATACTCCTTATTTCTAATCATAAAACATTAAGTGGGTGTTTAGTATATAAGTGATCATTCTTTTATCATATGATCACAATTGCTACCTAATAAAATTATTCGAATAAACTAAAAACAAATATGATTCTCTGTGCATAGAATAAGTTGTGGAGATAAGTTCGTTGCGCAGCTTAACATAACCGTAGACATCCATTTATAACCGGGTAGCACTGCATAGATGTTTCTTTCTAGTACGTAATTTCTCAGTATTATATGTCCCACTATAAATTAATAGAAGGCGTCTCAATTATTGATCAACATTTCAGAAAATTGGTCAGTCAGATAAAAATTTTGATATTCTCAATTTTGTTACATTCCGTTAAATTCTGTCAATAAACTTTATGAAAAATCTATTTCTACACTAAACTCATTATAACAAACCATTTAATTACTTTTGATTGTTATCTTATGTATAATTGTATATAATAAATGGTATATTTTCATGAAAATCAACTCCTCGTTGTTACAAAGTTAGCTTTGTGTACTGAAATTTTGTAGCTTACTGAAACAAAAGTTACTAAGCGACAGTTAGCAGCCATATTATGATATCAATTTATGTATTATCTGTGCAAATCTATTATGATTATAGTATTAAAATCGACTCCGTATAAGTCGAAAATTGTTTCTCTTATTTCAAATGAATTATTCCTACATTTAGATAGCGACGGTGAGATGTATTTAGAAAATCACGAATATGTGTAGAGACTTAATCATCCGCTAAATTAAAGTATGTCTTCGAAACAAATTATGATAAATCACCTGTCGTCTTAACAAGGTATCAGCAACAGCGAATCACTTAGACAAGTATTTTTACTATGACTTAATTAATAGAATTTGATCAGTACAATGAAAGACTGAAAAAATATGATATTGTGGTGGACGTGGAATAGTCTTTGCTATTATACTCAAGTAAACAATCATAAAAGCAGTGTAAAAAGCCATATTAATATTTAGTTATGGCTACATTAAGCGCATTTAAACTTTGTATTAATGCATCATTTAATTTGTATTGTGACTGGCAAGTGGAATCCAGGCATCCCAATGTTGATGTTCACAGTGGGATTCGAACTCAGTCCGGTTCGTGTCATACGCCACCGCGTACACTACTAGACTACTGAGTCCAGACAGTTACGTTTGTGCAATGGGCAAATTGGTAGTAGGATGGATTTGTATATTCCCATTGATTTGTTATAGACTGAAGCTGGTCAGTCGCTGAACTCAGTAGTCTAGTGGTGTACGCCGTGGCGTATGACACGAACCGGACTGAGTTCAAAACCCCCTGTGAACATCAACATTGGGATGCCTGGATTCCACTTGCCAGTCACAATACAAATTAAATAGTACTTGTGAACAATCGCTATATCGAGGCAATCCGCTTTATATCAATGTAGTTTATTTGAAATTAAAATGTTATATTTCGACATTAACATCACATTATATCATCCGTTAATTAACAACCAAAACACTGTATTGCGAAATAAAATCTTAATTAGATATCGGTAAATTGTACGTAGAAATGAGCTGTAGATTGAGACTATTACAGATATAATCCATTACTTCATAGAATCAATGAATAAAACATGACGCAGAACAAATTATATCGGTGTGACGTTTATTTGAGGACTAGTAGTGAAACTGTAACAAACAACAGGAGAAGTGGTAGATGGACACAAAATAGATTATCGATATAATAAAACAACATTTATAAAATATATACAGTATAAACGTACTACTGGAAACACAGTACACAAATAATCTTGATAAAATTCTTCAAAAAAAATAACATTTTTACTAACCACTGCTTCTGGTTAATCAATACTAACTTTCGGAAACAACAAAGTACTTGTAATGACGTTGTTTGAATGATGATGAACTATCATTTCACAATCAATTTTAACACATTTCTTTACTTCATGGAACGATTGAATAAGGAAGAAATAGAACATAGTAAAACTAGGGTAACATAGTGAGACAGATTGTGTTCAGTAATCAACATGATTACTTACTTACGCCTGTTACCCCTCTCGGAGGAGCATAGGCCGCTCACCAGTATTCTCCATTCAACTCTGTCCTGAGCAATCCTTTCCAGCTGTCTCAAGTTACTGTTCATCCTTTTTATGTCTGCCTCCAGTTCTCGACGCTTTGTGTTCTTTGGCCTTCCTCTTTTCCGTTGTCCAACAGGATTCCAAGTTAGTGCTTGTCTCGTGATGCAGTCTGATGATTTGCGCAATGTATGTCCTATCCATTTCCAACGTCGTTTCCTGATTTCCTCTTTAGCTGGAAGTTGGTTTGTTCTCTTCCAAAGTAGGCTGTTGCTGATGGTTTCCGGCCAACAGACATTTAATATTCTGCGTAGACAGTTGTTGATAAATACCTATACTAAAAAAACGCTAACCAGATTAAACAAACTTAATTAACATGATTACTTACATGAAATATTAGTGCATAGATAATAATAAAGGTTTACAAAATGTTAGTTAGTGCTGTTGAAAGTGTGGTAACGTAAAGTGATAGGCTACATTAAAATGTACTTTATCATTTAGCTTCTGTTCTCATTCACTTTCACATTAAACTGCATATTTGTGCTACCAAATGATAGAAATTCTCTAAGTCTTCATTTTATTAAACAAGTACATTGTTCTGTATCATTTTAAAGAAATAAGTACGAACATGCATTATTCCAATATGAAGAATACATGAATATGAACAATAAACAAGTGAATCGTTTGAAACAGTTAATTCAGGCTAGAAATCATTTGTGTCAATTAGTTTGTGATTGTAAAACAGCTCTATGGGAAGCCTACGAAGTAAGCTCATCTTTTCTTATTCATGTTGATTTGTTCAAAGTAATATCTTCAGTCCCTCATTTTATTTTCAAACACCTTTCTTCAAGTTTATATGCTTCATGTTATTTTGCTTTGCAATGATTTTTTTCTTTAAATAGATGTTAGAAACGGAATATGCTACAAAATTGAGTCTTACTGAACGTATTCAACGTCAAGATCACTTACTGACTGCATTTTTTATTTTACTTTACACATGTGATCAACTTGTTTCACGTATTACCCCATATGAGATTGGTGATTTTCGTTTAAATTACATAACTTCAAGTATACCGTCAGCATCAATAAAACAATCATCGCGTGGAAATAATGTTATGTATAGCGATTCTGGGCATACATTTTCCTAGTACTCCATTGGCTAAAAGTGATATCCAAACCAGGAAATCATCAGAAAATAATGAATCAAATGGGATGATAAGGGATTTATTTGAAAATGATCAGTAAGTTTCAGATTGACTAACTAAAGTATCTTGAATATTAAAAGGTCAGAAGAAGTCTAATCTGCAAAGGGATCTTATTTTAACGGATTCATTATCAAGCTGTGCGAACTGATAATATAAAACATTAGGTAACTGAAGAAGGAGATTTATGAAACATGACGATTGTGTATTCAGTAGGGTGGAGACAGTAACTGTAATTATCATTAAATTACGATGACGATTTGTGAATGAAAATCGAAAAAATTTAAATGCAGACGGTTTGTTTTCTATAATAATAAGATATTAATAATAATAATAATAATAAGTGTTATTATATTAATGGCAAACAAAAGGGAGGTAGGAATAAGATATGAAGATACAGATAACTACGAGGAAATAAATACGTACATAAATATATAAACAAATTAAATAGTGTGAAACGCTCACCTAAGAAGGTGATCTCGCAGATGACTTATGTACGCACAACTCATGCCTCAAATTGTGGATTGCCAGAGCTTCTGCAATGCAAAGTAGATTAAGATGTATGCCTCTTGGTTTATTTGACTGGATTTTTTAGATTATGTCAAATAATGTATCTGAAGCTGAATGCCCTGTTACAGGATATAGGAGGTGGTTGATCTGCACTGTCATTTGCTCAACCATGCTGAATTAATGGGTTTGTTTAAACTAATAATGAGAAGCAGTAAGGAAGATTTCTTTTCTTAATTAATCAAATACTATTAATATTTGATAAAGACATAAAAAGGATTATCAATCCACCTATCCTTCTTAACTGACTGTTTCGTTTATTCAGTAATTTGATTTCAGACTTTCCATTGGCATCAGAATTCGGTTTAGAACCAGTAGACTCTACAAAACAAAATAGTTTCACTGTCAACTTTGCTCAAGGAATTATCCAAATATTCACGTCGATCAGGAAGACGAACTAATACACCAATTTTACGCTCAGTAGCTGTACAAACGGAACTATTCATGAGTAGAGAACAATCGCCAAACTCATACAAACAGAAAAATTAGACAAGTTGTGTTTCATTAGAAGTAATCGTGGAGTTTTACAACTTCCGATGCTCAATACAACAGTTCTAGCACCTAAAGAAGATTATGATTCATTGTATAGATTTAATATTAAACCAACTATCAGAGATAAATCACCTTTACTACCAAGTTTACATAAACTGGCAAAAATGTAGTTAATCGCATTTATAAAATTATTAAACGTTGAAATATAATTATTGTACTATAGTTTTGAATCAACTAGTTACAAGAATTTATGTTGACTTAATGATATGATCATCTGCTATAAAAATGCTCTTTGTTGATGTTTAAGTAGTGAATTAGGCATATGTGCATCATAAACAGATTTCCTCGATAATGCCTTTAGTTGCAAGTTTCAGTGGTAAGATAATGATTAACAGTTGAATTCGAAACTCAAATTTCATCCCATTCAACATTTTTCAGATGAATGTACTCACATATTAACGTTGATAATTGCACTGGGACTCGA
The DNA here is from genome assembly GCA_025215515.1 of Schistosoma japonicum. Classification (NCBI taxonomy): domain Eukaryota; kingdom Metazoa; phylum Platyhelminthes; class Trematoda; order Strigeidida; family Schistosomatidae; genus Schistosoma; species Schistosoma japonicum. Next base: position 33,211,659 of record CM046062.1, on the reverse strand, counting down.
ACCGAGTGATTATATAGAAGTTTGTCTTATTCGGCGATATCATTATAAAGTGAGTCTACACGTATCCACGCAATAGTTTGTTGAAAACAACCTAACAACTACCAATATATAGCAACCACTAAGTGACGAAAATGATGCAGATAAGTGGGATTTTGAAGTTTTGTTACCTTATGAATAATAATTTTCCTAAGGACAAATAAATTACGCTAAGTTACTTTCATGTCCCTAACTAACACACAAACAGATGTATAAAATAAATATGAGTGATGTGTATCTAAGTAGAAATTAAAAATTCTGATGTTTCGCGGTTTAGTGCAAGTCGCTTCTTCAAAGAAAAAATGAATAACCGAATTGGTTTAACACAAGATTAAGTTAAATATTGGAACAAATTAAAATAGGTTCATACAATCGAAATACAAGTCTGATCGTGTATGTATTAAATATTGTTGTCGCCGGAGTATTACCACCGTCTGTGAATGGATATGACCAACCTCACCATAGTTGAGGTTATTTTAATGTGAGTGGTCGCCAGTTAATCGTACAGCTTTTACTATAAATGTGAACTATTAGCTCCTAATACAAATTATGCGACGTACATTACATCATCCCATCTTATCCACTTAATGTCGACACATTAAGTTAATATCAGAGTTTACTTGCGTAAGTCACTGGGAATAGAAAAAGTAACATAACTGACATGTTGAAAAGATAACTGAGTATTTTTTTAACCACTGACATAATTGATATGTCAACTACTCAATTAACAGTAAATCTCTTATCTCATAACTGTATTTTACAGCATCCTGTTAGTTGAAATGACCTAGCGATTGTCTGGAGAAAAACAAGCCGCTAAGACTTGTGCTATGATTATTATGTGACGGATCAGGAAACGATGCCTGAGTTGCCAAAGCTTTCTTAGAGGTATGGATAAAAAGAATGAACACCAACAAAGAAAGTTAAAGCGAAGTCATTTGTAAAGCAAGAGGATGGCTTTTAATTACTATATACTAAACCAATTAGTAATAGAAAATATAAAATACAATCAAGGCTAAATTAGGTGGAGGAGGGGTGAGTTGCATACAGAGTTGGGGATAAAATGATCAAATCGAGGTTCCAATACCTCGAGAGGTGGAATATATATGATAATCGTTAATGAATCTGTGAAAAGTTTACATCTAGATGCATCTCAACTGTAAGGGTTCCAACAGAAAGAAGAATAGACTAGATAGATTGTGATTTCCTCTTCATTATTCAGATATGAAAATAAGTCATTTGAGTTTAAGCGGATTTTAATCATATTAAAATTACTTGACAAAATACTGGAAATTCACACCCTATTGTTTCACAGTTGTTTCTCATTCTTAAAACTTTCAGTTAAAAAAGCAGACAAGTGGACACAAACATTTAGTGACTTACCTATAAGTCATGTGGACGCAAAAGCGAAATACAAGGCCAAAAATAATAGTTCCATAATAACAGTAACCGAATAACAAAGTCATTTTTGACGTAAACTGACTAAATAATTGTATCACTGCAATATTTCCAATCGTAACGGAATATGATAATGAATAATTGGTTTAAGAAGACAGTTCACAATAAGGACGATTTGAGTTGGGTTGTGGTTGGCAAGTGGATTCCAGACCGCGCGCTTTGTCCTATTTAGGACTTGTCTGCTGGGTATACCTGCACCTCAATGATGATGTTCATGCAAGGACTCGAATCAAGTTAGTTTAGTGTTAAATACCACCTCTTCCATCACTAGGCTACTAATCCAGACGGGTACACCTGTACAGTGGGTATGTATACATAATTTAGATGAATTTGAATCTTCCTGTTGATTTGATATGAACTGACGTTGATTAGTCTTTGTTACCATGTACTAGCTACAGTTCAACTCAAATCATACTTGTGAACTATCGCTGTACCGAGGCTATCCGCTCAAAACTAGATTACGGGAAATGTAGTGCGCATATATGTCACTAAGTTAAACTTCATCTTCTCACCGTTTTAGCTAAATATATGTATGATATTCACCTGATTCTTAGGTAAATAGAGTGGATTAACTTTATATTTTTAATCCATTAGACCCAGGTATGAAAATTTACATAAAATATATACGGATGATAGATTTATTATTTGTGACAAAAATATGAACTTGAATATTATCTTCCAACAATTGTCACCGATCAATTATCTTCACACTGAAATCGGAAATTGACGGGATTTTTACTGATGAGTTGTTGAAAAGAAGATCAGACGGTTGCTTACAAGCATTTATTTAGAGAGAAACAACGAATTCTGTTTGATCGATCCTATTGAATAGGAAAAACAACTTCACATACTCTATTGTGTCATGGACATGGATCGACAACACAATTTACAATGAACTATCGAGTCTCAACTACACATTAAACACAAATAATTATCCTACAAGGTTCACTTACAGTAACCTGAATTTCAACCTGAGTATTTTTCTGTACCAAAATTACTCCTCTCATGAACGTGAAATTTGAAGGTGATACAGCAGAAATTGTAGAAAGCCTTGAAAGAAAAAAGTTTACGTCTTAAAACCTCATTGTTGTTGATCTGTGAGTCAAATGTGTTAGGCATAAACTTCCGCATCTACAAGTTTGCCTGCAACATGTCATATTAGATATACAAAGCAAAGTTTTCTGAATATATCCGTAATACGGTTAATATTGACCTGTTTACAGCTCAATGCAAGAACACCGGATCAACCTTGGTCACTTGCTTCCACCCCCCACCCACTCAATTAGAATCATCCTTCAGTATTATATGTTTTGGAACGACAGAGCTCAAGAAGAACAGGAATCAGAAACTTGTGCATCTCCCAAGGTTTAGTGATCCGGTTGTTTAAAACTGATAAGTGCAGAAGCAGCACGTGCAAATCTTAACTTCGCTCTGGCACTTCTACCTTTGGCATGTCTTAATTTGATTTCTCATACATAGTAATCTTCTTTTTTAAACCCCTTCCATTTTCCTATGATTACTACCACGTTCAGAACGTGTTCCTTCTCCATATAGATCAACTGGATCACTCCTCATTTTCCCCGTCTGTAAATTATTATCATTATACAACACTTTTTATTATTTAAACCATTGCCTAACTTCCTGTGACTCTTTTTATAAAAAATATTTCTGAAGTAACTTCTTTTTATTTTTCAGTGCACTAATATCTTGCAGAAATCACTATGCATACGATTATACATAAGTAGTAAATAAAGTTTAAAATGTCTTTTTTCTCGAGTCTTCTTCATTTCTTCTTTGATGGCACAACAAATTTCTTGTGTTACCTAAATTTCCTTCGGTTTATTGGAAAAAATGAAGTGAATACACAAATAAATTACAACACAGTGCAAAGAATTTGGAGAATATGGTACGTTATTGTAACCAATTAAACATTCCAATAGACTTTTTAATCGATAGGTAGCATAACTCTCCAAATGCCAATTAGATAAGTTTATTTTTGAAAAATGAACATTATCTAGTGAAATGCTCGTTTGATTTGATCAAAACTTATGCTAACTTGTTCCATATACTTATGGACTGTACACTTTGTAATTTCTGCATAACATTTTAAGTGAATTCTTGAGGTAGTAGCAATGGCATTAGAATAGCGCAATACTTAAGTAGTGCATTCATCAAGTTTATAATATTTAAACAAAACACTTTGTTTTTCTGGATTCATAGTAAATAAATTATTCATTTGCTATTTAAGATTGTTCGCAACGTCTAGCACAAATGTATTACATCGCATTTTCGGTTATCTTTTTATCCGTTTAGTCAATGAGCTGTCTATTGGAGTATTTTAATTAATTATCTCAACATAAGCTCTGTTGATAAACGTGTTTTTCAGCCAAAACATACGGCTACGACACACATTCTCAGCAGACAATTACAGTTTAATGTAAACAATTGAAGTGGTTTCTTTGATGGAAATTACGCTTCAATACACAGTACGCATTGACTAAATGGAAGAAGTGGCCAGAATTGCTTTATCTAATGATTAATTAGATATGTTTAGGTATTGAATGCTGATTCTCTGAACCGTTGGTTACAAATGAATACTATCTGTTGTCATTATTACATTTATTGTATGTATTGACTTATTAACCATTTCACACAAGAATATTTAATTATATATTTTCGTATTAAAATGATTTTCCAAAGACAATTTAGTAGTGTACTAAACTCTTACTAAATAATCTTAGTGTCAAAAGCAGCTATATATACAGATTGAGCCTGACTACCTCTAGAAGAAAAAAGTACGAACATAAAACTAAAGCTACAATCCAGTACTTTGACACCTCTGGATGTACCATACAACAAAACAAAACACAAGAACAGTTGTATTTTCGAAAATAGTTTATTAATTTGCAAGTATAAATGAACAATGCTTTAGATATGCAACAACTGCGATGTTACTACAAATTTATTGCAACGACAAGTCAATATTCCTGATGTGAAGTCGGTCAGAATGAAAGGCATTTAAATACGGATACAACCCAAAACATTGATTTGAGATGAATTATCACAAGCCCAAAAGTAACATACCTTGAATCTATTGTTCTAAGAGTGGTACAAAGATTAGGAATGGTAAAATATGCTTTTAGCATTAGTTAAATTACTATGCCTCGACTGTGTAAAAGATTGACAACATATAACAACTTTCATCGTAAGCAAAAGCCCTTACTTAGGAATTTCGCTTAAAATAGACAATTAAGCTGATCATCAAGTTAAGAAAGAGTAATGACGTATTCAATATGCAGTTACTGATAAATAAAGAACTTGGATTTGTCAGGAACTAATTACAGGAGTATTGGAGACGTCGGATTTCTAAAATACAATCATTCAACAGAATTCAACCCACGACTATCTATTAACTTTACTCGAGCTTTATTTCTGAATCTTAGATAATGTTAAGATAATTCAGTGTGGGTTACAGTCATCTGACTTTAGAATTATTTCACTGTAATTTTTTATTCAGTATAATGATCAAGTACATTAGTAAATCCAAGATGATTTATTACTTATTCAGTGAAATAGTCATTTATATTATTTTGTGTAAAATTCAGTTTGGTAAATTATTGAATAATCATCATAACTGAATCAATATATAAACGAATGTATTCGAATTCTTAATGATTATCTCAAATCTCAATCAACAAATCTTCGTAACATTTGTCTTTTGAAGTAGTCAGAGCTAGGAGAAAGAAGCTATGGTATTCAGTATCGAAGTGCAGAATCCGTTACCACTACCAATACAAGCAACATTAGCGCAAATCATATAAGGCTACACAAAATCACGTCAGTAGCGTCATCGTAAAGATATAACAGTAGCAACGTACTGTTTAAATGAAAAAAAAAGATCCTGACAAAAGTTGAATTATTATTAGAGAGACGGGTGAAATGAATACAGTCGTTTATTTACTGTTTTCGTATCTAGTGATGAATAATCAACGGACAGTATTGGTGGCAGTAAAGATAAATTTATCCATAGCCCTGAAGCAAACGTAATTGTTAACAGCACATGGTTATAGTGTCATGAAAACCTACTATAAGTTGATTTTGATGCTCAAGACTGATGCTTCAAAAGACTATTTACTGATGTAGAAGATTTATCAATCATAACTTGACAAATAGTTGTAAAATCGTCATACCTTAAAATCTAAACAATAGAACATTTGACGTAACATATAAATCTTCTAGTCAACAAATTAGTGGTAACTGTTAACCGTTATTAACTGATACAGTTATCTGAAGTTACATATGAAATTAACATATGATATTCTAATTTATATTGGTGTTGTGATTAGAGAATATAACCGATGGAATAGATTTAACAAAATATACTGACAATATACTATTTGTAAATTGAAATAAATAAATAAATAACTATTAGATTAATAAAGATGAAAAACGAGTGGTGCTTAAATAACAAACATTTCACAGACAGAAATTGTCTACTGAACATTATTTAGAAAAAATAACAAAAACGGAAAAATTGTTTGATCAAAATAGATATGTACGTGTTACAACCAAACAATACAGTCGTAAAGTAAATATTATGGCATTAAAATAGTCTCAATAAAGGAAAGAGTACCATTAGCACATATTATACATTTTGTAGGAAGAGGCCAAGTGTTTGGAAAATTGCCACCAGAGCTAGTAACCAGTGTTGAGTAACTACACTCATTTTGATTAGGCAACAAGCCTAAACAATCATTAAAAATAAATTGTGTAAGTCCCTTCACAAGTAGATGGTTAGTAGCTTCAAGATGATCTCGATTAGTAGCGGATAATAAATTCTGACTAGAAATTTGTGCACAAACTGCACGATTTAATTCCACATTAAAAATGGGTAAACCTAAACGCAAAGTAATAAAATAAATTGGTTTATTTTCATTCATGATTGTCAGTAGTTCACTTTCCATTAAAACAACCTTTTTACGAGGTGTATATTCATTTTTTGGTTGATCATTTTGCGAAACTGAATCTGTACTATCTGATAATGATATTTGATCCTCTGAAGCTAGAGTAGTGACACTTCGGTCATATTCACACTTGTTCGTCGGGGCCAGTACTATGATGTATCCTGTGACATAATTTAAATTAATGATTTTCGTGATATGTTTCATGAATTCCGGCATATGATTGGATGAACTTTGTAGAAATTCTTTAGACATAGGTAGAGGTATATACCTTTGAGATAAAGTTTCTTCAAAATAATAACTTTCAATAGCCTTTTTAGGAAAAAAAAAAAGAGATTGACCAGTAAAAATAATTATGATCAACTTCAATGCAATGCAGGATATAAGGCGCTTTTTTAAATACACCTTAAGCTTTATAACAATAAAAAAGACAACGTCACTCTCTAAAGTCATAATTCTACAAAACAGTTATGCAGTCTGAAGCGAAATGTACCAAGATTACAAATAACAGAGTATCTGAAGTGGAGTGCAACTAACTTTTTTCTTGATTTAGACTGTTACTTTCGTAAACAGACGTTATTGATTAACTGCAATTTCGTTATCACTGGAAATCTCGGATTCGCTCATCCAAAAACGATGTTATTAAAAGATTGAAAAATGGGGAATGATAATTACTAAAGTGTCCAGAACTTAATCTGAAATGTGGAGACGGGAATGGCTAACAAATTCTTAACAGCTACAACAGGATCGTAATGAATAAATATTAGATATCCAAGAAATGTATGTTATGTGTAGAATCAGGCACATATATGAATTGGTTTAAGTTGTCAAACGTCAGAGGTACAGCAAGATTAACACCAAATTAGTAGTAGTAGTTATTTCAGTGGTGGTAAGAAAGGTGTGGTTATATAGAATATGGTAAAGGGAAAAAGAATTTGTTAGCGAGATAGTCTAGAATAACTTTAAGCTTACTACTTAAGAGAGGTCGAAGAGTGAGTGCACCTAAACCACCGTGACCGACTCTTAGTCATATCATCCAGTCTCCATAGACTGGTTACAGTATTTTTGCGGACTCCAACCAAGTAGTCTGCATCTGTCGACAAGTCTTAGACCATCAGTCAGTGACTTCATAGACTGATATCATGTTTTGGTTTGGATGACTCTAGATTGCCCTCGTCCTACTCGGTCAGCATAATAGTCAGTGGTTTAGCACACGTTACACATATGGTCTATGCAAGAGGAGTAACATATCTGAGTTCGTGAGCTTGCAAAAATTAAAGTGATTAGAACCCTCATTAGGTCTATTAGGTAACCTTTAATCTAGACGTCTTGATAGCTGTAATGAGATCGAATTTTAAACGTTGCTAATGACTGTTAGACTGAGAAATGTTACTACTTCAGGAAGTTATCAATTATTAGTTAAAGTAAAGTAGTGTCATATGTTCCTAAAATTAGGTTAAATACTAATAATAGTACGAAAATGCATTGACTTTTAATTGTTCATATGGTGAACTAACAGCAGATATGATAAGAAACTCACTTGAATAAGTACAGGTGATGATAGTAACATATCGTTTACTGTGGTTAAGAAACTGACTGAATCAACTACCACAGCATCATGACCCCATGCAGTAAGCCAGAAATGTGAAATGCCCCGTAAAGATGATGGAAGTCTAGATATTCTGGTACCACATGCAATCAAAAGAGTAGGTAGAACATCACCACTAGCATTCTGTTTAACCTGAGTTGAATTGCTTGCAATACACGAAATGTACAGGCCAAACCACGGTGAATTGGCTTCTGATATGGGTGGTCCTAAATGTGCAGGCCACTGTGAATCGGAAGCTTGTTGGTCTTCATATGTTGAGGGAATCAGGCTCACGATTATGTTATAATTTTTGCGCAAAACACGTATGCGTGTTTCAGGTTCTAAACTCAACAAAGAACCACCTCTAATTAGATCAACATCACAAAAGTCAGTTGATTCCAATGCAGCCTGATCACGTAAGAAATGGATTGTTTCCTTTAAATTTAGAGCATGTTCACGATAAATGCCGGCCTCACCCTCTGAGACAGGAGCAAGATGATTTAATTCAAATAAGAAAGAATTCAATGAATCATCTGATAATTTCCCGACTTCGAACATTGTAACTGCATGAGGCTTCAGGTTGGATGACAAGTTTCCCATCATGAGATAAGCAGTGATAGTAGAATCAAATATCAATGCCAACTTTCTTTTGTGCTGAGAGTGGTCACCTACACATGAAGAATAATTTACGTTCGTATGGACTAACTGGGTTTTCGGTGAGTAGTTGCATATCTGATTCATTACTACAAACAGCGATTTGAAACGACTTTGTACAACCCTCTAGACGTCCAATCCGTTTGTGAGCAAAGCCCAAACGGCAGAACAGAGAAGCAGCTTGTTTAACTGAGTTTACATCTACCTGTAGACATTCGGCTAGCTCACTGACTGGCGTATTCTCATCAGCCGTGACAAAAATTTTGTACAAAAGATTTTCTCTAATATCTCCGCTGATACGATTCATTACAAATCCCTCAAGTGTAGGAACACGTATCGTATCGTCACAAGACACAGGAATTTCAATGTACACCAAACCACGAAGGTAGAGTCCTTTGAGGACATCTTGATTAAGATCTTTAACCTGAATTCCAGAACTAACCTGACTAATTCCCTCCAAGTCTTCATTTTTTTCAGCATCTATAAGCTGGTCAATCATGATGCGCTCAGAATCTGTAGACACTTGTATATCCGATAACATTACTGATCCTATACGAAGCTATGTACCAGGGTTCAAATATAACATTGTCGATCGGCTGAGAGGGAAGAATATCACAAAGAAGTCCCTGGAGTTCACTTTCATCAGGACCTGTTGATGACAAGAAACTCCTGTAAGTATTGGCAAGATCAATATATTGATTCCTGCCTATCCCAAGCAAACGTAAGCAATCCGCAGCAGTGAAATTTGGGAGACAGTCATATGATTTCTCAGTTGAAATCAGATCAATTATCATGCGACGGTAATAGACAAACTGCGTGATTTGCAGACCACGAACTATTTTGTCTTGTAAGTGGTATGGATACAGAAGGTAATGTTGTCTTCCATAATCAACAAGTTTTTCGTAGTATTTCTTTTCACGTTTTATAACCTGAGGCTTGAAATTATCTAAATATTTTGCATACCGATTGTATGATATTTCCACTGTAACGTAATTGATTTCGAAAGCTATGTAATAAGATTTGCTCATCAGTACTTTTTGGGATCATCATTCAGTTGCATACGTACTTCCGGCGATAAGTCAAACCACGACAAATTTTTCTCAATACATTTCCACAATTCCATTTTTAGCTTATTTGTATATTGCATGCATGATAAATATTACTAGATTGTAATACAATCCTATACAAAAATCTGAAACTGAAAACCAACCAGCAACAGCCAAAATTTCAGTAAATAGTAACAAACCGACTAGCAGATAATAGGTGAAATGACAGAGAGCTGACAAATGATGCTTAACATCATGAAATAATAGTGGTTTACAACTTTTTCCAGTATAATAAAACCTACTACACACGTCAATCATCCATGAAGATTCTTATATATCTTGTGTTTTTCTCGCAATATCCTGGCCTTATCTAGCTTATTTGGTGACGTAAAGTGAAGACGACATATGGAGACTTATGACTTCGGGTAGTATTCACCAGCTACACACTAAATCACACTACAATACATAATTATCAACACGACTAATGTATAGCAGCTAATGATCACCATTAGATTTGTATACAAACCTGGAAACAGTTAATATTTGAATTAAGAATATTTATATCAGTCCTAAAATCACGTGGCCAGAAATTAACTCTAAATTTTTTGGCATAGAAAAAGGAGTGGTAGAGATCTAGAAATATGTATAGAAACAGTCGATACAGTGATAAAAACCAGTGATAGTAAAATCAGGAAAAGATAAAGTAGAATCGTGTATGAAAAAACTGTTCGAATGTAGCGAACAGGATAAACTAAGAAAGTCGGTTTTCACCAACCCAGCTGGGTGCTTACAAGAGTGCAAATAAACAGGTATTCGCCTAAAATGTCTTACTTGATGAGAATAATCTCGGAAATCACACTACACGATGCTTAGCATGTAGACGTTGGATACTTGGATATTTCACAAGACTGATCTTTTCATTAAGTGTACTTTCGGAAGATTTGTAATGTAAATGCTGTAACCTTTATGCACAAATTAATTCATATGGTTATTTAAATCGGTATAAGCTATGCTACAAACTGCGTTACAGTTCCCAAAATCTTCAGAATATTAAACAGTTACGCCTTCACGGAAATTTTCCATGTACGGGAATGTAGACTACCTGGTTGGGGCCCACGCGATGATCTTAACAAATGGTTAGAGACTGTAGGTGATATGGCTCAAAATCGATTGCAATGGCGCAGGTGCATCCACTCCTTGTCTTCCTCCAAACTCTAATTTTTGAGCTCCTCATAATTTTCTCTTTACTGAATCACTTCTTATCTCAAATCTCATCTCTGATCCCTATGCCTTTCCATTAGTACTTACTCTGTTACTACCTCCCCTCCTCTGGCATTTGGTCCGATAATTCAATCTCTATCTGCTAATTGAGGCATGGCAATTTGAACTGATGTACGCATGTACCAAGTTCTACGTTGTAACTGACTGACTGACGGGAATAAAAATGTCTAAATACCTAAATCTTCCTACAAGGTCTTCCCAAATTTAGCCAAAATATTCCAAAGTTCTTTCGTTGTACTGGGTGCTGGTGTAAAAAGTCCATCCAAAAGGATTCTTTTTTTGCTCGTCCCAGGCTAGAATTGAAACAAATCCTCGTTTTAATTACCGAATGGAATGATTGGGACCAAAGTAACAACAGCCGCTTCACTCGCGGATTTTTCTGAAAAGGCAGCAATCCAGTGGTACGTATATTGCCGTGAAATATGTTCCAGCATGTTAGTCTCCTTACAAATCTAATATGGAGGACAAGGAAAGATAGTCGATATAGACTAAGTATTGATTCGTAAACAAAGGATAGTACGGGATGCCAGGTTAAAGAAGACTGGGTAAGCAGTTCCTTTTTCGAATATTTGTAGCTCTTTGGTATATGGGACAGAGCACTAAACAAAGGACGCTGTCAGAAGATTCATGACAAATCGGTCACTACACTCCTTGGGCTCGTAGAAAAATACACCCTACCTGGGACAATATATAGTGACAACTGGAAAGCCTATGAGTCACTTTCAAACATGGGGTACGTACACAAAGTTGTAGTGCATAAGAAACATTTCGTTGATTCATTTACAGAAGTTCATATCAACAATATCGAATTAATGTGGAGCCGAATTAGGTGTTACTTGCGACCGTAGTTTGGATCGCAAGGAAGGGTGCTATGGAGTTATCTAAATGAATATTTATATAAAATGCATTGTAACGTTAAGTCTGGAGAGTTCAAGAATAACTTACATAAATCTTTTGATGATATAAAAATAATATATCCTGTATAACGTTTTAATTTCAATTATAAAGAATTCATTAAAGATTGAGGATTTTTCATTATCTTTCGAGTTATGGTTAAGCCTTAATATTATCTGTGTAGTTTGAAACGATGGATTTTTCGTCGTTTACCAAAGATTAACGTGAGGGAGAAATACTGCAATGAGTCTTAGTTTAGAATTCTTTAATTATTAAATTTAAATCACTAGAGGTTCGGGGGAAAACCGTTGGTTCTGATATAGACGGCCGTGATTAATTTATTACGATTAGGGATTCCAAGGTCATTTTATAGTCGTCCAAGTTCGGCCGTAAAAGTCATCTCTAACAATAGCACAAGTGTGTTGCATGTTTACATGTGGCTAAAAAACACGTCAATATGTCGACCATCTATAAACACAACAAATGAAGATCCCAGCAACTAATCATACAACTAACAGCTACAATGCAGTGGAAGAGACCATAGGAAGATCGATATATGCAGTACACTAAGTGTGACACTTAAAGCGTCCGCGCTTAGTTTGTAAATGACTCACCAATTGCTTTCGGCCAATGAAAGTACAAGGCTGTGATTATATCGCCTTAGTGACCTTGTCGTTAGTAAAGACAGTAGAGCTTTTATATAAGCTAATGGGATTTTAAGTAAGGTTCGGCAACTTGCAAAGAGACAGTTTCGACAGTTAACTGTGCTCAAAATAGAAATCATTTCGAATTTACAAACGACCAGTGGCACTTTATAAGTTTTTAGGCGAGTAATCTAGCGTCGGGGATTTGGTTACCCTTGGAAATGGCATACCTCTTTGTTGGTGTGTGTGCACTTATTGTGTGATTGGATCTAAAACTGACAGTTAAATTTCCATTAAGTTGTGTGATCTCGCTCTACTGGACTCCTTTGATTCCAGAATATATTCGTTGTATCTTCGTCAGTGACTTTTGATTATGCACGTATCCTACATAAAGTCATTGTGGCTGATAAAGATTAGTTTACAGATAGCATTTAATCTAACCTCGTCGGACCAACACCTACACTTAATCGGATATACATGCATGTATAATCCCAGTTAGCTTCAGTTAATAATAACAGACGAAATATGGTGGCATAAAGGTTTCGAATGCTTGGCTTCTTGCTTGTTTACTCTAGCTACCTTTGTAACACTGAAAATAACACACATTTCACAATCTGCACGCGGATTTTGTACTACCTATATGAAATGTACGTGGTTCCAAACTCTGAAATAGTGTAATACAAGTAACTTCAATCTGTCATATAATTTTTTCCTAGTCATTTATAGATACAAGTTCGTTTACGAGAGCTGGAAGATATGTTTCAGATCACGATATTCCAGCCGTGAGTGAAAATGTACTAGAAACTAGTTGTAAGTAACCACCCTTAAAAATGCATATAAGTGGATGTAAATTCAATGAAAGTGATAAGTATTTTTCGTTTGAGTCAACCCATCTTGATGTGTTTGCTTCTTAGTTTTAAATCTACCGATTATTGAGTTACTAATAAAGTTGATAGACCACGCATTTATTTGTACAAGTCAACAAACACAATTTTGTCTCTAGTAAATTGCATTTATGCTTTTAGTAACAACGTGGAGCGAATTTTTGAATTCGTAATACATTTTTCATTGTTCACAGATAAACTCTGCCAAAATTATGGAATCGCTTGTTAGAAATTGTAGTATCAGCTTTAAATTGCCATAACTAAAGTTCGTGAGATGAAATATTCAAACTAATCAACTAAGGTCACGATGAGAGAACTTTCGTGATATTAAATTACAGTACGACAACCTTTTGCTGTTATATTCACTATTGTTTTGATTGAACCATAGTCAGTCACTTAGTCACGAATGATGGAGAACCTGGAATAAACAAATAGGTCGAAGTTTCCATACCACAGTAGAACGATGAAATCAACACAATATAATTTGACAGAAAGGAATTAGGTATACATATGTACAAAACAATAATGTAACTTACGACATAGAGAAACAAAGCCTTTGAATACACATCGACCTCCGTTACGAATTTTGGACCGTGTCGCCCAGTGTATAACGAGTGGATTTAGAAGATGACTTGTATTTCTGAAGCCAAGTTAGGAAGATTTTTGAACCGAATTGTATTTGATAATGTAGAGCCTAATTTATTTAGCATGATACAAAAGAAAACAATACCCAGATTCAGCCGTTCCCCCTCCCATACAGTATGTAGTCCTATCTTGAAGCACTAAGTTTTGCGATTGTTGATTATGTTCATGGATGATAAATAAAATTGAACAAACACATGCAGCAACAAATTGCGAAGAAACAAAAGAATTCAAACAGCAATTATTGATAGCATATGAAACTGGTAAATATAACATGATTATAAGACCCACTTTTTATGGAAAATCCTTCCAACCTACTTATTCATAAGAATGACCTGTTTGGTTCTCCTCACTACATTTTATTATTCTTGGTACTTTTAGCAGTAATAATTACGCTTATTATTGACTAACACAATATGTATATTTACTTGTCTATAATCCTTAGTTCTACAACTATTTACTTGTTATTATGTGAACTTCAGTTGCTATCAGATGTTTGTCTAACACAAACACATGATCCTGTTTCAGGCTTTGTTAAAATTAGCATACTTTACTGCCTGCTATCTAACTGGTTTATCTGATTGACTGATCCTCATCAAAAATACGCTTGTGCATTACCAGGAACATCTTTCTGACAACTAACCAATATTGTAACGTTAATTACCTACTTTTTTTATAGCTTAATCGTATCGGTTCATTAAAACACTATCTTTGGCTGTAGAGTATACTCTCACTGTTGAGGTTTACAAAATTTAAGTTCACGTTATATATAAATACAGTACCAGAGTTATCCATCACCAAAGTTATCTTCAATAGTTCGAGCTTATTCACCTTCTGGCTTATCTGGGTATTACTTGTGAAAATTGATTGCACTATACATAAAAAGCGTAAATTCTCGACTACAATTTTCATGAATGTCTTACCAAGACTACGTTCTGATCAGGGATATTTTATGTTCTTTTTCTTACAATGGTATACAAGATGTGTTTACATCAGGGTACATTACCTTTGCACAATCGGTGACAAATATTTCGGTCTTCATTGTAATAATCACAATCATCCTGAATGCACATTATATCTAAAACCTAAATAACCTTTTTTTCATATTTGGAATGTGTAACCATTAATGAACACCCTTGAGCCATCATTGCTTGTAACAAATTGTTGTGAAACTCTGTGACCGAGAGCATTATGTCAATTGAATAGCTTTACTTGATTCACTCTGTTAGTGTTGCAGGTAGATTCATCTCTTACGACCTCAGGAAATCTTCTATTCATTTCTGTTCACTCGATTGCTCTTAAAGTACACCCTCTGTATTTGATTTGCTTCTTTATTATAATATTTATATTTACTTCTAGTCTTACAGGACCTTTACACAATTCGGTTCCACTAACTAGCGACTTATACAGACTATTCTACTAACATTGAATGTTCTTGCTTCCCAGATTTTGATAATAGTTTGTTATAACAGTCTAGATGTATATACTGTCAATATTATGTTACTTCGTTAAAACCTGAGTGTACAGCCATAAATGAATTATTCTTTCAGTGCACGCACTATTGTGTAAAATTGCATAGCTTGACATTATAAATTTGTTGTGCTCACGACAAGTTATTCACTCACTCTTTGAAATGGCTTTTACTTTTATTATAACCAAATATGAAAACAAAATTAACAAAATGATAACAAAATCTCAGAGTTATCTAAAAGTTCCTCGATTATGCAGCGCGTAATTGTCAGTTGTCAGCATTGTGAAATTACAATGATGACATTTTCAAAAGTTCGAAAAACTTCTTAGTTTCATACGGCTGGATTTCTCGCTTCCACAGTGTTCTTTATTGCATCACTAATATCCACTGACACTAGTTTCGAGACACGTGAGTAAGTAGATGGCGTTAGGAGCTCAAGCATTACGTTAAAGAGGATAATAAATTGTATTAACCTCTATGGAGATTTTTAACGTTTACGTTAGCAACAACAGTTTCAGCAGTAATAACTAAAGCTAAGTTCTGTTAGTTTTAAAAAATTCAAAAGTCACCAAATCCAGTATCCCGAATCGTAAAGGTGGTGCATTCGTCATATCTTACGGCACTATTGGGGTACGATTAAGGAATACAATCGGGACTTGAGGCTAGATATAGTATTTCCTCATGTAAAGTAGAACTGGTTGTTTCTAGCTTGGCCTGAACTGTATTCGGGAGTTTAGGTTCAGCAGTGCTTCGGAATTGAACAGAAAGTGACATAGTGTAGGCTACCTTTTGAGGAAATGATGAAAATTCAAGGTAAAACTCTACAACACGAAAAACTCAGGGTGATCTGGGTTTTTCGTACATTTTTTCAGTCTTTTACATATTATTTCGCCAGCCTTATGTGTTTGACATCAACCTTTAGGCCAACTGAGTAAGAGCTCATTTTTGTCACTAACCAAAAACAAACTCAAAACAGAATTAATAGCGCCAAAAGTTTAATTGTAGCCAAAATTCTTAATGTATAGCCTCGATACTAATCCTAGCTATTGTGTATTACTTATGGTATGCATTTTTCATTCAAATTCGCAATAACCTGGACGGCAGTAGCTTTACTCTAAATGGGCAGTATGAAAATATTTATGAATTTCGGCACCACGTTATTTCTTTTCTATGATGGACTCATGCCAGTATGTGTGCCATGACTGACTTACTAGCAGTTGATAAAGGCTTCTTGTACGTAATCTTATTCTATCAGTAATGTGTACTTTGACTCAATTAAGCTAAATTAGGAAACGTTCATAGTATAAATGTAGAATACAAAACATGCCCATGTAAATACCGTGAATTCAAACTATCGGGACAGACCAGTGAGATTTGGGAATTAACTTTTATAGCTTCATATGCTACATTGAACATAAAACTTCCGACGTCTAGAATTATAGGTCAAATCAAATTAGTATTTATAATCATGAAGAGACATTTAAGGAACACCTCATTGTAGACTGGAAACTTGATTTTTCTTGCTAGTACCGACGTAGATATTAAATTCAGTTTTTAGCTCAGCTAATTGGTTCCTGGGACAAAAGTAATCAGTCTGCAGCACAGAAAATAAAACAAGTTGGCTATTAGCCAGAGTCAAGTTTAATGAACCAGGGCCAATGACATGAGGGAACCAACTTACTCCTCGACTGTGCCGTGCGTGTTTTGCGAAAAAATGGGGAGTTAAAATCCAAAGACATTTTACTGGATGACTAAAATATCAAGGTGATGTTTTATAGCACGGAATTACTTCTATATTTATAGGTGGGTAAAATCAGTACTAAGTCTACGTGAGGTTACTGGTAGTGATCCGAAGACATCACCATCAGCATCGCTTATCTGATCACTGTAACTAGATGTGGCAACAAAGTTTACGAAAGAATATCCATGAATATTTTTTACTTGAGTAAACAGTTGATTAAAAGTGCAGTATTTATCAAGTTATCTTTAAAATCCTGTTTGATGATTTGTCGAGTCGTGATACTTAATTTGCGAACAAATAACTAGGTTTTGTTAAATAAGACTATTTTCTTCTATGATTTGGTAAATATAATATAACACGAAAGTCTGAACAAAACAAAGGCCAGTGCTCTTTGGTATCTGGCTGGTTTATCTAAGCAGAGTAATGCAAGGTGTTGTTAAAAATTAAATTCCTTAACTTTTGTCAGAGATAGGAAACAAAAGGATATTGTATGAGCAGAAACATCAAATCAGCAACAGCTACTTCCTTTGCAGCAGATAAGCAGCTGATTCTCTCGGGTATATTAATTTAAGACAACGTTTGCAATTTATATCGAAGTATGTATTTCTTAACGGGAATATACTTGTTAGTTCGCGTCAACCCAATACAAATTATAAAGTTGTTTCAAAGACTGTGACATGATCCTTGATGATGATGGATAAAAGCATCAAAGAGATTCTACTATTTATAAAAAAATATGAATCCTCACACAGTTATTAGCAGTAATTCAATAATTAGATCGCAGAATTCTATTATCAGCAGTAGCGTAATTTAGAAATTTCACTAGAAGACTTTGTGTAACAAGGCTACTATAAGAACTTTTATTGTTGGAACACAAAACCTTTAGTTGATGTAATATGATTACAGTCTGTTTAGTGAGTATTGAACACGTTGTATAGTTTGTAACTTAGAGAAGTAACGAGCTTAATCAGAAGCATGGCAACCAAAACATGTACTCTTAGGGTTTCTTTTAATTGATTCGTTTGATTTTAATGAATTCCCTCCATTCTGTCCATAAGTAATTTTATTAGTACAGAAAGCACTAGCTGATTACCTTAACATTACCTCACACTTTAATTACGGTTGCTGGACTACAAGCACAGATGAGATAGTTTTGAGGATACTATACCGTCTAATTTGGCTTTCGTAGCTATAAGGGACTTTCTAGCTGATATTTTCTTTAGAGTACATGCCGTCGCACCAAATAGGGTTTGAAGAAAACAATATTCACTAGTTCACCTGATGTAGGCATGGAACACTACTGATTATTAAGTCCCACATGAACGAATACTCTTTGAGCTGACGTCATTTGGGATAGTAAAAAGCTCGCATCCTTCATAGTTTGTGTCCTTTCTAAAAGGAAAGCAGCAAGCAGTAAGGTTAAATAAGCCTATTGTTATCTAAACCGATTTACCAGCTGTGTTATTCAGGGGAGTGGATTGGTCCTCTGCTGCTCATTATTAAAGCAAATGAGATAGTTAATGTTATGAAACACGCCCAACAATATTTATATGCACACCATCTAAATAAGTACATGGCTTTAAACATGATGCCTTAAATGATGGCGTGCTCTTAATTCAAAAAATCTTGATGACCTACTTACTTGTAGTCAAAAGTAACAACTACCTGTTAATCACAGTAAATGCGGAATCGTACACATAGGCAGCCATAACTGTAAATACATGCTCTATCCGAATGAACTTGAAGTTCAAATACTCTGATTTTGAAACAACTATGGTACTTAATATTCTGGTAACTTGAAGTTCATTGAACACGCTTTATCCATAGTCACC
Organism: Schistosoma japonicum; assembly: GCA_025215515.1. Taxonomy (NCBI): domain Eukaryota; kingdom Metazoa; phylum Platyhelminthes; class Trematoda; order Strigeidida; family Schistosomatidae; genus Schistosoma; species Schistosoma japonicum. Next base: position 33,192,530 of record CM046062.1, on the reverse strand, counting down.
AAAACTAGAAGATTAACAGACTTCCTTTTTAAAAACTTCTAAACAACGTTGGTCAAACTTACCTTACCTAAGCCATATTGAAGACCTGCACTCTAGTAATATTCACTTATTTTTTAAAGCACGAATAACATGCATAGGACGCTCGTAGAATATGGCCACAACAATTTCACGCGCCAAATTCAAGGATGAAGCCTTAATCTGAATCACACCACTTGATGCAAATTAATCTCACTATAATCCTTATAAAGCCATCGACTACTAAATAAATTAATATTCTTTCATAAAATAATAAGCAAAATCTCATTCACGAATCCCTCTTCCACGTGAAACCGATCTCGGGTTCAAGGATTCAGCACTATTAATCAACCGCTACCAAACGCAATGCCTCTGTAAGTTCTTTGCCGTGTACCACGACAAACTCGGAAACATACTGTAGTAAGATATTTACATTACTGATCCTAGCTTAAAGTTCAAACGACTGATCATTTCGTTTCCAGAATCTTAATATTTGCACCAAAATCTTCACTAACTTCCCTTTTAACCTCAAAGAACTTACTAATGGTCTATTAAGATTTTAAAACCTTAAAGGCTACAACCTATGTTTACTGTTGCAGAAAAAAAAACATAAAAAGGAGAGATCTAGAGAAAAACCAATAGTGAAATCCATTTTACTTGTATGAAAATCCCACCATCTTTTATTTTATTGAGGGATTCCGTTTAACTTGTATTTGATGTCAATTTCTTGCACCCTTTTCCTGACAAATCTTCTTTATGTTCATTTGCTCCTTTATTACAACAGTTACTGGATCTTTGTTAGTATTTCGGTTCTAACTTGTGTTTCGCTGGCATATTCTAATCACCACTGATGTCTTTAGTTTTATCTGACTGATTTCATGGTCTTGTTTCAAGCCACTATTGGGCAGATGTTTTGGCTATTTGCACACGGATTATTTGTCTTTGCTAATTGATTGCAGACAGAATATAGTTTCTTCATTTGTTAGAAACACTTATTATTGAACATTTAACCAAGTTGATGTATTGCGCAACCCATTTGTTGCGTTATGGATTAAATATGAAAATTACTTGAATTCGTTTGGCTATTTAGCGAAGAAGAACTGTAGCAGTTTGTGTGATAAACTTATGTTTATTGTTAAATATAGTGTGATGGCTACTACTCATAAGATCGTCCATAAGTAGTAGGTATCGGGACGTCGCGTGAAGGTTGAAATGGTGAACAGTATACAAAATGGGTGGCGGGGGGGACAAGGAGCACAGTCTGATTACATTACGTAGGAGAAATGAAGACAGCCGAGGAAAGCAGACCTACAAACAACATTGACTTGACGAACACAAAAGACGTGCAGATAAATAATTAAAAATAATGTATATATTATTTGTGACGTTTTCTATTTTCACCTCATGAACAATTTGCATTTGCTAAGCCGACTTCTCACATTTAGTGTCTGCCACGTTTACACAAATTAACTATGTTAATGGTTATTATATTGTTGGTTCATGCATGCTACAAAAACCTCTCTACCCTAAATAAAATTACGTTGATTTTCGAACTGCAACGGGATTTTCAGTTTTCCCACTAACTTCTTTGACTATTAATTAATTTTCTCTTCCTTGCATTCCTTTTGGGCTTAGGCCGTTCTAACTAGGAAATGGTTTTTTAAGCAACATATTCCTGACGCTGATTAGCTGCATACTCGATGTATCAGTAACTTACCGTCCAAAATAAATGTACAAAGATTTCACCATCACGGATGGGATATCTCTATAGACATATTGACTTGGTAATTTTGTGTGAGTATTTAGTATTTAGGTACGTTCCGTTCTATTTTAACAGAAGAAACAATAATCTTTGGTAATAGGTCGCTACAAGTATAAAATACTCTTTGTCCTATCTTGTATTTATATGTTATGACTTTCCTAACATTGAATATACTTAAAATTCTGCATGTAAATAAATCCATATCACTCTGATCTTGCCAATAAACTGGTATACTTTTATGTGCGAAAAGTTACTCAAAAATGAAAGTTATTATTATTCTTATTACCTCATGCGTAGGATATTTAGACAATATGACTTACTGTACCTATAGTAACAACAAATAACTAATAATAGTCTCTAAAGACATTGAAAACACACTTACCTACAGAAAAATAACGCTTCGAAGCAGTCTATCATAGAAAAAGGTAAAATTAAACTTTATTTAAGAAGAGTTTGTTTGAAAGGTATTATAAATTCAGAACATAGTGTGTACTTTAAGAAAATAAATGTGATACATACTAATAATTTGCTTCACTGAACTTACCAAAGTAATGGCATGGAGTGGTATTGTAATTACTGTTGGACTTATAATATGATTAGCAATTATGAACCAAGCTAACGCTTTTTAAAGCTGTATTGGCTTCGAAAAAATTTAAGATATTATACTTTGTTGAAAAATTTCCTCTGTCTTGAATGATCAAGTCACCACTTGTCTGGATTGACTACTTTCGTCACCAATGCAAATTAATCAGACACTGTTCTTCTGCCACTGACTGTGTTTTTATTACGTTATTTCGCGTTTGCAATTTGAAATATTAGATAATTATAAAAATATTATACATGATGAGGTCAATTAAATGTTTATTGGCAGGCGGGATTTCGTTTAATTATATCAGCTAGCTATTATCATATGGCCAGTGGGTTAGAGTTGGCTGGAAATATATCACAGGTCTGCGCCACCAGTTGTAGCAACCAATCAGAGACATGAGCTTTTTGCAGGGATATGCTTCAGCTTTTCTCTACACTTATGCCATTCTGATTACCTTTCCTCATCCTGTCACCTACGTGGCTCATAGTAATGTTTTTCAGGTTGTTTTATGTATCTCGTCGGTCGGAGCGACTACTTGTTCTTTATTCATTTTGATTTTTGCACATATATTTGCTAATTGGTGGTTTCGTTAATTTTATAACATCTGCGAAATACTCGGGCTTGATATGCCTACCTGTTACTTGTTTTCCAGGATGAAAAATTTATGAGCACACCCAGGAAAACCTATTAAACGGAAGCTTAATTTCTGCTAGTTGATTACAGGCTCTTCCAAAAAATAGTCAACGAGTGAGACCCTCTATCATAAACTTTGTCGACGTTCTGTCAGTCGACACATTCAAAATACTTAATCAGCTGATTTTTATCTCCACGACTAGCTTGAGCAACCCAGCCGTCTGTCCTAAGCAAACTGAAACTAATGTTGAGGCTAGTTCAAGAATAACTGATAATTTAAGTTTTTGTAAAACCGAACTTATTTATTTAGATTTACGCTTCCGACTGTTAGATTTCTTTATTTGTAAAATCCTGATCTTTTTGATTCGAGATGCTGGTTTGCTTAGTGTCTGAACATTAGGAATGTGACTGATGCTGCTGGTGAAAGTTCTCTTGCAGCCTACACACGATGAAGAAGCTTGGTGGATATGTGTATATCATTCTTGAATCCTTTGCAACATCTGGTTTATTGAGTACCTTAAAAATAATGTTACTTGGTTTTAGTGCTCCATGTGCTGTTAAAAGTACAGCAGATGCAGACTACTTGGTTGGGGCCCACGCGATGATTTTAACAAATGGTTAGAGACTTTAGGTGATATGGCTCAAAATCGTTCGCAATGGCGCAGGTGCATCCACTTCCTGTCTTCCTCCAAAATTCTAGTTTTTAAGCTTACCATAATTTTCTCTTTACTGAATCACTTTTCTATTTCAGATCTCATCTCTGTTTTCTATGCTTTTCCATTAGTACTTACTCTGTTACTACCTCCCCTCCTCTGGCATTTGGTCCGACAATTTAATCTCTATCTGTTAATTAAGGCATGGTAACTTGAATTGATGTACTCATGTATCAAGTTCTACGTTGTAACTGATTGACTGACTGAGTGCTCCATGTAAGTGAATTATAAATGCGCGAAAGCTAACCACATTCAATGGATTTAAAGAAGCTTTACGATTTCTACAGTTGTCGTATTTTCATAATAACGGTTGCTAGTGTTTACGCTCTACCTGACTTCGAGAGCGTAAGTTAAGCGGGAAAAATGGTAAATTACAGTAATTATTATCACTAAATCCTTGCACGATGAAGTTTATTGGTTGTAGGTCTGTGATTAAAATTAGATGACAGAGCAACTGTTTTATACTGCAAACGCATATAGTAATGCATATTTATCCATGCACTGAAAATATTCGGGAAGTGGTCAAATCAAAACATTTTACCAGTCCATGAAATCAGTGAAAGTTGGGCCGAGCCATGTTAATATGTGTAGACTCACTGGTTGCGGTTCGTGTGTTAATCGCACCTAGTGGTTAGAGACTTTGGGTGACACTGCTTAAATTCATTCAAAGTGGACGTAAGTCCTCCTCCCAATTCCTATGTTTCTGAATTCATTATAACTTTTCACTGGATTGTATTCAGTTACTATATCCGTTCCAGAATCACAACCATTATTATTAACACCGTTACTAAGCCCCCCCCACTACTCTGGGACTCGGTACAGAATTTCATCTGGATTGCTTATTGAGGTATGGCAACTTGAACTGATGTAAGTATTTATAATTTTCTACTTTGTGATTGACTAAACATTGTTTTAAACAATTCAGTAGAAGCGAACTACAAGTTGACAGGCCAATAATAATTGCACAATCTAATCCTGTCAAAATTATGCAACGCGCTATCGTCATATATGGCAAATTCTCATAATAAATGGTTCTCGAAGTCCCCTGAAGGTATATCGTAATGTTCTAATTGGGTATTCTGTATTAGTCAGCAGGATATAAAGTAGTTGTATCACACTTTCAGCATGTTGCATCGGATTCGCCTTACAACAGACATATAAACTGTTTGTACAGAACGTGAAAAGTTTATTATTTTTAATGTTGCAGAAGCAACTACAATAGACACGCAATTAACTGAAGCATCCAAAACCTTTTTAATATACTTTTATAAGTTATTTTAGTTAATTAGGTTTCCTTAAGGAATGATGCGAGGATCTAAGCTTAAGTACTGGAGTACACGTCTAAAGCCACTTAAATTATTTCGTTTATTAGTAAATACGTCTTACATCCATGCTAGACACGGTCAATAAGAGTGAGTGTCGCCTTATATGTATCGAAACCTTTTAGCAAACGACTTATATAGAACACCTCAGTGCCTATAAATACTCGAGTCACGTAACGCAGTCCAACATGTGACATAACATTACGAATATCATAAGGTTTGAGGTATTAATCTAGAACTTTATAAAAATGACTTCTAAGAATTTCCCATACAACAACTGAATGAATACAAATTTGTATATGTAGCGACTAATGTTTCACATAACAGCATGGTAAATAAATATATTGGAGTTTAGTAGTGGCGTTGTCGCTATTAAGTCAAAAAGTGACTATAAAGAAACTTAATCTTGTGACTAAAATGTCGTCATGCATGTTATACACATTTCTTCCTTTTATATCTTCTTATGCTTTATTTATATTAGATGAACAAACCACAACACAGTTAACTTAAACTAATGGTTTTTGAAAGAATTAAGTAGCATTTTAGTAAAGTTTAAGTAAATACTCATTACTGTATGCCTCTTTACATGATATTTATTAAGCAGTTGATGCTTATCAGTACGTGGATTCAAATCACAACAGATATAACCATGAGCCATTATAAATTTCATTCTTTTCAAGGTAAATGTTGGAGCATTATTTATGGAGTCACAATATACCATGCCCTATTTTATTAATAATGTAAAGACCTACTTTAAAATACAATACAACTTTTCGTAAGTGCTATTCTGTATGTGAAACAAGTTGTAACCCTAATTTTAACCCTTAATCTCAACCTTATAACGAATTTCTAGCACTAAACATTAATTTTAAACTATATTCATGGCTCTAAACACTAGAAGTATGTTTAAAGGGGAATGAAGCCACTGATAGAGTTGGAATAGTCTATAATCGAGGGAAACACTAGTTGATGAACGGGATTTTACGAAACTTGGTTATTCAGTAGAGTATGAAAAGCTGGTTTTGAAGAATGGGATCAGTTTTACACACGGTTCCTTGCGGAATATATGCTTGTGTTAAGTTAATTTTTCATTTACATCTTTATGGATGCCAAAGAAAAAAAACAACGAGTAGCAGTGAAATGGATGGGAGATTACATCTGACTACATTCTAATTTATCAGTCAGTCCGAGTGGCTAAGTTGTTACATGAATAAATGCTGCCGTTCATTTTCACCGAATAAACATAAGAGCTGAGTGGAAAAAATAAAATGTTGCAAATGTTGAGATCCAAACTATTGGAATATGTCTAGAGGTAAGATACAAAGTTGAAGCAAGTAGTGTAATATTAAGAAATGGTGTTAGCTAGATTTTCAAATTGCTTCATGATATGCTTTATATATATTAGCTATTAGCATTTTAGTCAGGATTACAAGAGTCTGAACATACACATCTTAGACAGTCATTTCAGAAGGCACTACTAAATTTAGGTCGTGGGAAAGAATCATAGAGCAACCAGTAATAGTGTAAACAATCAGTATCTTTTATTTGGTACCTTTCTTATAGCCAAGTTATGAATCCCTACAAAATATTTTAACCCACAAACATGGGTGAATTGAAATTAATACTTACACCATCATGTAAGCTGACTAGTAGCCCCACTCTTCCTTTAATCGTGTTAGTAGGCCCTAGTTATAATAAAGATAAAAATAAATTTCGTGATATGAGGAGCTAGCTATTTTTACAAGCAAGATCAACGAAAACATAACTATCTATAAGAGGGTTGAATTAATGAATTGCTGAACTATTATTATACTGTGATGTAGGAAATGTCCGGGTTTATAGTGCATAGTAATGTAACTAAAATATTCAGGTGTGGGTAACCGAAAAAATGAGGAAGTTCATGCACATGTGTAGAGCAGTCGATCGTAACAAAATTTCAAATCCTAAACCGTTGCGATTTATAAAAACGTACACACGGAGTGTAGTTTTTCTGAAGAGAGATATAACAGTTGATAAAGCTAAATTTTTACAAATACGGGATAAACATTGATTGACGGGTGAGGTTTTAAAATAATTGGCCTCATTTAGAAGTTTAGGGAGTAGTTTAGGGAGAATGAGGTAAATTTTCTGAACAGTTCCTTGTTAAATGTGGGTTTCTACTTAATTTACATTGGATTCTGAAATATCGGGAATATACCAAGTTTTGGTTATTATGACAGCAGCATAGGTTAACTAAGTACATTAAGGATTTAAGATTAGTCATTTTATTGCAGAGGGAATGGGAGTTGAATAGAGTAGTAGAGAACTATGTGGGAATAATAAAATTAAATGTCGTACTTAGACATACCGATATTGTCTTTGGTAGCACTCCACTGCACAGAACGTTGGTTTACAACTTAATACATCTCCCCAGTATTTGATGTGAATCGCAAAATGTCTACGTACTTGGGATATCCATGCTGCTTTGTTGTTCGGCTTGATTTTGTAGGTGATTTTAAAGAGCTCTGGCTAGTCCCAAGAGAAATATTATTCGTAGTGAGTGGTACGGTATCCTTTGAGTTAGAAGGAGTCTTGTTACTTTTTCTTCTTCGATATTATGAACAGAGTACGCATACTTTTATGAACTTGGGTTTTAGTGTGTCCTTAATACCTTATAAATGCATTAAGATATGGTCAAATTCCTCTAGTCCACTACGCATAGTCGTGTGTTGGCTGATTAATATTAAGCTAGCTTCTGATAGTTGTTCACTATCTAGTAGATCTAGAGTGAGGTTCTTAGAATGAATGCTACCTTGGAGGGCACTACCTGGTATTTCTACATTTGCTAGTATCAGTGTGCGCGGATTATCCGTTGACGCCTTGGTTGTTGACATGTCCAAAATAACACATTTACCTCTCCTAGGTTTGGGTACCTTACTGTAGGGTAGGAAGTATTTATCCGATTGAGTACAGCTGACACTAAAACATGGTGAAGGGCGTGGTATGAGTGGATAAGACTGGAAGCTTGAGTCGAGTTTCAAGTTCACGCTTAATTACGTCGTTATGCAGTCTAATGTGACTTGCTGTTCTGCGTTGCAGAGTCGTTTTGTCCGCAACTATGTTCATATACTTGAGGCCAGCAACAGATTCAATGTTGCCTACGAAGTCAAAAGTTGACGTGAAGTGGAACAATAGTGAACAACTAGTTTGCCAGTTCTTTTTCCTCAATCTTCTACAATCACACGAGACAAGCAACATATACAGGCTTTCAAATTGATCAACTTTGCTTACCGTAAAGGTAATTTGTCATGTGTATTATAAACAATAGTTTTATGGTGAGGATTTTAGCCAGTTTACAACTTTATTGGCTATAAAGTTAACAAAGGTCTCTACCTGCTTAAGTTCTTCAACATCTAGGTCATCTTTTTCACTTAGTAGATAGAATATAGGTTCTGAGTCTGGCAAAATACTGTTGAGTTAGCTTAAAGTAGACTTTGCTTCTTTTATTCCGGTCATATAATTTATATGGTTATTTCAGTTCTTCATAATGTATTCAGCTCTAAGAAGTGGTGGTAGCTGCTGTGTCACCGCAGAATCAAGAAGAGAATCATTAATAGTGGGACACATCACTTGGTTTTGGTGAACTCCTAGTAAATTTAAAGCAGCTCAGCCCTGATGCGCACCATTTGAGTATTAGAACACACGGTGTCGTTATAAGTAAAGGGCGATGAATAGTGTTACAAGTTGAGATATGAGAAGAACTCAACTACAAATAAAAATAATAGACCGCGCGAAAAAGTGTTACAACCTTCAAAGTCCGAGCCAGAAGTTCACGGACTACTCAGTCTATTCGAAAACAATGGCTAAAATATGTTGCTTCAAATTGGTACATATGTAGTGTCCATTACGAATAAGACCTTGGAACGACCTTGTGATGCAGTAGAACAGCAGAGCAGTTTTAAGTCATCATATCGAAGAATCACATAATGACAACGGATGTGGCTATTTAACATTTCGCGTAGTCTGAAGTGATCTTTGTGTGTTGTAGAGTAAAAAGGAAAAATACAGGAAAAACAGAACAGCAATATTATAAGAGCTATATTTTCTGGATTATTTAAAGAATCAAATAATTACCATTCAATTACATTGATGAAGACTTCAGTATTATAGTTCACTTAAAAAGAGATGATTTCTTATCCTTGATAGGTTGACTATCTTTGAAGGTTACAATGATACTGTGCAGACTGGGTTTCTAAGTAAGGTGAAGTTTAATAAAAAGTAGATTTTATGAAGTCAGTTATTATGTTAGTTCCCATTATGACACTTAGTATAGTAAATATTTGTGCATGTAGACAATTATTTTTATTGATCTTAACCTATTAGGTATCAGCACCAGTCTGTGGCGTAGAGGTCAGGTTTCTCTTGCAGCAGGATGTCCTGATAGATAGGTAGGGCAAATTAGACTTTATGTATGTGAGTCCGAGTAGCATATACTGAAGCATTTCAAACATCACTGCCGAGTGCTCGCTCACGTCAGAACCGTAGTACGTAGTCGTAAACGTAAAACAGTTTCCGCCTAACAGATAAGGGACGTTTTAAGTTGTCCCCAACACCATCAGCTAGTAGGTTATTTGAGTAGTAGGTTCAGATGATTTGTGGATGATGTAGCAGTAAATTTATAAAAACGGACATGAAGTAGACAGAGAGTAAAAAGGGTGAACTCACTGTAGGTTCTGGTTGCTGATGCACCGTAGTGGTAAGATACTAGGTTCGGCTGACAGCCATCATGAAGTACTGAATTGGTGCGAGATTAATATTCGTGTAAAAACATATTTGTGCCATATATGCTGAATCAAGAAAATATGCCTACATAGCATATAAAAATAGAAATAAAGGGAAGTTTGTGTGCGTTTAATGTGCAGGTATAAGGATAGTCCGACGCACGATCTGATTGATTATGAGTCGTTTTGTTTCTTGCGGATGAAGTGTCGATGAAGGCCTTATGGTCCATTGATATCATTTATTCAGGAATGTCATTGCGTAGTATGTGTATAATGTCTAACCAATTTAAGATACTAAGGAGACCTATTATTTACAATGCTGCTTCAATAAATGGCTTCATCGGTCCAGAAGGCTAATATCTTTGTAAGTTACATTGAGTAGCTTGTAGAATACTGGGAGATCGTCTGCGATGCGTACTACTCTTGGCAATTTGTTCCATAATCAAACGAAATTTTTCATGATCTTGTGCTTCGTATTGTTTAATTCTAACCAGAAAGAGTTTGTTTTTCGGATAATAGTCTTGAGCGTGGGTACGGTAGGCAATACTAGCTGAGGTGTAGGTCGTATTGTGCAGGAGTTTATAGAGAAAAATTAAGTGTGTTTTCTTAATCTTTTCTTCTATAGTAAGTTTAGGTTCGAGCATGTGACACGTAGTTTTATGAGTAATTTTAGAATAGTTTTTAATCATCTGCTGCATGAAGTAGCGTTGATTAGAGTTTATTATGCTTTGATGATTATGCGACTTGGGACTTCTGTAGTGGGGGTTGGAACTGTTCTTATTTTGTTACAATAAAGTGAATTCGGGATTGAAAAAGGCGTGGATTTGTTACGAAAATATGAGTAAGAGAGCTCATGATTGATGGTTAGCCTAATGCTTCAAAGTGTCGCGTCCCGTTATCCCAAGGGTGTTGATTATAGTAGGTAAAGTTTTGTGCAGGATAAAGGGTGAGTGACTGTTGCTCGATATGTTGACTGTTGATATCAGATTTTGGAGGACACGGGTATAAGTATCTTCTATTCCATCATCCATCATCTTTTATGTCGTGTTGTGTATATGCAAAAACAAACAACAGGAAAATAGATAACGAGGCTAACTTTTTACGGTTTTGAAACAAAATTGGAGAAGTAAAAGTCCTTCAAGGTGGTGCTGGTAATATATAAAACGTTGCCTTGCAAGAAACATAATGATTGATCTTTATGAAAAGTTTGCAGATATTACTAGGTTATACTCTAATATGAAAGCAGCAAGGTGGGTTTGTCAGAAGAAATCATTTCCTTTTAATTAGTACTTACTGGAACATTACTTTTGTAACCGTTTTTATTTATAATCATCTTGCCGAACATAGTCTGCAACAATTTGGATGAACTACCTCTTCCAGTGTAGTGAATATCAAAAACAATTTGAAAATTCAAATATGTATGCACACTGTCATTCGCTTGTCTGATATCTATACCAAATAGTTCAATTGTAAGCTATTAAGGAAACTGGTAGGTCGTAAAACAAAATCAGCAACCTGTTTCACAGTAAAAATTCACTTTAGAACTTGCAAATACTAATTTCCAAAACAATAAACAGTCACAAAAGCTATCGTTAGACCAAGATTTATGTTAGCTCATGCTTTTTATTTCCGTCGACTTCTCCTATAGGTGTTCAGTGATCAAACAAACTCTGTAACCACTTCTCAGCTTCAGGGTGCCCATACAGACGGACTAACTGGTTCATACAAACTAATCACAATGACATTATTATCGTTACTATCACTATTATAATCATCATTTTCAACATCACTACCATCCATCTTTTATCTTTCCCTCCTGTTAGTTAGTCTACACCCTCTTACCCAGTACCATTCCTAGAATACTTCAGACCTCTAAACTGCCTGAAGTGGCGACTGATAGGTTGGAAGAAAAGAAAAGGATAAATTAATGTGATGCACAAAGAAAAAAGAGAATATATAAGCCCTGAAAAGCATGAATCACTAAAAAAAGGAAAAATGAAATGGGATACGAGTGTTTGTACTGTTCTCCTGCTTAATTTACTGAGGAAAGTACAGTCGAGCAGCAAGATAGCTACCATTGGACTAAACTACAGATCTTGAACCAAAATAAAAGGCATCAAGATGCCAGGTTTACACCAGCTCGTAACATTATTATTGGATCGGATATTGGAAGTGTTGGATGAATTGGATTAAGCGTCTGTAGATTTGCGGGTCATTCTGTTGAAGGTCACTGGTTGCTGCAAAAAAAATTAATATAGCGGAATGCGACTGCGTATGCTACCCGTGATATTTAAAGAAGGTATCATAGCCTCCCTTACTGGTGGATTCTATTTCGATTCATCCCAAACTCACTTTTCAAACATCGTCCATGTCTATGTATGGATTACATTAATTATCGTCCCTTTGGTCCTGTATATGGTTAGACTTCATAACTCTCATATACTTTTAGATTTCGGCGAAATCCCATATTACTGCAGGTACTCTATAGCCTTTCAACTGGATCTTTTGTCCTGATTATCAAACTAGTGATCTGGAGACTCCATGATCTACTGGATAAAAGTGATCCTGTTGATGGTAGTGGCACAGCTAATGATTTATACATAAATGAACAGTAAGTACTTTGATTCTTATACCACTCAAAGGATATCAACTCAACGACAAACGGGTGCTCATGAAGATGATCAAGAAGATTTTTTAGGCAGCAGTGAAATTGATGACAAATGCCGAAGAATTGGAAAAGCCGGTATAGAATTAGCTGGTAGTGTTGCTTCTTTTATAGTATTTTAACTGATCGTTTCCCATTAAAATGTTTGTGTTCTATTGAAGTGTCTACTTGCTGGTGAACCACACTGTATACTTGAGTGTTTGATTAATTGTATAGATAGACGAAAATTGCGCTTAACACATGCATCATATAAAGTCACGTCTGTCTTTAGGAAGAGTTGCTAGTAGTTGAAAGCTCGTGTCCAGCGTAGACTGCGTAAACCTTTATTTCGGTGATTGGTTTATTGGGGGAGGGATGGTTGATTACTGTTTCAATTTAATTTGCTTTTGATTTAGTAGTATATTTATATATATAATTTAATATAAATAATACACCAGCTCTCTGGCGTAGTTTGTCGCTTTACAGTTCTCTAGGTAGTAAAAATGAGGGGGGTTAGCGGCGGGGACATTTTTCCCAACGAAAAATTTACGAAAAAACTGGACAGTGTAGATGAAGATCGCTTCCCAATTTGAATCTTTGTTTGTGGGGTATATGTGTAAGTTGTATTTAGTTACTGCATTATCCACTTTGAAAAGGATAAAAAGGATAGTGTTGGCTACGTACTAAAATTGAAGTGACTACTCTGAACTAACCACATACATTATTAATAGGGCATGATTTTCAATTTTAAGGTGTTGGTGCTAGACTAATGTCGACTAATAGTCTAACACTACTGAATCTATTTTGGATGGTGTAGCTGTCAAACCTACATGAGCTCACGCTAAAAACACACCATTCAATGATGGCGTAAACTGACCCGCACTAATCGTGATGACCAGAATTTCCCGTTGCTTCAATACTGGCAAGAATACATTTGCGAAGATAGAAGGGAAGTTACATGAAAAGATCGCGATCACGCCATATCACACATCGTGTTCACCTCGTATATTAATCGTGGCAAAAGTTAAATTAAAGTTGGGGAGAGTGAATAAAATGTTACTATTTCATAGTTCATATCCTAAAATTTGATTAGAAAGTTAACGGAAGCTAGCAGTTATTTAATCAATGCTTTAATATAGCATACAACCTTCAAACTATCTGCTTCTATAAAGGCTTACGTCTTATGGCGCCTTTGTGGATTGTCAGTGTTGGAACACGTGATAATCGGTATTGTGAGATGGCTTGGTGGCATGCCATGAATTGTTTTCCCCGTGAATTAGTTGAACTAATTTAAATTCGTTTAATAAATATTTATACAGTGGATAAAAAATTCAAAGCCGGTTCAGATCTGAACATTTTCAAGATTTCTGTCAACTAACTACCTGAGATCATTGCCATACTGTCCACAGTCAAATGAACAGACTGAATGTTTCGTCAACATCTTCAAGAGACCGCTACTGAAATCGAAGGGGTAGAGGATGGTTGATATTCTACCGAGTTTCCTATGGGCTTACCGCATTACATCAGATGGTGCCACCCCCAGCAGAGTACCACCTAAAGAAACCTTGATGGGCCGATAACTCGTTGCGCCGTATTATTACAGCGATGCTTGAAATCTCAAGTGGATCTCACCCAAGACTATAAGTTGGCGCATTAGTATTTTTTCCCCTCATAAGAGACGGATAAAAAGAGTATGCAACAAGAAGACAAGTCAGAGTACTGTATGAAATAGCTATGAGGAAGAATAAGTAGATAAAGCATTTTAATCATCTACACTAGATAAATGTGTTTGAACCTATTGCAATAGTTTCGTTGAATATCCTACTGGATACCTCTAGCTTACTCAAAAGCAAAGAAATGCAATCAACTCAAATGTCTACGCCTGATTTGCGAACCTGGAAATGGTCTGATCGACTCCGGCGAATGATACCTCGGTTACAAGTAAACCCAAAACCAGTCTACTATTAATGAGGGAAAGTATTGGGGATTTCAAGTCCCTCAAAATACAATTATTCAGAAAATCAATAGAAATCTTCGAATTGGTTTTTGTCATGTTTATTTTGTTGGACTTTCATCGTATTAAAATTATCCACTGTTATTTATATTCAGAGAACATGTTTGTTCTTACACCCCTGTTATATCCAGTTTATGATGAGTTGTACATTTTCACTCAATTAGTAGAATAATCATTTTTAGTTATTTTTGTACACCTGTTAAATTGAGTTGGTGATCCGCTTTAAAAAAACTTATATATAAATGAATGGACTTAAAGAGAATGTTATTTGTTTTTCTGTTTACAATATAATCTCTTTACAAGTTTTATTTTTCTAAAATAGCTTGGGAAATAACGTTACGTCATTTGATCCCAAAATGTACTGTCAGTGACAACAGTTCACCTTGTACCGTACTGAGTGTCACAGGTATCAGGGTATAATCGAGCCACCCTTAAGTATGCTAGTGATGTTTTTATTCCGATTCATTACAATACTTTAAGGTATTTCAGGGTTCTCAATAGCGTATGAGACACAAAATATCGGTGTATAGAAAGAAAGAAAGCGATCCATAAGTACAGTACTTTGGATTATCCCACTACCTTGTGAGAAAACACTTTTTGCCCATACTTTTTACTTAGTCTCTATTGTCTAGAAGAAAGGTAAACCTGACGTAATAGATTACTTTCTAGATTACGTGAATATTTAAGATATGCTAAGAGTTTTGGTAATGTCTAGATATAGTCGCTAATTTCCTAGTGAAGTATTTGCTTAATGATGATGTTTTCATTCATTCTGGTTTGATATGATACACAGCTACTTGATAATGGCGTTTTGTAGGTTATGTTTTCACCTTGGTCCAGTTTTAGGCATATATTATTAAAGATCAGTGTGTATCAGTCGTAAATATAATTGGATCTAGAAGTAAACTTTTTTAAACCTTGAAGTTTTATTTTCAGGCTAACTGCTCAATTGCACTTGACGTTTCTTTTTGTTTGATATTGCAGATTTAAGAGACCCTACCTCCAATCATGTTTGTAGTTTTAGTGATGGTGAAATACTTGTCAGCAATACCATTACAAATATCCATATGTTGAAGGATAGAAAGATTTGTAAATATGAATCTTTTGAAAATAATTCAAAGACAGATCTTGCATTTTCCGATAGTTTTACCGATTCTATTACTTTTCCTGTTTCGTCCTTTCAAACTGAACCTTACACTTCACGATTAAACTCTGATCCTATCGAACAATCGCCATGCTGTTCAAATCACCATTATTCTTTAGTTCCAGATCTTAATATGGTTGATGAAAAAGAACAATCAGTGGGGAATAAGAAACCAAGTTCTTTAAAATCTGACTGTGTCTTATCTTCTTCCAACGACGAAAATCAAAGTTGTACAAAGCAGAAAGTTGCTTCAGCGTCGTTAAAATGCACAGTAGCGTCGGCCTCTGTTGAAGTAAGAAAAACTGATCTTGGATCCAACTACAGTGTTAGGACAAGTAGGCCTATTTACGTAAATGCACCGCTAAAGAGGTCATTCATAGGAATAAGTACACGAAAAGCCCCTGTTAGAAGACAGTTTTCAGAGGCAGCAGGTATGGATTGTGTTATAAATTTATTTCTGCTTACATTTTTATGGTATTTACCTGTAAAAAACTCGAGATTGCTGTATTTTTGAATTATTTTATATGTGATAATTAATTCTTCAAGTTTTTTATAATTATCTATAAAAATTGATACATGAATATTTTATTGCCTGATATGAAGATTAATTAATTTACCAGACATAGGTTTATGTACTTGATTTTGAGCTGCACTCTAATTATGAAAGCCAGTGACACTGCTCTAATCGAAGTAGGTGTATGAAGTTTGAACCCGAGACTTGGTAGGTTAATATCTCATACCCTAACCAGTAAACCACTACCCTTTCCTAACACTCTCTTTTTGATAGGTTATTGGTTTGAATTTCACCTAATTCTTTGTTAGGGTGCTTCTAATTTCCTTTCATTTGGTTTTGTATTTCTGCAAAGTATTATATGCTAAACACTGTTAGATGTCACTTGAAACTAAACGTGCATATGGTACCACCGCATCACTAATTATATTTTTTTACCCTTCATGATATCGAGATATTTGCGAAAAAAAGGCAAGCATTAGTTCTCTGTAGTGTTAATAAGCTCAATACCACTTGTGTCAACCATGATGCTTGTGTATTCAACCATTAGAAACATTTTATCTTTACAGATTATTATGATTATATTTTCTGACTCCTTAAAGGCTTGCAAATCTTTTAACCAGTTAAAGTAAGGGAGTTTTTAGATTCGAAAAGCGATAGATATATTGTTGCGAAAACCTTATTGTTCTTTCACTTATTTATCCTTATGAGGCATTATTCAACACTTTCCTTAAATAATCAATAAACATAAGTTGTATATTTTATTACTGTCGTTAATATTTATCTTGCCAAGTTTTTTATAAATAGTGAGACATTAGATGAAAGCTACCTAACTGCTTAAATTCCTGCGGGTGAAATGTAGTTCAAACTAGTAGTTTGTATGTGGATTAATAGAGACCTGGACCATTAACCCGCAGATTCACGAATATTTATTGTTTTCCTCGGTGTTTATGTGCTAATCAAATGAGTGTATACGTTTACATTTCCTCCGTATAATCTTTTATAGGATATGGGAAATAAAGTTTTCACTGTTTTAATCCCAGTCATTTTTTATCTTATATTTGGTTACGGATGTCTTAATTAAATAAGTTTTACGATCTCTAACTCAAATTTTCTCCTAAAAGTGAAAAATGCTAATGAGATCCAACGGTTATGCACCTTTTATGACCAAACTGGTGGGATCCCTGGCTCTCAATTTGATCACTTTACTCCAGAAACGGATGGTTCAGTCACGGATGTTCTGTCAGTTGATAAATTTCCACGTCCAAGTACTTCTATGTCTGGTCGCTGTCTTGTAAGATCTGATTCTGTGCGCACGGAGATCGAACAATGTAAGCGTATTCTCAATCAGCTGAAATGGGACGTAAGTCGACTTCCACCCATACCGATTACCCGATTCACCCCGTCAGTGAAGGATCTAGAGACCTTAGATCTAAATCCAAAGATTCGTCAAACAGCACCATTATCGCATACCAGGAACAGGTCACAGGTTAGTATCTGCAAAGTCGATTTAAATTTCAGCACTTTTATGAACTCTGTTTTGATAGAAAATATGTGTAGTGCACAACTGTGTTCATGGGCTTACAAGTACGTTTCCTTTGTGTAGTGAAGTGAACTATTACTGTCTCAGCTAGTCCTTGTGTTTAGAAACATTTTATATTAGCACATAAGCGGTCGTTGCAATTGTACAGGCGTAAT
Source organism: Schistosoma japonicum (assembly GCA_025215515.1). Lineage (NCBI taxonomy): Eukaryota > Metazoa > Platyhelminthes > Trematoda > Strigeidida > Schistosomatidae > Schistosoma > Schistosoma japonicum. The sequence goes on along the minus strand of CM046062.1, from coordinate 33,174,725 downwards.
ATGAAGTGCAACTAAAGGGACTATAAAAAATGGATAAATTTAATCAATTATGCAGATAACATTTAATAACTCAATATATATATGAATTAATTTAAAGCATTCAAGATTCCTCGTATTAAATAAATTGCGTCTTTACATTTGACAGTATAAGATACGATCTGAAATTACGTTATTTCTACTTTGTATCTGACAACCTAATAGAAGTTATAGTAGTTTTAAGTGTATGCAGTTTATTCTGTTTGCTATTGAGAGTTTTAAGTCACTTCTGGAACAAAAAAATACATATGAGGATAAATGTTTGTTTACCAATCTCATTTTCAAATATATGCTTATTGGGGAGAATAACACAATAACAAGGTGTGGTCTTTCGGAGTAAAACATTATATATGAAAACCGATGAGACGCTGGCTATTTGAGTCATTTTAAAATTAGTAATCTATAAACTGATGATCTACTAAGTAAGAATTAGATTTTTACAGACAAGTAGGTTGAGCTGTTACATAGACAGCATCATTTTCATTACCTTGACGACAGTCTCGATTTATCTCTACACATTAATGTGTGGTGTGGTATCGTGGATAAATGCATGATTCTTGTTTTATATTGTTTCGGTTTATCCTTTCAAAACACTTATACCCATACTCACTAGAAAGGAAAATTAAACAATCTTGGATCCACTTCAGGACCGAGCTGTTGGGTATTGTATATTTCATATAAACTAATTCACTTGCAGATAGTATGTTCTGTCGTTACGTAACTTTAGTTGCTTTAGGTCATTAAGAGTCCCCGTGAACTTAAACTGTAAATATTTTCTAAATTCTGTGTAAGAGGGTATGAATTAGGTGTACTGCAACGCCATTTGGTATAATGTCTTCACCGTTTAGCTTATCGTGTTAAGATAGACACTCAATTTTTTCTTAAAGGAATGTTGATAAATATATCAAGGTCAAATTAGATACTTCATAAACTAATCGTTAGCTCATTAGTTAACGAAATGTCATACTGTCTGCTATGAATAGAAAATAAATTCTTGATCAATTTATGCTTACGTAAATTATCTGTTGTTCATTATTCTAGGTTAATAGTGAGTAAATAGTACTGTAGCACATTTAGAGTTTCGGCGAATTCTTATACTTATTTCATTGTATCTGATTTCAGCTCCAAAGGCATGCTTTACTCATGGACAGGGAACATCATAAGCGAACTATTACATACTTAACTTCGTTCAATCGAAATAGCATTCCATATTCTACTGAACTTTCACTATCCGAAACAATCTTTTTTTGGCGTCAGTGTTTTGGAAATGTTAATTTTAACGGACTCTTGAGACATCGAAAGCAAAATGTCGATTTGATTGCATGCAGTGACATTCCTTTGTCTAATCTAAGTCTTCGTCCCCACAGACTTCCTAGAGGATGGCGTTCTCACAGTCTACGTTATGATATTGCGGTAAGTTTTTGCATTTATTATATAATTATCATATTTAGGATGACATTATTAGGAAGTTACTTTACAGAATATAGAGTCTGCTAAATTTCTTGCTATATTTGTCTATGCATGGACCTTTGAATTACTTACTTTGTTTTCTTTGAGATTTCAGTACGTTGAAGTGATTGACCAATGTAGTGACGAATCGTTTAGTAGTTCGTGGAATTAGACTCACTTTGATTAGACTCACCGAATTCGTTGCGCTCCGATTCTCACTGCTAATCGTTTACTTAATACATACCTATGCTATTTGTTATTCTTCGACAAAACCTGAAATTATGCAGGTCTAACTTTCATCGCTTATATTCTGTGCGTAAGTTTTCTTCGAACTGCTAAACTATCTGTCAGGGGTGTGATTAATGAATCTGCTAGATGATTAACGTACAGTTCCCATGTTACCAATGAAATACCAATAATGCATAAACCGAATGGAGATCATCAATCGGAACTACGTATCACGTGTGCATGTTTCCAGATTTTGTATAACTGGATAGATATTATTTATTTAGCAAGTGTAAAGTTTCCGGTGGTATCAGCATTACCGATATTTTCCTGTCACCATGTTTGGTGATTCTGAAGCATTAGTAGTCAGCAATTAGGATTAAGCTTACGAGACGGCACCTCCTTGTATACATTATTGTCACTAATGAGTTGAGGATTTTACGGTACACACCCATTTATAACATAATTTAGAGTTGAAATAAGTGGATACCAAACACTAAATCGTGAAGAACTTGTGAAAAGTATCTAGTCCGAATAGGCTCGTAACTATTTTTTTCAGTCATTTTCTTATTGGTCGAATTTTTCCCTTATTTCAGGCAGTAAATTCATTTACACCTTACCCTCGACAGTTTATTCGACGTCCTGGTACGGCTATTTGCTTGCAACGTCAACAATCATCTGGGTCGACTTCATTAGCTGTAATCGATAGTTCTTCATCTCAGTTTTGTTTTCCAGAAAACAACACTGTTCAGTCTTCTATAAAATGTTTACCTAGTTCTACTGGATCTGATGGTACTGTAGCGACTAATTTGGAAGGTCAATGGGAAAAAGGTGATCCTGATGATATACCCATTAGCATAGATTGCCACACCTCAAAGAGTCATTCCATTTCTTCGGATTTCGTTCAATCTAATATGCAAAATCAAAGTAAGCTTTGTGCAGTCACTAACAAATTACACTATTTTTGATAGGAGATAGATTAATCTGAAACGTAATGCCTTTTGATGTTGTCTGTATAGTTTTTAAATTCAGCCGGCTAACTGTTTAAACTGTATTTACCAACACTTGGTTCTAAGGTTAATTTGTTTATATAAGGTTGGTACGTTCTATTCTAGAACAAAACAGTTTTGCGATACCCGATTGTCAAATCAAGGTCAGTTTGTTATGTAAACGTCACTGTTGTCAAGTCCGTTTCTCGTTATTTTAATAGTATTTGTTTTGATATCAGGTCATCAGTTGGATACTTTTGCCAATTTCCCTGCTGTCCACAATTGTTTATTTTAGTCTCATCCGTAGTTGTATAAGACTTTGTGGTAGTGGAAGAGGTTTGTTTTAAATAAGCTGTTTTTATACGTGGTTTACAAGTAAGCGACGAAATAAATATGGTCGATTGGAATGGTATCTTCACAAGCTTCTTCAACAGCTGTCACTTAGTATTACAGTAGCTGCTGCTGTTTAATTTTTGAATTATAAGTTCTGTAATTCTCTTATTGGGCACTTTCGTGGATCATTTGAAGAATTCATTGTATCAAACGCTATACTGATTGACAGTTGGGTAAAATGTTTTGTGAAATATCCACGTAAGCTTATATACCAATGTTGCTTACCGTTTGATATGTTGTTTAGCGCCTAAATAACCTTATCATATTGAAAATAGGTATGGAACTGTAGAAAAAACATATACGAATAAATATCTTCATTTTCTGTTTGTGTCCAGTGACTGTCTGTGCCCGAGCTATCGTCTCCGAGGGTTTGTTGATATCCGTTGGCGAAATCATGTTGGTAACTTTGAAGCTCAACAATATTTATTCAACTGTTGTTACTCTGTTGAAGCTCTGGTTCGGTCATATTATACAAATAACGTCTCATATCTTGAACTATTTGCCGACGCTGGGACTGGTTGGAAAAAACGGTTAGGTGATCATTTTATGACATGTCACCGTGGTATAAGAAAGCCGTGTAGGACCAACCTCTATTTAACCATTTTGATTCCTTGGTTGACGCTTGTGCCTTTTTCAGATGTAGCTCAGAACAGCAACCGGTGGCAACCCCGATGCAGTTTTTTTAATCTCTTCATAAATGTATGAGTTTTTCAGTTGGTAGAAGTCTTTCTTTGTGGTATTATTTTAGCAGGATGTTATTTCATACTCAATCATTTTCCTGTTTCCAGTTTAATTGCTTTTTTTTTAACTCTAACTTCCTCCCTGCTTGTATTTCTTCACAATAATCTCCTCTTAGTTGTGTAGCGCATACATTTTAACCACGTGAACGAAAATTTTGTGTGTTTCGGTTGATAAATAAGTTTCTTATGAAGAAGTTTGATTCCAAACATTTTTCACTTTGTCGAATTAACAACTTTTTTTGGTTTTCCTATACTTACAATCCACTAATTCTACATATAATTTCATGAGGTGGTATTATTACTAAATTGACTTAATAACGTGATTCCACTTGTCATGATTAACATTTCCTAGCTGTAAGAACTTCCAAATTTTGCTTATTCATTTTTTAGGCTTACATGAAGAAGTAGATAAATATGCGGAAAAGCAAGTAGAAGATACAAGGATTAGTTCATTATCCAACGTTTTATCTTCTGATGATGTTCCTACAATCAATTTACAGACAACATCTTGTCTGTTAAATAGATCAAATTCTGATAAGATTGGTGATGATCATTACGCCGTTGACTTAAACCAATCACATGTTACTAAGACTAGGTAATTTTTTATCTCCTCAAAATTAAAATTCAGATTATAGTTAAAATTCGTACTGGTTTACCTCCTCTCTCTCTCTCTCTCTCTCTCTCTATATATATATATATATATATATATATATATATATATATATATATATAAAGTTGCTATGTAACTACTGTCTAAGAGACTCGACTTCACTTACTCTATATTGTTGGTTTTCGGTGGTCAAATGAAGCCAGCAAGATGCCTTTAACTTAGGTTTCCTGCTATATTTGGCACCTGCTGAATGACATATTTCCAATTTTGAGGGTGTTGATACTCTGTGGAAGATTTGCAACAGGGTAACGTAGTTTCATGACCTACAACAGTTACACGTGATTCATTCAAGTTCTAATCCGACAGGAAGGATCCCTTCCTTCAAGATTGCAGACATGCTTTACAACACAAGTGCCATTTAGTAAAAATCTGGGTCCAACTACCTAATACATATATTGCATTATTTGCTTTTGTTGTCAAACAGCTTAATTAGGGAACTTGTTTCATCATCATGATAGATTAGTAAATTTATAGCAATCTTTGTAATGTCTAAAGAAGAAAATACATTTTGAATAACACATTGTTCAAACTTTAGAACGTAGTAAGTGCTAAATACAACTGAGTCATTATGGTTACTCAGAGTCTTCGATTAATGATCTCTGTTATTCAAACGAACCCATCTGTGAAACCTGATTCTCCTCACGCAATTCAAATCAACAGTGATTTAATTGACTACTTCTTAATCTTCGTCTGATCATTAACTTCATTCTAAATTGGTTCGATTTCAACTGTGTATTTGGTTGCATGACTCATCTATCTCAGTTGATGTAGTTTGTCAGTTTTATTGCCTGAATCATACTTTTGGCTTAGTACTTAACTATGATGGCAGTTGTACAACACACGTGTAATAGTTCAAATATACCATATATATACCATATATATATTCGGCGCTTATCCTTTACCGGTTGAGTAGTATAGCACAGAGCGTACTGCTACTCATTATTCACTTTACTTGATGATCAATTACACGTCTCACTGGTCAGCATAAGTTATTTTATGTAAGTTCATGTTCTTAAATGTGAACGAGCAAAAGAAACTACTATTTCGTCTTTCTCATCCTTCATCAAATAGTCAGCTGAAAATAATTCAGTCACACTTTTTTACCACTTGGTCTTGATCACTGTTTCTTTATTCGAAACAATTCATTTACTTAAATCAACTTATGTCAAGGTTTATCAAAACAAAGACATGGGAATTTTTAAACAATTATATCAAGGTGACATTTGATGTATCATTTTAATATTGTTGCATAACTGTATTACATGTTGACTTTAGGCTTCAACTAGGATAATAGCGCAGTTGTATTTTATGTTCCAGAATGTAAATGTTATTTGCTAAGAATTTTTTTATTTCTCAAAAGTAGTTCCTAAAAGCTCATGTAAGGTATATGTAAATGCACTATTGTAATTGGCTAAATCACTTAAAATGTCTATTTACTAATGAAGAGGTCATTATTTCAGATTAACTGATTTATTCTCATTATTTATCATTTTTAGAGAATGTAATCGTTTAACTCGTCAAGCTGGTTTTCGTCGTCGTCTTGGGCCATCTACCCATTCTTATGGACAGTTGAAAGGTGTTATGTCACATCAAAATGAAAGGGCGGCTAATTCACATGATAGTCATCTACAATCAAAAGTTACGAAGGAAACAAAAAAAAGTAACATAAATAATAACTTACAGGTAATTTTGTATTCATTTTAAGTGAATATTTTATCTCTGATGGATTAATTGCTTGTTTCTTAAAGTCATTATTGAATTACTGGTTTCTAACTCCTCTAGACTTCATCTGATGGTTCAAAATCCTTACCAACAAACTCTATTTCAGTCGATCAAGCCGTTGGTAAGTGTTTCTTTTACTATTCAATAGCTAGTGACGTTTTTGTTTTTAAAAAAATCTCATTCTTTATTATTTTGATGTTGTATCCCCTACTGATACATTAATTCTCACTTTACGTAAAGAAAAACCTGTTCAGTTGTTACAGGTGATTTGTGACAAATTGAACGGACACACGTGTGTATCAACCTCTACGTTCTTTATGAATGTTTGATTATTCTTATTAACTTAGTATTCACTCCATTTTCTCTTGTGTAAGCATGCTATATAATTGATCTTTTATGTATTAACTTACACTGTGAAATTTACGAGATAAGGTTTTTAAAATACCTTGTCAGAAGGTAAACGTGCATACTTCTGTCACCTTGGAATTCGTAGGTTTTACAATCGGACTTTGTGAAAAAGCTTCAAATGCACAGAACCTTCTCAACGCCTTGAGTGACATTAGTGAATTGTTTTAAGTTAGTTCATCTTATTCTAATTGTAAAATGCTGCTTAATTACTAGTCTTCTCTAGTGCCTAATCTAACCATGATGAAGTGCCTGAGCCTACTTACCATTTCACTTATTCTGATGATTGACGAAACGTCAACACGTCTAAATATGTTAGGTTGGACTTTACAATCTTGTTCTGTGTATGGCATAAATAAGATGCCCATTTGTTTGTGAAGTGGCGAGTTTTATGTGCAGAATTTCATACTGTATTGTTCTATAGGTATGGCTATTCTAGGTCGAAAAGCTATATCGATTGATAACTTTGTTTATAAGTGCTTTCGAAGTACTACTTGACTGCCAAGTGGGTAATTATGAGGTCTCAAGTATAATTATCAATGATTTACCAGACTTTATGTTTTTATTGCTTACTTCTGATACACGAAGCTCTCATGAATTAGGCTAGCAGATCAAGAATTATAATTTCATGAAGTCATGTGTTGGTTTAAGTCGTGTGGAAGTGTAGACGATATAGGTAACATCTTTACGATCATAATTAATGGTGAACATTAGGTGTGATGATTAAAAATTAGTCTCACCAATTCAGACGCTTCAATTCTGTATTTTTCTGAAACTGTTCACTTCGCACTAATGTTCATTCCTTTTTATTTTGTATCTATCATGCTTGATTTCCCGCTACTGGTGGTCTGATTATCTTTCTTGTCCTTTTTTCTCTTATCATCGAGGTGTAAATTGTCTATCACAATGTATTTAATACCTTTTGAATTTGTTATTCTGAATAGTATTTGTTAGTGTTTCACCATTTATAATCTCTTAGAAAATGTCATAGTATATTTTACTCAATAATGGATTATGTTTTGATGGATTAGTAAACTACTGTAACATTGTTTGAACACGATTGATATTCATTCTTCCTCCTTCTTCTCTATTCTTTTTCCTTACTATTTTCTATTTACCTTTCATGAACTAATAATGAATTTATAGAAATTCCTTTTTAAAGTAGTATCATCTCTTTTGACTTCATTCATATAATAACTTAATCCTAATACATATTTTAATTCTATGTTGTTTCAAGTAACTCGAATCTTTTTCAGAATAACAATAAAGCAACAAATATACCAATAGAATTACAAGTTCTATATCTGATTCTATTATTTGCATTTAGTTCTAGTAGCATTACAATTTTTTGATTGCATAATATTAATGTTTACTATTCTGAATGATTTTTTTCAATTCTAACGAATTTTATATTTCATGCAATTCACTTTAAGTTTCAACAATTCTATCTACTTGTCTGTTAATTATACTGAAAATATTTAATTGAAATGTTAATTAAGAAACATTTTTTTGTTGTTGAGACAATTAGGTTAAATTAAATGAATTGATGATACACATTGAATATGAAGCGAAAAAATTTATTGATAAATTCAGTTTGACTGTATTCAGTAATTGCTAACAATGGAATTCCGAATGTGAACATTTTTATGTCTTGGGAATAAATGTATATCAATCAATCAATCAATCAATCAATCAATCAGTCAAACATGATCGAACACTGCTCAGCTTACTTCGGATTAAGCAAAGCATATTATTACTAGCCTTCTTACTTAGTAGTATGGTTCGAAACTAGACACAGCAACCTGAATCTGATCATAAATAATCTAGTATCCTCAAAAGATGTGCATCACACCAAACTGTTATGTCACTTCAACGAAGCAAGATGAAACTAATAAGATATAATAAATGGGGTTGGAATTATAGAAGCGTATGTTGATTCAGATGCTTGTAGAAAATGTTATAATCCTCAAATGCGACCTGACAATAAAATAGCAAAATGATGATATGTCTGCAGTTGTAACTTAATATAGCTCAATCCTCGAAATAAAACGAATTGTTGGCAGATGAATATGTATTTGACCAAAAGGTTCCCGTTGTAGATCATTTAAATAGTAACCAAATGATAGAAAATATTGATGAAGACGTTAATTTTTTCGAATTCAGTCTTTAATATCAAGAAGAAAAACTATATATATTTTTTGATTTGTAGCTTTTTCAATGTATATCGTATTTTTGAAACTCACTATATAAGTGAATTTATCATTTTAGACAATTTACTTGCTCATTTGATGGGTGTTAAATCATTAACTGACACTGGATTAACTCGTCAACAATGTTTATGTCAATTACGTGGTGATGGAAATACTGAAGATTCTGAAAAGTTTGTTTATTGCTTTATTTAAGTTGTAATATGTTATCTTTTCTAATGAGTAGTTTCGACTATCGGGTAATTAAACAGTTTCATTATTAAATTAAAAACGTTTCTTTGTGTAACCTTGATCATAGGTTCCTTCAGTGCATCGATCGCGTACTCTGAACTGACTAAGCAATTGTGTGGTTACGTATGGAGTACTAAACAAAGTAGGCAAACCGATTTTCTGATATTGTGAATCTTGGTCGACTACGGTTATTGAGATGTGTATTACGTGTACCGATTCACAGCCACCTGCAATGACACACAATACTAGCTAATGTTGAAGTATTATGGAAAAAGATCTTTGAGCGGGGGGGGGGTTAGACCAAATGTATCATCAATCCATGAAGTCATTAATGACTACTGGTCTGATCTGCGTTTGTAGGTGCAGACTAATTGCGGGTAGCCACTAACTTGTTCACTGGGTTTGATGTTTATTATTAAAGGTCTCCATTATTCTGTTTTCTATGTTAAGGACTGAATTTTGATCAATGTTTTGCCATTGGTACATCTTGAGCTGATCGCTGCATATAGCTATATGCGATATAAGCTGCAGTAACGTAACTTATTTACCAGTTGCTTGATTTCAAGTCACATCTTGCCTCTAGTAGACTAGTGATGCCACCCAGCTACTTAAACCAAAATAGGTAAAGTGAGGTCACAACTTGAAATGTACTACAGGGTAGTAAACGATTAAAGTGATTTTAACTAAAGCATTATGCTGAACTGTTTTTTTCTCTTCTAAAAGTGATGTTAAGTTATATATGCACTGTGTAGATTCAAATAAATGTAAGAAAAATATAACATCATCCTTGCCTTTAGTTGTGACTCAATTGGTTTCTCAATTAATTTGTTATGATTTACTAGAGGAGTTCATTTGTCTTCGAATTGAATAGATGCAAACATTGGGCTTATGTATGTTATCATTACATTAGCCGATAAATTATTCATAGACTTTCTGATTTTGATGTTATATAGAGTTTTGAGTGTATATTATTGATCAAAATTCCTCCACTCTCAATACACATCCGGGTGATTTCAATTTATTCGCCTTGGAAATCACTTTCAAATTATAAAAGAATTATTAAAGATCCTTTTTCCACCAACTCTATTTTGTATTCTCTTACATCTGCTTAACACACCCTAGAAATGGAGATGTGTCAAGTCGCTTAAATTATTTGTTGGATCGAAATTAATTGTTAGAATTCTATCAATACCAAGGAATTAACAAATACACCATTGTTCATTGCGTGGTAATGTCAGCATCTTAGTCCTATAGGAGGTGTGTCACAAGCCGAATATCTCAATAATAAGGTTTCAGATTATTGCTCTGATTGATGCTGGTTTAAACACTTCAGGGATCATTAGTTCCATCAAGATTCGGATACACCTTCCTGATGAGTGCTAACTAGCACGAAACATGGTTGAAACAGATTTACTTACCGACTATCTCCAACCACCTAATAAGGATTATATTATTGAAAAACTAACCCCCTTTATAGGAACTATGGTTATTTCAGTGAAGTGTAAACCCAATCTACTTGGTAGTAGTGATATTCCAAGTACCAGCCTTTCAGTTATTTCGATTCACTTTCTTTCAGTGCACAACTATTATAAAATGCATTGAAGATAAAGCTAATATTTTTAGCAATTAACACTTCATTATCATTTTAAAACGTTTAAAAATATTTTACAGCAATAAATTGCCAATAATGTGAGTTTTTGAACTTATTAAGGTATTTTAATGAAGAAGTAATAATAAATGCGTAAAATTAGATTTACAGTTTACAGTAATTCGCTTAACTGTAAAGATACAAACAATATTCTTATGTTTAAACAATGTGTAAATAAGAATATATATTTGACTGAACTACTTGTAAATGTATATTACTGATGTGTGATCTATAAAAAGATATCTCTTTGAAAAAATAAGGCGACAACTATCTAATTTTCATTTCATCAGGCAGTGTTTCATTTAAACCTTCCTTGGATTTTAATTAAGTGTTAATTAAATTATTGGCATATATATTTAATTTAACGCAAGTTTTACTAATTATGTTTTATTACTATGGTGTTTGAGGTTGTTATGATTGTTGAAATTTGTAGTTTTGCACCTTAATTTGTCATTAACTAGACATTAATTAATAACCAAGAAGGATTGGATAACTATTTTACCCAGGTATAGGATTCGGCAGTAGTATTAAATTACGACCCTTTGAAGGTGATTTTAGAAGTGTCTGAAGTGACACGGTAATCATCAGTCGTATTGGATGATAGTCGCGCTGTATAGAAAATTGATAAAATCTGGAAATATATTCCACTATATGCCAACCAAGCGATTTTAATTTTCAAAAGCCCGCCGCAAAGCTAATTGCATTGGGTTAGATCCTTGGCGAGGTTATGAATGCACATTGTTATGGAGTCCCTTACTAGAATCGAAACAGCTGTGCTTCTTGGTTTTTAGTGCTTGTCTGTGGTATATAATTAAAAAATAATTTTCTTACTTTCTACAACTCTCTTTACAACCGCTCTAATCACTCCCCTTTGTTTAATTTCAGTAAATACCACTATTTTTTATATTGAGTGTGAAATAGGTTATCTTTCACGGGAGTGGGGTAGCTGGATTATTGAATTGGTCAGATAGCTGTCATTACATTTTTATATGAAGATAGTAGCTAATTTATTTAATTTTAAATGAATTAGTCCATTTTGATGCCTTACTGATCATGATAGAGCTTATGTGGATGGTTTTGGGGAATATCGAGGCCTGTAAGTCTGAATTAATTAATCGAGCAGCTTTTGTTGTCGCTCTAAACGGCATCATTGTCATCGCTTACTTCGTTTAGAATTTACCTTTGGTCAGTCCATTTTTAATGAACTGTTGTATTAGTAACCTTATTCTACTCTCCCTTTTGTTTGTCTTGTTTCTTTGTTTGTGAATAGCGCTGAATGGGATATTCTCTATGCTGTCACTGAAGCAGCGACAGATAATGCTACAGTAATAAATGAACCGACTGGTACTACTACTTCTACTTCTCTGACTGACAATCATGAAATAGCTCAATTCGAGTCGACTGTTTCTGAAACAAAAAATCGGTAATTATTGTCATTTCTATATCTATTACTAATAAATAATTAACCGGAAGAAACATTCCTCCTCTTTGTTATCTATTATTTTTTCTCAAATTTTTCGTAAGATCTAATGTTGAGAACAAGTAGTCCATTAGCCTTTTTTATGTCTACAGAACAACGAATAGTCTCTAAATCGTTAAGGAAAAAAATTAGACTGTTTTTATTAAATAGACTTTTAATGAAATGTATTAATGCATTACATTTTGGAAAAAAAGAAAAGAAGTTGATCATCTACATACACTTGAAAGTTGGTAAGAAAAGTGGAGTATGGTCTATGAAATCAATTGTTGAAATAAAAAACGATGACCAAATGTACGAAAATGAATATAATTAAAAGAAGTATTGAAATAGATTAAATCAAAGAATTTGAGTCTAGCCGTGACTTCTTCAAGGTTCATTCACTACTCTTTGCCTCTTTTTGTTTCATTAGTAAACGATCGCTGCATACTACAGTATAGTTTTCAGTAAAAATTTCAAGCTATGAGGAACATATCAGTGAAGCGTAACTCAAAATGTCGGATGAAAAACATAGAACTGATGAAAGTTAGAGCTTTAAATGAATTGTTTCATATAAACTACACTGTAATGTAAAGTACTTATTCACTCACTGAATGGAAAAATGATTGGAAATCTTAGTTACAACATAATGAACACTTGAAAACAGTTTCACACTGAATAGGCTACTTAATACGGAGCGAAAATAAATGTTAATCAAAGTTATGACAATATTATTATTTTATGTAATGCATTTACCGTCAAGCCAAGTCCAAGCTGTTTGTGTGATACCTGGCCTGACATTTACTTATCTTCTCAAACCGAAATAGATAGAGCATCATAACTACAAGTTAATGTGTTGAACACAGTAAACCGTTAGGTAGTCGAAATCCTGTCGAGCACATTTTTTGATACTCCAATTAAAATTTTTTTAAAGTTATCCATTCAACGAAGTTGAAAAATTGTAGTTTATTTCATGCAAGCATTAACCCAATACTGGTATTTGTACCATAATTTTCAGTTATTACAGTCAACGGTATTTGTATATAACTCGAATTTCTAAGTATAGTCACAACTGAAGCTCGTCGTTGCTTGAATGTTCTCAGCAAACAATACAGTTAAAAAAATGAATCAAATGATGAGTTAAGTATTGACACTATTCGCTTCCGGAACACCATACAGGCCTTTTATTTAACCACGCGCCATATATTTATTGAATATTCATATAACACCTTATTGTCTTTTGAGTCTAATATTAGAGCATTTTCTATTCTTTTATTTGTGTGCGTATGTGTACACTAGCGATGATATCTTTCAAGTCAGTACTTGTAGTGGTAATTATGATGAAAATTCTTGGAATCTGCAAGAAATCAACATCAGAACACGTCCATCTACTAATGGAAGTCGGGAATTAGACGATGAAATACATACCCGAGGTAGTCTATTTATTTACATGTAATTTATATTACACTCTCGTCCTCTTTTTTGGAGGAGGATAATTTTCATCACGGAATGATTATCACTCAACTAGTGGACTACTGAAAATTTAACCCTACAGCCAAATAATTATATCCTTTACTTATCCAGTTACGGATAACTACCACGATTGTTTAGTAACAAACGACCTTTATTAATGGGAAAAAATACAATTAACTGATATTCTTAACGTTCTTAAATCTGCCTCGAAACTATATATTTCGAGACCCAGTCTAAAATGAAAACAGAAAAGCGAATTTGATCCCAAAAAGTTCATTATCATTTGTCTCAAACAATCTGTTAAATACATCCATTTGTTTCTAGACCACGTCGCAACACACTTTGGGACATTGCTTAGGTACAAACTAGTCAATCAATCAATAGCCACTATTCCAACCAGCTCTGTCTTAGGCTTTTATTTCCAGTTCTTCTCAACTGCTGTTAATTATTTTCATGTCTGCCTTCCATTCTCGGATCAGTATGTTCGTTGGTCTTCCTTTTTTCTTTTGGCTTTAAGGATTCCACGTTAGGGTTTTATTTGTGGTTTTCGGAATGTGTTTTCTATCCACCTCCAGCGTTTCTTCCTTAGCTGAGAGTTAGTTTGTCCTTCTGCCACAGAAGATTGTTGCTGATTGTATCTGGCCAACGGATCTAAAGTATCTTGCATAAACATATGGTTATAAATCTTTGTACCTTATGGAAGATGCTTTTCGTAGTTCTCCAAGTTTTAGCTTCATACAATAGAACTGTCTTGACGTTTGTACTGAAAGTTTTGACTTTAATGTTGGCTGATAGCTGATTGGAACTCTAAATGCTTTTCAGTTGTAGAAATGTTGTCCTTGCCTAACCATTCCGTTCCTTCACATCTGCATCAGATCCTCCTTATTATCAATGATGCTGCCCAGGTATATAAAACTTTTCACATTTTCCAGAGTTTCTTCGTCAAGTATAATAGGTTGTTGCTAGTTGTGTCGTGTTGAATCTAAGGATTTTGTGTATGTCGAGGCCTACTGCTGACTGCAAAAGCTTCTGCCACACTGTCTGCGTTCACCTGTATTTGTTGCTGTGTGTGGGATAGAAGTGCTAAGTCATTTGTAAAATTCAAGTCATTTAAGTGCATCTATGTTGTCTAGTGTATTCCGTGATCCCCTTGAGATGTTGCAGTCTTCATGATCCAGTCAACCACCAGCAGAAAGAGAAAGGGTGAGAGTAAGCAGCTCTATCTGACACCGGTTTTCACTTCGAATGAATCTGAGGGCAACCCTCTATACACGATTTCGCAGTGTAATCTGTCGTAAGAATTTCTCATGATATTGACTATTTTCTCGAGTACACCATGATGTCAAAGAATGGTCCTCAATGTTCTCTTGTCCACACTGTCAAATGCTTTCTCATAGTCAAGGCGATTGATGTAAAGTGGTGAGTCCCATTTAATTGAGTGTTTAAAAATGATCTGTAGAGTCGCAATTTAGACGCTATATGATCGACCCTTACGGAATCCGGCTTGTTGATCTTGATGTTGCGATCTCGACTGAATCTTTTATTCGTTTCAATAACATTCTGTTAAAGACTTTCCTTAGTGCTGAAAGCAGAGTGATGCCTTTATAGTTCTCGCACTTGCTACGATCTCTTTTCTTTGTTATTTTGGTTAGGTACACTTCTTTTCAATTTATTATTACCTGTTCTTCCCCTCCAAATCTTTCTAAAGAGAGTGTGGAACATCTTTGCAGTTGCTTCTCTATCTAAATTTAGTGCCTTGCTAAGCTGGTGTGTTGTCCAACCCTGCTGACTCACCACTGTTGATTTTCCGGATAGTCATTTCGATTTCCTCGATTGTTCGTGGGCCGATATTTATAGGGAGATCCGTAAATGATACTTCGATGACGGGTGGGTTCAGTGTGGCTAGTCTATTCATGAGTTTCTCGAAGTGTTCTACCCACCTGTTTCCCTGTTATTGGGTTTCAGTGATCGATTTACCATTCTTGTTCTAAATTGATCGTTCCAGTTTACTATGTTTTCCAACTAGTATTGTTGTATCATATGAGTGTTTTATGCTTCATTCTCTCGCAACTGTTTCGGCTGTCACTGCTATGTCTTCCACATATTTCCTTTAACCCGATCTTATGCTCCTCTTTACTTACTTGTTGGCATCTGTGTATTCGGGCTGTGATTTGGCTTTTTCTATTCTTGTTTGGCTGTTATTGATTACTGTCTTCTTGGTCCTCGTTTCTTGGATCTTTTCTAGAGTACCAGGAGCGATCCATTCTTTTAGTGGTGCTCTTAACGGCCCGAAACCGCCTGACATATTGAAGTTATTGTTATCCTCTATTGTAGTTTTCTCTTTCTCTAGTAGATTGGAACATATTGTTGAGAGTTATCTTAAATTCGTTGATTTTGTTAGTATCTCGAAGAAGGGCTGTATTAGACTTTTTCAATAGTGATACTTCAGTGCTTCTTCAGCTCCAGTTTCATTTTAGGTCACCACTAAGTGGCGATCTGAAGCCATATAAACTCATCTCTTTGTATTTACGCCCACTGAGATTCTTCAGCATTTCTTTTTGATGCAAATGTGATTTGATATGGTTCTCGGTAGTGTGGTCTGATGAAACCCATGTAGTTTTGTGTATGCGTTTGTGTGGGATTAATGAGGCACCTATAATCATTTCGTTGAAGACACACAGATTTGCGAATCTGTCTCTGTTTTTGTCCCTTTCTCCCACTTCATATCTTCTCATGATATCCTTTAATACGCTTACCTATAATAGTTATCGGCAACAACATGCGACAGATATTATACCTCCCTTCCTTCCAGAATCTTATATTTCCGATGGACTGCAGAAAACAAAACCTTACCTATGAGATTCTGAAAAATCCAGTTTTTTTTCGAAAATATTCGATTGTTTTTACACATTTTTAAGCAATATAAGATTATCATGAGAAAGTGGTTGTGTAGTGGTCACTGAATAATGCCATAACAGAATAAGATTGCTCGAACTTTTATGCAGTTTCATGAATTTAAATCCGATTTTGAAATGTTTTCTCTCACAGTTCAATAAACTGAAGTGTTGATTTCTACTTCGATATATACTTAATGGTTTAGATTTTCTTAAGCTTCACAATGAACTCATTCTGTAGATCATGACTTTGGTCAAAACTGTAATCTGGATTTCTGACCTTCTAGCTTTCCATATCATATTTGAAAAATAACTTTTATTTTACAAATACAATAATTATTTGTTAATGTATTTTTGAGGGTTTTCCCTATTTTAATCCACTCGTATAATGTTCTATCTTGATGATGATAACGACCTAATTTATGGAAAATCTCACTATGTACTACCTTTGTATTAAACATGTCAATCGTAATAATGATAACAACAGTATTTGTTATTAGGATCCATCAGCTTCTAGAAACACTCTTAGTGTTCTGATTTTAAGAAACGATTTAGTAATCTTTTATTCGATGTATAATTGTATTTTCCCCTGATGTATTTTTGTTTTAAAATGATTGAACATTTTAACTTTTTTTGCTTAAAATTAGTAAATTTTAACTTGAATCCAACGAATATTTTCTTATTCTTAATAATTTATACTAGAAGCTGGTGCTAGTCTCTCCAATGAATCAGGTTCAGACAGAGTTGAGGGTAATCATTCCTCGACTAATTCATTACTCTGGTTTTTTCGTAAAGGTTTTAAACCACTGAAATTGCCACAACAACAACGTCCTACACCTACAGCACCTGTTCATACAATATCGCTAATTTCATGCTTCCAGTTTACACTTCGTTTTCAATTGAATCGTTTAGAGTTAGGATATATTTTCGATAAGTAAGGGATAAATCACGTTTATAATTTGCTTATAACTTACTGTTTTTCTTCTTCTTATTGAATGAGTACTATAGGATGCTTTTTGTGAAGATCCCATATTTCATGCGTTTACTTAGTTTTATAAACTCCCGAATTCACTGAATACCATGAATCCATTGTAACTCTTGGTTTCTCGTCAGCACCATACATGCACATAAGTGTACATATTTCTAAAGATTAACATGAGATCTATCATTGGAGATCAGTGTAATATATATATATATATATATATATATATATATATATATATTGAACGAGATGTTTCTTACATATAAAAATATAAAACTGGAAGGTGCATTTACATTAGCGGAACTCAGATATTTACGATTTATTTTGAATTATTAGCCACACTATTAGCCAGTTGTAAAAGAAAACGAACAAGCACATTTTGGACGTACAGCTGCGATTTTCTACTCGTAATGTCTTTTGCTCTTGCTTTTTAAGGAGTCCTGAAAATTATTACTAAGACGATGATCTATCACTGATTAGAACTGTATTATTCTGACTGAATATTTCGTTCGGATCAGATTTATTAGTACTGTACTGATTACATCCTTAACTATACGTTTACACTGCCATTTTGAAATGTATGGAAATGTTAGACAACCATTGAAAACCAAGACGAACTAGTTGGGTATCTTACCTTGGTCTAGAACTCCTCATCAGTTCACATTCGTAACCTTGACTTGGCGACCAAGATCAGGACCTTTAGGTTTCGTGTCGAACGTTTAACTGTTAGATTACTAAACTAGCTGGGATCCAATCTTTCATTTTCCTGGCTTAAGCCAATTCACGACATATCTACGCAACTTCATTCATTGTCATTTGTAATTAACTTGGTACGATTGAACTCGATTGTAAGTGATTAGCTTAGGTAATTCATCGTTTAAGTTGTGTCCATGTCGTGGATATATGGAAAGAATCATTATATTACTTTCTGAAATAAAGTTAGGTTCCAATTTTGGGTTTCTTTTAGTATTTCAATTTTTATGGGAAACAACTTGTTACACAAATGCTTTTGAGTTAGATGTTATTAATACACAGATGCAAATTTCCCCTCAAGGTATGAGGCAATTGTAGACCAACGGCAATAGGGGAAGTCGCACATTATATTCCAAATCGACTGCAGTTAGGAATGTCACCAACTGCACACCTATCCAATGTTCTAAGGTTCACGGGTTCTCTGCGTATCCTGAATGTCTTTGGATTGTTCACTGATGGGGACATGGGTGTGCCTTTCTGCGGCGTCTTAGAACAAAACAGCTCTCTAGTGCTTCCTGTTTTATAATAGTTGTCTGACTCAGGTCTTTTGTGGCATGAAATACAGATTCAACATTCTCCACAACACCAGATTGTAACTTGATTTCAGTTGAAATAAATTTGTTTTCGTAGTATAAAGTTTTTCTCCTACTTTCTGACTACATGATCCATACAATCTCAAGGGTTATAATGCATATTTTGGTTTAACTAACATTTAAGTAATTAATTTAATAAGTCCTTATATGAATTGTAATATCTTTCCTTTTATACATCTTAGAAGCTTTACAATTATGGAGATCATATTATGTTCTATTTTGGCTGCATTGGTCAGTTTTATTGGTTATTATATGTTACGTACTATAAGTTTTCAAGATTATGGACCTTTGGCATGTTTCACTATTGCCGGTTGTCATTATTCTCTCATCAAAAGTGTTCAACCTGATCCAGCTTCACCGAAACATGGTTTCAATCGTGTGATTGTATTTAGTCGGTCGTTTTTCTTTTGCTTCTTTGCTGCTGTTTATCTGCTAGCCAATTATTTTTATCAGCCTCAAAAGTCTGTCCTTCAAGTTGAAAAACCAAGTGTAATGGGACATACAGGAGAGCTACTTTTTGAATCCAGTGTATTATATCATCAATCAACTGGACAAATGTTGCCACCAGATGCTGTTAGTAGTAGTAGTCGTCAAATGAATGGATTAACAACAGAGAAAATAGTTTGGCGAATGCGCAATTTTTTTCCATCTAAATCATATAAAGTCTTGGAATCATCTGCTGTTAAATTCTATGGTTTTCATGTATCTGTTAAGTATTTATCCTATCTCATTGAATGTTCTACGATATATATTCTCTTGATGTTTCCGATACTTTTTTGTCTTGGTTTAATGCCTCAAATCAATACGGTTTTTATTTATGCTTTAGAACAACTAGATATTCATATTTTTGGATCAAGTGGTAAGTACAATAATATTTGTATGCGTAGCATATCTTCACTATAAAATAAGTGGAATAAATTACTGTTGTTATTATTTTGTTTCATGGAGATTGTTGTATTCAAATTTTCACATCAGGAATCGACCTTAGACAACTATTGAAAAATCAGGGAACAGCGGATCCAGTGAATTCACATTTAGCATTATATCATTTAATTCTTGTAACATTGAGCCAGAACTGAATAATTTACGTTGCTAATTTCAGCTAATTCACTATATATTCCTCGACCCCGTCCATTTCTGTTAATGGATAACTGATGCACACCTAGTGCAGTCGTAATCTATTGGTTAAATCTACTTATTAAGGCTCGACGATCACCTTTTAAGGTCACTTATCAGGGGAAATATAGTAACCGTTATTATTTAGTGTCGTAGAGATTACTGAATTTTACGTTGTATATAACGAGCATATTTTAGATAACGATTGAAAACCAGGCAGTTCTGGACAGAACATGTATTAATTTAGTTTGATTTACTTACCATGAAAATTTAAATTTAGTAACCTAGGCAGTATACTGTTAAAACTTTCTAACAGACAAAACTAGAAAAGATTTCAGTTTGTTTCTGGTTGTATACAATATAATATTTGATTATATATAGTTGAGTGTATTTCAAAATATTAGACGAGTGTTGAGTGGTTGTATCCCTAGTTATTTACCTCTGATAATATTGCATCGTCAATTTTCGCTGAATATTTTCCTTTCTTTTGATAATTTTATATATGGACCTTTAAATAATTAGATAGTAATAATATAACTTATTTATTAAGGACATATGTACCTATTGAACTTCTAGCTATATTGATTTCATTGAAGGTCAGTATTAGGAAATGGATTTTTTTCCCAAAACTTTGACCTTAACCAACCAGGAAAAGGCGTTTTCTAGAAAGGTGATCACCATATTTGGTTTTAATTAATGCGCCTTCTTTCCAGACTAGGTTCCACAAGGTCGCAAATTGAATGTAAATTCTCAGAGATACCTTGACATCGTAAATATCCATGTATTACTGTTAGTTGTAGGGATGGATAAGCATTTGTCTTCCTAATAATTTGGGAATCGGACCAGGAATTATTAGGCAGAGGACACAGTGTGAGCTCTAGTAAGCAGTAATTTTGCAAGGTACTCCGTTACAGTTGTGTTGATATTTTCTCACTACCTACTTGAATTTGGTTTATGATATTCGGTCACCAAAAATCAATTGGTTTTACTGTCATACCATCGATTTAATGAAAAATATGAGTGTACAATGCTTCAATAGGACATTAAAAAAATTTGTTTGTATATTGTGTAAAAAATTTTAATCCTGTTTATCGTATCAGCTAATTCGGTTTCATATTTCAACCACTCAATCAACATATTATATTTTAGATAATATTCTCATCATATTACCTGCACAATGTATGAACGTATCCGAAAAACATTATTATCAGTTTGTATTATTTTTACTTTCGTTACTGATTGGTAATATGAATGTTAACAAAAAACTTGTAGTGTTTCTATCATAAATCGGTTAGCTGTAGTTATTATGCCTCGATCAGTCAGTTATAAGTGATGCTGAACCTGACATTTATATTCATCAATTCAAGTTGACATGTCACATCAATACAGCTAGACAAAGTGATTAAAACGAATATTAAATTAACGGAAAGTAGCATTATCAGCGAATTAGAAACAATTAATCATAGTGAGCATGATTTGAAAAGAATAAGTTCCAAGAATAGGGTATACAAGTCTTTAAAACTCAAGGTCTAATTGAAGCCAAGTAGTTAATTCACCTAGTCCATTGTAACCAATTCTACGTTACACAATGTCTCCAATTATTGGTCACTGTAATCACAAGGACCTATATCAAGTAATCACCGAACTATACATCTATCCCATAATGGTAATATTTTATAAGTGAACGGTTAATATGTTTTACTATGTTTACCTTATCTATCATTTTTATCTTCTCTACTTGTTTAGGTACTACTAGTCTTCTGTCAGTTGTGTTTTCTATTTTTCGAACATTCGTAGTGATTGGATTAACGTTTGTTCCATGTTATTATGCAGTAGAAGTAAGCAATTATTGGCGTATAATAGATTTGTACTCTTAGATTTGAAGTTATGACAGAAGGTAGTCCCAATTTAAGAATCTTTACCTCTTTAAATACAATTTCATAGACTGATAGCTATCTGTGTTTGGTTTGTCTTAGTCAGTTACTTTCCTATCCCGATATTTTCAGCGGGAGTATAGTTAACGACAAGCTGACTCTTGGTTCTACTGTAAAAGAGCAACCCTCTGAACGTAGTGCTGATCTATTCAAGGTTTTTTGTTTTCAAGTGTAATGCAGAGGGCATTACTATGCGAAACCGTCATTTCTTAATAGATAGGCAAGCATCTTACCTATCCGTAAAATGACTTATTTTTCGTAAACCAATAAACTTTCTCTGTGTTGATGTCACGACGTCACTGGGTGCTATCATATTGTTACTTTACAGTCCTCATAGTCTATTTGGGCGTTGATCTAACTTGGTCCTGTCGAAATATTTCTCTCTCTATAAAGAGAAACACTTTTGACTCAAAGCTCATTATTTTATATCTGATATCATCTGTTAACTTAAAATCTATGAAATGATTTCTAGCAAAACACTAGTACTTTAGATGTCGACTTAAAGTGTATTTATGCCAAGGTTTAATTAAAATTAATAGTTTTGATAAGCCTCACTCAACATTAGTATTTGTTTTCTATGTCACTGTCATAAATTTCTCTGAAGAGAGTCCTTACTTATGGAGCTATAACTCGGTGTCAAAGTAATTCATCTACCAACCACTAGACACTTAAGTTCGAACCCTGTTGGATTTAGTTGTAATTGTCATACTACTTATGAGTAGTTGAGTGTTTATTGTGTAATTTGTAACTTGCATTTCATTGGTCAGTTATTGACAAACTTTCTAGACATTGTTTCCTATTGGTTGGAACAGTGTTTGTTCGGCATTTTATCGCTTTGTGTGTAAGGTGCAGATTGTTGTAACCGTTTTGTTGTTGTTGTTATTGTAGTTGCTTAATCACCTTGAATGTAAGTTACTAGTAAATTATTAATTGTTTGTTGCAGAACCACGTCAGATATTTATATACCTGTTCCAAAATATAAATATTCCGAACACTCAAGAAAGTCTTTTAACTTTATCGACTTCGAGTGAATTATCCTGGTGAATCGAACTCTATGTCAAGTAAATCCTACAAACCTAGTCCCGCTAAAATTAGTTTCAGTAATTGAGTAGTATCTCTGCTCTTGCACTTAATGTAACTCGAAACGTAGGGATGGATCTCTACTCGGCAATTAATTTAAATCTTTCTATTTGGGTTATCACTTAACTCACGTGTCCACGTTTACTATCTGATTTTACCTATTTCAGAAGCTTAGTCTGTGTCTGTTTAATGTAAAGTGTCTTGTAATCTTAAGTGACTAGAAGAGTTCAGAGGTAAACTGTGGACCATGGTTTATATGCTGTTTGGCATGTGATAGCGTGGTTTATCTTCTATCATGTGGGTATTCATGGCAGCCTCGATCTATGATCAACAAGCTGCGCAGTTCGTAACCGTTACTACTGAGCTGTTTGGGTTGCGATTAGTTTCCTTTAGGACTGAGATGTATACATTTACCACCAATCAGCCACTAATCAATGTTGTGATTTTTTGTCATATAGTTGATTTGCATGTTTTGCCTGAAACATTTTATGCCTTATTTTTTATTATTTCTCTAATAGAAATCAGATCCACAATCCACATTATTTTCACTATTTTGGGGTCTACAAATTGCATTGTGTTTTTTATTAAGCCGTCTACCATCAAATGCTATACTTTATGAAACACTTCTTCCATCTGAACGTTGTCTTTACTACTGGTATCGTATTCGGATATATTTTCACAATGCTTTCTACCAAATATTTGTAAAATCCAATTTGATTTTACGACTGCATCGATGGTCAAAGAAGAAGAAGAAAAAAAAACAGAAGTCACAACTAGCGCCTATCTTCGTTGATAAGCCTAATTGGTGGAGAAAACTTCCATTGTTATTTCCTAATCTCCGTATGAAATCTACGAATGCATCATTAAAGAAAACAGCTGACGAAAGTGTTGAAGAATTCCTCCTTGCTCGTGTAACACAGACAAAAGGAAATGTTGATGTAGAGGGCTGTGTCCCAGGTCAGTCTACTTCTGTCTTGGAGAAAACTTATTACGCTTAATATGTTAAATAATTTTCAAATGGCAACTATTTAGATGAATGATTTTTGCCTTTTTTGGATATGTAAGCCGTCTTTCAGCAGCAGATTGCTACTTTTATGTCCTAGTGATCGAATCTGTGGTTGATTAGGGAGCAGAAAGAGGCAATCGAATACAGTAAATATATATAGACTAAATTATACTGCATAAAACTTATCCATCCACTGTTTGCACTGTTTGTAATTGTGTTGGTATAACCTTATTGATCCTAACTCTAATTGATTATCTTGAGGTCTGATTTAGTATTTGTATGGACCATGTTATCTATTGCATACTATCTCAGTGGATTCAAGTTTACGTGGTTGCTATGGGGTAATGAGGTCTGATACCGACTCATGCTTGAATTGAAGTAGCTGAGACGGGACTCGGACCTGCTGCTTTGTGTCAAGCAGGTTAAACTAATCTGTCACTGTTAATCATACATTAGAAATTCGACAGTAGTTTTATTATTATCTTTGAATATAACCTGGTATTCTTACTTCTTTTTGCTTTTTTCTCAAAGTTCACAGTCATAGCCTACCATGCCGAATAATCAGTCGTGATATTTTAACTCAGTCTACTTCCACACCAATCATTAAATACAATTTACCTGATGAGAATTCTATTGGTTTAAAAGAATGTAAATCATCCATTATAAATGGTGTATCTAATTGGGTGAAATCTGATAGTATTGATAATTCTGCGACGAAGAAATTCACTACATTTGATGCAACAAATATCACTACTACTGCTAATAGCAATAATAATAATACGAATATATTACCACCATCTCTTCTTATAGCCAATCAGAATGTTTCAGTCAGTAATAATATTAATAATACAGAATCTGTTAACACCTTAACAACAAGTAGAGATTATTCAACAAGAGTAAGCACAGAACAAAATCACCAAACTAATAGTTCACAAATTACACAATTACAGTTTCAAAATGATGATCCCCTTACCAGATTTAATTAAAGCTTCATTATTGGCACGTTTTGAAAATGACTTACTTTCATCTTTTGTATGGTTTACTTTGGCATTTATTATACATTTTATAAGTACTTCGATTACTATTACACACTTCCATTCTTCTTCTTATTGTCACACTTTAAATTGGATCAGTATTCTGTTGGGTTTTCTATTGCATTATGTTTGGCCTAATTTCAGAAAGGTAAGTATTTTTGCATGCATATTGCTTAGAATTTATTAAAATACAAAATGACATGAACTTTTTCTGAAGTAACAACTTGAATTTAGCGTGAGACAAACGCATCCTAAATACGCTTGTATTTTGTTAGTATCTTTATCAAATAGAAGTATTTCGTGTTTGTATTTTATTTGTCGATAGGTGGACCTTCTAACAAAACCTGAACATTGAGACTAGGAAAGTGTTGTTTCTAGTTGCAAGTTTATGATCTATGAATGCTTTAGCTGAAAGCTATTTTATGTTATTTCTATTTTCTCATTTTAAATTTTACTCGATTATATATTATATATATATATATATATATATATATATATATATATATATATATGTATATTTGTTAGAAATGTTCTTGTGATATATTCACGAAAATGATTTGCGAAAACAAAATCGAATCAATAGAATATAACGTCTCGGTTGATGTTACGGCATTTTCGGTGTATGAGTGTTACATTGAAATTTCTACAAATGAATTACAAAACATAGTTTACCAACTTATTTGTAGGGATCTCATATTCTCATCAGTTTCGTATATTTAAATACGTCCTGACTGAAGTCGTTTTAACATATGCCCACCTATACTTTTGCTTTATGTTTTCTAGTTCAGTGACATGATGTATAAATGATAAGAGAAACTAAACCAAAATATGACATTGATGCATGCAGTCACTGACTGTGGAGTTGGATTATGAAGCAGGCATTCAGACTCATGAGAAAAGTTGTTTGCGATTGGGAAGTTAATTTGTCAGTTGCTCGGAATAGTCGCGATTCCCTCGTCGTTATTCCCTCTTTTTATGAACGTTGAATTGTAATATAATTTCATACTTTTTGTTTCATTCAGTTCATTCATTCTTTTCGAACTATGTCTACATTTAACTTTGCTACCCTAGATACTATTATTATTTAAGTTATTTTGTTTTTCATTTGTATCGTTATGTTTACATGAAGCGCGATAATGTTTATTGGAACATATCCGTCGTAGATGCATAATGTAAATTTTTATGAAGATTTAAATCCTTAGGCTCTCGCATTATTTTCATTTGTAAATCGTTTCATAAAAGTCGTTATTTATTTGATATGCTATTTTTATTAATCTTTTCTCAGCCATATCCTTGGTTACTATTTGTTAAGCCTGTTATCAAGCCTGATTTTCAGGGAAGAGTTATTCGCTTGGAAGCTGCATATTTTTGGTTATGTTGGATAGAAAGAAATTTATTCATACCTGCTATCACTATGTGTACAGTCACTCAGTCTTTTAATTTAATCGTGGTGAAGTTTGGGTCTTTGTAAGTGTCGTTATTTCTCTATAATACCGGAATTCAGTTTTTTCGCTTGTAGCATTTTCCTTTACAATAATGTTATCATTAAATACTACACTTTTTGTTATCGATCCTGTTGAGGCAATTTTTAATATTTCGTTTTCTTTCTGAAGCTAGGTGTAGCTTGTTAATCGCTTCCGTAACCCAGTGGTTAAGGGATTCACCCTCAACTACTAAGACTGGGTTTTTGCTTACTTCGGTTAGGACAAACAGGCAGTATCACTAGCCCTCGTAGGGTGTTTCAAAACTAAGTACTTTTATGCGTACTTGATAAATTATTTGAATCTCGTTACCGTTTGAAAGATTGCTCTTATAGTTAACTTCCTGTTAGCCTAGAATTTTCAGTTTTTTATTGTCCTTTTTCTTCCATGAACTCATTGTATGTTAAATCGAATCCAATATTGTTATAAAATTCACACAAGTTTTATAAATTGTTATTTTTCTAGGTATTCTACTGACTTATATGAATGTGTTTAGCGAATTTAATGCACCATAAGGAGTTTCACAGATTTATAATGATTTCACACATGGTTTCTTTCTAAATGAATAGGTCTTTTTTTTCTAAAATTTGATTGTTTTGAAGAACTATTTACCTGTAAACTCATTACTACTATTTATTTTAACACACAAATTAGATACAAATGGATGCTAAAAAGTTTATAGGCACACATTCATAAACATAATATTGTGAAAAAAATGAATGAAAGAAACGACCATAATGAAAAATTAGAAAAATTAACAAAAGAACACGAAATTGAGGTGTTCTTATTGCTATCTTGAATTGTATTATTACTAAGATTTTCCCAATAGTACCAACTCAATAGGAACACTATCAGTAATGTAGAAATCATATTCTACTAATAGTGATAATTTACACAATCACACAAACATTCCAGGAGTATATCATCGTGTATCTTAGTATATTTGTCGATCTATGAAGTGAGAATGAAAATGACAAGTATGAAATTTAAGGGCCATATTGATGTACTGTAGTAAGGGAAATGAACAAGCACATATATAACGACGACACATTTAAAGGAGTATATAAAATATTAGCAAATAACGGTTATGTTAATAAAGCATTATTGTAATTAATAGACATTTAAATATAATATGAATTCACTTGGGTTAAAATTCGGACACTATCAACCCATTTCATTTTAATACCTTATCAACTTTCTGGATAACTAAAGCCGACTTATTATCAATTTTATACATTTCAGTAGAAAATACAACCGAAGACACTTCATTCCATTGAGGAAAGTCAGTTTGTGAAATGTTTAGTAGTAAGCTACAGCAACATCCTCACTGGCTTTTATTCTGAGCATCATCATGCAATGGAATCTTCCTTACAGTTAGTCCGTAAGAGAAGTAGAATATTAGGGCCTATGTCTGGTTAGCACTCATTATTAGTGTACTAAACGAAAGATAACGATTTAGCTATTTTAGTCTCTTGGTTATTGTTTCATTCTGAGCAGTGCGGTTTTGCTCAGCTAACAAACGATTATGGGTTTATTAATAAAGTTGAATTGTGACTAATAAATGGAATCCAGGTCACTGGTTATCTCTTATTTGGAACTCGTCAACCGGAATATACCTGGATCACAGGGCTGATTTTCACACTGGAACCCTAACCCAGTTTGTTTATGTCATATATCATCGCGTTATCCACTGACTTGTGAAGTCTATTTTGTTACAATCAGCTGTAAAAAAACACATATTACAACTGAGTCTGATGATTTTCAGCACTTAATAAAATCAACGAGAAAATATCAATACACTTCGATTATGTTTTGTGTTTTATACTTAAATCCCATTCTGTCTACTTTTACTTCACTAATAGTATAACTAAGACTTAAATGTATCCAATTTAAATCAACTTTTTTTCTCTTAAAATATTATTCTAATTTGTTCTATCTTTTGTAGATTATCTACATTCATCATCATTGTATGTAGCATGAAAATGTTACGTAATGGTTTCTGTTGTGCAAAACAAACGTATATAAATTTATTCTTTACAAATTTATTATTTTCATTTGATTTCTACAATTTTAAAGAGGCATTTCCTATTAATTATTTCTTTGTTTCACTTCTTGTTAACAAGGTAAGTTGAGTATTGAATTCGTTTTGTTTTTCTCATCCACTGTATATATTTTATAATTCATACTTTATGATGTCACTGTTATACCAACGATTAAAACATAGATTGATAGTCATTTTATTATTGTGATTTTTATTGAATAGTTTGGATCATTCAGTTTTAAGAAATTCAGACCGTTCGGCAAATAAAATCAGCTTTTCTGCTCTACTACCTAATAGTAACTATTCGTAATTGAGGCCTACATGAATCGCTGTACATAAATGCTTAGACCAACAGTCTTTAACGACTTATATGGACTGATACTAAGTTTTGATCTAGCCGTCTCTAGTTCACTTCCATCACAATCCTACACCAGCTAACATCATGTATCAGTGGCTAGCATAACTAACGTATATCTTAGCCAACAATCATTTAATTTAGCATATTTTAGTATCATTTTTACATACCAGACTAGTCTTTATCTAGAAATATCTATTATATACAAATTACAGATATAAATAATATCATTCTTTCATTTTTTGTATTGTGATGAAAACACATAAGTTTTACTGACTGAATAGTTACGACTATAGTTGTCAACGTTTTATATGTAGTAAGAGTTATCAGTCGTATTTCATCGTTTGTAGTTCAGCCATTATATTAATCAGATGTATTATGTTCTCTGAGGTGTTTGATTGAGTTATGATCCGTTTACTGTGTTTCTGGACAGCACTAACAACTGAAGCTTTTCTTTCGAAAGCATGCATGTAGGCAAAATGTCACTAATGTCACTAGTTTATTTTGATAGAAATTATCCAGTGATGATTTGTCACATCTACAAACTTGAAATTATTCATGCACAATATGACACGTCGACTTTCGAAATGTTTATAAAATTTTCTAGTGGATCCTAATTGGTCGAAATTGGTTTAGGCAGTACTTCAGTTTAAAGCGATCACAACAAATTTGATCGGTTGATATTTATAATTCTGTCAGCTTTACTGCTGGACTTGCGAATGTTTATTCTTTTCCTTATTGCTTAGAAGATTATGTTGTACATTTGTTCCAGGCTCTGCGTTGATTATAGTCGACTTCTAACTATTTTTCAATTTCCTTTGTTTACTCTTCCCAAAAGTTTTGACGTTTCCCCATTCGTAGTCATTTTTAAAATTGTTTTTCTGGATGCTATGATTATGACAAATGAGTATATTATTATGTCATAATATAACCAGCCTGTTATTTTTCACTTTGTTTCTTTTTGTTTTTCTTTAGTATATTGAACTATTCCGGAAACTGCATTTCATCTATGTATATTTAGCCCCATTCAACATTATTTGGGGTTCTGTAGCACATGCTGTTGTACAACTCGGCTCGATTCCACGTATCCTTTCTAAAATTTAGTAATATTTTGTTTAAAATTAGCATAAAATTTATCAATAATTATTGCGAAATAATGCATGGTTCAAATGAGATGCATCTCTTAGTGAGGAGGCTGAAAGTAACTATTGCTGATCAACTGTTAATGTAATGATCGATGCAGATTCTCATTGTTACTCCTTAAAGCCGCGTATCTTATCGAGATCTGATGATAAAACCTGACATATAACTGTGAAGAATTAAAATCTAAGAAAAATATCACTTGCGATATATTCTTAAGCAGTATGAACTTCCAATTATAAACTGTTCCAATGGTTTATACTGGTTGGTTGAACAAGAGAATAGATCATCTCGATTACGTAGCTATTTGTGTAAAGTAGAAGATTTCCTACCTCATTGATCAATTACTTGAGATGTTTATTGTCGATTCGACTGCTTCATATATGAAACACTGTGCAACTGCAGAATTGTATATTAGTTTCTTTTCGGATCTACGGTTGTTGTTAGTTAATCATAAAAAGCACAAAATCTAGCATGTACAGTCTCGAGTTTCAGCGAAGACAAATTATGATCCTTTACCTTAGGGAATGTAATGTTAATTTTTTAGATTTCAGGAGTTAAAGTTTCGAATTACTTTTAAACTTAGTATTTATATGATAGATGAAGATCAGATATTTCCACAGCGTTACAGTCGCTTTTGACCTGTGTTAGTTTTATTCCATTCAGTTTCTGTTTTTATTTTTTAATTTGTATATCACAGACTGACGTCATATAACTATTGACATCGATTCGAATTCGACAGTCTTCACAACACATTTCCCTTCTTTTCAAGATCGTTAAATAATTTTATGTTTGTTTAAGTGATCTTTATTGTCTGCAGATTGCGTATAGCAATTACACACTCTTTTATCTCTGTTTATCAACCTTAACACATTGTTCATTTCCTATTTTTATTGAAAAATAATTCACAGATTCTGTATTCATGTTTGCCAACTGCATTTTTTCTACTATTTTATCAGCACCGTTGGAACCTTTCATGGCTAGTGCTATTTTTATCACATCGTATGTACGACCAATTAGTTTTTGGGAGACCAATCATCGGTATGTATGCATTGTCTGGGATGCACCTTTTTTAAGCTATATAAGTACACTGTTAGGTTTTAGAATATTGTGTAATGTATTCTAGTTTGACCCATATATCAAACACAAGTTTTTGTTTTTCGTGGTGTTATGTTCTCTAAGCCGGGCGGCTGAATTATAAAGTTTTCATTGTCGTTTGAACAACATCATACAATCGTGAGCTTTTTATCATTTGTCGTATTAACTTAATCTGTTTCGATGTTTTTGTCCTTGTAAGTTTCATTGTTTATATATATTTATGGGTTCCTGTTAATTATCTTATACGATAAATCTCTTAACATATGATTTTAAATAT
This sequence comes from Schistosoma japonicum, assembly GCA_025215515.1. NCBI lineage: Eukaryota > Metazoa > Platyhelminthes > Trematoda > Strigeidida > Schistosomatidae > Schistosoma > Schistosoma japonicum. The sequence continues at coordinate 33,143,297 of CM046062.1, read as the reverse complement.
TCAGGACAACAAGGTTCTAAACATTTTTTGTAATATAGGTCAGATCAGTTTAAAAATGGACAGTTAATTTAATACATCTATTTCAACTGGAAAATTATTCTTGTGGTTACTATAATGATTATTGGTACCATTTGTTTGTTCATTTTACATTAGATACAAATGGCAGTAGTATTAGTTTTGTATTATGACCTCGAAATAATACTGCTACAAATAAACTGATTAATCTGGATTTCTGAAAACGATGCTTTCCATGTTTGCGTATTTTCGGAGTTAACTTTCATGTAATTTGAGGAACCATGAGATACACAAATTCATGTTATTCTACTATGATTGTCTTTCATGCTTTTCTCACATTGTTAAATGGGGGAAAATTGTGCAATAACAAATTTTCTCAATTTATCACTTTGGCAATTAATTACAAATAAGCAAGAGCATATGATACTTGAAAGTAGTATTATATATTTTAATATTGCAAAGCATCTGTAATGTGATCGGCAACAAATACTCTCACATGAAACTATTTTAAAGTTGATTCATTCAATTTTGATTATAATATATACTGCAAAGCATAGTAGAAGATCATGAAAAATGCTGTATTTAAGCTGAGCTAATTCGTAAAATTGAATGAATGGCAACTAATTGTTTTGTCGATATGAAAACCTTTCCTATCTCCTCTAGCTAAATGAGAACGAATTTCAAACTACAATTTAATAATCTTGTTTTCATATTTGTGCCAACAATAACACCCATGTATTTCAAGTGAATCAGACTTATTCTCAAATCGTTTGCTATGTATTACACAAACTTATGTAGGGTAATGCTTTGATTTTAATTATAAATTAATACGTTGTTTCACAGACCTAGAAGCAGGTATTTATTTAATATTCATGTGACTAAGGCACTTGATTTTATCTACTAAATCAAGAGTTCAAACCACTTCTTACCTATTTCGGTTTGGACAGTTGAATTGTATGATCACTAGTCCTTACTGTTGCCGTTCATTTAGGTATACTTGGTAGATAAGTTAATCAAAGGGATTCCGCAAACGTTGTAACGTTATCAGTTACACAGTCAATCGACCAGGCGATTTTCCATGTTCACAATCACCAATCAAGTCATTCGAAAGTCAGATAATTTGTCACATTTTGCTATTTGAACATGTGATTCACTGGATTAAGCTGTGACTACGATACTTTATAGTAGATAACTAGGAGATTTACCATACATATTTTGGTAACATATTTATAGTAAAAAGGACTAATTTACAAATTGTAAAGTGTAATGCGAAATTGTGTAATTTAGAAATGATCTTACTAATAGGAGTATATGGAATTATCATAAAAGAGTTGTTGAGCGCATTTATTGCTTTACCTATTTTGGTGGATTCATCAGGTCTAGCGAGTTAGTGTCTGTCAAAATCTCAACGGAGATTCAGAAAGCTCATTTAGTTCTGTATTTACAGTGTAGGTAAAATATTCATCTGCCAATAATAGACAATAATACTACTCAGCAGTTTTTTCCGCAAATCGTCGCCTTTAAAGAGTTGAATAGCTGTAGATTGCTAATAATTGACCATATTTATAATTAAGGATTTCTCTCATATGTTGGGAACATCTAGTAAACAGTAGTGAAATCAGACTGTGGGATAAGAAAAATCGGTTGGTAAGATTGTCAGTCTACATTAAATGAGATTAATAGATTATGTATTGTATATACTTAGCACGTGTTGCTGATTGTTATAAAATTAGGTTGTGTGTAATCTAGAGGCGACAAAGCTGATTCATGGCAACAATACATGAAGTCACTAGTTGCCATCCTAAACTATGATGGCGCTGACTACCTAATTTAGGTCTACGTAGTTATCGTAACTAATGATTAGAGGTGTTGGTTGACATCATTCCAAATAAGTCACATTCGAAAAGATAGATTCACTCTTTGTTTATTTCTGGTTTGGCTCACAGAAGCTTATTATGTATACTTTATTACCACTGGTGTTACTGAATACTTTACTATTTGCCCTCATCATTTCATCTGGTTAAGTTAACTCGATGCGACATGCATCTTCTAGGTCCTACGTTACTTTGAGTGATTAGTTGATTGACAACAATTATTCAACTATTAGTCCTTTAAAATATGTAAACAAATTCATTATCAGTTCTTAATGATAATCACTGTAATCTATTTTGAAGAATGCATATATACTACTTTTTCCAAGTCTTAGTAACATAGTTAGATAACTTTCATTTTTAAGTGTATGCACATATGTATATATGCATATGTTCAGTTGTTAACATCCTAGTTAATAATATTTTGTGGGTATATAGAAAAAAAATCTTAATTTACCGTTATATATTTTGTTTTAAAAATTTATTTTAAATAATTAGTGAACATAAAGAGAATTATGATGATACCATAGTTACCGTAAATAAATTATTTATAATTCGCATGCTGTTTATATGAAGATAATTCTTCTTATTATTATTTACTAGTTCCTTTTGTTATGTCATTCAACTTTCTCATTTCTAATTTTATCTCACATTGTTTCAAGTGCATAGTTTCTATGGAAGAATTCCACTGTTTTGCCTCTTCTTTTTCGTTTACTTTTTTTTTCGGTTCTCTGTCTCATTTTCCCTCTTTATTAGAGAATAAAAGTTAATTAGTAGTTATTATATTTGAGTTTATCTAAACAAATGCTAAGAAGTTAAATTCCTATCTTAGTTTAATTATGGGCTAATAATTTTGTAATTTGGCTGTGCTAAATAGTTTCAATGTTACAGTGATATACTCTGTCGTGATTACATCTTCCTATATATGTAGAAGATGATTATAATTATTGAATCATTAGAAATAGTAAAGATGAAGTCTTGAACTTACCACATATAAGTCTCCTTAAGTATCACCAGTGACCCAATGAAGTTTAGCAATATTTGTTAATTACTTCAAAATATCTTACGTCAAACAATGTGTGTCATGTCAACTTATTAGTGTTATGTTATTAGGAGAGGTTGATATGATCGATTCGTATGACCAAGTGATTGATGCAACCTTGCCCTCGCGAAACCACAATAATGAGCGCCACACTGCACATCTGCCCGAAGTCTACTAAGTCCCAAGACGGAAATAGAGAACAAAGATTGGTGAATCAACCAGACTGAATCGTGTTATATTTCATACATTCCCTTATATATACACAAACCAGACTTCATCGTCAACCAGTTGGATAACTAACATCTATGCAAAATACGAGTAGTAGTAAGTGTGAACTGGAGTAATGAATACTCAATTAATTAACCGTAGTTCGTAATGAAAAGTGGTGCACTGACAGTTAGTGCGTTATACGAGAGGATATTGGAAGGGCAAAGTAATAATAATAAAAATAAAATGTTCTTTGTGTATGAAGTCAAAATTACTGAAATAGTCTACAGAAAAACAGATCTCGAAAATAATCAATCCTCTTTAGGTACCCGGTATATCATAGGGCTAGTGACCGTATTATGCAGTCGATAAAATTCTGTCAGCATCAAAACATGGACATGGTTAGGATTGATGAGAACTCAGGGATTAACTAGTATGAAATTAATTTCGATTGAAAATTCTACAGCTTAATCAATATGCAAGTATTTATTACTCGTTATAAGTTACATTTTTTTGATGCACTTAGAATTTTTTAAGTTAACTGAAGTATTCTTAGTACTTTACTCACTGTCTTTCGCTTTACATTAAGCCTTTCAAATAGTATGTATTTATTTGAAGTGTGGGATATGTAATGTAGTTATATCATTGTTGATATTTACACTGACAGAAGAGCCTACTGGTATTCGTCCAGTTAGTCAATTATTCTATATCTGTTAAGCACATTGGTGGACTCTAAATCAGCCGACATTACTTTAGGATGTGGATGGGGTGGGGGGGGTTGATCAAATCTGAATTGTAAAGATGAACTTTGTGATGTACTTGTATCCCAGCTGATCAGTCCCTAACTATCCGAAACGCTGCTTTGTCTATACAAATTTTATGTTTATTTTGTTTGTTTTTTAATTACCTTTTGAAGAACGCAGAGAATCGAAACAACGAATATGCCTATATCAGCCCAACTAAGAGGAATATCTAAACATCAAGTATCTGGTAATTTAGACGGTATTTTTTATGAACATCTTACAAGGAAATTGCAGCGAGTTATTTCTGGTGATTTACAACTAGGACGTCTTGGTGGATTATCTATTAGTCATGGTGATGTATTTATACTCTCCTACGGATGATTTAAATCTATTAATACATATCATCGAAGTAGGGAATGGTTTCGTGACTTATCAACTTCGTGGTCTGGAGTTTATAGGTAATTTGGTTGATGGGAGTTAGTATAACATTTTTATATTGATCTATTTTTAAGCAATTCATTGTTCAAAAAATTACCTATTATTTGCAGTAAATTCAATTACCGCCTACCTAGTGCATGATGTTGACTGATGTAGCAGTAATGTTCGGAGAGTGAAGAAACCAGACCGAAACGTGGCATTATTCCACTAAGTTATTAACTCCTGGTCCGAGCTATTCTGGTATGTTTATATGGCTACTTAATTAATGTCTGGGTGATTATCGTGACTAGTGGTTGCACGCATTTGAGTGACAGGCTTAGAGTCGGCCGTTAGATGGGTTCATTCTTTGTCTACTCTAAAGTCAAAATTAACTAATGCCTTTTTTCCACTAGATGATTCTCCCTCCTTGAATCACATGCTATTCTTTTTTTCACCATCACTGCTATTACCATTACTTTTTCGAGTATCTACCTTGTTAATGCTTAGTTTTTGTGTTGACATAGTATGTCAACTGGATTTATAGGTTATTTGTCCTTTGAATGGTGACTGAAAGTTAAAAACACTAATGTTTGAAGTGATACTTATTAATTTCAGATTCCGATTGCAGATATAAATGCTGGGGTCCATTTGTATTCAGCTAACAAGAGCCCAAAACATATGAAAGCCTATACCCTAGTTTTCACAATATTGTAATAGATTTTTAGAATAATTAGTTTTATTTTCAAAAAAAAACCCAGCTATCATCATTTCTGTTTTTACTTACAGGGACTTTATGTCATGCTAGTGAATCAGAAGCATTACGATCAGATCCGCATAAAAGTAAACGATTCTGCTGTTTTCATTCAAAAACTATTCATGGAATGCTAAGTTTTAACACTACTGTTCGTTTACGTTGTATGACATGGCAGTTCTCTTACTCTCCATATATAATCGAAGGATATGAAGTGACTGATCATAGTGCTGGGTTAACGTTTCAGTTGACAGATTTACGGAAGGTACTGATCAGTCGGTTTGTTCATGTGAGTAGTAGTATTGATTCTACATCTTACCTAGTGTGTCATATTTATGCTTGAAATACACACGTAGTTCTTATTTTAAAGGTGACAGTCTAGTTCTTATGTTCCTTCCTATCTCGTCGGTTCTTTTTAATTTGGAAATCTATCAATCTTAGCAACACTGTAATTAACTAATTTCTAATTTACAGATTCATCTATTCGGCTTTAAGCCACTAATTATGTTCATAGTCTAATCATAATACCTGGTTGTCCAAACCAAAGTAGGTGTAAAAGGACTTAAACCAACGCCATTAGTGCTTGGAACATAAGAGTTTAATTTATCTTTTCTGTTTTTTTAATAAGAAAACGGGAATACTAATAATAAATTCACTCAATATACTTAATGATTGTGCTTGACGTACAAAGATCGAATACAATATTGAATCCACTTTTTTCTGTTTTGACTGACATAGTTTAACACTATTGTCTACATCACAATGCGTATTGGTTAGGAAATTAATTAAATTGAATCACATTATGTGACTCTTCTACAACACTCATACCATGACTCCATCCCAACGAGAGATATAACTGAGAACTTTAAGGACTCATGGCAAACACTCTACCTGAGTTAGCACCCATTAACTTGCAATTTTCTCTCCACTCAGTTTGCGATATTACGCGACTATCATTTCTTACAATTAGAGGTATCTGTTCCCTGACGTTTATATAGTCCTAAAATATCATGTATTATCTGAGATGTGTTTATATTTGTCATTGTAACATTGTGTACAAAATCATGAAACCAGTATTCAAACATTCTCTCCTCCACTTTATATTGTGTTGGAGGTAGTTCGTCATGCAATACAGATCCTATCGATGGTGTTCAATCATTTAAGATCAAAACAAAATGGTTGCAGTGCTAGTTCACGTTTACAAGTGATAGCAGCCCTAATTGGGGAGGGGAGTGTGAGCATAAAATTGCTTACTCCTGGGTGACTGATAGAATATTTTCGGTCGCTTGATTTGAATTAATCAAAGTGTTAGGATTTATCGCCTGTTTACTGAAATCTGTAAAGCGATATTTGTAGATGCTCAGTTCAAGCGCTTCATAATTATGTGATTTAACGGAAGATAATTCTAAAGACTTTCTGTTTTGCACCTTTTTACCCGAAAATTCATATTTGAATGTCTGAAAGTAAGTGAGGCGTCTTAACGCTGTTTAGAGTAAGTAAGTTGTATTACTTAAAAGTGAAAAAGCAAGTGATCCGATTTGAACATATATCTCTACATTTAATCGTTATTATTAATCCTGTTAATATTATTACTTAGTTCCATGAACTAGCATGCACCTTCTATCTTGTTTTTTTTCCTAGTGTGTCATCTATTTTGTTTGTAAACTACCAAACTTATCCAATCGTTTGACACAATTAACGCCATGTTTAGATGCGAATCGGTTTCTATCGCCAGACTACTTTGATTTAGATCCTGTATTTTTTAAAGTAATTGATGATGATTTTGATGAAGACATTAGCGGTGTTACTAAGCAACGTTTTGTTCAAATTTATTCGGATTGGATAACATATTGTTTAAAGAAACATAGTGATAATTCAGTAAGATCGGCTGTACATGTATATTTGATAACAGTTTATTTTGTTTTATGTATTCATTTTATGAATTCTTGGTTTTATGCTATTTTATCATTATTGTAACTTTTTGTCAGTGATAATCCTATTTCATAATGCGTAGGGTACAGGTCTTTAATCATAATTGTCTTCGAAGGATCTCTTGTATGTTTTGAAATGACCGTGTATGCAATGGTTAGTTTAAGCCACAGAGTAGTAGGCTAAGATATCAGTTACGATTGAAACACTGCTGCTTAGCCTCTTGTTGAACTCCTAAGTATTTTAGTAGGTTCGTGCCAATCGTATGGTACTGGATAGGTCTTATCTTTTTGAGTGTGAATATCAGTAAACCAGTGTTTAGTTTTAACAGTAACTTGAAATTTAATGATTATCTTATTATATACTTGTCGCATGTAGTATTTTGAGAATTGCTATTTCTGTAGCCTTTAATATAAACTTTCATATTTATTTAGCTATTGTTATGATTATATATGTGGCACGCTCTAATTTATTATAATACCTTTTTGACTATATTGAGACGATTTACTATTAGTATTCCTTACAGATTGATCTAACTTATACACTACTGAAAAGTAGGGAGTATTAGACAGTATTTTTGTCCTAGTTGAGAACTCAGTATTGGGCATCTATGACTCAGTCATTAATCGAACCAAGGACCTCAAGGTTTTACAGAGAATACTTAACCATAAGTATAATTAGCTGTACACTACTCAGGATAAAACAGCTGTCCAGTAATCCATGGTTTTCAATAGTAGCCAACCGAGAACAATAATGGATGATTGCAAATAGCAAATTAACACCAACAAACCATAAAACTACCTTGACTTAACTGCATTAGTAATCACTTCACTGATGACATATTTTAAGACTGTCTTGAAGCTCTTGTGAGAACTTGTGATTAAGAGAGTTCAAACAAACAAGAAGTGAGGCAGTTACCACCAATAAAATCGTATATCAGGAACTGGGACCCTGTCACTAGACAACAACCAAGTAAATCCTGCAGTTAAACTTTTTCTACGAGATCTAAAGATCATTAGTTCAATCTTTTATAAATCTGTTGGTGCTCGCTGTTGAAGGGACTCATAATGATCTAAGTTATCTTGTGCTCGTTGGCTTTCATTGATCAATTTGTGACAAGTATGAATAATGAATTAAGGTGAATCTTCACAAAACCACTTCAGTTTAACTATTTTGTTACATTATGAACTGGCTTTAACCACGTATCCACTGAAATTTAGGAATTACTAATCAGCCTTTCTTGGAGTTCTAATGAAAATTGATGTAAGTCACAACCCCAGTTAGAAATGTAAACTATTAGATCGGTGACTCTGTACTTTGAAGTTTAAGTGGTCACCTTGAACCATAATGTTAGTATGTTTGAATTTATGGTGCAGTCATGAATACTCAGTGTTAAGCCTTATTTTAAGACGAAGCTGCTGTTATTGAATTTTATAATTCAGTGTTGATTTATTCATTGTTAATTTTTGAAATAGATTGCAAAATTTTCACAAATCTATTACACTAAAAGTAGTCTTTATTCCAATTCTCGTGCAGGTTTTCAAATCTAAGGTTTTTCTCTAACGCAGTAATATTAATAATCTTTTTGTAGTCAGTATTTGTTTTATATTTTCTTTTTGTCAACATTGAATGACTATCTAATTCCTGACTTGTTTCACAATATCCTTTTTTTTCCCTTTCTTTCAGTCTGTACCGTGTGGTCCTGATTCACCTGTTGTGTCGTTATGCTTAGCATTAAGCTTACTTGGTAGACGATGTATGAGCGGTCATCAATCGTCAAAGCCTATGTAAGTAGTGTATCAGACTTTTTATAAGCTTGTAGTATGTAGTATTACTTAAATGATTTAGTGGGTTTTTTTTACTCGAAATTGCATTTTATATCAATGGAATAATACCACATATCTCATTCTTACTCATTTTATATTGAATTGAACAGAACTGTGTTTATCACACAATTGTTGTTACTCATTTTTTCCACAGCTTGGATCAATTTTTGCATGGCGTACATCAAGTTTTTTCTGGTGATATTAATTTAGCGCCACGAGATGATTGGGTATTGGCGGATCTTGACTTGCTTCAAACTGTTGTTACGCCGAGTGTTCGCATTGCATTGAAATTATATCAGGTTGGTAACTTGTTCTGTTCAGTTTTCTGTTGTTGCGGTTGCATTCATGCCTGATTGTATATCAACAAAATAACCATAAAGTGTAATATATATATATATATATATATATATATATATATATATATATATATATATATATATATAAACTATCTTTATCACTGGTTGTTTTATTTGCTGTTTACTGTATTTCAGTCTGATTTTACATTTATTTATGTTTGTTTTTTATAGGATACATTCACATGGTCATCAGGTAATACACATCATGAATTATACAAGAAAATTGTTTACACAGAGAAAAATGTGGTCATTTGTCCTGAAACTGACCCAAAATGGAGATTTGCTGTACTAAATGATGCCGATTGCTTATTCTCATTTCGTTGGGTATCTGGTCGTACATCAATGGATGTTTATCGTATTGTCCAGTTGACTAAAAGAAGACTAGAATTTAGAGCTATTAAAGTTAGTTTAATGAACATAAAATAAATCATACTACTTCTTGGTATTCCTAACATACTATTATTTGCTTAGCTATTAAGGCTACCTAGATGACTGTCACTATTCATACTATGAAACATGAATTACAATTCATAAATTGTCTGTTAATTTGTTTGCTATCTAATTTTGATTTAAGCAACATAAAGCTGTATTGCCATCTCATATTTCAATGTGACAAGCGTGAACTTTTATTTTCATGAAAACTGTCTATCGTGTCTTGTTGCAGACTAAAGTTGCTGTTTTGATGTATTTCGGGATGAACTAATCGACCTATGTTGGTTGTAATATTCGTTATCTTTAGTCCTACCATAATAAAACAGGTCAGTTAGAAAGTGGTTTACAGAAAAGCAGCAAACTCAAGGTAGGAAGAGATGTCGTACTATTGATTACATAAAGGAGTGCTTTGTGTTCCTCACAATGGATAGATGAGATACGTCAAGGTCACATCCGAAAATACACATCTCACCAAACTCCATAATATTTTGTCATCGAAAATCACTCGTTGAAAGTTCGTGTAGTGAATGACCTAGAACAATTCTTCCTTAATTGTTGTGGATCACACTCCCTTATCGTCAAAACGACATCTAACCTAGCGTTTTTCTCGGCACCTCGAATATGATCATTCTACGATGTGACTGGTTGGAAAATGATAACTTGTTTTTTCGCATCACTCGATTTTACCACCTGTATGTCCTGCCGTTTAAACAAATATCACCTTAATTTAGATTCTAGAGGCAAGTGATCGACCTGTATGTTGGCAGCTTATGTTAGCGTCAGTCAAAAACGACCTTTGACCTGTTTACCAGATATAAATTTTTGTGCTCTTATTCGCGTTACGCTAATTGTAAAGGCCGTTGATATACTATTAACTATCCAAACTGAAGTTGCTGATTCAAGATTCAAACATGTGGTTTAGTAATTCAAAGTTATATAGAAGTCGATCTGTTTAGCCATCATTAAAATAGAAGTGTCTGAAAAGTTTTTGACTACTTTTGCGTGTTTTTTCTCCTGCTTTACTTTATGTATGCAACTATTTGTTCTGTTTATTGCAATTTTTTATTTCAGCTAAATCCTGAATGTGTTAGAGGTTTATGGGCTGGTCAACAACGTGAACAAATATATTTACGAAATAATAATGAAGAACGGGGCAGTATTCAAAGTGCTAATCCAGTCTTAAGGAATTTAGTGAATTCTAGTTGTGATCCACCTATTGGTTATCCTATTTATGTTAGTCCTTTAATTACTAGTTTTGCTGGAGATAATAAAGATTATGTACATGTGTCAGGTGGTGAATTATCCCTTGTTAATATTTTACTACGTATACGTGATTATTGGAGACATTTTCGTCAACTTTTTTTTTGCCGCAAAGGAAAACTTAATGGTATGATCATTAAATATAATTATCTTGTTAATTTGTTTGTTCATTCTTCTTGTTATCTTAATAGATATCGCAACATCTTAGTAATTTTAGCTCACTTAACATCTTTGTACAATGTTAATTTACCCAGCGGTTATGGTTACTAACTGTGAAGTTTGGTGGCCTATGTTCTAATTCGTGAAGTAGCCTCAGTGCCGTCAAGATTGCAGTTACACCTTAGTGACTAGTCTCAAATAGTACGTAACTCTGGCTAAACAATGTTGTCTCTCGACAAACCCCTAATCACCTAACATATTATCCTTTGCGTGCTACGGCTGTGGTATACTATGATCTAGATTCTCAATATCAGTTGATGTTTATCAGGACTGTCTTAATTTTTCATACACATTTTTAGCGATACTACTTTTTTCGTCTGGTGTTTAGAACTTAATCTTCTGCCAGGAGAGTTACTTATCGACTTAAGAAAGTGACATGGATCTATTTGTTGAAAGTGTTAACAAATTACGGTATTTTGTGCTTTCTTTGGACAATAATCCTTTTATCGACTCATTTCTCTCTCTCTTTTTACCATTACACTTCTTTAGGAATGGTCTTCGTTAACGTCTAAACTAATGATAGATAACGTAGTTGTGTACATCAACAATTTTACTTATCATGAAAATCTCATCAACCCTCGCGAATTCGGTGTTTATGGAAATCTCGGCACTTATTTAGGATTTCTGTTTATCTTTTACTAAATTCCATCAACTGTATCGTAGACAAGTTGCTCATCTGTCAACGGACTGTCGTGTATATTGCTCAACGCCCCACTGTGTTTCTCCTCTTGATTGTTCTTCATGGCTTTTAAAAGTAGACGACATTTGTATGATAATAATATGTGTATGTGTTTTAAAATTATTGAACGTTCACATTTAGGCCACCTTCTGAGCACTTCTTAAGTTCAACGTACAATCCTAGACAAAGATGAAAAATAGGTTGTTGATGTAATGAAACTTCATTGATTGAGGTAGTTAGGATGCATATTATGTACGCCCAATCACTATTCACTACAACGTGTTCTGTTGTCCGGCGTAAGAGTTAGTAAGAAGAAATAGAGGTAACACAAACTAAGACATGATATCAGCCCCTTAAGTACTTGATTGTTTATCTGATCAATGTCAGTGGATTCTAGTTAGTAAAAGGTTATCTATAATATTTTTTCAAATCCTATTCCTCATATTTTCATTTGGCTTGTTAATATCCGATAGGAATGTGCATGAATGTATTCTAATTAGTGACTGGCTGCTGAACATCTTTATTCGCAAATGTTTTTGATTAGTTTTAATACCATTATCATTTTTAGCATTTATAGCATAAATGAATATATGTTCATCTTTTTCTTTAAAAAACTGATTATTTTAGATCGAAATAATTCTACAACTAATCTCTCATCAGTTATACATAATACGAGTCAACAGCTACAACTGAAAACTATTTTGCCCAGTACAAGTTGTAGTAAACCGATATCTCAGTTATCTGTGTCTAGTAGTAGTTATCCGTCAAGGTAGTCATAGTAAATGGTCATCTAAACAGTTAGATGGTAATCGGCAAACAACTTTAATAGCATTGATTCATCATCAAAATGACTTGGATAATGTCACTAGTGGAATGGTACCAACACCAAGCGTATTTAGCTGAAAATCGTCATCTTGATTCTATTTATTCAGAACATTTGTATAAAAAAGGTCAAAAAGTCCAGGTATGTTTGTTGCTTACGTTTCTGTTTTTGTTTCCCATTGTCATTTAGTATGAATATAACCTACCTTCACAATCGATTTTAACTGGCGTAGTAGTCGTTTACAAATAAGCTAAGGAAGGGGAAAACTAACAGTTGGCATCAATTTACGAAATTAATGACTGTAGGTTTCAGTTATGTTGATCGAGGCATACTACCTGGTTGATAACTGAGATCAGTAATTGGAGCCGTTAAATTACATGTTGCATCGTTCGCTACAAAATTGTTAAAATTGTGAGAGATTTTGGTAAAGTATTTAATGAAGGGTGATTGTATATTGGTTACGTAATTGTTATCTTACATTATCCAGTAAATGAATAATCTTCTCTATTAAGGAGCTTACCTGTCTAACTGTTAGCAGAACGTGGTGGAGATACATCCTCACGAGCGTTCTGAAGTAATCGATGTCACATAGGATTCATGAATTTCTAATTAATATCTGATTAGTACGCACCTAAAAGGAATAAGACGAAAACAGGGATATGACGAAAATTAGAATGTCATGTGAGTATAAAGCAAATTATATGAAGACAGAGAAGTTTAAGTTTACCCAGACCGTTGCTTGTTATATGGGCTTTTACTGAAGCTAGGAGGATAAAATAATACCATCAAACGAAGGTAAGGGTGATTAGTGGGCGGTTATCACTTTCACATCGTAGAATGGTCATATTCGAGGTGCCGAGAAAAACGCTAGGTTAGATGTCGTTTTGACGATAAGGGAGTGCTGATCCACAACAATTAAGGAACAATTGTTCTAGGTCATTCATACACGAACTTTCAACGAGTGATTTTCGATGACAAAATATTATGGAGTTTGGTGAGATGTGTATTTTCGGATGTGACCTTGACGTATCTCATCTATCCATTGTGAGGAACACAAAGCACTCGTTTATATAATCAATAGTACGACATCTCTTCCTACCTTGAGTTTGCTGCTTTTCTGTAAACCACTTTCTAACTGTCTTATTTTATTATGGTAGGACTAAAGATAACGAATATTACAACCAACATAGGTCGATTAGTTCATCCTCGACATACATGCCTGACCACTGCATCAAAGCAGCATCTCTGATCTCGGATCGATGTGATGTGTTATACTTTGTACTGTTGGATATATACGAAGTTCTATATATGTTTTGGTTGATATCATTTTGTCACATTTATAGTCCGTATAATTTCACTTGTGCTGTAATAAATTATAGTTCTTGGTGTAATCACTGTTTTTACTTCATTTTTTCTTTCTTTTTTTGTATATTGAATACTAAGTACTTTTATTAGATGATATCAATTTTGAAAATAGTTGATATGATGTGCTTTCTTGTTTAAATTACTTAATCGTTTTCTAGATTATGTTTACAAAGTGATTTGCATAGTACTTTTGTAACGTCTTTCCTAACGTTGCTTACTCGTCAGCTGAATACATCTGTTAAATTCTAGTGGGAATATTATTAATGTAACTCGAACTTTTTCTTTATTATGAACAGATATCAACTGAGGCTTGTCAATTGCAGTCCGGTATATCAATTGACCTTAAATCTTTTGTATGTAGTTTACTAAACTTTCCTCTGTAAGTGAAACAAATAAAGCAGTTTTCAAATTCGTAACTCAGCCGTAGATGAGAACTTATTTTACATTTTTATCATGTCCTTTATTTGAACAGTGATTTTAAATAGGCATTAATACGCGACCAAATTGGCAACACAGTGACTCCACTACCTTCTCTAATCACTCGATATATTGTTATTTAGTTATACCTAAGCTAGCATATTAGAACACTTGGAGTCAAACACTCTAGTGTTAAGATTTTTTTATTTCATGCAGTAGTCTAAATGTATACACTATAATCATATTAATGACATGGGAATAAGGTAACGTCTGCATAAACAACCAGCCATAGTTCATCAACTGAAAATGACATGCTTACAGTTAAATGCATTAAATGAAGTCTTAGAAATTAAAATTAATGAAAACGAAATAATAACCGTATAGTCCAATGGCATAATGATATCTTTTGAAAAATTATTCTTAATTCATCTTCTATGACAATTTATTGTTAATAAAAGTATGAAGTGATCTCCTTCATCATTTCTATTTTAGATTACTGATACATGCCAAATATTAAGCGAACATTTGAATAAATTACAATGGCCGTCAAAAGAATGGTATATGCGTAGTTTAACATATCCATCTTGTCGATCATCTGTATTCACTGGTCTTGAAGCATATCGTATTCATCGATGGACTCCAAATAGTCCTGAACCCAGTTCACGATCGTTTTGTCATCGAACAATAGCTTTACTTGCATTTCCAGAAGGACCACCATTACTTGATGGACATTATGTAGCTATATGGGAAGATAAAGGTTTAATTGAAGTCAATGACATAGACAATAATGACAATATGAATAATAATAATCATGACAATAATGCTAATAACAATGATAATTTGTTGATTGATTGTCTATTTACCAATGGAAACTTGTTTCCAACACGACAACAGTGACTGTATTTTCTTTCTTCTTGTCTTTCTATCGTCATCGCGACGAAAATAACTGTCTTCTTACTATATACATCTGTATCATTTATATATGTATGTGTGTGAAAAGATGCATCAGGTTCTGTGTAGAGTATTTTGTTTGCATATATATATATATATATATATATATATATATATATATATATATATATATATATATATATATTCTATCAATTTTGTTTACAAATATCTTCAAGAATTATTCAAAGATTGTTTCATCTGGACGACGTGCATTCACTCGACGACAAATCGCTTATTGTGTGCCTGTCGGTGTATATAAAAGGGTGGTTGTTTTCTTTTTGTTATTGATTTGTAATCTTACAGCATCTCTCGTTTTGTCTGCACTAAAGAGGAATCCTAACAAAAATATTGC
The DNA here is from genome assembly GCA_025215515.1 of Schistosoma japonicum. NCBI lineage: Eukaryota > Metazoa > Platyhelminthes > Trematoda > Strigeidida > Schistosomatidae > Schistosoma > Schistosoma japonicum. The sequence continues at coordinate 33,127,642 of CM046062.1, read as the reverse complement.
TAGCCCCCCTACGGCTGGTGGTCTTCACAAAAATATCAGTTTTTATTTTGATGAATTATTATTATTATTATTATTGTGATTTTTGATTCCATCATAGTCTTTAGATATTAATGTTAGATTGTAAACGATAGATGGAATTTAATACGGTCGTTTCATCCTTCTTGAGTTTCTTCGGCCACATGTGCCTACATCCCACTATTTTTTTCTGCGTGGGGACCGGAACTCAGTCTATTGGTGTCAAGTACCATGCAGTTATACACGGAGCAACCTAATCCTAATAGTCACACTTATGCAACCTGTTTGTATATTTTATGCTGGCACGTCTTGTCCCAACATAATAAAATTTTCATCTAAATACTACTTTCCAGTTGCGATCCATCTATATTCATGCTTGTGAATCAACGCTATATCGAGGCAGCAATACACATATTGCAACGAAGTTTGATCCATTTTAGACCTTAACAATAGCAGCTGAATATTATAAACACTATTACATTTTAGTCTTCAACATTTATTTTCTACAAACAACTACTGATTGTTTGCGTTGAAGAGGTTAAATTCTGATTATGAATGTTTTTGATATCTGTCATTACACAATGAGATGTCAAAGTGTATAAGCGAAATACCCAGTGTTTGTGAGAAGACTTTTTACTATTTTTCATTATTTTGGGTGGGTGGGGGTTCACGTGAATAGTCGGTCATAATTAACATGGGCCTAGGAACATTTGAGCATTAGCTTAAACTACTATGGCCTATTAGTACGATGAAATGAAACTGAAAAGTTGAATTATAAATGAATCGAAATGATATGACAACTGTAACAATATTAGTATCGTTCAAATCTCGCTACATTAAAGTATTCTCGGCTCTAAATGAGCGGGCGGCCGTTGTATTAGTGATAAAGAGAATATTTAAACACTGAGAGCGTTGTTTAGAAACAAGAGTTGCATGAAGGTTTGCATGATGGAATACTACAATTGAAGATCTAGTTAAAGATAAGAAGTTAGTACATAATTATCGATTCTGAGTCACGCCACTAATCTAGGTTATCATGCAAACCTCACCAAAGTGGTCTGTATATAATAAAATGAGAGGCAGACTAGCAGTCAATGAATTTTTGAACTGATGCCTTGTTTTGATTTGACAACCTCGGTGGATATTAATTTACAGACTCGTTAACTAGTTTACCATCTTTGCTCAGTACTTTTAGTCACCTCAACATTGCGTATCGGGTGTCATTTTTCTGAGTTCCCGGTCGATCGACTTGAATTTGCTATTGCTGTATCCTTTTATTGTATTTACTTCATAATAACTTAAGTCAACTATGATTAACGCTATTAGCTAACTGTATGTTGAATGTGTAGTTTGTTTGCAGACTATTGTTATACTCTTGCTTTGCTCAGATTTTTCTAATGAAGTTCGATTATGTAATTCACTCTGTCTTATGCCCTTTTAGATTCATGCTAACTGAGATTACTCAAGTTGTAAATGAATACATTTCTGAGTGCTAAATGCCATCATACAAACTAGAAAAACGTATGTAAGCAAATAGTATTGTTTTCTATTAGATCTTCATACAACTTTAATATACAGTAATGCTTATATGCAAACATGTGGAATGTTAAACCATTCATGGCATTTAATGAGTTTATAATCACAATGAAGTAGACGGATTGTATAACCAATCATGATAAGAGGACAATTTTATAAATTCAACGCGTCCTATATTTTTCTTCACTCAGCCACACACCCTTCGTATATTTTTTTCACTAACTTCATGAGTTCAGCTATTTATTCACTTGATTATTCTTGTAATAAGCTTATTTTCTTAAGTTTCAATCTACTTGTATTAGAATATTTATTAAACCTGCTTTTGGTAAATCATAAGGCTAGGATGAAGCCGTGGATTTCGGTAGCATCCACCGAACTGATGGATGCTCGTAAACTCATCCCACCTGGCTCTGAACATGATGAAGAGCGAAGTGAGCTTAGGCGCAGGCTGATAAAAAGCCTACGCAACGACCGTGAACAGTGGTGGGTGGCGAAAGCAAAAACGATGGAAAAAGCAGCGGCGATAGGCAACAGTAGGCAACTTTTTCGACTTATCAAGGAAACTGGTACTAGGGATCCGATTGTGAGTGAGACTATCTCGGAAAGAGATGGGATCATAATTCATTCTCAGTCCAGGAGATTGGACCGATGGGCGGAACATTTTAGGGATCAGTTCAACTGGCCTTCAGCCACACTTCGGTTGCCCACGATCCCCAGTCATCCTGAATGGCAAATCGACTTAACTCCTCCTAGTCTTTATGAAGTTGAGAAGGCTATAGGAAATCTGAAGCGAGGTAGAGCAGCAGGTCCTGATAGGCTTACCCCTGAAATGTTTAAGGATGGTGGTCCAGTTTTAGCAGCTAGATTGACTGAAATCTTAGGTAGAATCTGGGAACTGGGCGTAATACCATCTGACTGGTCTCAATCCCTGATTGTCCCAACTTATAAGAAAGGACAAAAGTCTTCCTGTGACAATCACAGGGGAATCAGTCTGACTAATATAGTTTCTAAGCTGTTAGCATCGATTATACTTAGACGCTTAACTAGAGCTCGTGAAGAGCAGACTAGAGAAAACCACGCTGGATTCAGACCTGGACGTGGCTGTATAGACCACATCTTCACATTGCGACAGGTCCTGGAACACACACACATTTAGGCGTCCTACAATAGTTGTCTTCCTGGACCTAAAGGCGGCATTCGACTCTGTTGATCGTGAGGTTCTGTGGCAGTGTCTGTCATTGAAAGGTGTACCAAAGAAGTACATTAACCTTATACAAGCTCTCTACTCTAAAACTACAGGTCGAGTGAGAGCTTATGGCGAACTGTCATCGGAATTCCTCACTTCAAGTGGTGTCCGTCAGGGATGTCCACTTTCCCCATTCTTGTTTAATTTTGTCATAGACATGCTCCTAGATATAACCATGTCTTCGTCTGACTTTTCAGGAGTTGACTTACTACCAGGAGCCTCGCTTACTGACTTAGAGTATGCTGATGACATAGTCCTATTTGGTGAAGACGCTGACAAAATGCAGAGTCTTCTGACTACCCTGAGCAACAATGCAAGCATGTTCGGGATGCGGTTTTCCCCCTCGAAATGCAAAATGTTGCTCCAGGATTGGGTTGCATCGGCACCTGAACTAGTGATAGGGAGTGAAGTAGTCGAGCGTGTAGACCGCTTCACGTATCTGGGGAGTCTCATCAGTGCTGATGGCCTGGTGACTGACGAAATCTCAGCACGGATACAGAAAGCTCGATTGGCCTTTGCCAAGTTGCGTCACTTATGGCGCAGGCGAGATATCCGCTTGCTAACAAAAGGACGAGTGTACCGTGCAGCAGTTCGCTCTGTCCTACTATACGGTAGCGAAACACGGCCGTTAAGAGTAGAGGACATTCGTAGGTTACTGGTCTTCGACCATAGGTGTCTCCGAAGCATTGCTCGTGTATCACGGGACAACCGAGTGAGCAATGCTGTCGTTAGGAAACGGGTTCTAGGAAAGGAGGGCAAATCAATAGATGAGGTATTGAAACTTCATCAGTTGAGGTGGTTGGGACATGTGTTACGCATGTGTGACTACCGACTGCCTCGACGAGCTATGTTTTGCGGCGTAGGAATAGGTTGGAAGAAAGCTAGGGGCGGCCAAACCAAAACATGGCTGAAATCGATGAAGTCACTGACAAGTGGACTGAGTCATGTTGGTAGATGTAGGCTGCGTGGTTGGGGTCCGCGAGACGAAAGTCACCAATGGTTAGAGACCTTGAACGACATGGCTCAGAATCGTTCGCAATGGCGCAGGTGCATCCACTCTTTGTGTTCTCTCAAAATCTAACCTTCCGAATTCTCTATCTTTCTCCTTTCAAATTTATCTCAAAGAATAATACTTTTCGAATCATATCTTCGCTCCCTAATTTTCTGCATTACTGCTAATACTCCTATTATCGTTATCACTCTTGGATTTGAACTGACAGTTGCGTCTCTGTGCTGATGTGGTATGGCGACCTGAACTGATGTACGTACGTACGAAGTTCTGCGTTGTATCTGTCTGTCTAAACCTGCTTTTATTATTCTTATCACTACTACCGGCACATCTGTCCCCCCTGACTAAATCGCATCTTATACTTAGTTATGCAGTCCATCGATTTCATTGTAATCATTGGCTCATAAAATACTGTGATTAATTAAACATTTCTAATATTCAAAATAAAAATCAACAATATAATTTGAAAGTATCTATATCTTCCTGTTGATTTGTTATGGACTGAAGTTCATCCGTCTCTGTTACTATATTTGCACTCTAATCTAATTCCCTTTTTTATTGCCCACCCCCCCCTCATAACAAATCAATGGGCCGATAGCCTTGTGGTGAACGTGCTGACGTTTTGGTACGAAACGAACTGAGTTCAAGTACTAGTGTGAACATCAACACTACGATCAAGGTACATCTAGCTGACAAATCCTAAATAGGAGGAAGTGCATGTCCTGGATTCCAGTTTTCATCCACAATCCAACCTAATAATCATTAATGTTTATTAATAACAATTATCAAGTAGATATACTAAGCATAAAAATGTTATTTCTATTAAGAAACTAAAAACTGAGTTATTCAAGATCTGAGTTTTCAACAAAATATCATAGAAGTTAGATGTGGTAAAATATCCCCATAAAAGTGTTGGCTTAATGTCTTTATACGACAGATTAGACGTGAAATTAGGTATTCTCAGAAATGAATATTGTAAAGCACTATCCAGCAAGATTGGTACGATGTTCAGGTGTATTTCCACGTATACATTACCACGTATACATTTCGTTTAACTATTTTCTTGTTTACGCTTTTGTTTGAATTTATAGACGTAATTTGAGGGAAAACAATGTACAAGCAAAGTACATTGTTTGAAAGGAAGTTATCATTAATGGCTATTTTGATTGATTAAATCAATTTAGAAATTTTATCGTTGGGCATAATTTAAGTATGCTTAATATTTATTCAATTCAGTAGTCAACAAATGTCAAATAATTACTTCAATTAAATATGATGATAAACATATTAAAGAAAAGTCTCGAATAACACTCTGACTTCAGATAACCGTTAAAAGTCCTCTCGTTCTAGTTAGCTACATTATCATATTTTGGGATGTCTTAGCTATGTGCGTCCGTAACCCCATCAATTATTAGACCTAGAACCTTCGTTGTTCGAGGCAAACATTCAATCTTTAGATTACTTAGCATTGAGTAGTCTACATCTCTTACTACAATCAATTCACTATCTGTTAAGCAATCTACTACGTTTTCTCGTCTGAATCTTTTAAAGTCGCCTGAATTCGGTTACTAATTAATATGTATTGACTGTTACTATTGAATGTTGTGAATATTTGTTAACTTTAAAGTACTCTTTGGTTTTTAATAGCTTTTTAATTAAGGCCGCTGTCTGATGTGTATCTTGAAATTCAAAAGTTTTGACAATAAATTCATTTGTTGGAATTCAAAATAAAATATCAGTCAAGTGATTCAATTAGCTTCGATTGAAGCGATAAGAAATTTAACTGTCAAGTAGTAATTCACCACTTTTGCTTTATTTTATTCAATCATACAATATCATTGGTATAGAAAACTACTTTTAGATGTTAATAATAATTTCTTCAAGCACTAATGGATGCCATTTTCTTTAGTCTGACTTTCATGTCGTTTGTTAGATAACAAGATAGAGCTTGTTTAGTTCAAAAGGCCATATGGATAGAATGTAAATAAACGTATACGACATCGGCTTCATTTATAGATTGTTCTGTAAAATTTTCTTAGTTAACTTTGAAGAATGGGTATAAATTCTTTATTTTCTTCCCAGTAACGGTGTACATAATGACATATTTGATTTAAAAACATGTAATATTGCTTTTAGATATGCCTACAATTATCAATATGTAGAAATATATTTCATATTGTAATTAAATGAGTCAATAAATTATTTTGAATACGTTCTTGTTACAGATAGATACTTTCAAGGTTATACTTTAGGTTACTCTCAATGAATCTAATAAGATAGTAGTACTTGATTGATATTTGGATGGAGATTGGATGATTCATTTATATTTGTGTCGTCAATGTACATTTGTTTGTTCTTTGAAGGAATAGGGTGGATTAAGTTTCTCTTTTGAATCATTGGGTACTAGCTATTGAAATTCGTTCTTTCCAAGTTGGTTTTCTTTAGATAGAATTTTACAAGGATCCGTCTATTCTTTTTTCCACAACACATCATTTAAATGAAATTTCCAGTTTGGTTTTGATTTTAGCATGAATTTAACTGATTGATAACAACTGTTGCAAGGTAGTATTGAAACCCGTATTTTCATCACTAATAGTGGTTGTATCATCAATATATGTCATACAAATGAAGTATATGGATTTTTATAACTGGGTTTGATTGAGTAAAAATGGAATGTTAACCCACTGTCTTTGCCTAAAGATCAGATGAATATCGTAGATGTACTCAGATAATACAATGAAAGACGGAGTTTGCATATATATATGTTGACACGCTTGTTGTCAGATTGTTTGAAATGTATTGCTCAAATATATTATATAGCTTTGATACACATCATCTTTCCACTGGATTATGTAAATTTATCAAAGTGACTAATTGTTTCAAATATTTTAGATACTTCAATTTTATTCAGCTACCAAATATGTATAGTAATGAATAAATCTCCAAATTTTGTTGTTTTTAATACATATCTAAGCCGGCACTTCGGTTTCTTTTTTCACGATAATGCTGCCAATACACTGCGAAATTCTAAATTGATTACACCAAAAATATTTTTTACAAATCGAAAACAAAATCTTTTTCATTTCATATCATTCAATCAATTATAATCAACACATAGTTCGACGAAATTGTTTATTAGCTCACTTTATCGTACTACTTCTCCAGGACTAGTTGAAATGAATAAGATAATTAGAAAAGACATCTAAATAATAGTAAACATGAAGACTAAACACAATGAATATTATACTAAAGGATAGCAAATATGAAGGTATCCTGAAACTGAAGATTCAGGAGATAAATACTTGACATACGATTCAGTATAGTTTACTAAATGAAATTTATCGGTCGAAGTTGTAAGCAAATAGAGATTTCGAAAATACTGTAACTGTAACTTCATGGTGATATTCGTTAGAATTCCGAAAATTATTTATGCATGTTACCTTACCTTTAGTTTTAAGTTGGATCAAAGCCTGACTAATTTTTATTTTGATTCATATTCACTGAAATGCTATAACCAGAATCAATACAATGACCCGTTTTTCAATCCAAGTATCATTGGCTATATACTTTAAAATCAGTAGATGGTAGTAAACAGGGTTAACAATAAAATTTCTTTAATTTTAAATATGAAGCTCTACAGTTCTATATAGGGATCATAAAGTAATATTAATTTAACTAATTCAGTATTTTTGTAATATATATGGGCGAATGTTTATGGGTATGTTCATATTGTCTCTAGTCAACTAATAAAGCTATCTGATTGATAGTTCAAACTAGGATGCAACTGAGTTCGTAAAGTGATTACTTAAAAAAAACTGGGAAGTGATTAAAAAGAAACAGTTCTTCGACAGTTAGGCATTTAATAATCAACAAAATACTATAATGATTTAATTATTCTACACTTATTTCACACAGTAGTACTACTATAATTAGCCTCAAGCAATAAATATCATGACTCTAGCATTCTATCCAGTCGTCATTCATTGATATAGGACGAAGCTCGTAATATGAAAGACGACTTCTCTTGTAATTATTTCGTCTATTATTCACTGTATTTTCAAGAAAGTGGTGTGTTTTAGAGTTTACTATGTAAAATGGAATTCGGGACTGAAGATAATCAGCTCTTGTGTATCTTACAATCTTCATGGTGTTCCTTATAGTCAATTCTATCTTATTACAGTAATAATGTAAGCTTTTCTGTTAATTAGAAACACACAGATCAATATATAAAGTTAATTTCACACATCGAATTATATGGTTATTTCAAGTTATCCATTTTTTAATTGTTCATCGAAAAATAGTTGTTTTGCTGCTTCTAATTACCTCGGACGAATAGCATGGTTACTCTCAACGTAACTTTTATTTTTCACCGTAACTTGTGGATTTCACCCTTGAAAATACACTGAATCACATTTAAGCAGTTTGTTTTTGGAATTCAACTAATCTGTAAGGTTTTTAATCGCAAACTTTGAAGAGGATGTAGAAACATCAAGGTGAAATTGAAATAGGATATCGATGCATTTTAATTTAAACTTTTAAACTCTGTCAAAAAGATTAAATATAATTGTTCATGTTTCTATTGTTCTCGGGACTGTATAGTGTTGGCAAGTTTTAAAGTTGAATGAAATTACCTCATAGTTTTTACTTGATTTCCTTGTCAGTTAATAACAATTTACAAATTCTGTAGAAACTGATTTGATTATTATAATTAGTTATTTAGTTATTTCCATGAATACTTAAATGTTTCAAATATAAACCATATTGACTGTTGAATTTCTTCTCAGTACCTTTAGCATATCTGCTGAGTTTCATAAGTCCTATTATACCATTTCTACTGATTGGTGGTATCAGTTACAGAAATCTATTTAACAGAAATCTGTGTTATCTAATTCCTGAAAGCATTTCGATAACATTTCGTTCTGTATCAGTTTTCGTTATGAATGTTAGATTATCTAAGTGTATTCTATCTTGAAGCCTGACTATCCATGTATTTGTCAGATAACCATCGACAGAATGAGCGAACATTTGTGAATTAAACCGTTTTTAGTGTTTGTAGGTATTATTGTTAGATCATGCAAATCAAGATAAACAACTGACTTTCAGAACTACTTTTTCGAAAATTGTTTCATTTATTCTGGGTGCATATAAATTGGACTTTTATTTCTATTGTTATTCTTATTTCCCACTTGCCTTGACCTCCCATTAAACTCAGTAACCGTTATCATGTCGTTTTTCACTCAATAACAACAACTGATTAACTGTGTATCTGTTCCTCCTCTCCCAGTTTCCAGTCACTATTCTCTTTGTTTTGTATGAATGTTATTTTTCTTCCTGATCCGTTGAGTAGCAAGGTTTTACATATTTGTAAACGGACGAGTGAAATATAATTTGTCTCTCTGGTTTCTAGCTCAATTATCTAGGGTTCTTGAATCCGGCTTATGGACTAGCAATATTTGACAGACATACAGGCATAGACTAACAATTTTTGTTTTCAGTTGTGGTATGGGTTTCAAGCGTGGTTATTATTTTTACGTATGCTATGAGTGGCTATAGTTCATGACACGTTAGTTAACATGAAAAATGGGTTAAATAAAGTGTTTTTTTCTGTCGGTAAAGTAAGAATATCTTGAAAGAAACCTAGTAACTAAACACAAATAACTTTATTCTAAAACTGAAGATTATAAAATAAGTTACATTTTCACCCAGTGACACACATCTCTAAAATTTATCCGTGATGCAAACATGTGGACACGGTGCTTAATTTCCAGGGCAATGCTGATTGGATTCTATACGATCATTTCTATTAAAGCATTTCTTCTTTATAGATATAGATTAGTATTATTGGCATTAATAAACATGATCTTAAAACAATGGTTAGTTAGTGAGCTACATTTACTTTTCCTGCCATATTGACTTAGTTCTTCAGTCTTCTTAAAGATATCAATTCCATGTTAGAAAAAAACGAAAAATGAGACGTGGCTAACTTTTTCAATGTAAACAAGTACTCATATCAACGGAAATTTCATCTTTTTTTTTTCAACAATGTAACATTAAATGGTATATTTTACTTGGATAAGAAGACATTATTTTATTCCTTTATCTGTCATATTGGAATAGATGAATTTTGATAATGCTTTTAAGGATTTTGAAAAGGTTGAATAATTTTAGTAAGCCATTGGTGGTAGTCGACGGGATATCTAATTTCATCTGCATTTTATGCTAGTCATCACTCATGGAATACTTATAATATCGGGAGGGGGGGGGAGAATTGGTGATTCTTTGTGGATTCTAGCCTATGTCAAATAATTTGAGAGTACAGCTATTACCAGTGAGTTGTTTGATTCTTGGTTGATCATCTGTGAGACTGAGAACTTTGCATTGTTTGATTACTGGGTAGTGACTAATAAGATTGTTTGATTTCCTGGGTTCGCATAACCGCTTTTGTAAATCTAATCAACGTATTACTTCCTACTATGGGACTCTTCAGCTGTGTACATCCACGATCCCACTTAAGAATAGATCATAGGACGATCACTGTTAGATGATTAGGTGTTTATTCGCTCTTTGCGAAGTCCTATCGTTCAGTGCTGAATTCCTTAGTTTGGATGCACACTGAATATTTCCATATTAGAACAAAACGTCTGTCTAGGGCTTCATGGTTTTAAATGTTGTTTAACTCATCGCAGTTCTTGATATCACAAGAAAAATCACTGGTCTCCACAACGCCTGATTACGAATCAACGTAAGTGGTTCATTGTTTAAATCTACAGCTTATCTGTTGCAAGTTAATTGTTTAAACCAATGAATAAAATTATTCTATATATATACAAACATACTACTCATAAATTATAATGTGAAAATTTAAAACTTGATTTAAATATTATCAACGTTGATTTATTACTAGCAAGTGTTATCTAAAATGTACTTTTATTCCAATTCCTAACTCGTCAGTTAAATGCGCCTACTTCATTTCTGATATTCATGAGAGGAATTCAATTCAGACCACTCGTCTTACTTGCCACTATTTTCACTACTAGGCTATTGAATCCAGACAGTCGAACCTATGCAATGGGTATATGGATATGTATACATATGTTATGCAGGTACTTATATTGTTGTATTGATGTTACGACTGCCTGGAATTGATCAGTCTGTGTTGCTATATTTCCAACGTTAACGGATTGTCACGATACAAAAGTAGTTTACAAGTCCCAAATAAGACGAATTTCGCATTCTGAATTCCAATATCAGCCACAACTCACCTGTAATCAAACTTACAAGCTACTACTTCATCAAGGCAACCCGCTCAAGATACACGTTTGACTACAGTGATGGATCAATTTCACTCCATAACAACATTAAAACATACACTTTCAAATCTGATTGAATTAATTTAATTCTAACAAGGAAAAGATAAACAGGATGTTTTTAACACAATACATTTTACTGAAAAATAACAAACTAAGCAGACTAAACTATCACTTTTACCCCAGTAAATTTATTTTGTTGTTATTATTAGTGATATTTTTACTATTGTTATTTTTTATTCTTTCTTTATCATTTTGTTCTTCTGTAAATATTATGATACATTAAATTATATTTGGTTAGATACAGTTAAGCATTATTATAGTGTTTACATCTGTTTTATAAAAGTATTAATTTTGAGTTATTCCCTAATCTGACTGTACAATATGAACATGTAGTTTACTATTCTAACATGAATACATATTTCATCAAGATGAAGTTAAAAAAACATTTGTGCTTCGATCATACTCAGAAACCAGTGTTTAGTCATAACGAATGTAATTTGTTTGTTCACAAAATATGTAGCCATCGGTAATTTTTTTGTAAAATATTTGAATAAGCTGAGAAATACATGAAGTACATTATTCAGTTAAAGTCTTTAACAAGCCGTCATTCTTACACTACAACAAATTGTCTATTCTATTCTGATTGGATAATAATTTATACAGGTCTCCATAAACACGTGGTACAACTAATTCATATATTAATTTAGAAATATAGGTCTTTACTGTACATAAATTAACCCTGGATATAAGGCTTTCCGTACATTCTGTCTTTTTCTAGTGATTCAAAGTAGAGGTTTTTTTGAGATTGAAAGTAGTAAGAAATTGGTGTATGAGTATTCAAGTATGAGACGTATCAGTCGTAGTTAGGTTTCATCATTTTAATGTCATGGGGTTAGTCTGATTTTATAGATGTTTTTTTCTTCACAACGCTTAAACAATTTTACTGATTGATTGTTTGTAATATGGTGTTACCTAGAGCGATGAAGGGGAACATATCAAAATTGTATTATTATTAACAGTCGTGTATAAACTACTTTAGTTTGTCATTTTTGGATCTACTATATTATTTATTAATGTAAGCTACGCTTCATGTCTCTCATATCTCTTAATTTTAAATTCTGTGTGCCTTACCGCTGATTTAATCGGATTTCTTTCGAATTCTTCTGAGAATAAAATGTTTACGTAAATTTATCACTGAGTAGTAACTAACTTAATATTGTTTAGTACTAATCAAATTCTATCGGTCAAATCGAAACTCGGTTACTCATCTAAATGATTCGACAATGTGTACACCATTTAGTCGATGACGTTGGGTAGATAGAGGTTTTTGTCTCAGCTCGACAAGGTTATCGATAATAGTCACAGACTGTGGAATTGGGTGAGGTGGGTTTGAAAGTATAAAGGCAAGCCAGTTATTCATTGATTGGAGACACACTTTACTGAGTGAATGCTAAATATTGTGATAGCTTTGTTTATCATGTTAGAAACTCTACTACTAATGTTAATAATAATAGTAATAATCGTGATACTAAAATCTGTCGTTTTCTGTATTCACCAATTTTTTCTGCATTATTTAATAACTACTGATTTGTAGAAGGTTACTGAAGTTATATCTTTGTCTCTTAATGGTTTTCCAAACTTTAAAGATCTCAACACTACGGTCACTATCAAATAAATGTTGAACTATTTCAGAATGTAGAAGACATTTTCGGACAGTAGTCACTAAGTTTATTCTAAACTTACCTACTAGAGTGAAAGTATCACGTTTGTTTTGTAAATACAGACAGTTAAACACTACCAATAAACCTTTGGTACAAATATTTCAAAACTTTATGTTTTCGGAGTCGATAGGGTAAACGTACTGCCATTAAGATTAAGATTCAGGATAATCAACTATTATTAAAACTATACGACTTAGTAGCATGCATTAGTGGAAAGAATGGAAAATAATGAATTAACAAAAAAGTTACTGTCATAACAATGTTTTATTGCATTTAATAAAGTTTATCCTTAATAACGAAAATATGAAATACGAATATACTACTTAGAATACTTAGAACAATTATCATATCAGTAGATAATCAACTATAGTGAGAAAATAATTTATTTTAAGATATAACATTACTCATTATATAAATGTAAAACTAGTTCTCACTACAAACAGCTTTTACATTGGTTTTTATGTGTTTTAATTGTTAACCAATAGTAACCAATAATAATTTCCAATTATTTAATACGTTATAAATGAACATTTACGAAAGATTAATTATTGGTTAAACAAATGCATTATTTAAGTTTAACTATGTATGACATAACTGATATGATTCAATGCATAATATGATTATGATGCATAGATATTACATAACATGAATTATTTAAGTGAATTAAAGTGAAAGAATATGGGTATTCCTATAGATCGATTTGTTAATCCAGTTGATGAAAATCTAATCTGTGGTATATGTCATGGAGTATTTATTATTCCAGTTGTTACAGAATGTGGTCATACATTTTGTGCTAATTGCTTAAAAATATGGTTAAATTCAAAATTAGAACATTTAAATAATTCATTAATAACTGATAGTGGAGATCGAGTACGTTATCAATTTACATGTCCAACTTGTCGTGCTAAACTAAATGTTAATCATCAACAACAGTATACTATTTCAAATTCTATGGTAAATACTACTAATCTCATAAATAGTAATATGAATAGTAATTGTTTTCATGAGAAACCAAATATAAATTTATTATCAGTAGCTAGACCAGTACTTGCATTGAAGAATTTTTTAAATTCTTTACAAATTTATTGTGAATATGCTAAACGTGGATGTACTACAATCGGAAGTGTTGAAACGATACATTTTGGTAATCATAAACATGTTTGTGCTTATGTACCAGTTGATTGTGCAGGATGTGGTCGGACATTAAATAGAATTGAATTAGCCGCTCATCAATTAGGCTGTTTTGGTATACAAGTAAGAATGATTGTAAAGTTTGTTTTATTACATAAATTATATTTTAAATAAATAGCCGTACTTATTATTATATGCTTTAAAATTATTACTACTTAATTTTCAATAATCTTTTGTAATGAAATCTACAACATATATTTTATCCAATCTGGATGAAATACCTCCATTTCTTATCTGAAGCTAATATCCATCACTTTTAAAGCCAAGATCGTAAGTGTGTTTGACTTATTGACTAGCTATAACGAATAAACTATAGTAAACTGTAAAATCCTTGCTGTTATGCCTTTATCACTAAAGTGATGACAATTACTAACTTGTTCAACAAGTATAATTCAGTGTTAGTACTGAGTTTACTAGGGATACAATATTTCCTGGTGATTACTAAAAGTAAGATTATATCTTCTACACGAATTCTTCCTTATCATTATATTAGTTTACTTGTAATCAGAAGGAAATATAATGTGTATTTAAATAGAACAAATTTATTCACATAAATCCTGGACATATAATTTCAAGTACTTAATCAGTAATTTATGGTTTTATGAAACGAAGGTGGTTTTGTAGTCATAGAAATTAAATTTCATTTAATATAGTAGTCTAAGATTGATGTCGACTATGTACCTCTGAAAACTAGGAAGCACTGGACAGGCGTTTTGTCCTAGTTTGAGACTCCTCAGCAGTGTACACTCTCTATTTTGACAGGGAATCTTACCCATGGACTTCAAGTCTCAGTGTTAAAGCTTGACAGTCTGCACCACCAAACTGACTAGCGTCTTATGGTAGAATTTTCATTTCCATTAATTTGTAATAGAGCCCGACGATCAGTTAATGCTACTGATGATATCTCCATTATTCAAAACTTCTTCATACAATTTCAGCAACGTCCTGAGGTTAATCATTAGTGAGCTGATTAATATAAATAAACTTTTTTATTTTGTTATTTGTTGCTGCGGATCTATGAGAAAGTACAACAGAATATTACTAATCTACGTAATTAGAAATCTTTGATCAATTTTTTATACAAATCATACTTTGTTTGTTCGTTATGGCTGTCTGAAGAAAACAATCCTGTATTAGTCTTAAAGCTCATTATATGAACTAGTAGTTTACTATGACATTAATAAACAATTACGTTAATTCAGGTGATAAATAATATGACATTTTACAAATTTAATTTAATTTTAATGCACAAATCGAGGTATTTTATTCTATTCATATGGTTATTCAACAAACTTTACTAAATTTGTTCATGTAGTTGGATAAACGAATCAATAAAGGACATCCCTTGTTTGATAGAGTAGGCATTTAGAGAAAAGCAGTCGTCAGCACACCTCAATTATTCTATGTTTCTTACCACTTAAGACTTGTTACTAATGAGTGGCTTCAGCCTTGAGTAGAATGATGTTTACCGTGAAATTAGAACGTATGTCAATCAGACAAGCTACTATTATGCTAATTAGACCATGAGTAAGATACTGTAAATTATTTACATCAAATGATCACTGAATAGTAGCCAGTATCATGTCTGTCTATTCCTTACTATTGTTCCTTTTTGTAGTGTATTGAATTATGACTTGATATTCACTGTTATGTTATTTGATTGAATATGTAAACTAAATTTCAAATAGTCACTGTTATATATTCAGAGCTGAGAATTAATTTTCAGTAAATAAACTTGAGAATTCCAAATTGAATTCAACGTGTTTTATGTTTACTTCATAAGAGTTGAATGGGTTTTTCTAAAATTTGCTTCATTAATTTCTACAAATAGTAATAGTCCTATCTACCTCATTTATTCACAGGTATTCTAATGACAGTGGTTATACCAAAGAAGTTAACTTTATAGTCATTAGCACTTTGTTTTAAGCATAAATTGTGAGTTATTGATCACACTTACTGTCAATTAAAATGATGCTTGTATAAAATCTGTAATTCTGAAATGTAATGTACCACACTAAACTATGCTTTTGAGCACTAAATAAACATGTAGACAAAGATCATATGATTAAATGTGTTTGTGTTTGATGAAGCTTTTACTAATTTTTAAAAGTTACATTGAATATTTATACAGCCAGGATACTTACATCTATATGAAAAGGATTAATTTATTGTAAACGAATCTATCGACTCAACCCTTCTGCCAACAGTATAACAGTCTATCAGATTCACTTTAAAGTATGATCTAGATTTTAAGGGCGATATGAATAGAATAACCATATCACATGATATTCAATCAAACTATTTTTATTGATTCACTTAACAATAGAAATTTTGATTAACTAACATTTATTTATCTTGATTACTCACTAGTTCCGCTTTACTTGTAATGTAATACTTAACTTTATGATTAAACTAATGGCATAGTGATAGGGAATATGTAAATAGTTCTTGTGTCTTTAACTATCAATTATAGTATAAAGAGATGATAAATAAATCTTTCATTTTTTTCGATTTTTGTTTCAAATTTTAAGTGATTTCTTTATTAACTCAGTTTCATGCTCCAGTTATTTACAGTTTCATTTCATGCAATCTTTTATTCTAAGCATAGTTATTCATTCAATCATCTCAATCATTTTAATAATATTACTAAGTAACAATAAACTAATGTAATTGATATTATTCATAATGGATAATCTAGTCACTTAATATAAACAGTAATAATAATAATAATAATAATTTAATATCCTTATATGGATCTCACTGTCTCTTTCTGTATATCACCAAGGCAAATGTTCATGTTGCATTAAATATCTTTGAATTATCTAAATAATATCTCTAAGGTTACTCAATCAATCATTAAAGTAAAACAAATGCCCTATATATTTATAATAGAATTTTAACAATACTGTTTTTCTTTTATCATTTTCATTAGTTTATATGATAGTAAAGATGATTTTTGATGTTTACTAGGAAACAATGGACTGTTACTCTTGCTTTAGTTTAAGTATCATCTAGATTAAATATTGACATTTCCATTCTTAGATAATTGACATATTGTTATCATAGAAAAATATAATAATAGATGACACTACTTTTATTTCTTATAACAATTATATTCATTTAACTAATCATGAGTTCTTATACTACAATGTACGTCATAAACTTTATTATGCTGTCTAGAAAATACAGATAAATAGTATGAAATATACAACTGAGGAAGGTAATGCATGAATGAAATATTCATCTAACTCCTGGTTTATAATGGTAGAGATATTGATTATTCAATTAACGCCAACATAACAAGAAGGCAACATGTTTTGCCACTATGAAAAGTTCTATTGCTTGCATTACATCTAAATTGCTAACTGAATTCACCCACCGTTTATCTATGTAATTATCTTTCTACTTTATTTACTTTGATATGAAACTTTTATTAATCTCTGTCGTGGTAGGTTTTAGTTGTTCCTCATCGTTTTTTCGGTTTGTTTATACATGCTTAGATATACACGATTTGTAGATTACACTGACTTAACATCTGTAATAGTATTCTTAACGATGAGAAGCTTTCATACGAATTTGATTGTCCAAAGTGACACTGTATTAAATTATAGCATTACTGATAGAATATGCAGTACTAAGATGAAAATATCACTTGTATCGAGGTTTAATGTGTAGGTAGATTAATAGTGTAGACTGTTATTTTAAGTATTTTGGTGCAACAGAAATTCAATATACGTTTAAACTGTCATATGATTGGTAGATATAACCCTAAATTTATTAAGACGTGATCGTATCTTTTTATTATTAAACTGTATTTCTACTCAACAAGTAGATTATTATGGCAAAAAGGGTTACTTCATTCATTTACCTAATCAAGTACATAGGGGGTAATCCTTCTTGCAGTTTAATATTTATTTAGTCTTCTGGTGTGAAGTCATGAAATGACAAAGAATTCAGAGATGAAAGTTATAACAGTAACGCATGGCACTTTTAAACAGGCATTTAAACAATGTCTCTCTTACAAGCATGTTCTTTGAGCCAAACGAGTAATTATGAAGCTCTCTTAGTCATTTTAAACAGTATCTGATACACCATTAAGAGAGCTTTTCAGACATTTAATAATCGTGTATCCTTGATAGCCATGAATATGTTTGATTATCTTAATAAAATGTTTTATTATTTAGTCTTAACTTATCGTCTACACTGATTTCTGGTAAAAATATTGGCAATTTAGTTAATTGACCTTCTTCACATGGATTGATAGATTCAATCTATATAAGTGTGTTTATTGATTGATCGGAATTCCATTATTACCAACTCATCGACGATGTTTCTATTGTATCCCAAACACAATAAAAGAATACAAAACTATTATTTGTCCATTTTTTCGTTATTCAGATGCTTAGCATATACAGGGATTGAAGAACAGAACATTAAATAATTTTTAAATTAAATTTCTTGGTCTTGGTAGCATTTTAAGAAACTTTGGTTATCTCTGTTCTGTTATTCAAAATCTTTGACCAATAACAAGTAATCCCTTTAAGTCTATAATGGATAAAAATGAGTAATTCGTAGTTGTTTTACTTCTTCTTGCAATGTCCAACTATAATACACCAGCAATCTAACTTCTTGACACTTTCTTAATTAAACGTAACGTTTTCTGAGTATTTTTGATAAGACTCACTACACTTACGTAATTGTTTGCTTAGGTATTAGACAGACACTGTTAAACATAATAATGGCTGCATTTAATCCCTGTAATTATGCACTATCGAAAACCGATAAAGTATCAACAGAGATGTAATATCTAGTTTGTGTGGATAATAAGTTATATTTAACTAAATACTTATAATGCTTCAAATCAAGAAAAAACATCATTGTGTGAGCTGAATGATGCAAAATTGTGTACATAATTTTGAAGTTATACATAGAATTCTCTTCCCTAAATGATTGTTTTGTAATGAGTCGTTGTACTTAATGATATCATCAGGTTGAGATCTGGAGCTGATCATTGTGAACACGTTATCTTCGAAATGGTTTGTTATTTAAGTGGAAAGTTGGTAGAATATATATGTATATAATAGTTGTGTAGTGTTATTGTCTAACTGAATAATCCTGAAGTGAATTGTATCTATACGATTTTGTGCATGTTGTTTGAGTGTTTTGAATTCTTCTGAAAACATTTTTTTTTTAGAACCTTAGAAATTCTTTTAGATTCCTAAAAGTTTCCTTTTTATTAATAATATTCTAACTAATTTTGATAAAGCAATAAGAAAATGAAGTTTTTCAGAGCTATGTGATAGATACATTTCGAACAATCTGATCACACATACACTTGTTGAGGCATTTATATATGAAAAATAAAAGCTTACTAAACAATAATAGTATAAGCTAAGTAAACAAGGATAATAAAGAGAACAATGTAAATCACACTCTACTAAGGTAGGTTGAGTGAAAGTACAAATTGTTTTTGAACACAAAAGGGGGGGTTTGAACTTCCTTATAGCTATGGTTTCAACAAGTCTTAGTATGCAACCTAAAGCACATTTATACAACACCACAAAAGATGATTTGACACTAATTATGTGGCCTGTCTCCACCAAGTGTTTAGCGAATAGACGACTGAGGTTGTTTATCCTGTACTTTTAGTTTTCCTTTCGGGTTTATTTGTTTATGGAACCATTTAGGTATATGTTCAGCTACCCTTACATGCAGGCCACGATTGCTCCTCCCTATATATATGTCTCCATACATACACGGAAATTGATAGACATAGTGGAATATGATGCATTCGTTTACATACTGTTTAAGTTTATTGTGAATTAATACTCTCGATTTTTCTATTACAACAACCTTAGCTACATAAAATGTCCTGTTGACAACCGACTAAAGCCTTTGTTTTAACATCAGACTATTTAAGCCACCTATGACATGTAACATGATATAGAGTGATTTTTAAGATGCTAGAAATACAGTAAGCTTCATCATATTGCAACATTTCCATCGATTTATGAACATTTTTGTATATCTGTTCAACATTAGCATTTCTGACAGAAGATTTTCATTTTCTTCAATAGTATCACAAATACAAATACGATTGATCCTAATATAATATTTTAATACATTTTATTATTTATTATTTAATTGATAAGAAAATATACTTGAATATATAATGATGAGTGTAGAGTGTTTTCTTTTTTTTAAAAATAAGATTTAAAAATTTGATATTATTTTTTGGTTCCCTAGCAATTTCCTTATAGTCAAGGTCATAATTTAATTATACACTAAAACAAGTACATTTCTTTCTCTTTTTTTTTCTAAAATAAAAAGAATTGAATAACTTACCTATTTATTATTACTTACTTTCATGATAAGTAAAATAAAGGAATAAATTGTCAAAGGAATTGCTTTAACCTTATTTCTATGGTAACCTAAGTGATAAAATATTATGAAAAATAAATAATATTAACATGATTTCTAAATCAGTTTCGTTCTAGTTGAAATTAATTCAGAAAACAATCAGTTAGTTGTTATTGGTTGTTAATATTTTTTTCTTATAGTAACAAAGATAAAGTGTTTATATGCCAGAATGTTTTAAATAATCACGCCAATGTGTTTGTGGCACTCCTATTGGTTATTGGCTGATTAACGGTATCATTTTCGTATTTAATACAGGATTTTGTAAACGTCGACAATAATGTGACTTATCTTTTATTTAAGTTACAATTCAGAAGAATTTGATGTTGGTACATAATTAAAGTGCCTTTCTAAACTTGTAATTAGACATACAGAATCAGTATTTTGTTATACTTTTGTACTGTCATCAATGGAATGTGTAACATACTAATGAATTCAGTGACCTTTGTTTCAACGAAAATATCTCTGAAACCTTTGTTAGATGCACTTAAGATATTAATTTAAGTGTTCGACACCATAATGATTCTATTAATAGTGTACAAGAATTGAACTATTATCTCTGTAATTCTTGTAATATGACCGCACTTTATTAAAATTTACTAAAATCAACATGTTTTTCGGGTACTAAGGACAGATTGGTGCTTAGATTAACACTTCTTCAATAGGAATAGGAGAATTTAATTAATCATCTATTGAAAGTAAGAAAGAATCAAAAGTAACTAGTTCACTTCTCCCACTATTCAATGTTTGATCACATTAGTGAAGTTATTCTAGTATATACATCATAAATTACTAAAAAATGAAAGTATTTTAAAATAAGCCTGATTTGTCTATGCTAATTTCTTAACATAGCGATCAGCTGGTTATTAACCGGTAGAGGTATCCAACAAAGATAATTTCTTTAAAAATAAACATCTGTACGTAAAACTTGTTTGTAAATAATACAGAGGTAACTGTTGCATATTGTTGTATATTTTCTGGCAACATAATGAAAGTCTGTTGAATTATGAATAAGCTTGTAATGTCATCAAATTTGTTTTGAAGAGACGTAAATATCATTTAGTATTACATAATTCAATCTAAATATTTAATATGTTTAGTTTGCTTAAATTACTCTTTTGGGTGATAAGTAGTACTTGAGTAGAACTAAATAATTTAAAGTTTTCTTCCACATACACCAATTGTTATGTGAATAATCAATTGAATTTTTGTCACTATCATGTGTTTGATAATCTGAAGATTTTGCTGGGTCGTTCACTTCTGAGACATAATTAAGTAAGTGCATCAATGAATTGTCTAATATCAACTCATTTGGTTAAGTAAGAGTCGGTTATCAGAAATTTGTCATCTCTCACAGTTGATAACCATTTAGTGCACAGCAAATTTTTCTTGTATGAATAAATATTTTTTTACAACCCCAGACTTTACCTAAATTTGTCCAATGAGAAATTAAGAGTATTTACATTTAAATCACTGATTTTAGGGCGCGGTTATGGCGATGCATATAAACTGTTCGTTCCTGAAAAATACTACATCCTTTCCTAATGACAAACAGTAATAATCGTGAAGACAATGTTATGAAGTTCTTTTCACATGCAGTTACATCTATCAAGAATTTAATTCAAGCATATTAACATTGGTTGCGGAGTCATCGTAGTTATTGACTTCTGGTGATCAATAACTGATAGTATGCTTATAGTATGGTGGTTTATTAGTATACAAAATGCCGTATCACACAAGTATGCATTTCATATCTTTTCACTAGGTAAAGTTTCTTGAACCGTAAATCACATTGTCATATTAGTCACCTTGAGAGAAATGAAACTTTCTTGAGTATTCATACTGTGTATACTTTCCAGCACTCAACCAACATGTTTTAGATTATTAATGGGCATTGGTGGTTGATTCTCTGAGAAGGTGAACAATTGACAGTTTCTGGTGTTTAAGATGAAATACGCTGGCGGTTCACGAACAATGGAAGCAGTTTTCACCTTTCACAAAATATTTCAATTTTTATGTCTTCAAACAATGTATATTGTATAGTCCAAATGTGCTATCATTACATGTCATAGTCACTGAGACTGATAATTATGAAGATGTGCTAGTAGTCTGTTTAGCTGTATAATATGTCACTGCTGTTTTCCATAACTCATATCAGACAGATAAAGGAGCCTTAGTGAAATGAAACATAGTTAAAACCCTATTGTTATACATAATCAAATTGAGACTTACTCATTATTTTAATGGCGATTCCATAAATCGAGAATTTAAAGTAAGGCAGAACAATCTTTTCTCTAAACTCTATTCAAATCATGCATACAGAAATCGAAATTGATTGTTAACCCTAATGAATAGCATACTTTAAATGCAGAGATAATTTTCAAAGGCAAGGATGGTTCAGGATGGTTGGTAAAGTAAAATTATTAGTGATAAAATGACTATTCTGTTTAAATTGTTAACTTCAATAAATTTATGCATCAGTTGAATTGATGTACGTAATTAGTTGAATCGATAAATCTAAGTTGAATACAAACCTAAATACATTTCATCGAATATTATATTGTTCACTAAACAGTATTATTTTCAACTAATCTGATCTCACCTAAGAAAAATCTCTGACCATCAACAAACTCATTTAGATTTCAACCGATCACTAAATACATGAAATCAACATAATGTGTAATAAGTATCTATCCCAACTCCACAACTTTCCAGTGTACTGATGTAAGACATTAAATGGTTGTGAACAATACCTTTTGAATTCATTGAATTCTTCAAAATGTATCTCACAGTTTACACTCTAGTTTTGTCTACATATAACTGAGTCAGCCTCCATTCTTCCTACTTATCTAACATATCTGCTCATAAAAATTCATTATTGTTGTTCACACTAAATCGGTTATAAAGTAAGAAAAATAGTAAGATTTAAAACAAGCACAATCAAAATAAATGCCTTTGAATATACTACCTGGTGGAAAGTATAACTATGAAGGAATTCATTCGATGGAATTTACTTTATTTCATTTAAGAACGTGAAAAAATTAATTCTGAATTGGATTACCATGCGTTTTTATACTGAGCCAAATCCGGCAACATTCTGAAACACTAATTTCTTCTACCTTGTGGAACTCGACCAGAAAGTGAGGGAGGAAAGAAAGTGGTCAGCGCTTATCAGATTTCCTAAATTCTACAGTGCCTTATAACCAGCAGACGACATTTTACTTTTCAGTGCATAGACTCTGAAAAGTGACCATATAAAATTAGCATGTGTTTATAGTATCACAAAGTCCAAAATAGGTCACGCTTGTTGAGAATACTAATACACATTCAAGCATATAATGCCAAAAATAACAACACAAAACTGAAAAGTCTCCTCTATCTCTGCATGTTCCAAATCAATATAAGATTAAAACATAACGAAAAAGTAATTACTCGCTCTAGCCAATATACAGTGATATGCGTTAAAAACGTTCTTTATAAAAGTGTAGGAACAAAATGGAATTACTGAGACATAGACTGCTATGGTAGATCTACCTATAGGAGTTGAATACATGCTCTTTCAAACTCTCAGAGTTTATGAACTTTATGACTAATAAGACAGATTGCTTTTGAATCTACCCTGGTCTCTTGTTGTTTCTCCGTCACATTATGTAACATAACTTTTGAAATAAGGTCCAGGTAGTGGTCCCCTAAAAAATAAGCGGCCTAGTTAGTCCTAGACATAGATTTAATGATATCATGCGTTTAATATACCTGTTTCAAAGATTCGACATTAACTACCCGTAAATCGAATACGTTGATGAATCAGAATTAAACTAAATATTTTAATTTGCCAGTATCTAACTCTAACAGGGAAACAGTATTCTGCCAGATAAGTCGCTCAATTAAAATTACAGAAATGCTGTAATGTGTGAATTAACACAGCACTTCCTTGATAATGAGTATTAGGATTCGGGACATTTAAATTTCTTCAACTTGTTATGATTATCTTGGCTTAAGTGAGGAAACTAAGTGCTGGTATGAATACGTGGAATTTTAAAATGCATATTCTTTGATACAACCATCGTTTCGTATATTTAGACGTAGGAATATGAATAACGATGTCATCATTGATAACATTCAAGTTATGGTAGATTTTAGAACAAGAGTTGATTGTATACGTTAATTGAATGTAAAGAAGGGTTTCATTTCGGAAATCAGACAAAAACTGCAATACACTGACTATATGTTCTATTTTAGTCTGAAAATAATCAGTAATAAGTGCCTGTGATTCATATAAGATTTGGACTTAGAAGATTAAATCCCTATATCGAGCTCATTACCCTAAAACAACTGGGTTGGAGTTTAATGGTTCATACCTTCATCTTCATTCATTTTCTAATAATACAAAAATCCACTAATTTTTCACAGTTAAAAACCATAGGCCAATATTTAATATGAATGTTTAATATGAATAAGTCGTTAAGCACTGCTAAGGATTTCCATACTAGAAAACAGCAACTGTCCTGTGATTTCCGGACGTTATTGGCTGTTTAACATGAGTCAGAACAGTACAAGTTGTTAAACAATATTATTTTCGATTTGACCTTCATCAGGTTTCACTCTAACATACAATAATATTTATGTACATATGTGAAAATTGTTAAGCCAATGAACGCAGTTTATGAATCTATCTTCACAATCAAGTAGATGTATTACAGAGCCGTTGATCATAATCAGTGGAAAGTGCAAAATGATAGTTAGAGGATCCAGTTTATGCTTTCTGTTTATTTTACTTTTGTTTATTTTTTTCGTTGTTCTTTTCGTTAATTACCTTCTATTACTTATATGAGAGGGTTTTTATTCGCATACCTCCAGCTACGTAATTTTTTCAATGATTATTATTTTAATAAGTTTTAATTTACTTCTTGTAGTGATATATATTTATTCGAGTTGTTTAACTAAGCTTATCATCACTAGCAGTGCATTTATACTCTACTATCACTTTGTACTTTTCACTAATTATGGTTAACAGTCATCTAATTGGCCTACCTCAATGTCACAATTTGATTTACAAATTACCCTGATTACTTTAACATTATGCATATTTGTATATAAAGTCAAGCCTAATGAAGATCTAACTGAGAGTAATATTATTCGCTTGTATATATTGTTCAAATTTACATTACGGGAATTTTCAACAAACGTATGTCAGTGATTCAAGGTTACAGAAAAACCTAATTCCAATCCATGTATACATGTATATGCATACTTCGAAAACAGTACTCATAACTTAATAGTATCCATTGGAAAGCCATTCGAAACTTTGCACTATATGCTAGAGAATTCATCTTTACATTCCATTTCTAAATTGTTTGGCCGTATATATCGATTTATTATTAGATGATATCATTATTGAAAGACAAATTTCTCTTTTTAATGAACTAGTTTATAATCCTCTTCTAGAAAATTTCTGGAGAGTAAATTTTATTATTTAACAGACTGTTACGTAATGGAATTAATCATTTTCATGAACTTACTGAAATTTATTACATAATCATCAATTCATAATTATGTCAATTACATTCATCATTTGGTTTATTTAATTCTATTAGAAAAAAAATATTTAATTCATTGAAATGTAACAATAACTTTTTATATGTAAGTTAAGCAAAAGTACTATTATTATTTTCCCATTCTAGCGTCTCATCTTATATGCATTCATGATTTATTCAACATTTACTAAAGACAAGAATTTGCGCTTTTTATAATATTAAGAAAATATCATCCTGAAACTATTTTGATTAGGGTAGATGACTTTATTTGATCAGCTTATTGTAACATCCAGTAAGTCTGTATTGCATATATATATATATATATATATATATATATATATATATATATATATATATATATAGTGTTTTCCTTTGCCCACATGCATAAAACAACTACTTGCTTAAGTATAACATTCTGGTTGCTAAGCAACGCCAACAACAATCTTTTTCTCAATATTTTCAAACTTTTCAACTGTTTTACTTCTTATCTAATAAGTGATTGTTGTATATTAAAGTTTTTATTTTCAAACTCTGAAGTCATTTGTAAATGCATTCTATGAATAAATTAGCTTAAAGTAAACTGAATAATATTGTTCGAAAATGATGGGTAACAGAATAATTAGTGAACAGTTAGACAACTCATAAAATGTCAATCTCGTTTTAAATTCTTGACAGTGTTTACCAGATATAACTTTATGTAATAGATAATACTGTCCATGGATATATTAGTGATCGCTTTCAACTAATAAGCTTTAGTATCCGCTGTGCTGTTAAACGGTATTGTGTTTCAGAATTGACGATTACCAGTGGCAAGTTGTTAAGTCACATGTTTTGTCAGCTAGGAGTCGTTAGCAAGGCACCATGGAGGATATGAGAAAATTATTAATTCCAGTTACATTTTAATATCCACAGCTTAGTTTTCATGCGATAGAGGTTATTATTTCATCGTATTCCAATTTATGAAAGATTCATGTTGTTTCACAGATTGTTTTAATATTGAATATCGTTAATATAAAATTAACAAAGGAGAAGTATTAATTAAAATTTTTTAAACATATTTTTAAAGTTTGGATCCCAGTGTGAACATCAACTTAGGTTGCAGGCAAATCCAGCCGATTGGTCCCAAATAGGGAGAAACGCGCCTCCTGGTTTGCGCTTGCCAGTCACAATCCAACGTCTAATCCAACTACTGCTACATCGAGGCAGTCCACTCAGGATGCACATATAGCAACAGAAGCTGACCAGTTTTAATCCATGACTAATCAGTGGGAAAATACAAGCTCAACCCTAAGTTTTCAAAGTTTTCTTAATTTTTTTAATTTTTTATCATCGTTTGTTCACATAATCTAGAAATTCAGTTTTTCAGTCTTATGTAACTATTATTGAAATATTTCATCGATCATGCTATTAGTTTACATATAACTCAACAAGACCTATCCATACACAATATCGCTGAAGTCTGTAGTATTCTGTCTATTTTTCAAAATTTGTCTGTCTCTTTTATATACGCAGATCTACAAAATACTTTCTAGATGGTCCTTTACTTTACAGCGAATTCTTCTGGTAATAAAATATTTTTGCTAATTTAAACAAATTCATTGTTAAATAAACACTAGCTTTACACAGCATAATAAATGAGTAGCTATGCAGAATCAGTGTCAACCTGCTCTCTACACTTATGTGTCTTATATCAATATCCAATCGCTTATCATAACATATATTTCTAATTTTATTTTTTTATTCGTTACAATTGTTGAGGGTAGGGTATTATTGAAAACCAAGGAGTACTGGACAGCCGTTTTCTACTAGAACAGTATTCTTCGAAATTGCGAACTTTTGATTCCGCCGGGTAATCCAACTCACGGACTTCAGATTTCAGGGAGAATACTTAACCACTTGTACCAATAGCTCAGTTGGCATCCGATTTTGAAATTTCCACTTCCAAACGATTTGTGATACAGCCCGATGATCATTCATTTTTTCTGTTGATAAGTGTCATACTCCAGACATATCCGAAATTCACTACTCGGGACTTCTCACTTGAACTTTAGGAACACAATGAAGTTAGTGTTTAATGAGTTGATTGTTTTTCCTTCCATTGGACACCAACCCAATGGCATAGATAGTCAAGTGTTTCGCGATAAAATCTGAAGGCCCTCGATTACATTCTTTGGACGAAATCAAGGTTACTTATCCTTTCTAAAGTCCCATACTAGGACAAATAGCCACCCAGTTCTCATTGATTCTTAGAGGTATCCTACCGAGAACAAAATGTGATGAAATACAAGCAACAAAGTTAAATTAAATGCAAGTCTCAAAATATATATATTATCATTTCTTTTTAAATGTCATCATGAAGTTCGTCTACAGGTTTTTCATTTTAGATAAAGTCTCATATGAGAGAAAATTTCTCCAAAGTATTATGAATTAGATTGATAGAACATTAAAATGAAATCACTTTCGCAAGTAAGCGAAAATACCCGACGTAGTGTATTCATTATAACCAGTGACTGTAATAATGAGCAACTCATTGACTAGAAAATCGACGCAAATGAATTGTTTATTCATGGAGTAGTGGCAAATGTTAGATTTATAATTGGGAGTGATAGAGATTGTTGAATTAAAATTTAATATCAGCTAATGCACTTTGGGTCATCAGGTCTAACGTTTAGGCATTGACTGTAAAATATGAAGGTCCTCGGCTCTGGTCGGATCATAGTATATCATATTTTAGCAGTCATAACACTAAGATAAGAAAGCCAGGATTATTCACCATATTAAATTCATTGCATCATATTTATCTAACTCTTGGAGTTGATAAGATTCTTTTGGTTCAGTTTCAATATATGTTGTTAATATGAAGTTAATTGAAAATAGATGATACTACTCAGCAGATGTATCCGGAATCTTGAAAAAGCTTATACTTCTTGTGAAATCTGAACCTTAAACACTTTTCTTGACAATCTCTGTTGTTACGACCTGAGCTATTCAGTCGTCAAGTAGGCTATTGTTAGCTATTTACATTTATATGTTTTGGTATCTATAATAGTATACGCACATCTTATATATTTATGTCTCTTACATAAGTACTTTATCACCTTTAGCTTAATAATCAATATTTTAAAGAGCTTAAAAATAACTGCTTCTTTTACCAGTAGTATTTGAAGTCTAACCTATTTTCCCTTTACTAGAAATAGTAAAACATGAGATTGAAGTTTTCATTTTGAAATAAAAATAGTTTAGAATCAATACATTTGTCTAGACAATGATTTAAAAACAACTTATTAGAGTAGTATGAGTAGTATGTATTATTATAGTATCAGTTTACTTTTGTCCAACAAGAAATTTCTAGAAGTTTCTGTTTCCTTTATCTGTTTATTCATATTGATTTATCAATGTTGCCAATAGACGATGAAGTAATATCTCAACCAAGTAAATGTTTAAGTTGGATTGTGACTGTCAAGTGGAATCCAGGACGCGCGTTTTGTCCTATTTTAGGACTCGTCGGCTGGATGTACCTGCATCCAAATGTTGATGTTCACAGTGGGATACGGACTCAGTCCGTTTCGTGTCAAACGCCACCGCGTTCATCACTAGACTACTGAGTTCAGACAGTCACACTTGCGCAATGGGCTTATTGGTAATAGAATTAATATGTATATTACCGTTGATTTATTATAGACTGAAACGCGCGTCCTGGATTCCACTTGACAGTCACAATCCAAATCAAATAATGCTTGTGAATATTCGCTATATCAAGGCAATTCGCTAAGCATGCACATATAGCAACAAGTGACTGATCAGGTTTAGTCTATAATAAATCAATGGGAATATACAAATTCATCCTACAAGTAAACTGTTGTTTGTTCCCTCCACTGAAGGTAAATATGAATCAACCTTTTTTTTCTTAAAAGTGATATTAAATTAAAGAGAAAGTAGTATGTTTGAATCAGTAGTAAAATGAAAGAAGTAAAAATGTCTGGAATGATTATCTTGTGTACATTGTTTTTTTTTTTAAAAAAAATAAACAACTACTTACAATAATTCTAGTGATAGTAGTAAAGATACTTTTCTCTCATGACTAGAAAAATAAATGAATAAAGTGTATTTATGTTAATGAATGTAATTTTTTAAAGAGTAATTTACTTGATTACATATGAAAGGTGGATCCTAATGTAGGAGATAATACAAAACAGATAGGATAAGTTACTGTTTTTTTCAGGAAGGGAATAATTAAAGAACAACCAAATAAGAAATTAGTAGATCTTGTCTAATCAATAGAGTAGAAAAAAAGATATTAGTTGTTATCTGCTAAGTTTTTCTGTATAAGTTATATAGTACTAACAGATGGGCTGTGAATAGTAGTACTAGTCATATTACTTAGTTTATATTTTTATGAAAATATTGATAAAGTGGTAGTTTTAGTAGAATTATTTTCTTCGAAAATTTCATTTTACATTGATATATGTGTTGTATTGGACTACTAAAGATGAGTGATAAACTTCCAGAACTGCGTTTTGGAGAACAGATTCATTTATTTTGGTCGTGAGTGGTGTAAACATTACATTTCTATTATTGTTACGTTCCTCTTACCCTGTCCTCTCGTTTAGCATATTTGTTGTTATTATATTGTCTCTTATTATGGACTACAGTTAATTAATTGTGTACAAGTTGTCCCTATTTACTACCACTATTTCCTTAGTTCTGTATTAATGTTAGCTTCCTAATTGGTTCACTGTGTGGTCTAATTTTGTGTATATATAAAGGAATGATTGAAATACACTTCGATTCTATCTGTTTGGCTCATCAATTTTTGTTTTGCTTCTATTCCGGCTTGGAGACTGGTAGTCTCAGGGCAGACGTGTCCGTACAGAGATCAGCGTACAGTGATTCGTATTTTTGCAATTCATAACAATATGCAGAAAGTGTAATACTTGTGTAAAAGTATTAACGGACATATAGGTACATTGTTACTAGTTTAGATAATACGGTTTACTAATTTCACTTATTTTATGCTTGACGATTATGTTTATATTGACAGCAGTTGATATTTAGAACAAGGTAATGTTGACTTTACTTTCAGTACATAATCTAACTAGGCTAAACTCACAAAGTCAGTTGCGTTATGATGTCACCATTAAGTAAGAAAATGTTTTAATAATGTGATATCATGAACTGAATTTACAATTACTGAATGCAGATTCATATTAATACTCCATCTGACGTTTTCGATAGACTGATAAGAATCTAGTTGTGTTTTTTGAATCTTAAATAAAGCCATAGCGATAATGTTTCCAGATAACATCAAATACATCATCCGTTTTATTGCATTTCATTCGACTTACAGACAGTCAGTTTATCTGATTTAGGAAGGATTGTAATAAGCCAGAGAGAAAGTGCGTATTCATCTGATTAAAATACATATGTAGTTACGTTAAAAAACAAGTCAAAGCGAACACTAAGTGTAACACTTAAATTACACTTTTCCTAATGTAAAACTGATCTCGTTGTTTGATATCCGTTTATTGTCAACTGTATTTATTGATTTATATGTATTTACATAGGTAGACAAATTTGAAAGACAGAAAGCGACAGTCTTTGTGTTTCATTAAACACAATTCAAACAATCTGCATCTCAGAAGCTTCAAAACGTTCTCCTATTTCAATTACACATCACCTGTTAGACGCGCAACATGAAGTGATGATTAACACAATTCTACAACTGTGAGGCTTACCAGAGCTATTATCAATTAGAAGGCACTAAAACATGACCTATGTATTCAAAAATATTTAATAATAAACCTTCAGCTGTTATACTAACAGATCTGAATAGTGATTAATATTTTTCCTACTGTATATTCATTTATTTCTTAACACATTTCAGTGTGTTTAATTCTGAAGTTACCAACTTCGTCGTATAGTTTCCATTTGTATGCATCACAACACTAAACAATGAGGTCGCTTGAAATGTTTTCTAAATTTTTATATTCCACTGCTAATTATTCATGTTTATTTTAATGTATCATAATCATATTACGTAGTCAAACTATTAGTGTTTCGATGATTTATCATTCCTATACGACCCTTTAATTAATCCTTTTCAAACATTACGTAATCAAGCCACTTCATATAGTTTTCATTCATCTATGATTACTCACAGTTTACTGTTTAGTCGATTCCCTGATGAACACTGTTTACCTTTATCTCTACTTGCATTAATATGATATACTAAGTAAAACCTGATTGCTTATATGTAACTGAATTCAGAGTATTCTGCAAATACTTTTTGCAAGGAATTCTATAGTAGGCCCTAATGGAAGCATTGAGTATTCGAATAGAGTCATAGTGTACAATGATTTATTTAATTCCCTATTTACCTAGCTTTGTACCAATTTATTCGAACGAATATATATAATTAGATAGTTTATGACTTTTATAATTCATAGTGGTTCGTGAAACCAATCTCATCATTATATAAAACATCTCGTCAGGTATTCAAGTATAGTTTACTAAACAGTTCATACAGTTGTAATCATACATTATAAGCATTAATAAACCAGGTCTTACTCTGTAGTAATTAGTGACGAACCGAATCTCATAGATGAAGTTGAAACGGAACCATTACTGTAAGTGATTCAACAACATATATGTTACATTTCAATGTAAACTGGTTAGATAAAGTCATGATTCATTACAAATGTCGTATTAGTTAACACACGTCAGTAAAGTATATTTCCATTGTTAAGAGGACTAATGTTCCCTGTTGATTTCAAACCCAGTATAACTGAGTTGTAAATCTGCCAAAAGTTTATTGCATTCTTTAAATAACCAAACACGAGTGATTACTATTTTGTGATTGATAATGAAACTAGAAACGTGACAGCGTTTTGGTTATACTTCGTACGCTGAGCTGGATAATTAACTTGAGAAGCTTCCGTCGTCAGTTTAGGTGACTTTATTTGCCCAAACATCTGATAGACATGAAATATTGTTCTAAGTAACCATGTATAGAAGAAAGTAAAATGAAATATGCAGAACTCTAGTGACTTCTTTATTGTCATACTTTCTATAATCTAGTTTCACAATAAAGTTATTAATGCATTGTATCTTTGAAAATCCTCATAAGCAATTAATCAATATATTCTTTTTAACAGGCTGAATTAGGTGAAATACATAAAGAACCTATTAAGACGTCTCAAGAATTACAATCAACAGTCGATGTTGGTATTCAAACATTAACATGTTTCCAACAAGACGAATCAATTAATCAAGGAAATTCTTCACATTTACAACAATCAAAAGAGATCACAACCAATGTATGCAATTCAAGCGTTCAAACCTATAATGAAAATCTAAAAAGTACATGTGATTTTCAAGCTCAAACAGATTTTAATCATAATCAACTTACATTGAAAATTGATCAACACTATAATAATAGAAGTTTACAACTATTAAATATTAGTTTAATCAAACTTGTTCATGCATTACGTGTTGAATTAGATTCAGCTCAAGAAGAATTATACTTGAGAAATGTTAAACAAACATAATATTCTCACAAACAATAAAGATTAACAAATGTTTATTGCCTAAATACATTAATTTATGAACTATGTTAAGGATCTTTTCATTCTATTAGTAAGAGCATTTAGCCGTTAGCTGGATCATTCTTCATTAAAAAAAATGATAATTATACTCTTACGTATGGTATGTGAGCCTGGTCGGTTGTTGGCTTACCTATCTCGTATTCTTCTGAATCCTGCTTGGGGGCTAGGATTCACAGGATGATGTGTGGGTAGAGAATAACGGCCTTAGTGTCTGGGTTTCTCGGTAAT
Organism: Schistosoma japonicum; assembly: GCA_025215515.1. Classification (NCBI taxonomy): domain Eukaryota; kingdom Metazoa; phylum Platyhelminthes; class Trematoda; order Strigeidida; family Schistosomatidae; genus Schistosoma; species Schistosoma japonicum. The sequence continues at coordinate 33,093,831 of CM046062.1, read as the reverse complement.
AACTCATGTTTAGTTTGCTGTCTCCGCATATCGTGATAACCCTTACTTCACAACATAAAAATACCTTTCTCTCTAGAAGTTGATTGATTACTAACCTTGTCTTGTAAGCCGGATATATAACTTCCCATTTTTTACTTGAAATCAACATATGTATGTATTTCTTGTAACAATCTAGAACTTGGCGCAAATAGTGCATCAGTTCAAGTTACCATACCTCATTAGAATAGTACTAATTAGCATTAAGTTAATAGAAGTAGTAGTTACGTAAATTACAGCAAGATGAAAGTATGGACGTATAGAATAAGATACGAGGAGAATTAATTAACTTCTAGAGAGAAAGGTATTTTATGTTGCGAAGTAAGGGTTATCACGATATATGGAGACAGCAAACTAAACATGAGTTAATACCGAGAAACCTAGACACTAAGGCAGTTATTCTCTACCCACACATCATCCTGTGAATCCTAGTCCCCAAGCAGGATTCAAAAGAATACGAGATAGGTAAGCCAATAACCAACCAGTCAAATAATATTTCGCTCATACGTTTATATGCACGCAAATGTGATCATGCAGCAGACCAATAAGAAAAATAATACTTAAACAAGAGGAAGACCAGAATGAGTAAGAACTTACGGAACAGTAACATAGATGATTAGCTATTATTTCTGATAGAAAAACAATATGAGAACAGATCATGGGTTTAACAGTAGGTTGGCGCGAGAGAAACAAGATAATAATAAAAATAAGATTATCGACTTACATTTACTGAAAATAGGTGAAACTGTCTTCTAAAAGTTATTTCCTAAACTTAGTTATTTTTCTTGAATCACCCAATATAACAGGTATAAAAAAATTAAACCTTATAACTTACGGAAAGAGAATGGATGAATGAACCTGAGCTACTGTGATTGTTTCTGAGCTATATCACCCAATATCTAACGAGTGGTTAAGGCAACTGCCGGTACTTTGACCAAATAGTCTACGTCCACCAATTAGTTTCAAACTACTGGCCAGTGACTTCATGAATTGATGCAATATTTTAGTTTGATTGTTCGTAGTTTTCTTTCATCTTATTAAAATATCAGTCAAAATCGCTGTTCGAGGTAATTAGTGATTAAACATACTAAATACCTGTTCTGACCACTTCAGTCGGTGAGGATTTCCATCAACATCACCTTATTTTCGACCTTTCCTAACAGTGCTAGTCCAGCCTGATAATAACTTCCCCAATGATCCCGACAACAGCTAGCGTTCTTTCGAGATTTATAAACTGTATTTAACTAGATCAGATAACAGTTCGATTACTTACTGAAACACAAATTACAGTAGAATAATACATATTAAATAATTTCACCTTGAACTACAGTGAATTTCTTTGATTTATTTAGCACAATCAATAATTATTGAACTTCGCCTGGAATACCTCGTGGACTACTGCTAGTCCCAAGCCTAGGAAAGTAGGGCAAGGGGTTAACAAACTCATTCCGTAAATAGCAACCTTACTATAGGACGCTAACCAGAAAAAATTCTAGCTTTAACTTAGGAGTTGAAAGATTTTTATTTCGAAGACCTATGACGCCTCATGGTGAAAGCCGAGTTACTCTGGATGCCACGAAGTAGATAACCCTTTTGACGACCAAAGTAACTATCAGTTTAGGAACTTAAAAAATTCACACGTTGTGGAAGACCAGTCAAAGCATCAAAATAACTAAAGAAATGAAAAAAATGCTTCCTGGAGATGCTTGAAATAAGCAAAACGCATTGATTACAAGCTGAACAACAAAGATTATCCTCAGAAGAGGTACAGTTATACTCTGATCACAAAGAAAAAAATTCCTTATGCACACAAGGAAAAGCACTAATGCTGTCTTAAGTAGCACGCAAAGTACTTATAAGATGAGAACCTTATACACCTATCATCACCAAAACATCTTTCAAAACGACGAAGGAGGAGATCATAGTGAATGTCATCCACTGCTACGTGCTCAACAGCAGTAGCAACGAAAACAATGAAGACCAGTCATATGAAAGGCTACAGTCAATTATCGAGAGATGCCTAGTCAAGGACTTAAACATAATGATGAAAGTCCTAAACGCCAAGGTTAAGATGTACAGCACTGAATATGAAGATATCATGGGACGACATGGACTCGGGAAAAAACGAAAACGGTGAGAGGTTTGCACTGAACCCATCCGTCATCGAAGTATTATTTACGGATCTCCCAATAAATATCGGCCCACGAACAATCGAAGAAATCAAAATGGCCATCCAGAAAATCAACAGTGGTGAGTCAGCAGGGTTAAACAACACACCAGCTTAGCAAGGCACTAAACTTAGATAGAAAAGCAACTGCAAAGATGTTCCACATTTTTTTCAGAAAGATTTGAGAGAAAGAACAGGTGACAGCAGTTTGAAAAGAAGGATACCCCATGAACATACAAAATGAAAGCAGATCGTTGCAAGTGCAAGAACTACTTAAAAGGAATCTTTGCTGTTTACAACAATGATATAAGGAATATTAAAATATACACGAAACTATATAAGAGTTACGATAACTAGAGTTCCATTTTTTTTTCTATGTATGAGTTAAAGTAGTGATTAGATAACATAAAAATGCCATCCTGAATTCAGTAGAAGTAATTACACACTGATTAATTGAGATTACTTATTTGTCTGCCTTTACTGAAATGCATTTTAATGGTTTTGTAAATAAACTTTAAACAATAAATCAATATTGATAGTTAGTAACCGCGTTTACACAATTATTCAAAAAGAAAAAGTTGTTATGCAAGTGGTGAATATAGTATTAGTAGTAATAGTAGTCATATTCGATATCATAGTAGTCATTGTCTTTGTTGTCACCTTGATAGTAGCAATACGGGTTTTACAATCAACATGGTAATCTGAACCAGTATTTTATATCAAAATATTGGTAAATTCACCAAAATTTGATACATTTGCTGGAATAATTGTTAAAAATACGTAGCACTGATTGACGAATTGTTAGAATAATCACCTTGAATCTACAAAATGATAAACTACTGTTGAGTACGTATTCTTCACTGTGTGTAAGAGACGATTCTGGATCCCATTGTAGGGGATGCTACCCATAAGATCGTCCATAAGTAGTAGATAACGAAGCGTTGAGTGAAAGTGGAAACAGTAAAAAGCATATGAGGTAAGTTGCGAGGTGGCAGGGATCAAATAATAATCACTATGAAGACAACCAAAGCGTACAAGCCTACAACCAAATTTGGTGAAGGAACGCAGAGGACTTGTAAACAGATGTATAATATTCTCTATTTTCCCCATATCATTGTTTTGCAAAATCGTCATCATCATAATATTGCTAAACATTTATGATTAGCATTCTCTACTTACATTTACACTAAATTACTAACTAGATACTTTAGGAAGTAATTAGTAATCTAAAAGTACTAATTTGGCTGTAAACGTATTACTTAATTCAAATTGTAAGTTTTGTCCAATATTTCACAAACCTCATGACTTACTTCAAATTGTAAAATATTTAAGCCTACTACTAAATAAACTAGATTTCAGTAAGATGAGAATAATATTGATATTTGAGATTCCAAGGCATACAAATGGTTATTCAATTGGATATGTATAATTTGATTAAATTAAACTAACAAAGTAGTGTAAAAAATATATATAGCTTCCATCATTTGAGCGCCAGAATGATGAATGCTAAGAATTAACAACGACATATTCTACAATAAAGATGATTAAGTTCTATGAACACCCTGTTATCGACAGATTTCATCATAGAAACTTGCTAAACATTTTCCTGTTGTATTAAAGTTTACGATTTTAGTATTCTATATACTATAGTCATCGAATCAGTGCATATTGTCAAGTGATATATAAATTAGTAATAAATATCTTTAGATAGCAGAAAAGATTTCAGCTTCATTTCATGAAGAATAAGATTGATTTCTTTGATGTTAGGTTATTCAACTTATATTCTAAAGGGATTATGAGGATAAAGTTAATACGAAAAATTTCTAACATCTAAGAGTGTGAGAAACTAAAATATCTACTTAACGCGTATAGCTTTTTATCAGAATATTCTAGACAATAAGAAGTCACGTAATATGTCTCTGATTGGACAGTTATCTTACTACAACTGTGTTTATTAAAATAATGAAATCTGATACTATAAATACTCTAGGTTTTTGTATACAATTAAGCCTTGCAGTAAAGTGTTTTTTCCCGTACTTCCTGCCTTTTCTCTCGTGTTTTCACACTGAAGTGTAGCTTTAATCTGGGGGTAGTATCATAGCTTGGGAGTCGAATCAAGTGGCAGACAAGGAAGTGATAATAATTGACGACAGAGACTTCGCGGTTGATAAAAAAAATCAAAACCATGCGTCACAACAAACGGTATTTAAGGAAGCAAAAATTCGTCTTCAGTGTCATGCGAACAACCTACTACATTCTATATCGATTTCAAGATTAACATTGGTTGTATAGCAACATTTAGCTTCATCCGTTTCACAGTTTTACTTAAAGTCTGTTATTTAAAGAATAAATTGATTAGTTAATCAGGAAAACGAAGCAGACTTTGGAGTAGAGATTGTTCTGTGGAGATTGATATTTAGTTTATTGTTTGCACTAGACAGAGATTTCTCTCTAGTGGGTACTATTGAATACCAGTAGACATTGGACTACTGTTTCACTCTAGTTTGGGACTCACAGCAGAACACTATTGCAGCCTCACCAGTGGATTATATCAAAGGTCTACAAATTTCACAGTAAAACTTCTGTTACGCTTCAACTGGTTTTCAGTTTTACCTAACTCGAATCAGTCCGTAACGAATACAAACAGCAAAATCAAATATCATTCTTCACAGAACAACATCAATGCAACTATAATAGTTAGATAGCAAGTAAATAAATTCAATATATCGCTAAAGTTTTATTGAAAAAAACGTTACTGGTGGTTTTTGGATATGCAGGGAGGGTGACAGTTATCACCAATTACAGTGACATTACAGTGATTTAAGTGCGATGTCTACAGCTGAACTTCTGCAAATTTAGTGATGCTGATGATGAGGTGTTTAGAACTGGACCCAAAGTTCTTCGGTTTTGTTCCGTGGTGAACTAGGGGTGGTGTACTTAAAGCAAGTTGTATATTAGGCCGAAATAACTGTCTAGGGTTCCGTGGTTTTCCATGGTACACACTTGAGAGCAATCAATATAAAATACAAACAGAAATTAAGTATCAACTTCCCCTAAACCACTTGTACTCAACTATGATAATGGATTTGTTACTCTATGCATCTCAAACTTGTGCCAGTTAGTTTCGGTGATTAATTATTCTCTGAAGAATCAACTTAGTTTAAAATTGTGAAACAAAAAATTTGGGCTTCTGTACATTTTGATTTTACCAAATACTTTATTATTCATCATAAACTACTGTTAAGTGTTTAAGTAGAACAAAATGTAAGCAGGAAAATTAATGTAAGGTTTATCAAATCTTTTAACAGTAGGAATGTAATAGACAGTTTGCTTGTAGTTAAACTAATAAACGCTTCACTTATCCCTGGAAGTGTGCATCTTCCTATAAGATATTGATTTTATATGTATAGTCCCTGAACGATTAGATGATGCAAACATCATCTTGATTGCACAAACAGTAGAGCCAATAATAGTTGCTTTACGCACACGAGATTATTGAATCAAACTCGATTTATGATGTTTTTGGAGATGAATAGAGTGCATTTTTAGTTTATTTGCGATTTCTACAGCATCATTAATGGTATTTTATGATGGTATATCATGTATTTTTGGTACAGTAGGCAAATATAATAAATCTGTCTGCTCTAACGTTTATGCCATCGTCTTCCTTACTGTATATATATTGTAGTTAATCATTCTACTTAGATTTGTTTGCACTAAATAATCATAAATGCCACCGTAAGGTACTTATGTATAGCTGTAAAAAAGTGAATTGGTTATTAGGATGATAAATACCTCAGATAAATATCTCAGATAAGAGCATGATATACATTTGGAAAATTAAGCTAGATGTTTCAGCCGAACAGCTTTCACATTTTCATGGATAATAGACACTAATTTTCAGGAGCTTTTACATTATCTTTATGTTGGACGATTACTGTTTGAACGAAAACAGAGCAGAGTCTTATTAGAATGTCGCACAAAGGTGAAATTTTCTTAATGCATTATAAGGCACAATATTGAATGATATTACTGTTTCTATTAAACATCAGTATAGTATTTCATACAATTTGTTCTATCGTTATACACTTAGATTGAATGAACTTGTCGCAAAAAACAATTTTTAGATAAAGGCTTTGCTACTGATGTGTCAATATATCATGTATTATACCATAAGTGTAGGTTCAAATGGATTGCTATGAATGATCCAAATATGGAAAGGCTATAATCTATGATTAAATGATGTTTTTACATAAAACCTCTCAGGGATTGAATATTATCGAACGTTTTCACTCAAGAAAATTGAAACATCATGATATGAGCCATATTTGTAAGATTCTGTATTATCCCATTGTTAGTGTTTAATTGTACATTTTAATTAACGTTTGTAGATACATATGAATCCTGAGAAGATTACTTAATTAAAACCAATTTTGAAACATGTTTTTAAATATAAGTATTACGGATTATTTGTATATCTCTCTGATAAGTCCTAAATGGAGTGTAAAGCACATCATGAATTCAACTGCTAAATAATGTCTCTCTTCTAAATACTTGTTACACTCTTGAATATATCGATGTAATTCTTCTATGATACATGTATGACCAATCAGTTACAATCCATAACGTCAAAAGCAAGTTCGTTTAAAACCCACGGTAATCAGTGGAACACCATAACTGTTGGATAAATCTATGTTGTCTGTACTCATTCATTATTAATAATTCACTTTATACTTGTTTTTATGTTAATAACAAGCAATCAAAACAAATTATATACATGATTTTGATAGGAAAATTATTCCCAGTAAAAATGAATTTCATTATCTTTCACAGGGATTTATAAAGTCTATAGATTCCTACAGGAAACCATCTGATTTAGTTAAAGTTTTTGAGAACATGAGATATTTGATATTACATAACAGTCAGTTGTGTCTAGATGTTTTATGTACTTGAAATTCCACTCATTCTTACACTATATGCCAAGGATGTCATACATTACTTGTTAGAATCGATATAGATGAGGTGCTGCATTCAATCCTTGACTAATATTAATGCGATGAAGTAAATTGTTGACGTACAATAAAGTAGATACAATGTTAAAATAGGAATTATACTATTGAAAACCCACTCAGATATATCAATTGTTAAGCGTTCACTAAGCGACTTGAAGGTCCTGAGTACGGTTCCACCCTAGGATAGAAGTATTAACTTCTGAGGACGAAACAACTGTTCAGTGTTCCCTGATTTACAGTGATACTCAGTAGGATTCTGGTATGTGGATGGGTTTGTGACTTTATCGGAATATGAAGACTAACTAGATGATTCCTGTGCCGAAGTGTAATATTAGTGTCGTATCAACTTGTACAATAGCACAAAATTGGTGATTTATCACGTTTATGAAAGTGGGGTTTTATTTATTGCCATACTGTTATGATTCTGTATATCACGATTCATGTAAACATTTTTGTTATAGGAATAGAAAGTATATTCAAATCTAGACAACAAGTATATATAAGATATTAGATATGCATATGTCATTAGTGAAAACTGTTTCACTTCTGACAAGTTTGACCTCTACCTGTCATTACTTCTCACTGGAACTTCAGGAACATCCTGAAGTTGGTCACAAGTCACTTATAAAAGTAAGTGTTCTATCATAGTTAAGAGTTTGCCATGAGATATGTAGGTTCCAGGTATGATTCCCTGATGTAACAAGGTGTGCTCACTGATTTAGAGCCCCACACTAGGACTTAACAGTTGTCTAGTCCTCTCTTGCTTCACGTGCAACCCAGTTGATATCAATTTGTGATGAATACGAACAACAAAACTAACTTAACATGCTACCTTAGTTCAATTTCATAAAGTCATGATTAATAAAACATCCCATCTATAGAAAATTTAAGAAATAACTTCAATCTTTAAAAGTTCATTTCGAGCTTCTTCAGGAAAATATTCAAGATCAAAATAATTAAAGATGAGAAGGTTGTAAAACAAATTTAGATTTCATGTTTGTTCGTCAAAGTTATTCTGGTATTTGTGTTTGTTAGGTATGTTTGAAACTCCGCCCGCAGCTCTTCTAGGGTTGTTGCCGGTCCCAAGCCCGAGTAAAGAAGGAGGGTTGGGCATAGGGCTAGCACCCCTAACCCGTAAAACTCAAGTTTGCTAAAAAAACGCTAACCAGAATAAACAAACCTAACCATTTAAACTCTGCCCTGGAAGTAGAAGGAACCTATATGACGCTTCATGATGAAAGCCGAGATTCTTCGGAAGTCATGAGGCCGATGCCACCCCTTCTAACGACCAGAGCAAAAATTTTTATAGGTACATGGAATGTTCGGACAATGTGGGAGACAGGGAAGATCAGCCAGATAGCAGCAGAAATGAAGAGATACAATTTAACTGTGCTCGGGATCAGCGAAACGCATTGGACTCAAACTGGACAGAAAACATTAGCCACGGGAGAAGTGCTACTATATTCCGGGCACGAAGAGGAAAATGCCCCACACACCCAAGGAGTTGCTCTGATGCTGTCTAAGAAAGCGCGCAATTCACTTGTAGGATGGGAACCACATGGACCCAGGATCATCAAAGCATCTTTTAAGACAATGAAGAAGGGGATTACAATGAATATCATCCAGTGTTATGCACCCACCAACGACGGCAACGACAAAGACAAAGATCAGTTTTATGATAGGCTTCAGTCAATTATAGCGACGTGTCCAGGAAAGGATCTGACAATCCTGATGGGGGACCTAAATGCCAAAGTCGGAATGGACAACACCGGTTACGAAGACATCATGGGACGACAAGGACTGGGGGAAAGAAATGAAAATGGTGAAAGATTTACAAATCTACGCGCTTTCAACAAAATGGTTATAGGTGGTACAATATTTCCTTACAAACGCATACACAAGATTACGTGGGTCTCGCCGAATCATACTACAGAGAATCAAATTGATCATATATGCATTAATGGAAAATTCAGAAGATCAATGGAAGATGTGAGAACCAGGAGAGGAGCTAATGTAGCTTCAGACCACCACCTAGTGGTTGCCAAAATGAAGCTGAAGTTAAAGAAGCAATGGATAACTGGAGCAACAGCATTAAAACAGTTCAATACAGCCTCTCTTCGGGATACTGACAAACTCAAGGAATTCAAAATAACTCTCAACAACAGGTTTCAAGCCTTACAAGATCTGCTGAACGAGGAAGAAACCACTATGGAGGACAACTGGAAAGGAATCAAAGAGGCACTAACTTCAACTTGTCAAGAGGCTCTGGGCTGCAAGAACTACCATCATAAGGAATGGATTTCCACAGAGACCCTGAGCAAAATTCAACAAAGGAGGAACAAGAAAGCAGAAGTCAACAACAGCTGAACTAGAGCAGAAAAATTCAAGGCACAAAATGAATACATAGAAGCAAATAAACAAGTAAAGAAGAGTATTCGAGCCGACAAACGGAAGTATATCGAAGGCCTTGCAACAACAGCGGAAAAAGCTGCAAGAGAAGGAAATATGAAACAGCTATACGACACAACGAAGAAGCTGGCAGGGAAATATAGTAAACCAGAGCGACCGGTCAGGAACAAAGGAGGCAAGCTAATCACCGAGATTCAAGAACAAAGAGACAAATGGGTAGAACATTTCGAGGAACTCTTGAATAGACCAGCTCCACCAAACCCACCACACATCGAAGCAGCATCTACAGACCTCCCGATTGATGTCAATCCACCAACGATGGAAGAAATCAAGATAGCCATCAGACAGATCAAAAGTGGGAAAGCAGCAGGACCTGACAATATACCAGCCGAAGCACTCAAGTCAGATATAGACATAACGGCGAGGATGCTCCAGGTTTTATTCAAGAGGATCTGGGAGGAAGAACAGGTGCCGGCAGACTGGAAAGAAGGATACCTTATCAAGATACCAAAGAAAGGAGATTTGAGCAAATGCGAGAACTACAGAGGAATCACACTATTGTCAGTGCCAGGGAAAGTCTTCAACAGAGTGTTGTTGAACAGAATGAAAAACTCAGTGGATGCTCAACTTCGAGATCAACAGGCTGGTTTCCGTAAAGATCGGTCATGCACAGACCAAATTGCAACACTACGCATCATCGTTGAACAATCAATTGAATGGAACTCGTCATTGTACATCAACTTCATCGACTATGAGAAGACGTTTGACAGCGTAGACAGGAGATCATTGTGGAAACTTCTTCGACACTACGGTATACCACAGAAACTCGTCAACATCATCCAGAATTCTTACGACGGACTACAGTGCAAAATTGTGCATGAAGGACAGCTGACAAATGCATTCTCAGTAAGAACAGGTGTCAGACAAGGCTGTCTGCTCTCGCCCTTCCTCTTCCTCCTAGTGGTCGACTGGATCATGAAAACCTCTACATCTGAGGAGAAGCACGGGATTCAATGGACAAGTAGGATGCAACTCGATGATCTGGACTTCGCGGATGATCTAGCACTCCTATCCCATACACAACAGCAAATGCAAGTGAAGACAACCAAAGTAGCAGCAACCTCAGCATCAATAGGCCTGAACATACATAAGGGAAAGAGCAAGATCCTCAAATTCAACACCGAGAGCACCGACCTAATTGAACTTGATGGTGAAACTCTGGAAGAAGTGGATACCTTTACATACCTGGGGAGCATCATCGATGAACAAGGAGGATCCGATGCAGATGTAAGGGCAAGGATCGGCAAAGCAAGGGCAGCATTCCTACAGTTGAAAAATGTATGGGACTCCAAACAACTGTCTACCAATCTCAAAGTTAGACTCTTCAACTCGAACGTCAAGTCAGTTCTTCTGTATGGAGCTGAAACGTGGAGAACTACTGCAAACATCCTCAGGAGAGTACAGGTATTTATCAACAACTGCCTACGTAGAATATTGAATGTCTGTTGGCCGAAAACCATCAACAACAGCGTACTTTGGAAACGAACAAATCAGCTTCCAGCTGAAGAGAAAATCAGGAAACGACGTTGGAAATGGATAGGACATACACTGCGGAAATCATCAGACTGTATCACCAGACAAGCACTAACTTGGAACCCTGTTGGAAAACGGAAAAGAGGAAGGCCAAAGAACACCCTGCGTCGAGAACTGGAAGCAGACATAAGAAGGATGAACAGTAACTAGAGACAGCTGGAAAGGATTGCTCAGGACAGAGTTGAATGGAGAAGACTGGTGAGCAGCCTATGCTCCTCCGAGAGGGGTAACAGGCGTAAGTAAGTAAGTAAGTAAGGTATGTTTGACATTGGAGGCAAGTAGTAATATAATGAAAGATTAAGTGTGTGTATATCCACATTATTCGAGATGGCACATAAAGATGTAGACTGCTTTACAGACTTTATGTGAATGATAAATAAAAATAATCTTATTTTGATCCGTTTTCAAATGCAAGTTAATATCTCATTAACTAAGCTAGGATTTGACTCCTCAAAATAAATCTAATTATTTGAACTTGTTATGAAGAATTGTTTTGAGTTAAAAAATCATCGAAAAGCAGCAAGCACTAGACAGATCTTTTGTTCAAGTGTGGGACTGTTTATCAATGCTCTTCCCCGACCCACCAGTAAGTTGAGCTCAAGATCTTCAGGCTTTGAGGTAAACGCTTAACTATTAGACTACTGAGCCGACAGATTTCGAATGAATAATATTTCTAATCCAAACAATTCGCATCATTCATTGTTTTCGGTGGGTAACTGGGTAACGCAGACCAGATAATGATATTAAATTCCAACTCAACAAACTCCACGACACCCAAATGCATTTAATATCAGCTCGATAATGACTAACTTCTGCAGATAATTCACCGAGTTCTAGTGGTAAAACGTGGTCAGTAGATCCCATCTATATCAAGTGTAAGGTAGTTACCCAATAAGGATAATGAATTAGACCATACAAATATATCGCGAATTGATTGAGTTAGAAATATCAGTAATTGGAAGTTAAACGAGCCAGTGGTCTAATGTTTAGGCACTTGAATTGAAACCTGAATATCATGAGTTCAATTCCCAAATGGGGTTGTGGATATACACTACTGAAGAGCCCCATGCTATGACGAAACGAATGTCTATTGTTGATTCCTGGTTTTAAATGATTATCTAACTCAAACCTGTTTCTGACGTCGAATTCAAATTTGACAATCTCCACAATGCCTATTTACATTTAAACTAATGCTTATACTAGATAATGAATACATTGGTTTAACATTTATTAATTAAATTACATTTGGTGGAACACCTTGATGCGACCTCCGTAACTCAACTTATACAGTAAAAGTTTCTCACTACTAATCCATACTGCATAGAAATCACTTTAAAAGTAAATTTTTGAAAACCTGGAACCCGTAAATTGCAATCTCCCTACAAAATAGATTCACTCCAGTTATTTATATGATGTGACGACAATTTCCTCTCTTCTAATAATGTACTCAAATTGTTTGTGTCGGCAAATGTTTTTTACTGTATTAGTGGATATTAAAGTCACTCAGTATATTTATTTGCCTTAATTCCCGACCCTGTTGCAAACATATCTTATATACCATTCTAAGTAATCCCTTATTCAAACAATACATTTTCATATTTTTTTGTGTATTACTACTGGGATATTATTGTCATTGTTCTGTCCTGTCTGTCTCTATTTTCTTCATTCTAGTTGCTTACGATTAAACATAAAACACTAGTGGGATTTCTATGCGCTACATTATTCATTTATTCTATTCAAAAACATGACATTTTGATTTTCATGCTTATGGACATTTAGTTTGAAACTTCTAAAATATCAATCACTTATATTAGGCTTCTATGATTGTTTCCCTTTCATTCTCTAAGTGGATTTCAACTGCTTTGCACTACATACCTAAGGGAATTGACTTGATGATTTTTTTCTATGGGCTTAACTAATTTTTATCAGACGATAAATTGTGCGGCGCGACTGCTAGGCCTACATTAAGTTACGTGTGAGTCACACCACATGATAACTTCATTAAGCTGGGTCATACTAACCTTAGTGATTAAGCTTCTTGATTAGTGTAAGGCTAGCTACAATTTAGACGAGAATTATAGAAAAGGTTATAAACGCATTAACACATGTTGCTTTGTGACAAGTCTGATGATATAGATTAATTAATTCGTCGGTATTATCACCACTCTCAATAGTCTTTAAACAAAATGACACCCATTAGGCATTTAAGATAAGTGTATGGTAGAATCAGATATTTCACCAACTTCATACAAATATATTGCGAATCGACTAAGTGAGAAGTATTAACTATAGCAAGCCAAATTAATGGTTAAACAAATTAGGGTTCGCCAAGATGCCTAAAGGTCTTGAGTTCGATTTCCTGGTGAGTCATGCATGTGGACTTCTGAAGAGTCTCGTACTAAGATGAGACAGATATCCAGCACAAATTCATAATCTTTAATGATTGTCTAACTCAGACCGATTTGTGATTTTGAATTTAAAGTTAACCATCTCCACATTACCCAATTACATATCTAGTGTATAATTTCTCTTTTAAGAACATATGATACTGAAAATTTCAAAAAGCATCTGAAGGAAATTTAATATCCTACATGTTATTCATTTGTTCATGCTTATTGACTTTCTTCAGTTACATTTTACATTACTTTAATTTATTCATCACTACTTGAAAACATAAATTCGTGATTAAGTTCAAAGACGCTTAGATGCTTGAATTCACTAGACAAGATAAGAAAATTCAGAGGAAAGTACTAAGTATTTTTTTTATTATTTAATACCTATTCATTGTTTTGAATAAAATTTTCTTTAAGGAAAAGCCTATTTTTACCCTAAAATATCTTTTAATGAATCTGATTATTGTTATAAAGAAGTTTATGATAACGTTACTTGACACTTTATATTAAACGTATTTATCAAAGTGAAATTAAGATGGTACTTGTGAAAAAAAGCAGTAGGTTCAATTGAATTGATCACAAAATTTATGTCCTTTGGGTGCCAATGTATACCAGAGAACACTGGGCAACTGCTTCATTCTAGTATAGGATACCTTAGAATTGGAGACCTTCAACTCCGTCAAGCAATCAAACCCAGAACCTTCAGGATTCATGGTGAATGCTTAACCACCCAATCAACTGAACCGGCGTTTAATAGTCTATTTACCAATTCCATTAATTTGTGACATAACTATCTGATCAGTCAATACCATAATTGATAACTGTTTCATTACCAGTATATCTGAATCTCACCAATTACGACTTCTCACTAGTGACTAACTTCAGAAATCTTCTGAAATTCATTTCGGAAATAAGAATTAATTTCGTAAGCAAATTATCACACCAACTTTTATAATCATTTAGATCTAGTTAAAGATAATTGGCTATAAATTTTCATGCCTTAATACAAGTATCTGATTTATAAGCGATATGTAGATAACGATCAATTTCAATAAAATACTAGTTCATTTGTAATAATTTACCATTGAACTCTTTTGAATATTTCTTATACACTAAAGAAAACACTAAGTTCTACACAAATTAGGTCCCTGGTGATATTGTCTAGAAGGATAAAGAAAAAAAACTAGACCATTGGGCTCAAATGAACACAACTACATCATATACCTCCCACATGTACCACTCACAATCTGCAAATCTTTTCAGTTATTTTAAGTAGTTTAACTACAATATATAGTCATTGTAAAATACTTCAGTACAGTGGATCAAAAGGTTTGAAATCAATATTTTAAATAGTTCATATTACCATGAGATTCTTTGATTCATTTCTTTTATTTCTTAATTTCAACATTCAATATGATGAATTTTTGTTTAGTTGTCAAAGAAATTGAGTTGTTTACGATCAGCTCAGATATATATTTTAGAAGCATGAAACCCGACTGATAGTTAATCACTAGCCAAAAAGACTATTATCGTCAGCTTGCTACCGTAATAAGTGGAGTATGTACACTTGTAAGATTCCGATTCTAGAAGGTAGCAAGTGTACAGCGCTTCCTGGTCCTCAGTGGTTGTCTAGCTCAGACTAATTTATGAAGTCAAATTCAGTAATCGTCACAACATCCAATGAAAGTCATTATAAATCAAGCTTACAAAAAATCAATACAACTTCTTTCGAGTGATTTTATGAACGATTGTCGTTTTGGAGATCTCCTGTTCCCAATACATGTCGAGTATGAGGCATTTACTTAGTTATGGAAATGTATGAGATGGTTAAAATATATCAAACATTGTCTGAGCTAAAAATATCAATCGATGAAAGCAGATCGGCTTAGTAGTTTAATGGTAAAGAGTTCGTCTTGCAGTTTAAATTTCCTTAGGTCGATTGCCTAGTAATTGGTGCATGCCCTAATGCTATTGGTTCCATACTAGCACGAATGAACTGTTCAGTGGTTGCTGGGTTTATCACTGGTTGTTTGACGTAGGTCAAATTCGAAGTTGTTTTTATCATTTATTACATAATTTAACGCATCGATGACTACTTTGTTACCACGACAATTTTATTAACGTATGATATCAAGTTACCATCGATCCGATTTTCCTACTAAGTCGTTTACTTTTGACATAAAAAAAATTTATTCAAAATACATTTCGAATACATCCCTGTTTAGTCTGAATTATGAAAATATCTTTTCTGTATGAGATTTTATTTATTCTCATTTCAAACATACTAGTTTCAGTGTAGACGTTGAATCAATTAAAAATAAAACGTTTTACAGCCAATAAACTTCATCATTCATATTTACAGTAAAACCAATTAAATATTCTTGAATGATTTGATAATAATGATAATTATTATTATTATTCACAGATTGATGTTAGGAGGATACAATTAAAAACCAAGAAATACTGGACAGCTTTTTTGTCTTAGTAAGGGCTCCTCAGAAACAACCAGCCAGGATTCCACCATTGGGCTAGTGCTGCAGAGCGTTAGGCGTTCTTCAGCCTAAAACTCTTAGGACAGAATCTAGGGTGTGCACTGTTGAGAAGTCCCATACTGCGACGAAACAGCTGTCCAATGTTCCCTGGTTTTCTATGGTACTTTGTCAACATCAATCTATGACAAATAAGATCAGTTCAACTTAATACCAATCTCCACAAACCGTCTCATTAATAGTTATTATTATAGATTTGTCGATAATAAATGTTTCTAATGTTATTTGATGATTGATCATTTAGCAACTATTAATGTTACGTTTTTGTGTGACCTCATCCATTGTCATCGGTGAGTTACTGTCTCACACCCGACACGATTGAACTCCATCGGTCACGTCTTCACATTAGAACTCCAGGAATTACCTCAATGAGCTAGTCATTAGTGAGCTGATAATTAGTTACATTTAAGGGGTTGTTGTGGAAATAGTTAATTTGCTAATGCTGACATCACGAATTGATCTGAAACAGACAACCATTGATCACCTGAAAGCACTGGACAGCTGTTTCGTCCTAGTACGGAACTCCTCAGCAGTGCGCATCCACGACCCTGTTGGGGATCAAACCCAGGACCCTCTGGCTCTGCGACGAGCGCTTTACCATTGGACCACTAAGCCGGCTCCACAACAACCCCTTAAATGTAACTAATTATCAGCTCACTAGTGACTAGCTCCTTGAGGTAATTCCTGGAGTTCTAGTGTGAAGACGTGACCGATGGAGTTCAATCGTGTCGGGTGTGAGACAGTAACTCACCGATGAAAATGGATGATGTCGAGCAAAAACGTAACACGAATTGACTGAATTAGAAATACCAACCATTAGGAGCCGGCTCAGTGGTCCAATGGTAAAGCGCTTGTCGCAGAGCCAGAGGGTCCTGGGTTTGATCCCCAACAGGGTCGTGGATGCGCACTGCTGAGGAGTTCCGTACTAGGACGAAACAGCTGTCCAGTGCTTTCAGGTGATCAATGGTTGTCTGTTTCAGATCAATTCGTGATATCAGCATTAGCAAATTAACTATTTCCACAACAACCCCTTAAATGTAACTATTAATGTCATATTTATCTTATCTTGTTTAATATTGAAGGGATTTTATCGATTCCGTTAAAAATGTGAATAGCAGTCAAGGTGGTTCAACATTTTGTACACTGTGATTTGGGAGCGTTAGCGAGGAAACCTTATTTTGACCTATAATTAGTGATAATTAGAACTAATGATCTTTGTTAGATATCAAAATACAAGTTGTTTAACCATTAGAAATTATTAAATTTTCATAATAGTGATTTACTTTGATTAGACAACTATTGAAATTTAGGACAGACAGTTACTTTTTTCTATTGATGAAACTCCTCAGCAGTGTGCACTAATACAAAGGATTCAAATACTCTGATCTTCTAAATGAACGCCTAACGTTTAATCTGTTAGTTTATGAATTACGTTTATTTGAGACAGTTAATAATTCATGCTTTCAACTCTTCAATTACCTAAGGCGAACATATGCAAAGAATAGAACTGCTTATGAATCTCTGCCCACCAATTAGTAAAATTTACAATTTATGTTAATTTATAAGTGATCAGAATTAAACAGATCATGCTAATAGAGATAATAACTATAATGATGTGATTAATACTGTTGTTTTGTGAAGTTAGTCTACGTGTTGATAAGGATTATGAATCAAACTTACCATACCATATGATAAGAAGATCTTCGTCTTGTCTGCTTGTTTAATCAGAATTATAATAGAAAATAAGCAAATTAATGTTTAGCTAAACAGTATTTTGTAATCAGGTAATTTCTACTATACTTTAATTACTTAATAACATGTCGAATGCATTAAACCACAAAAGAGGTACATTAATTGTATCGGCTAAGAATACTCTCAGTTATTAGTTATTTCTCGTCAAAGTTTGTTTTTTCAGAAAATAGTCTTTCATTATTTGCGATTTACATATTCATACGTTGCTTGGCACCAAGAAAACCTACAGATTTTAACAACATTTCTAAACCAGTGGTAAACAAATTAAATATGAATGTTATTGACGTGACTTTGGGAAACATTAAAAAATTTAGACAAATTAAATGTTTCATTTATCAGTTGGATTTCAACTTGACAAAATAATCTCAATAGCGAATGTTGATATAGAAACAGAGATAGAAAAATTTCAGTTTATTTAATTTTTCAATGAGGGAAAAGCCGTTATGTTTTGTAGTACATGCATGATAGTTATCTAGATGAATAGCTAACTAGTAGTTAATTCATTTATTCAGAATTGCCAATCCATTT
Source organism: Schistosoma japonicum (assembly GCA_025215515.1). Lineage (NCBI taxonomy): Eukaryota > Metazoa > Platyhelminthes > Trematoda > Strigeidida > Schistosomatidae > Schistosoma > Schistosoma japonicum. The sequence goes on along the minus strand of CM046062.1, from coordinate 33,075,392 downwards.
TCCACAAGTCATTATGGCATATTGTCATTATCTTATTTCTAATTGGTGTTATAAGACCCCAGGGAATAAATATTTCCGTGTTTAATGCTTCATTACACAAATGCTACAAATATGTCGCGCAACAATCGGCTAATAATTAATTACTGACATTATTCATTTTAATATTTAAGGTAGCTATGATCTGATAACTAAAAAGTCTTTAAAGTGGTGATGATTGAAATCAGTAACAAATGATCAATATCTAGGGGTTTCATACTATTTGCGTTAACATGGTGGATGAAGCACGCTTCCGAATGAGATATATTGCTTAGAACATAACTAAATTTATATATATAGATACATAATTACTATCACGATCTATTCTTGATTTCTACATGATGAAGATAACCAGACAAACTTTCAGCTAGATTATCCCTCAGAATTTATAAATCAAGGCGTGAAACTAATTAGTTTCTATTCTATACACAAAGAAGCGACTTGGCATTTCGTAAAGTTTTATGGGTTTATTTAATCTACGTTGACGAAATAAATAGTATGAAGTTTAGATTTAGTCAAATACTATGTTTCGTACTCTGTCTAAAGTAAACTTTTCATATTTATTTTGTTTTACATGAAAAATTACTAAAGGAGTTTGCTAGCAAACAGTTACATGTTAATATACACATCACCGCTGTTATTATGTGTATAATGTGAAGAATAAAAGTTGCTTGTTTCACTCGACTGAAATGTTGACCTTTTTATTCAATACTCGGTATGCAGCTTTCGACCCTGATTGAAGAACTTTGAATGAAGTAAGGAACATTAGATATAGACCTAGTGGCTCAAGTATTTTACGTACATTGTAAACCGTGAACGTTTTAATCATGATCTTCTACAATATAGTAGGTATTTGTTGTTGATGAGCTGCAGTGGTTCCTGTGATTAAAGTCAGACAAGATGACATCAACAAATTGAAAATTACTTTCTAATTTTAATTTTGATCGTTAAATAAGCGACTGGTTGATTCAATCGACTGCATTTATCACAGATTGATTTTGGTTTAGTATCACTGAAAACCATTGGACATTAGACAGCTGCTACGTTCTAGTATTCAACTCATTAGATGTATATACCTCCGGTCCTGCCAGGTAACCTAACCCATGATATTCAGGTCTCTATGAGAACTCTTAACCCTATGTACGATTAGGTTAACTTACAATAACAGAATTCCCATTCCTATCAATTTATGTTATGGCATGATAGCCAGTTATCGCTTCTAGTGATAATTGTTTCATTAATAACATGTCTGAACGCCATCCGACATGAGTTATTGTTAGATCTAGTAAGCTGATTACTATTTTTGCCGTTGAACGCCAGCTTATTGTACAGATGATTAGGCGTCCGTCATGTGATTCTGATTCTCGAGTTTGATTCTCCGACAGAATTGAGGGTGTGAGTTACTGAAGAGTCTCATACAAGAGCGATGCAGATGTCCACATCTTCATGGTTTTCAGTTGTACTCCATCAATATCAATCTGTATGTTGAACACAAGCAACTAAACTTGATATCTATCACCATGATGTCATCTCAGTTCAACTAGTAAGTTTGTTTATATTCGTTATAAATATTGTATTAATTTGTGCAGAAAACTAAGGAAATAATTATTCTGAAAATAATAGTTACATCATTGAATAATTCCTTTTTAATACCAATTTAGCTTGATTAACTACTTGATTATACAACAAATGAAAACAGTTTACATCATCAATAACTAGTAAAACAAAGAATTCTAATGAGAAATAGGCGATTATTATCCTTCTAGGATGATACTTTTACTGTCGGGATGATGATGATGATGATGATATAGATAATGTTATCATCCGTATTCATGAATGGTTATCGCTTATACACATTTCTCTACTGTCTGTCAACTTGTCATTCATTAAAAAAAAAGAGTTTTAAGTGAATTCTTAATAGTGTCATTATTTTAAAGAAAAAGAAGGAAAGCAGAAGTGATTAACAAAATAAATTAGTATTACAAAGTTGTTTATTTTCTTTTTAAATTTATCCCCATTTTCATTCTATTTGTTGACTACTTTTGTTGTGTTTATTATGATTTTCTAATTATCTAAAGTAAATAAAATTATACACATGAAATGTATGTAACTGAACTGATGAATGACGATGTACGTTGATGTGTTCATATGTAAGTATGTACAAATTGAATTAAGTTTTGATGTTTGTAGAAATTTTTTTTTATATCATGAAGTTTTTCAGAATCTGTACATATTGATTAACATTCTTCAGGTTAAACAGTAGATGAATACATGTGTTCTCTTTTTTGTTTGTTTGTGAAAATCAAAAAAGCAATACTAGTTATATACTAGTTTGTTGGTAGTTTTACTATGGATTGATGCCAACCAAAATGACCATAAGACTTTAAAGTGGTGACTGTTAATGAATTTACACTTCATCATAGACGGATATTACAGTGAACATGATGACAGTAGACAACTACATTGAGTTCGGATGAAAGTTGAGATTCATTAAGCATCTGAAGTAGTATGAAAAATAGTAACTTTCTACTGATATTCAATGACTGTGTGAATTGACTATTATATCTAAAATGTTTCATGTTAATGTTGTTTCAAAGTATTATCTCTTATGTTCATATATTTTCAATTGTATTATTTGAGTGATTTCATCTTCATATACATTTCTTAACAACTTATAATGTTATCAGATTGATCTAAATATGAATGAAAATGACAAACTTTATGGAGTTTCCGTCAACTTTGTTAGGTTGTTATGTAATCTTCTGAACTCGGTTTTATGAAGTAACGAATATTTCATTAATTCAATGTACTGATTAGTATATTTCTTAGTTTGTTTTAGTATATTTAGTCACTTTTATGTTGAAAGAGTATTTTTAGAATAAGCACAAATATGCCCTTACATACTAGTGTAGATGCTTTTAAAGGCCTCAGACACTAAAAGCGAAACATAACTTCGTTTCACTTAACATACTAAATCAGTCACAGGTGTGAATCAGACAAAGTAGCTACTAATGAATGTGTACAGCGATTTGCTAGTCTGTAGATATGAAACTACAAAGTCAATAATTTTCACAATGCTCGATAGTAACCAACATATGCTAACTGGTAAATAAATTTCAGAGATAATTTTAGATCTCTAGTGGAAAACAGTTCAACTACATTTACAATTATCAACCAATTACTTTGGGTGAGGTCACCGAGTGTCGCGGACTGTTTGAAATAACACTGTAAACCATTGGGTGCTGACTCAATTTCATAAATGTAAGCACTCAAATTAAGCCTTTTTTTTGGGTTTCTTCACTGGCAGAAATGTAGACGATGACCTGCTAAGGCAGTCCTATACTAATTCAAAACTGTTATCCAGTGTTTTTTAGGTCTTAAATTTAATGTTTTTGTGCTAACTCTTTCTTTCTGTTGAGTGCTCAATAAGTGTGAAAGCATTCTTGAAGTGCTTAACAAAATTCCTGATAAATCATATTTTTATTAACTTTCTTTTGCAATAAATTTCAGTTCATTCTTAATTGTATAGAATCTACAAATCCATCAAATATATCATACTTATACTGTCAATGAAATGTTGAGACGAATTCTGTAGAAGTATATGCTTCAGACAATCAGTGAGTTCAGTAATGATCATTCTCAGGGTATTCTGTTTAGATGTGATTCTAGTTTTGAAACAGCCCTTTAGTCATTTGATTGAGTCGTCTATTAGTCGATACATTTATTTCATTTAAAATAAATTTGAAATCCCAATAGAGTGTTTAAAAGCAAGCAATCCGATGCTCTCAATAATGTCAGGCTTTATAATTATAAATTCATAATTAATGTATTATTATGATCAAATTAAGTATGTATAATCGGCGGATGAGTTGGATTTTATAGAGTTATGTATTCAACACTTTATTTGTATTTTTCGCAGATTTATATCGATTGCATACGATATAACACTGAGGTGAATCAGTTAAATGTTGCGTCCTAATATGGAACTCCTCGTCATTGGACACTTTTCACATAAACAAGAATTGGTACAAACAACAAATTAAATGTCACTCCTTATAAAAACCATCCGAACTCAACTTGAATAAGCAGATTATTACTGATTATATTCATGACATTTCGAATGTTCTAGTTTGAATTCGTGACTACTAGAGTTAAGGAATGCAGTCAATGACTAATATTCCTAATTCGTTACAAGTTATTTGAAGTGTAAAGTCCGTCCTTAAACGCCTTCTGCGTTTGTATTTAAGCAACCTCATTGAAACCTGAAGGTTTTGTGATAATAATTATACACTGCTAACGAGTCACATACTAGGATAAAAAAAAGCCGACAAGTTTATCGTGGTTTTAAATGAAAACCGGCTGAGATCAATATGACGAACATAAATAACAAATTATATGTAAATCAGTTGTGAGTGAACTAGACAACGATTTGCATAAACTAGTGAACATTTACATTGATTACGGCTTGAATACATTTAAAGTGCATGATTTAAAGGTCTAAACAGTCATTCAAGAAAATTCCTTGTAATATGTTAAGTTACAGTTGATATGATATAACGAATCTGTTGAATGTTATGTATAATAGTAGAAATGTTATTTTAGGGTAGCTGAGTTATTAAGCATTATAAACATAATAAAGTCATGTGACTAAAATTGGTAATATGTGAAATATTGCCAAGGTAAATATGCTAATAACGAAAGATAAGAAACTTATGCCAAACAAAGATAGGTGATTGTGTAACTAAGAGCTTGGGAAGGCCAGAATTAAACATACAACACAATTGGGGTGGTTTATAATTAATAATATGTAGCCTATCCAGTGAGTTATATAATTGAAAGTCATGGTAAGCAGTGACCAAATATACTTTATTTGGAATTATACGTCAGAGTTTCCGAGGTTAAATACAATCGATACGATTAAATAAACGAGGGTTAATCTTGTCTCAGTTGGAAGATTTTTCTGGTTTTGCCATAGACCTGAGTTAGTATCTATTTTGATGATATTAGCATGACAATCATGGAACCAAATGAATAGATATCATCAGGTAGATAGATCGCCAGTGACATATCTTGTTATAACACATTAACATAATCTAGATGATGATAAAGTATATAAAAAATTTTATAGCACATTAATGCCTCAATACTATGCAAGCAAATTATACCATTAAATTATTGTATCTGTGGGAAATCGAATTTCTTGACATTGACGAACAAGCATTTTCTCTTTACAATTGATTTTTGTTTAATTAACAGGCATTACACTATTGCTAACAACTCAAATATTCGCGTTTTATCCCCGTACAAGTTATTTGTGATTGCTGCACATTGAGGGATCTCATAGTTCTACATTACGGAATAACCTTTGTTAGACAACTGTTAAAAGCTCAGAGACAGTATAATTGATTCATTCTATCATGAAACTCCTTAGCATCCATAACTTCATCAGACAACAGATTTGTGATATTCACCTTATTGTTTTAGTATCAAATAGTTTAAATTTGCAACTTAAACTATTAAAAATTATACTTCCCTATCTCTTCTATTGGTATCAGATGATTCGTTATATGCAACTTCCAACTAATCAGTTATCAAAATATTATATAGTCAATTGTCTTGCAGTCAAGGAAACACCTATCTGCTTATGACATTTTTAATGGGTTCAGTTTATAGAGTAAATGTATGCATGTGTATATACAAGTTTTTTTTATTCTAAGTAAGTTGTCAGTGTTTAGAAACAATGACGAATACTGTACTCACGCCATTACTTATTATGCAATAAACTAGGTGTTTAATTTATTTTAAGAAACATAAGGGTTCTCTACCAACAATCTGTATAATTTACATTAATTTAGTCATTAGTTTGTGTTCGTTGTTTATTATTTTCTAGCAATCTAACATTAATACGGTGATGTCACTTGAAAACACGGCATACAAACATTCATTTACTTAAACTAGTTATATGTGTTACTATCAGATAAGGTTTGTTCGTTAAATTAATATGCTAAACATTTTGTACATCAATCAATAATGTGAAAACGTGACATTCTCTATGATTACCATCAATGAATGTATTCACATAGGTATCTTATTAGACTCATTTGTATATTTCTTTATATATAGTTATCTCATTAGATATTCCAGTTTCTCATTACATAGATATAATATAGAATCAAGGTGAATACATAATAATAATATAAATTACACAGAAATCAAAAGATAAACTAGATGTCTTAATGTAAATTAAGATGTATAAAGAATAAATTACGAAAACAAAAAGGCCATAATACTAGTTATCTTCGATAAATTAGTGTTCTTATGGCTCAATGGCTTAATAAAGTATTCATTATGATGATGCAACTCATTCACAAAGTAATGGTTCATGTATTCATTTATGAGTCAGACTATAAGTGTAACGTTTTGCGATTATATCAAATGCATGGATTAGAGTTTCAACCGATGATACGCTGATTATTATTATTATTATTAATGCTTGTCATTTCACTTAGTGCTATTTGTTTGACTATTTCGTAAAAAGTAAAAAAATTAGAGTAAACAACTGTAATCAACTTGTGATAGTTTTCACATCTCAATTTTTAGTTTCGATTATAAGATTGCCATTGCTTCATGCTTGCGTTATTTATTGTTCCGGTAGATTACATTCATTATTAAATGTAAATGTACCTAGTGTGCCAAATGGGTTGTCAGCTCGCTCTCTTCTGTGTTTTAGATTTTCTTAGACAAGCTGTCATGCACTCTCCGAAATGTATCATCTGGCAAGATATGAACAGTTACAAACAGTTGACAAGACAATTGGTTATGTAAGAAACCATATCCAGGAATATGCGGTGCATTTATACTGCGGTCACGAAGAAGAAAAGGCCTTATACACACAAGGAGTAGCACTAATGCCGATCATAAAAGCATAGAAGGCTCATTTAGGATTGGAACCTCATGATTATAGGATCATCAAAAAATCGTTCAAGACAAAGGAGGAAGGGATTATAATGAATGTCATCCAGTGTTATTCGCCCACCAATGGCAGCCACGAGTTCTATGTGAGACTGCAGTCAAGCATTGACAAATGCTCAACCAGGAACCTGACCATTCTGATGGAAAATTACAACGTCAATGTTGAAATGGACAACACCGGATAAGGAAACATTATGGGACGACATGAACTCGGGGAAAGAAATGAAAACGGCGAGTAGTTAACAAACTTATGTGACTTCAACAAAATAATTAAAGGTGTCACGTTATTCTCAGACAAACGCATACATAAAGCTACATGTATCCCAGCTGACCACATTACCGAGAACCAAATTAATCACATCTGCTTAATTAAGGAGTTCAGAAGAACCGTGGAGGACACATAAAAAATGAAGCGGAAAAGAAACAGCTTCAGACCACCATCTGTATGTGATCAAAATGAATTTAAAGCTAAAAAAGCACTTGTTAACTGGATCAACAATATTACAAAAGTTTAAAACAGCCCTTCTCCGGCATACTAACATATGCAAAGAATTTTAACATTACTCTCAACAATATGTTCTAAGCATTTCATGATCTACTAGAAGAAGGTGGTATTAATATGGAGGACAATCGGAGAGAAATTAAAGAAACGATAACTTCAACATGTCAGGAGATTTTTTGTCGCATAAACCAACACCATACAGAATGGATTTCTGTCGGTACTCTGGACAAGATCCACGAAAGGAGGAGCAAAGCGTTATTAATTAATAACAGCCGGACAAGAACAGAGAAAGACAAGGCACAGGCCGAATACGCAGAAGTCAACAAACAAGTGAAGAGAAACATCAGGTTGAATAAACGAAAATTTGTTGAGGACCTAGCAATGACCGCATAAAGGCGCAGGAGAAGGTAACGTAAGACACCTATACGATACAGCGAACAAGTTAGCTGGGAAATTCGGTAAGCGAGAATGGCAAGTCAAGAGCAAGTCTGGCAAACTAATCACTGAAGTGAATGAACAACGAAACAGGTGGGTAGAACACTTCGAAGAACTATTGAATAGACCACCCCCCCCCACTAAACTCACCAGTCATCGAAGCAGCAACCACGGATTTCTCCATAAACACCGACCCACCAACAGTCGGAGAAAGCAAAATGACTATCCGACAAATAAATAGTGATAAGTCAGCAGAATCAGAAAATATACAAGCTGAGCAAGGCACTGAAGTCATATAGAGAAGTAAGTGCAAACATACTCCACATTCTTTTTAGATAGATTTGGGATGAAGAACAAGTTCCAGCAGACTGGAAAGAAGGATACCTCATCAAGATACCGAAGAATGGAGATCTTAGAAATTGTGATAATTACAAAGGCATCACTTTACATTTAGTTCCCAGAAAAGTTTTAAACAAAGTGTTATTAAACATAATGAAAAATCCAACAGACCCCCAAACTTTGAGATCAACAAGCCGGATGGCGTGATAACCGATCGTTTACCAACCAAATCGCTACTCTACGATCGATTGTTGAACAATTGACTGAATGGGAATCATCCCTCTGCATCAATTTCTAGACTACTGGATAGCATTTGACAGCATGGACATGAGAACAATGAGGATCATTTTTTCGAAATCATGGTGTACTCAAATAAATAGTCAGTATCATAAAAAATTCTTACGACAGACTACGCTGCGAAACCGTGTATAGGGAGCAGCTCACATATTCATTCAAAATGAAGATTGGTGTCAGACAAAGCTGCTTACTCTCGCTTTTTATCTTTTTTTGATAGGTGGCTAACGGGATTATGAAAACTGCAAAATCTTAGAGAAATCACGGAATACACTGGACTACGTAGATGTACCTAAATGACTTGGATTTTACAGATGACCTAGCTTTTCTATCCTACACAGCAGCAAATGCATGTGAAGTCGGACTGTGTAGCATTGGCCTCTGAAGCTAGCAGTAGGCCTCAATATACAGAAGCTGAAAAGCAAGATCTTTAGATACAAAACAACCAGTGTCAACCCAATCACACTTACCGGAAAGATTCTGAAAGATGAAGAAACCTTTACATACCTGGGCAGCATCATCAATAAACTAGTAGGGTCTGATACAGATGTAAAGGCGCGGATCGACACTGCAAGGGCAACATTTCTACAACTGAAAAACATCCACAACTCAAACTGACAGTCAGTTAACATTAAAGTAAAAATTCTCAATAGAAATGTGAAGACAGTTCTGTTGTATGGAGCCGAAACTTGAAGAACTATGAAAAGCATCATCCAAAAGATGCATGTATTTATAAACAAATGTCTGCACATGATACTTCGGATTTGTTGGCTTGATGCCATTAAACAACCAACTTTTGTGGCATAGAACAAACTAACCATTATCCAGCCGAGGAAGTAATTAGGAAAAGACGCTGGAGGCGAATGGGACACACATTGAGAAAGTCATCAAACTGTGTCACAAGACAAGCACTAGCATTTCAATCCTGAAGGCCAAAGGAAAGGTGAAAGATCTAAGAACATATTGCTTGGGATATTGGATACAGACACGAGGAAGATGAATGGCACCTGTCAGAAACTGAGATAGAAAGCTCAGGATAGAGTTGGTTAGAGATTGCTGGTTGGTGGTTTATGCTCTACATGGGATAACAGATACTGATTGGTTGAATGATGTGTAAAGACATCAGTCACGGTTTCCTGTTGTTGATATATGTCAAGGTAGATGGAATGTTGGTACCACTAAAAGTTGTTTAGTTAGATTAATTTCTATTATTATTCCACATGTTGCTGCTGGGTGTTGATATCATCCAGCAGTATAAGTTTATCGATTGTGTATATAAATTACTGTTCTGCTTAAGACTTTGTATGTTTCTGTTGTTAATGGTACAATTATAAATTGTATCGCGACAGCGTATCTTTTATTTCAACTGGCCGATTTTGAGTTCAAAATTCACCTTTGGTCTAGAACAGGGCTAACAGTGTTCAGACGTTCCACTATTGGCTTAGTCATGACAAATTAACTTGGTTGATTCAACAATATATGAGGCTGCAGATGACCAAATTAATTAATTAGTAACGTTGATGGAACCACAGTGTATTTTTAAAACCTTATTTAAGTTTTAAACGAACAGAAATCTGTTAAACTAAAAAAGCATGTATGAATTATCCTGAAATGAACTGTAATACAAAATATATGAAATGGCCTAATCATGTACAACACACATTAGTGTTTAGGCAGTTATTACAGATTTCTTCATAATATTGATTCAAGTTTTACATTTCAGTGGGATTCTGTTTAGTTTTTACTATTGGAATAGAAGAATTTGCCTTTCAAAGATCAGGAAATTTCTTTTGCAAAAATAACATACTTCTTTGAAATACCTATTCTTCAAAGTATCTTTGATTTTAGGGCAGGTATAATTCGTGTTTGCATGGATAGTATATTGCTAATGCATTTATCTATTCATTGTGTAACTGAATGCTGTGAAAAAGCATTTAAAACCAGGAATTTACCTTTGACAGCTGTTTTGTTTTAATGTTGTACTCTTCAATAGTGCATATTCACGACCGCGCCAGAAAATCAAACTCATGACATTCAGGCTTCAAAAAAAATGCCCAGCCGTTAGGTCGCTGAGCCAGGTCTCTTCCAAAGGTTGATATGTTTAACTCAATCAATTTGCAATGTGTGCGCAATCTCATTCGTTATCATTGGTGGGTAACTATCTAACACTCAACATGAGCGAATTGCATTAATCACATCTTACTAGAACTAGAAGGATTACCTCTAGAAGTTGATTATTAGTGGACTGAAATTGATTATAATTGATTGTTGTGGAGATTGTTGAATTCGATATTACAAATTGGTTGATTATATAATATGTCGTACTTTCTAGTATATTTATTTGTTTTTTATGAACGAAATCTCATGGGAGTTACAATAATAATGACTATCTTTACTTATAAATTTGGGAAGAAATAACAAATCTAATATATTCACTATAGTTGTTCACAATGAATGATTTTGATCAGGTTTTACTACATAAACATGTCGGTTAATTCAAATATTAATCAGACGACGTAATGTAGTAATTCAGGAAATAAGATGATGAATTCAAAATGTATGCAAACTATGTCAATTTAATTATTTTGCATGAAACTTTAGGTTATGTGTAACTGAAATGTTACGGTATGTATGCGAAAAATATTCAGCATTGATTCGTTCATAGCATCTGTCAGTCAGTAATTTGGATTGTACATAAGTTGACATCTCTTGTGACTGTTAAGTATCGTAAATATATATATATATATATATATATATATATATATATATATATATATATATATAAACCGAACAAAATGTCATGCATTTTTCAGGGAAATGCAAATTAATTCTTGAATTGTATAGAGATAGGCAAGAGAGGAATTAAAGTAAAATAGGTGATCAAAATTAGTATTTATAAAGATTCCATCTTTATTTACTGAATGAAAGCCATTCAAGGTAATTTGTTACTTGCTCATCATAGCGACCACATTGGAATTAATTATATTAACATTAGTATGTCAAAACATTCCATGAAGGGGCTATTTTTAAGTTGTACTGCTAATATACAGTCCATGTTTATCGATTAGTTTTATGAAAGGACCAATGCAATATAACTACCAACTGATATTCACGTGACATTCTGGATAACAGTGTTCTTGTATGAATAAACGAAATGTTCCAACTGTATAGTTCTTTCATAATATGTGGCATAAATAGTGAGCTTCATGAGACTAATAACCAACAAGATTCATACTAGGAATAAATTGCATCTTCAAATTTAACTTTATTAAGTGAGATCAAAGATGGAAAAGTCATTTTACGATGGTCAGTATATAGGAAGCCAACTTAGGAGTATAGGAACTTCTAAGGGTTAGCTGTCTCTCTCTTTAAACAAAACCGCAAGATATACTCTACTTAGTTGTCGAAAAATGAATATTCTATTTTCTGAACATCTAATCAACTATGATATCGCGGCTTTATTAGGTAAAGCTTTCAGTATTATCTGCTAGTTCGGAAAGTCTGAGTTAAAGAGATTTTGGATCAGTAACTCATATATGGTAAAAGCGTCAGCAGTTTAAAACTTGATCGGTGTGTTCAACAATTACATGTGGATTTATTCTGTCTTGTTGTAGGAACAACCACTTCTCATTTGCTAATTGTTCAGTTTGTTTCAATATTTAACTTATTACTTATTAGTTATAGTCTATTTTCACTATTGTCGATTCTACTATGCAAATCTTCAACGCTGATTTAAAAAAACACAACTTAATTATTGCTTAGATTATTAAAGACAAGCGTGTCGGAAAGGATTTCTTGAATTTGGTTTGTGGCTACATCGTGAGTGCTGAAGCTAGGCAGTATCGACTATTCCACACCACTTGATATTCATGAAGCCGAGTATCTTCGACTCCGACTGAAATATAACTTACAGTTGTTAAATTGGCTTGTAATAGTTTTCATATCCTGGAGTGTTCTTTAAGAACTTTGTTAGTTTTTATTTGGCTTTAAATGTAAATGATGTTTCCTCCCACAAAACCAATATGAGGAATATATCGTTGTTTAAATGAATACCAAGTTGTTAAGTGGTAACGCAATATTTTTCACATAAAAATATGTGAGCTGAATATCAAGAATAAGCCTAGTTTATTCAGCCATTCAAAATAAATGAGTATTGATCTTCCGTTTTTTTGTTGTACGAGATTCTCAAGTGCTGTGGACTCCCAACACCACAACGGAATCACATCCAGATTTTTCGCCAAACTTTCAACTTTTAAACTATTTAGCTAGTATCGAATAGCTGACATTTCTAACCACATCTTTTACTATTAGTTTAACATTGTCAAACTTTACTTTTCACTGTATATCCAGTAACCACCTAACGAAATTAGTTACTAGTGAGTTGATATTGACTGTATATTTTGTGTGACTTAGTTAGTACCACAATGTAGACAACTTATTCCATACTATTTGACAGAGTCATGAATTATTTGTTTGGGGTTTATTTATTTGATGTTTATATTTCATGAATGATAGAAAGATAAAATGACTTAAATCTGATGTAATCACTAAATGAAGTAAATCGATACATTTCATTGAAGTTATCAGTTTTAATAATGTAGACTTTAGTTTCTTTCTCCTTACTTAGAGAATTATGCTTGTATAATTATAAAGATTGCAGACAAACTTTAGTAATAACAATTAATTCACATGTATCTGGTTTAGTAAGTCTGTCATAGTTCCATTTCAGTTGAATGGTTTTAATGGTGACAGCAACGTAAAGAATTCTATTCAAATTAATATGATATCATGTATACCCTGGTGACTAAAAGAGTTATGTTTGCACTTTAATCATTGGAATTACTGAACACTTATCATAACTTATCATGAAATTTTGAAGTGCAGAGTTTTCTTTTGTGACCCAGTATTTAAAATGTATTGAACTTAAGAAGTGATATGATACACTTTATGTATTACATTCGTCATTTAGCATCCGTAAAGCATTGAAAAATAGCATAATATAGATGCGTGATTCTCCCTTAGTTTTGTGTCGATTCATCAAAAGATTTCTTTTTATGACGTAACTATAACTAGATGTATACATATTTCGTAACTAAAATGAATAAAGAATTAAGCAATATACTTGGAATATGTAATGACAAGGCAGACGAATTTCATAAGATTCTTAAGCAAACTAAAATTTAACCGTTCTATAAAACACTAATACACATCGAGGTACCTAAAGTTAGAACAAAGGTAAAGATCTCTAGCACCTCGACACAAAACATGGGACTACAAGTTAGGTTTTATAGATCATAAATGCCTTCTATGTTGGTGAGTATTTTTCATGAAACCATATCTAGTGCCGAACAATATGAAAGCTACATAGATCCACCTACAAGTAGTATTACATAATTCAAGAACTTGCGAATTAAATTAGAAATATTAGTACATTCTACTTATAATGATCATAAAATCTACATCGATTACACTTAAATTAATCAGAATGGTTTTTCTAACTATAAGGAAAGGCGAATAGCTAAAGTATTACACATGTCACCAAAGGCTACTGTATTCAATAGGAAAGAAGGTTTTGTTATTCATATTACTTAGACTGTCTATTCAAACAATCACAATTAAATTGTATCAAATTTCTCCTAACTTCATACATCACATTTTTTATACCGACTGACAATTAACAAAACCACACCGTAAAACAATTTGAGCCATAATGACATAACTTCAACACGATCAGATATGTAATTTGATGATCTCATTGAATGATTTAAACTTACGTTAATTTAATTCTATTATTCATTATTCTATGATGAAGTAGCTTTCACTAAATAGCTTAAAGTCAAAAAAAATTTCAATTTCTATTCACTATCACATAGATATACTACTTATTATTCTATAAGCTACTTATTTAATGCTCAATATAATTAAAATGATCCAGTATAACCTTGATAATGAAACTGATTAAACAAAAAATGTTTATCGTGTTAAATATTAAAGTACACTTATGTATAATATCAGATAAATATTTTTCTTATTATCTGCCATAATGTTTATCATGTTTTTTATGATAAGTACACGCAATCATCTTATTCAGTAGTATATTCTCTATCAATATTTTTTCTAGATTTTTTATTTTTTCCCAATATTTTTTTCTTTTCTACTATCAGGATTATTACATTCATTAAACAAATTGTCAATGTTGAAGAAATTTCGTGATAATCAGTTATTTGTTACATGTATTTTCAATAAACTATCAAAACTGAATTGATCAATTGTCAAATATTGAAATGTCAAATGTACAAAAAGAATTAACTTATTCTGTTCTTTTCTAATCATGAAATTTAAAAGTATTAGATGTATATGAAGGATGTTTGAAATTGTCAGTTTTACCAATAACATGTTTCTTTCCTAAGTAGTAAAATAAGTAGTATAGAATGTTTTGTTACAGAACATTATTCTGTAACAAATGTAAGTATACTCTGTGCTTTCATTCGGAACAATATTAATACTAATAAAAATGATGACTGCATCAGGAGGCTTGATAAGAAACTAGTAGTAGATGATTTACCCAGATCTAAGTTTTGTTAATTCGTGTCATATTCAATAGAAGGAACGTAATTCATACTTTCTACTATATTACACGGATTTAATCAGATGGTAAAATAAATGATGAATTAGTTCATTTTCGTCAAACACTTATCAACAATAGCTATGCAACCTAATTAATAGATAGAAATACACAGAAAGGGTTTGTACATTCAAAGTAGTACCTCTCTTTAGAGACGTTGAGTTTAAAAGTGATTAGGCAATAGACTTTATAAAATTCGATTTCTAAAGTCATTAGGAAAAACATTTTATACAAGTAAATTATATATTATTACATGATTGTGTCAAGGATAAACACTCGAATTGGGCTAAGTTCAGATAGATGAATAAGTCAACTTACTTGAATCCGGCAGAGTACATCGGCTGCACAAATCGAGTACTTTTGAAATACTTCTTCAAATATTTCGTAGCTTATCAATAAATAGCACAATTTTGAGAATGTCTAATACTCACTGGTCATAGTTCTCCAAAACATTTTAACGAAATTGTCTATGCAAGCAAACAATTAGATTCATAAGAAACACACTGGGGTGTTGAAAAATTTACATTTCCAAACCTGGACTCGGTGTTCACAAGCGAAATTTTTCGTTCTACCATGGCTGTTTGATTTAATTTTCATTTTTCTTTTTCCATTTTTTAAAATTTTTCATACACTAAACCTTATTTTTAGAATTCAATGTTCAGAAATTCTTGCTTTCTCATCTATACATTTATCAGATGAATGTTAAATTTCATGTAATTATTTTTCTTTAACATTTAAACTATTATTCAACCCCTATTACACTGTTTTCTCAACATTTTATGATACAATTCATTTTATAATTTCTAGTGGATTAAATATCTATAAATACGAATGTATTATTACCGTAAATGAGTTTGTTTTAAAGAAAATGTTATTCCTTCCAGATTGATGTCATTCAGCTGCCAATGAAAATCAGAGAGCACTGAACGATCAATTCATTATACTGTGAGATTCTTCAGTAGCAAACACTTTTTATCCCACTTAAAACCCTAATCCAGGAACTTCAGGGCACACATTGAACGATCTTCCAGCTCTGACATAGACCTTGTGTTCAATGATAGAATTTTTATTTCCAACAATTTATGATTTAGCATGATGATCATCTATTGTCTTCAATCATGACTATCTCATCCTACATAATTCTGAACTACAAGAAGTTTGGTTTCGTGTGATCGACTAATTTCAGAAACAGTTCGAAGTTAGTCCCTATTGAGCTAATTATTTTAAGTGAATTGAGATGGTTCAGAGGAAACAGATATCTGTGACGAATAAAAATAACTTAAAAAAAACCACCTTAATAAAAGTGTCTTATTTTCATCTTTAGTAAAATAGAATTCTTTCGTTAACTTAGAAAATTTTAGATAATCTTCAGTAATTTATTGTTAAAGATGTTGAACGTCTTTTTATCATGATGAATCTCTTAGATACAATGGATCATAATAAGTTAAGAATATTACTGAATGATAAACCTTAGTGGAACATTCAAAAGTGAAATAATTATTATCAATTAAATATACTGCATTGAAGCTGTACAGATACTAAACAGTAAGTTCATGATGATAAATGTTTGCTATACAATAACATTTTTATTTTAGACAATCTAAGTAATGTTTTTTTACCCGTAGCATGTATCTATTGAGTTCATACAGTAATAAGTACTGAGTAACTAGTTCTAAAAGTGTACAATTGGTTCACAGAATTCTAAACTGTTATTTATTTTCATCGTCATATACATGTGAATGTACATAGTGAATGCTTGTTGCATTTTTTTTTATCTGGATAGTTTAGTTTTAAAGCATTAATATACATTTTGAAAACATCAGTGGCATCTACTGTAGAACATCATGATAATGATCAAGATGGTTGTACAACATTTACATTTTAATCTTTCGACTCCGAATTTACTAAACCAATGACATTTCCAGGATAGAGGATTATTTTGTTGTCCCAGTCCAACTGATGCATGGAATAAACATACTATATCCTCTTACTTTTAATTTGTATTCATGTATGCTTAAGTTAACTCTGGGTCTATTCTATTTAAAATATTGCTCTCCTCAGTTGATACAGTTTCTTTTGTAGATAACAATCGAGGCATGATGTCTACCATATAACTTATGAGTTACAATGATGCGAAGTGTAAACTTAAGTTTAACCGAAGATATAATTGTAGGTAAGTGGTGTTTCAGTCTTAACAGTCTGAGTCACCTCTGTTGATTTTTAAGGAACATGGCTTCTACTTACGCAGTTTTCTAGAGCAGGAATAAACTGATAATGATACATTGGGACTACTGTATTCTTTACAATTTGTGAATACTTCCCGTCGAAGTACTCATGATGTTCATTCAAGATTCAGTATTATGTACTCTGCTAGTTTCACATGTAAGCTTATATCATCCACACTTATTCATTAAAATAAAGTCTAATACACTAGACGGACAGATGAAAATCCCAAATACATCACTTGCCCATTAAATAGTAACCAAATATATGTTGTTAAATTTTCAGTGATTAACAAAATATTTCCGATCACTCTATCAAATGTTCTCAGTGACATATGATTCATAGTGTTGGAATGATATAATTCTCAAAATATCAAAACACTGATTGCCTTCAACCAGTTTTACTCTAATAAAGACCAGTCGATAACATGGATTGTTTAGTGGTAAGGGCGTTGCTTCTCATGCCGGATTTTGGAGATAATCTCCTTGTCAAAAAAGTAAATCAGTTATCAGTATCATGGACTGTATTTCAAAACAGGAATATTTCATTATCAAGTGAATCCAACTTGAAAGACAAGAGTACTAAACAGGTCACATATGTACTGTTAAAATCAAATTCGACTATTAAATCGACGACAGTTAGTTGACTTGTATTATGTTTGATGAACTAAAATTATTGGATCGGAACAGAATCATTTGCTCTTTTGAATTTCGAACATAACAATAAAGCCTACAGATTAACCAGTGTCAGCTGTTGTTAACTTTCATTCATAGATATGGTTAGGTTCTTTTTCTTTATATTTTAATATTCATTTTAAACCTTTGTCATGGTTGATGAACAGACGATTCACATAAGAAACTACGCTTTTAATGACGCGAATGTGTACAAAATTGTCTATATTTTACAGTATAACCAGCTTTATTGTTATCAACAGCCAGTCAACTTTTTCGTTTATATAGTGCAGCAATCATATTATCTGTGTTATTTTTAAATGCTATTTAGGACTTGTACATAGTATTTTGTGAAAATTACTTGGATTTGGTAGCTAAGCCACCCCTAAAATTTAAAAAGGATTAGATACCTATTTTCTTTATGTATGAGACTTCTCAGCATTTAACTCAAGGACTAAACTATATGCCAGGCTTACCAGTGAGTGGATAATTTTTAGTTAAATTATTAGCTTTCATTTCTAACTTCAGTTAGTTTCAGGTGTTGTTCGACAGTTATGGAAATGTAGTTTGGACACAACCGTCTCGCCCATAATATGTATAAGTGCTACCGGTTATGGTATCGCATTGCAAACTAGAGAAATTCATGATTATTTGGGATTTCAATGTTATTGAATAGTCGAGGTATCTACAGTAAAAATGACAAACTCATTTGTAGCTATAAAACAACTTTACATTTGTATAAAATTAATTAGTTACAGTTAGTGAGTACTCAGTAGTGACTAAATTCATGGACTACATTAAGAAGACCTGTCATGTGTAATTCAAAGATATCGATAAATCGCAGTCACATAACCGTCGATATAAATGAAATTATACAATATCATATAATAACTGATAGTAGAAATGTAAACCATCGAATACCAGTCATGTGGCTTGAAGATAACACCCACCCTCAGTGAAGTAAAAATGTATGGAAACTCAGTGAGAAGAGGGTAGCTTTACAATTCTGAGTAGCATTGTACTTGAATAAAACATTTACTCAGTATTTAATTTGTTTTAATTGTTAGATCATTCCATGTTGTGACACTTCCTTAAACATTTTCTTTTTTAATTTTTAGAAAATTAGTAATTCGAATTCCTTTCTATGAATGCATATAATAATAATAATAAAGAAGTCTTTCAGTTAGTCACACAAACAACCAACTGATCAGTCAGCTAATCGATTAACCAACCAAGCATTTACTATTCATGCTTGGATTAAATAAAACTCATAATTTAATATAATGAAAAGGATAGGCACCATATTCTATTTACATATTAGTCAAGGTATACAAGAATCTTAGTTCAGAAATGTTTTGTATAAGTATGTGTATATGTGTATGTTTAAGTGTATCTATTTATTTGCATGTTATCTCATTGAAATCAAAAGCTTTTAGAGGAAATGACATAAAACAACTGACAGGTGAATGAGTGAATGAATGAGTAGACAATAGAAGATGAATTTAAGACAACAACATCAATGACTGGTTTAAACATCACCTACATACACATCTAGTTACATACGATGATAAACAAAACATTTACATAGGTGTAAACAACATTAGATGATATGTAATGCATACAATGATAACACTGAAGACAATTCATTAATGCATTACATTTTATTCTATTTTTATAACATGGAAATGACCTGATTATAATAAAAGTTTATTTAGAACAAACTGTGCATAGAAACATTGTGAATTAGAGAAAAAGAAAAAGAAAACAATTAAACAATTTATTCTATTATTGAATACATTTATGCTTTTCTTTACATTGAAACTGTTGATAATTACATCTGAGAGACTATCTCATACTATTAAGAATTGTTTAATTATGGATTAACATGAAAGAAAATATACGTTGTTTATGGATCAGATTAAGGTTAATGAATGTAAGTACATCATACTATTGAACTTAGCTTTTTATTAACATTGTTACTAAGTAAATTCATTACACTGTTAGATATTTAATAGGAGTAAAAATTGATATTTTTGAATTAAGATTATTTGATTGTATTCGTCATAGATTATTATTGGTTGGTTAACAGTAAAAAAAACTATTGGACACTAGAAAACTGCTTTGTCCTAGCGTGGGATTCTTCAACAGTGCGCAGCCTCAATTCTCTCAGAGAATTGAACATAGTATCTTTAGGTTTAACAATGAATGTTTGACTGTCAGAATCACTGAATACCACTGATTAAGGTACTGAGTTTGATTTCATCGGGGGAGAGTAAATCGAGAGTGCAATATTTTTAAGGAGTGCCATATCACAATGAAACAGTTGTCCACTGCTTCCTGCTGTTTACTGGTACCAAACCGATATCAGTCTATGACGAACACAAACAACTAAACTTACTTTTTATTATATTTTAAACTTATTTAATGGATGTAACTGGTCCTACTTTATGACATTCACACTGTAACTTAATTCATGCATTCAGCATTTCATTACAGCAAACTATTTGTTTCATGAAAGCCATTTAGTTGATTAACGAGTAATTTTGCTGTTGTTGTTATTTAACATTAAATTTTATTAATTTTATATAAAATATGGATTGTTTACATTATTTCTTAAATATTGTTACATGTTTATTATAAATGTGTATAATGGCAATCAGATGTATCCATGGAAAGATGAATTATATAAACGAAATTCAGTAAACAATTTTCTGTTAAATCACAATAGACAATTAGCGGTGATCTACAGTTTTACGTCAGAATTCTGTAACTGTCTAGTTTAAGTGTTTAATCTACTAAAATTAATAAAAACAATTCTACATTCATTTCAATAAATAGATAGATGTTTATGTTAATCAACTGATAGGTTAGTTGTAATACTTTGTGTTATTTCATAGTTGATTTTAAGTAGTGTTTACATTTGTTCATTGGGAGTATACTGATAAGTTAATCCTAATGGAAGATCGTTCTTTATACTGACAAAATCTCACTGGAAATTAGAAGCTGTTTTCATGTCTTAAATATTTAACATGTAAGACTGACTTTTAGAATGTTTGGTTTTTTTTAACAGAAAAGGCTTATTGCTATCAAACTATACATAACAATTTAACTATGATGTTTTCAAATATTTCAAGTAAGTTATCCTGGGATTGTCAAAAGTTTCTTCAATCCTGCTTTTGGTTTTCACTAACCAGTGAAATGTGGTTACATAGGAGTTTATTGCATATTTCAATTACTGGATAAAGATTGCATTATTGAAGCAACAGACTGTATGTTGTTAGTATAATGACAATGGATGTTGATAGATTAGCAGAGATTATTCTACTTGAATACAATTTGTACTATAATTTGATTTTAGATAGATAATTATTGACAATCTGGTTAAATCCGATAGTTTCTTCTTTATTGAGTAAAACTATCTCTGAACGTTAGTGTACGCTTAGATGTCAGATCATTCAACGTTCTATTAGATTATAATGAATTGTCTGTTGATAACTCTAAAAGAATATCGATATTGATCAATCAATTGCACAAATAAAAATAGAATTATTACGGTGGTACAAGTTCAAACTGTGAGAGCAAGTACAATTCCAATCTAATAGTTACTATGTAATACTCATGTGATAAATGTTTCAAGTGGCGCCAAACAGCATGCATAAGTATTCTATAAAACCAGGAAAATCTTTGTTAGCAAACAAGCATTTTTTCAAATAGACAAAAAGCAATAGAAGAACTGAATTTCAAATCTGGAAAACATTGTTCAAATACTAATGTAATGTATGCTATAGTAGTTGAGTACTGAATTCAAACAGTAGTGTTTCAGTAAGCATATTAACAAGATAAATAATCACGAGAGGCATTGTTGTAGTCCCAACAGCACATAATCATGAATTCAATGTAACTGACGCATAAATATATAGATCAAACAAAGGTATTAATTGTGAACACTACTCAGCACAATACACAATGATCATCGTCGTATTTGTATTGGTGATTAACTCCTAAATGTTATTCTTATAGAAGTCATGGCTAGTGATGTTTGTTCACGTTCGGGTGGGATTGGAAGAGTGAGACAAATGTCACTTAAATTAGAAATTAGAAGTGTAGATTACTGAACTTCAACTCAGTGGTCTAAAGTTTAAGACCACAATATATTCATAGGGTTTTTAATTCAACTCCTAATGAGACCGTAGATTTTTACACCAAAGAAATCCCCTAATAGGATAAAATAGATATTCTTTACTTCTTGGCTTTCAGTGGTCGTCTAACCAAAGTTACTTAATAGTGGTAAACAAGTAGCAAGTGTATGTAGATGGATATTCTATAACTTGATTATACTCTGTCGCTTGATAATATGATTGTGCTAATATCAGTCTTTGTAACTACACGTTATGCCCAACGTCATTCATTAACACATTTATTCAGAATCTTGTGCCAACAAGAATATGACGACTTATTTAAATGTTCATTAGAATGCAACGCAAACAAGTTAGATTTAGCAATGAGTTTTATTCCATTTGTTCACAACACTACCGGTTTACATGTTTATATGTTTTTCAATTAAAATGTTTTCTAATTATGGTAGTATAAGTGCTTATAGTAATATGACTATTGTCACTAACATTACTGGCTTTCCAGTGGCTACATTTTGTAAATCAAAAATTAGTAAACACGTTGTAAACTCAGTTCATGCGATTTACCATTCGAAGTTAATTACAATGGAAATATGAATATACTATAATTTGTGAGCTTTATTCTTTTGTATTACTGAAGCTTGTCTCATGTAGTTAAAGAGATCAAAACTCATTTACAATCACCCCTTTGCTATGGCCGTAACTTTAAGCTTTACACGATTATCACTTTGACTATCTCTTCTACTCTGGCTGACATTCTACCCCCTCCCTAACTTCCCAAATGACCCTCGTCATTAAGCTCCCTTTCAGTAACAAAGTGTTTCTTTTTTGGATATCTTAACGCTTTTTAAACTTTTATGTAATATGATATATAGTAGTATATACAGTAAATACAGTAAGTTGTCAAATCATCATAAGAACAGGATTCTGGACACAATAATGTCTTACGTAACACAGATAGGTATTTTTAAATATGAGGTACTTTGTCCTCTGATTATGCCATTCGTAAACAGTTAGTTTCTAAACAGTCTATAATTCATAATTTCATAATTTCAATTAAGCTTATAAAAGTAAAACAATTATGTGTAGTTAAATAGCTAACATTAGGAATGAAGTTGACTATGAAATTTACAAGAAAATATCACTGATGAAGTTGTGTATAATACAAATACGCCTTGTTATCATCTAGTAAATGATACGGTGTAAAAGATAATAAGCTGGTGCATTTTAAATTAATATTTTGTATCTTCATTTCCAGTCTTAAGAACTTAGTTAAAAATCTTGACTCATAAGTCACAACTATCTCTGATAAACAGTTGTGAAACACTAATAACTACAATAGCTTAAATAATATTAGAAGCATATTTTTTTGCAGCAGGCTGTCAGATCTACTGATTGCTGTCAGAAGTAAGAAAGTTCTAGAAGCTTCATAAAACTACGGCGATCCTTCCGTTGTTCGACAAAGACTTCTTTCTAACCCTGTATCAAAAATCAGTAATATTACGGAAGCTCAAAGTAGATGAATAATCCATCGTTACAAAATGATTATTTACTTCGATAGTGTTGATATAAATACAAAATTTGAAATAGTACAGTTAATAGGCACAATATACTTCTATACAATAGTGATGCCCAGGGTAATACAAACGTCTGCTCAGTAGATTCAAAAACTAATGGCTGCCAATAATTAAGCTTGATCTGGTTATATAAGGTTCAAGAGCATCAATTCATAACTGCCTAGACATCAAATATGATTCACATAGTGGAATTTAGATGCCTCTTAGAAGCAATATTATGGTCTGTTGAAACTTTATCTGAATATAAATTCACCTCCTCTCCAAATAAACATATTAAATACCGTTTTCATCTACATGAAATCAACTCTAATTTAATATTCGAGGTGTTTTAATTTATCTAGTTCCATCCCTAAGTTTCATAAGTAAGTGTTTTGCCGAATACACTGTAGATCAAACTTTTGTAAGTGTATTACTCAAATAGATCATATGGCTATGATGAAGATTGTCTTCACAAAGTGATATCTTGATTTGCTTTTGTTGCACATTGAAGTAATAAATGGTCTTTGTAAGTCTATCAAGGTTAGACTTAACAATTTTAAATAAATTGAACATTGAGCAAGCAGTTTGTAGAATTAAGCAATATATTTGTAATATGCAATGACAGAATAGAAGTATTTCAAAGGATTCAAAAACAAAATGCAATTCAAGCATTTCGCAATACAACCAACACTCATTGAGTTGCCTTAATTTGGAATCAAAATTAAAAGATCTCCTTCACGTCCACAAAAAACTGTGATTACACGTTAGGTTGCTTTCTATACTGGTGATTTTTCTAGAAAATAATAATATGTAGAGTCAAACAACATGAAAGCTGCACAAAATCACCTCCTAGAAATCCTGTAGACTTTAAAATGCTCTAAATCAACTCAGCAATATCAGTATATGTCACTTATGATAATCATAAAATCTACATCGATATCATCCAAATTATTCAGAATGGTTTTCGCTAACTATAATTAAAAGAAGAGTAGCTGAATTATTTCACGTTTTGCTAAAGTCAACTGAATTCAATAGAAAGAAAGGTTTTATTGTTTATATTACTTGAACTGTCTATTCAAACAACAGCAATTGAATTGTATCAAATTTCTGACATGTTTAATTACATACACATCTCATTACCTAATTCACTTAATTTCATACAGTACATTATTCATTCCAATCGACAACTAACAAAACTATACCATGAAACAATTTAAGCCATAATGACACGATTTCAACAGAATCAAACTTATAATTTGATCATTTCATTGTATTATTTAAACTTATGTTTATGCAGTTCGTTTATTTATTATTCTATGAAGAAGCGGTTATACAAAATTTCAAAACATCAGAAATCATTTAATTTGTGTTGTGACTGGCAAGTGGAATCCAGGACGCGCGTTTCGTCCTATTTAGGACTCATCGGCTGGATGTACCTGCATCCCAATGTTGATGTTCACAGTGGGATTCGAACTCAGTCCGGTTAGTGTCATACGCCACCGCGTACACCACTAGACTACTGAGTCCAGACAGTCACATTTGTGCAATGGGCGAATTGGTAGTAGAATGAAATCATTGTTTATTAGATTATTACAAATATGTTGCATAATCCTACGAATAAATCACATTGTTCATACACAATGCACTGTATTAATAAGAACTTCTTTAACAACACTAATACACAAGAATACATAAGACAAACCAGATAGTAATGTTTCACGATATTTTGGCATGATCTCATTTACTTATAACTCAATTGTTTTTAAAAAAAATGATTTTAATGCAATAAAATAAGTAAATGATATTTCCGTAGTCTGTACATTCTCACATATGCTTGCTTATGTAGAATAACATATTTGTACTAGAAAATCTGTAAGAACTTCTAGATTACATCAATAAGGAAGTGTTTATTCTTGATGTTTTTTTGTTTTATTATGATTTTTTTAGTTTTATCATTTCTCACACTACTGTTTTATGTTAAGAATTGACAACTGATGATATTTTATAATCTATTGAGATTGAAAAATAAAACTGGATGGAAAATAAATTTCAAAACAACAAGTATAAAGTAATGAACATTGATGTATTGTAAGTAGTATAATACATTAAAGTGTTTATTATGAAGTTTGTTAATTCTGGTTAGCGTTATTTCAGCAAGTTTATGTTTCACGGGATAGGGGTGCTAGACTTATGCCCAACCCTCCTCCTTTACCCGAGCTTGGGACCGGCAGCAACCCTAGAAGAGCTGAGGAAGGAAAGTACAGGTGTTTATTAACAATTGCCTACGTAGATTGTTGAATGTCCGTTGGCCGGAAACCATCGGCAACAGCCTGCTATGGAAGGGATTAAACCAACTTCCAGCTGAAGAGAAAATCAGGAAACGACGTTGGAAATGGATAGGACATACATTTCGGAAATCATCAGACTGCATCACGAGACAAACACTAACTTGGAACCCTGTAGGTAAATGGATAAGAGGAAGGCCAAAGAACACCCTGCGTAGAGAACTGAAAGCAGACATAAAAAGGACGAACAGTAACTAGAGACAGCTGGAAAGGACTGCTCAGGACAGAGTTGAATGGAGAATACTGGTGAACGGCCTATGCTCCTCCGAGCGAGGTAACAGGCGTAAGCTACTCAGTTTATTATGAAGTTCTACATAGAACTATTTATGTTATGAAGTTGAGTTTAAGGTGTCTGTCACTTTTCATTAAAATGGTTCATTCTAGTAACTGGTAAATGTAATTATGATGAATATATTTATTTAGACTCAATAGTGTGCATTTACGATTCACTACATAATTGTTGTTAATTTTAGTGTAAGAGTTACGAGAAAGGCGTAGTCTATTTGTAAACTTACAAAGATAAATGTGAATAAAGTTTATAAATACCATTAAAAAAGGTTTCTAAACTTTACAATATAGAAATTTTCTACAAGGCGATAAGTACATTTTGCAGTTTATTACATGGAATGACAGGAAAAAATCATTTCACTTTCATTCAAAGGTGTGTCTACAGACTAGGCTGTCTCGAATATGATACTTCATTTTTACAAGTGAAGAGGCCATTGAAAAAAATATCAACTCGTAAGCAATCGGCTTACTGACTTACACATAAGACTACTTAATAATCATGTAAATCTTGAGGAACTACAAATAAAATCGGTAGTAGAAATGCATGTTATTTTTAACAGCTGTCAAATCGAAATTAATAACATCAAAACTATTCAAAATTGTTTCTCCAAATACCAAGAAACGCTAGTTACTAAGGCATTTTATGCATTTTCATGCATTACTCAAAAATATGGCCTTATGTTTCTTTTAAGTTGGCGAATTTTCCAAGTACGAATACCCATATATTCAATCTCACTACAAATACACAAATTAACTTCACTTTTTTGATCCACTTAGTATTTATCATCCGCTTGTTCCATTCCCTCTTTATTCATATAAGTATGCATACACACACACACACTTATCTCACCTCTAACATACCTGTCATAATCATGATCAGACCGGCTTTTGTGTTTAATCATTCAATTATTGCTTGATTTAATTTATTTCCCTGTACCATTTAAACTCCTGTTAATTTGATTCAGTTATTTATTCTTTGAATAACCACGGAATATCAAGAATTAAAAGTTTCCATGAATATGGGTTGTACAAATAAACTATAAAGTTTATAATGTGCTTTTTGATAATTATAAATATTCGTATGATAACACTTTATTGTTGCTTTCAGTACCAATATAGTTAAAAGTATTTACATTGTGCTATAATTCTGTAATAAGTGAGTTATAATAAACTAGTTGATTACAGTGCAAGTTCCTTATTAACAGGTAAAACAAGGATAATCAACAAGTACATAAGATGCATCTGTACTTGATACCGATTAAAAACATTAGTAGGCTTGTTTTATGCCTTCATGAGATGTTTTGAATGATTCAATGTTATTTCAAAAACAATTACCTATAAATTAATAACAGGATTCGTTAGGAAATTAAACACTATTTGTCATTGTAGTTGTAAGTTGATGAGTGTAATACTTAGGAGTTACCTAACTTCATTACTTATTGCATTGTAGGTCCTTTGTGATATTATCTTCTCTAGTATTTTCATTCAGTTCTTTGAGATTTTTCTTGTTTTTCTTCAGTAGTCAAATAATCACTGTGGTGTTTTTGAGGAGATAGGTATTAAGTTTGTCTGTTTGTATTAGTCACAGATTACAGTAGGTCGATTACCACCAAAAACGAAGGAGCACGCCAGCTCAGTTACAGTAATCAGCTTACTAGGTGACTGTTTCCAAAGTGTTCCTAAGGTTCTAGAAAGAAGAAGCAACTTGCTAGAGATGAGACTTGTCACTAGTGGTAATGGATGATCATTAAACTGTATTAAGAATTTATTAAAGTGAGAATTTCACTATTGGAAGCAGGGCCTAGTAGTGTCAGACTTTTAAGCATTCACCATGAAACCTGAAGGTCATAAATTCGATTCCCTGCTGGAATAGCAAGTGTAAACAGATGCGAAATCCATAATAAAACGAAACTGGCTGTTCAATGTTTTATGGTTTTCACTGATATCCTACTAACATTAATTTTTGAGTCATGTCAACAACCAAAATTAAATAATTTAATAGAAATATCACCAGTGGGGAGCTTAATTATTATTTTAACGGTAGAGCGTTTGTTGTGAAGCTAGAGGATTATGGGTTCAGTCTTTGATGGAGTCGTGGTTGTGCATTGTTAAAGTGTCCCTTACTACGACGAAATAGTTGTTCAGTGGTTTCTGGTGATTAATTATTGTCTAATTCAGGCTAATTCGTGATATCAAATTGTTATCCAACAGTCTCCACAATTATAACTTTTTTCTTGTTACATTTACCAATCACAGATTTATGCACGTTAGTTATTACTGAAAATAGAGAGTACTGAACAACTGTTTTATCCTGTGAATGAGTCCTATACTTAGTCTTAATAACTATCTAGTGCTCCCTGGTTTTTAATAACAGCCGACCTTATCAATTAATCATAAAAAAGTGCATAAAATCAAAATGAACTATTACTAAACAAAACCAAATTTCAGCATTTACCATGTGAGACGAATTTTGTCCCAACAGTCAACGATTATAGACCAATGCTTATAAGTTATCTCCCCAGTACTACAGTATTAAGCATCATATATAATGACCTTGATCATTCCATAGTTGTGATAGTATTTTGGTCTAACTGTGTTGCCAGAATACATTTTCTGTGGTGAACTTGCATTAGAACTTTTGTTTAGTAGCCGGAGGTAATAATTAGATATACTATTTGATACAGTTAAGTGAAATTCATGCATCTGACTGACTAACTTCACATTAATGTTTTCAATAGATTAACTGATGACATTAGTAGTTCCTAATAGTAATGAGTAATTGAATTGACAGCTAATAAATTTACACCTGTAGCAGTATACACTTTGATCCTCTTTTAGTCAATATGGGGTACATAAAATCGGTGATTAGTGCTAATTAACAGTTCATTATTTCCCTTAAGTATGTTTACTTTAGAAATGATTGTCTTTAAAATAGGTTACTGATTCGAATATGAAACTCATTATTAGTGCACATCAACTACTAAACATGATGATAATCATGTTTCACAGAGAGTAAAACATGTATTAAGACAACTGAATGACTTAATGCATATTGGATCACTGACTTTATAGATATTAGAATGAAATATCTAACACTAATTGTTCCATGGACTGTGAACTCCGAAAGCTCTATTTTCTATCAACTTGTCAATGTACACTGTTTAGCTTTCACTTATTCTCTGAGTTATAAATTACTTTCATGTTTATAATCAAATTGGTTTCCTTATTGAATTTTTTCTTTTTTTTCTTTATCAGATTCATTTTCTTTTTAAGAAAATCAAATTTCAACAAAACGTAATTGATTCTATTCTATTATTCAATCTATAAATTTATTTCATGAATGTTTTCATTTAATAATGATCTTTGGGAATCAATCAACAAACTAATCATAAGAAACAATTTTTCAAAGAAATAAACTAATCAACAATTGAAAACAAAAAAAAAAGACAAGTAATAATAAAAATACAAGAAATCAAACATCTTCTTTTACATAGTTTCACTTTATTTTTTGTTGTCAAGTGTATCAAACACACTCCATTGCCCTCCCAACTCATCTCTTGCAAACCTGTTTCTATATGAAAAATAAACGAGAAAATTGATTTTTAAAACAAAAATGCTGACAATTCAATTTGTAAAACAACAATTTACAGTTATTTGTAAATTGAATCTATCATGGAAAAATATCATATGGATTAATCATAGTAAAATATACATGTTCATTATAACATTGTTAATTGGATGCTTTATTGATTTTGGTAAGTAAATATTGATATTATTATTATTATTCTTAGAAAATTGATGCTGTTATTGACTGAAATAGATTAATCACTATTGCTATATAGACGTCTTAAATGAATTATTATGTTACAACTGTAATTTACAAATATGATAAAAGTTGAATTAACATCAGTAGATGTTGTCCAGAATATACGTTTCATTTGATATGAGCATCAGCAATGAAATGTGAGTATATCTGAATGATGATTCTCAAGAATCGGAAGGGAGGAAATATACTTGATGGATTCAGTTTGTTAGTTATCTTTCAGTCTTAATTCAAATCATTACTTTAAAAAGAAACAAAGATGAGTCAATGATATATCATTTCTTCTATGCGTTTTCATAAGAATCTAACATTCTGAGTGTCTGATCCAGAAGAAATAGTAGAGATTTACTGAAATTGTAATGTACAAAATGATGTAAAATAGTTGATAATAAGTATATAAGGAGAAGGGTGAAAATTAGTTTCAATCATTCATGGATTTGATATGACTAATAACAATAATAAAGATAATACAAAAATATAGGTAAGATCATCAGTGAGTGACTTCGAGAAATTGAAATAATCATGTTCAAGAAGTTTTCGGTATGGTTTTGTTTATACTTTGTCTTTTGTATTCACCACAGATAAATTTTCATCAGATACCTTGTAAAGTAAAAAAACCTAAGAGCCCACTCTTTATTTCATTAATGAATTAGACCGAAGACCTTGAGCAAAGTAGAAAACCTACCACTGGATAGTATTCATGCGATAAGAATGGCTAGATATTCACCACGTTATCCAAATGTTCCAGGTTCGATTCCTTAGTGTGACTGTGAAGCAGAACTTCTGAGTCCATTACAACACGGAAATCGCTATCCATTTCGCTATAGTTGTCACCAGTATATATTCACAAAAATATCACTGTGTAGAAGCTTCAGATTTCTGAAGTTTGGTGATAATAATTTAAGTCGCCTCATCAGTGGAATAAAAAATAACTAAGTAGAATTAACATAAGTTTAAACTATACAAACGAACAAATCATAAATTATTTACAAGCCTTAAGAAAACAACTAGACTAGTAATGTATATCTCACGCAGATCACTGG
This sequence comes from Schistosoma japonicum, assembly GCA_025215515.1. NCBI lineage: Eukaryota > Metazoa > Platyhelminthes > Trematoda > Strigeidida > Schistosomatidae > Schistosoma > Schistosoma japonicum. The sequence goes on along the minus strand of CM046062.1, from coordinate 33,044,107 downwards.
TAAAACAAATTCGTCTCTATTTGTTTAAACAGATCCAAATGAATAAGGATTACAGAAATTTATGGTTTTTTGAAGGAGTATAGTGAATATACAAATGTTCATGATGTATGAATTTTTAGGAATGCGGTTAATTTTATGTTATTATATTCTTTGAAGTTTTCTTATAATTAGTTACTTTTACTGCCATCCTTTTTGATCTTAATATTGATCTTAGGATTAAGAAAAAAAACTAGCACATTCTTTACGATTTTCCTTTTTGTGGTTAATTAAATCACTAAACTGACGTGTTATCATGAAGATAGGTAATGAGTCTAGTTGTTTGTATTCTTCACAGATCGATATTCGCTAAGAACCACTAGAAAACAGGAGAAAAATTTGGACAGCTGTTTCGTCTCCCCGAGGGTGTACTATCTCGACTTATACGAACAAATACATTTAATACCTCTTTTCCTATAACCAGTTGGATTCACTTACAATAATCAGGTTACTAGTGACTAACTTCAGGATACTAATAAAGTTCTAGTGAGAAGGTGAAATTAGTAGAGTTTAGACTTGACGGTAATGGAAGAGTCATTACCTACGTCAATAGATGATCGTCGCATTATGTCACTTATTAAGGTTCTTCAAGTGTAACAGGTTGAAATGATAGAAATATGTTTGGTTGTTTTATTTTTTTTTGAACTAAATTTATTAACTTTCGTCTGTTTTCAAAAGTAAGTCGCACTTTGTAGTACCTTCTTTTGAAAATACGTTGTGTTTAGATAGATCGGTTGCATAATCTCTCTAATTATTTCCTATCACAAATGTTTATTACTTATTCAATTCATGTAATGTCAGAATAAAACTACTGAAGATATCGTTATTAATCAGTTACTTAGTAATGTACTACATAGAACCTGATACATTTGCACACCAGTTTAACTTGAGACACCTTATTTTCCCATTAAAATGAATACCAATGAGACGAAAGTATTTACAAAATTACCTATAGCAAAAGTAAGCAGTTGCATGGAGAATATGTTACGAGGAGAAAGAAATAATTCATGGAGAGATATAAAATAATTTTTTAGCTCGGGAATAAAGCAAAGTTAAAGATTGAGTGCACACTTGTCACTTAAACTAAACTGAGTCGTATCACCCCGAGTCTCTAACTAATGGTTACCATAATCTTACGTCTTTCAACTAAGTAACTAAATTCATAATGCATACTTAAACATTCTAGTAATTATTGCCTTAGGTAACCGAGTAAAAAGATATGTAATTTTGTCTGGATGAAAAAAGTTACAAGTTTGTTTAACATGATTACCATAGGAAAGGACAAATACATTAATATGAATTGTATTGAAAACCTGGATTGCCTGGTCGATTGGTTTAAATAGATCAATTGAATTCATCAGTTCAAACGTAAATAAACAAATTCCCAATTATTAAATTATCCTGTAGAGATTATTAAAGATAATTCCAAGGCTCTATATACGCTTATCTCTTTGAGATAGTAGTAATACTTCATTTTCATTCAACATTAAATATATTGTTGACTACTGATAACCATGAACATTACCAAATAATGACTTATTTCATCGTCTGTATTTATCACAAATTGATCTCGGTTGGTACAGCTGAAAACTGGGGAACAATGGACAGCAATGCAATGAATTTGAAGCTCATAAAAAGAGTAACAGAAATAGATTATCATGAATCTGTATAGTATGGCTAATGACATAATGGAGCTTCGTTTAATGCCTTACTAGTTTGGAAATCAGGGTGTCATGTTCGCACAGAGTAATAGATAACCAGTGTACTACACAGTGATTTAATTCACCCTCTACTTATAATCACAACCAACTAGACTGAACAGGACAATAATAAAAACATCACATCAATTATGAAGTGAATTACTAGAGTTCAAGCATATTCAAATTATTACTTAAGAGTGTTTGTAAGATAAGTTCTCAGTAAATTCAAGAGACTAAAAGTGTTTCCATGAAAGGAAGTTGAATTACTGTGATTAGTGATAGTAATATCCCTACATTTACAGTGTATATAATTTCACTAATGGTTTGTGAAATAGTTGATGGCATCAACAATGTGAGTATTGTATGAGGAGAGTGAAAATACAAATAGTGAAAATAAATAAGTTTTGTGAATAGGTTGTGGTGAATGAGAGATTTTTATATTTGAAACCAAACATTGCGGTTCGTAACATAGTGAATTAGTTACCCGACGATTAATAGAAATTATTGAATCCTGAATGATGTCATTTGGCATTCTTTGAACAATTTTTATAAGCTGGCTGTTAGCAAATTTAATTCAAATGACAATATTTGTTATGCACATTTCTTTAAATGTCACAGATACACTTTGTCGATGGAAGAGAATGTTTGTAGCTATTGATGATGGTTTCGGTTTGATTATCTTTAGTGACTCAAACGTCTATCAGATAAAGTTCTTTTATACGATAATGAAACTGTTTAATTAAACCATCCAGCCTAGTGAACACAATTAAAATTAAAACATTGTCGATAAATGTTATTCAGTGCTAAATCAGACCACAGCATTTTGTTAGTACCTACAAGTCCAGATACAAAATTTTACAACATGTATTTAAACGATTTCACAGTTCGAAAACCTACTCACCGCAAATGAGCCAATGGCAACTACAAGATGCATTCGTATTCTACAAATGTTTGTGAAAAATGCTTTTGAATTTTAAACAACTATTGGCTGGTTCGAGTCTCAATATATACACTAACATGGTATAATAAAATATACTATTCAGTCATTGATGGAGTCGTAAGATGCAATGATGTTTTATGCGTAAACTATGAACCATCGGTTTATATTATTAAAATTTCTTAGTTGTTATACGTTTAGTGATTTCTTTTTCGATATCCGCTTTATTGAAAACATTCGTTAAAAAAAGTTTACTTTAACTACATTAGATAGAATAAACTGATAATTATTGATATCGTTTTCTATAAGAAGTAACAAGTAATAAGATTTATTCTTACTATTATTATTGTTATCAGTAGTATTAATGCTTATTGCTTAACTATTATTCAAGTAATTGCTATAATGAAATCAATTTCAACAAATTACTTAAATTCAACATTATCAGTAATCAGAAACAGGAAGGCTAAACACTATCATAACATACCTTTAACTGTCCTAGTTGTATACACTCGTTCATTATTTTCAGTTGATGAGTAGACGATATGTAATGTTTAACAAAAAAAAGACAGAATATATCAAGTTACTTATGAGACTGTTTTTGTTCCTTGTGGGGAGAAAAATAATGTCACGTTCTTATCTGTATAATATCATTACAAACATGCAATGTGGATAATTAAATCAGATATATATATATATATATATATATATATATATATATATATAAATTATATCACAATATTTTAAACTGAATAATTTATCCTATGTGCCGATCTCTGTATGCCTTATTAAGTTTACGATTATTTGAAAATGGAGCTTGGTTAAGTATGAGTTAGATTTGCTTGTGGCTGCTAAATTGAAATCATTACGCATATTTCATCCAGTTACAGGGACTCGTTAGCTGGATGTACTTACTTGTGAACTACCGGTGTATCGAGGTTATGCCCTTCGCTTAACACGCATATATAGTAGCACAGACCGATCATCTTCAGTTTATCATAAACCAACGAGAAGGTATAAATGCTCCTGAATTATGTCAAATTAGCTAAACTTTGCTTACATCTATGAATAGGTACAAACTGTTAGTAAATTTCTAATAAAATAGATTAGGCAGTAATGTCATTCGGCTGTAAGGAAAAACACAAACAAATATTTCATTCTTGTGTTTATTGATGTTTAGCACTTCATACGATATCGAACTAATTATCAGGTACTTTGCATAGAATTACGGTATCAAAATTCAACACTCCATGTAGCAAAACTAGATGCTAACCAACGTTACAAGTGGATAATAGTATCAATCTCAGATTCATTAATTCTAATAGTATGAGTCATTTTAGAAATATCCATCTTGAATATAGTTATTAGCCTAGTGCTAATTATTTATATAAATAGTAAAAGTACAATTGTTTGACTTTAATACAGTTTTCTTCATCACAGACTATTATGAATAGGAAAATTATTGAAGTCAGAAAACAGTGAACAGCATAATCACAGTCAGGAACCCATTTTCTTTAAAAATTCCATTTAATTAGTCTAATAATGCAATAACTGATCATGATTTTAATCACCTAATTCAGCTCGTCTAGCTGACATAGCAGTCTATACAAAATAGAAGTACATCATCGAAGAAATATAAACGGCTCCCTATCTATAGAAAAAATTGCGTCAACTACATTAAATGCAATTTATGATAATGCAAACCGTCTTTTAAACGAGACATGATGAGTACTACTTGCTAGTTTTCATACAAGTATATATACATATATGTATAGTAAAACGTCGCGTAAATTTACAACAGCGGACCATAACATTTAGCCGTAACCACGACAATAGAATCTTAAGCAATCGAGGCATGAATAAAAAGAAGCAAGCGGTTAGAAAGTTGCAAAAGAAACAAATGGTGGGCCCAAAAATGTCAGAAGACATCAAAGGTGACAGCTTACGCTGTTTTGTGTAATAGATCAGGTGAAGTGTAGAGATCATGAAAGCGTAACAAAAAGCTGACTATGGTTACGGAAACGGCTCCTCCAGTACATAGTCACTGCGAGGAGCGGATCAGTTTATATTATAAGAAAATTAAATAAATTTAATGGTGTAAATATATGCCAGCTCCTAAAACTGATTTACAAGTATTATGGACGGAATTTGGTGAGGCAGAGCTACAGTAGAGCTGAAGAAATCAGTAAGCCGACGCACTCGACGGTTTGATGGGAGACAGTTAGTATGATGGATACTACTTTAAACATATTATGTAGAAGTACATACAGATCATAGTGTAAAGTGGTAATAGTTAACAATTGGTAAGAAAACGAAAGCAACGTATATTGAATATGTAAAGGATAAGAAGATAAACAAAAGTACAGTTCGGAATTAACCTACAGTAACGAAGACAACAATGTGCAAATAGATATTAAAGAATATGTAGACACAATTTATCACTTTATGTAATTTTACAAAACAATCCATTGCTTCCTTCTGTTTGTTAGTTATTTATACAAGCATATATGAACACAGACTTGAATAAGAAGAGGTTATTTTTTGTCACTAATTTCCATGACTGCAAATATCAGTGGGCAATATTTAGTTAAGGAATATGTCAAAATAATCGCAGAGAGGATATTTAGGGCCTGGTAATGAATTTATAGATGCATTAGTTCAAGTTAATCTGCAATCACTATACAATCAATATTCATCAACCCATCTGAAAGAAATTATTGGGTCAAATAACTAAGGATTATCATGACACAGGCAGCAGAAACAAAAAACACATGTAGACAATAAGACAAATGCGAACTATCAGTTGGATACAAGTTCATAAGAGCAGACTGGCTTATTGCATGGTGAGTATGGTGAGTTCTTAATGTATAACTCATGGTGAGTAATCAGAATACTCTAATCCACTTAATGCAAGCACAACTAAATTATCAATCTTCCAAAACTTAATACCAATATCGTCTGCTTCGGTTACAATTATTCTCCATCATTTCAAAATATAACATTACTTCGAAATTGTTTACTAGTATGTTACTGAGTAGTTATGCTTAATCATCTATTTGTCGAATGCTCCAACTGTATAGCATGAATCCACTTAATTATTAGTAAAATGAAATAATTATACCTATGCTTAGTTACAAACGTGTATTTTTAAAGGTAAAATAATAACAAACTAGTTATTCTGAGAACTGTTCCATTGTAAAAATAATAACTTCAATTGTTCAAAAATTCCCATATTTATCAAAACGATGACTTTTGAACAAAGAATGTTCTTACCAATAAATTTTCGTCAGGTTCTACAATTATGGGTTCAAAATTAATTATTATAAAAATAGCAAATTGTGAGGTAGATAAGTATCATTTAGATATCAAGGATTACGGCACTGGGTTCAAATGGGTCATTGACTAACGACACTTGATCCAATTGTAATTTTGTCACCCCCCCCCTATCCACTCTCATATCGCCCATATTCATATCTGCGTATTTTATTTGTAATCTTATTATTCCAACTGTTATATAAACTTATACAAGTTGAACAAGTCATATGATAGTTATTATCTCAGCTTTAATAATTGACATTTACACCACAATCCCAAATCCATATAATGTAATCCTTGATGTCTAAACAATGTATGGACCTCAGATTATAGATGTGAAACATGGCCATCAATGATAGAGGATGTTCGTAGGCTCCAAATATTCGATAATAGATATCTTCGAAACATTGCTTATGTTTACTGGGACTACAAGTAAGCAATACGTGGGTTAGGAATAGAGTAGTAGGTAAATACGGTAAATTTTTTGATATAGTAGTAAATCTTTACCAGCTGAGGTGGTCAGGACATGTGTTACATATGCCTGACCTTCGCCTACCTCGATGAGCAATGTTTCCTGATGTAAGTGTAGGCTGAAAGAAAGCTAGGAGTAGCCAAATCAAAACATGGCACCAGTCCATGAAATCACTGACATTTAGGCTGGGACATGATAATAGGTGCAGACTACATGGTTTGGGTCCACGTGATGATCAACAAGTTAATCTTTATCTGCTGACTGGGGCATAGCAACTTAAACTAATGTTAGCATGTACCAAGTACTATATTGTAATTGACTGATTGATGGACCTCAGAATTAGCTATTTTTATCATTAATTTTGAACTCATATTCTATAAAACCAAATTAGAATTTATCGAAAAGAACATTATTTGTTCAAATGTCTTCATTTTGTACAACTATTCAAACTTATACCATGAAATACATATTTTGAAAACAGAATTACGTAATAATTTCTATTGATATTAACCAATTATTTTAGTTTTATTATTTTAGTCATATTGACCGCTTCATAAATCACTGTCATTTCCTTTATATTACTATACAATAATTCATGTGTTATTTAATTAACGTTTTTCAATCATTATCAATAATATGATTACTTCTATTACACCATTATGTTTATGAGCTCTTGTTACGGCTTTCATGCTTGTTTGATAGCAATATCAGTTTCCTGTTGTATAGTCAATAATGAGATAAAAAGAATTATTTAGTACACCTGATAACTGAAATAATTATATTTATTTAATGCTTTACTTAGTAGCTGATAAAACATTCATTCTGTATAGTTTATTGAGTATAATAATGCATAGAACATAAAGGAAAAAGTTTTAATATGCCTTATTATTTGGATAACCTGTTTCGGAGTTAGCTAATACTCAGTGGTTTAATGGTTAAGCGTTCGACGCGAAACCTAGTTTGTACATGATTCCGTGGCCTAGGATCATAGATGCGCACTGATGACGAGCCTTATATTGGAACGAGACAGGTGTCCACTACCTCTTAGTATTTAGTGGTTGTCAAACTCAGATTAATTCATGATAATGAATCAAAAGTTTACAATTTCTACAGTATGCTATGACAACATTTCTTAAGCTTGTGATTTTTAATTATTTGTATTCACTACTTGATTTGGATGTCTTCGTTGATAGCTTTTAATAGCCCCCCAGTTATGACATTGTGAGTAATACTTTAATATCTGAAATGATATGTAAGTAGTTCCGATATCAACAAGGTCTTTAAAATTCGTATTCAGTTAGACCATACTAGTATGTCGTTAACATAATGAACTTTACATTCTTAATTATACTGCCAACAGGAATCCAGAAACGAGTCAGTTTTCCTAGCAATTAATTTTCAAAAACATAACAGTTAGTACTAATACTCTTGTTATGTAAATGGGTTCTAGCATTTTACTGAAAATTTCTTCACTGATTGTTTTTATCTAGAACTCGTTGTATTGTCTTGCAATTAATGAACAGATATTTTGACTGGTTATACATTTCTAGTCATTTTGACTACCATCTAAATAGAATTTTAGCTGCGATTGGTTGTTGCGAAGATTGTTAAACTTTCAATTTGATATCGCATATTGGCTTAAACTGAGGAACCATTCATCCTTAGGATGCACCAGATAGCTATTTCGTTCTAGTACGGGATTCTTCAGAAGTTATCATTTACGACTCCATCAGGTATTGAACCCAGGACCCTCTGAACCCTCAGCAAACGCTTTGCCATTTGACCACTGGTTCGGCTGAAAACGGATGATATTTCTTCATTGAGCCTGAGTATCATCACACTTCTGAAGAGTCTCATACTGAAACGAAACAGCTACCTAGTGCTTTCTAGTGTTCAATGGTCGATTAATTTAAACTAGTTAATGATATCAAATTAAAAACATATTTTTACTATCATGCCACTTCAAAAAATAATATTAGGACATTAATGTTAACATTTAATAAAATTTCTGTGCAAAGTAAAACGATTAGGTTCACAAAACTTCGACTCTTAGTGTATTAAGACTTCTGAAAAAATTATATATTTAAATAATTGCGTAGAATGAGATTATTCACTGACGTTCTAGTTAATAAACCATTAGATATTATATATGATTACTTACATTTGGACAATGATATAGAGCTAAGTTGCCCATTAGGTCTTCGTAAAATTGTTAAATTTTCAAAATTATGCTACCATCTAACCTTGTTTAAGTTTCCAGTAATCATCGCTAGGGCAGATAGAAGATGGAATCTCCACCGCCTCTCCCCACTGGTAGTAAATTTGTTTATGCATTAACTAGAAATGAGTACATTCCTAAAATGTGTCTTTGCATTCAAACTCTGGTTACTTTAAGTAGATGACACTTTCATTATTATGAAACGAAACACAACAGATGAATTTTTCGAAAATGTCAATGATATTTCTGATAACATCAAAATCATCAAGTAGATCGAGAATGTTGATCGTAAATAAGTATTTTTTTCAGCATATGGTGGGAAGAGAACAGAATAATTGTATATAGATTAACTACTTCTAAAAACCAATTTATTTTAAAAAATAACTCAATCATACATTATCACATGCCTTGTCAACGAAAGTAACGGTTTATGTTAGCCTGAAAAACAGAGTTCATTATCACGTCGTAGATTCAAAAGACATGAAAATCAACTTTAATTTAAACATATCTAAACTAATGATGATTAATAATTATCCTGAGAATTTCGTTGAAAAGTTACTCAGTGGAAACAGTAAAGAAAAAACTGAGGTTCTGTCAAAATAGTCGTTTGATATCATTTTTGAACCGTATCAAAACAGAACTTTGGAAGAGATTAGAAGAATTTTAAATTAGTACGGTATACAACTCATTTTTGAACATACAGTACACTTGGATATGAACTTGTGAATATCAAGGTTAGAGTATCATCAGGAGAGCAGACGGACAGTGTCTGTGAGGTCAAATGTAATGAAAATAATTCCCAAATTCTCTAAAGATTTAAGAAAACTTGAAAATAATTCGGTAATGACATTGCATTCAACAGAAACAAAACACAGCATCAGTTCCACAGAAATAAAAGTTATTCAGAGAAAGTTTCGTTCTAATAAAGAAATATTAACAGTCGATTCCGTACATGTCTGAACAAATCTAAATAATATAAACAGATGAAACGGAGTGCTACTAGCTGCACCTTAGTAACTAAAGATTTTAAGAAAAATATAGACATTACCTACCCCTCCAACATTCTCTGACTATCTAATACTATGGACTAAAATAAATAATACTGTTATTTAATTAACTTATATAACTAAATTTACCGCTGTCAAGTTGCTACATTAACATTTCAGCACATACACATACATTTATTCATTTTGTTTAGAATTATTCCAATCATTCTGATAATACTGTCCAATTATGTTATCTTCAATAAATATACATCTACCCATTGACCCCTAATTATTTCTACATTCATTTATTTTTATTTATTCTAAAATTGACCTAGTTCGTCAAATAAATCTTCAGACTGACTATTATTTTCTGTGATCATAATCAACAGGTCCATGTATATGAGCAGAACATTTTAACATAATAACTACACACATATATACACATCTTCATCCATCCATGATACTCTTAACACTGCTTCATTTGAGATGACTGGTGTAATACTTTCGTACTCTGCATTTATTTGATAAACATAATGACATTTTACCTCTCATTGACAAATATGATAAATAATTTTTACTTTTGATGAAGCTCGAACTAGCATGTCAGGCAGAGCTTTGGAATTCTTATTAATTTCGTTCACTGAACACAATTTATTATTCACATTTAAACTATCACCCATTAAACATATGAATAGAATATATTTGTTAATACATACACTCGGCGCCCAAGTTTTGTAAATACTTTCGTTCATTTCTGGACGAAAATACCTATAAAATATCACCCGTTAAGTTTGTATTAGATGTTACTCACAAATGAAGTTAACTTGCAATAACCAACGTATATTAATGAAAAACTAGTTAGAATTTACTATATTCAGTTCATATTTAGAATTCAAGAGGTTAATCGAATGTTAATTTAGTGTCGACTTAATATTTTGAAAGTCCAAGTTTCTTATTTACTAAAGTTCATTGTTACAGTTTAGTTACAATGTTTTTAAATATGAGTGTATTTCTATAATGTAAATTGTAATTTTTATGTTAGTAGATTAGATGTTACTTTGGGTTTACAATCTAACATGTGGTTGTGATTGTTTACATTGTTATACAATAGATCTTAGAATTCGCATTTTCATTTACTTGACCATAATGAAACACAATTCTTAGTGTTTCTAAAGAATTTCACTGTTGAACCGATAATACACTGAATAAGTTCAGGACATACAACAGACTAAATAATAATGCTAAATAAGGTAGCTTTTCTTATACTTAAACGTGTATCCAAGAGCATTTCTTATTGAATACTTGAAAGTTGGTTAGACAGAAAACAGTTTTATATTAAAACGGTAAATTAATCTTTAAGGACATCGATGGGGATATCAATTTTAAAGTCCAAATTAATACATTTTATGGTACGTTGTCGATTATCGATGTACTGATACTGTACATTTTTAATTTTTTAAATAAACTTTAAAACGATAATGGTAATGGAGTTTGTTTATTTCGTGCAATTGACATTTACATTTTAACCAGGAATGACTTATAATTCTTCACCACTAGTTTGTTTTTATGCATAATTTCCTGGAATAGAACTTCTAACAGCCCTTTTATTTCTCTTTGAGAGTAAGGCAACCAGAATTGAGATATTTGTTCAACTTTTTCCTAAATAAAAAGATTAGATGGATGATATTTATAGAAGCTTAGTTAGTAAATTATCTATGCATGTACTCTTCGTGTATCTATGACAAAGCATTATTTTCTATATTTGCTTAGAATAAATCAACCAATAAACCATCTATGAATAATTTCGTTACTTAAAAGAAGTATAAAATTAATATAAGATTCAGGAATATCAATATTTGGTCTTCCTTACTTAAAGTGAGTAACACTCAGTTACACAGGTTTCACTAAAACATGAATTATCATAAAGTTATAGGCATGTAATAATTGCTTTCTAACATCATATGTTCTTTTGAATATACAAAACTGTCTTTTCTTCCATAACCGATTTGTCACGCCATGGAGTATTAGAAGTTATAACGGAAAGATTTTCCAATAAACATTTATGCCATGATCTAAATAACGTTCAAACCATCTTAGATCATACTTGTGAACTTTAGCTGTATCAAGGTATTCCTCTCAGGATGTACATATGACAACAGGGAACGATCAATTTTACTCCACGTAAAATCGATAAGATGATTCAAACACACATATTATATTTAATTATAGTTATATTTCACATGTATAACATACTTATCATGAATGTTAACGAGTTCAATAGATGATTGCTTACTGCATGTTTTCAGTTTCATTTGTCTTCACTTCATATTTATTGTTTTCAGCAATTGCAGTAGGCATCATTATCATCAAATAAGTGAAACAATCAGGAAACAATCAAAATAAAAACTGCATATAACAGATTAACTACAATATACTTTTTGCATAGGAGCAAAATAGCTATCATACATTACTCTTTGATTCAACTGTCAGTAAATTAAAACCATAATTATAAGAATTCTAGACAAGTACGTAAACTAACTTGCATACCTACCATCCTAACTGTGAAAAGGAAAATGACGACAAAGTGTTTAGATTATTAGTTTCTTAAATTTTAGTGAAAGATTTAAAACATAAAGTAAATAAATGAAAGTATTTTGTTGTTACGTAATGTCAGATTTGTAGAAAGTTACCGTTATTTATTGGCTATTTTTTTTACCTTTTTGTGAATTATCATCTAAGCATGTACTCAAAGAAATGTTTTGTAAATAGAACTAATGATGTGACATTTGATATAGGCATATTAGCACAAGCATCATTAGAATCCCTATTGTTATTATTATCAACAGTGTGGCATCGATGTGTTTGGTAACAATATAAAATGTATACAGTATTCAGATGTTATTAGTGAAATGAAAGTATGGTTCTCATGCCATTATTACCGGTATTACGAATAGATTTTAAAGTATCAGCAGTCAATGTTGATGGCTTTTAAATATTTTTTCCAAGCAGTTAATGAAACAAATCAAAGTAGTTACGGTCATTGAAGATATCTTCTCCATAGTTAGATATATACTTGTTGTTCTTAAATATCGTTTTACATTTATTATATATCAATGACTTCTTGTAGCCTTATACAGATAGGTAAACATTGAGATCTAATTTACGAAGTTAAATAGTTCATTAAAGATAAATGTATACCTTTCATGTACTTTTTTATTGACCCACTCATTCAGTAGGGTAACTTGAAGATCGCTATCACAAAAATCACCATACGTAGTAATAGGTCAGAATTTCATAAAATATTATTCTTGAGTCTAATATTAAGTGATAAACCTGAGGAGTCCTACACTAGGATGAATTAGATGTCTGGTGTATACTGGCTACTCATCCTAGAACAGTCTGTTACGAATATTAAGAATAAACTTAAACACCAGTCTTCATAGAACTGACTCATCTAAACCAAGTAGAAGCAGCTATCAGTGTTCTCTTGTTCTAATTGGGACCCAACTGAAATAAATTACTGGTGAACATAAAAAACATAACTAAATGTCACTCTCTACATGACCACTTATGCTTAAACCGAATGGTATCATTTCATCATTAGATGGTTCTGTAGACAAAGTCCTATTTAAATTTTAAACACGAGTAAAATGCACGAAATATTGAACTTATTTTTTTATTAATTAATAATAATGACCTGTCTTGGAGTAGTTTCGAATACAACAGAAGACTTGTTAAAGAAAAGATACAGAAACTTCCTAAATTAAAGATGATTTCTTACTAAATGCTCCATTTCTTTACACACAATATCCTTTAATAGAGACTGTCTTGTATATATAGGCATTAAGTTGATTACATTTTACAATACTACCTCAGTTCAGTTAAAATAACCAACTAACTTACATTTAACTTCAGATATTTATGAACTTTAAATGAAAAGTAGTAACTAGTAGAATTCAGACTTATCAATAATGAGATAGTGTCACCAAGGACATTGAATGATTGTCAAGCTGTGTCATAAATTGATTGAAAAGGGAATTCTACAGTTGGAAGCCGGCCAGTTTATTAGTGTAAGTGGTTAAGCCTACTTAGTGATTTGTGAAGGCTCTGTATTTGTTTTCCTGACGGAATTGAAGGTGTGTACTTCTGCGAAATTTTTTACTAGGACTTAACTGTTGATCGGTTATCTGTCGCTTATAATCGTACCTAACTGATATAATTCTAGGACGAATACAATCAACTAAATATACTACATTCTACCGATTTACACATCAATTCATCTATCTTGCTAATAAAAACTTTTCTAGCTGACCCAGTTTATACGAGTAAGTACTTAGTTTGAATAGAATACATTTTTGATTCAACTAAACTCTTATCATTGTTATGAAGTTAGACTATCAAATTAATCATCTATTTCATGTTACTTCTGTAGTGAATTCATTATATTGTAATCTGTACATACCTGTAAATAATATATGACCTTTCAAAGTTTCATGTTTACAGCTTATTAAATATTAATTAATGGTTGAAGACGATAATCTTATCAGGAAAAACTATAATTGGTGCGAGTTCATAACCCTTTTTTGTAAAACAAAGCCCTAATTATTAGCTAACATCCATCAGTTGATCCAATGAGTAAAAATGCTCTCTTCTGTACGCATATCATACCTGGAAATCGAAGACTTGATATTGTAACTTTTGTAGGTCAATCTCTCATTTATGACATTCCCAAGTTAGTCAGAAAAAAAAATATTGGAATGGGATAACCACTTCAAAATTACAAATCCGCAGTTATATAATATGTACTTTCAATAAAATATAAATAAACTCAGGCTAAACAACGGCTCAATAACAATGATGCAAAATAAACAAATTAATTGTTGGAAGATGTGGTACTGGGTATATAAATAATTAGTTCTATTTGATGTAAGTACATATTACTAACTAATGGAAGTAGAACTAAACTATAGTGTTAATTTTACTTACTTACTTACTAACGCCTGTTACTCCTTCCGGAGGAACATAGGCCGCTTACCAGTATTCTCCACTCAACTCTGTCCTGAGCAAGCCTTTCCAGCTGTATCCAGTTACTGTTCATCATTTTAATGTCTGCTTCCAGCTCTCATAGCAGTGTGCTCTTTGGCCTTCCTCTTTTCCGTTTCCCAACAGGATTCCAAGTTAGTGCTTGTCGCGTGATACAGTCTGATGATTTCCGCAATGTATATTCTATCCATTTCCAACGTCGTTTCCTGATTTCCTTTTCAGCAGGAAGTTGGTTTTTTCTCTTCTATGGTAGGCTGTTACTAATGGTTTCCAGCCAACGGACATTCAGTATCTTGCGTAGACACTTATTTATAAATACCTGTACTCTCCTGAGGATGTTTGAAGTAGTTCTACAACTTTCAGCTTCATAGAGAAGAACCGTCTTGACGTTCAAATCGAAGAGTCTGACTTTAAAGTTGATTGACAGTTATTTGGAATCTCATATGGTTTTCAACTGTAGGAATGCTGCCCTTACTTCGTCAATCATTACCTTTACATCTGCATCGGATCCTCCTTGTTCATTGATGATGCTTCCCAGGCATCACGTAACTAACTGATCTCTAAATTTATCTTAAAATTTTTTTTTTTATTATTTCATACATCTTAGGGACAGATAACAAGCCCAATTTGTTTTGTTTAACCTTTGATGTAATCTGACTGTTTGAAGTTATTACTTGGAAATTGTTTTATGATTATTTTTAGTAATTTACTTATCACTAACTGATTGGTGTTGATTTTGTACTCGAATGTGAAACTATGTATTCATCAATTTTGAACCTCAATGAAGAGTTAACTGAAAATAAATCTCTGCGTTCTGTGTTATTAATAACATAGCGTAATCATAAACTGTATGATACTGTTTCAAAGTACATACCATACAACTCATTATATGGACTAGAGTTGAATATTATCTACATAAAAGACACTCAGTCTTCAAGCATGTACAATTAAATTTCTTGTTATCAATATCAATGAATTAAAGTGATTCCATCGAAAAGTTTATTTTGGAGTACAATACTCTTCAGACATAATTGAATGTAGTACTATTGAGTGTTGGTGACCTATAATTTGTTTATTTACACTGCATAAATTTTCATTTCTGTTTATTGATATACCTATTAAATAAAATAAACACTCTACTAAAGTAGGTAAATAACAACAACAGACTGTCATTATTTGAAGTGCATGATGTTTATTTGATAGTTTAAAGCTGTAATTTTCATTGTATCGTCATGAACACTGACAAAGATCTACATTCAATTAATTAGGGAAGGACATAGTAACATTTAAGCCATACAACAACAAGTATGTTTTTTAAACTTTATTAATCTAAACTGTATAAATTCTGATATTTATTGTCACGTAGACTCTTGAATCAATGAATCACACATACTACTGGTTAAAATACTTATAGCTCACAAAGTTTATTCGCTGTGTTTTCTGTAAAACGTTCATATAAACCATCACTATAACTGTCTGTTTATATTTATAGAAATATAGATGTTGTTACATTTCAAGTGCTTGAATTATTAAGTTTTAGACATGCAGTGAGTAAGTATGCTAGGAATACATGCATAAAGTAAATTATCCACTTAGTACTCTATTAAGTGAAGAATAAAGTAACACTCGATATTATTAATAATAGTGTATTTTGAAACTAATTACATAATACACGTTGATGTATGGGCATTTTCAAGTTGTTAATAAAGTGTACATTAATCGAAATGACGTGACTTATTATTTGTTTCGACTGAATAATTAATGCATAAATTCTAGATACGACGTAAGATAAGAGATTGGGTGACATCACAATAGTTACATAAATAGTATGATAGAAAGTATTCTTGTAAATGTATAGATAGCTTACATAAATAGTGTTAGTCAGCTGGAATCCGTAGGGAATGTAGACAGGATATATGAATGGATTTAGTGTGATCAATGGTAGACTAAATACAGCGATTTTCAATCAACACATCACTAGTTAGGAAACCAAGATATCATGTTTGCACAGAGTAATAGATAACCAGTGTACTAAACAGCGATTTCATTCACCCTCTATTTATAATCACAACCAACTAGACTGAACAGGACAATAATAAAAACATCACATCAATTATGAAGTGAATGACTAGAGTTCAAGCATATTCAAATTATTACTTAAGAGTGTTTGTAAGATAATTTCTCAGTAAATTCAAGAGACTAAAAGTGTTTCCATGAAAGGAAGTTGAATTACTGTGATTAGTAATAGCGTGGTGGATACTACTTATAAGTCATCAATAAGTAGTAGGTAGCAGAGGGTCAAAGGAAATCGGGTAGAATCAGTAAACAGCAGGCTGATAAACGATACAGTCCAGACAACGCATAGGATGTGCAAATTGATGCTTGGAAGTAATGTATGTAATATTTTATGACCTACTCTGTTTTTGCCTAATAAACATTACTTACCCAATTGGTCTTTTCACAATAGTAGTATCCCTACATTTAGAGTGTATATAATTCCACCAATGGTTTTTTTGAATAGTAGATGGCATCAGCAATGTGAGTACATTATGAGAAGGGTAAAAGCTACAAATAACATGAGTTATTATGTTATACTGATAAATGTAAGCAAACTAGTTCAGATTCTCGAAAATTTACTAATAAATTAATTCATTCACATTTGTAACATAGTGAAGATGACTATTCCATGGTTACTTTACAAAATGAACTTCATGTCATGATAGCAATGGTAAATATAGAACAATTGACGGTATTATTATACCCCTTAATCAAAATCAGATGTTTTCTTATGTCTTATTGTTTATTGGTATACATCAGTTATTCTTTTTATTAATAAAACATATACTACTAATAAGAAGTGTTTGTCTTGGATACATTTATTTCAAATGTTTAAACAAATTACATTTTAAAAAATTGTTGAAGACATCTATAGTCGTTTATTTCATTAGTAGATAATGAAATAGTGACAAAACATTTATCACTGCAATAGTTTACAGTATTAAAACGATTCTGCTACTTATAATTGACCCATAGGTTAGATGTTAAGTAAAGTTTGATGACATATTATTCCGGTAAGTAGTCAGCTGATTGTTGTACACAGAGTTGAGGTATGTTTGATTCCCAGCGACTTGAAACATTTTTCTCCTTATTTTATGTGTATGTAACGTTTATATTTTAGCTTATTGTAGTTATTTTGAACTATCTTCAATTAATATGTCCGGTTTAACACAATGAGATGTCAGCATTAATAAATTAACTATCTCCACAACAACCCCTTAAATGTAACAATGAGATGTGTCAAATAAAGTTCTCAATTATAGTGAATTTTACTGCACAAAATGATATCTTTGATAAAAATGACTTTGTAATATGCTTCTCTTACCTCATAAAATAACAAAAGGTTCATGTTAGGACATTTTTAGAATGTCAACAGTGTTGTGTATAACGTTAGTTAAAGCAACACATACAGCAAGTGATCTTATAAATATTGACAGTTTAACTATTCAGAAAAAAATAATTCTGCTTGTTTACTACATGTGCACTTGCTTATTGACTATATGACATTCTATTCTGTGTGTAACCTTTTTTCTAAAACGTATTCTAAATCAAACTGACGGGATACAATGAATTCTAAATTAAAAATCAGTAGAATGAATTTAATTCGACATCACGATCTGATCCAAATAAGACAACCATTAACCACCTAGAATCAATAAACAGCTATTTCTTCCTAGTATGCGAATCTTTAGCAGTGTCTACCCATAACCTTACCAAGAATCGAACTCAGGACACCAAAGCTACGCGACGAAAAGTTTACCACTAAACCAGACTCCAACGTTAAAATTTTTGACTCAGTCAATTTGCAATATATTTGCTCGACGTCATTCAGTGACATCGGTGGGTAACTGCTTCATACTTGATATGGTTGAATTTAACTGGTCACATCCTATTTTCGATCACTGCTTGGGACGTAGATTAGCACTGCCGTCACATACTAGAACAAAGCAGCTCTTCAATGCTTTCTGGTGATCAACGATTACCTAATTCACGCCGATTCGGAAGATAAAATTAATATTAACAATAACCTAGATTCATTAAAAAGAATATAGCCTTTCTTGATCAAATTTACCTATAAATTCATTGAAATGTCAACCAGAAGATACTCAGTCTAACGGATGAAATCAAAGAGAAATCTCATCAAAGTACCGAGTACTTGACAAACATTACAGACGAAGATGTTATCAATGGAAAATATTCTTTGCAATGAATTTCTACTTTACGTTCTACAATTGTAAGTTAAAAGTTAATGATCACAAGACTACAAATGTGATGAATTTTGAGGTGAATACGTTATTTGTAGATAATAGATTACTGCATATGAATTTTAGATTGAGTTATAAATGACTATTGTTCATGTTGAAATAATTTTCTTCGGTAACTTATTCAACTTATACGAGAATTGGAACAGTAAGATTATCAATCAGTTGTATACAGATATCTAGTTGACAAGGGATAAAAAAGTTTCAGTTATATCAAGTGTGTTTACCCAGAAACTAAAAATGATAACGATTAAGTAAAAATTTATAAAATGGGGTGAGTGATAATCAAAACTTGTCACGTTTTTGCAGTAATAATAATAATAATAACTGTGTGGATATTTTTGTCTATCACTAACCTATAGAACAATATTTGAATAAGATAAACTTAAGTTATGGTGTTACGTAGAAAATGAGAAGGCTGTATTTACATTATTCCAATTAAGTCATCGTATAATTAGAGTAAATAATGAATTATTGGATCATTGGTAAAACAGGAGGATATAAATATTTCTTCGCTTTGCAGAACTCGAGCCTCTTTACTTGTATGGTTATAACATTTACTGTTTGAAGGACTATAAATCTAACTGGTCTTAATAAATAACTAAATAACAGTAAAATATTGATTCTTGCTCGATGCATGACCCGTTCGGACTAAGATGGCTAAAACTGAACTGTTGATATTTTTGACAATACCCCTTGTTTAACCATGTTGTAAGATGCTCATAATTATGAGAGTGAATTTCTAGATAAATCTCTTAATGTAACTCGCTTCACATAAGCAGTTAATATTATTAAATACATAATGAGTTGGTAAGCTTAGGCAAATTATTCTTTGATCTAGGTGTCATTATCGAAGGGGGGTGAGGGTAAAATGCATCAGCTGGGTTGTTTTTGCTTTGCTTTTTCATCGGATAGCTCTGCGTTACCTCAGCATTAACATTATGCAGGGTTTACCACCTCTAAGTGATGGTCATATAAAAAGCGGATTTTCGCTGTTTGTCTAGATTACCTTTCTATTTACATTTCTGATTGTATTTGTTTATAGAGCTTATGGAGTGACCATTCTCCTTAAAAGCTTTATACAAAAGAATATTTCTCATTCAAATATCTTTGTTTTTGATAAATATGCACTTCAATAATTCTACACCAACCAACGTGAATGAGAGCCCTAATTTAGTTGAATAGTAATGTATGTAAGCGGAGAATGTATACGCTGAACAATTTACATGATATTAGTGAATGAGTTACAGATAATTCATTTCTTTTATATAAACAACAATTGAACCATATTCATTAAAGTATACGTTTATCATCGTGAGTGTATTTCGAAGCCATTAACTTGACTTATATAATATTGCTAATAATGATTACTATTACTATTATCGAGGTAATATTCTTTTCCTGTTACTTTAAGTCTGGTAGATTATTGTTTTTTCATTTACTAACTAACTGAATCTTATCAATTGTATACAACTGTATTATTCAATTACATCTATTTAAGTAAAATCTTCTATTGCTTAAGTGTTATTATTATTACTTGTTTAAGATGAATGTCTCATAAATTATTATAAAAGTTATTTACTAGAATGCAAATGAGATGCATTCGTATTAGATTTTTTTTTACTGTTTATTATATTACGTAATTGAATTCAGTTTGTTTCTATGTTCTATTAAAGAACCTGCATGTATGAATTGTATAGTTTATTATGATAATGATTAATAGATTATCATACAGATTGTTTGTTTGTTGTTTTTTCTTCTTGTATCTATTCATTTGACAGAATAATGAAGTTATATTTATGATTCTAATAAATAAGCATAGATTATTTATTAAGAATAGATTGTATCGTGTTGTTCACAAGTTTCAATATTGCGTATTGTAAGATAATGATGATGATGATATGCAATATGATTTATAGTTATTACTATTACTTTTATAAGTAGACTAACAATATTCAATCGTAGTAACTATGGTGTTAAGTATTCTTAAATCAGACTATGTTTGGCACAGAGTTAAAGAATTAAATCACTTTTATATGTATTCACGAATCAATTTTTTAATATCAAGTAAGGTAAATAAGTTATATGAAGTGTCCTATACTCATAAAGATATAAAAATACTATTTATAATAATCAAAAAGGAATAAAAGTATATCTACAAGTTAAATAACTTAATGAATATCTTGTAAACATGAATTACTTGATAGAAACAGTACATTTTATAGTGTACATACTAAGATAGTGATATAGAGTTTATGCAGGGATTAAATTATGCTCTGCTGAATTACATCATTTTAAGTGAGAGATATGTAATTGTATTTATAATTCTAAAATCAATGTATCAGCTATTATGCTACACAGATGCTAAATATACGTCTGAGTACATTTTGAACGATGTAATACAACTGTAGATTAAAGCCACTTCATTTCAGGTACTTTAAATCCTCTATGCATGTACTAATTTATATTCATTTTGCAAATAAGACACAATACAAAAATGTAATTTCTTATTTAACAGGTATAAATCTTGCTATCTTATTACAAGATAGATTTATTGAGGAATGAAATATGCAAATGAGGTTGATTACGAAATAACTAACCTTAAGAAACTTGGGTATATTGTTACTAGTATTAATAAAAACTTCCCTAATGTTATCTACTTTATTATCCACATTCATCATATGTTTACCTATAATGATGCTAATTGATTAAAGATCTTTTACTTTTCAATTCCTTGATATAAGATAGTAAGAAAAAAAACGTGGACAAGACTCAGTTTTCTCAGCAAGATAAAGTATAAACGAAAGAATAAATATATGCGTCAAAACGACAAAATGGAGAAGTGTTGTTCATTAATTAACACTATCAGTTAATAGATAAAATTCCACAACCTTCTTGTAAACTTACAAGTTCGGAACTTGCACAATAGTCATAATCTAGCATTACATTGTGTTTTCTTTAGACAAATGTAATTATCTCATGCTTAGAGAGAATACTATGCACATAACAATTGATTATAATTGCAAAACTCGTCAAAATAATACTTAGATTTAGATATATATCTCTATGGTTCATTAAATATGTACGGTGTAACTATATAATTGGTTTAACAATTGAACGCCTTATAAGTTATTGAACTGAGGTGATTTTGTGAAGATAGGCATTAAGTTTAGTTGCTAACATTCACCACAGACTGCTGTTAGTTCAGTACCACTTAAAATATTTAGCAGTGGATAGCTGTTTCGTCAGTATTGAACATTACAACAGTAAGCACTCTTAACTCCTTCAGGGAATCGAACTTAGTGCCATCATGTTTAATCTGCACTAACGGACCTGTTGGAGTTCAATTGTAGAATTCTCACTTCCATTAATTTGTAATATTGATCGATGATTATTCACTGTTATTGGTTGTAACTATCTCTCTTTTAATAAGCCTGAACTCCATCAGTCACACAAATTCTCATTAGAATTCTTAGAAAACTCTAAAGTTGGTCATTAATAAGTTGATTATTGTAATTGAATTGAGATTGTTTTAATGAAATAAGTATTACGTTTAGTTAATTTAATTTATCACAGATTGGTGTTTGATGTGAATCACCAAAAGCCAAGGAGCACTGAAAGTTATTTTGCAATTGTAATTTTTATCGCGACTGTATAAGCTATAAGTCACTTCATATATAAATACATAGGAATAGCTAAAACTAGCTTAGATATTTACTTAATAATCTAAATAGGATTATTTCTTAATTTAATGATGTTAGAGATGTTGTATGTAAACTTATGCGATTCAGTTGTTTGGAATTATACATAATCTTAAACGATAAGTGATTCAAAATAAACGTTTATCGCACTTGACAATAATGAATACTTTTGTTAAAATGAATTCTTCCTGTTGACAGATTTCTACAGATCAAATTGTATTGTGTAGATAACAGATTAAGTAACTTGATGAATTGATGCTTATTTATGATTGAAAGCGTTTAATAAAATGTTGGTTCTACTCCGTAGAAACGCTTTTTCACCATACTACTGTTAGATTTATTCAAAATATAATAAATCCTTCAGATAATCTGTTCACACTCAGTTTCTGTAACTGTTTTGCAGTTGTTTAATAACATTTCTGATGGGTATATACGATTCATTAAGTGTCAGTTTATTAAAACGAAGTGTTATTAAGTTAACGCTTCATATTCGTTCCGAACTGCTTATTATATATAGTTATCTTGTTCAAGTATGGGACTCTCGAGAATACACGAACTCACCAGGAAATCCAACCCAGGACGTCCAGGATTCGTAACCAATACTAAATCTACAAACCGCTAATACTTGTAATTCAATTATTTTGCTATGCGATTGCGTGACCTTATCGATTTCCAGGCTAGACTCTCTGGTGGAGTTATAAAAGCGCACTATGAAGTGTCCCGCAACTAAACTAAACGGCTATTTAGTCCTTTCTGGTCTTCATTATTTGTCTGACTCAAACCAATATCAAAATAAATATAATGACTGTACGTATTTAGTATGTGACTAAGTTGTTTATAACAAGTTGGAGTTGGTCAGAAGCATGTAAGTAGTCATTTTAACATCTTTCAGACATTTGAATGAGTAAGTTATATGTTTTGTGATTGACATTTGTACTGTTAAAATACTTGATGTCATTTATAAGTGAAACTGTTAATTTTCTATTAAAACGTCATATAGTAAATGCCATTAGTGATAAATTAGCTTACTAGTTGTGAAAAGTGAATATTAGACAAAATACAGTAAGATTACTCACAATAATCTAGATACAAATGTTTACAGTACATGTTTTCAACCAAAATCATTTCTCAAGCCCAATAGTGTTCATATGAAACAACCGATCTTGTGTATTAAATATATGCTCCTTAAGTTAGACTGATTGTGTTAGCCGTAAATGGATACTGGTTAGGTATCACCAAAAACCAAGCGAAGAGGTGCTGAATAGCTGCTTTGTTGTGGTATAAGCATCCTTAGAAGTAATTATTCTCGATTTCATTAGAGAATCTTCCAAAGGCCTTCATATCTCACGGTGGGTAGTTAACTTTCTGCACCATTAAGCTAAACATACTGATTTTAATGATGTGACTTGCTTTATAAAGAGTAAACCTTAAACTAAAAGTAAACAGTCTCAGAATATATTTATCTTAATATAAATTACATCGTTGACTGCTGTACATTATTATTAAAAAAACAACATTTATAGACACAAGGTATTTTCATAGAAACTGCATGTATTACAGAATTTATTCATTTCAGTTATTTGTGGTTCGTTCTCTACTGAAATGTGATTATACAATACCTTACTAACTTAACTTTATTGTACCTTGAGATGAAAAGTTATTACAGTTAAGCTTGAGTTATTCTACTAATTAAAACGACAGTCATTTGTTAAATTTCAAATTTTGTTTCTAGAAAACGAATGTCACACACTGGGAAACGTTGAAACTCAATTATACAAAACAAAGACATCACTTAATAACAGGCTATCATCAAATTGAAGCTTGTAGATGAATTTATGGCAAAAATGTTTTCTACAAACTTTCTTTATTTAAAACTTATTCTGTTTAGTATTTAGAAACGTTAAATATACATATGTAATCAACATTAAGAAGTGTGCTTAACATTGACTAGATCTGTCGGGTTTATAACTTTATGTCTCTTAATGACATAATTAGCTGTAGTTTTATGTAGTATTTTAACGTTGTTTTAAGTATTATGGCGATTATCCGTTTACATATTACCAATACTATTAATGAGATGAAATAATTGATTTTACCTTTCCATGTTGTTGACTGTTTGATAGTCCATGTAAACTCCCTCACTAATTTCACCACAATAAAGTCTAGTTTATAGTAATCTGGAAATGTTATGTTCTCTAAGCTAAGCTATTTAATTAAAACGTTTCGCCTGGCTTCCTAGACGGCATTACTAAAGCGTAGTTCATAGCAAAGTGAGTGTTTGGAAATTCTTTATAAGTGAATAATTACTTGTTCTATGCGCTTGATATTTGATCGACATCTGCCCATATTTATGTTGTCGTCATGTGTTCATGTATTTTGATTCACCTTTTCTTTAGTATGGACTTTGATCATGTTTTTTATTCTATTATCATCATTATCAACAATGCTAGCTCACTAGTTGCCAACTACTCAAGGTAATTTCTGGAGTTGTAGGTTGAAAACTTGACTAGTGGAGTGAGGTAGTTACCCGCCGACGGCACTGGATGAGGTTACCCAAGTAGCACGAAATGATTGAATTAGAAATGTTAATCGTTAAGAGCCGACTTTATGGTCTAGTGGTAAAGCGTTCACTATGAAGTTAAAGAGTCCTGGGTCAGATCCCTGGTTGGGACTTGAATGGATACACTTGAAAAGTTTCATACTAGCAGGAAACAGCTATTCAGTGTTTCTAGACAACCAATGGTTGTCTAATTTCGATCACTTCGCAACATAAATTTCACGCTCAACAATCTTCGGAAAACCCATCTGTTGTCATATTAACTGATAAATTGAGTTGAGTTCTATGTTACTGTTTATTGAAGAGTGGTCTACGTTAAAGAATTATAAAAAATGGAAATCTGAATCGATCAAATGAATAAATTATCACTGGATATATATTTCATCTGTAGAAAACAACTACTTTTCATCAGGATTACTGTGTAATGTATATCGTGTAAACCAAATACAATCTGCTTACGCCATCAAACATAAGATACGGTTTCCTCATGAGACAACCCAGTAGTACTTTTCTCAGGTAAATAAATTATTTTAAAGATTACCAATCATCTGTCTGTTCATACATTACTGATTTGGAGAAAAGTTAAATTTGAAATAGTTTTACATAAGAACTTCCACTTTCGTTCATTTGAATCCATACATCACATATTTATACTCCTGATGTGTATTTCAAAAGACACCAAGATTAGTAGTGTCTATCATCCTTGTTATTTTATGGATGAATTACCGTAAGTATTTCTTCTTTCTTAACTTTACCATTAATTTTGATTTCTAGTTTTTACAATTATCAAAGATGGTCTCATCATTAATATCGTCGTCATTATCGTCAGTATGTTTAAGAGACAAAAACAAATAATTCATTAAACTTTAGTCCAGTTATTTCATCTTCTTTAAACGCATTCACTCTTGAAACATTCAATTGAAGTACTCTTGAATTTGTAAATGATTGTTAACTTAGACATTTTAAAAAGTAAAAAAAAAGAAAAAGATGAATAAAAGAAATAGAAGGAATGAGATAAATGAAGAAAATGAAAAAAGAAAAAAGAAAAATGAATTAAACAACTGGAAATGTTATGTGAATAAAAACTCAAACTTTGATTTAATTTCATCATAATATAGTTTGTATGCATAGTAGATAAGTATTTACCATAAGATAATAATGTAAATCATTGGAGCGGTTATTCATTGATGAAATCTGTTCAAGTCAAATGTTACATTTGTATTAATAGAATGCATTGGATATAATACATAAACTAGTATATCTTTCTTTTTATAATAGGCTTGTATCTTCCCGTTGATTTGTAATGGACTGAAACTGGTCAGCCTCTGTTGCCATATGTGCATCCTGTGCGGATTGACTCTATATAGCGGTAGTATACAACTTATATTTAAGTTAGATTGTGAATGGCAAGTGGAATCCAGGACGCGCGTTTCGTCCTATTTGGGACTTATCGGCTGGATGAGCTGCATCCCAATGTTGATGTTCACACTGGGATTCGAACTCAGTTCGCTTCGTGTCAAACACCACCGCGTTTTAAATTGCATATGTACCCGTTGCACAAGTGTGACTGTCTGGACACAGTAGCCTAGTGGTGAACGCGGTGGCGCTTGATACGAAGCGGACTGAGTTCGAATCCCAGTGTGAACATCAACATTAGGACGCAGGTACATCCAGCCGATGAGTCCCAAATAGGACGAAACGCGCGTCCTGGATTCCACTTGCCATTCACAATCCAACTTAAATATAACTTGGTATATTATTCATTTATTTTAGTTAACTTTTAAAGTGTTCACATTAGAATAGATGAATGAAATCAATTTATAGACAGTAATATATGATATAAGATATGATTAAGTCAGTTATATTGAGTATAATGTAATAAGTGAAATTTTAACCAGAGCTTTTATGATGATTTTATGTCAATTGAAGAAAGTGTATGAACTTGGTTAGTTTGTAAATTTGCAGTGTTTTTCTTTACGTACATGGTGATAACAAGATTGTCAAACAAGAACAGGTAGAATTGTGTTGAATAAAATGACTTCATTTTATTCTAAATACTTTAAATTATCTACATAAATGTTAAGTCAATGCAATGTTTTATCTGTGTAATGTTGATTTGATATGTTCTCTGAACTGAATGATTTAATTACGAAATATTCATTGTCATTTGGCTGGATATTACTCACATAAAATAAATGTATAAAACCAATCAGTTTTATTTAATGTCACTAGTTCAAATCGCTAATCATTTGGAAATAAATTCCTATAGCTCACTTCTATCTGAAGTTTGCATCAATGAAGTCGTTCAAAATAAAAATCAAGTCTTCAGAAGTACATCATTTAACTCAGTGAATCATATCTGATTCAAATCATCTTCCTGCATCTTCCTACATGATTACAGTGATTGGTTTATTAATTACTAAAAATCCTTATTATAGGTTTAATTTGTTAATAAATGGAATTCATGAAAGGGGAAGACCAAGAAATAGGCATGTATAGGAAATGTGTGGCACCTGTTAAATTTACAGTAGATAAATACACACAAATTGATGTTACCTTCTGGGACTAAGAGTAAACAGATAATAAATGTCGTTGAAGATTGAATAGTAAAGCCTAATTACTTGGAATACCAACCTGATTAAGAGGTGGGAAGTTAAACATTCCAGTGAATAATATAAAAAACAGTAATACTAAGAGGAACATAAGTGTTATCCTGAAAACGTAAGTGCTGTAAGGAAGGATAAAGAACCTTAATAAAGGCTGTAATTAAAACAAACAGAAAGAAATGTATGAATATTTGGGACGTTTTTGATAAAATATGTCAAGACTAGAATATGCGTCTTCACAGATTACCTCTTAATGCATTGTACTTTATGGATGGCTTATTGAAAATGCATATAAATAGTGAATTAATAAATGTCAAATCAGCGAAAAGTAAACATTTCGGCATCATCAATAGTTGCAAATTTAAAATTACATTATTGCACATGTTTTGACCTCTTTCTAACTGGCTGCATGCGTCTGCTGCATCTCGAACTTAAAGTTGGTCCATTTAAATTAAACGCCCCTCTGTTTTTTACTAATCTACTCAATGTAGACAGTTAACATTATTCAGTGGTATTGTAAATATCATATAAGCTAACGTGAAGATATCAAGCTTTTGAAATTATGCATACATAAGTAGCCTAAAATCTGCCTCTTTGGTTCTAGTAATCTACCACAATCCAACAATTGTTATGCTTGTTTTGTGAAAAATCGTTCAAGATGAACAAATGTCAGTGAAGACTTATCAGTTGCAGGACATAATAATATATAAGAAAAAAATACAAACGCCATCAGACCAAAATTACTGCAACGTTATGTAGTTTCTGGTTGTCGATATTAAGGACTGTAATAGATTAGTTCCTATTGGCAAAATACAGATTATGAGTGAATTCTTAAAGTATTAGGAAAGAGAAATTAAAATTCCTACCAACAAAGAAAGTGACACTTTGTATTCAGTAATTGTTGTGATGTTGCTTTGGCATTAGGTACTGAATTGATGTATCACTACAAACATCAACACTAATATAATGGTTACATTCAGTTCAATGGTCCTAAACACAACAAATAAACGAACTGTTGGATTCTATTATTAACAGAAATCTAAAGATCACTGTTGTTACAGTGCATATACCACCATTTTCTAAAAATACTTCTAATATCATATAAAGGTATGAATTAACATGAATTTGAGATATGATTACAAATAGCTAAACAGTTTTTCTATTATAACGTAATTTAAACGGACATTACAACAGAAACTTTGATGTTCCATATACGTGGTCACCTTATTAAAGCATAAAGTCGAATATGTTTATTCTTCGATTCTCAATATACCATTCTTTATTTGCAGGCTGCAAATTACATATGAACCGTGATTATTTTGAATTCTATAGATTTTATTACATCACTAAAATAATAAAGACCTTATCTTTTATTTGTCCATATTCATCACAGATTGATGTTAGTAGGGTACCATTAAAAACTAAACAGTATTGAACAGATGTTTCAACGTAGTAGGGGACTCATTAGCCAACAAACAAACCTATTATCTATCATCATAAAACCACCATAATTTGCTCTTTCTTATATTATGTTTATTTTATCCAAATAAATTAAACAGAATCAGTTTGAAGTTATTTAACCTAGTTTATTTTGACAATAGACATTTTAGGAAATATGAATAAATAGTATTTGTGGGATTACAGCCCATGGTTACAGGTAGTAGATGAAATGTTTTGGAATTGTACGTCTGAAAATATAAGCTTTTAAAGAGTTAAAAAGAAAACAATGAGCTAGTGAATTAAGTATATATTTATATAAGGTAATGTATGAATAGACTGATAAGTCGTAAACATTGTATATATAATACGATTTCATCATAGTGTAAACTTTCTTGACTACGATTTCAGTAGTTTAACTGTATTGTATGTTAAGATTCAAAAGTTTTCATAGATATTATTGTGTGTTTAGTTTTCCTTCTGAATGAATAAATTTTCCTAATTCATTCATATTTTTAACAAGATGTATGTTTTCCGTCGAATGTTCATAAGTTCATGTGGATATAATCAATAAGACTCAAATTTACTAGGACTAATATTAGACTATCACTGATAATACTAGGAAGTCATAACATTTGACATTTATTGTCAATTTCTATTTCTACATGGGAAATTCGAAGAAATAATTTTTTAACTATTTAACCAATATGGATATTGTTTAAAAATTCTCATGTTTATCAAAAACAAAGACATTTGAACGAAGAATATTATTTTCGATAGATGCTCATCAGGTTCTACATTTATTGGTTTAAAATTATTAGTCACAAGAATAGCCAGTTCTGAGGGTCAAGAAGCCAGACCTGTGCATACAGAAGAAGTACGTTCAACCTCTTCTCCTGCCATGGCCGACGCAAGATCCACTATAACAATCACCACCTTAATCATGCGACGATTTAATTTAATTAATGCATATGTATTCTCCCTCTGGATGTGCATTTCCGTATTACTATTATTATTATTATTATTATTATTATTATTAATCAAAGTACACAGAATGAATTTGAATATCACATTTTAGGACCAAACAAATGAACTGATTGTAATTATGTCTATTATTGTTACTATTTGACGAATTTTAATTATCGTTCCTTCCACTCTTACCCATTCGGTTTCATTTTAAGTAGGATTCGACCTTTGTCTACAAACACTTGATCTAATTGTATTTTGCTACCACCTCATCTCCTATGTCATCCATATGCAGAGATACCTATATACATATTTGACTAAAAACCTTATTTATCTCAACTGTCGTTTACGTTTCACAAGTTGCATAACTGATGATTATTTCAACATTAACATTCGTATTTTATAAATAACTCGATGGGAAAAACTTCCAATTACTCACTTATCCTTGATATCTAAATAATGTTGTATCTGCCTGAGAACTGGCTATTTTTGTGACTACCAATTTCAAACTAATAAATGTAGGAGCCTGATGAGCATTTATCGAAAAGAATATTCTTCGTTCAAACGTCTTTGTTTTTAATGCGGATATACAAATACCCAGTTGTCACGAATAAGTAATATACAACTGACTCAATGTATAAAAAGGTTACTGTCTTGCAATTCATTATTGACTGCAGAGATAACATATTCACTGATTGCATATTTATAAATCCTTAACTATAATACCTTTTTTTCACTTATATTTGTAAAATCAACGGTATATAATCATCAATTGTATTTAAAAGATGATGAAATCCCCGTCATGTGTGACATTTTCATCGTTACGAATATACATTACGATGCATATAAACGTATTCATTTCTTTAACAACTTATTAAATGAAGTTAATTTAACTTAATTTTCTTTCTCTAATAAATTAAATTAGCTATAACTGAAAAACTGGAATGTAATCAAAATACCTGCTACTCAGTATTATCAGGTTAGTTTATTGACAGTTAACCAAGGTTTATAACCTACATTCATAGAGTGCACTCAAATTCACCAATATTCATAATAATCTGCACATTATATTACCTCGAATATACAGCACATTATTTAATCGTCTGCACATTTTTTATGAAGGTTGGCACAGTGTTTAAATGTTTGCATCTTTGAATATCAGTGTACTTGTCTATTAGTTTGTGTAAATGTGTTATTTATTTTGACTAAATTAA
Organism: Schistosoma japonicum; assembly: GCA_025215515.1. Taxonomy (NCBI): domain Eukaryota; kingdom Metazoa; phylum Platyhelminthes; class Trematoda; order Strigeidida; family Schistosomatidae; genus Schistosoma; species Schistosoma japonicum. The sequence continues at coordinate 33,012,603 of CM046062.1, read as the reverse complement.
GGAATTAATAATCACTTATAACATAATGTTTATTACTTTATAGTGTCAATTGGATTTCATCAATCATTGTTATTCTTGAGGGCTTCTGACTATAACATTACATAACATAATTTAAAACCTCATTGAAAGTACTGGTTATTTTAAGTAGGCATTCACACCATTCAAGTATCTAATAGTTAGTTTGAAAATTCGATTGAGGGTTGAATACTACTTCGCTTCAAATATGAGGAAAATAATGTCTAATAAAAGAGGAATATTAAACATAATTACGAAAAACGGTAATGTGGTTCATTCAAGATATCTCTTTCCGATGATCCCATCTCCAAAGCTGTGAACATGAAAACATAATGGGAGTACGTGTAAAATTAGTGCTAGTTAGTAATGCTTTACTCGGAGCTGCAGAATGAATGTCATAGAAACTAGATAGAAAATATATAAATATATTGGATTCAGTGGAAATATGATATTCATAAGATGAAATGTAATCAGTATAATAAGTCGAATTATGTAAAATATCTAAGTTCAGAAGCCTGAAGTAATAAAATTGTATCAATTCAATTGAATTATATTGTTTGTGTGTATGAGAGAGTGAGAATGAACATTGAAAATGTGTAAAACTAAATGATAAATATGAAGAGCATAAGCATAACAATTATATGATGATATAACATGGAAACTTATCAACTAAATCCACAGTAATATGAGTAGATGAACGATTCACTTTAGTAAATAAAGTATTAATTTCTCTGTGTATGACGACGGCCTAACTAGTATATAAGCGTTGAAAACGGTGTTCTTGGAGGACTTTTGATCACTCTACATATTGCTTTAAAAGTTGCATTTTGACTTATTTTGTGGTTAGTGGTAACTAGATATCCTATTTTTACGCTTATGAAATAACCATTAGTGTTTTTTCTGAATCAGGCTAGTGTTCATGAAATTTTTATGGACAGAATACACGTTGAACTAAAGTCCCCCAAAAACACTGTTTTCAACGCTCATATATTGCTGAGGCCATCGTCATACACAGAAAAATTAATACTGTGTTTACTAAAGTGAATCGTTCATCTACTCATATTACTATGGATTTAGTTGATAAGTTTCCATGTTATATCATCATATAATTGTTATGCTTATGCTCTTCATATTTATCATTTAGTTTTACACATTTTCAATGTTCATTCTCACTCTCTCATACACACAAACAATATAATTCAATTGAATTGATACAATTTTATTACTTCAGGCTTCTGAACTTAGATATTTTACATAATTCGACTTATTATACTGATTACATTTCATCTTATGAATATCATATTTCCACTGAATCCAATATATATTAGTATATTTTCTATCTAGTTTCTATGACATTCATTCTGCAGCTCTGAGTAAAGCATTACTAACTAGAACTAATTTTACACGTACTCCCATTATGTTTTCATGTTTAACTAATAATAATTTTTTATCAGACTCTGTTATGTGTATATATGCGATTGTGCAGGATTGAAAATAAAATCTCTAAAAGGAGGTCTGTTTGCTGAATCATTCCATCGTATTTCATCTTCCAATGAACGTTTTCAGTTTACATTTATTTTTGGTTCGTTACCTTTGTTATTTATAAGTTTGTTACAAAACAATTTTAAGCATTACTGCTCCATTTATTTAATTTCAATAAATTCAGTTTAATTATTCTAACAGATTAATATAAATGTGTTTATTACATGGGTTTTATCTACCTACTTAAAATCATTAGTAGTTCCAATAACCAAATGATGAAATATAAATGTTACTTAATCCACTTAGTATATGTATAAACCACTAGGGTTAATTTAAAGTTGTCAAAATAATAGATTTCCCATAAGTAGTAGGTGTGGATCTATTATACAGCATTTTTATAAAGTCAATTATGTATAAATCAAATAATTATGTGGATATTTCTAAAGTGATAACAGTCGTTAAATAAGAAAACATCAACATAAAAGTAATTTCATATTCATGGTAAAAGTAAATGAAATGGAGAAACACTTTCAATGATGAAATGAAAGTAAGATGTGTTCATCAATGAAGTGTAAAGTGTTGAAATCCACTCGATAGTGAGAAATAAACAATACGATTCATTTGAATCTTTAATTTAGATTTACACTAGAAAATATCATACAATCATTGTTACTTATGTTAACTTTTCTTTTTAAGTTTACTTCATAAATCAATAATCTACATAATTTCATTCATTTCTGATTAAATCCCATTTTTTTGTTCAGTTCAATTTCTTTAATTTTCTTTATATTCATGAAGATGTTTCTCATTTACTGTCAATAATAAACAATTTAACAATGATGATTACAACATTTAGAATACAATACATATTTTGAACATATTGAAATTTATGTAAACGTTATAATTGATAGAAGTGAATAAGGAGAGTAAAACGAAACAGTCTATTGTAAAAGAACTTGAGTTAAATAAATTAGATCATAAGTAGATTGTAAATAACAATTACTGTAATAAACTAAATAAGTAGTATATCATTTAATAAATGTCTTCCTTTCTGTTTCTTATATGAACTAGATTGTAAGTAACTTCATCATTTTAAATTATTTGTTATTACTCTTCTTTTATTCTTGCTTACCATTTATGTATTCATTTTTCTCCACTTATCTTCCAGTTCATCAACTGATTAGTTACAAATCTTAATACAAGTTAGAATAAACTTCAATGTACATAAACTAAGTTAATCTTATTTACTAAGATGGTAATTAGTATGAAGTTAGATTAGTTTGTAGATTATTTTTAACTTAGATTGTTATTGGATAGAATGTTAAGAAGCATGGAATAAATAATACATAGTTGTTTAGTACTACTTAGTAATGCCTAGAGAGACTCGAATCTAAGACTAACCTGTTCTAAGATTACTAATGTAACATTGAGGTATTTAATTGAATTTTTTTGGAGTTCACATATGATCACTTCATCTCTGATGAAAAATGATTTATAGTTTCACTTTACATTTGAACTAACTCATCATATTCACTTTAGTAATGTAGTTTTATTAAATATCATTATTGAAAGTAGCTGTTGTATCTCTGCGTATAGTTAACTATAATTTATTCTTAAAGAAGGAAGTATACTTCATAAAGATTGCACAAGAAGAAAGAAAGAAATATTAGACCATAATTGTATTTCCTAATTTAGTAAAGAAATTATTACATTGTTGTTTGAAACTTTGCCAAGAAATGTGAACCCCCCCTCCCACCTTCGCCTTATTTACTTGTCACTTGTAATCTACAATTAACATTTTGGGTGCAACTGTTGCGCTTAGTATTTTCCAAGTACAATGAACATCTCTTAAACTGGCAGGAGTGTGTACAGGCTTTCACTGTTTTTGGTTACCAGTCGAAAAAAGTAGCAAACTTTGTGTATCTGGGTAGTTGTATGAGTGCTACTGGTGGTGTACAAGACGAAACCAATCAACAAACAATAAAAGCCAATCTGGTTTGTGTTTAATCGGACCATCTTTGAAATCGTCGTTATCTAAATCTGGCTGTAAAATGTAGGATTTATAACGCTTAGGTGAGGGCCATTTTGCTTTATGTTTATGGAACCTATCTTCTGCGGCTTGGTCATGCATTAAAAACTTCATCCAAGCTGCTTCAATATCGTACATTATTTACTAACGATGGGACTGGTTAGAAAAACTTAGAGGCAGTGAGTTTGTAACAAAGCATCATGGAATAAAAGAAAGCTGTATGGAACTGCACCTGTCTGTCCATCTAACCACCTAGTTGAGGTTTAAGAAAGAATGTAAATCTGTGGAATGAAAAAACCTAATCAGACATGGTGCATAATAAAGGCCAGTGACAATCCTAGTGTAGTTTCCTGTTAAAACCATCACAAAAAGGTCATAAATTTTCTTAATTGGAGTGAAGCCTTGTTTGTACTATCATCCAAATTGAATATTCTGCCTAGTAACACGTATGTTATCATATCATATGCTAATTTATTTTCACCTTGGTTTCATTCTTTAGCTATTTTCTACACAACATGACTTTCATACTTGTGTAGCTGATATACTTTTGGTGTTGATTTGTAACAAATTGTGCTTTAAAAATAAATAAATAACACTAAGTTTTCAATGAAACGACATAGAATACTAGTTTATTTCATTCGTTTATATGTTGTGAAGATCTTAAGATGACTGATTTATCAAATCTAGTAACCGTATAGTATAGTATGCTTTTTCACCATAGAATGCAAACGGTTATTAAGATTGATTGTGTACAAATCTTCTTTGAATTGTTTAGGCATTATCTGACATTTGCTGGACACTTGTAAGCAATTGTAACTTTGCCTATGACATCAGCGAAAAACAAGATAATTCAAAACAATCTTTTATTTAGTCAATTTACTAAACTTATTATGATTAAGTATGAAGCAGCCAACAATATTTCGTTTGGACTATATTTTATACGCATTACAGTTTACAAAATTTAATTCAGCAACATATGCGTAATTATACTGGTCATTGGCTGGGTCCCGATTAAACCTTTTATAGACACATTAGGCACCAAATATTGTTTAGCGGATTTACTTGTCTCCTTATCCTAACATCGAAGCAAAATATTTCAAATAAACTAGGGTAGTTTTGTAGAGATGGGTATTAAGTTTAAATATATATATTTGTCACAAATTGATTTTGGTTAGGCATCACTTAAAAACACGGAGCATTAACAGCCGTTTCGCACTAGTGTGAGACTTGTCATCAGGGTGCACCCTAGATTCAGAAACAGAATAGAAGATAGAACTTTAAAGTCTGACAGCTAACAGGTAGCCTCCTTTAATTTTTGGCTTGTCAATGTCCAATGGTAAAGTTATTATTTCCATTAATTTGTGCTATACAGCAATAGATAATAAATAGTCATCACACTTCTGATAATTTTGAACTTTATAACCTACTGCATCTTATTAGAAAATTCATTTAATCACTAGTGAGCTGATTATTGTAATTTTATTGCAACGGTTGTTATGGAGATATGTGTCACATTTAGTTGTTTGCATTCATCACTAATGAATGCCGGTCTGTTTAGTAGTGTAAATGATCAAGCTTTTGCAATGATAACAAAAGACTTTTATTTGACTGTACAATGAAATTAAGTGCCCACATTACTGACTAGTTTCATACTAGAATGAAACGGCTGTCCACTGCTGCCTGTCACTTAACTGTCACTTAACCAACACTAAACTGTAACGAGTTAAGATAATGAAATTTTAACATAATTGAAGGGCATATACTTTGGTTTTGTCATTTCTATTTTCAAGGTTAATTCATAATTTTCTTTTTCCACTTGAACTTCAATAAAATTTACCATTTAATGAACTAACTATTTGATTATTGAATACTTTTTTAAGTATTAAAAGTGAATTTGTTTATTTCAACTGTAAATTTTTTTTCTTTTATTATAAAATGCTTCTATTTATCTGATCAGAATTATTTTTTAAGGTTAAGTTGACACTTGAAAAACATTGAAAAACTGAAAGAAAAAAAAAATCATTTAATTAAAATGTGTTCTAGTGAAAAATAAAAACAAATGAAGATTTTATTAAAGTTATAAAGTATTATTCATTTAAAAGAAAATCATATAAACAACATATATTGGATTGTTTAAATTTCAATGAAATAATGTAACAAATTGATTGAAGTTATAAACGTAAACAATTGAATAGTGACATAATCGTCATGTTGGTAGGCGCTTAACTCAAAGTTTATTCGGAGAGGATATGTATAGGAATGTGCACTGATGTTTTAAACTAAACAATAGTCAAATGTTTCCTACTTTTCAGTAGTTTTTTTAACTAAGACTAAATCGTGATACGAATTCTCATATTCACTTATATTCACCTTATAATGCATGAACGGATTGAGATACTGAGAACTGCATACAAATACTGTGTTATTGTCTATTCATTTGTTTAACAATATCAGTATTATTTAATTTGGATTGTGACTGGCAAGTGGAATCGAGGATGCGCGTTTCGTCCTAATTGGGACTCATCGGCTGGATGTACCTGCATCCCAATGTTGATTTTCACAGTGGGATTTGAACTTAGTCTAATGGTGCACGCGGTGGTATTTGACACGATACGTACTGATTTCGAATCCCAGTATGAGCATCAACATTGGGATGCAGGTACATCCAGCCGATGAGTCCCAAATAGGACGAAACGCGCTTCCTGAATTCCACTTGCCAGTCACAATACAAATTAAATGATACTTGTGAATATTCGCTATATCGAGGCAATCCGCTCAGGATGCACATATAGCAACAGTGACTGACCAGCTTCAGTCTATAACAAATCAATGGGAATATACAACTTCATCCTACTACTAATATCAGTATTCGTTTATATGTACCGAACCGAATTAACAGTAACCATGATACTATCATTATTCAATATGATATTCAACTGACGTATGTATTCTTAATCCTTATCCACCTATTAGATCATAATGAGGATAAATGATTTATAAAAAGTATACAGTTATTTTATTGTTATGTAGCTTTAGAATTGTTGTTTACATTCATTGTTTGTTTAATCAGTACATTGAAAGTATTTAAAAATTGATTGGTATTATCTCAGTAGATTATTTCATCTAGTAAACAATACAAAGTTAATTAGTGTCTTATACTAACTATCAGTAACGTTCAAAGATTCAATTTTATTGATTTTATTTTTACTTTATTTCATCATCAAGTAAAGTAGTTTTGTTTACGTCTACTTAGATTATAAATTTGATCTGCATAGAATGATTGAGATTTACGTACAATTTTGTTGTTTAATGCATATGATTACAATAACTTGTCAGATTGTCAGAAAGATTATGAGAAGTGTTTTTGGTTGGATTATTGGATAATAAGAGTTATGGAACCTTGAATGAACACTTCACTTAGTTTTGCGTTAGTTTAAACTGGTAATTTTCATTTGTATTCATCATGGATTGATTTTCATTATGTAACACTGAGAACTAAGTATGAATGAACTACTTCTTTATTTTAATATAATTTCTTGACTTACAGTAAGTAAATAGCTGGCATCAAACTGAATCATTAACCAGTCTACTACATAACAAAGTGAATGAAGTGACAATTCTACAATCGGATGCTGGTTGGTCCAGAGAAGTTTGAATCGTTTGCCATTTGATATTGAATCCGAAAAGCTATGAATATGATCACGTTGTTGAGACATGGGTGTGTACTGCTGAGGATTCCTATAGTAAAACTAAACAGATATACAGTGCTCTCTGGTTTCAAATAGTACCCGACAGATATCAATCTATGACTAACATAAACAACACATCAAAACTAATCCTAACAAAAACCATAACAAACTTGTTTAGACAATCAATTTACTTGTGAATAACTACAAGATGTTTCAAAAGTTCTAGTTAAAACTAGTGACTTTAATTGTAAGACATGTCCGAGTGAGGCAGTCATCACCAATGGTGTTGACTAATCCCTGTACTTCTTGACTAAAGTGGTACTCTTATTATTAACCCTTAGCATATTTGTCTACAGTTCATGCAGAAACTAAATAGCTACTAAGTGGCATTATATTTGTATATTCAGGTTATTTTTGATAAAATAATTTTATTCTTCAATGGTTTTCGATCCAAACAATTGGTCACTAGATAGGTGAAAAAACCCTGAGAAACGAATGAATACAATCACATTTCATTAAATAAGTTATATGAAAGGAATCCTGTATATTATGATCGATATGGAAGTTTATCGATTTATATATTAGACATTTAGCTGTGCCCATTTATATTTCTTTTGATTATAAAATCAAAACTAATCGGAATACAATCAAATTATCTAGAGGGTAGTTTGTGGGAGCGATAGTCACAGAAAACCCTAGACACTGGTTCCATGTTATTTGGCTCTTGTCAGCAAAGCACATCTGCAGTCTTTCAGGGAAATCGCGCTTCCCTACGGATTAGATTCTGAGTCACTAAGATTCACAGTTTGTTACTGTTGTCACTGAACTATTTGGGCCGAAACTAACCCTCCGTAATTTTGTAATGTTTACGCCGTATAGTGACCAACTAGATGTTTGCCAATTACTTAATAGTGCTGATCAAATTCTATCGATGTAGTTATAGTCTGGTCACTAGTCTAAATTATCCAACATCAACGGTACTATATAGAGATGAAAGACGAACTTGACAAATATCCAAATGGTCACCTAACAGTGGACGACCAATGTATATAAGTTATCTAAATAAACCATTCGATTTTTAATAGTATCCTATTTCAAATACTAAGAACTTACATAATGACGATTTATTATATCATTTATTTTTTCTTTATTATCTTGATATTTAAAAGAACATTAGGGAATCAGTCAATGATCATTTAGTAATACGCTAATACAGTAAGGGATGTGTTTATTTATGAGATTAGATGATGTCATATTTATTATCTTAGCATATTATCAATGATTCAGTATTAAGTGGTTTAAGTGTCATTAGGCCATTATAAGTTCTGGTAGATTTGTCCTATTCCATTCCACGCGTTGATATCTTATTCTGAATAAGATATTATTTAGTTCATTAGTTTCCTAACAGGTTTTACTAGTCTACATTGTAGAGTTATTAAAGTATTTTGCATTTGTTTATTTCAAAGTTTAAACGTAGTTACCGATATATATATATATATATATATATATATATATATATATATATATATTAAACTGAATACAACAACACTACTCACATCTTCTAACATACGTAAAAAGGATAAGTTACATATATCTTGACGTTAATCAGTTGTAAATATCAAGTTGTTATCCACTTTATCTTAATATTGATTTTACTTAGTAAACTTACATGTTACCTAGTTCAGTAATTTGTATTTAAACTTTATTTTACTTATTTAACTATGAAATTTATTCTTGTACATTCGATAGAGGGGAGATTGTTTTAGTATCAATCACGTTCAAGTAGATTTTATTAGTCAGTAGTTCACTCTGAGATCTCGCCTCATATACACTAGATTAATCGAAAGAGGTCCATTATATCATTGACGAGAAAATAAACACACTACAGAGAAGAAAATGTTTTTAAAAATATGATATTCCCTGGAGTCGGATAATTGTATTGCTTTGTAATTGGGTGTTGTGGAAATTGACTGTTAAGCTGATATCACGAATTAGTCTGAATTAGACAAACATTAATCCCCTTAAAACACTAAACTGCTGTTTTGTCTAAATAATGAATTCTCAAAAAGTATATATACACTACCCCATCTGGCCCCCGAAATGATTTAATTAAAAACATCAACCGTTAGAAGCCGACTCATTGGTTTCATGGTAAAGCGTTCGCAGTAAGGCAAGAGAGTCCTGAATTCGATCTCCTATGGGATCGTGGATGAGCACTGCTTAAAGTCCCATACTGGGACGAATAAGCTGTCTGTTCTTCTCAGTGGTCACTGGTTGCCTAATTCAGACTAATTCGGGATTTCAAACTGGATTTCTGTTGTAATTTTAAATGAGATACACTAGTCTATTGAAAAATGCAGAATGGTTTTCGAAGATTTGGAGTATAAGAACGATTGAGAAAAAATCATATGATGTCATGGATAAAGAAAAAGTTTGAAACGAAAAATTATTGGCTGACAATAAAAACGAAAAAACTAAGGAAAATTGAAAAATGTAGCAAACTGGTAGATGAACTAAGGTATGAATATTAGAGTCATGATAAAAGAAGCGACAGTATGTGCTACTAATCATCCACATTTCAGTATTTAAGTATCGGGTTACTAAAGCTTCTATAAGCCACAAGTTTGAAATACATGCTGACTTTAGATCCAATCGTCTTATGACGTTAGAGATGCGGAAAAAAATTCCTGTGAAGTAATATAACCAGTAATAAACCAGGTTTATGTTTTCCATTACAAATGATGAATGTATCATGCATATATTTCATATACAAGAATATTGATTATTAGTCAAAGTAACGTATTCTCCAACATTACCATAAACTAGTCCACTGGATAAAGCTAATTGGTGACCTCATTATCACTGTATCTGTTTGTCTGTAGGACGCATCAATAAATTTCAATTGCCTACTACAAATACATCACAGAGTTAATTCGTTTAGATAATATTTCATAACACTGATATCAATTTACCTTTTATTAATGAATTTACATTATACTTAACTAAATACTCTACTCTGTATATTTTAAGTTAATATTGAGTGATTGATATCAAAAGAAATGTGTTATGTCATAAATGTTTAGAATTTTAAAACTATTTACACTGTGAACACACAACATATGATATGGAAGAAATGCAGAGGAAGAAAACACTATTAATTTATAGGCAATGGTATATTTAGAATATGAGTCCTACGAATGAGAATACTGGTGAGCGGACTATGCTCCTCCTAGATGGGTAACAGACGCAAGTAAGTAAGTAAGAGTCCTACGAATAAGTACACTATGTTTACTAACTAGAACGAAATATTCATTTAACATTTTCAGGTTGACAACAGATCAAATATGTATTGTTCTGTTCTGTCTATATTGATTATTATTCATTACTTCATTATGTTTTCTAGATGTTAGTTGTTTTCATTTAAGGTTTATCCATGGTTACACAGAGTTTGTGAACATGTCAATCTGATAAATTAAAATATATTTACCATTTTACATTTGAAATACAATAAAGTTATTATTGTTTTGTTTAACTTATTAAAGTTTATTTATTCTAACTAAAAATAAACTAATCGTCAATGCATAAACATTTTATAATTTGTATAATTGAATGTTGTGTAAAATGAATTAGATAATTATTGAAAATCAAGAAAAAAATTGAAAAGTTGTTTCATCATAGTATAAAGGCATTTTATTAGTACATATCTTTGTCAAGGATTGAGTTCAGAACTTTTGAACTTCATTACGAAAGCATAAGTGTTTGATCATTGAGTCAGCTTTCGTTTATTGATATTGGGATTTTTGATTGAAGTATAATATTATTTTATTACTTAAATAATATAAAAGTATTTTGTAATTCTCATAAAAACATTAACAAACAAATTAAATGTTTGTTTAGAATTTCTTCTTTAAGATAAAATGAAATAAGTTAAAAAAAAAGAAGAAGAATAAAGAATAATCACAATACTGATAATGATCACATGTTATTCTCAAGGGTACTTCAATTAATTGATCAATTTATGAAAACTTAGCACCTGAAGGTGTGTACACATAAAATACTCTCTTCTTCCTCTTATTCTTCTTCTTCTTCCTATTATTTTATCATCTTTCATTGCATCTTATTTCTTTATCTTATTACCATATTCTCATTTATATCTGTGGTAATGATGAAGTTAACTATTGAAATATGTTATTCTCTTGAGAGTATTCAATTTTAAATTTTCGTAATGTTTCATTAATGACTTGATTTAAGACTTTGATTTCTGATATTTGTAACATACAAAATATTTTATTTTATGTGAGAATAAAAGAAGATTAAATTTCATTTCGATAAATTAACTAATCTCTAATTTAGTAAAAAGATGAATTTATTGTTCACTGTATTCATATAAATAGACTATTTCATGAAGTTAGTGGATATGGTAGAATAATCAATTGTCCTAGATACAATTTCAGATATACTAGAATGTATTTGGATCCTCCCGTTGACTTGTCATGAACTTAAATTGATCAGTCTCTGTTACCATATATGCATTTTGGGAGGATTGCTTTAATAGAGCGTCCTAGCCATATCGAAGAAATCTGCTCATGATGTACACATGACAACAGAGACTGGTCAATTTCAGTTCATGATAAATCAATGGAACGACTAAAATACTTTCTAATTATATACGGGTACCCATTGCATAAACAAGTCTGTCTAGACTTAGTAGCTTAGTGGATAACGTGGTGGCGTTCGGCACGAAGCAAACTAAGTTTGAACCCCAATATGCACATCAAAAGTGGGGTGCAGGTACATCTAGCTGACAAGTTCCAAATAGGGCAAAGCTCATGTCCTGAATACCGCTTGCAAGTCACAACCCAACTCAAACAATTTCAGTTTCCTAATTTATTCATTCACGAAAAAATTTGCAACATGTTCAGTATATTAAACATGTTTAGCATTCTTGTTATATATTCATGAAATGACCGGATTAAGTTTTGTTACTGTCGCGCTACGAGATAACCACTGATAGTTCAGTTATGTCTCAATCTTTTATTTAGAAATAATTCTAAATGATTTATCAAGAAGCATGTAAACAAAGCACGAAGCATAAATTATATAAATACTGAGTGGCGAATTATAGTTTTTTAATAAAAAGTGAATATATTAGTCACAGTAACCTATCAATTCAGGTGTTTTAGTTGATTTAAGATTTCTATTTCGTCCCAGTATTGGACTTCTCAGCAGAGCTCACCCTAGATTCCGCCCCAGGAGCCTAACTTTCTACACTACTCGGTTGACATGCATTAATAAAATTTCCGCTCCCATTAGTTTGTGACACTGAGTAGCGACCATCCAATGTCATCGATGATAATTGTCCCATTCCCGACAAGTATGAACTTTACCAGTCACGACTTCTCACCAGTGACTAAATTCATTAATATCCTAAAGTTAGTCACTAGTCAGTAGATTATTGAAACTGAATTCATTAATGTAATGGTCCCCTATCAATATCGATCACTCACGAATTCAATAAGCTTGAAAATTAATGCCGATCTCTATAAATTACCTCGATTGAATTGTGCTTCCTCATTTATCTGCTTACTCTTCCACTGACTAATCACATTTAATATTTATCAGATATATCGATTCCATGAAAACAGTTGCCACTAAAGAATAAATCATAAATATGGCGACACTGGTCATTATTCATTTCATCAGTTAGTTTTAATCAGTATTCTCAAGTAAAATTAGGAATATTAGTAGATATAATTGCAAGATAAGATGAGCATTAAAAAGAGTCCAGGGTAAAATTCGTGAATAAAATATCAATTTGTTTCAAAATGACACGATTTGATGTTGATCACAAAAAGTGTAACTAACATAACATTTGAAGTTATACATGTTAAACGTGACAATTTAAAGTTAAATGTATTTTCCTCAGAAAATCCAAACTGATTATCAATAAAATAAGTTAGCGATGAACACAATATGTTGTATGGGTCACATTCGTGTTCCAGATTATGGCATCATTAGTGGCCATAGCGTATAACAAGTTAGTGTTGATGCTCGTTTTTACTGATGTATGATATTTTGAAGCTCACCTTTACTGATAACCAACATCGTGAAGCATAGCACTTGACATCTTCTCTTTTATATAAGCTCCCAATTTAGAACTAGTTGCGGTAGTGTATTAGTCCAAGTTGACCTACTTCATATCATTAAAGGTAAATTACTAGGAATGAATAGAGTGAAAACTAAACAATGAAAAAATAAATTGAAAACATGAGTAGAGATTAAAATAAAGTATGCGAAAGACTAATGAAACTCAGAATCTCACGTAACGTGGATTACGATAAAATCTGTATATCTGCAACACATTCTTAGCTATACTGCTTACGATTTTCAAATGAAGAAAATAACTACCACATAGTTGAAACAGCAGGAAGTCTTTACTTAAAGTTAATGCTTACTCTTAATGTTTATGATATTATGGACACATGCCATAACTAGTCGTTCTTTACATTTATTCCACCCACATATCTCATTGGATACAACTTACATTCCAATACCCTGTTCTAGTTTATAATGCGAATAAATATCTACTATAAGCTAACTGAATTTCCAGTATCAGGATTCAGTATCGTAGTTATATTTCTCATGATCCGGCTGAATTCCAACAAAATTGTAGTCAATAATCACTACGGTATACTTTCATTGTTTTGTTGTACATGTTACTTTATCGAAATTCACTGACTAAATGTCATAGTCTTCAAAGTTAATACTTATCTTCTGCCAAAATTAAATGCTCTAATTAACTATAATGTATTGCCTATTGGTTGTTCTAGGTAAAAACTATCCCATAAAGTAATTTTTAGATACAGTAGAACTATTTTGTTAGAACAAGTTTACGAGGTTGAAAATGAATAGTAATCTCCACTAAAAGAAGTAGAGTTTTAAAAGGTTCTTAATAAATAGCTAAATGGTATAAAAATAACATATATTTATGTTTGTGTCTCAAAATTGTGTATCTGAGCTTCCGTTAGAAACCATACTTAGTTCAGTCAATTTGAATTGAACTTGTTCCTCTTCTTCACCTAACCATTAAGCTTTGACGAGTAAAGTTGCCAGTGACGATTTAAGTATTTCATATAATGGTCAAATTCTCTCAAGTTTTGAAAGATTCTTTAGATGAACTTTTTTATCTATATGCATACATATATAAGTCTTTAACAGCATGTTCCATTGATCCTAGTTATGATCGATTGATCACCTAAACTTATACGTTCTTCATTTACTAATCAAAGTGGTACATATATATCCTTGTTTCATATCTGAATACATTCTGATAATTTGCCTTACAGCCATAAGTTTGTTTCGAAACGTATGCATATCTAATATTTTCTTCCAATAAGTACTATTCAATGTACAAGTCCATCTACCAATGCAACTATCATTTTTAAGTCTTTTATCATTCTTACTTCAATTTAATATTTTTGTTACCTATACACATAATTCAATCAACTTATTTGTTATACCGTAAATAAAATAGACAAACTTCTACTTTAGTTTTATGCATAGATTATATTATAAACAAATGAATGTTTGTTTGCTGTGCGCATTCAATGTTTCAATGTATGCATATACACCTAATTTACTGATGATTTAATATATTTACTTTTGATTAATAATATTATTGTTATTATTACTATTGTCAAACATCATTATAATATGCTATTTTGTACAGTGAAACAAACAGTATCTTCGTAAATAAGTTAATGTCTTAAAGACCCTCCAGCTATAATGAATAAATAGAACAATTACAACAAGTTTCTCTCCCTACATTTATGTAAATATATATTATGAGTTATCAAATAAATTGGAATCTTCTATATCCCAGACTACTTACTTATGATTACATTTACTTTGTGACTGGAAATTGGCTAACCAAGACGTGCGTTTAATCCTAATTGAAACTGTTCAGTTGAATGCATCGATTACATCCGTATTGATCTTCACACCACGATTTGACCTCAGTAAGTTTGTATTTAACATCGCCACGTTTATCATGAATCTACTGAGTTTATATTTGTGCTCTAATCTCAATATTACGAACGAGCGTCTTGTATTCCATTTTTCTGTTACGATAAAACCTTAATAATCCCTATAAACTACAGCTGTATTCAGGCGATCCGCTGGTGATGCACATATGACATCTGAAATCGATCAGTTTCAGTCCACTACAACATCAAGAGGATGGTATACATCCAAAAAGACGTATTAGTTAATTAAATATTATAAACTCTCCTGAGTCATATGACTACTGAATACCAGAAGTTAATGTACAGTAGTTCTATCTTAGTATGGAACTCTTCGGCATTTCACTAACAAGCCCACCACGTAACCAAACCATAGACCTTCAGGCCTCACTGTGAACTTTGAAACTGTGGAGGCAATTCATTGAGTTCCGGTGATTAGTAGACCTAGTGAATTTCATTCATTTTACTTGTTAGTTTGAAATATCAAGCGTTGAATGGCAACTCTAACAGCTAAGCGTTTACATCTTTGTCTGGTGAATGTGGACTCGATTCCCTAGTATAGTCATGAATGTGAGCTTCTGGATAGTTTAGTACTAAAACGTAGCAACTATTCACTGCTCCCTGGTTTGTAACAGTTTTCTAACTCCTGGCTCATTCGTCACTATCAAATTCGAATTCAATATTCTTTGCAACAATCAATTACAACGTATTTAAGTCTTTATTACACACGACTGATAATAAAATGAGTGAATAGATAGCTAATATTGTTTACTGTCTACTTATTAATTCCTAATTCATGTTAGTACTTATGAGTTATAAAAATATCCATTTATCTATTTTTGGATATAGTTTTATAAATAACAACAATTTATCATATGAATATGTTACATGAATATTCAGTTATTACGTAGTTGATAACTGTTCTTCTCTTTGTGAATGACTTTATGAAGTTTGAAGGAAGGTATCCGTCGAATGCAATTTACATTTTTATTGTTTTCCACAACTTGTAGTCATTTTTTGGCATATTTTGGCTGGTGACAGTATACAGAATGTAAGCTTCATTTAAGAGTTTCTTCAAAGTTATATCGTTCACTCTAATTGTATTTATCATTGTTTATACTGGTATATTGTCATGATTCTAGTAGATAGCTGAGGATAACTTCGTCACCTAGAATTGAAATCTTTCACGAAAATAAGACATTAATTCGCTATATTCATTTACTGAAAGAACAGATAAATGACAACTTTCTGGATATAAAACACCATGTGAATACTTAAAGTGTTTCACACAACGACCTGTTCATAGCATCTGCCAGCTTTCTGTCTATTTATCATTGAGAATATTACTCAATGTCTTAGAAGCCTTATTCTACTTTCAATATTAGGCAAGTTCATCAACTTAAACAAGATAATTAGTTAGCTAGAATTGGAGATATATGAACATAAATATTCAACTTGAGTAACTTGTTTCACAAATTGACTTTATTTTTGATGTTGGAAGCTCTTCTATGTATTTGTGTATGTATACGCAACACAGAACCTCGTACACATGTGTATCAGTTCAACATGTCACACATAAAGGTAAAGGGGTGGTGGTGTTGCTACTATCGTAAACACGAACTGGTGTAGGTCTAATCGTGTATGGTATAAGTTTTAAAATGTTTACATAGATTGTCTGACACTACAATGTCGTCCGAAACATCTGAATAAATATAAATATATATATATTACCAATGTTTATGTGACTCTGGATTGCACATCATCTGTCCTATCCCACTTTGCCAATGAGTTCACTAAGTTTTCTGCAACTACTCTTAGTGGGTCTCTTTCAGTTGAACGTGGCAACTTTAACTCGTCAAAATGCACTTTCCTTTCATCCTTAGTCCACCAAAAACTAGTGTACTTCCAAACTCGCTGCAATGCTTTGTCTGACTTAGTTTTTTAAATCAGGTTGGAATATATGAGACTCGTAAACGAGCCCCTCTTCTAAATTCTGAAGATTGTATTGTTCAGGTTTTGCCAAAAGTTCATGTAAAATCAGTAAAATATACAACTTCCTATCTGATCAGAAAAATAAAATATAGAAATTACTCAAATAAAAACAACTAAAAGTTGAATAACATGCTGAAGTTAACTAATTAGGACCTCCTTACAAACGAATTGTTCGGAACCACTATAGATACCACTAGCTCTTATCTCAAGTTTTGTCTTGATGTCTGCTGTCCTAGTGTAACGATTTTTATTAGATTTGACTGACTAATCTCTCAATATCTTAAGTAACTGAGGAAAGAAAAAGAAAGTTACTACAAGAATAAATATTATACTGAAGTTAGAAGGTTAAATGGCCCTGTATGTCAAGAAATAACACGTTTGAAGTTATTGTATGCTGAGAAGCTACTATCTTGTAAAAACTCATTGAATGTTTGGAAACTATTCAAGGAGCTTACTTATAGTAAACAGATTACAGAAGATACACATTTAAATGCCTGCTCGTTGAATGAGTCCTTTATACGGTATGAATCTGATCAGATGTTCTTTGATCACCGTAAATTCAGCGAATATTGCGGTCTCATATTCACTAGAATAGAAGTTTTAATATGTTTGAAGGGACTCAAATCATCATGTTGTTTAAGTCCTAATGAGATTTCGAACCTCTTCAAGAAATGTGCTAATGTATTGTATCACCCTCTGACTAGTATCCTTAACAAATCTTTCTCGATAACGTGATACCAAAAACTTTGAAGAAGATAAAAATATCATGTATACTGAAGACAGCGTTTTCCGGTAGAAATGTTAACTTTAGACCCATAGCTATAACTTCTCCCTCTTTCAAAACTATGGAAAAACTGCAGCTGCAGCCAACAAAGAAAGGGCATATCGACCCATATCAGTTGGCATACAGATACAATAGAAGTACACTGGACGCGGTAGTTGTCTTACATCATAATATAGTGTGTAGCGTAGAAAAGGATGAAAAGTATGTCCGAAGTATGTTTCTCGATTAAATTTCCTACTCTGACTCCGTTCCTAGACCTATATTACTAAATAAACTTTTGAATATGAACATAGAAAACTGGATAATCAACTGACTGTATTCATGAGTCTCCGAAAGAGAACAATATATTTTGTACAAAGGAAAGTGCTCTACTCATCTATTAATGAAAGTTGGTTTGGATCAAAGTGCTATTCTTTCTACTTTTATTATCATACTTTATGAATTACCTGCCCTCTTCTATGAAAAGTACGCAGATGATCTTACTATTATATGCCTGTTCCTTCTACTTTAAAACTGTTATGAAATGAATTGTTTCTAAGCAAATATTGAAAGATGGTCGAGTTTGAATGGCTATTCGACTTAATCCCTCTAAATGTCAAACAGTCAATTTTAGTCTAAGATACTGTAAAATCCTAAAGGCTCTTGTGAATTCACATGATGTTTGTAAAATTGGAGCATCTTTAATTATGACTACGTCAAATGTTACTTATCTTGGTGTAACTTTAACTTCTAATTTAATTTGGTCTTTGCATGTTTTACTTATATTATAAAGGGTTTTAAGTTTAATATACAATGTGAAGCGGTTACGTAGTTTTGGTGTTACCAAGCATTTATTATTACAATTTTTCAGCTCACGTATATCACCGATTATTTTATATTGTTCTCCATTACTTTTTTCCCGGACTTTTGAGGAAATATTATGTTGTGTCGCGTAGAGCGATGAAAGGTGTTAGTAAAGTGTGTAGTGAGAACTACGACGTAATTATAAACACAGTTGTAGACAGATATTAAAAATCCTGTAGACAGCTATCTAATGCCATCCTATCTGATATAAGCCACCTTCTTCATTCACATATTTCACCTCGTATATCTTCTGGCAGAACGAGACGCTGCTATATTAGAATTTAACCACTTAAGGAAAAGTATTAATGCTCCACTATTCCATATTTAGCATATGTCCTATGTGATGAAAAATTCGTCAAAGCCAATTTAATTAGAAATCTGTGCTCTTAAAATACGGACTATTATATAATGTAATGACCTCTGTACCTTGTATTACCATAATCAGCATGTTTTTTGTTGACATTATATATATGTATCACTTTTTTAGATGTACACACGGTAAAAGAGTAACTTACTGAGACACTGTATGTTGAAAATTCATGTTCTACTAAACATACTATTAAATAAATCTATATTATCATTATTTTCTAGCATATTATAACACTTTTGCTTTACTACTCATATATAATAAGTAGCTATGTGTTCTGTTTATAAATTAACTGAAGTAGTCATAAGCCTAATAATATTGATAATGGCAATAAAAATGCGCTTCAGTTACTCATATTTTTTGGAGCAATATGGGATTCTTAGCATACAGTATTTTAATAGTTGCTTCTTTCCTTTTATTCGCCTTTAAAATAATATTAACAAAGATGTGTATGTATGTAGATTCAGATGGAAATCTTATAAAAATCTTGAGTAAATAAATAAGAACCATTTGCAACAACAATTAACTTGAATTATTGAAAAGATATTTAGTCAGGTTTACTCTTACAGTTTTCACATTGTATTTATGAATGGTAGATATGAAGTTGTATTTGCAAAACTTTGTATCAAAGCGATAATAAGTGTCGACTATATGAACGGGAATTGAGCTTCCTATAGTCTTTTTATGTTCTTTTGTAAACTATGAACTGTGATGCACTGAAATACGGTGAGATATTTGCCTAATAGTTCACCCATTGTAGCAGTTAACATGTATAGTTTAACTGGTGATTGTATACAAAGTTGATTGAATTAAGCAGTTTATTTTTATTAGTTGGCTAAACAAATAGGAACACAATTTCATTTGAAACTATATTCAATCCTATGCCTCATGACCGTATTGCGTGGTAACTTCAACATTCTTATAGCCCATTTTGTGGTCGAGTAATTTAGTGAATTGGCCATGTCCTAGACTAATTGAAGTGGTAGACCATGGGAAGTTTAATTTGAAAATCACTGTAGACAAATATGAAATTGTAGATCATTATACTTATATATACCTAAATGAATTTATATGTAGCTGAGATTTCTTTTACCAGAAGACTTACAGTGAAGGAAGATATGAGTAAAAAGCATGGTTTATATCTGATGGGATTATATAAACTAGTTGTGTGGAGTATTCTATGTGTGTATCTATAACAATATTCATAATAACATCATATGTCGCACCATCTAGTTTTCTGAAAAGCTTCTTTACTCTTCTTTACATCTCGTATTTTTTTATAATGTCCACAGAAAATTAGTGGTAACAAGTGTAAAGTAATAAGTAATATGGATAAGTCGTTAAACTATAATAATAAATGTTTACTAGTGCTCTGCACAGTCTCTATACTTATTAAGGTAAATGGAAAACTTTCCTTGATATTGACAGAAGTTACAAAGACCAAGACAAATCAGAGATAAAAGTTACACCACAATAAGTGACATTTGATGTAGTATTTGTTCCAGAACCTCCAATCGCTAAACATAAATTGATTCATAAGTACGTTCATGTCTTTTTCAAAATGTAGGCTAAAGTGAATAGTTTTGTGTTGGATGACACTCATAAGGTCGTATATAAGTAGTAGGTAGCGAAACGTTGATGTTTCGCTACCTACTACCAAGAATCAGTAAACAGTATATGAGGAGAGCTGCAAATTGGCAAGCATCAATGCATGTTTAGAATACATTGAAAAAATGAAAACAAACAGCGTAAACAAGCCTTCACCAACAAGGATCAAAGAACGCAAAGGATATGCAAACTGATGATTGAAAGTAAATATATGGTCGTTTAGGACTGATTACCTTTTAAAAACATTAACTTTAGAATCCTTAGAGGATGAAGGAACAGGTATGCTTAACGCAGGTGTCGTTTGTAAAGACGGTTGGTCACATAGAGCAAATGAGAAAAGGACTGGTAAACAGCACCATGAATTGGATTGACGTCTGTTACTAGACTAGTGAAGCATTTTCATTTAGACAACATGATGCTTACCCACAGAAACAAGAATGCACTTATTTGATTATTCAAGTTATGCGTTATATCTAGCAAATCCTGTGGGTACTGTAAGTCCTAGAACAGAATCAAAGTAAAAGAATTGTCGACAAACATGCTTCAGACATATTTCTTGCTGCTTCTTAATCTAAACGCTTTATTATAGAGTAAGACAACTGATGAATAAAGTATGGTCTACTTGCATATATATGTTTCGATGCTATCCCTGAGGACCACTGCTTAAGTATTAGTAGTTTTGCATTACTGTGAGAGAATTCACGGCGATGAGTTTATAGTTGTTATTTCCACCAATAGACAGGCGTTTTAACATCAGCCCGAATAATGCACCCAAACCATTTTAATGAAATGTTAAGTATTACGATAAATTTGTTTATTGTAACCCAAGGAAGTGGCAACGAATCTTTTACGGCAGGTACTTTAATTTTAACTAAAATTGACGACATAGTTACAAAACATTTAGCTCAAAATGAGGCTAAAAATTTTACTATCATTGATGTCCAAGGATACAGTTGATTAATTTCTGTCATCAGGTGTGTATGCTGAGCGTCGGACCTGGAAATAGCCATTAATTACAAATATATATATATATGATGTTGTTGTAAAATTACTGCTTATTGGAGTTGAGACGGTTTCATGGAGATAGGCATTAGGCTCAACTGCTTGTATTCATCACAGAATGATGTTGGCTATGTTCCACTGTAAAACCAGGAAACACTAAACTTGTGATTCATCCTAGTATAGGACACATAAAATGTGTTATCTAGAGCTCTTCGGGAAATCTTAAATTTGAACTTAAGATTTCATGGCGAACACTTAACTACCTGCATTACCAGGTCAGTTTGCCAGCATTCAATGGCAGAATTTTGATCATATAAATTTGTGATATTGTTCTGTTATCATCCATTACAATTAGTGAAAACTGTTTTACTCCTGATTTGTTCTAATTCCATGAGTATATAATTATAGGACTCAGTGTGTTAAGTATGCTTTATTTGCAAGTAAAAAAATCTATCTTTGCATTGAGAAATATTTCAAGAACAAATTTGTTTCATTTCTAACCAGTAGTCAATTCTCAAACAACTTCATGATATTCACCAAAAAAGCAACAATATCATAATAAACTACTTATAACGATAATAAGTAACTAATGATAAATAATAAAAAATGGTGAAGTTTATCTCTACTATTTATTGATTGTTTAATGTGTATGCATTTGAATGATTTGTGAAAAAAAACAGGATGAAATCAAGATAATGACATTGTTTTTCACTAAGTAAATAAATAGTAGAATACTGACAGATGGACAAAACAGAATATCATCATGTGACAACTAGAATTAGTGTTACATAAAACACTTAACTGGTTCTATTTAGTCAAATACAGCGTTTGTACTTAATATTATCACGTATATACTTTATTTCAAATTACAATATTTTAAATAATCTACAAATAAAATTCAAGTGATAAGGTTACTTACATTAAGTCAGTGTATTATTCACTAACTTAATAACTCTTATCACATAAAATAAGTCATCTCATTTGAAAAGGATTTTCACAGAGTATTCAAGCATAGATCCTCTTTATATTGACAAAAGATGTATAAAGATTAGAAGAATAATATATTGAAGGTCATAAGGAGTTACACTGTTGCATGCAACATACAGTTTATTACTTATATGAAAAATTAATAATGTACCTAAGACATTTATGTAGATTTCGGTTAAAGATACGTTTCTTTTTATTTTTTTTTAGAAGTATTTCAACATACACTTAAGTGAATACAAAAACCAAATATAAGTAGTCATTCATCTGTCATAAAAAATAGTTGATTGCTCTGTTGAAATCAATCTGTCACTGAAAACATAGTTATCATGATCTAATAATTTTGATTTGTGTTGTTGATTATTTCGAAAACATACTACATTACACATTACATTACCGGTGGTCAATAAAAGTATGGAAAAGAATACGTGATCAGTTGATGAATGAATTGATTTATTCATAGTATTTTTCATTGGGGCAATCGGGTTATTTTAGTTGGTAATCGGTCTGTTTTACTGAGTATTCGTATACACATGAAAAGTAAAAAATAATAGCAGGCATTCAATACAACTGTATTGAATAACACTTCGTTGTATTTGAGTAGTCGTACAGTATAATTGTTGGCTATGATATTATGTCAAGTGTGTTCACAATTCATATTGGTAAATATACAGTTTTACGTTGACTTTAGAGACCAATAGACAAATAAACTAGGAGCAATAGCTTCCTTTAAATAGCCATTCATCTATGTCCAAACATACTGAACAACGATATCAATATGCATAGACTAGAGCCCATAATCTAACGCAGCCAGTATTGCAAACAACTGGAAAAACAATATAGTCTTCTATCAAGAAAGCTTGTCTAAGATACATTTTACATGAACCGTATAGACCATATTATTATTAATGAGATAATTAGTGTCATATAAGTAAAGTGTATGAAAGTTTCAATTCATTTCAGTTCTAAAGAAAATCAGAATGGAATTTAATGACTTATAGTTTAAAATATTGTGATGTATTTAATCAACTTCAATGAAGGAAATAAACACGGAAGCACTCAAACGGTAACATAGGCATATACTTCACAATACTAAAATTACATTTACTTAAAATACAGATTACATTACAGAGATTGTTTAGGAATGTTTATTCGTTTATTTAAAAGTTTCATTTGTAAGTTCATAGTGTACGGTAGGATCAAAACACATATACATGACAATCAAAAACAAACACAATTTATAGTTTCAAGCTGACTGTGCTCAGTGTAATCTTATATGGTGACCGCTTATGATAACTAATTTTTAAGAAGAAATAATAATTAGCTACTTTTAATAAAAAAACATTACTTTTTCAAACCTCTTTATGCCATGGCAAAGGACATGTTCAGCTAGATGTACGTGTTCAAGAAGAGATAGTGTTATATTTACTTATCTACCCTGTAGATCAGTATGTTTTAATTAATGATACTATCATCCTACAGGAAGTACAACTTAGACAAAAGTGTCTACACAATGAACACGCTTATTGTTTCATCTACACGTTACACTTTGTGGATCCTAATAAATAGTTAACAGAGATAACATTAATAAAATGTGGTCTAGGTTGGAGAATAACCAACATAAGTATGCAATCAAGTGACAACATATTTAATAATCGCTTTCCTGGTTGACTAAATTAGGTTCGAAATTCTTCAGTTCATTTCCATAATCTCTCATCTATAAACCTTCTTAGTCCTGCCTAAGCGTGTAACATTGGCATGAATTGTATACTGATTTCAGTATTCGAGAATAGTATTTCAGAGTGAATTGACTATAATATAATACTGAAATAATTTAATGCACTAAAAAGTTGAATCTACTAAAATGAATAAATTGTTCATACTATATCCAACCTACACTAAAGACCGACATCAGATAACGTACACTCCTGTTTGAGATAAACTTTGAAATTATTTAAGTTCAGGCAGTTGATATTGATGATTAATAGGCATATCTGATATCTTTTTGTTTTCCATAGTTCATGAATGATTTTTGACATTAGTGGTATCAATAAGCTTTAACGTTATTAAATATTTTGTATACAGGTTTATTATTTTGAAGTTGAAGATGATCTATGTACTGACAAGTTGCTTATTCTTCTAATATCCATTCATCAAATTAGGGGGCCCGATTGTAGGTAGTTAGCTACTAACAGTGTCAAAATATTAATCATTAGATTCAAATGATTTTCCCTCTATTATTCCAGCATTATTGTTAAGTGACCAACCACATTACATATAACTACTTAGAATTACATCACAAGTGGGTGAATATAACGTTTACATCATACTATATGTAACATGTAACTGTGGCTTAATGTTTACATATTCTTTGAACAGTTATTAGTGGATTTGTGCACAAAATTCATCGAATATACCCCCCTTCACATTAGATTAATCATGAGATGTATGCATAATATTATCTGTCAAGTTATTTATTCTTAGTAATTTCCGCATTATCAATAATCTGATCTAACACACTGATTTACTTTTGACATATCAAACAAGGATTATAAATGATGCTCATGTCTTAATTTAATTAGCATTTAGTTAGTTGAATTGAAGTGGTTCTATGGAGACTAGTAATAATTTTAGTTGCATACGTTTCATAAAAAATGATGTCTTTCAATCACCAATGGAAACCGACTAGCATTGAACAGTTGTTTTATATTAGTAGATGACACCCCAACGATGCACACCCACGATTTTACAAGGGAATCTCATCCAGGAACTTTAGGTCCAGTGGAGAACGCCTGGCCACTTTCTCTACTGATCCAGCCAGCCATCATCTGATGGAACGATTCCTACCTACATTTACTTATGATACGGCATGCAGATCATATATTGTAATTTGTAATAACTGTCTCGCTACCGACATGTCTGAACTCCACCAGTCAAGATCTCTTACTGGAATTTCACGAACATCTAAAGTTAGTCACTAATGAGTTAGTTAATGTAACTGAGTTTAAGTAATTCTGTGGAGATAGGTATTAAGTGTAGTTTTGACTAATACAAACAACTAAACATGGTGTATAATCAACCTACGAAATCAATATCATTCAACACTTTATACTTTGATTGACGTATAATCATGTTTATTTTTTGTTATGCCGGACCACAAAGAAGTGTAACAAACTTTCAGAACTGTGTTTGCGAACACTATTTCATTTATTCTAACTATCTGTAAGGTAAACATTTTGTTTCTATCATTGTTACGTTTCTCTTACCCTATCCTCCTGTTTAGCATAATTACTGTTATTATATTGTCTCTTATTATGGACTACAGTTAATTAGTTGTGTACAAGTTGTGCCTATTCACTACCACTATTCCCCTCGTTCTGTATTCATGTTAATTTTCTGATTGGTTTGCTGTGTGGTCTGATTCTATGTATATATAAAAGAATGCTTGAAATATAATGTGATTCGATCCTGTCTAGCTGATCTATTGGCTCGTATTCTTCCTATTTTGGCTTGGGACTAAGTGGGCACAGGGCAGACTCACAGCTACCGACTAGGCACTAGTAATTTGGCACTCCGCCAACCAAACTGCAAATTTCTTGCTTCATAACATTTTGCACGCAGAATTCTGCATATAGACATGTGATTTAATTAAAGTAAAAATTTACTTTTCAAGGCGATCATTTTTTCGATTGATATCAGTTCTTTCAGAGATTAGGATCAATAGTATGGTCTTGTAGGTATTTATGATTTTAGAATATCGAATTATCACATTTTATTTATAAATCAACTTTCTATCCATTTATTGTAATAATAATAACAAAATCAGCTTTTGTTTATAAAGTCATTTTTATAATCTTGTTCCACATTGTCATTTTGATAGTAAGTAGGAATTGAATCACGAAGAAGACATTATAACTTATAACATCATTATTCAATCAATCATTCTCAGTCAAGTGAGTGTTATACACTGACTGATCAATAAGTAGTAACCAACGTTATATTTGTCAAGTTCTTCATATTATCAATTGAATTGTATAGGCTTAAATGTAATGTGGCCTATTAGTTTACATGATTCGTTATTATAGGCATTATGTTGAAATGACAAGTTGCCTTGTATGAAACTAGTTGCAGTATAATAAGTTAGTGAAAACAGTTGTAAATTATGAAACTTAGTTTCCTGGAGATCTCTCCTTTTCTTCCCACAATACAATCATCCAATAATTATTTAGAAACTTGAAGAGTATAAACAGTGATTAGTTACATTGTCTATACAAATGTTCATTTTGTGTACCTCATTGTATTTGTTATACTTAACTAGAATGATACGTTGCTGAAAGGTCATGAACTATTAACTATGCTGCTTTGGTTTCCAAGATTTTTTATATTTAATGTTTTTCATTAATCGATAATAAAGGAAGAATGTATTCATAGCGTGCATCATTCACTGTAACATTAAGAAAATATTTTACTATCATTAAAGAAAGTTTTATGACAAAACGTTTTCCGAATAAAGTAGCTTACTAAACATAACAGTATTCGTTAACTTGATTAATAATACAAATCAACATAGATTTCCTTTAATTTAATTTTATATCACGAATCGGTCAGAATTAGGCAACTATTGAACACAAGGAAGAATTGTACAGTTGTTTCGATCTAGCATGGGACTCCTCAGAAGTGCGCATTCAATATCCCATCAGGGATTACACTCGAAACCTTCTGGTTCCTTAGCAAAAACTTGACCATTAAACCACCGAGTCAGGTTTCTCATGGCTGATATTTCCAATTCAATCAATATGTTATACATCTGAGCGACTTCACGCATTGTATCGGTAAGTAGCCGCCTCACACCCGATACGGTTAAGCTTCACTGGTCATGTTTTCTCATTAGAATTCCATTAATTACCTTGTAAAGTTGGTTATGTAGACTTTTATAGCAAATGTAAATGATGTTTTTTCCTATAGTAAAACACCATGAAATTTGATAAAGTTCAAATACAACTATCACCAGTGAATTTCATCTCATTTTACGATTCATCAGCTTAATATACTTGAATGTTTTTGTCGATTCTCGCTATAAAACTGGAACCTAATATGTTTCCCTTTAGACCCAGCCTTTATCACTATGCTACATGGAATAAATCAATGTAGTCCATAATATTAGTGACAAGTTAATTCAAATCTTTGCATTAAATATCGTGAAACAAATGCTTTTGAAAGTTTATATTTCTATGTTGATTCATGTATAAACAATTATCTGAATTGCTATTCTTACACAAAACGATAACAGAATACTTGAATAAAGCTATAATGGGACAACTATCCACTGATTGTATAATTTTACCTTGTTTGTCATTTGATATCATGAAATGATTAAGATTGAATTACCATTGAAAAACCAGCAAGCAGTTGTTTCGTCCTATCACATAATCCATCAGTAGGGCATATCCACCACTCTATTAGACAATTGAGCTGAAAATCATCAGGTTACTCCATGAACTTTTATATCCTAAACTATTGAGCCAGACGACATCCAATAGTTAATATTTCGAATTTTCTATGTATGTACACAATTTCATTCATTCACATTGTCAGGTAACTCTCTCACTGCTTAATATGGCTAAATACCACTGGTCACATCGTTAAATGTGTTGCTTTCCTATTAGTTATCTTCTTTCCTTACATATTCTTTAGGTTTCAATATTTAGTGTTATTTTATAAAATGATCTTGTTCAATATTAAATTCATTATTACTATTCTACTTTTATTACTTAATAATTGTTTATTACAGATACTGTTACTAATTTAAGATGACTTAATTTGTTACATTCTTAATTATCTTTAATGGAGAAAGAGCTTAGAAAATGAGTTAAGAATTTATCACTTAACAACTCTTCCAGATTATTTGTATATCGAATATGACATCAATGATATTTTTCAGGAACTATTTCGATGTATTTTATACTTGAATATATTGATTTACTACAATCTGTTATAACGGTAATTAAATTGGTTATTGCCATTTTAATTATATCTATGTGGTTGTCATGCCAACATGCATTTTCAAATTGAAAATAATAATTAATGTTTACAATTACACAATGTAAATAAGAAGAAGGAATCAGTAAACTTCTATTTTTGGAACAGAAATCAAATAAACTGTAATGTAAATAGATAAGAACTTAGATATATTTCTATGCTTACTGTTGTATAAAGAAAGAAGAACAATTGGTGTTGGATGAATGTAGCATTTTGTCACAAACTGGATTGAATTAGGAATTCTTGAGTCCTACATTACTCCAGTGGTGTTGAATTTTATGATAGCTGCAGGTGAGATCAGGGTGCGTTAAGTTTGACCTCCTAATGATATCAAGAGTATGTACTACAGAGGAGTTCCATACTAGAACCAAACAGCTTTCAGTGTGTTTTAATCTTTATTGATATCTATCTGATATCAATTCATGATTATTACAAACGAGTGATTTCACACAAATTCCTCCAAAAAACCAATTTAAACATAAATTTTAATAGAAAAATTTATTTTATTGAAATATTTTATTTGACTGTGTAATTCATCTCCGGTGGTAAATAAGTAGTAAGGTCGAATTCCGAAACTTAATTCATCATTAGAAGATAAATAAAAGACTATATCTATGTGATGATATTAATGTGGATAATACTTCACGTTTACAAACAACAAGAGTTAAAAGTAATATTTCGCAATGATACAAAAGACTATTTCTTATTGATGATCTTATTTCTAGCCGGCAGAAATATGTTTAATTGTCTACCATAAACATTTTAATGTGAGATTAATAAGTCAGGTGAGAGACACAAATATAAGTTAGACATAGGAATGAAGTATCTGCTGACAGATATACCAAAATATGTATTACATACTAGTTAAATAAAAGTACTGAACATAATACACATTGAAAATATGCCATGCAAAGTTGAAAAGTCGTTAATTATGTAATTATATACTGAAAGATCAACAAAGAAAGTTATGTTTACTGAATTAAGTTAGAAATTTACCATTAGACGCCAGCTCAATCATGGTGGGCAATTAAGTGTCTGCCTAAAGGCCTAGAGAATTTCGATTTAGTTGATTTGATAAGGTTGATGTATGTCCTTTACTATTACTTACTTACTAAAGCCTGTTACCCCTCTCGGAGGAGCATAGGCCGCTCACCAGTATTCTCCATTCAACACTATTTTGAGCAATCAATTCCAGCTGTCTACAGTTACTGTTCAACATTTCTAATGTCTGCTTTCAGCTCTCGATAGCAGTGTGTTCTTTGGCCTTCCTCTTTTCCTTTTTCAAACAGGATTCCAAAGTAAGTGCCTGTCTTGTGATGCAGCCAGATGATTTCCAAAATGTATGTCCTATCCATTTCCAACGTCATTTCCTGATCACCTCTTCAGCTGAAAGTCGGTTTGTTCTTTTCTATGGTAGTCTGTTGCTAATGGTTTCCAGCCAACGGACATTCAATATCTTGCGTAGACAGTTGTTTATAAATACCTGTACCCTTCTGAGGAAGTTTGAAGTAGTTCTACACGTTTCAGCTCCATACAGAAGAACTGACTTGACGTTCGAATTGAAGAGTGTGACTAGGAGGTTGAAGGACAGTTGCTTGGAATCCCATATGTTTTGCAGCTGCAGGAATGCTGCCCTTGCTTTGCCGATCCTTACCCTTACATCTGCATCGGATCCTCCTTGTTCATCAATGATGCTCCCCAGGTATGTATAGGTATCCATTTATTCCAGAGTTTCACCATGAAGTTCAGTTGGGTCGGTGCTCTCTGTGATGAATTTGAGGATCTTGCTCTTTTCCTTATGTATATTCAGGCCTATTGATGCTGAGGTTGCTGCTACGTTGGTTGTCTTCACTAGCATTTGCTTTTGTGTATGGGCTTAGAAAGTTAGATCATCCGCGAAGTCCAGATCATCGAGCTGCATTCTACTTGTCCATTGAATTTCTTGCTTCCTCTCAGATGTAGAGGCTTTCATAATCCAATCAACCACTAGAAGGAAGAGAAAAGGCGAGAGCAAACAGCCTTGTCTGACACCGGTTCTCATTAGAAATGCATCTGTCATCTGTCCTCCATGCACGATTTTGCACTGTGATCCGAGGTAAGAATTCCGAATGATGTTGACGAGTTTCTCTGGTACAATGGAGTGTCAAACAAGTTGACGTGGCGATCTCCTGTCTACGCTGTCAAACGCCTTTTCATAGTCAATGAAGTTGATGTACAGTAGAGAGTTTCATTATATTGATTATTCAACGATGATGCGTAGTGTTACGACTTGGTTTGTGCACGACCGACCATTACGAAAACCAGCCTGTTGATCTCGAAGTTGAGCATCCACTGAGTCTTTCATTCTGTTCAACAACGCTCTGTTGAAGACTTGCCTTGGTACTGACAACAGTGTGATCTCTCTGTGGTTCTCACAGATGCTCAAATCTCCTTTCTTTTGTATCTTGATAAGGTATCTTTCTTTCTAGTCTAGTGGCACTTGTTCTTCCCTCCAGATCCTCCTGAATAAACGTGGAGCATCCTTGCCGTTATGTCTAGTTCTGACTTGAGTGCTTCGGCTATTATATTGTCAGGTCCTGCTGCTTTCCCACTTTTGATCTGTCTGATGGCTATCTTGATTTCTTCCATCGTTGGTGGATTGACATTTATCGGGAGGTCTGTAGATGCTGCTTCAATGTCTGGTGGGTTCGGTGGAGCTGGTCTATTCAAGAGTTCCTCAAAATGTTCTACCCATCTGTTTCTTTGTTCTTGAATCTCGGTGATTAGCTTGCCTTCTTTGTTCCTGACCGGTCGCTCTGGTTTACTATATTTTCCTGCCAGTTTCTTCGTTGTGTCGTATAGTTGTTTTATATTTCCTTCTCTTGCAGCTTTTTCCGCTGTCGTTGCAAGGCCTTCGATATACTTCCATTTGTCGGCTCGAATACTCTTCTTTACTTGTTTATTTGCTTCAGTGTATTCATTTTGTGCCTTGATTTTTTCTGCTCTAGTTCGGCTGTTGTTGTTTTCTGCCTTCTTGTTCCTCCTTTGTTGAATTTTGTTCAGGGTCTTTATGGAAATCCATTCCTTGTAATGGTGTTTCTTGCGGCCCAGAGCGCCTCTTAACAAGTTGAAGTTAGTGCTTTTTTGATTCTTTTCCAGTTGTCCTCCACAGTGATTTCTTCCTCGTTCAGCAGATCTTGTAAGTCTTGAAACCCGTTGCTGAGAGTTGTTTTGAATTCGTTGAATTTATCATTATCTTGAAGAGAGGCTGTATTGAACCGTTGTTATGCTGTTACTTCAGTTATCCATTGCTTCTTTTGCTTTAGTTTCATTTTGGCAACCACTAGGTGATGATCTGAAGCTACATCATCTCCTCTCCTGTTTCTCACATCTTCCATTGATCTTCTAATTTTTTGTTGATGCATATATATGATCAATTTGATTCTCTGTAGTATGATCCGGTGAGATCCATGTAACCTTGTGTATGCGTTTGTGGGGGGATATTGTACCACCTATAACCATTTTGTTGAAAGCGCCTAGATTTGTAAATCTTTCACCATTCTCATTTCTTTCTCCCAGTCCTTGTTGTCCCACGATGTCTTCGTATCCAGTGTTGTCCATTCCGACTTTGGCGTTTAGGTCCTCCATAATGATTATCAGATCCTTTCCTGGACACTTTACTATAATTGATTGCAGCCTATCATGAAACTGATCTTCGTCCTCGTCGTTGGCGTCGTTGGTGGGTGCCTAACATTGGATAATGTTCATTGTAATCCCCTTCTTTACTGTCTTAAAAGATGCTTTGATGATCCTGGGTCCATGTGGTTTCCATCCTACAAGTGCATTGCGCGCTTTCTTAGACAGCATCAGAGCAACTCCTTGGGTGTGTGGGGCATTTTCTTCTTCGTGCCCGGAATATAGTAGCACCTCTCCCGTGGCTAATGTTTTCTGTCCAGTTTGAGTTCAATGGGTTTTGCTGATTTCGAGTACTGTCAAGTTGTATCTCTTGATTTCTGCTGCTATATGGGTGATCTTCCCGGTCTCTCACATTGTCCAAGTGTTGCACGTACCTATAAGAATGTTTGCTCTGGTCGTTAGAAGGGGTGGCATCGGCCTCATGACTTCCGAAGAATCTCGGCTTTCATTATGAAGCGTCATAAATATTTTTTCCACTCCTGGGGTAGAATTAAAATGGTTTAGTTTGTTTGATCTGGTAAGATATGTTTTAGCAAGCTTGTGTTTTACGGATTAGGGATGCTAGCCCTATGCCCAACCCTCCTTCTTTACTCGGGCTTGGGACTGGCAGCAACCCTAAAAGAGCTGCAGGTGGAGTTGTCCTTTACTGTGATAAAATACTGTTTCTGAATTTCTTAAATTTCAAAGGCAACCAAACGAGATCAGTCTATCATGGATACAAAATGTTTAGTTCGAATATCAACTGAGTTGAAATATACGATATAAGGCATTCTGAATGAGTGAAAACATATAATACTTAAAAAAACAATTTAGAGTAGCTTGTTTAAAATGAACAATCTGTTCAGAAGTATTGAGCTATGTTATAGACTATCATAAAAATTAATAAAAGAAAACATTTACTATATTTCTTAACTTATATATTTCCTTTTGCATGTGTTATTATAAACTGCAGCCTACGTATTATATAGTTTTCATACATAAAGTTTTCCCTTTCGGTCAATGTAGAAAGAGCAAGAACAAAGAACTGAGGAAGTAAGGTAAATTCATTCTGATTTTACGATCACTTGTCAGCTGCATAGAATCTATAATATTTTGTTGTATACATAAACTAAATGCAACACAACTTTCTATTATATGCAGAACAACATACCCTTTATTGCCACCAAGGAACAATAGTCACTCTTTTCACGTTACTGCTGACTATGTATTCATATTCAAATGCATTTGGTAGAGCAGTTAAATTAATAGAATGAAAGATAGAACCTTCGTTCGATTCCCATGCTATATTTCCTAAAACCATCAATCAAATGAATTTAAATCTTTAGCTAGTACTATAGTAAGACATCTGATTAACACAGGAGATTCGGTTGATACCTTGAAATTTTTTAGGATGATTAATAGACAAATAATTTGTAGTCATGTTAAATTATCTGTAGTAAAATCACTCAAACTTTTCAAACCAGATTAATACAATCAAAAATACACAATGGTGATTCTCTCCTAGCTACAATAAGACTGCACTCATCTTACTACATCATTTTTCATTCTTCTGGTTGTCATTTAATTACATTATTTCAGTTCTAAATACTTCATTCCTTTACTGCTTTACATGAACTGATTTCAATCTAGTTTATTGTAACCTCGTCTTAATTCATTTTGCTTCATTGTTGAATTGTGCAATGATTGTTACTAATTGAATATTCTGAAATCTTTAATTACACATCATTTATGTACCTGTATTACATCTCCAGTTATGTTAACTTGAATCTTTATTCTATCATAACTACATGTACTGAGCACTGATTAATTTCATTTATAAAGTATATTATATTATCCTTAGGTATTTGACAAACAATTCCCTAAGTTTCATTGTTTGTTTATCTTTAAAAAGAAATTTATTTTATAGTTTTAATTGATACACTATACAATATCAATCTGACATTATTTTACTGTGTTTATATAGTAGACAAAAATTGGTTTTCAATTCAACTTTATTTTTCCCAAAATTTAATTGGTTCATTAATTAACCAATCAGTGTTCAATAATAATTATTCCTTTAAACAAGTTTTTCAGGTAAATAAACATTGAAAAATTATTGAAAAAATTTAATAATGTTTAAGTGATGAAAAAGAATGTATTGCATTAATGTTTAGGGAAGAAGAGATAAAAAAACACATGATTAATTTACTCTTTTAGACATGATGTATTTAGATCATATTTTATCATTAATTATGATTAGTCTATGCAATTGGAACTTATACTTATTAGATGGCATTCAGTATGGATCTAATATTTATCCTCAGAAGAAGTATAAATCATTAGAAAATTTCATAGCTTCATCATTAACATCTGAATCATTAACGAAACAAAATAATTCTAATGTGTATATGTTAAATGAACAACCATTAAATGTAATTAATTTTAATAAATATCAAAAATTCTCTTATTTAAATGATATGCAATTAGAAAATACTGATAATTCAAAGCATCCATTATTATCTGATCCATTATTTGATCCTACAATTCTTACAGATACTGCAGCACGAGTTATTCAGTCAAATCGATGTACAACAGAAGAACGTCAAAAACGTATACAATGCTTTGATGTTCTCCCAGCTGAACAATATGCAATACCATTAGGACATACAGTGAATATGCAATGTGTTGTATTGAATCAACATGGTAAAGTTCAATGGCGTGCTAAAAAAATACTTCTTGGTAAGTTAGTTGCTTGTATTCAGTCTGTTTGAATGTAGTTTTTTTTATTATGTATTTAATTGTACAGGCATCAATTCAGGTAGACACTGATTTACGATAAATTTACCAATCTTTGAAAAATAATTTAGAGATCTCATGTATTTGGTTGTACTCATCATGATTAAATGCCTTTAAAAATTAAGAAATATTAGGCAGATTTTTCCCTACTCTCAGACTCCTCAGCAGTGCTCTACCTTGATTTCACTAGAGAATCAAATTTACGAACATTCTCTCTTCCAAAGAATACTTGACTATACAAAACACTGGCTAACCGGCTTTCAGTAATAAGAATACCACTA
Source organism: Schistosoma japonicum (assembly GCA_025215515.1). NCBI lineage: Eukaryota > Metazoa > Platyhelminthes > Trematoda > Strigeidida > Schistosomatidae > Schistosoma > Schistosoma japonicum. Next base: position 32,977,017 of record CM046062.1, on the reverse strand, counting down.
AAATTAACATGTAGCTATCGGTATTATCTTTGAGAAACTGACTCATTGACAAACTGGTGGTTTCTTGTCAAACTTATAAATATACTGAATAATCCTTAATGTTATATTTTGAGTGACGCAATATGTTTTAACTAACTTGCATATTCAATCGATAAAAACAGTAGAATGAAAGTGCATTGGAAGCATTCTAAATGGTACCAAGTAAATTGTAATAAAGATTAAGTGGTCAAAAATGTGTAATTTTGAGGGGCAGGTTTCAGATTCCACCATTTACTGTACAGATACAGACACTAACGACAGATATATTTTAGACTATTTAGCGTAAGATGGAAGTTATACTCACATCAGAGTACTCTTATGCATCACTTACATTTGATCCAGTTTCAATATCCAACCATCCTTATGATAATGTCACTCCAGGATAACAATAAACTGCCTCAATTTAAATGAAGTTGTTTATTGACAAAATAGAGGTTTAAATGTCTGCTTAATTTATAAACTGCATAAGTTGTTTATATACATTTGTCCATCCTATAACATATTCATCATATAAAGATAATTAGCATTCCTATTGAATCAATGTCAGCTAATGATGAGACTCATGAATAAATTATGCAGTAAGTTAATGTTCAATGAACCATATTGAACATTGAATCATTTTTGTAACTAGTTGATAATAGTAAAGAATGCCTATCAAAATATATTTTATATTAAAACTACTGATTAACTTCTAGCTGTTAAACCTATTCAGCATATTTAATGGATAGATATTAATTATCAATTTGTAATATCAAGTCAATATAAACCTACTTATCTCAATAGAAACACTCTTATTCTACTACAGAATCACTACATTTCGTTTACTCATTTATGTTTTCAAACAAACTATATTTGCATCATTTTGCTTGAAATCTAAAAGCTAAAAGTACTTCAATTAAATCAGATCAACCTAAGATATATAATTGTTTCTTATGGAAAATAATGGTTCCTTATGATTTCAATGTAACTTATTTACTACATAGATCAGTGTTAAATTTTCTTGTTGATCATTCAAACTTTGTATCATTAGTAAATGACCAATAATTTATGATTTCATATGTTGTTGATGTAATAAAATGTATAGAAGTAGGTATTTTGATTTCTATGGGTGATAATATCTTTCATTGGAAAATATTTATAGAAACTAATATACAGAAGTAGAAGTTACTGTTCTGTAAAACAATTAGGTTTTATTATAGACTGTTCAATTATCATATTTCTTTTGTAATTCGACAGTATAGATGAGTTTGAATACTGACGGTAACATAGAAGCTACAACAAGATTTTATGCATATTCATTTAATTTGTGAGTGACTATTATATGACTTAGATACTCTAATGATACACTCATAATCTTAGATATGTGTCCATGTAATGTATTAGCTAGAACAGAACAACTGTTTAAATCTTCTCAATGTTTCCTTTTATTTCTTCAACTGATAAGAATCATTGCTAAGTAATCTATTGTGGTTTTGCATTGTTAATTTGTATTTCTAGGTGATATGATATTACTTAATTTAAAATGCAAGTAGAAATGGTTCTACATTATGTCTATTATCATTATTCTCTTTGATCATCGAAATAACATGAAAAAACAATTTAGATTAAATTTTACTTAAGTTAGTTCACTGAATCTTTTAGGTAGTAAGAAGTACAGGTATAAATTGAAGAAAAAGAAGATAAATTGTATTTCTGTATCGATCTAACACTTCTGTAACACTTAATGAAAACATGAATGTTTTCTACAGAGCTAATTTCCTTGATGAGGACATTACTGTTTTCAAGTGAACAAGGTCAATAACATAGAAGAAGACCAGTGTTTATTTCTAAAAGGAAATTACACATCACTTGTGTTCCTGCCAAATACATAAATTGAATAGTTTAGTTAAAAATTAATGAAAAATAAATTTTGTTTTCAAATAACTGCACTTAATTAAGTAGTATTATTTAACCTAAGGGATTTTCTTGTAATGTTTTCAGTATCCTTTTAGACGACATAATCAGAATAAAGTTTAGATAGACGTTAAGAATTTGTCAATGTCACTGAAAGATTTACTAGTGAATAAATCAGATAAGCAAACATAACCCCCATGAGTTTGTACAGCAATATAGCAAAAACTGAATAAAGTAAGAACCATACCAATGGAAGCCTATAGGCTCTATCGTTTTAGCTGTTATTCAAATACCACGGGATCAGTAGATCTTAGGATCTATATACTGATACAGTTAAGGCAGCACACTACCCAGAAGTTCTATAATAGGAGGGATAGCTATCGAGTGATGACCAATTTTTAATGGTATACAAGAGTGACCGATTTCTAATGAATGCATCCAAAAATATAACGCTATCATTTACACGATCACCTCAACTTAAATGTGATAATCATCTTACTAGTGAATTTTAAAACTCTAAGTTCTAGTGACTGGAGGGAGTGAGACTGTTATTACTAACGTTAGTGAATAGTCATATTAATATGTTAAGAATCTATTAATCTAAAGTAGTCGGGGTGAGAGTAAGGTTACTCTATTTTATGGCTAACATAGAATAATATACATTCAGTCAATACACTCGTTATATAAGTAAATTAATGTATACAAGGATTATGCTGGTACTGCGTAGATTGCACCTAGTAAAAAGTAATTTTCCTTCCTTACTATACGATAGGAAGACGGTGTTCCGTAAAAATGGAATTTACAAAACAGAATATCAGTAGTGGTAGCTGATTATTAATTACTTTCATGATATTAAGTTCAAGTTCATTAGTTATTAGATTTCTAGGGAATAAACTTGTGAAGATTTCACTTATTTTATGCTCATTATTTCTGGAAATCAATCTATGCTGTCTGAATTCTACACTTTTGAGATGTTCCAAGAAACATTTAGGGCCAGAACATACATAAGGGAAAGAGCAAGATCCTCAAATTCATCACAGAGAGCACCGAACCAATTAAACTTCATGGTGAAACTCTGAAAGAAATGGATACCTTTACATACCTGGGCAGCATCATTGATGAACAAGGAGGATCCAATGCAGATGTAAGGGCGAGAATCGGCAAAGTAACGGCAGCATTTCTACAGCTGAAAAACATATGGGATTCCAAGCAACCGTCTAACCAACCTCAAAGTCAGACTCTTCAATTCGAACGTCAATACAGTTCTTCCGTATGGAGCTGAAACGTGTAGAACTAATTCAAACATCCTTAGGAGGGTACAGGTATTTATAAACAACTGTCTACGCAAGATATTGAATGTCCGTTGGCTGGAAACCATTAGCAACAGACTACCACAAATGAGAACAAACTGACGTTTCAGCTGAAGAGGTAATCAGGAAACGACGTTGGAAAGTGGGTAGGACATACATTGTGGAAATCATCAGACTGCATCACGAGACAAGCACTTACTTTGGAATCCTGTTGGTAAACGGAAAAGAGGAAGGCCAAAGAAGCACACTGCTATGAGAGCTGGAAGCAGACATTAAATGATTGAACAGTAACTGGAGACAGCTGGAACTGATTGCTCAGAATAGTGTTGAATGGAGAATACTGGATGAGCGGCCTATGCTCCTCCAAGTGGGTTAACAGGCGTAAGTAAGTATGTAAGAAACATTTTAATCTATATTAGGTGGTCCACATAGACTTTAACACTATACACTGAATTAATGTAAACTGAAGAATGATGGTGCTTACTTATGTTTCATGAAATCACGTCTATTTTCTTAGAAATGCAAACGAAATTAAGTATTTCAGTAGTCCACTGGGAGTTAGTGATTTTATTTGTTAATGTTCTGAATAATGAAATCAGTAGCTTTTTATATCATCAAATACCGTTGGCTACTATCCTATCTAATCAATTATTAGATGAATAGTTATGAGCAAACTACAACTTTGAAACTGTATAGGTGAAATCGCATAATCATACCGATTATAAGCTAAATCATATTAAACTGAATATGATTATTTAAACACAAAAGGTGACACTGTTGAGTCTAAACTAGATAACAATCGCTACATCAAAAACGTACACACTTATATTAGGAAAGAAAACTTTGAGTAAAATGAAGTCATTTGACTAAACTAACTTCATAAATATTAATACCAAAAGTTGACTGAAGTCAAATAATTCTATAAAATTTTTGAAGCCTAGTGGTTTGATTCCTTAGATCCAGTTTACCCATCCATACGTAAATGTTTACTAGTCACGTAACAAAAGGTCATCACGAGAAGCTACTGATTTATGGCTTTAGTAATAACTAATCAATTCATTTCTACATGGAATAAATGATAATCATGTTGAACAAATCAATAATGAATGTACTAGAACTACACTAATCAACCCAGAGAATATAAACTACGAAATTGTTAATACTGTCAAGATGGGCACTGTTTATTCATATTCTTGGCATATACTCGAAAAAGAGTAATCAAAACAAATAAAAACAAACAAAATATGACCTCTTACCAAAATTAAATTTAATTACTCTGTATTCAATTACTATTGCTTTACTTGTACATTATGCAAAACATTATAATATTTAGTCAATTATATTAAATTAGTAGTTGGATACAATTGTAAAGATTATTAAAAAATAATCAAATAGTCGTTTTTAAATTGAGGTGGTTTATGAAGAGCGACATTATGTTTATTTGATTGAATTCGTCACAGATTAATGATCACAAGGTACCATTTAAGACCATGGGGACTAAACAGCCATTTCGGCCCACTGTGGAAATCCTTAGCATTGAGAATTCTAGGCTGCATTCCATAGGCTTCAGGTTTACGAATACCTAACACTCTGTATCTCTGAACCAGCATATAATCATAGAATTCCCACTTTTATCAATTTTTGATATAGTGGCTTGTTTACCAAATGTTACTAGTGATAACTGTCTCACTCCCTACAAGTCTGAACTCCACCAGTCACGACGTCTCAGTCAAAGTTCAGGAGCATCCTGAAGCTAGTCACTACTAAGCCGATTTTTAAGTAAAATGAAATGATTTTGAGACATTGGTATATTGTTTACTTGATGGAAATTGTCATAGATTTATGTTATCAGGGTTCAATCGCTGATGATTTCCATACTAGAACGATAGAGCTACCCAATGCTCCCTGGATTTTCGTGGTATTCTGATAACATCAATCTGTGACGAATTCAACCAACTAAATAGATATTTTACCAAATGATTAAAGTAAAGAAGCGTAAATCGGTGTCATTTACTATAAAAGTAGATTAATAAAATAATCGAATATTAGAATAAATACCTGGTAGTGACTAATGAAAAAATGAGTTATTTTCAAAGTTTTAATAAATTTAGTACTGAAAAGAAAGCTTTTTCAGATTTTTCTAGGTATGGAGGGAGTTGAAATTTGTTTGTTTAAATAAACAATAATAGGTTTTTGACAAGAATGATTCAAAGTATGACTAAGAGTAAAGAATTTATTACTAACACTATACAACAGATAACTAGGAATCGAGTGTCATTTGTACACAGACTGTCATTAAATTATATTATGAAGTTTATATGACATTTTGACAAGATGAATAACACACACATTGAATATTATGACAAGTAATATATGCTATACATACCTAGTAGTTGTAGCCAACTTATATGTTGTGAAAATTGTCATAAAGTATTTTATTACTACTAGTTTCATTAAAAGAAATTTATGCCATATATATAAATTATATAGATGACATTAGTATTTCGGTAATTCTTTTGTACATTACATACTATACCACCAAATGTGATAGTAGTATTTTCTACAACAATCAGTTATATAGACAATGTTTAACTTCAAAAATTATACAGGAAGGTGAACATGTTAGAGAGGAAATTGTCTGTAAGTGACACTGATTCGTAGACACCTACTATGCATGTTCAGTATATTGCCTATCTTTTAGTGTCAATTTTATTAAATTCTAATTTGACTATTAACAGTTTCACTAAACAAATAGGAAAGATGATAGGAAATTCCGTTACACCTTATTATATGATATATTTTGCATTAGTGAACAATACCAACAAATCAAATACAACATTCAATATTCATAGTTTATGCTTCGATTTCCTTAAAATCCATTAATTGAAATAAATGAACTCAGATATGATACTGAGACGTGTTCAACGATGTTTATTTCAGTTCATTGTAACTGTTATATTTTCAATATTAGTGTAACATTTTGAAGCTGTTAACAGGACTGAAGTTTATTTTATTATAAATGGTTTACAATTAGAACGTAGTAGTTTAATTTAATTTGTATTGTGACTGGCAAGTGGAATCCAGGACGTGTGTTTCGTCCTATTTGGGACTCATCAGCTGGATGTACCTGCATCCCAATGTTGGTGTTCACAGTAAGATTCGAACTCAGTCTGGTAGTAGTTTAGCTTAATTAATAAATATGAAAGTAAATTGCATGCTACTAGTAACTACATCACTTTACATCTGCATATATTTTTTGTAGACAGTTAAATGTACACAATATAACATAATACTTCAATGAACTGAAGATAAAATTTCTGACTTTGACGATTTAATATAAGCCACTTCTTCAAAGAATAATAAACGACCGAGTTGAATTAGAGTAAGTTTAAATAAAACAAATGAAATAAATCAAAATCAAATTACTTAGCACAATCAAATTACAAGTAAGAACGTAGTCTACTGGAAAATGATCAATCATTAATAAGCGGATATCTCGTAGGCATCACTTTAATGACGAAATTATTAAATCTTTGCTTAAATCAAACTCTATATACCTTCAAAAGGGATACTATACAGACAATACTAACTTGGTAGTAATGAGATTCTCTAACATCTTCGATTGTAGCCACATGTGGAATCTTTCATTTTTGCGAACAATATTGAACCAAGAATTTAGTTTAGATATGTAGATGATACTTTCGTCATTATCGAAACGTCTCTGTAAACTTTTTCAATATTGATTAATATATTATCGTCTATAGTAAATTTCCCCCCTCAAAAGTGAAAATGATCTCAATAAGTTAACATTCATAGACTGTTTCGTGAAAGGAAATCTAAATGAATCCCTTAATCTACGTCGAAAGTCGAAACATACTAATTCTTACATTAATTTCAATTCATTACATCCATTCAGTACATAGATTTTCCTAGCTCTAAATTTTTTCAGATGAGTAAGGAAACTTTTGACGTCAGAAGAAGATATGTAAGAGGAATTCGAACATACAACTAACGTTTTACATTTAAATTATTTCATGATGAATGTTATTAAAATGTACGAAACCTAACTATCTATTATCACCTCACAGTAAATCTGATGAAATGTTGTAGACTTATGTTTTGGTTCTACCTTGTCACTATAATACGACAGAATAAATACTACTGGCTCTGAAACAACATGCAATGAAAGTGCTGTACAAAACAACCGACATGCCTAGAGGTGATTAAAATAAAAGTAAAGGTCCCCTTCATCTCTACACAAAATTGTGTTTGCAGGTTACGCTTTGTAGATTGTGATGCCTTCGACGCTAATGGGTCATCTAGAGAATTTATGTCTAGTGCCAGAAGCTATACAAACCACCTCCTAGTAATCAAATCAGCAGTATCAGTACAGGCTATTTACAACGATCACAATGTCAACACCAATAACATTCAAATTATTTTAAAAAAATGTTTTTCCAACAGTAGAGAGGGGAAAGTAACCGAAGTATTTTAGATTTTGTTAAACTCTGCTACAATTAATAAAGATGAATGCCTTGTTAATCATCCTACTTAGAATATCCACCTAAACGACTACAAGTAAATATTTTCAATTCTCTCATATTTTTAACATACAGATAATTTATCACCATTCTCCTTATTTCACACAACACATTTCGATACCAATCTACAATTAACAAAACCGCACAAATGTCACACTGTGATACATCTTTGACCCGAGTAATGACATGACTTTAACGCGATTAGACTTGTACTAAATATTTTGATTTGTTTCATAGAGTTGTTTAGACCTTTTTTAATTCTATTTTGTTATTTTTTCTCCAAAGAAGCGGTTTACACGAAGTAGCTAAACGCTAGAAATTTTAATTTCTATTTATTGGAATCTAACGGATATATTACTTGTTATTCTATAAACTACTTATTCAGTGTTCAGTGTGATTTAAATAACCTAGTGTGATCTGTTAATGACACTTAATTGATATAATACTCATTTGTTACTAGTATTCAATGAAATCAAGTGGAAGCACTGAAAGTTTTTTAGTTTGATTTAAAGCTTTTCAACTAGATTCACTGAAAACGCTCATACTCAACATAAAACAATACCTTAAGATTTTGAAGTTTAATTCTTAATGATGTGGCTTGTTTAACATGTATAGTCAGTTGTACTCACCTTCACTTTATGCTATGTGTATTAAAGTTAATGACATTATCAACGTAGGTAGAGAGATACTCAAACTTAAGACATAGTTTTGTATTTCAAATTGGTCTGAATTAGGTAACAGTTGATTACCAAGAAGAACTGGACAACTGCTTCATTCGAGTATGAAACTCCAGCAGTACGCATCCACTGCCCCGTCAACGATTGAACCTAGGATCCTCTGGCTCAGTGATGACAACTTCATTACTGAGCTCGGATGCAACAATCGATAGTTATAATTAATTATCATACTATGATAAAACAGTTATCCAGGGTTTCCTGGTGATCAGGGGTTGTTTAATTTTAACCAGTTCTTAATATTATGTTAGCATTCGATAATTTCCACAACATACAATTAAAATTTAGTGTCTGAAAATTAAACTATACTAATCATTAAACCAGCACATATTAGAAAGTTAACAATGAATATTTTACTAGTTTATCATAAAATGATAATAGTACTGGTGGTTTTAAGAATAACAACGTGAGAATATAAACCTCAGAATGACAATCATTAAAAATTACTTCGCAAAAGTGTGTGATTAAATAAATTGGAGAATAAAAATAAACATTCAAACTATGTTATTAATTGGCGAAATCCCTAACCCAATCAAAAAACACAGAATATGACTTATAAGTTAAATCTGTATACACTGAGCCTTATTGCAGAAATGCATTTAAACCTTGAGGTAGATTAGTAATTAAGATCAACTTGTATCTTTCCATTGATTTGTTATGGACTGAAGCTGGTCAGTTTCTGTTATCATATGTGCATCCTGGACAGATTGCCTCGATATAACTATTATTCACAAGTATTGTTTAAGTTGGATTGTGACTCGCAAGCGGGATTCACGACGCTATATCCAGAGAATCCACTCAAAATTCACATTTGGCACCAGTGACTGACCAGCTTCAGTTCATAACAAGTCAACGGGAAGATACAAGGTCATCCTAATTGTATATGCACCTGTTGTACAAGCGTTATTGTATAGACCCAGTAGCCTAGTGGTTAATGCAGTGGCATTTGGCATGAAACGCACTGAGTTCAAATCTTGGTGTAAATATCAACATTGGAATGTAGGTACATCCAGCCGACGAGTCCCAAGTAGGACGAAACGCGCTTCTTTAATCCCGCTTTTCAGCCACAATTCAACTCAAACAATACTTGAGGTAGATTAGTTTGAGTGATTTGATTACACTTATTACGTAATTATTATCAATGAGCTGTAATATAACAGTGCTATGCTAAAGCTTATTCTAATCTTTTCAAACTGGACGTATATGTAATCAATGACTGAGTTGACTGATAGTATGTCCGTCAAAGTTAACTTTAAAAGAAGCTAATTCGGTCCTTCGAAGGAATTTTGTTGGGAAATATGAATAGTGCACAACATAAATTTAAAAACAGTCTACTAAAATGTGTTTTAGCTTGGAACGATGGATTTCTTAAACATTGAAAATTACTTCTAAATTTTTGTTATTGATTAATTTTTGAAGGTAAAATTTGGTAAAGTTGGTTAATAATCGTCTTATAAAATCATAGATAAGGTTTCTCTGTTTTGGAATTGTTAGCTAAATGTGCCTTTATCCTAGTGCTGATGTATACACCAGAACTGAAACCCACTTCAGTTGTACTAACTGTCATAATATTATTTATTAATCTACTGAGTCAAGATACACATACCTGTGTAACGTGTAGACTTGTATTTATAAATTGGAAATGGTTTTTTCATGCTGTCGAAGTTGTCAAGAGCTGCAACTGATTTACTCTGCTGTAATATTTATATTCTGAGCTTTAACTAATGTACTTACTAACACAAGTTTCCCACGTAGAGATCAAGACGATGACAAGATCGTAGCACTAAATCTTGTGAATATTGTGTGTTGTGTTATGTGGAATATCTTTCTGAGTGTTAGATTCAGCAGAGGTAATATTTTCTGCAATGATATCAGATGGTTTTGTTAGAGAACGTTATGACATGTTCGATATTAAATTACATAGAAAATCAGACAGTGTATGTCCAATGAGTGTACGGAAAAGTTACCGTTTTAGAAAAACTTCAATTGTTAACTTTAGGAATTTCCCATAGTTTAGTTCAATATGAGTGATGAATGATGCTAATGTTGTTTTGGACTTGCATCTTATTGCAAGAATGACGACAAAAAGGTGAGTTAAAATGCTTTTTAAGATAATAAACCGTTTAAAATCCAAAGATGAGAACCTTGACTATCTTTTCATGAAAGTTTTCTTTTTATTACTACTATACAACAGTCACGTATTGAATTCAATTATGTTACGACTGTTAAGTTGAATGATTCTAATTGATCTAAATCACTTATATGTAGTAGTTGTATCATTATTCTCTGTCTGTCCCATTTTATTAAAGCAAATAAACTGTTGTCTCATAAAGTCCATTTAATCTTGAATAGTAAGCCTTTTGTTTACATTGTTTGACATCATTTTATGAATAAACAATAGAATAATGATAATAGTGTGCATAACTTATGCCTTATTATGTATGTGATTGTTAAGGTATATTTTTGAGGCTTGATATTCACGCATAAACACAGCATTGATTGATTTCAAAGTTAAATTAGCCAGTCTGATGGTCGACTACTAAGAAACATTTAGGAGTTGATCTGTCACCAGAGACATATCCTTACTGTTATTTTAGAATTCAGTCATAAAGTATATATGTTGATAAAAGATACCTAATTATTGAATATCTCTTGTCACATGGTTAGTGATCTCTTAATCTTTACGTTTACATTGTGACTTATTTTAAGTGATGAGTACTTACTTCAATGAAAAATAATCTGTATTTCACCGGTCATTGTAAAAAAGGGTTTTGCTTTATATCAGTATTACTTAAGTTCCTAGTCTAGTGATAACTACAACTTCATTTCATTATCATTAGAAGGAATGATTGTTATACACATAAAACTTAGCAGACGATAGTCGTTTAGTATTTAGTCACTATGAACTGTTCGGCTACATTTTAAGCGTACTAAAGGAACTGATAAAATCATTTTGTGCTATACAAGTTATTTTTCATGGAAAACCTTAGAGACATCATTATCATCCTTAAAAACGTTTCAGTACAGATAGATTATCATCCTATATTCGGTCTAAACAAATTTTAATAGTGGAGTATTGTGGAATAAACAGCTGTAAAATGTTAATCAGTTATCTTTGGTTCACGAATCATATACTTATGATTTCAATATACCTAAGAACTTAAAATGTAAACCTATGTACTGGTAAATGTGAATAAATTCAAGAGGATCTCTCACCCCACCCCATAAACTACATTGTAATTTGATATCTTAAATATAAATTATTACGTAACTACTTCAGGCATTGGTTTATGTTAAAAATCTAAAATTAATTAATCTACAAAAATGTAATAAGCATGAATACTGTATACTTAATGAAAAAAGTTTATTGTCAATCAGGATTTACATTGAAAAGTAAAATCACGAAAGTTTTCAATGAACAAAATACATAAAAATGATCATTTATACTACAAATAAGGTCATATAATACTTATAAAATCGTAATCAATACTTAGAAAATAATAACATAGTTTCTAGGTGAATATTTAAACAAGCTTAAATTGTTTTATTTTATTTTTGAATAAAAATTAGTTTAATTTTATTATCACACTGGAGTTTGTTGGATCAATGAACCAAATAGTTTTAAAATCAATTATTTTCTATAATGTGCTCAATGACCTAAATTAACCATCCACTCATCAATTGTATGTTGAACAGGGTTTGAAGTTATGTGCATGATACACGAATAGTAAAGTCCTTTATCTTAACCTAACCCATCAATACTGGTTGGAGGAAATTGTAAAAGTGACTATTCATAGTTTAGATACCCAGTGTCGTTTAGCATTCTTAAGCTCCAAAATGTTAATTGATAAAAAATCTTTACATCAGACCAAATTTGATGTAGCTACCTTATTTAACAGATAGAAAACGAGTGTTTGCTGGGTAGAAAACTTAATAATTGGGTCTCGTATTTGTTGACATTCATCAGTAATTCGTACTTGCAAACTTTAGGGATCTACAACTAGCTATGTGGTTTAAACATAATATTTCTTGTCACCGAATTATTCACTACCACAGAAGAGTATTATTTCTCTTGAGATTAAAGGTGTAGGCCTTATTGACGAGTGCCAGTATTCCTGCCGATCGCCTCCAAAGTTAGCAATATTACAATTCATGTAAACTGGTGACTGCAATGATTGATAAAGTCAATCAGTACCTAAAGACCTAGGCAAATATAATGATGATTATTGCTCAGAGATCCTTGAAAACAATAAAACAAGCGGATGTTATTGATTTATGCACATTTTATAGCTTTATTTATACCAATATATTTGTTTCTCGTTTAGATGTTTGATATTTTAAATTTAACCAATTATAAAGTTTTGATCTGCTGATAGGATTATTCTCCAGAAATAAAAATCTCTATCACCAGACAGTTTATGCAGATTATCAAGGTACATTAAACTGTGAATAGTACTATTGTCAGTATATTTTAGGTTTAAGAAGATATAATCGATCTTTCTGATCTACCTGCCTCTAGTAGTACACGAAAGTCATAAATCTATTTAACACAACTAGAGAAAAGACCATCGAGCAACAGTACAATTAAAAAAAAACATCATAAAGGCTCTTTTTGATCATATTGATTTAAAAGATTGTAGATTATTTCCAATGAATATTAATGTAAAGTAATACCTGGTTATTGGTAAAACTTATCAATAATCGAATAGTATTTAGGTCAAAAAAACACAACTCATTACGATGCTTATCATATTATTTACGTATTATACCAAACATTAAAAATACGGCAGTGATTAGACTATCAACTTTCAGAGAATGTATTCAGTAAAGACTAGTAATGATGTATAAATGTTGACGACAGTATGAATTTTACTTCTACATATCTATTCAATTCACACTTATAACCTATTAGAATTTATAATATTTTCTCCATTAAGAAGTCTTTCTTACAGTAGAAAAAAAAATATGTATGTACTATTTAACTGACAGATAAGAATTCACCGAATAGAATAATAATGAAGCTGTTAAAAGTATTGCGTGTCTATATAAACATCTTTTTATTCTACTATTATTGTAATGTAAAGCAATCAAACGTTATATTTACTGACATATCCTGTTTAAATAAACAAATAGTGAAGATGAAAATAGCAATGCCTTGTTTAAATTAATCAGTCATTATTATTACATACTTCATAGATAGGTTATAATCAGACAGGAAATTTATTCTTAGATAAATGAATGAGTTAGTAGTTTTCTTTGGAGAATGGGAAAGATTGAAGGTGGAGCAATTTGCATATCAGAGGAAATAAAATCAAAGGATTTTATTCAATGTAGTTTTGTAGACAATGTTTGAAGTACTGTGTTAGCACTCTTATCGTTAATCAGTTGTATTTTGTGTAATATTCAATTATACTACATGGTTCTTCGGAAAAAATGTGTCCAGTGTAATTCGTTATACATATGAGCACTATTTATGCATGTATCCTGTGACTTACTGACAGGTAACTATTAGAGATACATAACTATACTGTGGTTATTTAACACCATGAAGCATTACGTAGGAAAAGGAGGATGACAATTCGATACAATTTTAATAAAAATCTGTTTTATATCTCATTCAAACCATCATTAAGTAATATCATTTGAATCCTTGAAAACAACACAGTAAGGATGCAAGTACTAGAGCTAATGATTTTACTCTACGTACTCTATGATAAATATGTATCTGTATGTACAAGATCTTTAAATGATACTGATAATCAGTTGAATATTACAGAAATTATCAGCTTTCACAGAATACAGATGTGAACTTCTATTGATTGACTGCATTCACTTAGATTATTGAAATATTACTTGTATATTTATTTGTTTATTTAGGCAGATCATAGCCTCAGCTGTTCATAACTAATCTAACTGAAAAGTAATGGCTACCAGAAAGATATGATTACCATGCATAAGAAGTTACTGTTAATCTAAATTACCAGTTAGTACTTATTTCAATAGGGTTCTGGTTAAATATTACAGTTTTATATCATAATAAAATACTCTTAATCGATGCCAAAAAATTTGACTATCGATTTTCAGTATTAATGTAAAGAATTAGATAAGATACTCTGATTAAATGTACAAACACAAACACACACAAGAAGACAACTTTACAGTACATACACCTTTTTGAATACCTCTTCAAGCATTTACTTTTCTTTCAAAATGCAGTACACTTACTCATAGTAAATAAGACAAAGTGATAAATCAATTTTAATTTTATTTCGTTAACTAATGCATTAATAGACATCACAGATGTTTACGTTTGCTAATCAAGTACTTAAAATAGTCCAAGAGTTCATTTCGCTTATATTCGTCAAACAATTGACATGGAAACTATTAAGTAGAAAAATGATTTCGTGATGTTACTTTAATTCGTATCATGAAAGTAACACTCATTGAAATCTCAAAGGTATGTCACAGATATTACAGCATACGTTTTTTGAAATAACTACTGCTTTGTATGGATTGATGATAATATTGTGTGATTATTTGTACTTATCATAGACTGATGTCGGTGTGGTAACACTGAAAACTAGGGAGTACTAGACAACTGTTTCGTACTAGAGCGAGACTTCTAAACAGTGTACACTATCGATTTCTTTATAAAATTGAATGTGGAGACTCTGGACTATGACGACTGGATAGACTTCTACACTACTAGCCCGGTCTGCGTTCAGCGGTATAAATCCTCTTCCATCAAGTTTTTACATGGTGTGACAATTACCTATTGATAAAAGCTGTCTTACTTCCGACCTGACTCAACTTTACGAGTCACCAGCAAGCTGATTAGTGTAGTTGAATCGGGGTGATTTTGTAAGGTTGGGAATTAAGTTTAGTTGTTTGTATTCGTCTTAGATTAACGTTGATTGGGTTAAGCTCCTTGCGAAACTTAAGATGAGAATTGCTTAGGAGTCCCAAGCTAGGACTGGATAGCTATCCAGTGCTCCTTAACTGTTACTTGTATGTAAATAACTTCAATCAGTGACGAATGCGAACCACCAAACTAAATACCTTTTTCCTCAAGACCTTAATTCAACGACAGTTTTGTTATTTGTAATCAACTTATTATACAGTCTGTACATTTGCAATGATATGACTACCTAAGAAGCTACATTAACTGTCTTACTTATCCTATATTCTAATTACAAAACACATTCTGTTTTATTTACATGAACCAAGATTATTACTACGATCAGTTAAGACAAATGTTTCCCTAATGTGGCACATAATAGAGAAGTATGTCTTATAATCAGTATTTAAAACATTTCGACTGTCAAACGACCTTCGTTTAATTCTCGACTAACTGACGACATTTATATGAAATATATTTGATAATGTTGTCTTCCCTTATAAACAGAAGTATTACATCAATTTCCTCTATGAATATATACTGTAAAAGATGATCAGCAATTACCAATGAAAGGTTTTGTTATTAGAATGTGTTGATTGTTTAACTGACTCAGATACTTCAACCGATAAAATCCAAAGACGAAAGTACAATTATTGGAGCTTAAAGTCGATATATTGGTTTTTATGCTATGCAGTTTTCGTAACCGTATTAAGACATTTTTCTCCTTTAATGATCCAATCTAAGAATCGGTAAAGATGATGCTCAATTATTTATTAAATGTATTATAGATTCTAAACATCTTAAATTTATTTCTGTTTAGTTATGTGTACATTTTCTCTGAAAAAATCTAAGTTAGAATGATCATCTCACCAAAACCTTGATTAATTAACATTCTAATTTGTGATTTCACAATTTGTAAAACATTAAGCATTTTACTCATTACCACCTTAAATTTTGTGAAGTAAAACAAATTTAGTATACTACCTTTGATAATAGAAATTCGGTTACCAAGTTATGAAATAAAAGACGGTTTTAATGTCATAAATGATCATATTATTTGTTAAAACTATTTTATATGAAATTTCATTATGTAAAATAGTAACATCTATGTATTCAGTTTTGATAGGTGGAGTAAAGTCTTAACGTGTGGTTAACTTATTGAACTTTGAACTTAAGTGAAATCTAATTCAATTTTAAAGAATGGAAAGAAAGAATATACTGAAATATTATTACATTTCAAAATGTCTATATGCATCCTTTTATAAGTAGTCTAATAACGTAAAGAATTTAAGTTTGAAGAACAATCGTTTTATACTACGTTTTATTGTGTTAGTAAAATTTCACGGTAACCGTAAACAATTTCAAAGTCAATTGCTATATGCCCGTATATTGATTTGTTCTCTGAACAAAATGATATTGATAAAATCGATTTCTAATTTTGTTTATAATACAATATACCTTTACAAAATTGTCCTTCTCATCAATGATCGTCAATTAATCACAGGAAATAAAGCAATACAGTAAAACAAAAAGGAATTTACTACATACAGTTTTATAATATGTTATTAATTTACATCGATTCGCAGTTTATTCTGTTGGATTTGAATGATCACCGGTTAACGACCAAGTTCTGTACAGTGTTGATTAAACTGTATTAATCTAGCCCCTATGTAGCCAGTCAATCGACGTGACTCTAAATCTATAGCATAATGTTGAGATTCAGGCTGATTTAAGTGTAGTAGACAGGAATCTCCGGACCTACTTTTTATAGTATTTTTAAATCGAATCCACATGTGAACATTCACTCCTTTACGATTGCAGATACGTCTCTATAACAGTATCAAAATAGAACGAACTCTAGGTCTAGGACTTCTCGTTGATAACTTCTAAAACCAACTTTAACTACTTGGCTTACACACCTCAAAAAGCATGGAAACATTCCTTTGTTTACTACCCATTTATAAAATACTACTTCACCTAGCATTCATGACAAAACATTAGTGATAAGTGAGAATAACTTTTAATTAATTGATTTCATTTGCACATCAAACAAACAACTACTATCAAAACCGAATTCTTCATTGTTTTACGAATGTTAATCAATTCATCATAATGTAAATATTGATAATCAATATACTTAAGTATTACTAATTAAATTAAATTACTTCTAAAGAGTGATTGCTTATCTTTATGGAATATTCTCTGCTGTTCAGTTTGTTTATTTTGTTAATGAATACATTTGAAAATAAAGGGCGCGTTTTATTCAAGGTCGGTAACTGAAATATTTTTGCTGAAACCATTTATTGTTTACTACTCACTTTTTCTAATAATTAATATAAATATAAATTATCATCCAAAGTAAATAGCAGATCGTTAACAAAACACTCCTGACGCTTATGTGATATGCTTTATTTTTTAATAGAACATGACAGATTATTCACTAGAATGGCTTTGTTAAACATAACCCTGTTAAGTTGATTAAAATAGGAATTCGATGTTTGGACTTCGATTGCACCCATTGGTTTCGATGATTAAGTATTCTCTAAAAGATCTGATTGTTATAGGTTCTATCTCTTAAAGAGATTGTAAGGATTTCTACACTTAGGAGCTTTTCAAATCGCCCCCATTGTTTTTAGTAGTACCCAACATGAATTAGTCTGCTATAAATACAATTAACATATTCCTAATGAAATTACTGTAGTTATTTAAATAGATATTTGGACAATTATTATTTAACTCCTACTTATCTTAGTAGCAATACGTAATCATGCGTTTGAAAGAAAACTGGTAGAAAGTGATTTAAAAGTGTTTAGCACTAACGACTACATTACTATCTAATAAATTGAAGTCAGTCAGCACCATGAACAAGACAAAAAACACTTGTTTATCTACTGAATACACTGTTATGTTGGACAACTAAAGAAGAGTAACAAACTTTCAGAACTGTATTTTCGAGGATTATTTCATTTATTTTAGTTGTGGGTAATGTAAACATTATATTTTTATCATTGTTATGTTCCTCCCGTTTAATATATTTACTATCAGTAGTTCAGTCTTATGAACTACAGTTAATTGGTTATGTACAAGTTTCTCATATTCACTCCCACTATCTCCTTTGCATCGTATTAATATTAAATTGCTAAGCAGTTCATTGTGTGGTATGATTTCATGTATACATAAACGAATGCCTAAAATATATTACGATTTTGTCAGGTTAACTAATCAATTTGCGTTCATCTTGTTCTGGCCTGGGATTAAGTGAGTATCGGCCAGACGTACAGGAACCGCATAGACACTAATTGGTGTTGTTATTTTGACCACGATCACGTAGGGGCCATATCCATTAATTAGGCTCATGCATTCCAAACAATAGACTATTATTTTCTAAGCCATAACAATAACAACGTTCAAAAATGTAATGCGGAAAATGTCTATGAGGTAACTGGCTATCTTAGATAGTTCAACAGTTAAACTTGTGGCTTAGTTATATAAATTTTAAAAAACAGATGAATATACTTACTAATTGAAAGTATATTTTCTTCATTATTCTCTTTACTTAGAGGTATTTTGTTATAGATATTCTTATTTAATCAATCTCATGGATACTATGTAAACTGGTAGTTACTTACTCGTAGAATAATCATGAGAGGAAAATGATTTTAAAAAAGGGTAAATAAAATAAAATGCAGAAAAAGACTAATTCCGATATGAAATCAATACAGCAAATCCCTTAGATGTTATCAAAAAAAGAAATGTGACTAAGAAAAGGTAGTTAAATTTATCTACTCATATTATACAGTTGTTTATTACATATTAGTAATCAAACTTATTGGAAACCATGGCAACCAGACTATTTTGAGGCATAAATATATATCTTTAGAAATTACATTCTGAAATTAATCACTAATAAGCTGATATCATTTGTTTGAGCACCCATATTTTCCATAGAAAACACTTAACTTAAAGTTATGATTTTATTTTCAATTATGATAATCCAGTTGATTTGATATTCGCTAAAGGATTGTTCACTTTACTAGCAAACTATTTCTATAAATAATTGATGCACAATGATAAAGCAAATAAAATGTCAGACGAAATGTATATTGTTTGAAGGACTTTAAACATACTGTTGAATGGTTTCAAAACAAATGATTATCTCGGTGATGTATACCTGAATTTTTAAGTATTTAAAAACAAGAAAACTTTAGGAACAACCTTGAGGATATTTCTGTCTGAATTTCATGTATGTAGACCTGAATAGAATTTAGTTACTTAAGTTTGATCATTGTTTTCATTTTTCTACAGTGGTGTTCTCAATAGTTACTTTTGTAATTAGATTGAGATGGTTCGTTGAGTTTAGTATTAAGTTTAGTTGATAGAATTCATCAGAGATTGATGTTGGTAGGATACTACTTAAAACCAAGAAACACTGGACCATTGACTCGCTATATCATTAAGTGATGGAAGTAGGAATTCTACTACTGGGCACTGTCAAGTGATGAAGAGGGTTAGGCGTTTATTGAACTAAAACCTCTAGAGCAGAATATAGGATGCGCACCACCCCAAGAGTCCCATATTAAGACAAAAAAGCTATTCCATACTTTTTATGTGGTAATGATAGGAATATTTCATTCATGATTTAATTTATAAACTTCTTACTGTAACCACATTCATGTCAACTTCTTTGTATAATAAATCATTTTTTTGCATCAATGTTTAAATTTAGAGTACCGATTAAATTATCTTATAGTTTATATTTTGTGCTTAATAGTAACATGAGATATAAACTAAACAAAGTAAGCTAAATCAAATCCAAATAGAAATCCACTTTATTGTTAGTGTTAAGTCTTTAGCTAATATAAGATAATGGCCCTATTTACAAGTCTACCGACTCATTTGACTGAATAAATAAGATATGTGTTTAGGAGTATGACTCATGTAGTGGGCTTCATGATAATAATTACATTGACAAGTAAATACAATGTAAGTTACTTGTAAAATTTTGCCATGATAATTAAGTAAATTTCATCTTTGTGGTAGTGTTGGGAATATTAGATCTTAATTCTCTTGGCAAATCCCATTATCTTTATGTGATTAATTAATGGTAATTTAAATTTTTCATTTTCGAGCCGTAATGAGCCCATTTCACCTTCAGTTTATGGTTCCCACCTAGTAGGACGTTAAGTCTTATTGGTCCGTTGTTTATTTGACTACACAATTTGTGATACTTCAAAGGACGTTATCTTTATTGGATACATACACATGAGTTTAGTGTTTGTTATCAGTTCTGCATTCTACCTGAAAAATTAAACGCTTCTTGCTGACGCTGGAGTTATTCCTATAGTTAGCTGGGCTCAAATGCCAAAAAATATCCTAGTTCAACCTGTTATTCTGTCACCGGACATACGTTTGTCAGCGAGTATCTAGGTGTCATCTTAATTTGAAAACCCTAGAGCAAGTAGTGAACCACATACAAATATATCAATTAGGTCGATGTGTTGAAATGTTGCCAACTTTGTTACTATACTATCAGCCTTATTTCGGGATTTTAATGTGAATACTGTGACAAAATTTTTGAGGATCTACATTTTAAGTTTAAGTATAACTATAGTATTTATGAGTTAATTAATAATATGTATGCTCTAATATACTGGCTACTGTTGAGGCAAAGAAGAACTACAATTATCTAATCATCTTGAAGTTTGCAATAAATCCGAAGGTGCCTTCCAAAGTAAAACCTACAATGAGACTCAATAAAAAGCAATTCATTCGAAGAATTTACAATGTTTAATTATTTATATAAAAATAAACGTTTGTTGTTTCGATAATTTTTATCATTGTCAGTGTTATGGTATCATTCATGAAGGCACAAAATTTTAACTAAATGATAAAGAAGATTTGGTAATTCAGGTAAAGACTTTGACACAATTATGTTTTGTGTTTTGATGAATTTCGTCATGAAGCCTTTGTTATCTTTTAGGAAACATTACAAGTACAAACATGAGACAGAAGCGAAAAAGCTCTTTAATTTAAGGGTAGTGGAGGTAATGACGAAGAAGCTACTATGATGATATCTAATGAAACTGATAAAATATCTTCTAGTTCGAATTAGGTTTCAATGGCATTCAACAATCGCTAACCTTATCCTAGGAGTCATCGTTGATGAAGAGACCTTTTAATAAAGGTAAACACCTATCAAATAATTTCTGATTACCACCATTTTCACATTTCTTCGACCAAATTACTTTAAAATTTTACAAAATATTCATAAAACTCACCTAGATTTCACTGAATGTATGACTTTACAGCAAACATTCTCTTCGTGTAATATATGCAGACGAATATAATATAATATACTTAATGATAACTACCATTTTAAATTTAGCATCTCAGACTGATGCGTAAGACAATAAAAAAAACCTGCAAGGAACAGAGAGTTGTTTTATCTTAGTATGGGACCTCTCCGTAGTAAATTTTCACCACCCTAACAGGGAGTCGAGTAAAGAATTGTCAACTTTTATAGTTAACACTTACCAATAGACTGGCATCCAGTGGCTAATATTTCTAATTTTAATTAATTTGCAATATATTTATTTAGCACCATCCATTGTCATTAATGGGTAACTACCTTGCACTCGACATAGTTCGAACTCCACTAGGCACATCTTACCAGAGCCCTAGGAGTCTCAATCTAAGACAAAACAGCTATCTAATGCTGTCTGGTTTTCAGTGGTTGCCTAACCTAATTCAATTCATGTTATTAACACTTAATCGCTACTACTATTTTATTAAAATTAATTCAATAACCCATACCTATTTTGCAATCCCTTTTAAAGATTCATTTATGTTGTATTAGCTGTAGTGCTTATTATTACCATTATACACTCTATGATTTCTGCCTAATTATATGCATATGAACTAGCAAACAGAATCTGTTTATAACATTCACTGTTTCATACAAATTACGATGACTAGTACAGCTAGTGAAAACGAAATCTTAGCAACGGAATCTTTTCTTCACTGACTTATTTGTTTTCATGAAGGACAAGGTGTTATGAATCTAATTCATAAATCACTAATATTAATCTTATTACATTATTCTTCATTTAAATTACGAACTACTTATATACACTTCTTTAATAGGAAAGATTCAATTGTCATTATTTTACATTTATGCAATAACATTTCTTTAAATGCATCATTTAACATTATTTTTGAAAGATCATTGTTT
Organism: Schistosoma japonicum; assembly: GCA_025215515.1. Classification (NCBI taxonomy): domain Eukaryota; kingdom Metazoa; phylum Platyhelminthes; class Trematoda; order Strigeidida; family Schistosomatidae; genus Schistosoma; species Schistosoma japonicum. The sequence continues at coordinate 32,954,371 of CM046062.1, read as the reverse complement.
ATAATGAAATGCATAGAATTGTATATTCACTTTATTATGTATCAATATTATACAGTCTGTGTATTACATAACTTAGGTCATAAGATAAATTCACTTCATTATATGTGTCTAAGTAGTATTCTCTAAGGAGATATTTTCTTTTAACTACTTATTATCATTCATGCATTCATTTTAACTTATTATTTCATTCTTCTATAACATTCATTTATGTTACATGTTTTCCTTTATTTGACAAAAATTTAGTCTTAAATTCAACCGTGAAATACATAGATATTGTAGTTAGAGCCAAATTGTTTGGTTGTTTTTTTTTACTAGTTGTTGTTTTTCTTTATTTTTCTTGTTTAAAATGTACTAGAATAAATAGTCACTGTAAAACTGATAAACAGAATTCATTGTTATATTTACAATGATGTGAAACTATATGATTTTTTTGGAACTTACGTTTAAGTTATTTGTATTCATCACAGATCGATGATGGTTGAGTACTGATGAAAACTATGGCAACTATTTTGTACCAGTATAGAACGTCATTCCAAGTTTGCAATCTTCATTCCACTAAGGAATCGTACCCAAGGACTATCGGTTGTGTCGAATGACAAACCATCTGCACCAATGAGAGACTTGGGTCCAATTGTAAAATTCTTATTTCTATCAGTTGGTAATATAGTAGGATGATTATCTATTGCGATTGGTGATAACTGTCCTACTCTCAACAAATCTGAACTCTACCAGCTACGACTTCTCACTAACTGACTAACTTCATCAACATCCTGAAGTTAGCTACTAGAGAAAAGCAGTAATCCAGTGCTTCTCGATTTCCACTGGTAAGCAGCCAACATCAGTCTCTGACGAATACGAACAACTAAACTTGATACTAAACTTCGCGAAACCACCTCAGTTCAACTACACAACATAGATAATGATTATCAGCAGCATACGTCATTTTAATTTACTGTTACTTGAAACAGGTGATTAACGAATACACATTGTGTAGCTATATTCAGTGAAAACTTACAATCATGCACTAAGTGTTAGCGTAAATTTATTTCATTGTAGTACTGTTTTCATGAAAAGGTCATCTATGAGACAGAAATATGCATATTTAAAAAGATCTTATTTTGACCACAACGATAAACCTCTGAGCACAAAACAATAACAGGGATAATTGACTAGTTGTTTCTTTAAATGTTTAACCTCACCTTAAAACCTGCGTCCGACTTTAACATTACCTAATCAATATATAAGGAGTGCAATTTAAGTAAACACAACTGAGCTTGCAATGAAATGGTCTTCATTTTTAACTTTAGTCAGTTTATACCTCTCTCTCATTATTATCACTTAGGTTTTTGTGAAACACCAAACAGAACAACCTTTACTACAGACGATGGAATAAGTTGCTTTCAGTTACATTCCTTGTAGTTATATCATATCACATAAGATATTCTGAAATTTTTGAGGATTCATACTGTTTTTTAAGCTCAATGAAAATGGCTTATTCAATATACTGTGTTTTACACAGAATCATTAACGCACTGTTTTTGTTAATTTGATGTGATTTTCAGGTAATTGGTATTTAGCTTCTTGTTTTTAATCGTCGGACACTGATCTCGGTTGAGTACTAACTATCGGACAATAAACAGGTGATTTGGTGTAGTAGGGGACATAGCTCACTTCTACCAGATCTCATAACTCTTTTGTTTCACATAATAGTAATCAGTATGTACGACTAAAACTACTTAATGTAAAAGGGTTTATAAAATGCAGTTTATACAAAACTGACCATAGCTTTGTTTCGATCATCTTGATAAAATTGTGTCATTACTATTAGACTGTTTAATCGGTATTTCTATTACTAATAAAATGTTTATAACGATCATAACATTCATTCAAAGGATTGGTAGGTCGTATTCATCTCGTAAAATTAATTTGTTACCTTTCAGTTGGATTATAAACAAATACAATGAAAGTTATAAAAATTCATCGATATATTTAATGATGACGGCATCCTTAGCGAATGAGTTCCTTTATTTGAAAATAAGTCTGCTTAAAAACATAAAAATCAACCTGATATACCTCGCATTTGATTACTGATAATACTCTATGCAAATTCAGCACTTGAATGTTTAGAACCCTACAAAATCATTAATCAAAAGATAGAAAAAATCAGGAAGAAATGTTTATTTCAATGAGTCTCAGATATGTACAAAATACTCCAGTAACTTACAGTTTACTGTGAACATGAAATCATCATCTGCAACATGCATGATATCTCGAAACAATGACATTCTAGAATAAGTTGATACATTATAATGTATACAGATGTATACTAAAAGCTTCTGGAGAGAATGAAGCAGTTTTAAAACTGAACTTGGATACCATCTAATCCCTGAATTTAAACCTAACAGTTCGAAGGTTTTTCGGCGAAATTCTATTAATAACAATGTTTATCTTTATTCAAATTGAAGACCATGATTCAAAATGACACACAAACGTGAAATGAACTATCATCAATCGTAGAACATTTAGACAACTACTCTGTCTTACCTTGGAAGTAATTATTAGTACGAACTAAATATTCTGTTAATATACCTGATTTAACATCACAGTATGTGTATTTGAACAAAATATGACAACCTATTTTTGCAGATCTAATTAGTTTGCTACATTGCAACACTTTTATTCTCGTACTTATTGTTTCATGTGTAGCTTTGAAGAAATACAAATTACTTTTAGACAGTTACGAGGTTGATTTATCTACATTTTTTATAACATGCCATGTAATACCTCATTACTAATTACTATCTTTTCTTATATTTTATCAAACTCCACTGTATTCTACATAGTAATTACTGACAATCCTCTACACAGGTCAAATAACTAAGTTATTCTAACATTTACATTACTTTTTTCTTATTAGAAAATATACTGTTAGTAATTATAAACAATAAACAAAATACAAAAAGAAATTGATTTCATCAGATACATTTAGACACATTCATCAGGTAAATATGACTGACATCTTCATCATTAATTTTATTGTCAACTTAATCATCTGCAAAATAACATCAATATAAGATGAAGTTGGCACAAATCAGCTAAACAATAATCAATCATTCATGTATTCAATTAATATAACGAAAGAAAACCAATAAAATAAAGACTGAAGTAATCTAGTATCAGAAAGAAATAATTGTTTTTTTCTAGTTCATCAATGTTTTCAGTTGTTTTCTTTTGTTTTTCTCATCTTGATGGACAGTAGATTTAATAATGACAATTGCATAGATTGAAGTAATTGTTGAATGGCTGACCATATCTTATTAACATTGCTTTATAATTAAATTAAGATAGTTATTTTTATGTAGTTTGTTATTTTTATTTGACTGAATATGTCACAGATTGATGTCAGCAAGATACCATTTAAAATCAGGGAGCACTGGAAAGCTGTTTCATCCCATTATGGAACTCCTCTGTAGTGCGCATTCTAGGTTTCGCCCCTCAGAGGCTTCAGGTTGTGGTGATCGCCTAACCATCTACACTACTGGGTCGACATCTAATGGTAGAATTTCCATCTCCATCAGTGTGTGATATATAGCACGACGATCATCCGTTGTCTTTAGTTATAACTGTCCTATTTCCAACAAGTCTGAACTTCATCAGTCACGACTTCTCACTAGAGCTTCAGGAACATCCTGGAGTTAGTCGATAGTGAGCTAATTATAGTAATTGAGTTGAGATAAATATTTTTGTGGATTAGTATTTTTATTTGACCGATTTCGTCATGAAAACTGATGTTGACAGAGCACCATTGAAAACCAGGGAGCACTAAACAGATAATTTGTTAAATAAATTGAAAATTTAGGAATTATGCTCATCTTTGTTATTTATTAAGCCAAACAAGATATATTTAAACAATGTGATATGTTAATGGCGTAAATTCATAAATTTGGTAATTATTGGATTTTGAAATGTTAAACTGTATAAAGAATTATCTGTGTACCATTGAACTATATGATTCTCCGTTCTCATCAGTGAGTATTAATGTCAGCATTAGGAATATATTCAGTAATGCTATGTTCGGGGGTAAATTTTCATGTAATAAGTTAAATGATTGATAGTTCATATTATAAAAACAATGAAAACAATTGATTTTAAATAAATATTAAGTAGTATAGTCTTGGTTTGATACTAAAGATACAAGTAATTAATATCGAACATGATGTTTACGTTACCTCATTACATCGACAGTAGTTTCATTATGAACACGTTTTTGTCACATCAGAATGCATATTTTATACTTCATGACATCTGAACTGAGATAACTGTCGATTCTCACATTTCTATAACATCTTTATCACATAAATGTGTATCTCATAAAATATCTCCATGATTGTGTGATAGTTGACAGTTAGATGTGATTTCTTAATATTCAAGTTGTTTTAAATTAAAGTGAATCTCACCCCATTTACTACAGACTGGAGAAACAGTTTACATAATTGACGATAGATTATGACTAGTAATATTGTATGATTGTTTATGCATATTCTTGAATAACTACTAGATCAGCTTGTTGAGAAAAACACAAAAATATGATAAACGAATACCGACCACTATACTTATACTTATCTCCAAAAATCACTTTAATTTAATCACAATAATGATGCTTATGTAGTTTTTCACAATTTAGAAGTCGTGAATAATAGTGTTCAAACTTGTCTGGAATGGGGTAGTTATCACCAACGAATGATCGTCACAAAATATCATGATTTAATGAAGTTAAAGCTATTACTTACCTTTTAGAGAACTTATACTTCATAGCTGAAGGTGGCAGGCAACTTCCAGTCATACAACCTACTAAGCTTCTTGGATATATCTGATATAATCTAACCTATGTATTAAGTCATTTTAGGTTATCATTTGTTTTGCAGAAGACATATTGTATTCAGATACAATACATATGTCTGTGATCATAAAAAATAGACGCGTAAATATCGCGACCATTTTTTTCAATTATTTCACCTAAAACTATCCAATCAACTTTCAAGACATCAAAACTATATGGAAATTACCGTAGTCTATGTATAATACTACAGAGAAACTATACATATTATATACTATAGATTACATATTTCTCCATAAAAGTAACACATAATTCCAATACTAGTTATTTGATCACTAACATTAATTTATCAGTAGATAATTTATCAAAATAAAAATAATCAAGATAAAATGTAACAGCTATTTAGAAACAAAACTGAAATATCGCATATAGAAGGTTTGTGGAAGAAAAAGGATGAAGTGACGAGATAATGTAAAATGTTTAAATTAAGACAAATTAGGATAATGTAAACTTATGTCGTTGTGCATGAATGCATTTGAATGTTTCAAGTCACCCCTCGCCCCTCCACCGTCCCACCACTTTCCTTCTCCAACATCAGTAGAATCAATCATTGACATTCTAAACCTAAATAAAACTTATTGTTTTTATCAAAAAAACACTATCAGAATTATCATCATACCACATAGAAATTTATACATACTACATAGAAACACGTATATATCAACACCTGAGTATACTACGATTAATAATCAGTAAGGAAAAAGCAACTGATTGTGAAATCATGATATTGGGATAATGATTCGAGTTAATATTAATGTTATTATTATTACTATTATCAATACTAATATATATATATATATATATATATATATATAGATGTGTGTATGTAGAACTAACCAGTGAAATGAATTATTTCTTGTCGTTTAACAAAATAATTTATCACTGTATTTCTTTTTTTTTTCTTTTTCTTTTATTTTACTATTTCAATCAAATTCCCAAATAAACTAAAGAAATGTGTGGTTGACTAAAGGATGATTATGTATCGAAATGTTTTAGTAACTTTGTATTTTACATATCAGTTAGAGTATATCATTAAGTATACACATTAAAAGAGTAGTATATGTTACATTGCAACATAAATAAGTTGATAAATACACATAAATCTATGTGTATGTATTTATCATTTTAATTGTTTTAACTTATTTTTTTCTCTTTACTTTTAAGTATAAATGAAAAATGTTATTATGGTGTATTGAACATTCTACTAGATAATCTTGAAGAGTTATTGCATAAGATGTTTGTAAACAATTAATGAAAACACTATTTCTTGATTGGAATGAAAAGAAAACGATGTGTGATATCAAATAGAATTAACTAGCAAATGTATCCAATGAAAAGTGAATAATTATGGTGCTATATATCACAAGCTGATTAAAATGATAGTCCTATCTTTGGTTATAGTTAATGGGTATTTACTGATAGATCTGAAAGTCAAGTGTTCGATCTTATACTGGGCACATAGGTATCATGCTAAGGAAATCATGACTAGGCAATTCCATGCTTTCTGGTTTTTAAGTTTTTGCCTAGACGAGATAAATTTATTAAAAGTGAAAACAAAACATTAAAATTGATCACCAAAATATTTAGTAAACTAGTGACTAACATTAGGAAATTTAGACATGATTAATGAATTTCAGACGTGTTAGATTATGACGGTTTCTACTCATGGTATTAGATAAATATCATGCTGTCACAAATTCATGAAAGTAAGAGTCCTACTATTGAACCAGTGGTGGTGATAGTTGAATATCTGATTTGAAACCTTGAAGACACTTAATTTAATTCTCCTACGTCATTTATCCATACTGTTAAGGAGTTCCATACTAGAACAGAAAGCTTTCCAGTGATCCCAGGTATTCAGTAGTATCCATCCAAATGCAAACAATTCACGAATTTTCGTTATGTTGTTTATTATTTTATAAAACGGTTGCCTTTCATTCAGTGCAAATATAAAATAAGGTTGTATGCAACTTCTTTGCAAATTGCCTATTGAGACAACTATTTAAGTAACTAAGTTCTCAACTGGTTTTAAAATTTCTAATGAACTCTAGAAGGAATATATGATGACCATTTTGTAAAAAACGCCCATAATGTATATTAGAACAACACATACACAAACAATATTATTTTTCATTAGATCTTCATCAGGCATTACTGTAATATGTAACAATATTTATACTCAAATATATAGAATATTAAACCAGTCAAGGTCATTTGTGAAGTAATTGTGACAACAATGTAGCTGGATTACGTAACTGTTAACCATGGTTAGCGGAAAGTGCAAATTGATAATAAGAGCAAAATTGTACTAATAGTGATGATAAGAAACAACCTGAATAAATATTTCAATATGAAAAGTAGATTAACACATGAAAAATAACCTGATTAGGATAAATTTATTAAATAATTGATGGAAGTGGGAATTCTACTAGTGAATGCCGACGCGGCAGTGCAGAGGGTGAGGCGCTCGCCATCAGCCTAAAGCCTATGGTGCGGAAGCTGGGGTGCGCACTGCTAAGGAGTTCCACACTATAACAAAACGGCTCTCCAATGCTCCCCGGTTTTCAATGATACCCTACCAACATTAATCTGTGATATATTCAATAAACTTAATAACGAATCTCGACAAAATATAGCCATTTAAATTGAACAAATTAACATTCGTTTGAAAATTGAAATTGTGTAATAGGAAGTGTGTGAATAAACGTTTCAGTCATATTGGTAACGAAGACGGTTTACTAAAGTGGTTGGAAAAAGGTAATTAAAATAAAATAAACAGAAAACTGAAGATGTTTTGAGTTCATGAAAATATTTTCAAGCTATATTATGCAAAAATGAAACGACGGGGGGGTTACAGGGTTCTTGTAAACACAGACTAGGGTTGTTGGTTTGGATTTTCACATCTTTTACTATGTAACCAACAGTTATATAATTCATCCACTTCATCATCAGAATTCAATTCATAAATTATCTTAAATGATTTAATATTATATAAAATTACACATATATTTATTAATGTATACTTGAATAAAACCTGATAAAAATTTAATTGAAGATAATATTATTCGCTTACACATGTTGTTCTTACAATTGTTATCACCAGTTCCATCTTTACATTCAAAGATTTGCATTTTAACTTCATCATGCACAAAAGATCAAATGTTCTAAGTAAATGTATATTGACATAAATTGTCTCCACAGTTTATACTTTGATATATACTAAGATAATTATTCTTTCACAAGTAACATAGAGTGATTATTATAAACAAAACACTGTAGTGTGGAGTTGGTTTTACTTAATGGTTGTTTACCATTTAAAACAATGTATATATACACTTGAAACAGTAGAATCAGACGATACTTGTTGCTCTTTATATTTTGGTCAATTTTTCAACGACCGATATTACTGAAAGCGATAATAGTTGTAATCAAAATTTTTACTTGATCGTGTGTATAAATAGATTGATGGAGGATTTCTAAATTTGCTATCTATGGAAGTAAAAGACGTTTAACTTTATTTCGATAAACGTGATCAATTAAACATCGTCAACATCTATGTTGAATGGTTAAATAAACGAATATATTTTAGATTTTTACTCGCAAATGAATAATGCATTTTTAAGTTAATTACATCTATTATTTACAACGGATTATTATATTAGGTCTTCAAGCATAGGTAAATTGGGCATTACTAACTCAGGAATTATTGTTTGAGTAGTCATTAGTGAGGTGAATGTTCATACATTGTCCCCAGTTACAGAATGATTATGTTTTACACACTGATCAGCAAGTAAACTATAGAATAAACACATAACACATATACACGTTTATTTGATTGCTGATAATTTCTAGAGATTAGTTCAAACGTCGACATGTTTTACATGTACTTGTATATAGGAAGTATTTTACCGATAATTACAATAAAATATACAGTTACATTATGATGTTTTTTCTAGTTATTTAACTGAAAGACATATTCACGTAAGTAAATCTTATATATAAGCTAACATTTCCATATACAGTAAATTTAACTTCATTTCTGTATACACACTGACTTGTCATTCATTTGTACATCATAGTATATTGTCATTTAAAGAGAAAATGAAGGTAATCATTTAATTTTAAAGTAATACCAAATCTATTGTCACATTGATGTCAATGTCGTTATTTCATTAAACACGACAACATACAATAAGTATATTGTTTCTGTAGTTTCTACTCTCCACCTATCAATTTCTCACTATCTCTACATTCCCCTCCCCATCGCAGTTGATTTTCTGGTTATTGTGTTTATAAAGTTAGAAATGACAGACGTCAATATTGCAAACTTACTTTTTTTTTTATTATTTCCTGTTTACATATATTTCTGTAGTTAATCTTCAACTCAATTAATGTATATATTCTATAATGTTAATAGAAAAGATGCTATTCTCTTAATGATAGAATAAATGCATGCCCAATTACCAGGAACAACATATACACTCTTGAAATAGTTGAAAATAAATTTTTAATGTGAAACATTCTTATTAACTGATGCATTAAAATACTTGTTCCAATGTTTTTTTCTTCTTTCTAATGTTTTTCTCTTATTGTCACTAAGTGTATGTTGTATATACACGTAGTTAAACAAAAGGGTCTTAATCGCTTTGAAATAAAAGTGTTGTTAGTATTATTAAAATAAATTAATAACAGTAATAATAATAATAATAGTAATATTTATTGGTAACAGAGTGAAAAAATTCACAAAAAAAGAATAAAAATATAAAAAAGTGAAAGTATGTTTTACATTAAATTTTGATAGCTTTTCATTCAGACATACTTATTGATCTGTTGTGTTTTATTACAATTATTATTATTAGTAGTAGTAGTAGAAGTAATAGTATCTCTGACAACATGATCAGTAGTAAAGAAATATATAGTTAGGGTAGAAATGTGTACTATGAACACTTTAATTCTAACACCTATTGGTTTTATTTCTATTTTAGCTTCAGTGAAAGTTTAAAAAATGTTTGTAATTACGTGATGTTAGTATCTATGAAGAATATTTTATTTAATTACAAAGAATAACTACAAACGTTCGGAGAACACTACTATGTAAGTCATTGTTGAATTTCCTTAACACAAGTCAGTTCATGATGTGAAATTTGAATTCAAAAACCCTGACATTTCAATCTTTAACAGATCATTAGGGGCTAAATTTACAATGATAATGGAGTTCAATCATATTGAATGTAGGGCAGTTACCCATGAATAACAATAATTGACGTTGTAGTATCAGTGTTTGACGTTTTATTTCTATGATACAGTAACAAATATCAAATTAGTTATTTTTTGTGTATAGGTATTAAACTGTTGTTAAAACAGTAGACAGTGTTTATTTGTTGTATATATATATATATATATATATATATATATATATAATACCTTGATTATACTTGTAACATACTTTTAACTTTCGACAACACGTTTGATAGTTGCTAGAATAATAAATGTTTCACATACTTATCGTCCTGACTTTTACTATACATTGGTTATTGTTTGTATTCTGTCGCCGTTAGTCAATGGGATAACGTAGGATATAGTTCCTGGAGTTTAGTACACAGCCTTGTCCTAAACGCTCAAGCTAATCACATACAACTAAAATTAATGTAGACATATCTCCAAATAATTAAAGTTAAAAATATCAACGGTTAGAAACCGGTTGACATAGTTATCTGAACAATTAAGCGATTGACACAGAATTTGAAGATTCTGCTCATGATTACTATTTAAAGTCATGAATACACATTATTATGGTAAACAGACATCTAATGTTTCTAAATTTTTAATGGTTCACTACTTCAAGTCATTTCGTTTATATCAAATACAAATCTAAGTTATTCCCAACAGTCTACAAGGACTAATTTACGAGTTTGCTTAAACTTTGAGATAACTTAAAAATTCATAATGCCATAAAATAATTTGAATATTTTAACTAAGCACACTTTGATTTAATCATGTGGCTAAGTATTTAAATTGAAGTTGACTTTTAATTTTTCAATTGAGTAATTACTAATATGAAACTATTATTTGTTCATAGAAGATAGAGCTCACGAGAGGTATACTTTTTGACCCTAAATACGTATCAAATAGTTCGATCTTCACATTCATTTCTCGATGTTAAATATCGTTTTCATGTGTTCGATATAATGAAAAACAAATAGTAAATATAAGGAATTTTACATTAATCAGCTTGGACTTCTTATAACACAGTACTTCTTAATACATCAATTGATTACTAAAAGGTGAATAGTATCGTGTTTGTTCAATCATTGTTTAGCGTTGAATGAATTCTATTGAACATGTCGAAATACCGATATCGATCTAAGTGAGTGAATACTGTACAGTCAATAAAGAATCTAATAGGTTAATGTTGACTCTGAAATAGGATCATAGTGGGTCGAAACCATCAGGGATCGATTGCTGATAACAGCCAACTAGTACAAGACCGACAATCTAGATTTTCTCCCATATATATCCTATTACATATAAACGGGATGTAACGTCACTTGGATCAATATGTACATGAGAACTTGACTAATTACTACCAAAAAGATATAGACAAACATGATAGTGGTTATAACTCAATGAACGATTTACATGATATTTATAAACTAGTCATTTTTTAGTCGTCGTTTATAATTTAGGTAACGTCATAGAGTTTAACCTATTTTGCCTTAATGTTATAACGAGTAGGTTCTAAGACTTTTATCAATAGCTGAAAATCTCTATCTGGGTTTTTTTAAATAACTTATTTTGCAAACATTGATCTGATGAAAAGTTATTTTTTCCTCACTAACTTGAAAACTTTACATAAAAGTAGAAAGTATTTTCATAAATTTCTACCAGAAGTTCTATCTTACGTAATCACCCAGAATATTATAAAAGTTTTAAAATCAAACCATCCAGCTCAGAGAACACAGTGTAACAAAAGTCATCCTGTTGAGCTAAAAATCATGTCTACTATTACAAATGTAAAGAGTAAAATTGATGAAAAGTTAAGTTGCTTGCTTAGTTACTCTAACTTGATTATCCTTTAGTTACAAGCCCATCAATTATGAAAGTTACTGAATTTATTTTTCTTCGATAATAATGTAACTGCTCCTATTGCATCAATGATGATTTACTTTTTTCAGTAGTCTGAGAAAATGAAAGTGAAAAAAAACATTTTCTTTCAAAAATGATTTTTCTTAAAATTTTTTTGTTGGTATTTTGTTATGTTATTATTACTACTTGTATAAGAAAAGTCATTTAGACTATGAAATCAATTTACTTTACTCAACCGAAACATAAATGATGTGTATATGAGAAACACTGTAGAATATATAATAAATACTAAAGAGTATACTATGCATGTCATGACAAGATTACACTCACTTACATAACTATACACATATATTTTGACATTCATATAAGAAGTATAAGTTAATCAAATATTGCATGCTAGACAAAATATGCCATCCAAATCCGATTAGGTAATCAATTTTAGTTAAATGACAATAAAGAACAATATGTTCACAGTAAAATTTAAAAGAGGAGAAATATTCACTTCATTATGATTATTCATCTACTCTTTTGTATTTAAGCAAGATGAGATTAGATAAGGGATATAAAGTTCCAAGAAATGCCTTTATATATTATGTGCATATTATACATGCTGCAAATTACAGAAGCCTATAGAACTGTTGCTATTCACCAGATAATATTTTAATAAAAAGCAGTTGAAAGTAGTTGTCAGGCCACAAATAACTTAAGCCTCATTTATGTCAACTAAGAGTAAGTGAGGTGAGATACTAATACTTAATGTGTAAGATGAAAGTCTACAAGTGATAACTTGTACATAACCTACGTACAGAGTTTTCTAATGTCTACTTGTAACAATATAACAATAATCTACTAGAATGAATCATTTTCAAGACAGTCATAGATAATTTATGAATAAATTAGTATTTAAGTTTATTGATACCACATTTATAAATCATCTTGATAGTGTACATGATATTAATTCAAAAACTTATTTTTATTCGTTAAACATTAAAGTCGGTTGTATACTATTAAAACTATCTTTATACTAAGGAAATACTTTGATAAAATCCAAATCAAACCCACTATTACATGACATTCACTGTCTGATATATTTCAACATAACAACTTATGAATATTTTAATGACTTTTATAATCGGATTGAATATTTACACACATTGGTTTTTTTCTCCATTATGAATAAAATAACTTGCTATCAGAATATAACAAATTCCAATCTCTCTTGTTAGAACAACAACGATAACAACAACTACTACTACTACTCATACTACTACTATAACTGTTATTACTACAACTATCATTACTACTACTACCACTAGATATAATCAATTTTTAATTTTATATTCTCCATAAACTCGTAAGTTTAACAAAACCTCTATCATTTATTTAACGCTTACGTTATTCATGTTGTTATTATTGTTGTTGTTTCATACTATCTTGTTCTATTTCACTTTCATGCATTACTCTACTATTTTTTTGTTTCTTTCTATTCTCAAATGTTTTCATGACAGCCAATACAAAATTACAAAACTTACAAAATATATTGCTATTTTGTTTCTTTTTTTTGGTTGTATATGTACATAAATATTGGATGGATGTATGTAGGTGTGTGTGTGTGTGAGTGCGAATGGAATGATTCCTCTGTAGACTGATATAAGTTAATCAATATGAGTAGTTATTTATTGAAGCATATTGATATGAATATTCAAAAAAAATAATAACAAACTAGTGTTTTCCTTTTTGATATTTATTTTTTTCTTCTTTGATACAAAAAAATCTCTCTTTGAAAAATAAAATGAAAAAGTTAATTGTTAGTAGCATCATTCTTTATGATTGATACTATAAAAGTTGTTTTTTGCTTTATACGTATACTTCATTATAAAAAATTGTTCTATAATTCTAATAAAGCAGTGAAATATGTATGATTTGAGATAATGGATTAAGTAGTTTATAAATAGTGTTAAATGAAAGCATTAATTAACAAAAGAAAATATGATTTCGAACTAAATGTACACTTTTTAACTGTTAAGACGTATATGAGTACAGGTTAGTAATGAGACAATATATAATATGTTATCATTGATATCAGTAGGCCCAGACAACCACAAGCATTGATCTGATTGAGAAAATGGTGAAATTTAGAATAAATAACATGCTAACTTTTACATGGAGTAATCAAGTTACAGATAACAATGAAAACTGTGAGAAGGGAATTTGTGTGACACATGTATGATATTTGCATTAGTGTAATAGAATTAAACGCTGTAACTACAATGTAGTAAATCATATGAATTGTCTTAAATTTAGCTACAAATGACAAATTTAGTAGTCATTTACTAAGTTGTCTATTGTATGTACCGCTATTAATCTGCATTCTTACACATAAACATATACAGAGACACTAGAACCTAAATTTATATTAATAACACGTGATCAACTATTCATCAACTAGTTGTCATTAGTTTAACATTTAGTTAAATTAAGTTGAGGTGGTTTTCGGCAATAGTTTGTAAGTTTAGTTGATTGGATTCGTCAAAGATTGATGTTGGTAAGGTGCTACTGAATGCCAAGGAAACACTAGGACTCCAAGGCAGTGCGCGCCCTACGTTCAGCCTAGTCTTCACTAACCAGATGCCACAAAAGCCCTGAGAAGTCCCATAACAGGAATAAATAGCTGACCAGTGCTCTCTGCTTTTCACTGTTACCCTGCTAACATCAATCTGTAACGTGTTCAATCAACAGAAAATGCTAATTGCTACAAACTAAACTTAATTTAAGAAAAAGTAATTTATTTAAATTGTTAAAAAGATACCAAACTAGGTAGTCTAAGTTTTCATAATGGCCTACAGCTATTTATTTAGTTCAAATCAAACAGAATGAACAACCAACGCAAATGCTTTATTCACATTTCAAATCAGATTTAAAGTCGATAATTCCATGCTTAAATAATATAACATACATAGTGAATGCAGATAAGAATGAATATTTATATGGCGCTTTTATCCAGTCATTAGACTAGTTTTTTTTAAAATAAACCGTATAATACCAGTTTGTCTTAAGAATTAATCTGTTGTTTGAGATCCGCACACTCAAATATGTTGTTTTAATAGTTGATAGCATCTCCTTTACGTTTTTGGTAATATTTCAGGACAGTTATCTTATCAACCTCTCAACTGATTAGCTAAGTATCCTTTCAGTGCTTATTTTAAATTTTCATATCATTTAATACTATCACTATGACAATTCATATTAAAGTAATAATTATAAGTTACGTTTTGTTATTGTTCTTTTGTCAATAATAATCTTTGTTACTAGTCTGTCTATCAGGATTATAGCAAATTTTAAAAGATTCCTGAGTAGATTGTCCTCTCTCAAACAAAATCTGTAGTCAATCAGAGTAAATATTTGTAGATCCTCTTATTAAATAAAACAGATTTGAAGATAACTACACTGTTATTCCTTTAACAACTTGATTTCATCAAGACTCTGACTGATTCGACAAGTATGTATTTGAAATTTTAAAAAAAGTATTCAACAAAATAACTTCATGATAGGTATGTTACAGTTCAACAAATTGATGACCAATAATTGTATAGACTTCTGATATTATTTAAATGCTTATTTTGTAAACCTACCATAATCTGCATAATACAGAAAAGCGCTACTGGGAGTGAATTAACAATTAATAATCGCATGATGTTGATATTCATCAAATTGAAGATTATAATAACAGGGAACTAATTGTATATCAATAAATCATTGACTATACTGACTACAGATGTTGTATTTCCCAGAAAAGGGAAAATTTCCTTATCATCTATTTCTATATAAACATATATCTATATCCTATTGTAATATAATTTCAAGAATAACATTGGAAAAAATAAATTAATTGTAAACAGTCTACACATGCTTATGTAAAGATTATAAACCTCAAGAACATTACCAAATGACTGATGTTCAGCATATTATTCATTTACAAAATATTCCAATGGAAATAAGAATAAATTGCCTTTAGTAGGTGTGTTATATTATTGTTTGCAAAGTATTCAATGAATTGTCATGTTTCATCCTTTTCATGAGTAACAGTAAAGTGATAACAATAATAATATGAATTCATTTCTGCTCATAGTTTGTTATCCTCTTCATACAACCTATAATTAATTATAGTTACTAAACATATAAATTGGTTATATCTACTTTATATCTGTAAAACTTGAAGAAATTTTAAGTTGACATGTAAATTTAAATAAATTATAAGGTAACAATTGAATAACAATGAAGATATCATTGACAGAGTTGTTTATTCATAGGCCAGCTATAAGAATATTCTATTATGTTTATAGATAAGTAGCTTCTATCCATTAAAATACAAAATGGCCTCTGTTTAAAAAGCCACTCCAGCAAATGAACACAGAGGATAGAATTGAACATAATTTGCTGATATTTGGGACACTGTCTACGTGATAATGGCTATCCGCAAAATTTTACAATTAAATTTGGGAAGACTAAAATAAAGGAGACTAAGCACGACACGGTTAAGATACAATCTTTCTACAACTCGACTTTACAGTATGGAACATGAAATAAACAGACACACTAATCTCAAAATCAAGGCCTTATCGAAAAATATTTTTACTGCTGCTAAATTAATACCTGTCTATTAGACTAATTGGTCTTAGTGACAAATACATGTCATATTTTGTTGTTACTAAACGTATATACTAATTTATATGGACGTGCCAAAGTGCATCCATCAGATGAACAGAAAGAAAGATCAATGTCAGCGTTTCTGATTTTAAAACATGACTTTAAAGTACCTACCGTTATCCTATCGCAGCTTATATTCTACTTCCTATTGTTTTTTGGTATGAATACTTCCACCAAGATAATGTTTAGTAAGCAAAACAGATAATGCGAAACCATGAAATATGTGAATAACTGCTATTGAAGAGTAGCAGTGAGTCTGAACGACCGATAGTTATTAGCGAGATCACTTATTGATTAAGGCTTTAAGTATAACCTTTTTCAACTAAATGAGAGGGTACTGATTTGTTACCTTTTTAACCGAACCGCTGCCGGACCATACTGGAAGAACCAATTAGGAAGTTAGATATTGATTATGTTAAATTAGTGAGGTTTTACATCGATTACTGGTTTAATAAATGCAGATTTGTAGGTTGTACAGCTTATTTCAATGGTTAGGGCAAGGAGTGTTAAGAAAAGTTCTCATAAAATGTTTAGTTACATTCAACAATACAACAAACAAATTGAATCATACGAATACAATAATATAGTAAGTAAAATGGTAAGTTGGATTACTTATGATAATATTAATACTAAAACAACGAAGACATGTTAGTGTAATATGGGAATTGTTGTCAACTAGATTATAATAAAACTAATATGTAATTAATGTGAACTGAGAGAGAAATTGTCGAGGTAATAGTCATGATATGAAATTAGTATGAATCGAGAAAGATGGATGTATAACTTAGAACTAGACATCGTAGAGATGAACAGAAGTAAAGTTGGTGGGGTGAGAGCTTACTTTAATCAGCTTCTGTAGGTGGTGGCAAAATCATAGGCAAATGTAAATAGTGGGCTTGAACAAACTACTTTGAAGGGGGGGGGAATCATAAAATAATTTTACATAATAGTTTCAGCTATGTACAGTATCCTTAATCTTGTTTCTTAAGGTAGACTAACTGGGAAGTGATATAAAAACCAAGAATACATTTATTTCGATTTAACGCTCACTATATTCCATGTAAGACTGTGTGATACCATAGATAAACTTCGTTAATTTTTCACTTATCCATACTGGCAAATGCTCACGATCTCAAATGAATAAAAATATATGAATAAGGCCGACAACCGAAAATTTTTTATGTATTTAGTCGGTAATCAATCTTAGGGTTTACCATGTTAAATACATTTTCTTTCAGAGTTCATTGAATACATTAGTGAACAATTGTTTGTAAAAGTATGCAATAGCATACTTTATATGCAATAGTGTAAACTATGATTATATAAAATTAAAATGATTTTGTATCTTTTCGTTGATTTGTTATGAACTAGAACTGATCAGTCTCTGTTGCATTATGTACACGAAAACTGGGATGCAGGTAGGTCCAGTAAGCAAGCTCCGAATAAGCTGAAAAGCGCGTCCTGGATTTCGCCTATCAGCTACAATTTAACTTAAATAATACATATGATTACACAAATTGTACATAATTATATACAGAAAATCACATTTTATTTAAAAATTTTGGAACTGAAAGTTTGTTAACTGACCTGTTTTCACCTTAACAGTTAACAAACGTACCAAGGACAGAAGTCTAAACTATTTAGTAACAGTAACTATCAGTTCATATTTGAACAGTCATAAGAATGCTAGCTGTTAAGTGAATAATATCTGACTTGTCTCTACGTCATTCAGAAATTGCTTGTTTCAAAAATTGATTATCGATTATTTACAAAGTACCTGAAATAACTTTTATATGTGTGTATATTATTTTACTTTTATCTTATGATGAAATTGCTGATTTTATGATTTCTGAACTTTTAGGTTATGATCGTTCTATACCGGGTTACTCCAGATTTAGAATAATTGGTGATGTTGGCCGAGGAGAACATACATTACAAATCACTGATGTTCAACGTGATGACGCTGGGGAATATGAATGTCAAGTTACTCCGGTTCCAGTTAATAATCATCCATTATTACGAAGGAAAACTTATCTAGAAGTCCTTAGTAGGTCCACATTGAATTCATAACACTCACTTTCATAAATGCCCTGTTTATATTCTTCCTTTAACTCATTTACGGTCACATAGTGTCGTTTTTATGCAAAACATCCAAATATTCGATTTTATCCAGTTATATATGAAACTTGTTAAAGACATTATCTGTTTGACTTCAAGCAAGTTGATTAACATTGAGACAAAGTAGTATTTTATGGTATATGATGCTATTTTATTTTGCAAACTGTACGTCAAACCTTATAGAGATTGTTCAGTAGTCAGCAGGTAACATAATTTGCATAGTAACTTGCAATATTATTAGCAATAATATTAGCATTTAGAACTAATTACTTTGAATAAGATATCTGTAAGATACGTATTTAGCAGTATATGAATTCTAAGCCATGTCTGTCTGCTTTCACGGTAAATACTGTCTCAAACACATCACAAAGTCAATCAAACTAATTGATTGATGTTGAGATTGATGAATTTAATATCAAGAATTGACCTTTATTAGGTAATTATTGAAAATTAAAAAGTACTTTAAAACTGTTTTGTCCTATCAGATAACTAGTGACTAGTCGAATTCAGTCTTATCTAGTTCGAATTAGTTTTCTACTGATGACAACAGTTAAATACATACAAATACTTCGTAAATTAAATGTCTTCAGAATTATTAACAGTAGGATGCTGCATTGCCTCATTGGTCTGTTGGTTAATCATTCGTCACAATAGTTGAACTTCTTTGGATACATTTCCTGGTTGATGTGTATTGATATGAAGTACCATACTAGGGCAAACTAACTATCCAATGCTTACTGCTTTCTATAGTGTTAATTCACTTCAAGATATCAGTTTTATTCTTTAAGCTTTTCGCACTCGAACTACTAATAAATCGGATGCTAGAAGAATTTGAGACATTTATTTAGTCAGAGTCAGTTTACCTCATTACTATATTGCTGATAAACAACTAAAATTTGTTGTGTACGTGACTTCGACTCTAGTTTACGACTTTTAAAAATTATGGAAACATGCAACTTAGTAAGTTATTTTAGGGTAATTCAGTTAAACGATTTTATTGTAAAGTATTCGATATCATTATGAACAACAATGTTATCCATTACTTTAAATAGGATCATATAGATCAACAAATCACTCTTTTTATATGTATCTATTTATCATTTGAAGTATCATCAATAAAGAAAGATACAAGACAATTCAGTGAAGAAAATTTTCTTTTCAATGAATCCATTTACGGAACCTATTTAGATAATATACTAGTCTATTGAAAAAAATTGAAAGTCGATTCCATTACGTAATGTCTTGAAAATGATTAAAAACAAAATGTTGTGAAAATAAGTTATTGTTCACTTAACAGGTATGAAAAAAAGGTGAGAAATGGAAAAAATTTTAAGATGATGGAGTTATTAAAGAGGCTATAAGTAATTCATGAATTTGATGTATGCTAAAAATTAAGATTTAGTGAATATAAAACTTCTGTGCCATGATAACATAAGTATCTCCTCGACACACTTAGATTCAGTTTAACGATGTGGATATATATAAAGACTCTGTGGTGCATAAGTAGGTGATTTATGCTCCTTTCGATTTTATCCGTTTGATTTTTCAGACGATTTTGAATGTGATCTCAAGTGATTTGAAGTGACTAGTAAGTACCTAGTTGTTCCAGAATCGAGCTATTTATACTTTTCTGCCGTTCTTTAGAGAGCCATACTAAAAAAATGTTCGTTGATGCGTTCGGAAATGGAGAAATTTATGCAGTCAATTTGCCCTGCTACACAAAAGCAGATATATTGGTTGACACACATAGAAGTGGTCAAAAACGAATGTCTATCATTTACTCACTTCTAAGAAGAAACTTTAATCTTTGAATTCAAGTTGATTTGAACTGTCTACCTATAAATATATGCCTGAAATATTGTAATCTGAGAAATTCACTTGTTGCTTACAACATCTCCTATCTTTTTGATTTACAATTCTTAAACAATTTCTAGATTACCTAGGAAGTATAGATTAAAATTTCATTGAAACTTTATGATATTCACTTGCTTTACAAGTTGATTTTTATCAAAAGTACTAATTAATATCATTTTAGCATCACTTGAATTTTAGCAATTTTGTTTTTATAATAATAGAGACTATTGTTCCCCAACAATATCTCATCATAAAGTTTGACATCAATGCATAGAAAGTTGAGATTAGTTTAAGATTTAATTGTAAATCTTGTAATATATCCCAGTAAGTTTTGTAATGATTGAGTTAGAAATTAAGCCACATACTACTTTCATTGATGAAGTTATCTAATAAGTTATTTGATACGAATATACACTATTATGTGATTTATTACAACATAATGTAATATCCAGCAATCAACTACCACTACACTTCCAAGGTTCAATAATCAAACCAAGAAATTAAACAATTAATACAATTACTTTATGTCACTTGGTATAAATGAAATTGTGCACAATCACTAACATCTTGATAGTCTTCAATGTTTCATTTGGTAGAATTTTACCGTAGACACAATGACTTATGGCGTTAGCAGATTAGTCTACTGTGTTATTCCTCAAAATCTTATTATTTTTAATATCAAATATCCATAGCCAACTTTTAGATAATCATAGGGGTTGTTGTGGAGATAGTTAATTTGCCAATGCTGATATCAAAAATTGATCTGAACCAGACAACCATTGATCACCTGGAAGCACTGGACGGCTGTTACGTATTGTAATTTAATCCTAAATAACCACAGTCTGAGTAAATTTTAATCTAATGAAATAGAAGCAAAAATGATGTGTAAGTTTTATACTTCTTGACATTTTCTTACATTCTTTAAGTTGCCTCACCATGACTAGTGAATATTAGAATCTATAATGAAGTCATATATTCCAGAACATTTGAGTAGAGCTGTGAACTTGATAACGGCTCATTTAATGCTGCTTACTATATTTTTTTACTTTTAGTTAAACCAGAAGAACCACAGATTTTATATCAAAATGTACAGTTACCAGACAGAAAACTGATTATATCTCAACCTGATCCTATTTTACGTATCAGTTTAATTTGTTCAGCTTCTGGTGGACGTCCTTCACCAAATTTTAAATGGTTACTTAATCATCATGAAATACCAAATTTAGAAATGAAACCAAAAACAGCAATGACCCCTAATGAGATAACAAAGATGAGTAAGTCATTTGCCATAATTCGTTAATTTTTTTTCAGAAAGTTAGCTTTTTAATGAATAAGGTGTTTGCACAACCCATCACAGTCAACCTATCTTTTGATACTTTGTGTATGTAAAGTTTTTCTTAAGCAAATAGGATATTTTCAATGCCACCTGGATACATATTATCTCTCATGAACAAACTAATCAATCACTTAGTACTTTGCAGCACATTTCTAAACAGTAAATATATTTCCTCCCCATCCCCCCCTTAAAAATTATGCTGATAGGTCATTATTATTTTATTTATAATTAATTTTGGTAACACATAACCATAATGTTTACACGTCTGAAATTCTGTTACATTCATTACAGATAATCTACTTAAAGTATGGGGAAAATTGCATCCACTTATCAGTATTGATGAAAATGGTGAACACTCAAGTCTAAGTATTTTGAAAGCTGGCTTAGAAGATGGTGATGAATTAGTATGTAGTGTATCAAATGCTGCAACACAAATAAATCATGATCCATCCAAACGTAAATTTATCAGTGTCGATTATTGTAGATATCCACAGTGAGTTGATTATTAATAGTGACATTATTATAGTAGCATTCTTATTAAAAATATACATTTATCACTAATAAATGATGTATTTGTGATGTAAATTTAGCCGATGTAGTTGACTGATATCAATTAAGATTGTATCACCCTATTCACTTTATATCGACACAATCAGAGAAAAGTATTACAGAAAATCGTTTAAATGTCTTATTTTAATTAATTCTTCAACATATTAATTTATCCAGTATAAAAATTCGAATCACATAGACAGTTCCTGGTAACCCCTGACGTAAATTATGGAACAATAAGCGAAACTGTTGATTCATACGTCATTATTGAAGTTAAGAAAATGAAATTACCCTTTGGAACCGTTCACTAGTTACAGAGCTCTATTGAGGTGTGACCATGATGATTATGATGTAATTACCAACAAAAATAAATGAGATTGCACAATCTATATGAAAAATGCCTAAAGCTTTAAAATGTACACCAATAAAAGTGGCCTTAGTTTTTTAAGAGTTAAGAGATCATTGTAATGCCTAATGGTCCAAATTTCGATTATCACTAGCGACGTAGATCCGCACTACTAAGTAATACTATGCATTGATGACCAGTCGGTTTTATTTTATAATGGTTGTTTAAAAAATGTCAGTCTGAATCACGAACTAACTTTTCAAAACGATTTTAATGGTGTAATGAAATGACGCTGAAATACCATAAGTATAACTTAATTTGGTGTTTTAATTTTTCACCCATCAGAATGAAATCATAATGAATGTTTGTTGGTTTATGATTTAAAAGAATACAGAAAAATACAATTTAGGTTTACACATTTCAGTCTGCTTAGTTGCCTTTCATTTATATATATATATATATATATATATATATATATATATATAAAGAGAGAGAGAGAAAGGGGGAGGAGAGGGAATATCCTCATTTTAGACAAACAATAGTTTCTTTATTGTTGCATTGTTTCAACTGTATTTGTCTAGCGTTCATAGATAAAAACTAAACAATAAGCTAATCAATGTACTTGATATACTTCACTTCTTTTACATAATATTGATGCATTTATATGCATATCCATGGAAATCATTTAGAACATGAAACATGATTTTGACATAAAATAAGATAAACTCAAAGAAGTAAGGTAATTAGTTGGATAGATTATTACATACTATAAGTACTGTGATAAGCATCAAATCCTATCTGTTGTCATGAAAGATTGTTAGAATTAGTGAAAGTAAACTCCATCATATTAGTTACTTGTACATTTTTCTTTTTGGTATACAATCAAGTCTATTTAGAGTCTAAACATAAAAGGTTTTTAGTATTATATAATCTGTAGCCTAGTAAGTATGCACTATAAAAGTACTTTAGAGTAATTTTGAGTCCAATGATTTAGATGAAACATCTTGTCACTGCTCACTTACTCTTACTGTAACGTGAACAAAACAGTTTGATGCATTTAGGTACATTCAGCCGACGAGTCCCAAGTAGAACGAAACCCGCGCCGTGGATTACGCTTGCCAGTCACAATCCAACTTAAACAACGTTTGATGTAGAATGTGCTGTGCAAAAGTATAATTCACTAAATGACCAGAATAAATTCCATGCTTGAAGTACTTTATCAAATTTACTGGGATTCAAGTATAGGTTTAACAGAGTGTGGAATTAATTTTCATATGATTAGGATTTCATCTCAGAACAACTTTTATAAAATTTATAAATGAGCATGAATAAAGGTATTCATGATTATACGACATATGAATAGTGGACATTCTTTACTGTTTGTAGTTTGTAACAGCCACTACGATTTGCACGACTATATAACAGGAAAAACGATTACCGCTTGGAAATCTTGTTATTGCAAACCTGATTACTGACAACAGCCTTATCAAGTGCTTATCACAACGAAAAATTAAACGAAGCACTAGTGTCTATCAGCTGTTTTGACAAAACTTTGATGGGTTGATATCCCATAATGATAAAAATTGGCATTTTATCAAGACTCACTTAGTTATCAAACTAAAATGTTTGTCACTCAGATAATACTAAAACAAAATTTACTAAAGAGCTTATTCTAGATTTATTAATAGAACGATAAGCCTTATATTTCACTACTTTTGCTGGAGTATCAGCATCATACCAGTTCATGTTGCTAATTTGTAACTACATACTTCATAAAGAAGCTTTGCTTATAACGAGAACAACAGTAAAAGATTTATTACTGAATCATTTTCCAAAAAGAACCTATCAATCCAAGTGGCGTATAAGTGATCTATAATTCTTCCACATCATTCACCCTTGTCTTTAGTGTTACAAGAAACTAAAATTTCATTCAAATCTTATCCAAAAAGTGTACATCATAATTAATCATACGACTGCCATATTTTTTTTCACCCATCTTGATTCATTAAACAGTTATCAGTACACTGATGTTACTACTTTTTTAATGTACAATAGTTAACATTGACAACTATGGGATTGATATCCCTTTCAAAGTCAATTGTTTGATGACGTACTTTCTAATTACATTTTTCATCTAATAGACACTTACTGCCAACATTCCGCAGCTACACGTACCTGCACTGAAGTCTTGATATTTGTTATGAGATTTGAATAAGATACGTTTTGCTTTAGCAGAAGCTTGTTAACCATTGGAATGTTCATTATGTATGACGTTATTTATATAGGGGTTTGAATTTTCCCACTGCTAATAATAATTACTTTATTCATTTTGTTGTTGTTTACAAACATACTTGTGTACAAACTTCACATAGTTTAAATATTGTGCAGCGTGGAGCACTTTGATTTATGAACTAGTAAGTATTCATCATGTTAGAATGGCAGAATAAATCTGGTCTTACGTATGACTATGTGTAATAAATACATGACTGTTCTTTAAGGGTGTAAGTAGTACAATTATTAAATTACGGAGAAGCTTCCTAGTTCAGGTGTATTATATTGGTAATTTTGAATTCCTTCAGTAAGTTAGTATAATAGTCATTCTGAAGAAAGTATCCAGCCTTTAATCTAAGTAGAAGAAATTATTTTTGGTTATTCCATAAATACTCACAACTCGTCATCCTTAAATATCTTACAACATTTTGTCTTAGCTGACTTTCTTTAGTCGACTT
This sequence comes from Schistosoma japonicum, assembly GCA_025215515.1. Classification (NCBI taxonomy): domain Eukaryota; kingdom Metazoa; phylum Platyhelminthes; class Trematoda; order Strigeidida; family Schistosomatidae; genus Schistosoma; species Schistosoma japonicum. The sequence goes on along the minus strand of CM046062.1, from coordinate 32,928,749 downwards.
ATGACCATGTAGTTGGTGAATAATTTTTGGTATAGATTAAGAGAGTGTATCTATATTCTAGTTTGAAGCGTTCACTATTTGATAAAAATGTCATGCTTTTAGTATTATTTTGACTTTCTGTAAATTCACTTTTTACATTATTTTAACACTCTTCCAATTAGATCAATGTCAATTCTTGACTGTAATACTAAATCACATAACAGTAGCGGTATATTCTGCAACTAATTATAGAATATATGCTAATCTACAAGTGTATTCAGGCTACTAAATACATTATACTAAAGGCTGGCTATGGTTAGTCAGATCGAATGATTTTTAAAATCAAAGTAGTTATGAATTGCGAATTATATGTTGTTGGCAAATATGTATATTTGCAGTTGATACCATAATAGTTACATAATTGTTGATTTCGGAAGTAATCATGTTGTTTAAAAATTTCTATGCTTATCAAAAACAAAGACATTTAAACGAAGAATGTTCTTTTCGATAAATGCTCATCAGGTTCTACATTTATTAGTTCAAGATAAGTAGTCACAAAAATAGCCAATTCTCAGGGAGATAAAACATCATTTAGATATCAAGGAGAATTGAATATAAAGCTTTTCTTCTCTTCGGGTTATTTATAAAATACGAAAGTTAATGTTGAAATAATCATCATCAGGTAACTTTTGAAACGTAAAAGACAATTGAGATAAACAAGATTATTAGTCAAATGTATATAGGATCTCTGTATATTGGTGACATAGGGGATGGGTGGTAGCAAAATACGATTAGACAAAGGTCAAATTCCTACTTAAAATGAAACCGAATGGGTAAGAGTTTATACAATGGAGTGAACGACAATCAAAATTCGTCAAATAGTAACAATAACAATAATAGACATAATTATGATCAGTTCATTTGTTTGATCTTAAAATGTGATATTCAAATTCATTCTGTGTACTTTCATTAATAATAATAATAATAATAATAATAATAATAATAATAATATGGAAATGCACATCCAGAGGGAGAATACGTATGCATTAATTAAATTAAATTGTCACATGATTAAGGTGGAGATTGGTTTAGTGGATCTTGCAACGACTATGGAAGGAGAAAAGGTTGAACGTACTTCTTCTGTATGCACAGGTCTGGCTTCTTGACCCGTATAGCTATCGCCTCTGCCGTATTAAGGACTTTGAGTCTAACCGATCTTGGCAGATAACTGTTTGCACAAAATATTATTCTGAATGACTGATTTATGCTAGCCACATGACCTGTTTGAATTAAGTGAGTTAGTACTGAACTGTTAATACGTCTGACAACTCCATTGGTTAACCAGACTGGAAGGTGCTCCCGAACATGGAGGAGTAAATTCCTTGAGCATCTGCCAATGTAACTTGCTTCACAGGAGCAGTTGAACTGATAGATACGAAATGAAGTGGCAAGCTTAGGTAATTTATCCTTTATTCTCGGTATAACCTTGGGGTGGGTAGAAAACACCAGTTGCAGTTTTCCAGGGTTGAAAGTTCTCCGAATGGAGCTGCGCAACCTCAACGTTAGCATTTCGCTGGGCTCGTCCCCTCTATACGCTAGTCTCTGGAAAAAGCGGCTTTCTTTCTACAGTCTGAATCATCTTCCTATTTGCTTTCGAGATGGCATGTTTATTTATAAACTTTATAGGGTAGCCATTCTCCCTTAGGGTTTTATGCAATGCTTCCGTTTCTTTGTCAACCGCGTCAGGAGAACATATCGTTATTATTCTATAATACAAGGTTTTCTATAGATTCCTTTTACGTTGTATAGGTACAGAGATATGTAATCATGTTATTACATAATTTGTCTACATTAACCGATTTAAGGAATTCGGAATGCACACAGTGAATAACAAAAACAATCATTATGAGCAGCTCTTTAAAGTGATCGGTGTATGTTATGCCGAAATACAAAGAAGCGTAACAAACTTTCAGAACTGTGGTTGCGAACACTGTTTCATTTATTCGAACTTTCTGTAATGTAAATATTTTGTTTCTACTATTGTTACGCTCCGCTTGCCCTATCCTCCTGGTTAGCATAATTACTGTTATTATATTGTCTCTTATTATGGACTATAGTTAATTGGTTGTGTACAAGTTGTCCCTATTCACTACCACTATTTCCCTCGTTCTGTATTCATGTTAATTTTCTGATTGGTTTGCTGTGTGGTCTGATTTTATGTATACATAAAAGAATGCTTGAAATATAGATTCGATTCTGTCTGGCTGGTCTATTGGCTCGCATTCTTCTTATTTCGGCTGGGACTAAGTGGACACAGGGCAGACGCGCAATAACCAACTAGGCACTAGCAATTGGCACTCTGCCAACCCCTATCACCCCCCAAATTTTCTCTCGTCATAACAGTGTAGTGCATTTTATTGATAATGAAAGCCAGATACTAAACCCGTGTAGACATATCATGTTATCTCACTGCTACTTTTGTGTTTCTGTATATGTAGTCAAGGAGAGCATCCATTTTTCTTACAATATTACTCATTCAAATCTTTATATTTTGCTTAACTTAAAGTGATGATTAATTCGTCGAGCATCTACATTAAATCCATTAGAGACAGTTCAGCATTTCTCAACATTTATCTTTATATCCATATATAATAATTATAACTGACCTTTATAAAAGTTCTTTTTAATAAATAAGCAACTAATATAACAGATAAATCGTATTGTGTAATAAAATAAAATAATAAACAATTTATTAAAACTGTTTTTTTTTAATTATTTATCTTTACTACATTCTACTTTCAAAATGTTTATCGGTGTGCAAATGTATGATTCCCAAACTTCATATGAAATTTTTAATAAAGAACAATAAAAAGAGTTACCATTTTACCAATTTAATAAATAAAAATTTTTTTCGCCATTATGATTATTTGTTTGTTTATTTATTGGTCTGATTAAATTCTTCCCTTCCATCCCCTTATCCTCCACCTTAACCCATCCTACCACCACCCCCTATTTTATAATTCATAAACAAAAATGTGAAAAATTGTTGATTTAACGTTTTAGTAGAAATTCAGTGAAACAGAAATTTATTTCAACATTTTTTGATAATCATAATAATGAGTTATAGAGTAGGTTAGCAAGTTCGATGTTATTCTTATGTATTTGATTAGAAAGTGAGAGTAACGTTCTTACGACCAGTGATGAACGGTATGCAATGTAGAAGGTGAATAAAATAACTATGAATAGAAGTGTAGTAAGGTCATCTAGAATCATTTAGGTAAGAAATCTAAATTGGCGTTTAAATGCATCATGCAAATCATACGATAGTTTATTTTTTATCCAATTTTAAATAAACCACTGTGAAGTACTGTTTAGTGTAATTTTAATTAAAATATTTACGAATGTATCTTTATTAATCTACTTGTCTTGAAGTTATAAAACATCAAGAGCACAAACTTGATCACTAAATATCTGAGTTTTATTTTTTGAATTATTTTACATTTTACAGCTCCACCTGGTCCTCCGAAAATTATAACCCCTGAATCAAATCATGTTTATTTAGATGGTGAAGAGTTACGTGCAGTTTGTGTTTCTTCACCTCCTGGTAAACCACTAGGTGGACTATTTTGGAGATGGTTGATAAGACCAAGTCAAGTTGATGATAATGATATTCAAAGAATTAGCGGGATTGGTGGTAGAGGCGGTGCTAGACTCAGTGATTATACATCAGTTGAAGCATATCTAAGAAGTTTAGATAATGGTAGTCCTTCACAAAAACAACTTATGACAGAACAATCGAATCATTTACAACATGGAGATTTCATTTCTGAAGATGTTCAACCACTACACTATACACTATCTAAAGAGAAAGATCAATTGGTGAATACATTGATCATTCAAAGAATTACTCGAAAATATCATGCTGCTAAGCTAGTTTGTGAAACTGGACATCCTGTAGGTGCTGCTCATCAAACAAGTATAACAATTTATGTAAAACGTAAGATTTATTCTTCAATAATCTTAGTGTCATTACACATTTTAGAAAAATTCTTCTGTTTAAACAAATTATGTTTAAGCTATGAACACAATATGTAACTGCATAAAGTAATTAATCCATAGTATTACTTTATTTGCCACCTTAATATTCCACTAACCAGTCTATGAAGTGTCCACTGTGACAACTAATCTACTAAATGTACAGTGCATAATGTCATCCGTTTACATCTAATTCGCAAATTAAGTAAAACCCTATCTTACTTCAATATATGAGTCATTCAAAACTGTTAGTAGTAATATTAATTTATTAGAAAAACATATAAAAACACTACATTTCTACATTTCTGAATGATTCACATTACTTAGAAGTGAAATTATTTTTAACGCAAGAAGAAGTTATCTAAAGAGTGTAAATACCCTCAGAGGATAAATAAACGAGATAAAAGATTCAGATGAGATGATTTAGTCATTAACTGGATTTGAGTAAATGTTGTCACGTTAGATTGACGATAAATTTCAGTAAATCAAAGATTTTCAATGCTGAATTGAAGTTCATTGATAAATTCCTATTATCATCTACAACGACAAGAAAAGTATTATATGGAATTTCCTCATTCTGAATTACTGTTCTCATTTATTTATCTCATGAAACTAAAAAGTGAGAGCTATAGTAAAGCAGGAAGTATTTGAATATATACGAAACAACCATAATGCATGATAAGTAACTGAAGGATTGAATTAAAACCGTCAGTTGATTTCTAAATCTCATAATATGAAAACTTTCATGTGAGAGGCTAAAAATAAGGGCATAAGAATTGTTTGAAAAAAAAATCACGATACATAATCCTGATAATATAATAAGCGTTTACAAAGAAGCAAGTATATTCACACATCCAAATCACAAGAACCAACTGCTACTTATCAATCTCAGTATTGTATCTGAATGTCATAGAGATTGTTAAATTTGAATTTAATGTCACAAATCGGTGTGAATTAGTTATCTTTAAAACCCAGGAGCTGACAATGGAATGCTGTGTTAGAAATATTAACCATTAAAAGCAGCTTAATGGTTTAATAGTTAAGCGTTCGTTGTGTTGCCTAAAAATCGTGGGCTTGACTGCGTGGTAAGGTGACGGATGAACACTGCTGAAATATTTGATACGGGGAAGAAACAGTTGTCTTGGTTTTTACTGGTTGTCTATCTCAGATTAATTCATGATATCAAATTTTATAACCCAATATTATCTATCCTTAGCTTCTATTTAAATACTTACATTTTTCTAATCATGCAATGTTTATCCTACATTGTGTTAATATTAACCTTTTTAATAAAATGTTCGTTCTTCCCTGACATATTAAAATAATCAAATCACAGGTAACATAGATGATGAGTAAGTTATAACCCATCGATCTTCAGTGAATAAGAAAACTTAACCCAAATAAGTTAATTTCTTAATCTTACATAATGAAAACTATAGGCGTGTCGTAGATATGAAGTGTGAAATGAGGAGGAAGCGGGTAAAGAAATCTGTAAATTGTATTGTTAGATAAAGAATGACATATTACCTATTTGTTTGTGTTAGATACAATTGAAATCCAAATTACAGAGAAGAAAATTTTTTTCCAAATAAAGGTAGTTAAACGATTTATAGCTTGCATTATTCAATTGTGTTACAACATACATTACACACATCCGTTTCCTTTATACACACTATTTTGACAATCTATTACAAGATGAAATCATCTGTAAAAAAATTGACATATGACAATGATAATCATAATATTAACTGTATTGTTGCTAGACACATAGTCTACACGTAGAAATGTTTATATACAATATGTCAAGAAGATTGGAATATAACAATGAAAACATCATTTCCATTCACTGAGAATAGTTTGAGAAAAAAACTAGTTCCAATAGGATTGAAAAATAATTGAAGTCAAAGGAAAAAATAATTGTAGGTCACTGAATTTTATAGCGTAAAGGCTTTAATGAACAAATTAAGTGTTTATCATAATTCCTGAAGGTGGTAGACTCAAAACCTGAATGTGTAGTAGACGCATACTATTGAAGAGGCTTAAACTAGATCACATAAGTTGTCTTCTGCTTTCTAATTTTCAGTGGTTCTCTAATTATAATCATCTAACAATTACCACAATGATATATCCGCGTGAGTGTAGTCTAGGAATGAGTAAACACTTAAATGATTGTGCAGAATTTTCCAAATAACCAAACTCACTATTGACGTTAAGACTGCAGCGAAAGTGAGGCAAATATGCACACCACAGACAATATATCGTAGTCAGGATTAGTGTTTAGGCTAAAGATTAAGTATTTTAATAAAAAGTTGTGCTTTTAATGTTAGAAATAAAATTCTGTCTCAAATTTCATGGTAAGATATAGGTTTAGTAGGGAGAATTACCTTTAAACCAATGAGCTAAGTGTGCCTTGGCCAATTCACGTAATGTTGTAGAAAGTAATATTTAAAACCTTAAGCAAAATGTATGAAGGACTTGGGGCTTTGTAACGGATTGCCTAACGTTACCTTATGTATTACTCTTCCTTTCATTACGTTTTGCCCGTCTTACAGTAGTCTGAAACATAAAGCCAGGACTAGAAATACCATTTATCGTGTAGACTTAATTTTATCGGTATGATTCTAGTTAACACTAAAATTTAGGTCATTAAAATGACGTGATGGCTTTACAGTAACAAAAATGATTCTCTTTACGTTTAAGTGTCTTAACAGTGGCAATGCCACTACAAACTATAATTCATTTAATGACCATGTAAAATATTTATATCCCCTGCTCCATAACCGCTTTTGTCCCACTAAACAATTCAATCATAAATATTGTGTTCTCACAACATTAAAGTGGTTGATCAGTCGAAACAATTATTTTCTTATTTTTAAACTGTGTACAGTCATTTCGACCATAACGTTTTCTCCTCTATATACTGCACTCTACCTGATATATTACATACTAGTGATCCATCTTGATATAAAATATAACGTTTTAATACTAGTTTTATGAATTTAGTATGCTTATATTGGAGTAGTCATTCACAAGTACCGGTCGTGTAGTATGCTGTCAAATCGTCGCCATGCCTTATTGTGTTCATATGATGTCGACAAATACCATAAGTAGTTAACCTCTCTAAGTTTATCGTGGTTGATTTACTCACAAACGGAATAATAAAATATAGTTAATTATATTGACACTGAAGATTAGCTTCAAACAACTCTTTGGTTACTTCAGATGTTCATATAAGGAAATTTTCATTACATCATATCAATAAAACATAGTTTAACAGAATCTATTTTCTCTTTTTATCTTGAATTCATTGTTGATGTGTTAAGAACTTCATCGCCTTCTGATATCACTTACACATACGCGCAGTATGAGAATAGTAAGTGTCGTGAGGAAATAATGCATTTTGTATGCACAACTGGATTATTTAGAAGAGATATTTTGAAAGATGCCCATTCATTCTAAATACATCTTGAAAGAAACTACACAATACGTACTAAAAATCTTACATTCTCTTGTAATTGAGAAAAGTATACTTCATAGTTAATGTAAAAGCCAAATGTTTCTCTTATCTTTTGAATATTATAATTGCAATCTTCTGCGTGTGATTCCTTTTGTATGTTACATTTAGATTTATTTTATATGTCAAATTTGCAATATTAAAATCACGGTTAACGATAATGTAGTTCGCGCTACAATTTTATGAAATAAACAAAAAAGTAGTAATAAGTTGTATATAAATGTGGGATTTTATAGTTTTAAACTTTTGAGAATCAATAAACACTACGAAGCTGTCCTGTCTTAGTATAGGACTTCACACCTGTAGGCACCTAAAACTTTACTTGTAATCCAAAGTCACGACCTTCAGGCATCCTGATTTGCGCTTTTACCTCCTGAAGCAATTATGAATGTAATATGCTAAGTAGTCCTATACTAGGACGAAACGTATATTCAATATTCCTGGTTTTCATCTTTGTCTTGATGAAATCATTTCTTAATGTAAACCACAAAATCACAAGTAATTATAAGTATCAGGTTTTTAGGTGTCAGTCTATAGATGTTGTAGTGTAGATATTACTTCATGTTACATTTAAAATGATGTTTATATACAAGATTTTTACTAAACTATCCTCAATAATTTACAGTAACCATCATTCATAACAATCTGAACGCTTATGTTCAATACGCCTTAAAGTAAACCATAAGTCAACATTAGTTAACAGGTTTGATTTTTGATGAAAAGAAAGAAAAAAGACTAACTGATTCATTTTATTAGCTGCTTGATTTATTTGACCTGATATAATTATCTACTTAGTTGTGTAGTTACACCTTTTTACTCAAGCATAGGCAGTTAATTGATTGTGGCAAGGAAATAATTAACAACAGAATTATAATTAAGCAATAGACTACAACCTTAACTTTACCTGAACTATCCTTATTAAGGACTTAGTAATACCAATTAATACTTCCTTGTACTATTCAACTTAACTGTAAATACAAATGTACCAGAAAACAATGATGGTTTGGTTAAAATGACAGTATATGCTTTCGTATAGTATAGGTTCAAATATAAAGAGATATATCCTACAATTTTTTTTCCTTCAAAAATTTGAATAATCGAAGAATGACAACATTTAGAGAATACTTTGAATTCAGTATGTTTCGTTGCATTCTCATCAGCTACAAACATGCTATTGATTTCAGATAACTTAAATTATCAATACATATGTTGATTTTGTCGAATGAAACGTTTATCAGATAACATTAGATTTCCTAAGTAGTGAAACTGTAAGGAGGTCAAATTTTTAGTATTTATAAATAGATAATCCAAAGAGCCACTGAAGAATGATTATGTAATTATGAATACACTATTGTTGTAATTATGTGAAGAAAAGGAACGAAACAGAAGAGTCAGTGTATAACTCACAGACTACCTATTATCTATAGTTGGAAGAAGTTACTGGGTCATCAACCTAATGCTACCAGGGACATCAATGATTGATTACTGATTCCTTTTGAATACGAACGTCAGGTTTTAATGTTCCAATTGCAGTGTCCCCAGCAAACTTTAATAGAATCGATTCGTGTTGCTTATAGATAGTTTCAAAAGCATTTATTATATCTGCTTCATGTCTCGTGTTTGTCAATTGACGCGTAATTGACCATCTAAAAGTAGTTGCTTCTCTAGAACGAAAATCTTCGGGATATGTTTAATAAATCATAAACAGAACAGTCTTTCTGTCCTTCCAATGTAAGTATATGTGAACTGGTAAATACAACTGGAGGTGAAATGAGACGAATATATGTCAAGTCTTGTTTAACATATTAAACATCATGTTTTGTAAAGTGTCAGTAGTTTGGAAGCTGGGAGTGTTTGTTTGATGGTCGTCCTAAGTCTTTGATTGGATTGTTTGGCTAGTTGATCTTTTTTAAATACTAGTTGAATAGATACCCTTTTTTCTTCGGGTTTCTCAGCTTCAAATTTTCGATTACAACTGTTACTATACTTCTCAACAAATGTTTTCGGGGTACCCATTTCGTCGAAGACATCATATCATGATTTCATTGTTAAGTTTATCAGCAGCGCACAGTCATATAGCTTTATAGTAGAGTGACTTGACTAAACCATATTCACAGCTAAGTGGACAAAAGCAATGGAAATGGAGGTAATGTCCATTCCATGTATCTTTACGGATTGAAAATCTTTGTCACGCTTCATCATCCGTTCGTGAAATTCCAAGATCTAGGAATTAGAAGATATTGTTCTTTTCGTACTCCATTGCCTACTTGATGTAGGAATGAGCTACATTAAAGGTTTGAAGTAATTTTTCCCATGGTTTAGATCGTCAAATTCAATAAGTGTATCACCAAAGTACCTTCTGTAGAGTATCATTTGATTTATTGAAGGCATTAACTTTGTCTTTTCCACATCAGCTATGTATATGTCAGCGAGTACTGATCCTATAGAGCTTCCCATAGCAACACCATTTGCTTGGCAGTATAATTTGTCATTTAATTGAAATTGGACGTCTTTTTGTGCATAACTGTATCAGTTGTTTAAGTTGTGTTTTCGGTATGAGTAACTGTTCATAATGTGGACTTATTATGCCAATGGTCTCTTCCAGGGGAATATTCGTAAATAATGCTGATATAACGTGGAATACCACTAGTCTATTAGATATATATTTAATTGGTTTGCTAGTTCAGCGAAATCAGATGTATCTTTTAAACTGAATACAGACATTCTTTGTGAAACAGTTCTAATTTGTTACCTGGCCAGCGAGTTAGTTAATGAGATGGTAAATTGATCATGGAGATTATTAGTCTCATTAGTACATCAGGTTTATGTAGTTTGGCTTACTCATACATGAATGGTAGGCGTGAACCACGTGGTTTTAATTCACTAGAATTCTTATTCTTACGTGACTCTTTGGATTATCTATTTATAAATACTAAAAATTTGACCTCCTTACAGTTTCACTACTTAGGAAATCTAATGTTATCTGATAAACGTTTCATTCGACAAAATCAACATATGTATTGATAATTTAAGTTATCTGAAATCAATAGCATGTTTGTAGCTGATGAGAATGCAACGAAACATACTGAATTCAAAGTATTCTCTAATTGTTGTCATTCTTGCATTATCCAATAGAGTTAAATCCTTGAAAAAAGTCCAATAAATCTAACACTCTGTGGTTCGTCTAAAACACCATGAAGCTAACTAGGTTTTTACCATGTATCAAGTTTGTCGTCATAAGGTTTCACTATCATTCAAATATGTAATGTGTACAATGTTCTAGTACCGAAAAAAATTGCCATTTGTTATTTGGTAGTTTCTAGCAAATGTTATTGTCTGTGTAATTTATCATTTTCCAATTTTATTCAAAGTCATTATTCTGTGTGTATTCTCTCGCTTTGACTGAATACATGTACACCTTACAGTTAATATAAACTTACTCTTAATATCTCAACCTTTTTCAGTAGTGTCCTAATTTATAAAAAAATGTTGTGCTGAATAGAAAATAATTCTCTGATCTAAACACTACAATTATGTGATTTGTTTCCCTATTGTAACCTTTTCAAGTGAAGATCTCCATCTTCATAAGTGTTTAATGCAATAATTGTTAAATTAATACCACAGATGTATCCTACTGTGAGTAACATGACGAAGGTGAGGTATTTAAACTGATATGATTTTGTGAAAATTAACACTAAAAATGTTGTATTTATTCATGTCTAAGAGATCATGGTCTTGTTTTACTGAAAACCAAGAAAAACTGGACTACTACTTTGTTTTATAGTGAGATCCTACATCAATTCACACCTAAAACCTAATCTATGAATTAAATCCAGGGTCTTTCAGGTCTCGTAGCGAAATGTCAACAATAGGCAACACTAGGTTAACATTCAGCCAATCAGTTTTCAGTGCTGCTCGATGTTCATTTAAGTTTACTGCCTATAACTACTTGTTTCTCAATATAAATGGAATCTCAGATATGTGCCACTTAAACGACAAATACTAGAAAAAAACAACCGTTCAGTGTTTCCTGGTTATTAATGACAAACAAATGAGATCAATCTATGACGAATGAATATGACAATGTGTGATGTACAATGAAGTTTACATTACAAAATAACTATAGTTAAAAATACTGTTGAAAATTGGCATTATTAGACAGCTGCTATGTTCTAATCTACAGATTTTAAGAAGTAAACATCCATAACATTACTACAGGTTAAGTTAGTTCAACCATAACACCACTTAGTTAGTAACCAATACTTAAAATTTCTAAATTTAGTCAGTTTATGCTGCCACGTAACTAGAATACGATGCCATTGATGGATAGATGCCTCACATCCAGCATGGTTAAATACTTCAATTAAACAAGATCATGCAGCCATATATTCAATATTAAACTAATTGATTCCATTTTATTACATCAAATTGGTAAAAATTAATGAAAGACAAAGAGTATCATGCGAATGAATGCAATTACACAGTTAAATCAAATTGAAATACTTTGTTAGCTTGTTTTATTGTCTGTTTCGATTTGATTTCATTCAATAGACGTGTTATTCGTTTGTCTTTAAGTATCTGCTGTTTACTATTGTTTCTATTAGATCATTATTATTACTATTATTATTCGTGGTTACGCTACATTAACATATCAACAGACTTTTATTAGCATAGTTGTCATAAGCAAAAACAATGTATTATTCAAGTAGATGATACTACTTTCAATAAATGACAAATACATATCCTGTATCCTATGTAGTCTACCGATGTAACTACAATCTATGGAGTCAACTGACTTTCAAAATGTCTGTGGACAACTCCTAAAAGACTAAACACATACGCACCCATAAGCGTAATTCTTTAATTTGTTGTACTAGTTGTTTTTTACCTCTCCCTCCCCCTACTCCATTCAACTATCTAAAAATAGTAGGAATATTTGTATTTGTATCCTGAATAAATTATTTATCTTCAAGTTTCCTTTTTTAGTTGCAATTAAATGTACTACTTATATTCAATATGGATGCATTTCAAACTACTACTTATGTACACACATAGGCAAAGAGAAAATAGTTTATATTTATACTACAGAAGGCAATGATAATTATGATAATCAAAGTCTTTGAAATGCCTATGAAATTATACAATGGAAGTAGCAACTTCAATCTAGCTAACTACTTGTTTAACTAATCATTTTTAAGAAACATAACATAGCATTATAATAAAGTCAACGAATAGCGGTTACTTTATAGACGTGTAAATTTATCAACAAGCTGGAGGGCCAAACATATGTCGTTTCAGTTAAAATATAGTGATCAGCTTTTTAGGGTTGATAGTGTTTTGAAACTTCATGGAATATGATGTCCTTAGAGAATTTATTTTTTCTTATTTCCATAACACAAGTATTGACAACCAACGACTGGGAATCCCTAAGCTACGCAAGAAGTGAATCAGCAATTAGTCTGTATTTGCTTATCTCCTATTCATAACGGTCTATTCAATCATTTATATGGTAGAACAGTTAAATGGCTATATGAAGTAAATTGTTGAAACAAACACCAGAACAGCTGTAATACTTGTAGCATGATATCCGACATATAAGTTGTTTCATTCGTTTTTGGAAATGGCTCGAAATTTATCGGTGACAGCGGTCTCTTTTAAAGTTTGGTTACATTAGATCTACCTATACAGTTTATACTAAGTGCAAGTCAATGCAGCTTATTTTAATGATTATAGAGTTCATTGGTCACTTTAGTTCTAACTCAGTATGTAAAGAATTAGTATTAATTTCACTTTATTAACTGTCGCTATGCAAATTTAATCGATCGTACTCATCATAGATTAATGTTTGTTTAGTTCTACTGAAGACCGGAGTGAACTGAAGAGCTGTGATATCACAGTATGGAACTCTTCAGCACTGCATACCCTTCATTCCGCGTGTAAATAAACCTAGGGTCAAGTGAGACCACTTACCCATCTGCACGACTAGACAAGAGTTTTAACGGTGGAATTCTCGCTTCCATCGATCTGTGATAGAGTTTAACAATCAGTTAAACTTAATTTTTATATTTATTAAATCACCAAAATTCAACTGCTGTTACTGAAGTCCCCTTGTTAGTAAGCATAGTTAAATAAGCAATCCACATAAATATTTCCGTTATTCATTCGACTAATACATAAGTCTTGTTAGACTTTATTTTCCTAGCATAGTCCGTAGGTAGACTCCATTTTGATGCTATTTCTGTTTTGATTTACTTGATCTGGAATATTAACAACAAACATTAAAGTATGCCCTTATCACTAGTCACCTTAGTTTTTTGCATAAAAGACGAAATCTGTTCATCTACATGATATTAGTGCTAAGGTGTAGCACTTTAAAATCACATTACTGAGAAACTTGGTTTTTGCTTTTGAATATTCCTGTTACTTGACAAAGACACAAAGTTGATCAAAAGTATCCTAATATTAAATCTGTATTCATTCTAGGGATTAATATAAAGAAGGTGAATACGGTATAAGTGTAGGTTATCATTGAACACTGTTTGTTTTTTTATAGTAGTACATTATAACTTACGTATATTTTATATGACATTTAAATTTTTAATTACATAACATGAATGAAAGTATGGATGGTCCAACAAAAATGTTGTTAAATAAAATTGATTATGAAAAAATAAAAGAGGTTGAATCTTTCATTATGGACCTATACACAGTGAATTCATTAATAACAGGCAATAGATCCGATTGGTAAAATTGGGTAGCATATTATGCAATAGTTAACACAGTTACTTAACTTAAAATCAACATACACTTAAATTTAGCTTGAGATACATAACACGATTCTATAATACTCTTGCATAACCATCTTTGGTTGAAGTATACTGCATAAATTAAATTTAAAAAAACAGTATAAAAATGGTCTGAAGTTCCACAAGATAGTGAGAAATGCAATATTATTAATCTATTTATTCATAAAACATGAATGACTTATAGTTTGATTGTGTTCCTTACACTGGATGGTTTAGTTGTAGATATTTCATCATCATTCTTGGCGACTTCATCTTGAACAAACTTATGATAGAAGTAAGCTAAGTAATTTTTCTACAAATAACTAACAGGTTACTCTGTCGACCTTGCTAAACAGCTACAATACAATGAATCAAATCAAGAAGTAAAGGAATCAAAATATGTGTGTGATAATGACAAACCAAATGTCAACAAAAACCAATCATATTCAAAATCGATAGAGTAGTCTGCTAGTTACTTGTGGAAAAAAATCACGGCTTACTTCTATTGTAAGTTTGCTTTGAATGCAGTCGTCCAAAATGATGATAAAATGTCGACAACGAAACCATCCAGCTCTGGGAAAATAGTCAAACCAATACCATTCCAGTTAGTTAAAATTAAACTCTACCATCTTCACATGGATGACTGGTAATTTTGTTGATAATCAATTACTGTATAAGGTAAATATTACAAAGTTATGAATAAACATAAGCAAATAAAGTTAGGTTGAATAGTCTGATTAGTTAGTTTTACACAAATTAACTACTACACTTTTCATTCCAGTAGTATGTTGTTAACTAGGTTTTTGATAAAGTATTCATTTATTTGTTGTAGTTCTAATAAATACTTATAATTTTACAGTGTACCGGTTGTCTTCATATCAGACTTATTAAAATACCATGCCTTTCATTCTAAATTTATAATGTTGATTGCAATTGAAAAGTACCTACTTCAGTTAATAAAATGTTACAGGTCATATCATAGTCAAACTCAAGTTATTTACGTGTTACAAGTTGAACTAAAAGCGTTAGTTACCTATCATATTTTATTAACAGATTTATTCTATTCAATTTCCTCTTAAACAACCTTACGTGCAATTTCATGTTAAAAGATACTATATTCGTTATGTCTAAGTAACCTTTAGTATTTTAATTAATCAATAAATGACTGTAATCCCTCTTGGACATAGGTGGCCTACCAATATTCTCCAACTAACTCTGTCCTGGGCTTTCCTTACCAGTTCTTCCCAAGTGCAGTTCGTTCTTTTCATATCTGCTTCCATTTCTCGGCGCAATCTATTCTTCGGCTTATTTTTTCCTCAGGCCTTGAAGAATTTCAGTTAGTGTTTGTCTTGTGACTAATTTTGATGATTTCTACAATGTGTGCGCTATCCACCTTCAGCCTCGTTTCCTAGTATCTTTCTCATCCGGAAGTTGGTGTATTCTTTACCATAGAAGGTTTAACATATTTAGACAAACACACTTGAATGAAGAGTATTCTATTTGATAAATGCTCATCAGATTCTACAATCATGAGTTCAAAAACGATAATCACAAAAACAGCCAGTCCTAAGTCAAATACAACATCATTTACCTTTCTAGGATAATTGGATAAAAATGTTTTTTTTCGGGTTCTTTGTAAACATGAATGTTAATTTTGAAATGATAGCCATTAAGTAGATTGTTAAACGACGACTAAACTAATATTATTATTAAACAAATATATATAGGTATCTATGTATATGGGTGACATAAGAGATTAGGTTGTGACAAAAATACAAGTTGATCAATTGTTTGTAATCATAGCATGAATGAAATAAACTAGTTCAGAGTTTGTAAAACGGAGTAAGTGATAATTAAAATTCGCCACATTGTAAAAACAATAATAGAAA
Source organism: Schistosoma japonicum (assembly GCA_025215515.1). Classification (NCBI taxonomy): domain Eukaryota; kingdom Metazoa; phylum Platyhelminthes; class Trematoda; order Strigeidida; family Schistosomatidae; genus Schistosoma; species Schistosoma japonicum. The sequence goes on along the minus strand of CM046062.1, from coordinate 32,912,547 downwards.
GAATTGTAATCAGTTCGTTTGTTTGTTTGAAATGGTTTGGGGTCGGTAAGTGAAATCCAATACTAGCGTTTCGTTCTATTTGGGACTCGTCAGCTGAATGTACCTATATCTCATTGTCGATGTTCACACAGGGACTCAAACTTAGATTGTTTTGTGCCAAACACCACTGCGTTCAACATTAGGCTACTCAGTTCAAACAGCCACACTTGCGCAACGGGTATGTATATGCGTATTTAGAACGTATTTGTATCTTCTCGTTGATTTGTTCTGGACTAAAACTGGTCAGACTCTGTTACCATTTGTCCATCCTGAGCGGATTGTCTCGATACAGCGATAGTACATAAGTAATTGTTAAGTTGAATTGTGACTTGCAAGTGGAATTCAGCACTCATGTTCTGTTCTATTTGGTACACCCAACCGACTAGTCTGGAATAGGACAAAACGCTAAATCTGAATTTCGATTGCCAGTCACAATCCAACTTAACCATAATCAAAATCTTATTCTAAAATAACTGACATTTAAAACAATTACACCAAAAACTATTATATTTACTTTGACTTGATACACTGTCGAGTTTCATTTTTCTTCATAAACTATGCTTTTCTTTTTCATTTCTCTCTCCATTTTCTTCTACATAATCAATCATCTAATTTTTCAACAGAATTAAAATAGACATTAAAAAATCTCTTCTACCTCTATTTGATAATCAATCAACCTTAGAAAACTTTTTTTCCCTTCTTCTATTTTTATATTCACTAAGCAGATAATGTTCTTTAAGGAATCAAACATGTTTCTAGTTAAATATAAATAATTTAATTAGTTCTATGTGTATAATCAAATTAGATTTTCTTTCTTTTCTTTTTTTTCTTGTATCGTTCCTTGAAAGTTCACTGAAATCAGTTTTGTTATCTTCATTATTATTATTATTAACTACATTTTTTGTTTTACTTAATTGCATAGAACTTGAATGAAATTTTTTGTTGTTATAGCAACAACTTATTTACATGATATGAATACATTGACATGCTTTATGATCATTTAAATGATAACAATAAGATAACAGTGATGATAATCATTAAGTTATGTAATAAACAATTATTACGATAAAAAAAAGAATTTGTATTATCAGATACTTGTATGTATTTGTCACAGATTGATCTAAGTTGAATACTAGTAAAAACTAAGAAATACTAAACAACTATATCACATTTATTTAAAGTAACTATTTTCAAATGTGATGTCATAACTCATATTAGATCATATATTGATGAAGGTGGGAATTATACTATTAAATACTGACAGGTACAGTAGTTTATATGATTGTATTAATGTGTGACCTGAAAGCCTTCGGTTCAACACCGCTACTAAATGAGGAGTGTATAGTCTTAAAAAGTCCAGTACTTGGATGAAGCAACTGTCCAGTTCCCCTTGGCTTTCACTGGTAACTAATTAACATCGATGTACAGAGAATCTAATCTTACTACTTATTTCCACAAAACCACCTAAATTCAATCGGATTTAATAAAAGCCTTGGGCAAAGCACTTAACATCAATGCACTGAATGACCTTTGTGCTTTATCACAAATTTGTTGAATATGATATTCTACTACTAGACACCAATTCAGTGATATTAATGCTTAGACAATTGCTGAAAGACCTGAAAGTTTCAAGTTTAATTTCTATGCAGAGTTAAGAATGTACTCTGTTAGGAAATCTTAATTTAGCACAAAACCGATGTCTCATGTTTTCTGGAATTCACTGATACGCAGCAGATATCAATAAACAAAGAAAAAAATAACAAATTATAAATCAATCTCCACTGTATCATCTCAACTTAACGAATACTAATAAGTTTTACTTTGATTCAATGTAATATAAATTGATGAATAATGTTTCTTCCTCTATTAAATAGCTAAGTACTTTCTTTTTGTACGTGTTTACTTTATTACTTAGGCACTACTAATTTTAGAAAAGTGTATTTTCCAAGAATCTAGTCATATATCATAGAGATTCACTTTGTTATTCTATGTTCTTACTTTCAGCAATAAAAAAGATTGGTAGAATTCATATTGATTTGAATGTTTACAGCTCAAACTAACTACAGAACATCAAAATTCAGAAGTTAGATTTGTATATATAACTGATTGTTTACTATTTCCATAATGACTCAACATTGTAAATATATAATGAAAGCGAAAAATGACAGAATTTGAGCAGTATGTTGACTTTACCGACTAGGGTTTTGATTCACATTATCTACATACAAACTATTGACTTTAAATAATTTAGATTAGTAAGATAATACTAGTACATTAATAAATCAAATGTTCATCGAACAGCATCAGATTGTTTCATAAATAATGTTGTAATTGAACTAAATACGGAGCATTCATAAGTAAACTGGAGGATTTATGTCAGAAATCATTGAATACAATTTAATAACTTAATAATATGACAAAGATTTATCATGAATAAAATCCAGCTACTTCAAATGAATGGTGTACAATATTTGAATAAACAATTCAGTGCTTACAACTGACATCTTTTGAATAAAACAGGTTAGGTTTAGGACTTTTAATTTCACTAGATCTATGACATCTAATTTACACTGAATTGTATTACTGATTGATTCTTGCAAATATATTCATTTTTCTTGTGGTTCGACTTCTATTGTCATGCTAATTGAAATATAATTAATGATACTGTCTTCATTCTATACATTTTCATATGACCACATTTATTCTCATATTGTAGGTTAGTGAGACTGATGTGAAGTTCAAAGATGCAGTTTATGCAAAGCAATGTAAACGCATTAGTTTATATACCCATTAACTTATAGTAATTGTTATTTAAAACATTATCACCAAATAAATAATTTTTATAAAAGTTAACATAATTGATTATTTTACGAATTCAGTAGAAAAACACATCGATTTAAGTAGTATGCTAAAAGTTTCATAAAATTAAGCCTTCACAAAAAAATCAATATGAAGTTTTAGGTTTAACTTTTGAATAATTGAATTGAGATAGTTTGTTGAGATATGAGTGGGAAGTCGATTTAAATTCCCTTTAATAAAGCATTTCACTACGTTCTATTTCGGCATTCCTATATTATATCTTATCAATAAATATATATATAATTAATTGGTGATATTGATTGCATACTTAGTTAATGTACATTATTCAATGGAAGTAAAATTCCCAAAGGTAATTGGATTCCAATTCATGATGAATTCTTTTCATAATGTGAAAACAAGTGTTTAGATAGAGAGACTACTTTATCTAATGAAAACATGGAACCTCATTCATAATATATACATTTCTTTTACACGTCGTTTACTTCCCTTAATCCAAGTTAATTTTAGACTAGATTCCTTTGGTCGTTTTCATGTCTTCTACCTAATTGTGATCATACCTTGCTCCATGCTACTTTGCAATTCACCTTGTCAGCTGCTTACTGTTGCCAATTTTACGCAACTTTCCGTTATCTACTACTTATCATCAATAATTTCTAAAAGAATCATCTACTTTACTCATAAATGCACTATTTTCAGCCTATTTAAAATTTCATCTTCGTAATAATCTGATATTATTCCGTGAACAATCTATTTATTAAGGTGTAAGCATTATCTTAGTATTCTGAATTATCTAAAGTCAATAGTCTGTATGTAGGTGATGTAGATGGAATTAAATACACACTGAATTCAACATTCCTCATATCAACTAGTCTATATTTCCCTTTAAATTTTTCAAGGAAACTATTGAGTGAATCTGATTTCACTTGGTTTCGAAACTCACAATTCATTCAGTTACTTATGATAATGTTTATGCGTGTCTATGCATAACTGTTGACATTTTCTTCAAGAACATTTCATTAGAATATTCATATTTCATTTATCCCTTTCAATCTTCATATACTTTCTTGAATATTGTAAATCCAAGTAGTTAAACATAAAGAATTGTGTATACCATTTGTCTACAAATAATTTATAATAAAGGCACGCATTATTAACGTCATTTGTTTTTTGAACATTTAATAGTGTTTTGATACTGTTGCATTTTAGGTTACAATTACACTATGTGTTAACAAAGTTTCTAATAGAATTGAAATGGATGTATGTTGATAGGTAATATGATTAGTTACTTGTGCTCGTTACAAAGAAGTTTCGGTTGGGTACCACGGAGAGTCATGTAACACTAGAAAACTGTTTCCTTCTAGTGAGGGACAATTGAGTAGTGTGCACTCTGCATTAGGCACGTTATTCAACCCAGGCAATTCAGATTTCATGGTTGGTGCCTAACATATCACAAATGACAAGAAATGGTCATTCTGACATGTCACAAATTAATGAAAGTGCGAATTTTATTATTGAACGCCAGCCCAGTGGTGTAAATCGTTTAGCGTTCACCTTGAGATCTTAATTCATTAGGTCCGATCCTGTGGTAAAATCGTGCATGTTGAAAAATCTTATACCAAAATGAAACAGCCGTCCAGTATTCCACGGTTTTCTGTGATACTTCACCAATACTAAAATAAACAAAAAGTTTATATTCGCTAATGTTAGGGATTCATAATCCCTAAAAATACAGTTGACAGTATTTGATTGTATTAATTAAATGTTATTGATTTCACTTAATGAATAATCATTGTAAATTGATTAATATAAAAAATCGATGTATTTGAAAATACAAATTCACTGGTTTGCTGGTTGACTATTCTCTCGTCTCACTTTTGCTCCATAATACAATCTTCCTACAAGCTTAGTCTTTTGTAATAGCTGCTGGCTGGGAAGGGAACAAGTCGCGGTATACGTCCGAGGTACAAGTATCAGTAATAGCGTTCGCTCACTCAACGCACCCTCAAAATCCTAGCGACACAACAGCTAACATTCTGTTAGTGTAATTAGCTGCGTATAGAATCTGCGTTATCGCTGTCAATTCTATTCATTTACTATAGTTCATTTTGGTGTTTCCCTCAAAGATTCAAGTCTTCCACAAAAACGCATCATTCTGACACTTAACATCAGTGTAAATTAATTAATGGCTTCATTAATGCTAACAAGATTTCATAATTATTATCGTAAGACACAATCTATGAACATTATTACTTGCATGAAAATTTAAAATTGGCATACACTGACTAACCATAAATTTTCAATACGGTGTCTTTACTTTCATTCTTTGGTTGATCAGACTTTTATATCTTGGTTTCATGAAACCCAGATTACTTATTTGCAATCAATATTCTTTAAATATACTTACAACTCTCATTTCTACTAGATTTATCTATTTTTATTAAAAACAATAGTTAAAAAAAATCTGTTATTTCATTTGCATTTACTAATAGATGCACCAGCTAATGTCACGATTTCAGTGGAAACTGGTAGTATTGATGATGATCATACTAGTGGACGTCGAGAAAAAGTAGCTTATGCTCGTGCTGGTGAAATGAAGACGTTTATTTGCAAAACTTCACCATATTATGGCCAGGCAACTATTAAGTGGTTATTTCAAGCAGCTGGAGCTAGTATTACAACACCTCCCAAACAACTTGTTGACAAATCTGTCACCTTCAAAACACCTGATGGTGAAAGTTCCTATCAAGAATCAAGAATTCAATTTCACTGTTCGTCCTGAAGATGACAGAAGTTACATAGACTGTATCGTCTGGAGTGTGGGAGATACACGAATCGATTCAAGAATACGCTTAGACATTATCCGTAAGTCTCACCAAAAACCTTAATATTTCGTTTTGTAGTTATTTTTAGTTACCTACAGAATACTTATTTACATTTCTCTATGTTAATAGTTTACGAAGAAACGTTGATACTTCACGTAGCAGTTTAGTTGTTGGGGGTTGAAAGTCATTCATTGTGACCAAAAAATTGTGTCCTGATTTCAACTCCTGTTTTTTAAACTTGTCATTTTGACCTTAACAAATATCTGTCGGAAAATAATCATATCGAAAAAAATGCAACTTATTCATACAGGCTAATCCTTTTAAAAATTTATACAAATAACCCACTTCTCTATTAATTCACATTGCTGTAGAAGTCACTATCAAACCTTTCCAAATTAACTAATGTAGATAGAATGACAACTTAACAAGTCTTTCATAGCCGTAGTAAAAGAATGATTGATTAGAACAAATTAAGCTGACTTAGGATCAAACCATATCGTGTAATTGTTAATTTAGCTAAGTTGTGATGATGTATTTCCATTTTCCAATAACTATGACCACATCCCTCAGCATTATTTTCCTTTTTTTACAAGTAAATCATCGTCAATCTTGACTACTAATGTTAACGCACCTTATATTCTACTCTAATACCTTAATACATGATTATGCAACATCCTCGAACCTGTAAGTAGGCAGATCTTTAAATATTCCTTAAAAGATTCCTTTGATTATGTGCATATCTTAACGAAAATAAATTTAAATGACAAATGTATTATCCCACTAGATTTAAAATCACAAATCCGTAATTACTCTCCCACAGAAAGTATTTGTTTTGTTCGTAAATATGTTGGTGACGACATGATAAACAATAGAATATCTACCTATAATCACAAGGGGTTGTTATTTAGAGGCGTATTTAGTGTTTAGGTTTTATATATTAACATAATTAACAGACAAAAAGATGGAATAACCGTGGGTTTCCTTACAGATCCTCTACTAGTAAATCGCACTATGACCAGTCTTGGGAAATTAACTATTGACAATTTGTCTGAGTGGTATGTAGACAACACTATTATTATCTGTGATAATAAAGTCATCTTATGTGTATAATACCTTTCATACAACAATGGAATTTTCTATTGTGAAGGAAAATAATGATAGTCGTACATCCATGCTGTCAAGTTGAAGAACAAACCCAGTAAAAAAATTGTTACTAATCCATTCAAAAAAGATCAACAGTTAGCTGACAAGTTTATTCAACAGGGTTCTTATTAGCAGCAAAAGGAATCTTATTGTATCATTCACTTTCAGAAGTTGATTAATTTTCTTCAACCCCTCTCTACTTTATTGATGAAAAATTAAATCATCTAATAAAACACTAACTGAAAACACCACAATCCGTAAAACAAGACATAAAACTGAAAACTCCTAGAGACCTTGAAATTTTATTGTTAAAATAAGTTACTCAGAATATGAACGTCGAGTTCACAAGGGATTTATCTAACGACATGCTTAATAAGAGTGTTGCAAACGGCATCAAAAAAAACAATCATTGAATCATCCTTGAGCGAAACCTTCTCGAATCCGCATGTATTTAAAAATAACTCACTGGAAAAGTCGAAACATTTGACCTCTCTGACTTATATCTATGAATTCATTAGCTCCTGTGAAGCAGTTCTAAGCCTTACGTCATGTGTTGGAAGAAGAGGAACCCACCATGAAGAACAACTGGAAATGGAATAAAAAATCAACATGTCAGGAGGTTTTTAGGCCCTTAGAATCACCACTCTAAGTAATGGATCTCTGTTGATACCGTGAATATTATTCAGAAAAGAAGGATAAGAACACATCAATCAGTAATAAACGAACAAGAGCCAAAGAGGTCAAAGCACAGGCCGAGTACATAAAATCAGACAAGCAAGTGAAAAGGAGCATTAGACCTGATAAACGACATTATGTGGAATACCTTTCAGTGACAAAGTGGAAAGCTACAAAAAAGGAAACATTGGATACGTTTATCATACAACGAAAAATATAGCTGAAAAATATTGTTTATCAAAACCACCTCAATAATTTCATTATTAACTAAGGGAACTATAATCCCCTGGTTTAAATCTTTCTCACCATTAACGTTTGTTCCTTACGTAATCGTCTACTCCTAGTCTTTTGCTACGAATACGGTTTCCAAGAATGCTCTTTCACGTATGAATACATAATCGTGATATTTTATTTTATCACATAACTTTACGCACTCTACTGTTCATCAATGTTAAGTGTTGACATTTCCAGCAAATTTCTTTCTGTAAGTATGTTGAAATACCACTAATTGTAAGTAGCTGAAGTGAATCAAACGATACAAAGTAAACTCATTTTATTCTGCTCAGGTGTTTGTTCTTGCTCTTTTTGGATTAATAAAGACAACTCTTTGAATGATACTAACTGATGCTACCATATTTAAATAAATTTAAAAGTTATTGAATCCTAGGTAACATTCAATTTTGTAGCGATGAGAATTTTTCCAGTATTCTTCGAATGACATGAAAACGAAATGTAAAAAATACTTTATAAATAAAATTTGATAGCCAATAGTATTCCAAAAGAGATCATGGGTTGACTAAAAACATGTATTTATTCTATTAAATACTAGGTGTGCATATACTGTGTAAATTTATGATACATTGTTGATGAAAAATAGTCTTTAGTACGTTTTCCACCTAATTCAAAACATAAATATTCTTCAAATCGTTATGCAGTATTTCAGCTCTATAACGATTTTGAACAGAGTGGTCCACATCATTACTCACATTAATATACACAACAACTAACATAAAATGGACATTCTTTATATTTATGTAATAAGACTTATGAGTACAACAAATGCTGTTCTCGTATGTTACGAAGATTGCTGTAATTAAAGTCGTTATTACAGACTAATGTTTGTTAGACAATCACTGATAGCCAAAAAAGAACTAGACCGTTTTGTTGTTGTTACATTTCAATCTTCATAAGTGTAGATCAACATTCCTTAAGAGGTTCAAACCCAAAATTCTTAGTCTTTAAGATTAATTCTCAACATTTAAACCGCCAAATTTCATTCAATGATGTATACCACTGACTTTTTCACTTTTGGATAATACATAATATTATCCATTGTCATTAAAGAATAAACTCTGTATTGGTTTAGTACTGTAATCAGGTATTTCAGCTGTTCTACTACTTCACTTTGAAATATTCTGCATAAACAATTATTTTTCTCTACTATATTTAATATGATGTAATGACTGGCATTGAAGTTACAATTTCCTACATTAACCAAGTGGTGACAAAAATAATGAAAACTTGTTTTCTAATAAGTAGTAAACTGATAATGAAAACACTACCATTAGTTTAGTTTCATATTAAAACACCAGGAATTCAAACCAACTAACTTTGTAGGAAAGAAAAAATAAAAAACAACATAAAAGCCGGTAAAAATTCAATGGATAAACATTATAAGATCAAAGGAAATATAACTGATTATTATCAGAATTAAATTTAATTACTTAATAAGTAGGAAATAAACAATCTTAATTTTCATTTCATATTGTTAACCTTAGAACAACATTGTGCTGTTGTTATGATGCGTGAAATTTGCGGGTGGTTAAGCGAATGCCGAATGAGGTATGCCTAGTCGATAAATGCGTCTCTGCCCTATGCCCACTGAGTCCCAAGCCGAAATAAGAAGGAACACAAGCCAACCAGAAAACACTAGCGAAATGCAATTTATTTACACAAATACATCGATTTTTATATCAATTAATTTACAGTGATTAATCATCAAGTTAAATCATTATCATTTAATTGATACAATGAAATACTATCAAACTATACTCAGGAGTAGGACTCACATTGAAATCAAATTAATGTGATGAAAGTTTACAAATAAAACTTACAAAAAAATCAATACAACTTCTTTCGTTTAATTAAATCAATCATTGTATCTTTAGGGATTAGGAATCCGCAACAGCTGTAATATTAGTAATCTAAGGAATAATGAAAATATAATTACCTATTAATATACGTCTATAATGTACATGTTAGATGTATAAAATTTATAAAGATAAATATTTTGAATGTTTAATTGTACATTCTTATAATTCTATCGAATATATCAGTTTTAATAAAGTTATATTCTGATTAACAACTAGTATTCACTCTGTTCATGGTTCATTGGTAGAATGTAAGTGGATTTCAATTTTCATCTCTTCACCAGAAACTGAAACTGTTCTATTATCAATTAAGCTAATTAAGTCAAGACAGCTTCCCATGTGAAATCATAGTGTTTATATAATTTGTGTGTGTTTGTTGATGAGGTTAATGATGACAATTTTTTAGTGACCTCTGTCATATCCTCATTCAAAATGAATTGTCATAATACTACATTCTACCCACGTTGGATTGTAATTGACAGATGTAATCCAGTTAAAAAAAAGAGAATAAACTAACTCATTATTGTCCACAAAATGTACTTTATTTAACCAAATTTTGAATGTGTTGCCTATTATTATTTATAATTTAAATGATTGGAAACTATAATCTAAGCTTTTATTTGCAGATCCTCCGAGTACGCCTAAAATCACTGGTTATAAAAGTGGTCAACCAGTAAATATGGCTCATCTTTTGGAATTAATGTGTACTACTACAGGTGGTAATCCACTACCTGAACTCCAGTGGTTTAAAGGTAGGCATAATTTGCATACTAAATTGTTGTAATTACTACCTATTACAATAATCATAAGATTTTTCAAATTAATTTATCATTTGTGTAACAATTCACATCAGGGAAGTGTCTAACACGAAAACCATTTGAAGTATTATGTATTAGAAGTTATTCGACAGTATGCTTACTGGTCATGTTTGAAAGCTAAATTTGGGAACTGAGATTATGGTTCTGAAGTGACCATGGATGTGTTAGTGTTAGTAAAATGCGAGATGATTAAGTAAGGGGAATACTAACCTTTCATTCTAGTCACGTAATGGGACGTGTACTGTAACTACGACTTGACTACATGATTGTTAGTTTGCTGGAACGGTATAAGAATGACCACGGCTTCTCTAAAATGTACAGAGAAACAGGATAACACCAGCGAATAAAGGACAATGCCAAGTGGTTTATGTATCTAACATACAGAACCGATAAGAAATATGAAACTCGTTAAAGACTGAACTCTGGGAGTTGTTTACAGAAATCAGAGTAACAGGTCAATAGAGCGCAATTACAGTAACTTAAAATAGAAAGCACCCATGTCAATTGATAATGAGTGAATGAAGACCTCACAGTTTAAGCAATACAAATATCATAGTTACCAAGAGCTTAACAGATGCCGATTTGTAGTAAGGAGTCCCGATATCATGGAGAATAGACTAAATTGGTTGTAATTCTCGACTCTGTATCGAGATACCACCTTCTGACTCCCTGTACAATAACCTACTGGTAGACAGAATATAACTGACTATATTATCAATGTTACAACATTTATACAATATATGTTTTTATTAACCATTTCTCATATCCAAATCCAACTACTTCATACTATACATCCATTTTCATGAATACATAAATGAATAGCCAATTTAAATATAATTGTGTAAGAGCTTATGATATTGTCTTATATTCAGCAAAATAAATTTACACGATGTTGACTAGTTCATATGCTATGAATACAAATCTTCAATAGTTAAAGTCTAGCAGGTTGACTAAGCGTTTGACGAGTTACATAATTATGAATGGTTGTTTATGAGGTCATAGTAGTCTGAATGTAGACGATTATTGGTTCCTTGATGTAAAACAAGTAGTAAAATGACAATCGTTCGTTTATCTTATTGACTTTCTTATGTAGGATTATGTGAATTAATGGATATAAATGTAGATTCGCTCAGTTAGATCTATTCATAAACTAAACTGATAGTATTTGTCGAATAAATTGAATTCAATGCATTTCTTTAGATTCATTCCACTCACATATTAGCTGTTCAGTTCAGATAGTTCAGAATGCTAATAAATTACTGGTACATTAACAAGTAAAACGTTTAATTGTTGACATCAGATTGTTTCAAAGGTGACGTTTTACGAAAGCTAAGTTCGGAGTATTGATGAATAAATTGTAGTTATCAAAGATAACTTCATTGACACGAAATATATGATTGAACTCATTTGACATAATCAATCAACAATATAACTATAAATAACTATAATTTATTAAAATCATTGTATTTAGAAGAATAATATTTGACTTTTGTATTCAGAAGAAGCCAGTGGTTGATCTTCACATGTCATGCTAGGTGGCTTTTTTTTCATGGCCATTGGTCAATGAATTCTTTTCTCACATTCTTATTTTATTTCTTATTCTATTATTACGTAATCGAATCATTTCCACTGTATTCGAAAACTGTCACATCTATTAAACTCTTTAATTTTATTATATTCAAAATAAATGTTTATTAATTTATGTTCAATCAATTTATCTTCAAGTGTTTCTGTAATTATTATCTAATTTATGTATAAATGCTCCAAATTCAACTTCTTTTGAAACTTCATCTTTCAAACAGTTTAACATTATCTTATGAACACTTTGTTAATTCAACTGAATATGTTGAATTCAATATGCTTTGAAAATACTGGCCCCTTTTTACTTAATTTAAAAGGAATAAAAATATTATGATTAACAAAATATCGTGTATTTTTTCCTGGTAGAACTAAGCGCCAATGCTTCGGAAAAGATAAAATACAACCAGTGATTATATTTCTTGAAGTTCATAATCTGTATTCAATTGATAGAGCTAATATTGTTATCTTTACTTGTCTATGGTTTGTGTATGGTTTGTTTTACGGTTGTTTCTTTCATTCGTGTAATTTGCTAATTATAATTTTCTTCTCAAAACTAACTAACGTAAAATGAATCATCAGTGTAACTAACTAAAATATTCTTAATTATCTTGAAACTACAACTTGGCATGTACTTATTCACTAGTTCTACGTCATATTGTATTTGAATTCTGAAATTAAGTAGTATATTTTATTTGCATAAAACTATATATATATTCAATCTAAATTTAATATATTTTTAAGATTTTAATGATATTGTCATACAATTACCGCCAAAGAGTGTAAAGTTAGTATTTACATTTCTGACAATCATCATATCATGTTTATCATATTCTGAACTACTAACTGATCAATGATCCATAACAATAGATAGACTTTTATCCAAGTTAAAGGAAATAAAAATAAAATAGTTTATGTTAATTTAACATGTCATTCACTAACTACATGATTGGGTAACAACACTTAGATCCCTCAACTGAGAAGTTCCATTTCATTATGGTAACCAGGAGTAAATTTATAGATGATTGCTATGTTGTTCACAAACTGTCTGTATACATATATCCATTAAATAAACAGAATAGTGTATGTGAAATGTGATTTAACGTTTAAACAATCTTTATTTATATTGCACAGATAAAACGCCGATCGAAAGTAATGGTGAATTAATTGTTATTGGAAAACAAACAAGTATTAAATTAAAGATTGTACCACAAAAAGAGGATAATGGTGCACAATATCAGTAAGTTTACAAGTGTATACTTTTCTTATCAATTTTATCAACAACAGGATTTATTTAATTTGTACTAAAATTAAAAAATAGTTTGACGGCAGTTGACAGAAAATCGTGAACGTAGATGTTGTAATATTTGGCATATTATATAAGTGTCAGCGATGTCAAGTATTTTAGACTTACAAACTTATTGCAATATGACCGATAGATATCGATCAACTGTTCACAAGATATAACACACATGATAATGTTTACCTCTGTAAAACGTAGTAGTAATAGTGTTATTGGTCTCTTGACAATTTTAAATGTTTCTACAGCATTTATATCACGTTTAATTTTATTAAGATATCTGGACATTCTATTTGTGAAGACTGTGGTGTTTTGAAGACACAAGTTTCTAAAAATGTACTCGATAAACCTGGGAGAAACCATTCTTTTAGTTCTTTCTGTGTACCGCCTACGGTAAGTATATGAAAATACGTAGAAATAATAAAATTTGACATCCTGTATCTCTGTTACAATCATCGTAATGCTAATTTAACAGTAAACATATGATCGAACATAACTACGCTGGGTTAGATTCATTGGTGGACTCGAGAGTATGCACTGCTGAAGAGTCCCACATCAGAACAAAACAGCTGTTTAGTTCTACGTGATTTTCATTGGTATTCAACCAACATTATTCCGTGTCAAATGTGACACGACTAAACTTAGTGCCTCCATAAAGCCACCTGAATTCAATGACAGAACAATACTATTTATTATTAACGCTATTGGAACAGATAACAAACAATAAAGTACAAATGAACATTTTCCTATAGGTGTATTACTACATATGCTCAACGAAACGTGTTAAATAACTGCGTATTATCTATACAACTATATTGAATATATTATATAATAAATTATACAATTGTATAGTGTAATGTAATGTTCAATGTACTGAGTGGAAAACTAACGGCAACGACAACATATACAAGTTCACAATTAACATTTTTTTATTGGTGTATACTGTTCTTTTTTTTCATTCCGACAATATACTTTATTCATTGTTTTATTTTTGGCTAATATTATGCAGGGAATCAATGGTTGTTGCGCAAACGCATCCATTATTAATACTGTATACCTTATTATTATTATTATTACTATTATAATTAGCCTCCTTTCGTTTCCTTGTCTCAAATAGTTTCAACTAAACAACTATTTCTTTTTTTACTATGCTTCTTTTTCTGAGTATTATTCTTTTTATTATTTTTATTATGGTTATGATTGTGTTGTATTGTGCTGTGTTGTTATGAAAATTTTTTCCCCTTCTACTAATTTCCGTTTTATTTTAGTTGATTTCTCTTTGTAAAATGCATAGTAACTTTAGCCGGCACATAATTCTTTTAGATTGTTTTTTACATTATGTTTGTTTATTTATCGGTTTTCTTGTATAAAATTTCGTTATATTCAATAGTATAACTTGCAACATTAAAAATGCCAATCCAATTTTTAGTGAATTAACGCTTTACTACTATTTCAACTATTACTTCAACTAACGATACTACTTACAAGTACTTGATTAATGATAAACATAATTAAATCAAGTGTAATTTTGTGTACTGATTTAATTAATCCAAATAAGTATTTTATTTATTGACAAATAAGATTTAAATGTTATAAGTAGTAAAATATAATTACTGTCACTAAAATTTTCCTGGTAGATGCTAGAATTTGGAAGGTGAATAACTTATTTACACTTAATGTATAAAACAAACTGATCATAATACAGTAAATAATTATCGTAGAAGAATTTAATTTAGATGATTAGAAAGTTAGAGAAGAATAATCCTAATTGTTTGAATGCAGTTAGAATTACTGCAGTTAATAGATTGAACGGTTGGAGTTATATTACACACATATAGTTTTCATTCAGTTTCCTGTGTTTAAAATGTTATAAGATTGAAACTAAACACTGATCTGTCATTAAGTGGTGATTTGTTTGGTTCTACCCAGTCTTTGAAATAATTAATATACCATGAATAACGAGAGACAAAGTAACTCAGTTATCACTGAAGAGTTCTCTGTTTCTTCATTCTGTGAAAATAATTATCTCAAAACTATCATATGAATATAGTCCCCGTTTAAAAAGCAGTGCTATATGTAGCAGTTGTCTGCTTCGTTATATTTTAGATTGCAATGCATACTGGTTTGCGTTAAAACACCGTTTTTACTAGACCAAAAGACCACCTTTTCATGGATATGATTCATTCTAAAAGCATTTAGATCATGGTTTAGATCGATTCCTGGTTGAAAGCGGAATCCAGGAAGAAACTTTCGTAATACATGAGACTTGTCAGCTGGATATACCTGCTTTTTATCGTTGATGACCACACTGGAACTTGGGCTTAACTGGTTCCGTTTCAAACAGTACCATATTCACGATTAAGTTTTTGAGCCCAGATTGTGGTACATGTGGAACTGGTACATACATATAATTTGAAATTGTTTTTGAATCTTCCTGTTGGTTTGATATAGACTGAAATTAATCAGTTTCTGTTTATGTACACTTAATCGACAAGTCCTAAACTGAACGAAAAATTAGTTCTGAATTCCGTTTACCAGTCACAGTTCAATCTACATCAATCTACTTCAACTGCATCGAGACAATCCACTTAGGATGCATATGGAACAATAACACATATCAAACCAATAGGAAGATTTCAAAACACATTCAAAACATAAATATGAGTTTATTCACTTAAAATAAAGTGAAATATCATAACCATCAGTTGAAATACTAAATATGATTACTAACCAGTTATACTGACAACTGTATTTTTAGACACTATCTTGACATCTTACAAACTAGATATATTTTATTACTAAATAGGGAAACATTTATGTTAGTGCAAATCATCAATTAATCTGCAACCTGTTTCGATAACAAGCATCCTCTTTGAAACCGATACAATATTAGAAACATTAGTAAATAAATTCTATCGTGGATATTTCTATTTAATTATCCTTTTTTTCATTTAAACAACTTTTAACAGAATAAGACTGTTAGATAGTAACTTTAAGAATGCTCTTTATGATCATATTGTTACGTAATCCACATGAATTACAGTTTCACCAGTAATAGTATTGACTTAATACATTAGGGATATTTTAATAACCCAATATACAATGTAGTTAATATTCTATACAATAAAAGACTTTTATTTCCGTCTTTTGTGTTATTAGATGTAATCTGAATGACAATTATAAATGACTTATAGTTTGTAATCATAAATTGTATCAACCACTTTTATGCATAAATGAAGATTTACGCAAAGTAATTGATTTTTATCTTTGAAATGTTATTAGCTTCCGATTTAGAATTTTTGACTGAAATATATCTTTTGCTGAAAATCCCCTTTGTTTTATTTGTTCATGATAATGTGGTCTCATTCTGTTGAAAACAGAATAAGAACTATACATATGATATGTTTTTGTGAAAACAGAGACATTGTTATAAACAGAAGGTATTGTAAAAAAAATTCTTATTATAGTGACTATTTTACTTATTGTGATGATAATAATCATACTTCAGTATTGTTCCTGACTAATGTTACCAGAAATTAGAAGATTGAATATTTTTCCTTGAGCAACTCACTTTAGTCTATATTCCATTACGACATGGCATACATGAAATAAATAATTTATTCAGTCCATTAGCAAGATTAGAAATTGGTATCCCTTTAGTGGTAGATTTTTAGTTGATCGAGTGGATCAAGATAAATGATTCACTTCCAGAACTGTTTTCTAGATGACTATTTTATTTGCCTTGGTTGTATATTTACACTGGTTGCTTAATTTCCATTAATTACATATTCTAATTAATCTAAACCTCTATCTAAACTTTTAACTGCTGCTGTATTACTTTTTATATAGCTATAACTAATTGATTGTGTACACGTTACCTCATTTCTTTATCACTATTACCCTTGTTCTGTATTGATGTTATTTCTCTAACTGGCTGGTTATCAAGTTAAGCTGTACAATTATATACAGGAGTGTTTGAAACATATACGAACTCTCTCTGGTTGGTTGAAATGTCTTATGTTTTATCTAGCATAAAGATTACGAATATAGGGAAGACATAAGGTCATACAAGCCTCATTATTTATGTCATGTTGATTGTGTTGGCTCTAGCAAGGTTACTATTTAATGTGCTTTAGCTAGTCAAGATCAAAACAATATTAATGTCCCATCCTAGGTACAACAATAGCTTCAAATTTTCTGATAATCAATATAAAATAAATAATAAAGATTAAATAATATAGCATAGTATATATTTTATTCCATCAAATGTTATCGAAATCAGTCATATCATGTACCTATATTAATTGCTGCTTCTGGTTGTCAGAAGAGGCGTCAGCCTCATGACTTCTAGGAAAACTCGGCTTTCACCATGAGCCGGCATAACTCTTCAAAAGGAAGACTTTCAACTGCCACAGATGATTTAAATTGGTTATAAAAGCTTATTCTGGGAGGTGCGTTTTTAAATGGTTGCTTTATTACGGGATGGGGTTGCTAACTCAATATCTAACCCTCTTTTTTAATCTGGACTTGGTATCGACAAAAACCATTAGAGGGATTCCAGGCAAAGGCAGGGGGCAAGCTTTCGTATAGCACCACCTTTCTTGAGTTGTCCAAAACGCTCTTATCTGCTTTCGAAAATCCATGCTAGGCAGTATAATTTTCTTGGTAGGCGGTAACCATATCCACAGCAGGTCTCCAAAGTGAATAGCCTCTGGTAATCGAACAATGTAGGCAAGGAAAATCGGCGAATTAAATCAGAAACTTCGCAAAAAGGACTGGCCGTGACCAGGTGCGTGTCGTTCAGTTGGGGGCTGATTTCGTTTCTTCTTCGTTCTACGGTGCGCATTGTGGTTAGGTTACTGGACTTTGATCTGGGTCGGTCTTGGGTGGCTTCAGCTGTTAGTGTTATGCAACTAGCAACGTGCGAAGACTTGTTATTGAGACTGTCCATGGTAAAATCAAATTTATAAATTTTCTAGTGTGTTTCACTGTAACAAAGGTCTTTAGGATATTCCATTATACTTTATAAATTATCACCAACAAACTGCGTTACATTCACTAAACAACATGATTGCTTGTAATGATTAACATTCATAATAGGGATGAGTAACTGTGAAGCAAACAACAGTACTTATTGCTTGGAACGGTACAAAAATTTGCATGTTTGTATTTTCAAAGGTTACTCATTTATTGTTGATTGTTTCATTCCCATTCAAGAGTTTTAAATACAAAAGATCTCTTATAAACTTAGTGATGTATGTACTGTTATAGCCTAATATAAATGTGTTTATGTATTTTGTATGCTAATATACCTATAATTATATGACTCACATCATACCGTATGCTTTCCAACATTTTATCTTTCATATACACACATACAGTTGTTCAGCACGTAATACAGCAACAGAGAATGAATGGATAGATAGTGAAGCAATAATTTTAAATGTTTTATTTCCACCACAACGAGTTAGTCTTAATTTTGGGGATAAATCAGTAGTTCAAAGTGGTGAACAACTTGTAATCAATTGTCAAGCAGACAGTTCAAATCCAGTCGCTGTTATTACTTGGCGCCATTATCAGTGTGGACCAGCGCATGCATTTTATCGACGTCATTTATTACAACAACAACAAAAACTACCAAAAACTAGTAGTAGTACAAATGAGGGTGAAAAGTGTAAACTTTTAGAATTGAAAGGTAACAATCATTTTATTATCTTTATAATTATTCATTCATTTACAAACAGTGACGATTAGAAAAATATTTTTTTTAAATCAGATGAATTTATTGTCTGTTAGGTTTGCTGGTATTTGTTAAACAGTCACTTTGGAGGTTATAACTGGTTAATTTCTGAACATTATAGATTGACACTTTGTTGAGTTGGCACTCGATGAAGTAAACAACAAAACTGTCATACTTTTGTACGACCCATTACATGGAGAACTTTTGAGTAAATCATCATATTTTTGATCCATTCAATCGCAATAACATAACTATTGTTAGTGTCATCTTCAAGTTTTGTATACCTGTTATTTAACTGTACTTTCATTTCATTTTGATTGTGAAAATAAAAGTTAGCTCATTGATATACTCTACCTTAGTTTATACAGACTTGAATGACAATCTAGGAATTATGTGATCCTTATCTATGCTACCGCTATTCAATAATAAAATGTCAAAAGTATTTCTTTTAGAGTACAAATTAGAAGAAAAGAGAAGAAAGGATCATAACAAACTAATTTTGAACCATATATGTTATAACTTCTCTGTTTATGTAGTTTATACAAGATCTCGGAAAACAGATAACAAAGAAGGAATAATAAAATACATTACGAGTCATGTCAATTTTCGGTTCATGGTAAATTTTTAAATTACAGATGCAAGAATTTAAACTTGATATCACAAATCGGTTCAATTAAGACATTCATTTTCAACTAAGTGACACTGGACAGCTGTTTTTTCTTAGTATAAAGCTCACTAGCAGCACACATCCACGATAATACCAGGGTGTCTAACTCAGGACCTGTTGGCTTCATGGTGATCGCTTAAAACTTAGACTACTGAGCCTGTTTCCAACGATTGATATTTCTAGCTCAAATAGCTCGTGAATCTGTATAAAGAAAGATAAATATTAGTCTCTTACTACTAATTACGTAAAAGGATCTTGAGGTTTTCCTGATCTTCATCATATTGATATGGTATGATATATCAAAATAGATGATGGATACATTAGCAAACTCGTAAAATTAAAACTATATTTTGAAAACATGAGGCGAACAACTAACAGTACATTCATAAGTGTGCTGAAATATACATATCCCCTACAGTTAACTAGAATACATAAAAATGAACAATTTGGACAAAAAAATTTGGGTACTATCTAATAGAATAGTTATTTAATACAGAAAACTAATTGTACAAAACAAATGTACCTTGTTATTCTTTAATTATGTTTGTATTATCAGAACTGTTGTTGTAAGCACTAGATTTTGTAAATTTATAACCATGAATACTGGGATCTGATCTTCGGGAAAATTGTAGATAATGATGATCAAATGCTCAGAATGAATAGAAAGCCTTTTGATGTTATGGATCAAAACACTTTCTATCAAAGTCTAATAGTTAAATTATTCATTAAAATAATTATGTTACTGGGTTACACAAAAATAACTGATCCAAAATATATCCAGTTTTGTATGTTGGGAAACTTAAGTTCCATAAAAGTACTTATTCATTCTCAATTGCTTGTAAGGCAGATTGTTAATAAATCGTTGATCACTAATGCACCTTTAGCTAGTCACACTTGTTGTCACAAGTGTGTGTCGTAAGTATAAATAGGTATG